>CM066033.1:590134437-591384437 GCA_033557465.1 Ichthyophis bannanicus | reverse complement strand
CATATGACCTAGATTGGCCACTGTTGGAAACAGAATACTGGGCTTGATGGACCTTGGTCTGACCCAGTATGGCATATCTTATGTTCTTATGGATTACCCGGGTTCTGAGCCTTGGAGAAGGTCCCACCCCCTCTCAAAATACCCGGTTCTTGGACTTCGTCCGGGATATGGCAAAGGCTTTGTCATTCCCTTTGGAGGCTTAGGAGTAGCCTCGAGCCCAAATAACTTGAGATCCTCCAGTATGACTTTCCCCCTTGGGGAAGCCCTTACTTTACTGGTGCCTCCCATTCTGGAACGGCTGATGCTCCGCATGTGGGAGACACCGGCCTCTATGCCAGTGCTCAGCGGGCGAATCGATTCCTTTACCCGAGTTCGCAAGAGCCCTGGGTTCCAAAAAGCACAACTGCCGCACAACTCCATGGTTGTGGACTTGGCCATCTGCTGGCTCAAGAGCCAGAAGACGCACTCCTCGGTGCCTCCTGGCTGGGAGGCCCACAACATGGATGCTCTTGGCAGAAAGTGCTACCAGGATTTGATGCTGTCATGCCAAATCCAGACATACCAGCTGTACATAGGCATGTACCTACGAGACCTGGCAAAGGAGATTGCCGGGTTCTCAGCTGCCCTCTCCGAGGGACCTTTGCAGCACTTCCAGGTTTTGTCCACGGAGATCTGGGAGTGCTCGAAGTTTGATGCAAGTAGCCTATGATGGCTTCGAGGCGTCGGCCCGGGTAGCTGCGGCGGGCATTGGTGAACGCCGCCAGGCATGGCTACAGTTGTCTGACCTGGAGCCATGGGTGCAGGACAAGTTGGTCGATGTCCCTGCTGGGGTAAAAACCTCTTTGGCAAGCCCATGACAGAAAAGGCTGCTGAGATCGAGTCCGAGTACCTGACCCGGACAAGACTTGAGAAGAAGACCTCTGCCCCTTCTAAGAAGAAGGGCTCGGGTAAGAAGCCCTTTTTCCTGAGAAAAGGTACTGCTTATCGCAACTACCCCACATATCAGGCCTCCCCAGCTCCCCAAAAGGGGCAGCAGGCCAAAGGACGGGGGCATGGCCTGTGTAAGCAAAAAGCCCCCCAGGCACCGACTCTGGCCCCGGCCCAGCCTGGAGGGGTTTTTTGACTCCCAGAGCATAGTCCCTCTCTCCAAGGAAGCAAGGCCATGCAGAAGAGGAAGGCTGACCCTGTATGCCCACAGGTGGCCAGCCATCACAACAGACACCTGGGTTCTTCAGATAGTCCAAGTGGGCTATCAGCTACATCTCACCCAGGCACCTCCCTCTTACTTTCCAGGGGAGCCTCTCAGATCCCCTCTTCACAGGGACCTCCTCTTAAAGGAGTTAGCAGGTCTTCTCGAGGATCAGGCGGTAGAACCGGTGCCCCACCACCTGCAGGGAAAGGGCTTCTACTCCAGATATTTCCTGATACCAAAGAGAACTGGAGGCCTAAGACCCATCCTCAACCCGCGCAACTTAAACAAGTTCCCGTTGAGGGAAAAGTTCAAGATGCTTTCTCTTGGATTATTGCTGCCTTATTTCCGCCAGGGAGACTGGCTATGCTCCTTAGACTTAAAGGATGCTTATACACACATCCTCATTCATCCTGACCACAGACAATATCTACGATTTGTAGTGGGAGGAAACCACTTCCAGTACAAGGTGCTTCCATTTGGCCTAGCCTCCGCACCCAGGGTGTTCACAAAGTGCCTAGCGGTGGTGGCGGCCTTCCTAAGAACCAGGGGGTATTTGTCTTTCTCTACTTGGATGACTGGCTCATCAGAGCCCAGTCAGCTCTGGAAGCCCAACAGGCCACGTCTCACACTATTCAGTTGCTACAGCACCTAGGGTTTGTGACAAATTACACAAAGTCCACTTTGGTTCCCTCTTGGGCAATGTTCCCTCTAATTTTCTGTAGGCCGTGTGCGCATAAAATATCAGCTGTGTGTAGCTTTTGAAGGAAGGTTAAATTTTTGTGCGCCACATAATGACACTCTGAGTTATATACTTTAAAATTTGACTACACGTCAGAATACAGTATGTACACCACATTGATTTTAATCAAATTAAATGAAAATAGACGATTACTAAATGAAGTGGGAAATTTCTAGTAATTACAATCATAACTTTTACATTTTAAGACGTTTGTGGTGTTTTCTATCAGAATCAGAGCCGTAATTTTTGTGCACTCTGTTGTAAAGTATGTGCACTCGCTCGGCGAGGTGTGTGCGCACAGCTTAGAGGGAACATTGCTCTCGGGGACTGGAGTTCATAGGAGCGAGGTTAGACACCCTTCAAGCAAGAGCTTATCTACCGGAAGACAGGGCACAGAGACTTGTGGCCCTAGTGCACCAAGTGAGTCGCAGATCCCAGATCTCAGCAAGATACTTTCTGCTCCTTCTTGGTCACATGGCCTCCACGGTACATGTGACTCCCAATGCCCGCCTCCACATGAGAACAGCTCAGTGGTGCCTCAGGGACCAGTGGACACAGGCCACAGGCCGACTCAGAGACAGCATAAAGGTGTCCAAACAACTGGTGCAGTCGTTGACATGATGGCTTCAGCCACACAACCTACTGCTTCCCCCGCACATGAGAGTGCTGACTACAGATGCATCCTTGCTGGGCTGGGGAGCCCATTGCCAGGAATTGTGCACTCTGGGTATGTGGTCTCCACAGGAGAGCACACAACAGATCAATCTCCTAGAACTTCGAGCTATCCGGCTAGCTCTACGGACCTTCTGACAAGCCCTGGCTCATCAGCCTGTCTTAATTCAGACAACCAAGTGGCAATGTTCTATGTGAACAAGCAGGGGGGCACAGGGTCTCGCATCCTCTGCCAGGAGACCCTGGACCTATGCTCGTTTGCAGTCAGCCAAGGTATGCACCTCAAAGCAGTTTACTTGCCAAGTCAAGAGAACTTCTTAGCCGACAAGCTCAGCAGAATTCTGCAGCCACACGAGTGGCAAGTGGATCCCAGTATAGTCCAGCAGCTGTTCCAGTGCTGGGGGCGCCCATCCAAAGATCTGTTTGCAAGCCCACAGAATCACCAGTTGCCCTGCTTCTGCTCCAGACAGCCACACCCAAGCAGGGTGGCTGCAGATGCTTTCCTAATATCATGGTCGGTGGGCCTCTTGTATGCGTTTCCTCCCACACCCCTGGTGGCTTGGACTCTATTCAAGATCCTTCAGGACAAGGCCTCGGTCATCCTGGTAGCTCCCAGGTGGCCAAGGCAGCCATGGGTTTCATCTGCTGCTTCAAATGGTGGCAGAGGCTCCAATTCCTCTGGGATTGCACCCCAGCCTCCTGTCGTAGGAAGGGGGCACTCTCCTGCATCCCATCCTCAGGTCTCTCAACCTGATGGCATGGCTGCTGAAAGGGTAGTTCTCGCACCACTTCTCCCTAAAAATATAGAGGAGGTACTGCTAGCCTCAAGAAGGCAATCGACTAGAAAAACCTATGCGTTCATGGCATAGGTTTGAGGTGTGGTGTAATAAATAGGGAGAAAACCCTTTCTCCTGCCAAGTGTCAGTGGTATTGCAGTATCTGCTTCAACTCTCAGATTTAGGCCTCAAGTCAAACTCTGTCCGAGTCCACCTTAGTGTCTTATCAGCACACCACTCTCCAGTGGAAGGACAACCTTTACCTGTGCACCCTTTGGTGTCCAGGTTTCTGAGAGGTTTACTTCTGCTGAAACCCCCGGTTTGCCCTCTGGCGATCGAATGGGATTTGAATGTGGTCTTAGAGCAGCTAACTCGCCACCCTTTTGAGCCGATGGCTATCTGCCATCTCCGCTTCCTCTCTTGGAAGGCGCTTTTCTTGGTGGCTCTCACGTCGGCCAGATGAGTGAGTGAGCTGCAGGTTCTGGTTTCCGAAAGACCGTATACACGGTTCTATAGGAACAGGGTGGTGCTTCGTACTCACCCCAAGTTCCTCCCGAAAGTGGTCTCCTCGTTCCACCTCAACCAGGAGGTGGTACTTCCGACCTTCTTTCCCAGGCCACATGCCAGTCGGGCAGAAGCAGTCCTGCACATCCTGGGCTGTAAGAGAGCTTTGGCCTTCTACATGGAGTGTATGCGGGGACATAGAAGGGCTTTTCAGCTCTTCATCTCTTATGACCCCAGTAAGCTGGGGATGCCTTTCTCCAAGCGTACCTTGTCCACTTGGGTGGCGGATTGTATCGCCTGGGCATACAGGGAGGCTGATCTCTTGTTGCAGGGTCGAGTCATGGCCTGCTGGGTCAGGGCTAAGGCAGCATCAGTGGCTCACTTCCGCTCTGTTCCGCTGGCAGACATCTGCCGGGCCGTCACCTTTTCTTCAAGCCAGACTTTTGCGGCACATTACTGCCTGGATAGGGAGTCCTAACAGGACAGTGCTTTCGGCCAGGCTGTACTCTGTAACCTGTTTGAGGTTTAGGCAACTCCTACCCTTTGGTGTCAGGCTACCGGAGTATTACGTTCTCAGTTGAACTCCTATCATGGCTGCTGCGGCTCTTCTAGAGGGAGCCTATTTTTCAGTTATGGGTTCTTGGTAGCCTATAGCTAGGGAGTCCCATATGTGAGGACTGACATCCTGCTTGTTCCTGGAGAAAGCGTAGTTACTCACCTGTAACAGGTGTTCTCCAGGGACAGCAGGAATCGGTCCTCGCAACCCTCCTTCCTCACCTGGAGTTGCAGTCCTATTATATTTTGTTCATTTTGCCGTCTTTTTAGCTATGTCATTTGACTGAGCAAGATGGCACCCTTGGGCGGGAAGGGGACTGCGCATGCGTGGTGCAATCCCAAAGGCTTTCTCTGAAAGCTGGGGATTGCTCCGCATGAGGACTCAGTCGGCACCAGCATCACCCATATGTGAGGACTAATTCCTGCTGTCCCTGGAGAACACCTGTTACAGATGAGTAACTATGCTTTATTCACCTGTAACAGGTGTTCTCCGGGGACAGCAGGAATCGGTCTTCACAACCCTCCCTCCTCTCCTTGGAGTTGCTCCTTTACCAGCTTTTGTTTTTGCCGTCTCTTAGCTATGTCATCTGACTGAGCAAGATGGCACTCTTGGGTGGGAAGGGGATCACGTATGCGTGATGGCATCTCCCGAAGGCTTTCTTTGAAAGCTGGGGTGATGCTTCCGCAAAGGCTCTGTCTGTGCCGATGTCACCCATATGTGACGACTGATTCTTGCTGTCCCCGGAGAACACCTGTTACAGGTGAGTAACTACGCTTTTTATATCGAGTCACTGTATTCACGTCAGGTCAGTGTAAAGGAGCTGAAGTGCCAAAAGAAAGGGTAGCTGTATCGTTGAAAGTAATCGGGAGAACTGTAAAGGAGTGAACAACAGCACATAAAAAGTATATGAATGAAGTCCGGGAGCGAGGGGGACAGTGACTTTGTCATTTCTAAAGTAGCCAAGTGTATAAATAAAAGGGTGTAACAATGAAATTTTATTACAGTACCTCAATGAAGATTTTGAGCGAACTTGCAGAATCTTTCAATTCAATGTTTGAATTAGTAAGAGAAGCCGGTGGGCAGACCTAGCATTTAAAAGCCAAATTGGCACCAAAATAGGGTTACGATGGTGATGTGTAAGCATACTCAGAGGATTGTGAGGAAATACATGGAGCACCAAACCGATTGTACAATAAGAACTGTAGCAACATTAAAAAGTTTAGAATATGTGAATACTTAGTAGTTTGTGTGCTTAAATAAAGGGGGAAGAGAGAACTTCAAAAATGCATAAGTAGGCAAAAAGACAATGAACCTCTTAAGATATTGCTGAAGGGCTGAATTGAAAAGTTTGTCTTTTTGCAGATGACACCAAAATTTGCAACAGAGTGGACTCCTCTGAGGGAGTGGGGAACATGAGGAAAGATCTACAAAAGCTGGAAGAATGGTCTAATGCTTGGCAGTAAAGATTTAATGTGAAGAAGTGCAATGTCATGCATTTGGGAAGCAGAAATCCAAGGGAATTGTATGTGTTAGGAGGCGAGAGATTGGTGTGCATGGACCAAGAGAAGGACCTTGGTGTGATTTTTGTTTCTGACAATCTCAAGATGGCGAAGCGGTGGAAAAAGCCAGAAGGATGCTGGGTTGCATACAGAGAGGAATTACCAGCAGAAAGGAAGAGGTACTAATGCCACTGTACAAGTCGCTGGTGAGGCCTTAATTGGAATATTGTTTTCGGTTTTGGAGACTGTATCTCGCAAAGGATGTAAAGAGGCTGGAAACGGTTCAGAGGAAGGCGACCAAAATGATTTGGAGACTGCGTCATAAGACTTATGAGAAGAGACTTGAATACCTAAATATGTACACTCTGGAGGAGAGGAGGGACAGGGGAGATATGATTCAGACCTTTAAATACTTAAGAGTATTAATGGACAGACAAACCTCTTGCAAAGACGGGGGAAGCTATAAAACTAGAGGGCATAACATGAAGCTGCAAGGGGGTAAACTGAAAGGCAATGTCAGGAAATACTTTTTCACTGAAAGGGTGATGGATGCTTGGAATGCCCTCCCGATAGAAGTGGTGGGGGCAAACACAGTGACAGAATTCAAAATGGCATGGTACAGACACAGTGGATCCCTTTATAGCAACAGGATAAAATCAAAATAAGCATAACTATCTCTTATACCTGAACAAATAGGGGTGACCTACAAGGAGCGGTGGTACACGCCTAAACAAAGGCATGGGAAGGGGTGACCTCCACAGAGCGGCAAGTGCACCTACTCTTGCTGCCTTGCTGGGCAGACTAGATGGACCGTACTGGTCTTTAGCTCCCATCATATACTATGTTACTATGTTATAAGACTGTGGGAAAAGATTGTAATATTACACTGGCAGAAAATGGAATCGATTAAAAGAAAATATAACACAGGATTGGATTACAATTGCTCAAAAAAGTGAATGAGCAGTGTTGGTATAGAATCGGACACGAAAATCGGAAAACAAACTTAGGGACTCGGACCAACTGAAGTGGATAGGAGAGGAGGGGAAGGAAAGAAAGGAGGGAAAATGAGGAAAAGGAAGGGAGAAAGTGTAACAAACAAAACTAACTAACTAACTAAATAAATAGTTAAATGCATTTAAAAGAGAGAGGGCCCGATTTTGGAAGGGCAGTTATGCGGTTTACAGCCCTGTAGACCGTGTAACTGCCGCTGAGAGGGATACTAATAATCCCTGATTATGGCCCACAGTGGCGTGTCGGGGGCGTTCTGGGGAGGAGCGGAGGCAGAGAAGATCGATAACCAGGCAGCAGCAATATTTATTTATTTATTTATTTATTTAACATCTTTTATATACCGCACTATTTATAATCAGCGCGGTTTACATAGAACAAGAAAACATCAGACAGAATACAATATCTGAGTATTATACATATAACAGGCACAATAACTTGGGTAAACCGGGGTAATTAATTAAAACAAATAGTAATTTGTTTAGAACAAATAGTAATCAGTGTAACTATTTACATTTGGAAGACACATTGTATATAAAGGGGCAGTATTGGTAAGGGAGAGAGGTGTGAAGAGTTGTTGGGATAGCAGAGGTTACATGGAAAGAATGGGATTGCAAGCTGCCCAGTTAGCGACCTGCGCCTAAAAGATGGGCGAGGAAAAACCTCTCATATCTTTTAGGTGCAGGAGCTAACCGGGCAGTGTGCAATGTCGCTGCTGCCCGGTTAGCTACTGTGGCTTCTGGCATGTGCGGTGATCCCTGGATATTAACACTTGTAAATAGTTGCCATGTAAATAACTTGTTCAGTTTTTATTATTGTTCTTCACCTGTTTGATGTAACTTTACCTTTGTTTAACTCACTCTCTAGGAACAAGCAGGAATGTAGTCTTCACATATGGGTATTGTCGGTACCGACGGAGCCTGCGCGGGAACGCTCCCCAGCGTCCAGTTAGGAAGCTTTTGGGAGCATCCCACAGCGCCTGCGTGCTGCCTTCCCGCCTTTCCCAACTGCCTCTCTCCAGTTCTTCGTTTTCCGCGGAGCCAGCAGGTCGTGTTCCTGTCACCGCAGAAAATTATTTTCCTTATTCTTCTTTTTTGTGGTCAGGTCTGCCTTCCTCAATGCTATACTGGTACCGCCGGTTCTTCTTTCTTTCTAAAAAAAAAAAAAAATACTTTTTTCCCAAACTTTTCCAGGTGCACGCACCATTTTGGGCCTTAGGCCCAAAATTTCCTACACTATGGAGAAACCCGCCTCGGGTTTTAAAAAATGCACCAAGTGTGGCGGTACCATCTCCATCACCGACACCCATGAGTGGTGTCTTAAATGTTTAGGTCCTGACCACTCCATCTCCGAGTGCATGGCTTCTGCCATGATGTCCATAAGGGGTCGGCAGAACCGAGCTGCCAAGCTCAGTGCCCTCTTTCCCTCTGATGCAGCTTCGGTGGCATCGACGTCTTCCAGGGCTTCGTCTTCCTCCCATGGATCTCAGGTAACTAAACATAAGTCCAGCTGGTCCTCAAAGGGTAGATCTCCTTCCAAGCATCGAGATGCCTCTGGCGTTGCCCTTGAGGGTTCCATACCGGCAAAATTGCTTCGGCTTTCAAAGCATTATCGGGGATCCAGCATGTTCTCGAGCCCTCGACCTCGGCAGAACTACTGGTGCCATGTTCTGGGGTACCGGCTGTCTCTGGTACCGACACCCAGGCATCGGCAGCGTCGATAGACCAGAGGTTCCTGGATATTGAACGCAGTCTGGCGGCTCTCCTTGCGGCATCAATGCCCTCAGAACCGCGTCAGACGGTTCAACCAGTACCGGCACAGATAGCATCGACATCGGCTTTGCCGGCACCCAGTCATGCGATGCCTTCTGGTGCCGATACACCGGTACTGATTACCCCCGGTACCGACTTCGGTTGGTACGGGTGTCGGGCTCTTCAAGAGCATCCGGACAGACGATACTTCGAATCCTCGGAGGACTCCGAGGATTCTGATAGCTCTGCCAGTACCGGGATACTTCTCCCGGAGGAGTTTTCCTCGCCTAAACGAAGGATGTCTCCTCCAGAAGATATCTCCTTTCAAGATTTCATCAGGGAGGTGGCTCGTGGATTGTCCATTACTGTGGCTCCTGAGACAGAGCCCAGAGCTAAGGAGTTGGAGATTTTACAATATCCTAAAGCTCCTAAGGAGGCAGCCACCTTGCCTATCCATGAGATCTTACATGATCTCATGATGAGAATGTGGGAGACACCTCTCACCACCTCTCCTCACTCTCTCAGACTGGATACCATGTATCGAGTCCCTCCTTGTCCTGGGTTCCAGAAAACTCAGCTTCCTCACCACTCTATTGTAGTGGAATCAGCTGTGAGAAGGATCAGGAGTGCAAAGAGGCATGCCTCTAATCCTCCAGGATGTGAGTGTAGAACTTTGGATGCCTTTGGAAGTCGTACTTTCAGGTTCCAGAAAACTCAGCTTCCTCACCACTCTATTGTAGTGGAATCAGCTATGAGAAGGATCAGGAGTGCAAAGAGGCATGCCTCTAATCCTCCAGGATGTGAGTGTAGAACTTTGGATGCCTTTGGAAGTCGTACTTTCCAGGCTTCCATGTTTCTGCCAGGATCAGTTCCTATATTTTATATATGGGAAGGTTCCTTAAAGAAGTCACAGGTTTTTTAGAGGTTTTAAGCCCTCTTCTTCCTGAGGATAGAAGGCAGGATTTTCTCACACTGGTCAAACATGCCCAGGATGTCTCTAAGTTTGTCAACCGTGCAGCTTTTGACTGTTTTGAGTGCATAAGCAGAACCTCTGCCATTGCCATAGGTGCACATAGAATTGCCTGGCTCCAGGCATCCAATTTGGAGCTCTGGGTGCAGGACAAACTGGGCAATATTCCTTGTACAGGTGAGAATCTATTTGGAAAAAATTGGCAAAAAAAAGCCAATGAATTAGATGCTGACAACTCCACTTTGGATAGATTATCCAAAGCCACAGCTGATCCGACGATACCCATATGTGAAGACTAAATTCCTGCTGTTCCCGGAGATCACCTGTTACAGGTGAGTTACTGCTAAATGTTCAGTGTAAAATGTTTGTTAAATGTAAACCGCCATTGATCTTGGGAAAGGACGGTATAGAAAAGCTGTACAAATAAGTGCTGGGGCTGCATATGACCCCAGTATTGAATATCTGGGGTTAAGGGTCGGCGGGCATGGCTGTCTTCAAAACAAAGAACTTACGGTCCAATACCCAATGTGCCTTATCCATCCAATAGGAGACTAAAGGTTTATCTTGTGTTTCATAGTACATGTTTGTATTACTCTCTTGGTCTTGCCTACGTAAAGAAGTGAACATGGGCAAATGATCACGTAAATCACATTCTCTGGGAACAAGCAGGAAGTCAATCCTCACATATGGGTGACATCTGTGCCGATGGAACCCTTATGGAAGCATCCCCCCAGCCTTCAAACAAAGCCTTTGGGAGATGCCACCATGCATGTGTGGTGCCCTTCCCGCTGAAGGGTGCCATCTTGCTCGGTCTCCATTTTTCCACGGAGCCCTTCAGACGTCTGGTTTCCCCCAGAAAAAGTTGATTTTTCTCAACTTGAGTTTCATACTCTCTCAGGTTGTGGATCGGTACTTTTCCCGCCACCCAAGCTTGCTGTCTCCGGCATAGAGTCTTGGGTTCCTACCTTTTTTCTTTTTGTCAACTTCGCGCCCTTTTTTTCAACTGGCAGCACCACAGGTCTTCGACCTCACTGGGGTAATTTTTCCCTCCATGGCTTCCAGTGGGTTCAAGAAGTGTGATCGATGTGCCTAAATCATGTCCCTTACACACACGACTGCTGCATATGCTGCCTAGGGCATGCAGCATGTGGTATGTGGACTCCGTAAAAAGATGTCTACCAAGGCCCTCAAGAGCTGCCAGCAGCAGCACAATAAGTTTTTTTTCTTGGAGTCCCTGGTATCTCTGAAGAACAAGGCCTCCTCTGAAGCCACAAAATCTCGGGCACCCTTGCGGATCCCAATCGACGCCATGGCTCCTCAGAAAGGGGACCTCCCTCGAGGGAACACAAGAAGAAGAAAATCTCGAAGGTGGCGTCCCTGGACGGCCCTGACAGGTCAGGTAAACTCCGAGCCAGGTCCTGCAGTCCTAGATGCTTGTCTGAGGGATAAGAACGGGAGCAGCCTACCAAAGTCCCCCAAAAGGAATCGACTGCAGATCAGCTTCTGATGCCTCAACCTATCCTTTTTGAGGACTCCCCGTCGGGGCAACCGGCGCTGGGTCAACGTTTCTCAGTGCCTGCACCAATGGCTGCAGAGCCTTCTGGACTCGAAACCGGAATGGTGGCCCTGGAATGCAGTCTGTCTGCCTTAATGGACCAGCAATGGGCGCTGTTGTCCGGTACCACCGGGCCATCGATGTCGAGGACATCCCTGGAGGCCAAGCCGATCCTTAAGACCGTTCAGCCTCGAATCAATCCTCAGCTGAGGTCTCGATCCGTTTCCCGTTCCATGGGACCAAGGTCCTCCCTGGATTGTGCACATGGCACCAGCCATGGAGCGTCCGGAGGGACGTGGGCGAGGCTCAGGCTTGGAGCCTGTGGGCCACCCTTCCCTCGAGTCTGACTGACTGATTACTCGGAGTGTGAGACAGAGGACGAGGAGTTGCCGGACACCTGTTGCCACCGCAACATCCCCTTGGACTTCCCTCCTTCAGAACCCCAGTGTCAGTTCCCGCCCGAGGACATGTCATTCCTTGACTTCCTGAGAGACATGTCGAATGCCCTATCGTTCTTGACGGAGTCGGAGGAGGACCCTCAGCTGGAGGAACTAGAAATCCTCCAATACAAGGCACCTCTGAGGGAATCACTCACAGTACCCATTCCACCAATCCTGGAATGACTAATGCTCCGAATGTGGGAGACACCAGCATCTGTGCCAGTTGTGAGCAAGCAGCTCGATTCGATGTATCGGTTCTGCCGGAGCCCAGGATTCCAGAAGGCACAGCTGTCACATAACTCCATGTTGGTGGAGTTGGCCATGCGTCGGCTGAAGCTCCAGAAGACGCATTCCTTGGTGTCTCCAGGTTGGAAGGTCCACAGCTTTGATGCCCTCGGCAGAAAGTGCTACCAGGGCTCAGTGCTCCTTGGCTAGATCCAAGTCTATCAGCTGTACATGGGCATGTACCTGAGAGACCTAGCAAAAGAGCTTGCTGGGTTCTTGGCTTGTCTTTCTGAGGAACCCCTGCAGCGGTTCAAGAACCTGGCCAAGGCTGTCCATGAGTGCTCAAAATTCATGTCTCGGGCAGCTTATGACTGCTTTGAGTTGGCAACTCAAGCAGCTGCGGCTTGGCTACAGTCTTCCGACCTTGCGCAATGGGTTCAGGACAAATTGGTCAATGTCCCATGCCAAGGAGAGAACCTCTTTGGCAAACCCATGACAAAAAGGCTGCTGAGTTGGAGACAGAGTTCATGATGAGGACCAGGCTCTCTAAAAAGACCGCTGCCCCTCCCCGGCGGAAGGGCCCAGTTAAAAAGCCCTTTTACTTGAGGAAAGGGGCTTCTTACAAAAACTACCCACATTTTCAGGCCCCCCAGCTCCCTAGCAGAGTCAGCAGGCCAAGGGACATGGGCAGGGCCCTCATAAGCAGAAGGCTCCCAAGCCCCAGGTGTTAGCTCCAGCCTAGCCAGGGAGGAGCTTTTGACTCTTGGGCATAGGCTCTCTACCCCAAGGAGGTCAGCAGCCCACAGGGGGACGTCTGATCCACTATGTCCAAAGGTGGCCAGGAATCATCATGGGCCAGCACCTCACCATGCAGCCCCACATAAAAAGAACCACTGCAAATGCATACCATAAAATAAAAATTATCTGGAAACTAAAACCAATCCTGGACCAAGATCATTTCCGCACCATTTGCCAGGCAATAATCACTCCAATACTTGACTACTGCAACACGCTCTACCAGGGGCTACCAAAACAAACTATCATGCCACTCCAAATAGTGCAAAACACAGCAGCACGAATCATCACAGGAACACCCAGACATGAACACATCACCCCTATACTCAATCAATTGCTTTGGCTCCCAATACAATCCCTCATCAGATTCAAAACAACCTTAAACATCTTCAAAATCATCCACCAATTAACAGCCGACACTCTACAAGACCTCATAACCAGAGATACTAGCATCCAAACCAGGAGACACAACACCATGAATACAATCGCACCTCACAATTATCAGAAAATCAAACAATCCATATCTGCAAGAGCGCTCTCACTCTATGCCCCATCAATATGGAACTCACTTCCTGATAACATGCATGCGATAACCAATATCAAAGACTTCAGGAAGAAGCTTAAAACTCTACTGTACACAAACCACCTGAGGCACTTCACTTAACCTCCGGACCGACGAAAACACCCAAACTATCACTTACAAACCTGAGACTATGGATCAACACTTCTCTTCCATGCTATAAACTTGAACTGTACGGTACATAGTTTTGTCAAATATATGACACTGTACATAAGTTAATTTGTTACTGGTCCACCTTCCCCTCTCCTGCTTGAGCTTTTCCTTTGTACTGGTTTTCTTTGTATACTGGTGAGTTGTAATGTAAACTGCTTTGATTGAAGGAAAGAGCAGGTATAAAAAAAATAGTTAAATAAAATAAATCCCTTTGACCCTAATATCCAGTCCAAGGTGTTCCCTTTTACAGTGAGTAGTCCCACAAACCACCTGCTGTAACTGCATATCCACCATCAAAGATAGAAAAAACTGCACCCAGCTCCCATGACCCACCAGATTAAAATCCCACAACATTAACGTATCCTGATACTCCAACCGAGTCAATGCAGTCTTATCCCCAAGCATCACCCACCGGTCCTGAGACAAACGTGGTGGGCAATATAGCAACAGAAAGCCAATCTTTACAGGACCAAACAACTCTAACAACAACCCCTCACAAGGCTGAAGGGCTTCCCAACCCTGCTGCTGCACCTCCTATTTCATGTGATAAACTAAAGCCACACCCACCCCTTCTCCCCATTCGTGCCACCTGAAAACATGTGTATTTTTCAGAGCAAAGCAATGCACATCCCACCTATCAACTGAAAACCACGTTTCCATGTTAAACAGAAAATCCAACAACTCATCTTTAATTACGTCCGCCAAAAGATGTCATTTCTTGCTAACCGAGCGTGCGTTAATTAATGCACATTTCACCTGTCCCTCCCCATAGGGCTTCAACTCACTCCTAGCAAGACCTTCCAACACACTACCCTCCCTCTTCTTGCCACCCCTTCAGCACCCCCTCCCCACCACCACCTCAATCCCTCAAGTCCCAAATCGGAGCATAACACATCCTTCCATACACACTAAAAAACACAACACACACTAACCATTCATTTAAACAACACTCCCAATCCTCAATTACCCACCCCCTACCCACGCAGCCGGGCCCCAGCATTCCAAGTGGCGTGCTAAGTGGCACGCCCCTTGACTATGTCCCTTAGCCGGGGCCCACCGAGACCTTACAGCTCTTTTATGGGGCAGGCACACAGCGTTGCTGCAGACGATGTCAGCAGTAGGCAGAGCTAACCACGAGTCTCCTTGCTCCTCCCAATGCTGGAGCCCCAGACTAGGCAGGACACAATAGGGCAGGGTAGGGCAGTGATCCCAGCTTTCCTCTTCCCACTACTCTCCTGACCTCTCTCCTCTTGCAGAATGATGAAATTCCCACTCTTAATAAATTCTCCAACCAGTACTGTTGGCATGGTCCATTGAAGTGCAATACAAATGTGATAGGTCACTCAATACTTTTGTAAAACAAACAAACAAAAAAAAGACAAAAGACTAGTCACTTTTCCTTGCTTGTAGCTCCTACTTGATCCACCCTCTGGTCAGTTCTCAAGCTCCCAAATATCAAAAGTAGTCATCTGTTCTGTTCACTCGTAGCATCTGTAAATGGCTGCTGTATTCTTGACAAAACTTTTATTGGAAACCACTTAGGTATTTTTTTATGTAAGATAGTATATCAAGTCAATAAACCAAATTTGACTTCTGATGAAATTTAACTAAGCAAATTAAATGAGCCAGGAGCTTATTTGCACTTTGTAGCTAAATTGTGCAAAATAAGCCACTAAGCTGCAAACTGTTTTGTGGCTTATTACATCAGTCCCACACTGTGTGCAGAGTTTGTTAGGGTATCACACAAGATACGTGTACTGTATAGTATTTCACATATGCTAGCCTAATTGCTCCTTCCCAAATACATAAACATGCCATGTACCCCAACATGCTATCTGGCTTCCATATGCTTATGCAGGCCTACGTTTGTTGAATAAAACTATATAATAGCTTTGTTTTCTTTACTGAGTTGTGGGAAGAAATGTTTTACAAATAATACTTTTTCTCTTACTGAATTCAAATATTTTGTTGGCATTTCTAAACAGTTTTACCAAATGTTTGCTTAATTGTCGAAAAATATTTAGAAAATGGAGACTTGAACCAGAAAAGCAAAGATAATAATCTGGGCTAATTTATTAAAAATGTAGGGTCCGATATTGATCTCGGACAGCTATGTGCTGCTATGGTGCATAACCATCTCTGCTGACCTTTAAACTTGGATAGTCAATGCCTGAGTCATATGCAGGCTGTGGCATTGAATATCTGGGGCTGCCAGACAGCCTCCGCAGCTGCAGAAGCTAACCAGGTAGCAGTGATATTGAGCTGCTGCCCGGTTAGCTCCTACGGGTAAAACTAGGCCAGATTTTGCTGCGCCTAGCTTTATCCGCAGGTCGCTAACAGCGATGCAATATCTCTGCTACCCGGTTAGCGACTGTTGCCACTTATGACCCACCCTGGAAGGCCCACAGTATGCCCTGATGCTAAGCGGTTAGCATTGGGGCGTGTAGCAGCATTAGTAGAGGCCATTCAGCGGCATTTACACGGTAAACCTTTGAATATCAGGCCTAAAATCTATTTGGAGGTAGGTGCTTTTTTTTTTCTTGTCTCCCCCCCCCCCCCCCATTTTGCCCTCTTTTGCTTTAATTTTACACTTTGTCGAGCCTCTCTTCCGCTTTACCTCCCCTCCAGCTTTTATGCTCATCAGTTTCCTCCTACCTCATTCTCCTTGAGCCTATTTGCTCTTCCTGTTTTTCCAACCTCTCTTCCTCTTCTGTTTTCCCTCTTCTATTTCTCCCTGTTCCTCCAATTTATTTGTGTCTCATATCTCTGTTTTTCCTCATTTCTTCCCCATTTCTTGCCCTTCCTTCCCAGCCTCTCCACTCCTATATAATTAATGCCTGGGCTGTGACAGCTTCACATGGTCTCTGCCTCAGGCCAGCCACATTTTATCTCAGGCCATGGTCAACCACATCAGCAAACTTTGCTCCTGCCCAGGGCAGCAGCCACTGCAGTATGACTCCTCTTGGGTCCAGGTTGGCACTAGGTATCAGTTTTTAGGTGCTTGGGCAATTTTGAGCCTGAGATTTTTCCATGCATGTGTTTGCTCCATTTTTCCTGAAGTGCAGATATTTTTTTTCCAGATTTCTCTATGTCTGGATCTTAATATTTTCTATGGAAAAATTGCTAAGGTAAAATGAGCAGTTTCTGTAATCTCCAGGAACAAGCAGGAATGAGTCTTCACATATGGGTACGTCGGTACCGACGGAGCCTGCGCGGAACGCTCCCCAGCGTCCAATCAGAAAGCTTTTGGGAGCATCCCTCAGCGCCTGTGTGCTGCCTTCCCGCCTTTCCAACTGTCTCTCTTCAGTTTTCATTTTTCCGCGGAGCCGGCAGGACGTCCTCCTGTCACCGCAGAAAATGTTTTCTTTAATTCTTTGTTTTCTTGTGGTCGCGGCTGTCTCACCGACTCCACCGGTACCACCGGTGTGTTTTCTTTTTCTTTTCAGGGAATTTTTTCCCTCAGTTTCTGTCTTAAACTTTTTGGGCCTTCTAGGCCTCTCCATCATGGAGCCGCCACCTTCTTTTCCTAAGAAGTGCCTAAGCTGTGGCGATACAGTTTTGTTTTTAGACTCCAAGAACTGGTGTCTAACCTGTTTGGGTCCTGACCATTTTCCTCCGGAGCCATTATGCTACAATATTGTGAGAAGAGATTTTCCATTTCGAGTTTCCCTCGATACCGCGTTCCCTTCCAGTGTCAGGGCACCGACCATTTCTTCTTCTCCAAAGGATCAGGTAACCCACAACCAGTCTGTTAAGACTAACCAACCCTTGAGTGGTAGGTCTCATGCACAGCATGATGACAGCTCCGGCCTTGCCCTCAAGGGTCCATTGGCTTCAAAACCCCGGCGGGAGTCTTCGGCCTCCAAAGCCTATCAGGGGTTTCAGGTTGTTCCTGGGGCTCACCCCTCACAGAACATACCTGAGCCATGCTCGGTGGTGGCATCCGCTTTGAGCGTTACCGATACCCCGGCATCGGCACTGGTGTTGAGCGATTCATTCCTCACCAGGGATCGTCATCTGGCTTTCTCGGTACCTTCGGGACTGGTCGATACGCCCCAGATTGACTTTCCAGTATCGGCATCAACGCCGATACTACCACCGACGTCGGTACCCTCTAGACATGCATCGATAGACTCGCTTCCTTCGATGCCGAGTCTGGAATCGATCTCTAGTCTGGAAGACTGGGTACCGACACGTCTCGGTACCGACGCTTACCGGTTCCGGATGCTCGGTACCGAGGGTGATTACCAAAGGCCTTCGGTTACCTCGGTACCGATTGAGCAGCCACTGATGACTGCTTCGATGTCGGTGTCGCCTTCGATTCCGACACAGCTACCGGTATCGGTATCGGTACCGGTACCCGCAGTAACATCAGGGCCAGCTCCTTCCATGCTTCTTTCACCAGGGTCGCTCCTTTCTATGCCAAGTTTGGAGTCGATACCTGGCATGGACGATGCAGTACTGACTGTCTCAGGTCATGACCTCCAGTACCAGCATCCATCCCTTGAGGATCCTTTCTTGCACCGTGCAGGATCTTATATTCCTATATTCTCAAATAGATCCTCCGGTGCCCAGGCTAGTTCTTCAGGTCTAGCCTGTCCAGGGACGGTTCCCTTTGGAGATCCTTCTTTTCAGAATTTTCTCCTGAATATGGCAACATCTCTTGCTATTCCTATCCCTGGCTATGATCCTACACAAGGCTCTCTTTCTACTGGAGAAAAGGAAAATATAATGCTTCCTTTACATCATTCCTTGCAGGATCTTCTTCTAAGAATGTGGGACGCACCTTTAAGGGTTCCCTCACCTTCTAGAGCAACTGATCTTCTGTATCAGGTGCCCCCCTCTCCAGGATTTCAAAAGACTCAACTTCCCCATCATTCCATTGTGGTGGAATCAGCAATGAGGAAGGTGAAAAATAAGAAGAAGCACTCTTCTTACCCACCAGGTCGTGAGTCTAGGACACTAGATGCCTTTGGACGTCAAACCTTCCAGACATCCATGCTGTCAACAAGGATTCTCTCATATATTTTTTATATGAGTCTATCCCTTCAGGAGGTCACAAAGAAATTATATCTTTTGACTCCTTTTCTTTCAGAGCCCAAGACTGCAGACTATTCCTTACTACTTAGTCATATTCAAAGCATCTCTTGGTTTCTTACTCGTGCTTCCCTAGACTCCTTTGAGTCTGTTAGCAGAACTTCTGCTATAGCCATAGGGGCACGACGTAGAGCCTGGCTTCAAGCTTCAGACTTAAACAAATGGGCACAACAAAGACTGGGTAATACTCCTTGCACTGGAGAAAATCTCTTCAATAAGGAGTCTTTACATCAGGTTGCTCAGTGGTCCACTGACTTCCCTGTTTCTGAAGGCTATCCTAAGCCTTCTCCTTCCCTAGTAGGTAGGAAATGCCCTACCAAACCTTCTTTCCCTAGAAGGAGAAGGTTTTACTCTTCTCCTGCCCATCATACAGAAGTTCCCAAGCAGGGGAAACATCACCCTGGTCTGAAGAATCCAAACTCTCGCCAGGCTAAACAAACCCAGCAACCATAGGGTTCTGATTAATCTGTTTTTTCTGCCTCTTGGAGTTTACAACCTACAGTTGACTTCTTCTCAGCAGAAGTTTTTCACTGTTTTTCATTCAAAACTCTATGCATGGATTCCTTTTTTCAGGACATCCAGTTGCTCCTAGGTATACTGAGCTGTCAGGTTATTCATGTCTATGGGTCACAGGTTTCTCCTCTTCTTCCTGCCAAGAAGAGTGGTTTAACAACTATCCCATGATAGTTTCCTGTACCAACATGAATTTTTTCCTTCCACAGACTTACCATATGGTAAGTCACCCTTCAGCTCCTGTTTCTCTACCCTCTTATCCAGGTTTTTGCCCTGTAAGAGTGGTACCATACCAATGGAGGGCTTCTTTAGTCTTGCTAGTCTTTTGTTTCCATTCCAGTGTGGAGTTTTTTCTCTTGAGTAAACTCCCTCCTTTTTGCCTGGGCAGCTCATCAGACAGGGACAGGGGTTTCTTACTCTTGTTCTGTCTGTTCTTTCTGTTTTACACAGAAGGATTCTCTCTGCTGTCTTATTCAGCAACTGTCCATGCAGGAGTTCTAGTGATTGGACTACTGGTACTTTTCCACAAGTTTCCAGTCTTGTCCTCCACTACTTTCTGTCCGGCCTTAGTAGTGATTCCAAGACAGTACTTACGTCTTTCTTGGATAATCCTTATCACTACAGGCTTATCACACTATCTTCTATTCTTGCCATCTCCAATTCCTTGGGTTTGGCAGCATAGTTGATGTGGCTGCTGTTTTTTCCAACAGCCAGTTCTATCTCCCAATTCTCCTGCATAATGCTCTCTGCAATCCTACAGAGAAGCTTTCCACTATGGGCCCTTGCTAGAGAGCATGGGGTTTTTCTCTAATGACTATCCATCATGGTTGAAAAAGGCTTCCTCAGTCATGCCCATGACTGTGAGGGTTCTTCACACCCTACTATCTCCTTTTAAAACAAAGGACATAAACCTTCTCTACGTGAAAGTCTAAAGAGTTGTCCAATTCCTACAGGGAATATGCTCTTTTTTCCTTGCAGCTTGTCCTCATGGTATCCTAATCCTTCATGGACAGCACATATTAAACTAGAAAACGCATGATATCCCTTTTTGTCCCTCAAGTGGGTCAACCTGGTATCTCATTCTCTGCGTTTCTGTCCATTTACCATCCTAGAGTTCTGCAGGACCTCAGGACTTGCTGTTTTACAGACTGATATTATCCTCTGTTTTTTCACGTAACCATCCTGGTTATTTCACTGGATAACATTCCTGCACCATCAAACCTGGGGGAATAGATTCTCGATATATCTTCTCAAGTAGGTTCCACCTTCTTGTTATTAGATGAATCTTTCCTATTCACATCTCCCATGTGAATGTTCTTATATACATAGCTCTGTCTGCTTAGTTGCAGGCATTTATCTCCTATCTATCTATCTATCTCTCTCTCTATCTCTATCTCTCTATCTATATATAAAATGCCTGCAACTAAGCAGACAGAGCTATGTATATAAGAACATTCACATGGGAGATGTGAATAGGAAAGCTTCATCTAATAACAAGAAGGTATACACATATACATCTCTATAGATATATATGTCTGTCAGCTGCGTGTGCATATGTTATGCCCTTCTAGATCTCGATATAGATATATATACCCATATATATATATATATGTGTATCTGTCGAGATACTTTATTATAGGTAGATATATATTTACATACTTATCTCCCTAACTGTCTATGCTCATAAAGGTTTTACCTTCCTATATGTTCCAGACAGTGGGCTTTGCCCATGTTCATGCTGTTCCACAGTATGTTTGGGGTATTATGCACACAACCACTGCTGTGGTACTGACAGCTTCTACCATAACCCTAGGTTTAGGTATCCCTGAAGCTCCATGCTCCATTATCTTCCTACCTCTCACCAGTTAGGAAAGACATGGTGGATCTTCAGTAGATCTGAGGTTTCAACTCCTCAGACACCTGTCCTTTCTTGGGAATACGGGGTTTTTCCATACCCTTTCTTCCCTCAAGGACTAGGCCAGTTTTGTCCAAATCGGTCAGTCTTCCTCTTTTGCTCCTAACTATGAATAACTCTGTAGCCAAAAGAGTTTTCAGCTTTTTCCATAAAGCTTCCCACTAAAGACCTACCGTTTTTGTACTACCCCAGTTGAATCCTGGGGTCACCTGTCACTTCCAGATTTTGACCTTCACCTTCACTTCAGTGAGGTCACCTTGAAGATTCCTCTACTGGATCCCCAGTAGACTCCATCAGCCTCTCTACTTCCTGCAATCCAGTAGGTGAGGTCCATATTGCAATTGATCCTTTCAATATATTTCATGATAGTTATCATACATACAAGGACTCCTTGCCTGTAGTCCTATCTTAGGTTAGCTGTTTTCTACAGCTCCTCTCTCTTTCAACTCCTACCCTCCATCCTCAGGATGCCTGGCCATATGAGGTGTAGCATGTTTCAATCTCAAACATGCTAGGGCTCCAGGCTCTTTAGCTTGGGAGTCCCCATATGTGAAGACTCATTCCTGCTTGTTCCTGGAGATAGCACAGTTACTTACCTGTAACAGGTGATCTCTGGGAACAGCAGGAATAAGTCTTCACAACCCACCCACCTCCCCTAGGAGTTGTATCTCTCTATCTATCTTTCCTTTCCTCTCTCTCTCTCTCTCTCTTTGTCTCGGCTATAAAACTCAAACTGAAGAGAGACAGTTGGAAAGGCGGGAAGGCAAGCACGCAGGCGCTGACGGATGCTCCCAAAAGCTTTCTGATTGGATGCTGGGGAGCGTTCCCGCGCAGGCTCCGTCTGTACCGACGTACCCATATGTGAAGACTTATTCCTGCTGTTCCCAGAGATCACCTGTTACAGGTAAGTAGCTGTGCTTTGCTGCAAAATGTTGCCCCTTAAACTTTGAGCAGCTTGTGAATTCAGTTGCTGATGAAACGTGTAAAATTGTGTTTGTCTTGTAGGGCAATTCTGTTCAGTATTCAGGAGACCCTCTGCAGGATTTTACTTTAATGAGATTCTTGGATCGATTTGTGTTTCGAAATCCTAAAGTGCAGAATGCCAAAGGTAAAAATAAGTTGATTACTTACCTTCCTAACTATTTGGCCATTCACCTTAACCATGTTGCTATATATTCATATTTGTTAGGCTAGTTGCTCCTTTTTGTGGTTTAGTTAATAGGTTCTGCAACAGCACAGTTATATTATACTGAGAGGAGACTAAGGGGCTGTTTTTTTCCATCTTATTGCTTTAGGAGGGGGTATAGATAAAAAAAAAAAAAATTCAAGAGTACCTCTGCTTCCTAAAATATTAGCTTATAAAACTTTGTAATCAAAGGTCACCCAAATAAAGTTTCAGGAGCATTTTTATTGGTGTTCTGAGCAGTTTTATCAAACAGATTTTCCTGAGCGGTCCTCCAGTTTAGTCCTCCACATCCGGGTAGTGCACCTCTTCCTGCAGCATGGAGACTGGACCAATCAGAATCTTCAATACCTCAGGGTATATGCTGCTGGAGCTCCCATCAGCCCTCAGTGTGTCCAGTCTCCAGCAGCAGGAAGACGTGTGAGCCCGCCTGGCTCACTTAGGGACTTCTTAGCAACACTAGTTAGTTTTGTTCTTTGGGGTTGCTTTCATTTTACTTTCAGTTTTCTTTCCATTTACATATTTTATTTCAGTGCAGCCTGTCACTTAAAAAAAACCAACAAAAAAAAAAAACCGAGCCGAGCCGTCACTGCCCTTCTCTCTCCTTTGCCTGGTGCAATCATTCGGCGGTGCTTAGATCGCTCCCCCTGGACGGCACGGGGGAGAGATCTGTTCTCCTGGCAGCATCCCCTTCTCTGGTACAGAGGGCTGGCTCCGGAGTGTTGAACTGCAGCGCACAGCTCTGCGGGGTGCTCGGCTCTCCACTCTATTTCCTGTGGCAGCCAGGTTCAAACAGCCTAACTCTGCTCTAGATTCGAGCGGTTTTTTGCTGGTTCCTCAATTTGTCCCAGCTACGGTGAGTGGATTTTCCTCTTTTCTTCTATTTCGCGGTTCCCTGCAATCCGTTTACTTTATTTTTGTTTATTTGGTGTTTTCGCGCCATTTTCCGCCGTTCCCGGTGGCCATTTTCAGCTCTCCTTTTTTTTTTTAATTTTTTTTTTTTTTATTGAGATTATACAATAGAAATACAAACCATTTGAAAAAACAGCGTTCACACATTAGAATCAAAAAGCAAACCTCAACCTGGGTATTATGCCTAAAAAACTCGTAGTACAATGCAGATATACTACACTAAAATTCCCCCCCTCAGCCCCAGCAATCCCCCACTTCCCCCCTCCATATTATAACCTATCCCTCCCCCTCTGTACTCCCCCCCCAGCTCCCCTTCTGCACCCCCTGTAGTCTGCATGCCACTGCACACTCACCGAGCATCTCAGCCGTAACTCTACACGCGTTGTCCTCCTCCGCCTTCCAACCCCCCTCCCCCACCCCTCTCTCCATGCCTCCAACCAGCTCCAAACCCCCTGCCAATATATCGCACTTTGCCCTCCTTTCCCCCGTCTCAACTCTGTTAATTTATACATCAGGCTCACCTCAGCCACTCTTCGCACAAATCCCGCCAATTGTGGTATACTCTGTCCCCCCCAGTGCTGTGCGATCTCGCAACGAGCTACAGCAATACAATGATGCAGTACCCCCTCCTCCCGTCTCGAAAGATCATCATCCAGTTGATGCAACAGGCATGCCTCCGGTCTCCCATGCAAACTATGCCCGGTCATGCCATGAATCACCGCAATTACCTGCTCCCAGTACCCCTGTAACTTATCACACTTCCACCACATGTGCATCCAGTCCCCTCTTTCAGCACACCCCCGCCAGCATAAGTCATCCCTTCCCCTCCCCGCTCGATACCGACGTACTGGCGTCCAATACCATCTGTATAATACTTTATATGCATTTTCTTTAATTTGCGTGGCTATGGACACAGTAGCAATCGTCTGGAGTATCTTCTCCCAAGCCTCTACCGTCCAACACACACCCAAATCCTCCTCCCATTGCAGCATACAGCGTAACTTGCATACACCAGTCCCTATTAGGCCTCGATAAATTCTGGACAAAACCCCCTTTTGACCCATCTGGCCCGAGCACAGAGCCTCAAACCAGCCTCTATTTTCCCAGAGATCTTTCCATATCTTCGGTTGCCTTACAAAGTAACTTAATTGTATATAGGCAAAATGATCACTCTCTTTCAGCTTATAGAGATCCTTAATGCCCTCAAACGGATGCATTCCCTGAGGGTGTATAACTTGGTGAATGTACTCCAGCCCGTTTTGTGCCCACCTACGTAAAAGTTGCTCATCTGGGCCCTGTCCCCGCTCGAAACAGGCCGCGATAGGCATCCCCTGCATGTAGCCTTTATCTGGAACAAGCTGAGGCTTGTTGCGTTTCCAGATTTTCAAACTATTCGCCACCATGGGGTTTAGTGCCTGTATGTCGAGACCCTTAGCCCCCCTCCAAATCACCCGTTCAAGTTCCACCCCCCCCCACCAACTCGTGCTCCATTTGAACCCAAGATTTCAATGTTCCTCTTTGCCACTCATAAATCGTTTTTAGTTGCGCTGCCTCATAATATTTGCAGATATTAGGTACCCCCAGCCCCCCCTCTCCTTTTGTCCGTTGCAATACTCGCAGTGCTACCCTCGGGCGCTTCTGCACCCATATAAACCTATTAACTAACCGTTGTATCCTTTTCAAAGTAGTCGGCGGAACCCATATCGGGAGCGTCTGGAACAAAAACAACAGTCTGGGCACAAGCATCATTTTAGCCGTCGCAATGCGCCCAAACCACGATAGGTATCCCCTTCCCCACCCATCCAACCAGCCCTCTATCTTCCCCAGAACCCTCCGATAGTTCAAGTTATATAACTCGTCAATTTTATTGCTAATCCATATGCCAAGGTACCGGATACTTTCTCGCGCCCATTTGAAGGGATATTTCTTTGCCAGTACATTAACTACCTCGCTGGAGACTGCTAAATTCAGGTTTTCCGATTTGTTCCAGTTGATGGTAAACCCCGACACTTTACCATATTCTTCCAGTTCCCACATAGCTATGGGGAGGCCGACCCGGGGTCTCGCCATACTTAGAATTATATCGTCCGCGAACAGGGAAATTTTATAGTCACTCTGCCCCACTCTTATTCCAGATATATCCGCCCGTTCTCTAATCCTCTGCGCCAAGGGCTCTACTGCTATCGCAAACAGTAGCGGAGATAATGGGCATCCCTGCCTTGTTCCCCTCCCTTGGTCAAAAAACTGCGAATGGGCCCCATTCACCCTCACACATGCTTTTGGATGCGCATATAGCGCCTTCACCCAAGCAAGAAACTCTCCCCCCAGCCCCACCTTCTCCAGCACCTGGAAGAGAAAAGGCCAAGACACCTGATCGAAGGCCTTCTCCGCATCCAACGAGAGCAGGAGCGCCTCATCCTTTCTCCGCTCGCTAGCCCAGATAATGTTTAAGATCTTTCGGATATTATCCGCAACCTGTCTACCAGGAATAAAGCCCACCTGATCTTGGTGTATCAATGTTCCAATTACTGTATTGAGGCGCGTGGTGAGGATCTTAGCTAAAAGCTTGGCATCCAGGTTAAGCAGGGAGATAGGCCTATAAGAGGCACACTCCTTCGGATCCTTCCCCTCCTTGTGAATTACTGTTATACCCGCCCACCCCATTGTGTCCGCTAAATTCCCACCCGCCCGTGGTTGGTTAAATACGTTCACTAGAGGCCCAATTAACAGATCTCCGAACTTCCTATAAAATCTGGCAGACAGACCATCCAACCCTGGGGCTTTCTCTAGTTTCAACTGTTTAATTGCCCTCCCTACTTCGTCTGCCCGAATGGGTAGATTAATTTCCTCCTGTTCGCACTCTCCCAACTTAGGCAAGTCTATGGAGTCAAGGTAGTTTCCCACCCTCCCCACCTGTGGCAGGTCTCTTGCTTTATACAGCTCCTGATAGTATTCCTTAAAAACATCCCTAATCTCCCCATCTTTAGTAACCAATTCCCCGCCCTTCCTTCGAACCCCTATTATATGAGAGCGAAGCTTCTGCTGCTTCAGCTTCTGCGCTAGATACCTCCCAGCCTTATTCCCCCCTTCAAATACCTCCTGCCTCAGAAGCTGCAGCTGATAACGTATCTTTTCCGCCTGCAATTCATTGAGTTGCGCTCTCGCTAGCAGCACCCGTCCCCTGTAAGTGTCTCCCCTCCCTTGCCCATCCAGTTCTTCCAGTTCCAACAGTCGTTCCCTCAAGAGCCGCTCTCTATCCTCCCGCTCCCTCTTTTTCCGCGCCCCCCATTTGAGCAATACGCCCCGTATCACCGCCTTATACCCATCCCATATAACTCCCCATGCAACCTCTCCATTATCGTTAAACCTGAAATATTCCCGGGTCCCCCTCTCCACATCCTCTTGGACCCTCACATCCTCCAACAGTGACTCATTGAGTCTCCAAAACCTCATCCCCGTCCCTTCCTCTACCACTTGCAAGCTCACCACTACCGGGGCGTGGTCTGACCAGGTAATGGACTCCATTTCCGCCCCTGTAATCGTTCCCCCCACCTCCTTCGAGACCCAAATGGCATCAATACGTGAGTAGGACCCATGTACTGGCGAATAGTAAGAAAACTGTCTCCTCCCAGGGTGCTGCAATCGCCACGCGTCCACTAGGCAGTGCTGCATCACGAAGTTACGATATCTCTTTCTATCCCTCCTCTTTCCCTCCCGTTTCCCTGTAGCATCTCGGGTTGGGTTCCATGTAAGGTTAAAATCCCCCACATATAAGGATACCATCCCCCTGCTTCCCCACCTCCTCGTTCAGTTTTGTCCAGAATTCTCGTTGTGCCCCAGTCGGTGCATACACATTCACTACACAGTACCATACACTCCCCACCTTCACTCGCACCAACACATACCTCCCCTCCGTATCCCTTACCACCGACTGCACCTGCATCTTTAATTGAGATGCAAAGAGTATAGCAACCCCTCCCTTCTTCTTTTCCACGGTATTTGAAGCATGAATACACACCCCATAGCCTTTGGGCTTGACCAGATATTCTGTTGCCCGTGTCAAGTGCGTTTCCTGAAGCATAACTATTGCCGCCTTCTGGCGGGCTAACTCTGTGTACAACTTGCGTCGCTTAAGTGGTGAGTTAAGCCCCTTCACATTTAATGTGACTAGTTTAAGCTCACCCGTTCTCCCACACCCCCCTCTTCCCTCCCTCTAACCTGAAACCCCCAGCCCCCCCCCTCCCCACTCCCTCCCCCCCAACCCTCTCCCCTCTCCTTAGGAGGGAATAGTCTTCCATAAAGGTGACCAGTAGTCGGGCCTTGCCTGACTCTATCTGCCCTTCCCCCTCCCCCCTCCCCCCTATACCAACTCAACACCCAAAGCCCCCTCATCTCCCCTTCCGAACCTCTACCTCCGTCCTCCCCACCGCCCTCCTTCCCTCCCCCTCCCTATAGTCGAACCCCTCCGTCCCCCCTCCAGCATTTAATAACTTCATCTCCCCCCCCCCTCTGTAACCCAGTTCTACTATTTCTAAGAAAAACATACTGATACATCTTTGGTAACTCAGAGTCCATTCATTCAGCCATCGCCTTTCTCCTCTGCTGGTATTCCTGGGCTCTCTCTATTCAAGCGCGCCGCTCTGCTCCCCGACATTGGAACTCGGTGCCATCTCTGTGCCTTCCTCTGTGGACTGAAGGACTTCGCAGTATCCGCCGGTGCTCTTGTCTGTGAACTTCCCCCTTCCGGTATGTTTGGTAGGCCAAAGTCTCTAAGTACAGTCCATGCCTCCTCTCTGTTCTGCACCCGCCTTGACTTCCCCTTGCAGGTGATCAACAGCCCAAATGGAAACAGCCACTTGTATCGTACATCCTCTTTTCGCAAATACGTGGTCACCTCCTTGAGGTGCCGTCGGCGTTGTAGGGTTCCTGCAGAGAGATCTTGGAAGAGCTCCAGATGGTGTTCCTCCCAAACTATCTGGCGCGCTTTCCTTGCCGCTCGAAGCAGTCCTTCCTTAATCTTGAAAGAGCTAAAGCACACAACAATATCTCTGGGTTTATTATCGCGTATCGGGCCCAGGCCCCGGTGCGCTCGCTCAATGTGCGATGAATCGATCAGCATCTCCCCCTGCGGGTCTGCAGCTAACAGCAGGGATTTGAAAATTTTTAGCAGAACTTCTTCGCAGTTGCAGTACTGAGGTTCCTCTGGGAGTCCCCGGATCCGTAGGTTACATCTCCTGGACCTGTCTTCCAGATCCTCCAGCTTCATCTGTTGTTCCTCTTGGGTCTGCTGGAGTGCTCCCCCGCGCTTTTGTAAATCCACCATATCCTCCCCTTGTTGCTCCAGCTGAGTCTCCATCTCCTCAACTCTATTTCCAATGTCCACGATATCTCGTCTCAGTGATTGTATGGACTCTTTGAGTTCATGCTTCACCCCGCTAATTTCCGTTTTAATCTCTTCCTTCATTTCAATAAGCCAGGTTTTCAGGTGAGAGATATCCCCTGGGCTAGCTCCGCGATCCAGCCCCTCTCCCCGGTCTGTGGGCTCTCCCTCCTGCGTTCGGCTCTCCTTCTCCCCCTCTTTTCCGCCTTTGACTGCCGCATAAGGGGAGCGAAAGTCGGCCAATTTCTTGCGTGCCGCCAGGGAGCCTTTATTTTTTTCCATTCTTATATTGTGCAATGCTGGGTCCCCAAGCTTAGTGAGCTGCGTCCCCTGAGGGCCTCTCCCTCTACTTCTCAGCCGTTTGTCAAAGCTGCTGGTGGGGGCCCCACTGTCTGCTGTAGGGCTGCTCTTTGCTCTACTCACTTCCCCCCTTACCGGGGCTTCTCAGCTCTCTTAGTTGGGCTGGATGTTGTCAAATCCACCCGGGGGGGGCGCCACTGACACTTTCTCCCCTGCGTGATGCTCTGTCCCCAGCCGCAGTGCCTTCCCGCCTCCTCACCGGCTTCCTTGTCCTCGGGCCTCTCTCCAGCTCTGCATCCACCGCCGCCTGCCCCCTGCTCCGCCGCTCAGTTTTCAGCCTCCCGGTCCGCCGCCTCTCAGATCTTCCGGCTCACCTCAGCCAGCTACACGCGGTCTCACAGGGGACATCACTGCTCACCAGAGCACCGGTTTTCCAGCACGGCAAACTCCTTCCGCCCCCACAGCTCAAGGTAGGCCTCAGCCTCGCTGTTCCAGCAGCCGTCACACCAGCCTGCCACGCGGTCTCCTCTTCCGCGCTCTCCAACGCTCTGACAAGGGCTCGCTACTTCGCCGCTGATGTAACTCGGCCTGGGGCTCCTCTCCTACTGCTCTCCCACATTCGCCATCCTACTCCATGCGATTAGGGGTACAAACTCCCCTTTTTGTCAGGCTTAGGTGGCAGAGCCGAATCTTATGCCGCCATTTGCCCCGATGCCGTCACCGGAAGTCTCAGCTCTCCTTTTTGCCGCGGGCTGTTCCTTCTTCCTCGGGGCTTCCAGCTAGAGCCCTTAGTGTTTTGCGGGCAGCTTCATTTTGGGTTTTAGTTTGGACTCTTCATTTTCAAGACAAAAAAAAACAACCAGGGTTTGCTTATTTTGTTTATTTATTCCCTTTTTAGTGGTTCTGTGCCTCCCCCCCCCCCCCCTTAGGGTGGTGCAATTTTTTTTCCATTAATGTCAGCGAGGCCCCAGTGCATGGTCTGCAGTTCCCGCAGAGGCACTGTGTCCGACTCGGGAATTTGCAGGGGCTGTGCTGCTGTGTCTGCGAATATGGAGCAGCAGATGGAAGGCAGGTCCGTGGCAGATCCCTTGGACTCTTCCTTGCCTCCGGAAGGGGATGCTTCACTTGGATCTCTCATTCCCCAGGCACAAGCTGTTCCTAAGGCGCCGGGGGCTGGGTTGCCAGTGACAGACAGAGTCGTCTTCTTCCTTGGCTGATTTCTCCCCAGACTTCGTCCTCCTTATGCATCAGGCTTTCAAATTGGGACATTTAGGTAGGCTACCGGACGCCTTTGCGGTGCCGCCCCCTCTGCCGTCTCCTAAAATGAAAGGGGCCAGTCAGACTTTGCCGAAGCCGGCAAAAAGACCTCGGGCCTCAGATGTTGACCAGGACGATTTGGAGTGGCACGAGGTGGAGCATGAGATGGAGTCTGAGGATGTTTTTGAGGATCTGGAAGACGGGGAGATTCCTGAACCCGAGGATCAGGCAAGAATTATCAGAGTTTTTCTTAGGGAAGAACTGGTTCCTCTCATCACGGAAGCCCTTCAGACTCTCAATCTTGCGGCTCCGCGCCCGGCTGAGGAAGAGGGGTTAGAGGATCCCCTCATCCAAGCGGTCCGGGATTCTCAGATTGTGTTCCCAGTACATAGGGTTGTAGATCAGATGATTCAAGCAGAGTGGGATCAGCCGGAGGCGGGTCTGAAGGGTATTCGGACAATGCATCGTCTCTATCCCTTAGCAGACAAGGAAAAATTCAAGTCGCCTCGGGTTGATGCGGCTGTCTCGGCGGCGACCAAGAAAACCACCATTCCGGTTGAAGAAAGTGCGGCCTTAAAAGATACTCAAGACAGGAAGGTGGATGGCTTGTTGAAGCAGGCTTTTGAGACCAATGCCTTGTCTTTGCAGGCCTCTATTTGTGGGGCCTGGGTGGCTAGAGCCTGCTTGAGGTGGGCTCAGCATCTGCGACAGGATTCCCGCTTAGACCAGCAGGGTGTGCTCGAGGTGACGAGGTTAGAGTCTGGTTCCGCTTATTTGGCAGACGTTCATTATGATTTGATCAGAACGTTGGCAAATAGTATGGCTTCCTTGGTGGCGGCGCGCAGGTCCATCTGGTTGCGTAATTGGGCGGCCGACGGATCCTCCAAGTCTCGGCTCAATAAACTCCCTTTTAAAGGCAGATTGTTGTTCGGGGACGATCTGGACAAGTTGATAAAGGATCTTGGAGAATCCAAAGGCGGAAGGCTGCCGGAGGATAAGCCTAAGTTAGGCAAAAGTTTGCCGGCCTCTCGCGGTCAATTTCGGGACTTTCGGAGGTTTTGGTCCTCCCGCCCTTGGGGGTCTCAACGTGGCAGATTCGGATCCAAGTCACCGTCTTTTCGGGGATTCCAGGGAGCGGGCAGAGGTTTCTCGGCTGCGTCGTCCTCCTCTGCCTCTTCCTTTAGTCACAAGCCGCAATGAAGCGCGGTGGACCCAGGAGGGAAGCCAAGTGATTGGAGGTCGTCTTCGGGACTTCCTTCCTTCTTGGGTCCGCATTACCTCGGATCAGTGGGTGCTCGAGATTATCAGAGAGGGCTATGCGCTGGAGTTTGCTTCCCCGCTCCAGGACTCCTTCGTGCTGTCTCCCAGCAAGGGACGGCTGAAGGAATCCGCGATTCGCTCAACGTTGGATCGGCTGGTAGAGTTGGGGGCAGTAATTCTCGTCCCGGAGTCCGAGCGCGGGGAAGGTCGTTACTCCATTTATTTCGTGGTGCCAAAGAAATACTGGTCCCTCCGTCCTATCTTAGACCTCAAGGGCGTGAATCGTTGTCTCCGTGTGCCTCATTTCCGCATGGAGACCCTAAAATCCGTCATTGTGGCGGTTCGCCTAGGAGAGTTTTTGACGTCTTTATTTATTTATTTATTTATTTATTTATTACAATTTCTTATATACCGCACTATTCGGTATCAGCGCGGTTTACATTATAACACAATTACCATAACAACAAGCTGTTTGGTTTTACATAGAACAGGAGTACAAACTTGGATAACAGGGGTGAACTATATACATGAAATAATTAACACGGCACAAGATTGGAGTAACACTAACATAAGGAAGAATATGTGGTTATTTCTTAGATGGGGATATCTAGATTTCAGAAACCTATCTGCATATCCCGATCAGGCCGGTTCATCAGAAGTTTCTGCGCTTCGCCTTTCCGTGGGGTCACTACCAGTTTCAGGCTCTGCCGTTCGGGCTAGCTACCGCTCCGCGCACCTTCACCAAGGTCATGGTGGTGGTCGCGGCAGCTTTGAGGAGAGAAGGTGTTTTGGTTCACCCTTATCTCGACGACTGGTTGATTCGGGCAAAGACCGAAGCGGAGAGTTTACAGGCCACAGACAAGGTCGTTCGTCTTCTTCAGAATCTCGGCTGGGTAGTCAATGCGAAGAAGAGTCACCTGGTTCCCTCGCAGTCCCTCGAGTACCTTGGGGTCGAGTTCGACACGGCAAGAGGCTTGGTGGTTTTGCTGGCTCGCCGCACCCAAGCCTTGCACCGCCTGGTGCGCACGTTTTTGGGGATTCCCGCACCATCCGCGTGCTGGTACCTACGGCTCCTGGGGACAATGGCATCCACTCTGGAGGTGGTTCCTTGGGCCAGGTTTCATATGCGTCCACTTCAGAGAGCCCTGTTACGTCGGTGGTCGAACCAGTCCGATTCCTTGAACCGCCGGTTACCCTGTCCGAGACGGGTTCTGCTGTCGTTGCAGTGGTGGCTCTGCGCGAAGTCCCTGCAAGCGGGGATGCCCTTGGAGCAGCTGGTGTGGCTTCCATTGATTACAGATGCAAGTCTGACAGGCTGGGGGGCCCACTGCCAGGGCCATTTCGCTCAGGGGACGTGGTCAGCCAGGGAGTCCATATGGTCGATCAACCGTCTCGAGCTCTGAGCGGTGCGGCTAGCGCTTCAGGCCTTCGAAGCGTCAGTTTTGGGGAAAGCAGTGCGAGTCCTGTCGGACAACTCGGCTACGGTGGCGTACATCAACCGTCAGGGCGGCACAGGAAGCGTGGCCATGGAGCAGGAGGCGGAAGCGCTCTTCATCTGGGTGGAAGTTCGCCTTCTCGCCGTTTCGGCTTGTGATAAGGAAGCTTATCATAGCTCAGGAAGGAGCTATAGAAAAGGTGAAGTGACTCTGAACAAGCAACCTGTCAGTTCTGGTAGAAATAAGAAAACAGAATTTTCTCATAAAAGACTACCAGTCCCAGAATGCACCAGGTTTCCAACAGCCATTAGAGGAGCTGAAGTGGGGAAACGTGTGTTCAATCAGGAGGGCTATGAGGTAATCCCTAAGCACTCATCTCAAAGGGCAGGGCCTGATTCAGCACAGCTGTGCTGTATTAGGGAAGAGTACTCATCCAAGCAGAATAAGAGTAGAGTTTATTCTACAGATGACCATCTTCATGATCACCTTGGATATCCAGAGAATTGTCCTCAGTATCCTGAGAATCAGCTTGAGTTTGATCATCAGTTTCATCTGAAGGATCATCAGAAGCAGAAGCCAAACCGGACGGACAGAGAGGGAAAAGAGACCCTTTGGAAGAAGGAAGAGAAAAGCCTTTGAGAGGTCTAGAAGAGTCCAAAGCAGTACGTATACTGGGAGGTATTCCAAGTGCCAGCATACACCATTGGACTGGGGAAAGCCAGAGGAATGGTGCTGCAGAGCTAGGAATCACCAGAGGCTACCTGTGAGGGAGACGGCTGCACGTGGAAGGGACCCTAAGACCTGTGCCAGAAGGTATGTGAAGAGAGATCCAGTGTCCAGGGATCTGGATTGGAAGGCTGGACATAAGAACTGGACTACATACTGGCCAGGCTATATAGAGAGGAACTCTAGCAGCAATGGAAGCTCAGGTATGAACACTGATCTATGCCCTAGCTATAACCTTGAAAGACAGCAGGGAAACAAGTATTCTCCTGAAAATGCTCCATTGAGAGATTCATCTGTGCCAATCCATGATATTGAACCCATGCTTGTTGAACAAGGGGGAATAATAGCAGATGAGGATCCTGTTTATATGGACTGCTCTCTATCTAAACTCCGTTGGTAACTTTCTGTTATAAAGTACAGCAACCATCACAAAGAAATACAAATTTGTTCTTTAATCTACTCAGAAAAGCTCCTGAAGCAGGATTTGACCCACACAGTGGAAGGCAAGCCAGCTAAGGGGTTTCAGCTAGTGACTGCTAGCAATTAAGCCTTACCTAATTGCTTGTGAGCTAGGAGAGAATCACTTCTGTATCTATGTGGGAAGTAATCAGAAGTTAACCTGAAAAGAACAGTTTCTTTCTTGCTTTGTGGCTTTTCATTTGTTGTTTTCCTGATTTTAACTTTGTTTTTCCAAGTTAACACTGAAAGCAGGTAACCTAATTCAGTGTTTTTCAACCTTTCTTGTGCAAAGGCACACTTTTTTCATGAAAAAAATCACGAGGCACACCACCATTAGAAAATGTTAAAAAAATTTACCTCTGTGCCTATATTGACTATATATAAAGTAATTCTCTTGAATAGGAATCAAACACTCACACCAACCCCCCTCCCCTGCTGGTTCACTCACACCAACCCCCCTCCCCTGCTGGTTCACTCACACCAACCCCCTCCCCCCCTCCCTGCTGGTTCACTCACCCACCCCCCCCCCCGTGCTGGTTCACTCACACTCCCCGCCCCCCCCCTTGCTGGTTCACTCACACTCCCCTCCCCCCCCCTGGCTGGTTCACTCACACTCCCCGCCCCCCCCTTGCTGGTTCACTCACACCCCCCTCCCCCCCCTTGCTGGTTCACTCACACTCCCCCCCCCCCACTTGCTGGTTCACTCACACACACACACACACCCCCTCTGCCCAAGCCGCTGCTTCTGCTTTGTACAGAGCAGCGGCTGCACTACACTTACATTGAAAAGTAAAGAGAAACTGTGTCAGGAGCCCTCCGGTCATCGCAGAGCCCGAGGAAGTGATGTCATGGGGGCGGGCTCCTCACAGGCTGTCTTTCCTTTTCAAATTAACTTTATTGCAGCTAAAGTTAATTTGAAAAGGAAAGACAGCCTGTGAGGAGCCCGCCCCCATGACATCACTTCCTCGGGCTCTGCATGATCGGAGGGCTCCTGACACAGTTTCTCTTTACTTTTCAATGTAAGTGTAGTGCAGCCGCTGCTCTGTACAAAGCAGAACCAGCGGCTGCACTGCTATACGGAATCGCGATCGCGTTCGCGCCGCAGACTTCGGCACAAAAGCCGGTTTTTTGCTCTGGCCGCTCCCGATCTTGCGGCCAGAGCAAAAAACCGGCTTTTCAATGGCCGGTTTTACAACTGTGCTGGCAGCCGGCCTGGCCATGGAAAAACCGGCCAGGCCGGCTGAAAACCGGCCGGTTGGCAACCCTAATTTGTGAGCCGAAGCCACATGTTACGGATGAAATTGGAATTTTTCCCACGGCACACCAGACAATATCTCACGGCACACTAGTGTGCCGCGGCACAGTGGTTGAAAAACGCTGACCTAATTTATGTGCTACCAAGCATATCTGTGTTGGGAGAAATAACCCCATAACTAAATATCTTATTGGCTTTACCCAAGAGCACAACTAAATTATTGTCAGCAGCTGTGTCTGGTGTGAATGAACTACATTGTCCACAATACCTTGCAAATCATATAGAGATATGCACTTGCCAAGACTGTGAAGATTTTCACCCAGGCAGCCGTCTGACAGGCTGCGCATATCGCCGGAAAAGACAATGTGATGGCGGACTTTCTCAGCAGAGTGCAGGTGGACTCCGGAGAGTGGGAACTGCACCCGCAAGTTTTTGCGCAAATCGTTCGTCGCTGGGGGCCTCCGATAATTGACCTCATGGCGACATTTCAGTCGGCAAAGTCAGGTCGGTTTTTCAGCAGGAGAAGAGAGCGCATGTCAGAGGGGATCGACGCTCTCATCCAGCCGTGGCCCGACTCCGGTCTTCTGTATGTCTTTCCTCCTTGGGCGTTGATCGGCAGAGTAGTCCAGCGTATCGAGGCGCACCGCGGAAAGTTTCTGCTGGTGGCTCCAGACTGGCCCAGGCGGCCTTGGTATGCGGATCTGGTCCGGCTTCTCGACGGGGTTCCGTGGAAGCTTCCTCTCCTGGTGGATCTGCTAATTCAGGGACCGCTGCGCATGCCTCAGGTGGATCGATTCTCGCTTACGTTATGGCCATTGAAAGGGCTCGGTTGAGAAAGAAGGGTTATTCGCCGGCGGTCATTGCCACTCTTCTTCGAGCTCGAAAGCCTTCTACCTCGCTGACGTATGTCCGGGTTTGGCGAATTTTTGAAGATTGGTGTTCAAGGAATCAAGTTCGGGCTTCGACGGCTTCGGTCGCTGTTATTCTCCACTTCTTGCAGGACGGTTTCGACAAAGGTTTGGCGGCCAGTTCCCTGAAGGTTCAACTGGCGGCTCTCGCTTGTTACAGGGGGAAAATTCAGGATGTTCCCCTTGGAGCACACTCGGATGTGCAGCGTTTTCTTAAGGCAGTGTTTCGGCTGCGGCCGTTGCGTAGAGTGCCTATTCCCTCGTGGGATTTGAATCTTGTTTTGCAGGCGCTCGTACAGAAACATTTTGAGCCTCTTCGTCAAGCTTCGGTTAAGGATTTAACTTTGAAGACGGTGTTTCTCGTAGCTATTTGTTCAGCAAGGCGAATTTCGGAGCTGCAGGTTTTGTCTTGCAGGCCTCCCTTCCTATCTTTTTCTCCAGATAGGGTCGTTCTGCGGCCGGTTCCTTCCTTTCTGCCTAAAGTGGTATCTCCCTTTCATGTAAATCAATCCGTCATTCTGCCAGCGTTTCCTTCGGACTCCGCAAATTCGTCCGACATAGAAGCCAGAATACAATACAGTATATACATAGTATCATATCCCCCCAGTCATATTCCTCAAATCACCTTCCTTCCTCTGGACCTATCAGGGGAATAAAAGGGCTTTTACTCCTTTATAAAAGGTCAGTACATTTGTGACTCCTCTCAAGTCCATAGGGAATGTATACCAGTTCTCGGAGCCTGTCATGCAAAAGCTTTGCTCCCAACACTGCCTTTTTCACGTTGGTATTTCCTAAATAATTCCCCCATGCAGATCACAGATGCCTCTCCGTACATAATTTTTTATTATTTTGCCTAAAATGCAATGTGTGCTGTTGTCAGTGCTGACTCCTGGCAACACAGCAGCTCCTGGGTTTTCTTGGCAAGGTCTGACTGGAAGTAGATTGCCAGGTCTTTCTTCCGAGACAATGGAGGATAAAGTGACTTGCCCAAGGCCACAGCGACTACCAGTAGGAATCAAACCGTGGTCTCTTGGTTACCAGGCTGCTGCTCTAACCACTAGGCTAACTGTTTATCTCCAGGAACAAGCAGGAATGTAGTCATCACATATGGGTATCGTCGGTACCGACGGAGCCTGCGCGGGAACGCTCCCCAGCGTCCAATCAGAAAGCTTTTGGGAGCATCCCAAAGCACCTGCGTGCTGCCTTCCCGCCTTTCCCAACTGCCTCTCTCCAGTTCTTCTTTTTCCGCGGAGCCAGCAGGTCATGTTCCTGTCACCGCAGAAGAATTCTTTCTTGTTTTTTTCTTTTTTGTGGTCGCGTCTGCCTTCCTCGACGCTCTACTGGTACCGCCGGTCTTTTCTTTCTTATTCCTGTAAAAAATATATATATATAGTCTCTTTTTCTTTTCTTCAGGTGCATGCGTCCTTTTGGGCCTTAGGCCCAAAAGGTTTTCCTTACCATGGAGAAACCTGCTTCAGGTTTCAAAAAGTGCACCAAGTGTGTCTAAAATGTTTAGGTCCTGACCACTCCATCACGGATTGTATGTCCTGCGCCATCATGTCTAAAAGAGGTCGACAGAACCAAGCTGCTAAGCTCAGTACCCTGTTTCCCTCTGATGCAGCTTTGGTGGCATCGACGTCTTCCAGGGCTGCTTCTTCCTCCCGTGGATCTCAGGTAACTAAACATAAATCCAGCCGGTCCTCGAAGGGTAGATCTCCTTCTAAGCATCGAGATGCCTCTGGCGTTGCCCTCAAGTATTCTGCACCGGCAAAATTACCACGGCGGGAGGCTTCGGCTTCCAAAGCATTATCGGGGTTCCAGGATGTTCTCGAGGCCTTGACCTCGGCAGAACTACTGGTGCCATGCTCGGGGCTACCAGCGGTCTCCTCCGGTACCGACATCCAGGCATTGGCAGCGTCGATAGACCAGAGAGTTCTGGCTATGGAACGCAGCCTGGCGGCTTTCCTTGCGACATCGAAGCCCTCGGAACCGCGACAGACAGTCCCACCGGTACCGACACCGCCTTTGGTATCGATACCAGTACCGATAGCATTGACATCGGCATCGGTGTCTGCTTTGCCGGTACCCAGTCATCCGATGACTTTTGGTACCGATACCCTGGTACCGGTTACTCCCGGTACCGACTTTGGTCGGTACGGGTATCGGGCTCTTCAAGAGCATCCAGACAGACGATACTTCGAGTCCTCAGCAGAATCTGAGGATTCTGACAGTTCTGTCGATGCAGCGATGCTTCTCCCAGAGGAGCCCTCCTCCCCTAAACGCAGGATGTCTCCTCAAGAGGATATTTCCTTCTAAGATTTTATCAGGGAGGTGGCTCGGGGCCTGTCCATTACTGTGGCCCCTGAAACAGAGCCAAGGGCCAAGGAGTTGGAAATTCTACAATATCCCAAAACTCCTAAGGAGGCAGCTACCTTGCCCATTCATGAGATTTTATATGATCTCATGTTGAGGATGTGGGAAACACCTCTTACCACCTCTCCTCATTCTCGTAGACTAGATACTATGTATCGAGTCCCTCCTTGTTCTGGGTTCCATAAGACTCGGCTTCCTCACCACTCTATTGTAGAGGAGTCAGCTATGAGAAGGATTAAGAGTGCAAAAAGGCATGCCTCTAATCCTCCAGGACGTGAGTGCAGAACCCTGGATGCTTTTGGATGTCGAGTCTTCCAAGCTTCCATGCTTTCTGCCAGGATCAGTTCCTATAGTCTCTACATGGGAATGTTCCTGAAGGAGGTCACAGATAATTTAGAGGCTTTCAGTCCTTTCCTTTTTGAAGATAAGACAGGATTTTTTCACTTGGGTCAAACATGCCCAAGATGTCTCTAAATTTTCAAACCGTGCAGCCTTTGACTGCTTTGAGTGCATAAGCAGAACCTCAGCTATTGCCATAGGGGCACGTAGAATTGCTTGGCTCCAGGCATCTGATCTAGAGCTCTGGGTACAAGACAAATTGGGGAATATCCCTTGTACTGGTGAGAACCTGTTTGGTAAAGATTGGCAGGAAAAAGCAAATGAAATGGATGCTGAAAATTCCACCTTGGACAGATTGTCCAAGTCCACTGCTGATCCTGCTAGAAAGAAATTGTTCAAGAAACCATTCTTTTCTAAAAAGAAAAGATTTTGCCCTGCTTATGTTCAGCAGGGACGTTCTGCAGGTCAGCTTGCCAAGAAAAGTCAGCAACCACCCAAACAGAAGAAAGCAAAGGCTGCTAGACCTCAACCGGCCCAGCAGGCTCAGCCTCCACAGGGCCTTTGACTCTCATCTAGAGAACTTAGCCTTCCTGGTTCTCGGGGGAGCAGAACCTTCCACCATTCCAGGAAGGATATGTCATTTTGCCCCCAGATGGGGGCAAATAACAGCAGAGCATTGGACACTCTCCATCATAAAGGAGGGGTAATGCAATGTGTGCCTTCGAGTCAGTCCTGACTCCTGGCGACCCAGAAGCTCCTGGGTTTTCTTGGCAGTGTCGCCGGAAGTAGATTGCCAGGCCTTTCTTCCGAGGCAACGGAGGGTTAAGTGACTTGCCCAAGGCCACAAGGAGTGCTAGTGGGAATTGAACCCTGGTTGCTTGGTTACCAAGCCAGTGTTATAACCACTAGGCTACTCCTCCACTCCAAAGGACAAGCTTCATTTTCCAAGCATGCCCCCTCACACAATAGTAAGGCAGTTCAATTCTCCGACCTCTCTCATCAACCTGTTAGGTCAGGAGGTCGCTATCCTTCTTGCCCAAGGGGCAATAGAAGAAGTACCCCTTCATCAACAGGGTACAGGGTTCTATTCCCCTTATTTTCTTATTCCAAAGAAAACAGGGGGTTACAGACCTATCTTAGGCCTCAGAGAATTGAACAAATTCCTTGTCAAGGAGAAATTCAAAATGATTTCTCTCGGATCTCTGCTGCCATACCTTCAGAGTCAGGATTGGCTTTGTTCTCTAGATCTCAAGAATGCGTAGACCCATGTTCTCATCCATCCAACTCACAGAAGGTTCCTTCGGTTCCTTTCTCAGGGAAAGTACTACCTTTTGGCCTGGCCTCAGCACCAAGGGTGTTCAGGAAATGCATGGCTGTTGTAGCAGCATTTCTCTGCACTCTAGGGATATTAGTCTTCCCTTACTTGGACGACTGACTCATTCGAGCCCCAACAGAGTCAGAGGCCAGGACTTCTCTATCCTGCACAATGCGGATCCTTCAGTATTTAGGGCTGGTAATAAACATCCCAAAATACAGTCTGACTCGCACTCAGTCTTTAGAGTTCATAGGAGCTCTCCTGGATACCACAAAGGCAAGGGCCTATCTCCCCCATGCCCGTTGCCTTCGCTTGGTGCAGTTAGCTTCTCAAGTAGTGCTAAAGCCTCATCTAACTGCTCGAGAAATGTTACAACTACTAGGCCACATGGCATCCACCGTGCATGTGGTTCCCTATGCTCGCCTCCATATGAGGGCAGCTCAGTGGACTTTATCCACCCAGTGGACCCAGGCATCAGGGTGCCTGTCAGACAAAATAGCAAACACAAGTCGCCTCACTTTGTCCCTCCAGTGGTGGAAGTCCACTCAAAACCTGTTGCTGGGGTCCCCTTTTCAGCAACCCTTACCCCAAGCAACTCTCACAACAGATGCTTCTCCAATGGGTTGGGGAGCTCATCTGCAAGACCTCTTCACCCAGGGCATCTGGTCTCCACAAGAGTGTTATCTACATATCAATCTCTTGGAGCTCAGAGCAATCTTTCTTGCTCTGCGAGTGTTCCACACCCTGCTCAGCTACAAGAAAGTCCTCATTCATACAAGCAGGGGGGGAACAGGCTCTCTGTCGCTTTGCAACGAAGCTTTGCGACTATGGGCCCTCGCCAGAGAGCATCAGATTCATCTTCTGGCAGTGTATCTTCCAGGCATTCAAAACTCTTGGGCAGACAGACTCAGTCGAGTTCTGCTTCCACACGAGTGGTCTCTGCATGCAGACCAGGTGACCAGGATATTTCAACTTTGGGGAACCCCGGACATAGACCTCTTTGCAAGTCCGTGGAATGCCAAACTTCCCCGGTTCTGTTCCAGAACTCCGGCTCTGGGGGCTCAGGCCAGGGATGCTTTCCTCCTTTACTGGGGTCAAGACTTCTATATGCCTTTCCACCCATTCCCCTAATTCCCAAAACCCTGTTCAAGCTTCAGAGAGACAGAGGCCATATGATTCTCATAGCTCCACATTGGCCACGGCAAGTGTGGTACCCTCTGCTTCTACATCTCTCTCAAGCTCCCTCCCTGGAGTTAGGGTCTGCTCCAGATCTCCTATCCCAGGAGGACGGAATGTTATGGCATCCCAATCCCCAGTCTTTGCATCTCAGGGCTTGGTTGCTGAAGGCCTAGATCTCCATGATCTTAATATCCCTCAACAAGTGAAAGATATTCTTCTTGCTTCCAGGAAACCTTCCACAAGACGCTCTTATGCTTTCAAGTGGAAAAGGTTTACCATATGGTGTTCGCAAAAGGCTCTTAACCCCCTTGCGATACCTCTGGAATCACTACTGGAGTATCTCCTTCATTTATCCAATGCAGGTCTTAAGACTAATTCAGCAAGAGTCCATTTGAGTGCTATTGCAGCTTCTCTTAAGCCTCTAAATGGACAGCCTATTTCCTCTCATCCTCTTATAGCAAGATTTATGAGAGGCCTTCTTCTAACTAAGCCTCCCATTAGGCCACCACCGGTGGCATGGGACTTAAACCTGGTTCTTGGGCAGCTCATGAAGCCACCTTTCAAACCTTTAGCTACTACCTCCTTGAAATTCCTTTCTTGGAAAGTTATCTTTCTCATTGCAGTCACATCAGCACGCCGCATTAGTGAGTTGCAAGCGCTAGTAGCTAATACACCTTATACAAGGTTCCATCATGACAAGGTAGGACTCATCCACACTTTATGCCTAAGGTGGTCTCGCCTTTTCATCTGAACCAAGCGGTCTACCTACCTGTGTTTTTTCCAGGGCCTCATGCATCTAATGCAGAAAGGAATCTTCATACCTTGGACTGTAAAAGAGCTTTAGCTTGTTACTTACAAAGAACACAGCAACATAGAAAGTTCTCTCAACTCTTTGTTGGTTTTGATCCTTCTCATTTGGGACTTCCAGTCTCCAAGAGGACACTGTCTAACTGGATTGCTCAGTGTATTTCCTTCGCCTATCAGAGTAAGAACCTTTCTCTGGAGGGCCATGTCACAGCTCACAATGTGAGAGCCATGGCAGCCTCAATGGCTCATTTGCACTCTGTGTCTATCGACGACATCTGTCGAGCAGCCACTTGGGCCTTGGTTCATACCTTTACAGCCCATTACTGCTTGGACAAGGACTCCCGCCGGGATGCCTTGTTTGGTCAGGCTGTTCTCAAACACCTGTTCCATACCTAATCAACTCCTACCCCACCATCCCTGGTAGGATACCAGAGATCCATGGGGGGAAGTGGAGCCCTCTTCAGGGGCACACAACTTCTGGGGTCTCTCCCTGGCACCTAAAGCTAGGGAGTCCCCATATGTGATGACTACATTCCTGCTTGTTCCTGGAGATAGCATAGTTACTCACCTGTAACAGGTGATCTCCGGGAACAGCAGGAATTTAGTCCTCACAACCCACCCACCTCCCATAGGAGTTGTATCTCTCTATCTCTTTCCTTTCCCTCTCTCTCTCTTTGTCTCAGCGTTAAACTCAACTGGAGAGAGGCAGTTGGGAAAGGCGGGAAGGCAGCACGCAGGCGCTGTGGGATGCTCCCAAAAGCTTTCTGATTGGACGCTGGGGAGCGTTCCCACGCAGGCTCTGTCGGTACCAACGATACCCATATGTGAGGACTAAATTCCTGCTGTTCCTGGAGATCCCATGTTACAGGTGAGTAACTATGCTTTCCCTTGTGTTGTCTGTCTTGACTAGATTGTAAGCTCTGATGAGCAGGGACTGTCTCTTACATGTCTGTGCAGTGCTGCGTACATCTTGTAGCGCTATACAAATGCTCAGTACTACCAATCCTCCACTCCATCCCAATAAAAACTGCAAAGAATTATACAAAAGGGTTGAGAATGTCTGTTCAGGGGCAAAATAACTCTCCAAACATTTAACAGAATAGTATGAAACTTCGCATGTGGGAAAAACTAATAAAAATACACATTAAGTTAAAAAATGGGCCAGATTGGACCCAGGAGTTCCAGAGTAATAAGCCCCCAAAAAACTAGCACTGTGTATTTCTATGGGAGTAGTTCCCACTATAGCACAGAAATGAAGCATCAGCGCCACCCCCTCCCCCGCCACAAAAAAAGCCTTAATGCATTTCTATAGAAAAAGCTGTTCTAACAGCTGCAGCATATTAACACTGATTGATGGTAACACAGCGATTTACATAATTGCACCTGTCAAACAGCCCTCTCTTTTCATCTCCTCTCCTGATCAGACACAGAGAACAAATATAGATAAAAATGGAAGCACACATACAGTGACTCACAGATACATATATATTCATACAAAAATGCACAGATCTACCAACCGACAAAGATACATATACACAAACACAAAACAGAGGTACACATACATATACAGAAGTAATAGAGATGCAGACTGACATAGAGGAGTTGGAATGAATTCCATGTGGCAGGGCTTGCAGAACTATCAGGCAAAGTAGGCAACTGCCAATAGCATCATCGTTTTTGGGGGTGGCATAGCTACTGCACTGCTGTTACTGGCTGTACTTTTGCCATTTGCAAGAGGAAGAACATTGATGGGGAGGTTATGAACTTTTCACAACTTCTGATGCTGATTTCCCCCTCCCTCCCCCTCCCCCATCCTGCTGTGCGCTCTGGAAGCTAAAGTCTTGACGCATCAATTAAAATAACAGGTCTAGAGCATGCACTGGTGCAGGAGTGTAGAGGTAGCATGTAGCAGCTTGTGTGGCAAGATTGTGTGGTGCATGCACACTGCTCCTTATTTCTGTTGAGTGAAGATGGTGGTGCTGGAGGAGCATCTGACCATGCTTGGAGTGTGTAGCTCTAGGGAAGCATTCACAGCCAGAATGCAAAGTGCATATTCTGTGGCAGAATTAGTGGATTCTCTGCTTCAGTGGCTCTCGGAACTGTATTGGCTGCTTTGTTTGAATTAGAACAATTAATGCCATGTGCATGGTGGGCCCAGAGCCTGGCAGTGGCTCTTCCTGGCACACCTAGGATCTGAGGTTTGATGTTTAGCTTGGTAACGTGTGTTTCTTGGCTGCAAGATATAGCTTTTCTTTCATTCTTCTGTATATAGGAAGATGGAGGAACAGGAAGTATGATTTGTAGTTGAGATGTACTTCATTTTTACAAGAGAACATACAAAATTAAGTTTAATATTTAGAAGTATAATGTCCAGTTTATACATTTTTACAGGACTGTTTTGGGAGAAGTACTGTTGTGATGATCATGATTGTTGTGTTTAATTATCAAAATCTTGGGGAGAAGGGGTAATGTAAGACTGAAGATTCACCTAGCATGCCCAGTGCCCTTACACTGGACCTGCCATAAGCCATGTTCTGCATGCTTTACGCACTTATTCAGAGTTTAAAAATTATATCTTCAGATCTCCAGTATGTATGTATTCATTTATTTAACTGGTTTTATATACCGTTTTTCTACGAGGCAAAATGTTTTACAATGAACAGGAAATTAATGTTTTTACGTAGAACAGTTGAAACTATGTACAGGTCAACTTTGATACAAAGTAATTAAACAATTCAACACAAGTACTTTGCATGCTTCCAATGTAACTCGGAAGGGAGGAGGTGAGTTGGGGAAAATTCCTGTGCTGTAGAAATGACATTTCTGCTTGCGGTGGGAGATGGAAGAGAGATGAAGTCCCCCCCCCCCCCACCCCCCATGTTCCAGTAAATTTATATTGGAAAAGCAGTTTGAGCAGCCAAAGCATAGAACCACTAATTCAAAGTAGCAACAATTACAGATTTGTACTTTTGAAACATTCTCTCATCTGCTCTCCCATCACAGATGCACTGAGAACCAACACGGATATAAATACGCACACGCACACACAAGCACACACACACAAGCATTCTGACACACATAATACAGACGTGCACAAAAATAGTAGTCCACAGATACACACACATACATAAAGTAGAGATGCACATATGTAAAACAGATAAACATACAAAAGTATGTTTGATATCTATCTATATCTATCTATCTATGTGGAGGAGTACCCTAGTGGTTAGAGTAACAGCCTTGTACCCAAGCGATCAGGGTTCAATTCTCACTGTCACTCCTTGCCTCGGAAGAAAAGACCTGGCTATCTGCTTCCAGTCATACCTTGCCAAGAAAACCCAGGGGCTGCTGGGTCGCCAGGAAGTCTGCATTGAAGGCACTTAGAATTTTTTTTTTTTAATCTATATACACATACATACAGGCAATGTGATACAGGTGGGGGGCGGTATACTTACATACAGTATTTGGAAAGAATTCAATAAACCACGCTTTCCTCATTTTTTGTGCCGTAACTTTGTGGTTTGTTATCTGGTTAACAGACTAAATAGTACTGCTAACCAGATAAACCTGGGGACCATCTTCGTACCACCCATGGACTGCCCAGGTACCATCCAGATAGTCAGCGGGGGTTAGCAGGTGTTACTAATCACATAAGCCACAGTGTTTTTGCTATATTTGATAAGTCCACTCTCCTCCAACCACTTTTTAATGTCCCCTAGACATTTATTGAAGGTCTCCATGGCTAAGTTTCTATCCCCCTCTAATGGCAAAAATAACTGTATATCATAAGCATAAGTATTATTGCAACACCATTACTCTGTACTAAATTCTCTAAGGGCTATAAATAGATATTGAACAATAATGGCAAGGGGGAGGCCCTATGGTACCCCATATCCATTGATGATTATTAGACCAATGATCCTCAAGTCTTACTCCTGAAAATTCTTCCTTCTAAAAAAAAAAAAAAAGAATCACTTTCACTACTATTTTTCCTACTCCTAACTGCTGAAACCAGTCCACAGGACATTTTTGTCCACCAAATGAAATGCCACAAACGGATCTAATCATGTTAATAGGGATTCCATATCGTGCTGCTAGATCAGTCCAGACAAGTGGGTTGTGTTCCCCTAACAGCAGATTGATGGAGACAGAGAACCAATGAAAAGCCCATGTTTCAATGATATCTCTAAAATGCTTGTATGCAAATGCTAGAAGTCTAAAAAAATAAGATGGAAGAGTTAGAATATATAACACTAAATGAGAGGTAAGATATGATTAGAATCTCAGAGACATGGTGGAAGGAGGACAACCAATGGAACACTGATACCTGGGTACAAACTATATCGTAATGATAGAGCAAATCAAATTGGTGGAGGGGTTGCGCTCTGTTAAAGAGAGCATTGAGTCAGAAAGGATTGAAGTTTTGCAGGAAACAAAATTTGCTGTAGAATCTCTATGGATTGAAATAGCATGTAAAAAGGGGAAGGCGATGGCAGTGGGGGTGTACTATCGACCACCTGGCCAGAATGAACAAATGGATGATGAAATGCTCAAAGAAATCAAGGAAACTAACAAAAGTTACAGCACAGTAATAATAATGGGTGATTTCAATTACCCCGGTATCGACTGGGTCAGTGTCACGGCGGGACATGCTAGGGAGATAAAGTTCCTAGATGAAATAAATGACTGCTTCTTGGAGCAGCTGGTTCATGAATTGACCAGAGGGGAAGCCATGTTGGACCTAGTCCTTAGTGGAACACCAGATCTGGTGCAAGAGATAAGGGTGTTGGGGCCACTTGGCAATAGTGATCATAGCATGATCGCGTTTTATTTAATTAATGGAGGAGGGATGGTAAGGAAATCCACAGTACTACCTTTTAACTTTCGAAAGGGAGACTATGATAAAATGAGGAAAATAGTTAAGAAAAAACTAAAAGGAACAATTGCAAAGGTTAAAGACTTACATCAAGCTTGGGTGTTGTTGAAAACTACTATCTTGGAAGCCCAGACTGGCTGTATTCCTCGCTTTAAGAAAAGTGGAAGGAAGTCCAAAAAACTGCCAGCATGGTTTAAAGGTGAGGCCAGAGAGGCTGTTGCTAAAAAAGCATCTTTCAGGAAATTGAAAAAAGAGCCAAACGACGAAAACTGGAAACAGCACAAGCACTGGCAAGTTAAATGCAAGGCATTGATAAGGCAGGCAAAGGGAGAATTTGAGAAGAAGCTTGCTGCGGAAGCAAAAACGCGTAATAAAGACTTTTTCAAGTACATTCATAGCAAAAACCCTGTGAGAGTCAGTTGGACCATTAGATGATAGGGGCGTAAAAGGGGCACTAAGAGGCGACAAGGTGATAGTGGAGAGACTGAATGAATGAATTCTTTGCTTCGGTCTTTACTGAAGAAGATGTAGGGATGTTACCCATGACTGAAGTATTTAAAGGTGCGGAAGAATTAAAAGAAATATCAATACATCGGGATGATGTATTACAACTATTTGATAAACTGAAGAGTAGCAAATCACCTGGACTGGATGATTTACATCCAAGGGTGTTGAAAGAACTGAAATATGAGATTGCAGACCTTGTATTAGTAATCTGTGAACTATCATTAAAATCATTTGCAATACCTGAAGATTGGAGGATGGCCAACGTAACGCCAATTTTTAAAAAGGGTTCCAGAGGTGATCCGGGCAACTACAGACCGGTGAGCCTGACGTCAGTACCAGGAAGAAAGGTAGAAACCATTATAAAGAAAAAAATTGCTGAACATGTAGATAGTCATGGCTTAATGGGAGGCAGCCAACATGGCTTTAGACAAGGAAGATCTTGTCTTACTAATCTGTTACGTTTTTTTGAAGGTGTGAATAAACAAGTAGACAAAGGTGAGTCGGTTGATATAGTGTATTTGGACTTTCAGAAAGCCTTTGCAAGGTCCCTCATCAGGGACTTTTGGCAAAACTAAAGAGTCATGGGATAGGAGGCAGTGTACTATTGTGGATTAGGTACTGGTTAAAAGATAGAAAGCAGAGAGTAGGGCTAAATGGCCAATTTTTCCAATGGAGAAAGGTGAATAGTGGTGTACTCCATGGATCTGTGCTGGGTCTGCTGCTTTTTGACATATTCATAAATGACCTGGAAAAGGGAATAACGAGTGAGGTTATCAAATTTGCAGATGACACAAAACTATTTAAAGTTGTTAGAACCCATGAGGATTGTGGAAAATTGCAAGAGGATCTTGATAAATTGGAAGACTGGGCATCAAAATGGCAGATGAATGTTAATGTGGACAAGTGCAAAGTTATGCACCTAGGGAAGAACAACCCAAACTATGGTTACACGATGCAAGGTTCCACATTAGGAAACCACCACCCAGGAAAAAGATTTAGGCGGCATTGTGGATAACATGTTAAAACCCTCCACCCAGTGTGCAGCGGCAGCCAAGAGAGCAAATAGAATGCTAGGTATCATAAGGAAAGGAATGGAAAATAAAACAAAGGATATTATAATACCTCTGTATCGTTCCATGGTACGACCGCACCTTGAATATTTACTTGCTTGGTTTAAGTTGTTCCTGACTGATAGGTGTCAATATTCCATTTCCTGAAAGATGCTTTTTGGCAACAGTCTCTCTGACCTCGCCTTTAAACCATGCTGGCAGTTTTTTGGACTTCCATCCACCTTTCTTAAAGCGTAGAATACAGCTGGTCTGGGCTTTCAAGATAGTATTTTCAAATAACAACCAAGCTTGATGTAAGTCTTTAACCTTTGCAACTGCTCCTTTTAGTTTTTTCTTAACTATTTTCCTTATTTTATCATAGTCTCCCTTTCGAAAGTTAAAAGGTAATACTGTGGATTTCCTTACCATCCCTCCTCCACTAATTAAATCAAACGCGATCATGCTCTGTGGATTTCCTTTACATAACAAAGCTTATATACCACCCCTTCCTGAGATCAGGGGCGGTTTACATGGAACATCAGAACATGTTTTACATTAAACATAGGAATTATGTACAATTAACATATGAACAACGGATCTATGTGCACTTAATTTTGGAACTATATACATTTAGCATGTGTGAAAGAGAGTAGGTGATTGTACGCATTGTGATTGTATTTAGTGTTTGGACTGGGACAATTATGTTGTTTGGGGGTTTAAGTTGTTAGATGGGGGGAGGAGATGATTTTAGGTATTTTGGGAGCTGATGAGGGTGCTTGGGTCACTGAAGTGTTCTATAAAAAGATGTATTTTTAGATTCTTGTGGAGTTGCTGTAGGTCTTTTATTGCTGTTATGTCATTAGGGAATGAGTTCCATAATGTTGGGGCCACGTAGGAGACGGCTCTGGTATTGGTACATTGATTTGTGTTTCGGATGTGTTGGGGAGTTATGTATGTATTCGGTGAGTTGTTTCTTCTTGTTCTTGATGTGTTTGGTGTTATTAGGAGGGAGGATAGGGTGGTAGAGGCAATGTTACAATGGTGTTTGAATATGATCATTAAATATTTATATTTTACCCTTGAGGTTATTGGAAGCTAGTGAAGATCACAGAGTATGGGGGTGATATGATCCTTGTATGTTGAATTGGAGGCTATACGAGCAGCTAGGTTTTGCGCTAGTTGAAGTTGGTGAGTAGTTTTTTTTTTTGGGAAGTCCTTGTAGAATGCTGTTGCAATAATCTGTGAGTGGGGTTATTAGGGCTTGAAGCACTGTCCGGAAGTCGTGGGTTTCCAGGAGTGGTTTGAGGCGTTGAATTGTTTTCAGTTTAAAATAGATATTTTTTGTTACTGTTTTTAGGTGTGGGATCATGCTTAGTGTCTTGTCCTAGTACTACTCCTAGCTATCTCACTTCTGACTTGTCTTCAATTTTTGTGTCTTGTATGGTGATTTTGTGTTGGGGGGGGATAAAGTTTGGGTTCCTTGAAATGAATAGCACCTCTGTTTTCTTGAGATTCATCTTGAGGTTTTGCGTGTCGAGCCACTTTGTTATTTCAGAAATGCATTCAGTGATTCTGGAGTAATTTAGGTTAGCAATGTCTAATGGGAGGTACATCATGATAACATCTATACGCTGATGATATGTGAATTGAATATGTTGCAGATTGGCTGCATGTAAAGGTTAAACAGCAGGGATGAAAGAGAGGAGCCTTGGGGGATGCCAGTTTTCTGTGGAAAGGTTGTGGAGAATTCATTGCCTGTTTGAACTTGCTGGGTTCTGTTATTGAGGTAGGATAAGAGAACCATTGTAAGACTGTACCTTGTATCCCAATGTGTTTCAGCCTGTTTGTTAGGAGATTGTGCTTTATGCTGTCAAAGGCTCCTGCTATGTCTATGAATATAAGTAGGAAAACCTGTTTGCCTGAGTCCAGTCCTCGGGTAATTTTATCTATTAGTGTTAGCATGAGTATCTCATCGCTATGTTGAGGCCTGAACCCATGTTGATTTTCATCAAGGGGGACGTTTGCTTCAGTGAAATCCTGCAGTTGTAAATGTACAACTTTTTCAATGATTTTTGTAAGGAAGGGTAAGCTTGATATTGGGTGGTAGGAGTTGGGTGAGTTTTTGTCAGAGTTTGTGGCTTTTAATATGGGTTGTATGGTTGACTGCTTGAGGGCATCGGGCATATGTCCTAGGTTGAGTGAGGCGTTAACTATATCACAGATTATTGGGGCAAATTCATCCTTTGTTGCTTTTAGCTAACTAACCAGGCAGGAATCCCTTGGTGAGGTGGTTGTATCGATGGTAGTTATAATGTTTTTGAGGCGTTTAATGTCAGTAGAACTGAATGTTGTCCAGGTAGAGAGGTGCTGCATGTTTAGGTCTGTGGGAATGGGGCTGGGAGTGTCCGTGGTGCTCTCATGCTGGCACTAGTGTGAAAATGTATTAATATAGTAGTTGGCAAGCTTTTGGGGTGTATTACGATGGAATCGTCTTCGTTAGTATGAGTTTTGGTGAGATTTTTTACTATGGAGAATATCTCCCGTGGCTTGTTTTATTGATTTAGTGATTATTGCTGTGTGCAATTCTTTTTTTTGTGTGTCTACGGTGTCTTTGTATTTTCTCAATTTGTATGTATTGTGACTTGTTTTCTTCTGTTTTTGTGCATCTCCATTTTTGTTCTAGATTTCTTAATTTTTTGTGTTAATTTTTTTAGGTCATTAGTGTACCATTTGTTTGTGTTTCTTTTTTTGTTGTTATTGTTTTGTCTTGAAACTGTGGCAGCATTGGCTAGGTCTCTATTCCACTTGTTTATGACATCATCTATGGTAGTTTGGGAGTTATTAAAGTGTGGGAGTGTTGTCTAGGAATGCTTCCTTATTAAATGATTTGAATTTGTTAATTATGTTCTTTCACTAGGTATGATTCTGTTAGGTAGCGTGGGTAGTGTGAGCTCAATCAGGAAATGGTCTGTCCAAGGTAATGGTGTAGTTATTGGAGAGGAGTAGCAAGTGCTGTAAGTGGTGTCTGCTTGGAGGAATATTAGATCAAGAGTGTTCCCTTTTTTATGAGTAGGTTTTGAACTACTTGGTGAAGGTCTATATCTGTCATTGCATTGAGAAAATGGGAGGAGTGGGTGCTATGTAATGAGGGGAGGTTAAAGTCTCCAAGTATGAGCTGTAGTTTGTTTTGTTTTTGGAACATGCTTGTTCTAGAATATCATCAAGGTTTTTTGGAGAAGTCGATGGGGGTCTGTACAATAAGGTTAGTGAGAGGTTTTTGTTTTCTGTGGCAAGGATGTCGATATCCTCTGTTTTTATTCAAGTGCAGGGTGGTACATAATTCTTTTTTGGCTAATATTAACACTCCACCGCCACATTTGTTTTGTCTGGGGCAGTGGTGTAGATTATAGTTAGGATTAGCAAATTGGTTCAGTAGCACCGGGTCTGATTCCGCTAGCCAGATTTCTGTTAGGCATAAAATATCTGGTGATTTGTCGTGCATGAGGTCATTAAGGATTGGGATTTTGTTTCTGGCTGATCCTGGTATTAAGTAGTAAGCATTATCTCCAGGAACAAGCAGGAATAAGTCCTCACATATGGGTAAGTCGGAACCGACGGAGCCCGCGCGGGAAAGCTCCCCAGCTTTTCAGATGAAAAGCTTTTGGGGCTTCCCACAGCGCATGCACGCTGCCTTCCCGCCTTCCTTACCAGCTCTCTTCAGTTCTCTTTTTCCGCGGTCACAGTCATCCAGGTCTTCCTCTCCGGATGGATCTCAGGTAACCAAACTTTCTGTGGGCAAATCCTCTAAAAGCAAATCTCTTTCAAAAGATCGAGAGGCTCTCAATCTTGAGTTTGAGGATTCTGCCCAGACCAAAAAACCCTGGCGGGAGGCTCCGGCCTCCAAAGCATCACCTATGGGGTTACAGGTTGACATCGATGGCACGGCCTCGACTGATCACCTGTTAGACTGCTCTGGGGTACCGGTCGATACCGGTACCGACATCCAGGCAGCAGTGGCGTCCATGGGCAATACTGTCCAGACCATGCAGCAGGCCGTTTTGGCTTTCATTAAGGCTGCGACGCCCTCGGTACCGATTCCATCGGTACCGATTCCATCGGTACCGACCCCGGTTCCGGTATCCACACCGGAACCGAGACCATCGACTTCCAAGCGTCGATTGGTTCCGCTTGCTGGATTCAGGCTTTTGCCCGATACCAATCCCATGCCCGATACGCCCGATGTCGATATCGATCGGTACGCGTATCGTGCATTGCAAGCACAGAGAGAATACTCAGATTCTTCTGCTGAGTTCAATTCCTCTGATGACTCTGCTGAGTTTGATCTTCCTGAGGAGCCCTCTTCTCTAAAGAGGAGGATGTCTCCTCCAGAGGATTTATCCTTTCAGGATTTCATTGTTGATGTAGCTAAAGCACTTTCTATTGCTACATCTGCTGAAAAGGAACCCAGATCAAAAAAATTGGATAATTTAGGATACTCTAAACCTCCTAAAGAGGCAGTTACTCTGCCTATCCATGAAATCCTTCAAGAACACTTGATGGATTTGTGGGAGACTCCTCTAACCCTGTCTCCTCATTCCCGTAGGTTGGACACCATGTACCGGGTCCCTCCTTCTCCTGGGTTTCAAAAGACTCAGCTGCCTCACCACTCCATTGTGGTGAAGTCTGCTATGAAGAAGATAAAGAGTCCTAAAAGGCATTCCTCTACCCCTCCAGGGCGAGAATGTAAGACCCTCGACTCTTTTGGTAGAAAGATCTTTCAGGCTAGTATGCTTATAGCCAGGATCAATTCTTACAGCCTTTATATGGGCATGTTTCTCAGAGAACTTGCCCTAAAGGTACGGCATTTAGCCCCCTTTATCCCTGAGAATAAAACGGAGGACTTCACTACTCTGGTGACACAACTTTCAGAGGTCTCCAAGTTTTCCAACAGGGCAGCCTTTGATTCCTTTGAGGTTGCTGGCAGGGCTTCGGGAATCGCTATTGCAGCCCGACGTCTTGCTTGGCTCCAGGCTTCTGACCTAGAACCCTGGGTCATGGATGGCTTAAGGAATCTGCCCTGTACAGGAGAGAACTTATTTGGTGAGGACTGGCAAATTAAAGCTGCTCAAATGGATGCAGAAAATGCCACTCTAGATAGACTTCTAAGTCTACTTCTACTCCTGCCAAAAAGAAACCTTTTAAAAGGCCGTACTACAAGAAGGCCAGATTTTCCACAAATACTGGCCAACAATCTTCTCAGCCTCGCTTTGCTGCTAAACGTCAGCAATCTAAGCAAGTAAAGTCAAAGTCTGCAGTGTCTGCTACACCCCAGCAGGCTCAACCCCCTCAGGGGTTTTGACTTGCCCCTAGAGAACTTACCATTTCTGGCTCTGGAACAACCAGAGCCTCTCACCATACCGGGAAGGTTAGCTCACTTTGCTCCCAGATGGGAGCAAATAGCATCAGAGCAATGGACCCTCTCTATCATCAGAGAGGGCTACAAACTTCATTTCTCCAGCCTTCCTCCCCATACCATGGTGAGGCAATTCAGTTCTCCCCCATCTCTTCTGACCCTGTTGGGTCAGGAAGTCTCCTCTCTCCTTGCCCAAGGGGCAATAGAGGAGGTTCCTCTTCCTCAACAGGGGTTAGGGTTCTATTCCCCTTATTTTCTCATCACAAAGAAGACAGGGGGCTTCAGACCTATCCTAGATCTGAGAGAATTGAACAAGTTTCTATTCAAGGAGAAATTCAAAATGCTCTCTCTGGGCATTCTCCTTCCATACCTTCACAGTCAGGATTGGCTTTGTTCTCTAGATCTCAAGGATGCGTACACTCATATACTCATCCATCCATCCCACAGAAAATATCTTCGATTTCTGTTCCAGGGAAAACATTTCCAATACAGAGTACTTCCCTTCGGTCTCGCCTCTGCTCCAAGAGTATTCACAAAATGCATGGCAGTCGTAGCCGCATTTCTAAGAGGCATGGGAGTCTTCATGTTCCCATATCTGGACGACTGGCTCATCCGAGCTCCATCTCAGTCAGAAGTCCAGATTTCCTTGGACCGCACAAGGCGTATTCTTCAATATCTGGGACTTGTGGTAAATATTCCCAAGTCCCAACTCATCCCTACTCAGTCCCTGGAATTCATAGGGGCTTATCTGGATTCCACCACTGCAAGGGCCTACCTTCCTCTGGTCCGAGGCCAACGGCTAATAAGCTTGGCCTCCCAGGCTCAGTCCAGAAGTCACTTGTCAGCCAGAGAAATGCTGCAACTTCTGGGCCACATGGCCTCCACGGTTCATGTGGTGCCCTATGCTCGCCTCCCTATGAGAGCAGCTCAATGGACATTGGCCACCCAGTGGTCTCAAGCATCGGGACTGCTGTCAGACCAGGTACTCACCTCAAAACGTCTGTTTTGGTCTCTCCAGTGGTGGACATCCTCCAAAAATCTGTTGTTGGGGACCCCCTTCCAACCTTCGTTGCCCCAAGCAACCCTCACAACAGATGCCTCCCAAACAGGGTGGGGAGCTCATCTTCAACATCTCTCCACTCAGGGAACCTGGTCTCCCCAAGAGACCACCCTTCATATCAACCTTCTGGAACTGCGAGCAATCTTCCTTGCCCTCACAGTCTTCCATACCCTCCTTGCCAACCTGACTGTCCTAGTTCAGACAGACAATCAGGTGGCCATGTTCTATGTCAACAAGCAAGGAGGGACGGGCTCTCTGTCGCTTTGCAACGAAGCTCTCAGATTATGGGCTTTCGCCAGAGAGCATCAAATTCATCTTCTGGCAGTGTATCTTCCAGGAGTTCAAAACTCTCGGGCAGACAGACTCAGTCGAGTTCTGCTTCCACACGAGTGGTCCCTGCATATGGACCAGATACACAGAATCTTCCAGGAATGGGGGACCCCGGACATAGACCTCTTTGCAAGTCCGTGGAATGCCAAACTTCCCCGGTTCTGTTCCAGGACTCCGTGTCAGGGAGCTCAGGCCAACGACGCCTTTCTCCTGCATTGGGGTCAGGAATTCCTGTATGCTTTTCCACCCATTCCTTTGATTCCCAAGACTCTGTTCAAACTTCAGAGGGATCACGGGTCGATGATCCTTATAGCTCCACGCTGGCCACGCCAAGTGTGGTTCCCTCTACTTCTACAGCTCTCCCAGGGCTCCTCCCTGGACCTGGGAGCTGCGCCAGACCTTCTGTCTCAGGAGAAAGGGACTTTGTGGCACCCAAACCCCAAGTCCCTACATCTCCGAGCTTGGTTACTGAAGGCTTAAGCCTTCATGAGTTTAATCTTTCTCAGCCAGTGAAAGATATCCTTCATGCCTCTAGGAAACCCTCTACCAGGCGTTCCTATGCTTTCAAATGGAAACGTTTTTCCATTTGGTGTGCTCAACAGGGTCTTGACCCTCTGGCACTTCCTTTGAATTCTCTACTAGACTATCTCCTGCATCTTTCCAAAGCAGGCCTCAAGACGAATTCAGTACGAGTCCATTTAAGTGCTATTACAGCATCCTTAAAACCTATAAATGGACAACCTGTCTCCTCTCATCCTCTCGTTGAGAGGCCTGACCCTAACTAAACCTCCCATCCGACCTCCGCCGGTAGCATGGGATTTGAACCTAGTTCTAGGTCAGCTTATGAAACCACCTTTTGAGCCTTTGGACTCTACCTCCTTGAAATTTCTTTCCTGGAAGGTTCTTTTCCTTATTGCAGTCACTTCGGCTCGCCGCATCAGTGAACTGCAGGCTTTGGTGGCTAATCCACCTTATACCAGATTTCATCATGATAAGGTGGTCCTTAGGACGAATCCCCACTTTATGCCCAAAGTGGTCTCGCCTTTTCATCTTAATCAAGAGGTATATCTACCTGTTTTTTTCCCGGCTCCTCATGCATCCAGTGCAGAGAGGAACCTTCATACTCTTGACTGTAAAAGAGCTCTCGCCTTTTACCTCAACAGGACTCAGCCACATCGAAAGTCTTCCCAACTTTTTGTGGCTTTTGATCCTTCTCATTTGGGACTTCCAGTCTCCAAACGTACACTTTCCAATTGGATTGCTCAGTCTATTTCTTTTGCTTACCAGAGTAAGAACATTTCTCTGGAAGGCCATGTCACAGCTCACAATGTGAGAGCCATGGCTACTTCTATGGCTCATCTTCACTCTGTATCCATAGATCAGATCTGTCGAGCAGCCACTTGGGCCTCGGTTCATACCTTCACAGCCCATTACTGTTTGGACAAGGACTCCCGCCGGGATGCCTTGTTTGGTCAGGCTGTCCTCAAACACCTGTTCCATACTTAAGCAACTCCTGCCCACCTTCCCTGAATGGATGCCTGAGATCCATACGAAGATGGTTTACCCTTGGAGGGGGATCTCCCAGGCATCTTAGCTAGGGAGTCCCCATATGTGAGGACTTATTCCTGCTTGTTCCTGGAGATAGCACAGTTACTTACCTGTAACAGGTGATCTCTGGGAACAGCAGGAATTAGTCCTCACAACCCACCCACCTCCCCTAGGAGTTGTATCTTCTATCTATCTACCTTCCTTTCCTCTCTCTATTGTCTCAGCTATAAACTCGAACTGAAGAGAGCTGGTAAGGAAGGCGGGAAGGCAGCGCGCATGCGCTGTGGGAAGCCCCAAAAGCTTTTCATCTGAAAAGCTGGGGAGCTTTCCCGCGCGGGCTCCGTCGGTTCCGACTTACCCATATGTGAGGACTAATTCCTGCTGTTCCCAGAGATCACCTGTTACAGGTAAGTAACTGTGCTTTATAGGGTATGGTGCGTGTGAGGGAAGGGGTGTGTGGTGGGTATCAGGATTTGGTTTTATATATATTAGTCTGGGATTGTAAGTTTTATTATGATTGTGTGTATAGGAGTGTTGTGTGGTTTGCTGGTACTGCTGGAATGAACGGTGTTGGTAATGTATTATGGGTATATTGTTGTAGATGGATGGGGAGAGGTGGAGGGCATTTATTAAGGGAAATAGGAGGAGTAGTAGGGCAAGGTAGTGTACTAGAACTTGTTTAAGCATGTTTTGGTAGGATTTGCTAATTTGTTTACAGTTGTAATGGTAGAGTTGTACAATGTATCTGAGACAGTTATCAGAGTAACAAACTGTGAGGTATCAAAGAAAATTGTAATGGGAGGAAATTACAATGTATCTGAGACAAGTATTCTAGTGATAATCAGCAGTTTCAATCATAAACAGTACTTTCAGATTGATTAATGTGAGGAAGGTTTGGCTATTTTATGGTTATCTACCTGTGAGTTTATCTACCTATATAACCATACAATATCCAAACTCTTCCACCTCCAGCGCTCATCCTGCACCTCCAGCAGCAGCAGCACCTGTTTTCTGCAGCCGAAGCAGGAGCCGCTGCCCCTCCCGCTCCAACCGCGAAGGCCAATCGGGACACAGCAAGCAACTTTAAAAGGTGAGTGCGACTGAGGGCAATGACGCAGCCCATAGACAAGGGTGAAGAGAAGAAGTAAAAGGGTCATAGCAACCAAACTGGCCAAAAGAAAGAGCCTCTGGTGACAAGGAACCTTTTGCAGCCATCTCTTGCATCCATTGCTCCCCTGCTTCCAATCGGGATTAAGAACAAGTACACGCGGCCAGACTCTGCCTACTCTCCTGCTCCAACCCAACACACATACAACCCACGGACAAACTAAATGCTGCAACAACTAATTATTCACAGTGGACAGAATGAAGAGACTCTAGCAATAAGCAGAGACATCGGAACGAAGACCTCTCTGCAACCGCAGCCATCCCCAACATCCACGGTCCCTGATCGGGATTGAGCACAAGTACGCGAGACTGGCCTCCGCCTATTCTCCTGCTCCATCCAAACACTCGAACCATCCACGGACCAACTGTGAGTCTTCCTTACCATCCCTCCTCCATTAATTAAATCAAACGAGATCATGCTATGATCACTATTGCCAATTGGCCCCAACACCCTTACCTCTTGCACCAGATCTGGTGTTCCACTAAGGACTAGGTCCAAAATGGCTTCCCCTCTGGTCGGTTCATGAACCAGCTGCTCTAAGAAGCAGTCATTTATTTCATCTAGAAACTTTTATCTCCCTGGCATCTCCTGCTGTGACACTGACCCAGTCAATACTGGGATAATTGAAATCACCCATTATTATTACTGTGCTGTAACGTTTGTTAGCTTCCCTGATTTCTTTGAGGATTTCATCATCCATTTGTTCATTCTGGCCAGGCGGTCGATAGTACACTCCCACTGCCATTGCCTTCCCCTTTTTACATGGAATTTCAATCCATACTGATTCTACAGCAAATTTTGTTTCCTGTAAAACTTTAATCCTTTGTGACTCAATGCCCTTTCTAACATAGAATGCAACCCTTCCACCAATTTGATCAGCTCTATCTATAAGTTTTATACATCTATCTGCTGATAGTTTCTCGCACTCCTCAACTGCGATTTGTTCCAGCTCATGAATGTATCCTGGATTCCTTTTACCAATGGCAGATTTCAGGTCTTTCCATAGGTTCTAGATTGGATTGAGATCAGGACTCATTGCTGGCCAGTTTTAAACAGTTTGTTCCTTTTTAACCATTCTTTTGTACTTTTGGATGTATGTTTTGGGTCATTGTCCTGCTGGAGGATCCATGACTTTCGACCCAGACCTAGCTTTCTGACACTAGGTAGCACATTTCATTCCAATATACCTTGGTAGTCTTCTGACTTCATGATTCCTTTAATATGTTTCAGGCCTCCAATTCTTGAGGCAGCAAAACAGCCCCACAACATTATGGAACTTCCTTCATATTCAACTGTAGGAAGGGTGGTTTTTTTTCCTTATAAGCGGCGGTTCTTCGCCTGTAAATGTATCGCTGGTCTGCATTGCCAAAGAGCTCAAGTGTCCACTGAACACTTTCCCAGAAAGATTGTGGTTTCGGGCTAAGATCGTGCTTGTCTTTTTATGTCTATCTTTGAACAGAAGGGTCCTTCTTGACTTTTGCCGTTGAAGTCCTTCTTTGTTTAGTGTGCAGTGGATGGTGTGGGTTGAAACCACCACTCCAGATTTGTCCAGCTTAGCCTTAAGCTCTTTAGATGTTGTATGTGGTGTTTTTCCAACAGGTCACACAAACTTTGAAGACTTCTTGAATTCATTTTCCTCTTCCCTCCCATGTCCTTGGAGGTTCTTGACAGTTGCATGAGCAGAAAATGTCTTAATAACATTGCAAACAGTAGACACAGGAATCCCAAGGTCTTTGGAGATGGCCTTATACCCCTTTGAAGTTTGTTTAAGTTTTACTTTAAATATCTGCCATTGTATAATACTGTAACCTTGTCTCACCCTGTTCTACCTTCTCCCACCCATGTTTGCACTCTCTAGGGTTGTCTTGATTAGATTGTGAGCTCTGATGAGCAGGGACTGTCTCTTGCTTGTTCTTATGTAAACCCCGTTGATTTTAAATAGCGCGGTATATAAAACCAAATAAATAAATAATGTTTGATAATGGCTTTTCTGACTGTCTCTATTGTCTTCACCATTGTGAAAATGGAACAGGGAGTGAATGTCACTATATTAAACATTAGAGCCATCATTCATTGGTTGATTCAAGTCATGTGAGTACTAACAATTGATCACAGGTGCATCTAATTTTACTGCAGTGGGAATGTGGTTCTTCTGTTCAAACTAATTTGAATTGGTTATAAGAGTGCCAGTAATCATGTCCTACCAAAATCAATATTGGCCTAACCTAAACAGATATCTCCCATTAATTCATTAATGCGTGTGTAGCTTGATTGGCCATTCAGGGAGGCGATTACATTGTTGTTCTCCGCCCCCCTATTGGTCAAACAACAAGCAATCAGTTTTCTGTGACATCAGACGCCATGAATTTAAGTAGCTCTCCTGAGTTTAGCTTTTCATCCATAACGGAGTGGTTTTGTGGGGAATTCCAACCATGATGCAGGGTTTATGAAATCCATAACCTGAAACATGGTCCTATGTCGCTGATTCACCCTAGTGTTTGGCTACGTTCTATATTGGATTTTGCATTCAGATAAGTGCATGTTACATTATTATGGCTGAAGTGCTGTGGTTTTACTGCAAAGATGATTAAAAAGGACTGGACTTGTTGTAGTGGCTAATCCCACACGTAGTCATTGTCCAATAAAAACATTCTTCTATGCATTAATGATTTAATGGGAGATATCTGTTTAGTTTAGGCCAGTATTGATTTTGGTTATACATGGAGCAAGCCTAGTCCTATTAACTCCTTGGGGTTTGGTTTGAATAATCATGTTCTGGCAATGTCCTGGTTTCTGTAGTATATGCATCTACTCTTACCGCTTTGCTGGGCAGAATAGATGGTCCATACTGGTCGTTATCTGCCATCATATACTATGTTACTGTATTATTACATTTCCTACTATTTCCATTTTTTAATTTGTCTTGTTTTATGTGATTCTTTTATGTGTCAAATATGTGTGCATATATAGTCCAAAGCCATTTGCTGGTCACTTTCTTTTAGGAGATATTGGACATTAAGGGGTTGAATTGTAAGGGTGGCAATGTTGTTGACCACAACTGTACATGAGGATAGCGAAACTGGTGGAAGATAAGCTGTGCAGCTGAGTTTTGAACGGATTGAAGGGGATAAAGATGATTCAGCGGGAGACCAGTGAGGAGTAGGTTATATTAGTAAAGACAGGAGGTGAGTGGATGAAGGTGTTAGGAGTGTGTTTAGAAAGGAAGGGATGTATTTTGCCAATGTTATAGAGAAAGAAGTGACAGGTTTTAGCTATCTGTTGGATGTGTGCAGAGAAAGAGAGAGTAGAGTCAAAGATGACCCCAAGGTTGCGAACTGAGGAAACACTAGTGTTATCCACAGAAACAGAGAAGGGAGGAGGGGGGAGGTGGGTTTGGGGGAGAGAGAAGGAGCTCAGCTTTGGCCATGTTCACTTTCAGATGGCGGTGAGACATCCAGGCAGCAATGTCAGATAAGCAGGCAGAGATCTGGGCTTAGATTCCTAGAAAGATTTCAGGTATAGAAAAGTACTTCTGATTTAATTTGCTGATCACATTAAACCTTGGACTATGACAGCCTATTCACATGGTGCTAAGTATTTACTGCTCAGTACTTCTTTTTATTCCAGTTATCCATTTGCCCCTTCACGGCAATTTTCTTAGAACATTCATTTGGATGGAGAAATACTAGCATGTGAAAAGAATTCACAAAGGAGTATTGAGGAAAGGGGAATAGAGTGCAGCCACAATTTATTTATTTATTTATTTATTTGCAAAACTTTTATATACTGCTACTTCCCAAGATCAGTGGCGGTTTACATCAAACAATATCAAAAAGTACATGGAACAATGTGCAACTATAGAATTATAACAGATACATAGAACTGTAAAGTAACTATATACAGGTAGGATATCAAATTTGGAAGTATTTACAATAATAATAATAATGAGGGAGGGGAGTGCGCCGATCTTTAGGTTTCATGGGGACACCAGAAACCCTAGCACCAGCCCTGGTAGGCCAGTAGAACGTGTTGTGATTCAGGGGCCTATAGACTCCTTTGTATTGATGCCTAGCAATTTTTTATCCGACTCTGGAGTTGTATTATCAGAGGAAGTTGGGCAAGTGAGTCTGGAGGTTCCTTCTTTGAGTCCTGACTCTTGCTTGCTACCCCTTCCACCTGCGATGAAACCAAGTGCAGCCCTTCTTGTATCTACTTTGGTTGGGATAAGAGTTGCACAGGCTAGCTGTACTCTAGTGAAAGTTAGTAAAGTCTTTGTAGGGAGAGCTTAAGGTAGTTGGGTGTTCTCCACCAGTGTCTTCCAAGCAATTGAGAGATGGGTTTGTGCCCCAAAAGCATTGACATCTGTGAAGCTGGTGATGTTTGAGTACCTTTTGGGCTGGAATCATCATTGCCCATTTCTCTCCCCTCCTACCCTCCTCCCCCCCCCCCCCCCACCCCAAGAAAGTGACTAATTGGGAAATTTGGAGAGTTATGGTTAAGATGGAGGCAACTCTTTTTGACTGTCTCTCCTAATTGTCTAAATTTTCTGGTGAGACAGTTAATAAGTTGTCACTGTTAGATGAAGAACTAAGGTCTCAGGAAGGCACCTTAGGGAATCACACAAGAACTGTGATGTTGGAGGCAACAAACAATGTTTGTTTACAGTGTTTTTATGCTAACCTTTTAATTTTTAAATTTGACCTCTTCTTTTTACCATGAATGAGACATTGTCATATTTTAAACATTTCTGAAGTGAGTCTTGTGTGTATGAAAATAAGAGAAACTAAAGTAGAATGAAATGAAATGAAATGTTTGTGTTGTGCATATATACCCATCTCATGAGAAGTGTGAGATCTGAAAGGTCTGTGTAATTGGTAAATATAAGTAATGTCATGTCTTTTCTTTAATGCAGAGACCATTCGCAATGTTGTAACAAGACCTAAAAGAAAACTTTACATGAATAGTGCACATAACTTTGCTGGTAAGCCGCAACTTTTAATTATTGTTAACAGTTTTATAATATCTATTGTCACCACTAGAGGATGCTTTCTAGTCCAGGTGCACTGTACATTCCAAGTGATGCTGATAAGCTGGCCACCCATCTCAACCAGCTCTTCCAGTGCTGCAAGTCTCACAGCAGTTCAGTTCAGTGATTATTTTAATTAAGCAGACTAATCATTATTATTCCAACCCTTTACATAAATTCCCAGTGCTTAATAACACTGACGGTAGCAGTGTCACAAGCACTGTATGAGGTGTGACAAAAAAGAAACAAGAATTCCCATAAAAGTTTTACTACAAATTCTACTGAGAAATTACTCATTGTCTCCTTCAAAGTAATCCCCCTCCCAGAGTTAATGCACTTCTGCATTTATTTCTGCCATGTACGGAAGCACTCGGTAAAGTCCTCCTCCTTGAGGTCCCTCAGCTCCCTCGTCACAATGGCCTTGATCTCTTCTACAGAGGTGAAATGAGTTCCTTTGAGCACAGTCTTCAGCCTGGGGACGAGCCAGAAATCGCACGGTGCGAGATCTGGGGAATAAGGAGGGTGGTCAAGAGCCGTGATCTATTTGTTTGCCGAGAACTGCCTCATACTGAGCGTGGTGTGTGCGGGCGCGTTGTCGTGGTGGAGCAGCCACGACTTGTCTCTCCACAGAGCCTGCCTGCTGTGCCGAACCCGGTCATGGAGGTGATTGAGGACCAGCTGGTAGAAGTGCTGGTTGACTTTCTGACCCTCAGGCACAAACTCATAATAGACACTCCTTTCTGGTCAAAGAATGCGATCAGCATGACCTTGATCCTCGATTTGGACATGCGCGCCTTCTTGGGTCTGGGTGACAGTCGAGTCTTCCACTGCAGGCTCTGTCTCTTGCTTTCAGGGTCGTACTGGAAGACCCAAATCTTGTCTCCTTTGATAACTCGGCCAACTAACTCTGGATCTTCTCCGATCTTCTTTAGCAAGTCTCGATAAACATTGTTCCTTTTGGGGATCACGTGATGCGGCCAAGGTAGTGGTCGCGTCCTGAGAGTGCTCCGCTCCCCCTAACTCAAGCCAGCAGATTTGGACCATTTCAAACCCGTGAAGCCCAGCTAATCTCCTGGATTTTTTGGTGGCTAAACACCGGTGCTATCTCAGGAGCCAGGCGGACGGAGATCGGCATGGCCACAGCCGTAAAAGCAGCTCGATGGGACAAGGAGCGCGTGGCAGGCACAAGTAAGATGGCTGACTTGACGGGGGCTCCGGCCTCAACAAAATCACCCGCATTTCTTGATGAAGTGTTTGCAGCAGTAGCGACGGCACTTTCGTCGCAGTTTGCGGCGTTGCATGAAAAAATGGACGGGTTGCAAAATTCAGTTGATTCCAAGGGCACTCGCTTGCGGGAAGCTGAGGATCGAATTGGGCAGGCCGAAGGGAGTGTGGAGGCCCTGGTGCAGGAGGTGGCTGGCCTCAAGTCACAAGTTGAATTGCAAGCTACTAAACTTGACGACCTAGAAAATCGCTCCCGCCGGAATAATTTGCGAATTATGGGAATACCTGAAGCTGTGACCGATAAAGACCTCCAGCAATATCTGGAAGCACTGCTGCATCATTTGCTGGATGGCAAAGTGGCGGGAGAGTCCCTCTGTATAGAGAGGGCCCATCGTGTGGGGAATACTCAAGTGCGAGATCACAGGCCCCGGATAGTGCTTGTTAAATTTCTGAGATACCCACTGAAGGATCAGATCCTCCGGGCGGCCCGCCAGAAGGGTAACTTTACATATAACAATGTGCATATTCGGGTAGCACAGGATTATTCAGCTGTTTTGAGCCGTCAGCGGCGGGACTATGCCCCGCTATGTGAAAAATTAATTCGGGCGAAAATACGCTTTTCAGTGCGATATCCTGCCAAGTTGCACATCACCCATAATGGCACGCATCGCGTATTTGACTCTGCAGCTGAAGCGGGGTCCTATGTGGATCAAGTTACAAGCCAGGCGGGAATGGTGCAGCCGTCTACGTGATAAGCGGAGAGAGTGCGGGATTCAGTCTTATGACGGACTTAAGGCAACTATGGACTTCTAAAATTGAACAGTCCTGTCCTGTTATCTGTGGGCGATATGCCCGACGACTGAGTCCGGGACTGCCGTATAATCTAGTTGGCTGGGGGAGCAGGGTGGGAGATCCCCGGAAGCCATTTTAGGCTAGTTTAGGAGAGCTTGGCCTTGCCGCTCTTCTGGTGAGGTCTGTCTGAGAGGCCCCTGGTCTATGGCTGGGGACAGCACGCGGCGCCGATGTGGCGATGCCTACTGTCCTACATGCTGGAACAGCTATCGTGACTTCGGTCGCGGTGGCTCCTTCTTATCTGGTTTTTTTGACTGCTCTTAACGTTGTACATTTTTCTACCTGTTTGCATTTGTTGCAATTGTTGTTGAAGGGCTGACTGTTGTAATTGCCGGGTGGGAGTTATGGTGGGTGGAAGGGATTGATTTAGTGTGTGTTGATAGGGGTCTGTCTGAGTGGGTGAGCTTTGGCTGGGGTTGATGGGCAAGAGGCTATTGCTTTGATGGAGGGGAGGGAGAATGATGCTTTTTCATCCCCCCCTTTTCATTGGGTTACCATGTATTGGGGGGGGTCGGGGGGAGTGGAGCGAGCTCAGGGGGATCTCAGTTAGTTCTCTCGGGATAGGGGGAGGGGAGAGAGCTCTGACTAGAGGTGTGGGGAGGGGATAGAAGGTAGGGTTGCAATAGGGTAAGATAAGATGGTTGAGGGAGTTGGGGATAGAAGGGGAGGGCAGGGAGGGGGGGTTAGGGGAGTAGAGCTTAAGATTCCAGAGGGCGTGCTTATCCTTAATGTTTGTCCGACCCTTGATTGGGTTGCCAGGGGGAATGGAGGGGGAGACCCTAGGCTGGGAGGGGGGGTTCTCCTGTACATAGTAATCCACACAGGCAGACTGGTCAAGAAATAATGCTACAGCGGTGAAGATTATTACATGGAATGTCTGTGGCTTGGGTAATCCCATTAAGAGATATAAAGTGCTTAAAGCATTAGCCAGACAGCGGTGTGACATTGCGCTATTGCAGGAAACTCATCAATCGGCGGAGGAACATGCTAAGCTGGCTCGGGACTGGGTGGGCCAGGTTTGGGGAGCACCTGCAGTTGGAAAGAAGGGTGGAGTTGCTATTTTGATGCACAAGAAAATTCGTTTTACGCTTTTGCACCATGCATCGGACCCGCAAGGAAGCTTTTTGTTGTTGCATGGTATGCTGGAGGACCGGGAGGTTGTTCTGGGCGATCTCTATGGGCCTAATGCGCCAGATCCGGGCTTTTTTAACCGGTTTGCAGCACAGGTAGAACAATTACCGGATGTGCCACTGGTGATCGGTGGAGACTTTAATGGAGTGTTTGAGGTTGGTCTCGATACCTCAAAAGATATGGGAACTCGTGAGCGACAGAGTCTATCGCGGACGCTGCAAGGATGGCGGAATAGGTTAGGCTTGGTCGATCCCTGGCGCTTATTGCATCCAACTGAAAAGGATTTTACTCATGTCTCGCGGGCACATAATTCTAGTGCCTGTTTGGATTACCTCCTACTATCGGCAACTCATTTTGCGGGTATTGAAGATGCACAAATAGGCCCGTTAGAGGTCTCTGACCATGCCATGGTTTGGATAGACTGGTCGTGTGGTGGGGGACAGGGATCGACGCGTATATGGCGGTTTCCCTTGGAAATGTATCGCGACATGCCCTTTCGACAATTCTTAGCGCAACGTTGGAGGGAGTTTGAGATGAATCACCAGGGACATAAAGATGAAACTGCTAAGGTGGTCTTACGGGGAGATATAATTGGCTATGTAGCACGGAAGCGCAAGATGCTTGCAGCGCAAATTGTTCGGCTTGAGCAGCGGGTGGCTTGTGCGCGACGTCTTAATGGGCGGACCCCCACGTCCCAAAACCGGCAAAGATTATGGGAACTTCAGGTAGCATTAAATGAGCTGCTCCATCAGCGGGCTAAGAAATCGGCACTGTACTATAAGTACAAGTTATACTGTTTTGGAGACAAGCCTGGTAAATTGTTGGGGAGGTGCCTGAGAGATCAGAGGGGCTCGCGGTTGGTGGCAGCCCTTCGTGATGATCAGGGGAAGTTGCATAATAACAAGGCAGCGATTAGTGCTATATTTAAAGGATTTTTTCATAAACTCTATACCGCGGAGGACCATGCTCCCGTCTGTATGGAACAATATTTTCAAGACCTAGCTTTGCCACAGGTGACGGAGGCTCAGCGGGCCATGCTAGGGCAACCCATAACTTTGCAGGAAGTGCAGCAGGTAATAACTGCTGCGAGTTGTTGCAAAGCTCCAGGACCGGATGGTTATGGGGCTGAATTTTATAAGCTACTCCTGGCGGAGGTGGGCCCTTTACTGATGGAGACTTACCAGAGATGTGCAGAGCAAGGGGGTATGCGTTGGGGGGATAACCAGGCATATATCACTTTGATTCCTAAACCGGGAAAAGACCCCCTACGAGCAGCTTCTTACCGACCGATCTTTTTATTAAACGTCGATACGAAGCTGCTGGCCAAAATTTTGGCGAACCGGTTGATGGATGTTTTACGCGACCTGGTGCATGACTCGCAGGTTGGGTTTGTGCGGGGGCGATACGCAGTGCGTAATCTTTGTAAAATTATAACGTCTCTGGAATGGGTGCATTTGCACCGAGCCCCCTCTCTCCTGGTGAGCTTTGACGCTGAAAAAGCATTCGACAGAGTTAGTTGGCACTACCTCCACTTTTTGTTGCCTCGTTATGGGTTGGGGGCCTTCTTCTGTGAGATGGTACGCAGCCTCTATGTACAGCCTACGGCCCGGGTGTGGTGTAATGGAGTCCTAACGGACTCATTCCCCTTATTTAGGGGGACTCGGCAGGGCTGCCCCTTGTCTCCTTTACTGTTTGTCCTGGCTCTGGATCCCTTAATTCGTCGTATTGAAGCTGATGTGGCGATAAGAGGGGTGAAAGTGGGGGGCCATGAGTTTAAAATCTCGTCCTTTGCGGACGATATGCTAGTGCACTTGCTCGCCCCGCAGACGTCTATGGAGAGATTAATGACGGAATTCGCGATTTATGGGAGATTTGCAGGCCTCCGTATTAATGTGGATAAGTCGGAGGCTATTGATGTGTCAGGTCGCCTGAGGGGAAATTGGTCTGGGGACTTCCCACTGAAATGGGCAGACCAGAAATTTGCGTATCTAGGTATCATTTTGACTCGGTTGCCTTGTGATCTATATGGTGTTAACTTTGAGAAAATTCTGAAGGCCACAAGGAATCAGCTACGAGCGTGGAGTCCCCTGCCTCTGTCTCTGCTGGGGAGGGTGGCTGCGGTTCAGATGGTGATCCTACCCCAAGTTTTGTATTGGTTGCAGACTCTGCCAGTTTGGTTATGGCGTCGCGATTTGCGTCGTTTGGAGACTGAGATTCAGCGCTTTCTGTGGAGGGGGACTAGGGCTCGCATCCCGTTGAGACGCATGATTGGTCCCTGGCGGAGTGGTGGTATTGGTTTGCCGGATTTGTGGCTGTATGCCCTGGCCTGCCAGGCGCGTCATGTGGGTGATTGGCTGGGTGAGACTGACGTCTATACACCTAGACATTTAGAATTGGCGACTGTGGCCCCCTTTTCCTTATTGGGAGTCCTCCATGCGGAGAGTGCCCAATTGCCTGCCCCCATTAAACGTAGTCTGACCATATCCTCGGCGCAACGTACTTGGCAACAATTAAATGCTTATTGGCAGCGCGACTGGCGGACTTCGAGCTGGTTGCCCATAAGGGGTAATGTGAATTTCACGCCGGGCTCGGAATCCCCAGGATTTCGGTCTAGGCGGGATCAGGGAATACGCACCTTGGGTCATGTTGTTGAACTGACTGGTGCGTGTAAGTCGTTTAAGGAATTACGGGCTGAATCTGAACTGAGGCCAAAGCAGTTTTTTACATACTTACAGCTTTCTCATTATGTGGCCTCTTTGTCTCGGGCGGATCTTGCGGAGGATCGCTCAGCGCAGATTATTGCCTTCTTTGGACTAGGGGAAGATTCCCCCCTGTCCATTGCAGGTTTGAAAGCCCGACTTAATTGTACTCGACCATTGCCAGATTATAGTGGGGTGGAGCAGGCATGAGCGAAGGAATTGGGATGCTTAAGCGGGCCTTGGGGCGGATCACCTCATTCGCTGATGGAGCCCGGTGGAGAGAACTTCAATATAAAGCCTTGCTTCGTGTGCATTTCTCCCCTAAACGGGCTTTGCGTAGTCAACTTACTCAAGACGGATCTTGCCCTAGGTGTAAGGAGCCTTTGGCTACCTTGGCTCACATGTGGTGGACCTGTAGGCGTCTTCGCCCTTATTGGGGACGTATCAGTAATTACATCATTGGCCTGCTTCAACAGCGTTTTCCTTGGTCAGGATCCTTGGTAGTGCTGGACCAGCTAAACCAGTCCTGTCCGAGTGGGCGGGGTCAGCGGCTGTTGGTACGTAAGGCGTGTTTGGTGGGGAAGGGTCCCATTTTGCACAGATGGCTCCAGCAGCTCCCACTGACATTCCTGGAATGGCGCAATAGTTTTCACCAATTGATGTTGGCAGACCGTTGGAACGCAAAGAGTCACGTTAAAAAATGGACTAACTTTCTGCTTGTATGGGAACCCTATATTCAGAGCCTGGGGCCTCATTGTCTTAGTGAAATACTTAATGTGGGCCCATAGAGTGCTAAGGGAAGGGTGGCGCTGGCTGTAGAGGAGGTGTGATGGCACCTCCTCGTGCTTCTTACTCTCTCTGTATAGAATGAGGATGATGTTTGTGGTGAGGTGGGAGGAGGGGTTGGGGAGGGTGGAGGGGAGTGGAGGAGTGTGGGGGGTGGGTGGGAGGGTTTTCTCTTTGGGGTGTGACAAGATGGACAAATAATTTTAAAATTGGTTCATTCTTGCAGCTAAGGCTTGTTTGACATGTATGCTGATCACCCACCTGTTTGCCCTACGGCGGGGATAAGAGTACACCCGGCCGAGGGCTTGTTACTTGTTATTGTATTGACTGTTTTTTGGTGTTGAACCATAAATAAAGTTATGAAAAAAAACAAAAAACATTGTTCCTTTTGGTCGTCCGATAAAAGCCTGGGCACCACCTTGGCGCAGACCTTCCGCATCCCCAGCTCCTGCACCAAGATGGTCGGCACTGACTCCCTGTTCAGGCTGAGCTACTCAGCTATCATCCTCACTGTCAATCTGCGATCACTCCGCACCAGCTGGTTCACTCTGTCAATGTTCTCAACCGTCTTTGTCATGGAAGGCCTTCCTGACTTGGGGTCATCCTCTACCTCCTCGTGGCCAGTCTTGAAGCATTTGTGCCACTCGAAGACTCGCAGCCTTGACATTGCATCTTCTCCATAAGCCTTTTGGAGAAGTTGGAGACACTCAGTTGGGCCCTTCTCCAACTTAACCAGAAATTTCAAGTTGATTCTTTGCTCCATATTTCTGCCGCCTCCAGTTGTATGACAAAGCGATGAAGCAGTGTGCTACAAAAAAACCTGAAAAAGAAAAACAGCGTGAGAGAGATGAAAAATATTATAGCAGAATAGTGGCGAGATGTTGCACAACACAGTGACATAAGCGGTTAGCCAATTGGCATTGAGTCATGGGCGTGGCTGCCACAGTCTCGTTTCTTTTTTGTCACACCTCGTATATCCTTCTGCAACAGTTCCAAATAGCACAGTTTATGCAATCTCAGGTGTTAGAATCACAAAAGGCAGCACTTTAACTTCAGAAAGTCTTTACATTACCTTCTACCAGCCAGCAGCAGTCTCTGTTTCAAATCACAGAAGGAGAAACCTTTTCATGCACATACTTCCAGGCTGGAAACAATGACTGCTTCTAATCCAGTCCACTGCTTCCAGACAGCTTTAGCAAACTCCAGCTAGTATTCTGCCTCTGTAGTCACTGCTCCTGCACTGGGAGAAATGCTGCCCCTCCCCCTCTCTTCTGGGGGTTTATCCCCCACACAGCAGGACAGCAATAAACAGAGTAAGTTCAGTACTGTTCACTGAACTTTATCCCCAAAACAGTCTCTGAACTTTATCCCCACAGTCTTTAAATGCACATGGAAGAGCAGTTCATAAGCTCATTACCTTGGAGTATTCCAGTGGAGTTTATTCCATGTCTAGCTGCTCACCATTCAGTCACCTGCTCTCCACCCACTGGGGTTTCTTTCCCTACTAGCCCAAGGGAAGTGAACTCTGTGTTCTCTGCTCTGGGAAACTCCACCCAGCTCAAACCTCTCCACTTGTTCTCTCCCTACTCTGAATCACCTGGGGCTTTATCTGTGGCAGGAGCCTTTCTATTCCTATCTCGAGGAATTCTGGGACATGTAGTGTGCTCCATGTGCTTTGTGTACATGATCCTGCCACATTGTCCACTGGTCTGACAGAGTTCAAAATCAATCGTTCACATGCTGAAACAATATAAAATGATCAGTAACCAGCATGCCCGATACTACAGAAAGACTCATAAATTGTTAAAAGTAGCCTTGGTCGTCTTACATGAATATGAAATTTATGAAATGAACTGTAGAAATGCATACATGGAGTGTCTTCCATAATAGTTCAGGGAGGGATGAATTTCTCTGTTTGAAGTGTCTGATCAAGAGAAAAAAACTTATACAGTCTGCACTCTTTCACATAAAATATAGTTGAAAGAGTAATGCAAGTAGCTTTAGTGTGTGTGTGTGTGTCTCTCAATATCTCTCTCTCTCTCATATATACACATGCATATCCCTTTACAATCAAACCTTAAAGATAAAAGTGATATCTTTATAAATATTTTGATTTATAAATGAGAAATTGGTTTCTCTGAACAGTATGTTCTGGTGTCAGTCATTTTTGGCCAATTGCACATTCCAAGTCAGAGTTTCTGGGAAGGTGTCGTCATGGTTCCCACCTTTTCTGGAGTCCCTCAGGGATCTGCATTATCTGCTATGTTGTTCAATATTTACATGGCTCCCATTTGTTTTGTTTTTTTTTTATATTTTATTGCTTTTTTTGAAAACCGAAAAGAAGCATTATGCATATTGTATAGCTTTTTGTATATCCTGGAAATATCCAAACCCCTTTCTCACCAGTAGCTCCACTATCCATAACACCCTCTTTACCCACCCCAGCCCTTCACGACCAGAACAGACCCACAAACAGTCCAACCAGATCGCACTAAAGATGGGAGCAGAAATAACCATACAATACAATACCAGCATCCATAACATAAGGCCAGGAATATGAATGTAAAGATAAAATTAAACTGCCCACTGTATATGGCCTAAATCCACCCCTTCCAAAACATGAAGGCCAGTTGGGCGCAGTAACAATAATATGCACAATAATTAATAATTTGAATAATAATTATTATTATACAGCGCATCACCCCCCCCCCCCCCACTACAGGCCACTACGGTTCCCCAGCCCTCCAACCCCCATTACTCACTTCCAGCACCCTACAATCCCCCCTCCCAGGACTCCCCCCTTCCCCACCCCCTCAACCCACTCCATTCTTCAAATGGTTCCCACACCATCTTCTCTTTCTCCCACTAATTATACTTAAAGGTTGTTAGCTTGCACATTTGGTATATATATGTCGGCTTCTGAACCACTTCTGCCACCATCGGGATAGTCCCACTCCCCCAGACTTTGGCGAACCCCAGGCGTGCCACCACTGCTACCTTGAGGGCCAGCCTTCCCATATGTCCATCTAAACCCTCCTCCCCAAAAGGATTAGCATATTTGCTGTTTTATTTTTAATGAATGTTACACTTTCTGAAATTACCTATTCATATTTAAACAAAAAAGGAATGTTATTCGAGAGAGAGGGGCTTACCCTCTCCTGACAGACAGTCCAACAAAAAGATTTTTTATGATACATATGTTTATTCAGGTTTTCAAATCTTGCTCTTACTCTGGCTCTATCTTTATAAGGTGTCGTTTGGGCTCTTGAGGCCACTTTTGGGTTTTCTCGATAATAGTTCTTTATGGATAGTGGCAATATTCAGTTCACTATCCCTAGAACTAAGTAGTGTAATTTAAGATAGCTGCTTCCCTAAATGAAACTGCTTAGCTATAGGGATAGTGGATCAAATATCACCACTATCCATACATCTGAGTAAAACGCTCACAGTCTACTTTTGCTCCACCTTTGTGCTATCCAGATAGTCCAATATTAATAAGAATGGCCCTCAACTAATAAAATCAAATAGAATCATTGATATATGTTCATGTATTTCACTTGTTTCATTTGAATTGCAAAATACTCTGGTGAATTCAATTTTAGTCATATCTCCAGTCAAACCTAAACCAAATCATATGTGCTCTCTAAAATGGTGGTTACTTTCCAAAATAAAAGCATATATAGAAAATAACCTTATGGAACAAACTACATGTTGAATTTGCTTGCTCAATTGTGAAACATCATGGGTGAGTTCATATATAATGTGTATTACTAGGATCAAAAATAGTTTTACTTATCTCTTAAAAATCTTCCAAACCATGTCAAAATCTTTTAAGTGTTCAAAGTGCAGATAAAATCCCAATGTTGGCATCAATCGCCTGATTCAGGATAAACTGAAATTCACGGAAAAACAAGTGGCTCCTTCATTCCTAGGAAACAGGCCCGAAGAAACACCAGTTTTAGAGTGTATACTGCAGGACTCAACAATGGTATTTATTTAGTATTTAGCTCACGCATTTTCAGTAGTTATTCAAATTGAATGGGAAACACTGATGTGACTGGATTTGTGTGATGTATCTAAGTACATATAATTGTACAGTATTAAGCTGAAAAAGCCACCATTGTTCCAAACAAGATAATTATGGCACTCTGTTACCATCATGGTGTGAAGGTGGAACACTTTCAATCACAAACCAAACTAGGTCAAACAGTGTGGGACCGTAGCAGCTTCTTCCAGTTTCCTTTTGGACAGCTCTGATGTTCTATAATCTAACGCTTGACAATGGTTGTTTGCCAACCTATACAAGATTCCTGGATAATGAATGATATATATTACAAACATTGAAAGGCAATAGGTAAAACAATGTAATTTTATATTGTTTGTGAGTAACAGAATGGCCAAAAACTCTGTTCCAGAGAAGTTGAGCACACTGAACAATGGTCGCCTTTAAAGTGGCTAGTGTTACCAGAATAGCCATCAGAATCCATTAGTTACAAATTTGCAGAATTAGCTTGGTCACTTATGTTCTTTCACAGGAAAAGGCCAGACCTACTTAACAGCATTATTGGATCCAAATATGCCAAAAGTGCTGAAAAACGAAAGCAAACATCCAGAATCTGTATCCATCATCAAACTTGGACAACGGTTCCAATGACTAGAAGGAATGAGTGAGAATCCACAAGCATACATAAGGAAGGAAATAACAGAATTTGCAAAACAAGAGAAAAAACTCTTCAAAGAATTAGAACAACAAACAAGTGGCAAATGCAGAAATACAGTGTTACTCCAGGATCCCTTTGTTGATCAAGAACGGACATATGAATGGCTGAGGAGGAGTGAACTGAAACCGAAGGATGAGAAGTTAATAGTTGCAGCCCAGGACAGCGGATTGCAGACCATATGGTTTACAGTGAGCACTGAAAAAACTGGCAACACAGACATATGTCAGTTCTGTAAGAAAGACCTGGAAACAGTGACTCACCTCAAAGCTACCTTTGAAGTTCTGATGGCAGAAAATTTCTATACAGAAAGACATAATAAAGTAGCGCGCCTCATCCATTGGAAACTCTTTAAGCACTACAACATCACTGTGCCCGAAAAGCACTGGGATCATGACCCTAAGAGAATTACAGAGAATGAGGAGCTTATGATCACCTGGGATACTCCCATTCCGTCTGATAAAAAGCTAGATGCAAGGAAGCTGGATATAGTGGTTAAGGAGAAAAACAGCAGAATTGGCATTGATAATAAGAACATAAGAAATGCCTTACCCTTACCGGGTAGACCAGGATCCATCAAGCCCAGTATCCTGTTTCTAACAGTGGCCAATCCAGGTGTCTGTTAATAGAGGTCAGTTAATAGAGGCGTCAGTTCCAAGTGACTACTCTATAAATCACATGGAGAGGCAGAAGATCCTGAAATACTAAGAAATGCAGTCAGATTAAGAAAATGTGTCAGAAAGATACAGAAATATTTCTCATTTAGTTGAGTGCCAAGTCTTGATAAAGAAGAATTTCCAAGCACATCTTGATGAACTACCCATATATGTTACATCTTATGAACTCCAGCAGGAGGCTCTCTTTGGCATGATGCAAGTACTATGCTGAGCCTTAGCAGTAAATTTGAGAGAATGAGGTCATACTCCTCATACCCTTGTTTAAAAGTGATGTTCATGACTGTTAACAGTATGCGCAGAACTAACCCACTTGGAGAAACTGCCCCAGGAAATGGCTATAACAGGGCTAATATGAAAAAAATTGTGCAGACTTTAATGAATGTGAATAGCCTTTTTTAATTTCATGTCTGTAGGTGAAAACAGTAACACATACCTAATCCGTTCTTCATCATAAAGAGCTGGACATGTTTTTATAATAAACAAAAATGATCAGAATACAACAGATCGTATCAACAGATTTGTTTCTTCTGTTCTCTAATAGTAGAATATAAATGATGTAACTGAGAAAATCTAATGGGGAAGTTCCGTTTAAAGATCCAGGATGAAAAGTCAAGAATCTTAGCAAATTATTTCTACTACTTCTCGTTTGTATAACGCTATAAGCTGCATGCAGAGCTGTACAGAGACATGTAGGAGACTGTCGTTGCTCATAAGAGTTTACAGTGTAGTCAAGACAGACAACACAACAGCTGGGGACTAGGAGAATGGTAAAGGAAACAGGTAGGAGGTGGAGACATGGAGGCCAATTCCATAACATGCACATCTGACCGTGGACACATCCAAATCGAAAACAGGCCTGATTTCACCCTAATTATGTAGCCGCAATTATAGACGCACCGCGGTTACGGAATCAGAGACATAGGCGTTTCTGGCGCTGCATGAGCAAACCACCATCGAGATATATGGGCCCTGCTGTTATAACGAGATACGGGTATATGCAGCAAACGGTTTGGATGTTCCTGTGCTTACTGTATGCTGAAAAGATGGACATTTCCGATCCTGCCTGTCTCTGCCATATACACATGGACATCTCCGACGACCACTCCTCCTCTGTTAAAACATGCATCTTCTAAGCTGCTCCTCTCACTGACAGTGTTGTGCTTATGCAAACTACACATAAATACTGATGATTCATAAATGTTTATGCAAACTAGACTAGATATACTTACTTATGTATTTATTTAATATACGTTTTTATACCGCTTTATCATTTCAGTCGAAGTGGTTTACACTGTAACTTAAATTTGGTAATATACATTAGGGGATATTGAGATCTTGGATTTTTTCTGAGGCAATGGAGGGTTAAGTGACTATCCAAGACCACAAGAAGTGCTACTGGGAATTGAACCCTAGCCTCTTGGTTCCCAAGCCAGTGTTTAACCATTAGGCGGCTACTCCATTGTGGCATGCCCAGAACAGTGCAAAGTTATCTCAGTGCACTCAAAGATATAATAACAGCAAGTGATATCTTTGTCGTGATATACCTTGCATCAAAACATACATGGCAGTAGAAGAAATCCTTAGTTATTCTTTCATTCTAAAACAGTCTTTACAATGCTAAGTATGGACCCTTATCAACCTCAGAAAAACCTCATTCAACTTTACAGTTCCCCAAAGGATATATTGTATTGCTATGTGACATAACAATGCTCTTCAAAAGACTGTGGCTGTCTGGTTATGGCATCTGTTTCCCACATATCTGGGTACTGGCATTTCACATAGCAGCTCCCTACTTGTAGCTATATCTGTCCCATAAAATGTACACTCTCTATCCTAGCTTATGTTGGTCTATATACATCTGCAGCTGTGGAGCAACCCTTCCTGCCTTCCCACAGTCTTCTGTGTGGCAGTGCTCCCCTGGTCGGGCCTGTGTGGGCATGGCAGGCAAAATTGTTGTGCCATCATACCAAGTAGCCAGCTTCCAGATATATCACCCCTCTTGCAGATCTCATAGATCTTGGACTGGGTAAAGATGTAGGTCTCATAGAACAGTCTGGGGAATGTTGGCACAACATCAGTCATGTCTCCCAGTGCCTGGCACAACGGATGTGTGACTGCCCTATCACACTGCTAACAATACTGTATATGATCTTATTAGAGTACCTCATGAAACATATTCCAGAAAGAATCACAAAAGCTTCTCCATAGCTAAATGTCAAAACCTATCCCTTTCAATAATAAGAAACTCTCAGAATAAGAGCATTCAACAGTGCAAACAGCACTAATACTTGCCCAAAAGCAGCATCATCGCACTCTATAAATGTGCGCATTTTTAGAGGCCAATGTTGGTGCTTTTGGGCATGTTTTAGTGCTGTTTACACTGTTGAATGCTCTTATTCTGAGGGTTTCTTATTATTGAAAGGGTTATGTTTTGAAATTTAGCTGTAGAGAACCTGTTGTGATTTTTTTTTTTTACTGCCCTATCACACTGGCACCTAGTGACGCTGCGGTCATCTGTACGGTCCAGGTACTGGCCAGGCATTCATGTCCCCCCTGAATTTGCAGATGAGCACCGATCCTCTTGTGCAACCCTCAAACCACACATGTACACTCACTTTTAGTCACAAAAAACATACTTCTGCAAAAAAATTCCCTGAACTTATAAATAATAGCTGATCTAACATAATAGCGAGGAGTCCAAGGACTAAAAATATGATCTCTGTCACCCAAACAAAAATCCTTTCCATACTCGCTCACATACTATTCCTGTAACAGTCCCATTTTTCAGGACATTGGAATTGTTGGGGTCCCCTAGATTAGCTCATTTAGCACAAATAGCAAATGTTAGCATGGCCAAAAAAATCACTATTGCTCTTCTTAATATTTCTTTCAGGGTAGTTTTTAATGCCTCTTTAGCTTACAACTAGTCACCACCTTTATACAAATGCAACAGAATATTTTTCAAGTACTGTCCTTTTCTATGTCTCCGGCAGGTATAATGGGCATGTCTGTGGGAACTTCTCAAAACATACAGTACACTGACCTTTCCTGAATATGCTTTATACATCTTGGCAAACCACGCCCCCGTTCCACCTCTCCCAGACATGTTCTAGATCCCTGTGTTAGCGAGATAGACGTCCGCAGGCGCTATGTACTGGAATACATTCGTAGACGTTTTCAACAGATAATCGTCCCCGGCGCACATACAAATCCTTATTCGGTTTCTGGAATGACCTCTTAAGGGGAATCTGGATCTAAAAGCAGTCTCAAAGAAGTGAGTTTTTTGCCTGGATTTGACCAGGGCCACAGATGAAACCTGATATACTGGCTCAGGTAGTTTGTTCAGGCATAAGGAGCAGCAAGGTGGAAAGATCAAAGTCTGTAATTGACAGTGGAAGAGAAGAGCACAGATAGAAGGGATCTCCCAGCAGAGTGGAGTTCCTGAAGAGGGGTGTAGGGAGAGATAAGAGAGGAAAGGTAGTGAGGAGCAGCAGTAGTAGAAGTTTGAACTGGGTGCAGAAATGGATAGGGAGCCAATGAAGTGACTTGAGAATAGGGGTGACATGAGCATAGCAACACTGGCGGAAGATTAGCCATGCAACTGAGTTTTGAACAGATCGAAGTAGAGTTTCTGTATATAGATAGGGAAAAATGATATTCATTGCCAGTAATCATCAAATTCAAAAACAAGATAGAAATGGTATCATACTACAAGGTAAATCACAAATTCAGATCACAAGTGTTTAACCATGCTTGAAATGAAAGAAGTTTTTCTTTGTGGACAAGCAGGAAGTAAATCCTCACGTATGGTGACATCCCTGATGGAGCCCCGCGTGGGAACGCTCCCCAGCTTCCATTAGAAGATTTTGGGATGCTCCATCGCGCATGCACGCCTGCCTTCCCACCTGCCACGGCGCCATCTTATCTCCAGTCTTCTAGAGTTCCTAGGATATGTTCTGTTGTTGCTGGAAAAAGATTGATATTTTTTTTTCTTGCCCCATTGTGGGTTTCTTTTCTTTTCTAGTGCCTAACCCTTGTTGTTGGGTGCATGGTCTCCCTCTGATGCCACTTTTAGTTTGTGGGGGTTTTTTTTATTTTTTTTTTTTAACTTTTTCGTGTTTTTCAGGATTTTTTTCTTTCCTGTGCAGTTTTGCTGGCTGGAGATATTGAGCTGTTTGATTTTTCAGCGGCCGTCTTCCCAGTCATGTCTAAGCCAGCCGGCGGATTTAAAAAGTGCATGCACCCTTTGGGTCACAGACCGACATAATTGGTGCCTTCAGTGCCTTGGGCATGACCATGAGCCGCCCTCCTGTAATCTGTGCTTCCAGATGATTAGGAAGGGCCTAAAGGGCCAGGAGAAGCAGCGAGAGTCCATGTTTGGGCCATTGGACTCTGCATCTTTAGCCCTGACATCGGCATCGATGCCCTCGCGAAGCTCCATCTAGGCTTTGGCATCACACAGTCCCCATGCTCACTCTGAGCTGAAGGGCTGTAGTGCCCTGGAGGAAGGCTGTCCATCAACTTCCAGTTGGAGCCACAGAAGGAACCACCATCCACTCCGTCAACGTCAAAGGGGCGTCTGAGAACCGGGCCAAAGGCCACAGACATTGACACTGCAGCTCCTCTCAATGTGACATCAAGAGTGATGACCAGACGTGGCCTGCCATGTTGCCTTGGCAGGAGGAGTTGACTCCCAAGGCCCCGGAGAGCCACTGGCAGTCTCCTGATGCACACTAGCTTTCATGGAGTCCTCAAGACAGATGCCGGAGTCGGTGGACAAAGACAACCTATGAGATGGCATTATGCAGAGAGTGCCTTTGAGCCCTTGAGGCACACGTGGCAGCGTTCTGGCTGCACAGGCCCTGGTGGTCCCGCTGCTTTTGGCAGCATCACTGCATGCCATAAACCAGTCCTGGAGACCCATGCACTCCCTGCAGAGGCGGGGACGTCAGGTCAGCAGTCAGAGTCCACACCGGTCCCGACCATCATCTCTCTGTCCAGCATCTTGGGCTCCGGTGCCCCAACACACTGGCGCCCTCATGAGGAGCGCCATCAGTCCCATCGGTGCCCCCCCCTCTTTCCTGCCCGAGGGGCAGTGGTGCTGGGAGGGAAACCGATGCTATTTTCGCTTCCTCTTGGAGTCAGACTCTGAGGGATGGGAGACAGAAGAGGAATCACTTGACTCAAAGCGGGAGTCTCCGGACCTGCCTTTGGATCCTTCCCCTCTGTATGAGAGAATAAAGTCGCCACTGGAGGACATGTCCTTCCAGGATTTTGTCAAGGACATGGCGAATGCCATTCCTTTCTCACTAGAGGTAAAGGACAAACCAAGAGCTGAGGAGTTGGAGATCCTCCAATACCCCTCCGCTCCTAAGGAGGCCATTATGGTGCCCATGCATCAGATCCTACAGCACTTTCCCTGTAACCGTGCTGACCATCAGTCGGCAGCTCAATTCCGTGTATGGGGTTCAGAAGACTCCAGGCTTCGAGAAGCCTCAGCTTCCCCACAGCTCCTTAATGGTGGAGTCCGCCATGAAGCGAATCAAATGCAGAAAGTCCCATTACTGGCCCCTTGATGCCTTCAGGAGTAGATGCTTTCAGGGCTTCATGCTGATCTTCTGCATACTTTTCGTGCCAACTTCACAGGAGTATGTTCCTGAGGGGCATCATAGGGGTTCTGAATGAGTTTGTCTCTCTTGCCAGTGAAGTCCCTTGATTCCTTCCATGCCCTGGTGGGCCATGGCAAGGATTGCCTGAAATACATGGTTCATGCCACTTACAGTGCCTTTGAGTCAGCGGGCCTGGTGGTGGCCATGGACATCAAGGCACTCTGCCTTGCTTGGCTTCAGTCCTCGGACCTGGAACAGTGAGTCCAGGACAAGCTAGTATATGTGCCTTGCCAGGGAGAAAACCTCTTTGACAAGCCGGTGAAGGAGAGGGCAGACGAGATTGAGAAGGAGCATGTCACCATCTCCAGGCTGTCATGTAAGACTGCTGACGACTCAAGGAAAAAATACCAAGGGAAAAAGTTCTTTCACCGGCGGATGCGCCGGTTCTACCAAAGCCCTCAGAGTGCCCAGCTGAAGGCACAGGCCCTGCACCAGCAGAGACATCACAAGCCTCAGAAGGCTTAACCCTTAACTCAGCCAATTTATTTATTTATTTATTTAACAGTATTTCTAAACCGCCTTATCTTAATAATCAAGGTGGTATCACAGCAAGCAATCAGGTAAAGTGTGTGTGTTGTACATGCAGTGAGGATAAAACTTAGTTGTGTGAGGGATGTGTTGGGTGCTTGATTTGTTTGAGCTATATACAGGGTGGGCTATTTACAGTGGTGCTAGAATCATATTTTATATATATTCAGTTGTTTGGGAGGATTGGAGTGCTGTTATCCATTCTCTTAGGTTATGTGATGTGACCATAGTGCTCTATGAACAGCATGGTTTTCAGTTGTTTTCTGAAGTCTTTGAGGTCTGGAGTTGCCCTTAGATCGTCCGGTAGATTGTTCCATATTGTTGGAGCAGCCATGGAGAGAGCTCTGTCTGTTGTGTCCTTGCGTGTGTGCTTGTACTCATTTGGGGTGCTGACTCGGTTGCGTGTTTGACTTCTTCTGGGACGTGCGCTGGTTTCCGGTTGTATGATCAGGTGGAGGCTGTTGGCTGATGTGTTCTTTTATCTTAAATAGGTTTATGATAGTCTTGTATCTGATGCGAGCAATGATTGGGAGCCAGTGTAAGTCCTTTAGTGTAGGTGTGATGTGCTCCTGCCTTGCGGCTCCGGATATGATTCGAGCTGCAGTGTTTTGTGCCAGCTGTAGTGGTTTGAGAGCTTGTTTTGGTAGTCCGAGGTATATCGGATTGCAGAAGTCCAGTATTGGGGTTATCAGTGCTTGACAGACTGTACGGAAGTGTTCTGGAGCGAGGAGTGGTTTCAGTCTCCTGATGATTCGCATCCTGTAATATGCTTTTTGGATTGTTTTGTCTATGTGTGGTTTGAGGTTGAGTTTACTGTCCAGAGTAACCCCAAGGTATCTCACCTCCGATCTTATCGGTATCGTGGTGCTTTGTATCTTTATGTTTGGTGGGTGTGTGAAGCTTTGGTTTCGAGTGATGATTAAAGCTTCAGTCTTGTTGTAGTTTATAGCTAGATTGTTGTTTTGGCACCACTTCGCCATTTGGGTAAGGCAGTCTGCTATCTTAGAGAAGTCCGGGTTTTCGATTGATATCGGGGAGTATACCATTATATCGTCTGCGTATATTGTGTATTGGATGTTGTTCTCTTTCATAATGTTGCATATTGGTTGGATGTAGATGTTAAAAAGGAGTGCTGAGAGTGCGGATCCTTGTGGTACTCCTTGTTGGACGTTTATGGGCCGGGAGGTGTCCTGTCCCACCTTGACCTGTAGCTGTCTTTCTGTTAGGTACGAGTGGAACCATTTTAGAGTGGTACCGTGTATACCAGTGTTCTTCAGTCTCTCCAGGAGTATATTGTGATCAACTGTGTCGAACGCTGAGGAGATGTCGATGAAGATCATTATAATTCCATTCCTGATGTCGTCAATTATTCTTATGATGCTGTCGAAGAGGTAGATCAGGAGAGTTTCGACTCCATGGTTGGGACGAAATCCGTGTTGGTTGTCGTCGAGAGTTCCGTGTTCGTCAATGTGTTCCTGAAGTTGTAGTTGAACCGTCTTTTCGATTATTTTTGCGAGGAAGGGTATGCTGGAGATTGGTCGGTATGCTGCTGGGTCCTTTTTGTCGAGAGAAGTTTTCTTTGTGATTGGTCTTACTGAGGCAAGCTTTAATTGCTGTGGCATGAGTCCTTGAGTGAGTGAGTTGTGTACCATTTTATGAATGTTTGGTATGAGGCTTGCTTTGGTGGCTTTGACCCATGACACTGGGCAAGGGTCTGTAGGAGCAGTGCTTGTGTTGATTGTGGAGATGATGTCTGATATCTGCTCTTTTGAGGGTGAGTGGAATGTGCCCCAGGTTTTGGGGTGGACGTTCGTTCTGTTGGTTCTACTGGGTGTTGTGCGCTCTGTGGAGTGAAATTTGTCTTTGATGTGGTCGGCGAATATCTGTGGATCCACTTGTATTTCTCTTTCTGCTGCTTGCTCTTTTGTCAGGGTTTTTACTATTTCGAAAAGTTCTCTGGGTTTGTTGATGGAAGAATTTATCAGGTTTGTGTGGAATTCTCTCTTTGATTGGTTGATGTGTTCATTGTATTGTTTTTGCTTTGTTAGGTAAAGATGTTGGTCGGAAGTAGTTTTGTTTTTTCTCCATCTCCGTTCAATTTTCCTGAGCTCCCTCTTTTCCTGTCGTATTTTTGCTGAGTACCAGGTTTTGTTTTGTCTCTTGTTGTGGTGTTGTTTCTTGGTCCTGTCAACGGATGGTTTGGCGGCGTTAGCTAGGACATTGTTCCAGTTGGAAACTTGTTCCTCCAGGTCCTCTGAGTCAATGTTCAAGTGTTGTATTGTGTCCTGGATGAATTCGTCCTTGTCAAAGGACTTGAATCGTCTTTGTGTGTGTGGGAAGTTCGCTCTTTCGCTTGTCCAGTCTTCTTGTGATTGCAGATTTGTCTCGATTAAGTAATGGTCAGACCATGGTACTGGGGTGATGGTGGGTGTAGAGATTAGGTCTCTTGAAGTTAGGTAGTTTGATGCGAAGATGAGGTCTGGGGATGATCCTAGTCTGTGTGTTGGTGCATTGACTATCTGTGTGAATTGAAGTGATGACATTGCCTGAAGGAAGGCCTCTGCATCTTTTGTATTGGCGGACTTGAGGTTGAAGTCTCCGATTAGTAGTGCTGGTTTGTTGTTTGACGTTATGGCACAGGCTTCTTCGAGTATGAAGGCTAGTTCGTCGGGTGGAGCACGGGGTGCTCTGTAGGTTAGGCAGATTGCAATATTCTTGTTCTTGATGCTAATTGTGTTACACTGCTTTGTATCTGTGAGATTCAGTGTCTTGAACTTGAGCTCTGTTTTTGCTATTATTAGGACTCCTCCTCCACGCTTGTGGATGCGTGGGCAGTTGTATGCTGAGTAGTTGTTCGGTACTAGTTGGTTGAGTAGTACACTGTCGGTAGGGTTGAGCCATGTCTCTGTGATGCATATTATGTCTGGCTGTCGCTCTTCAATGTGGTCTACCAGAGTGTGTATCTTGTTGCAGATGGATCTGGCGTTTATGAGCTCAATTGATGTTTTCTTTGTGGAAGAGGTTGTTGCGACGTGTGCTTCCTTAGGGCCGGTGTTGGTGTTTGATTTGTGTCTGTTTTGTCTCTTTGTTTGGGAGGTTGCGAGTGTCTCTTTGTGTGTGTGTTGTGGACCGAGATATGGCAGTGCAGTTGGTGGGTACCATGGTGTGTTTGTTTGGGGGTAGTGGGGGTGTGTAGTTGGTGGGAGGAGTTGTGTGACTAGTAGGTATAGTGGGAGGAAGTATGTGGTGTGCATGTTGATAGCTTGTGATGTTCTGATAGGGCGACGCCTGTGTCCTTAGGTTTTCGTCTGTTGTTTGCTTTTTTGAGGAGAGCTGTACTTGTTGCAGGGGCTTGTCCTGGGGATTTGAAGTTGTATCTGTTGCGGTGCGGGAGCCTGTCCCGTGGAGGGAGCCTGTCCCTTGGATGTGAAGCTGTATCTGTTGCGGTGCGGGAGCCTGTCCCGTGGAGGGAGCCTGTCCCGTGGATGTGGAGCTGGATCTGTGGCGGACGCCTTGGTGCGGGAGCCTGTCCCGTGGAGGGAGCCTGTCCCGTGTGTGTGGAGCTGGATCTGTGTTGGTCGCCTTGGTGCGGGGGCCTGTCCCGTGGATGTGGAGCTGGGTCTGTCGCGGTGCGGGAGCCTGTCCCGTGGAGGGAGCCTGTCCCGTGGAGGTGGAGCCGGATCTGTTGTGGTCGCCCTGTTGCGGGGGTCTGTCCCGTGGATGTGGAGCTGGGTTTGTCGCGGTGCGGGAGCCTGTCCCGTGGAGGGAGCCTGTTTCGTGTATGTGCAGCTGGATCTGTTGATGAACTCTTGGTCTGACCCACTATGGTACATCCCAAGTCCCTATGTTCTTATCTAGCTAATGATGACATTGCTCTAACATAGCATCAGCACTGGCATATCTCTGGGTTTAAGGTATCAATCTGGACAAACATGGTAATACCAAATATGGCCTATAAACGATGGTAGTTAACAACACTGGCATATCCCTGGGTTTACAGTATCGATCTGGACAAACATGGTAATACCTAATATGGCCTGTAAACGCTGGAAGCTAACAACAGTATCCAGAGGGAACTAGTCACTAGAGTGCCCAACACTGATCTTGGATTCTAGTCCCAAACATGAATTTCTACCCTTTAAATTAGTATTTTTATGAGAGGCAGGAGGATAATCCTAGCTGTAGAGAGTGGTGCTGCTGCAATCAGATGATTTAAACAGAACTATACATTCAATTATTGTTAGGAGTGCAGTTAATTCATATAAGTAATGAAGCAGTGTTGATAGTTTAAAAATCACTCAAATGAGTGTGACTTACGTGCCCCAGAGTTTCAGCTCTTTAGGCAGTTCGGCGTCTTCGGAGTTGGTATTCTGCGTTTCCACTGTGAGTTGGTGGATTGTCAGTTCCTTGATTGTACGCGAGCTCGACCCCGAGGGAGCTCAGCTGTACCAAGAGGGAGGTGTAGTCTCAGCGTCGTTTATTCTGTTATGTTTCTGTGGCGATCTTGGGGGTGCCTTTGCCTAAGGGCCGTGCCAAAGGGCCCTCTTGCGCGGCCCTCAGGCGCGGGCCCGCAAGGCGCGGGTGCGCCTGTGGCATTCTCCTTTTAAATGGAGAGCTGTGCCCCGATTGGGTAGAGATGCTCTGAGACACGCTGCTGGAGGGGTGGAGCCAAAAAGCAGCTTCCCCCGAAGAGCTCTTTTGTGTGCAGCAAGGTCTTTTGTAGCTGGCTTGCTCTTTTCTTGCCGCCGATCTTCTGGAGCAGGGCAGGCTCCCTTCGATGAGGCTTCGACTCGGGTAGATGGCTCAGCTCCTCCTGGAGCTAAGCAGAGCAAGAGAGGATCCTGTGCCTGTGGCTTCTCCTTTTAAATGGAGAGCTGTGCCCCGATTGGGTAGAGATGCTCTGAGACACGCTGCTGGAGGGGTGGAGCCAAAAAGCAGCTTTCCCCCGAAGAGCTCTTTTGTGTGCAGCAAGGTCTTTTGTAGCTGGCTTGCTCTTTTCTTGCCGCCGATCTTCTGGAGCAGGGCAGGCTCCCTTCGATGAGGCTTCGACTCGGGTAGATGGCTCAGCTCCTCCTGGAGCTAAGCAGAGCAAGAGAGGATCCTGTGCCTGTGGCTTCTCCTTTTAAATGGAGAGCTGTGCCCCGATTGGGTAGAGATGCTCTGAGACACGCTGCTGGAGGGGTGGAGCCAAAAAGCAGCTTCCCCCGAAGAGCTCTTTTGTGTGCAGCAAGGTCTTTTGTAGCTGGCTTGCTCTTTTCTTGCCGCCGACCTTCTGGAGCAGGGCAGGCTCCCTTCGATGAGGCTTCGACTCGGGTAGATGGCTCAGCTCCTCCTGGAGAAAGCCAATGCTGTGGGTGGGTTTTTTGACCGGTTCCTCAGGAGCATAGCCAATCACCCGGTCCCCCATAGGGTGCCCCCTCAAGTGGAGGGACAATTCGTCCACTTCAGATGGCCTCTCACTGCCCTCTTAGCTGAGCTGGCGATCGAGCCGATGCCTCCGGTTCAGGCTGGGCAGGGCTTCTACTCCCAGTATTTCCTGTTCCCCAAGAAGATGGGGGGGGGGGAGGTTACAGCCCATCCTGGATCTCTGGAATCTCAACCACTTCTTAGTGGGAGAAGTTCACAATGGTCTTCTTGGGGACATTGCTCCCTTACCTCTTCAAGGATGATTGGCTATGCTCCTTGGATCTGAAGGATGCGTATACACACATCCCAATCCATCCTCTTCAGAGAAAGAACCTTTGATTCGTGCTGGGTGGCCAGCACTTCCAGTACTGAATACTTAATTCGGACTGACGTTGGCCTCCAGGGTCTTCACAAAGTGTCTTGCAGTGGTCGTCGCTTACCTCTGGACCCTGGAAGTCTTTGTCTTCCCTTACTTAGATGATTGGCTCATAAAGAGCCCCACCCCAGATGGGGTCCAACATTCGGCCCCCCTGACCATTCCAGTGCTCAAGGGGCTGGGGGTTTGTGCTAAACTACCCCAAGTCACACCTCCAACCTTTGCAGCAGCTGGAATTCATCAGAGCCCTCCTCGATACCCCTCAGGCCCAAGTCTTCCTTCCGATGGACCGCCTGTAGCGGCTCATGGAAGTAGTTGTCACCGTCCAACAGACATCACACGATATTTTGGGGGATGCTTGGCCACATGGCCTCCACGGTACATTGTTCAATATAAAAACTGCCCAAGGGGTGCTCATTATTTCCAACCTGATGTCGTCCTGAACTGGAGTATGGAGCTGCTTTACACATACGGCCCCCCCCCCCCCTCCCGATCCCACTAGTGGTGAAGACGTTGCTGGTGCTCCAGGCAGATTAGGGTGCCATGATACTCATCGCCCCATAGTGGTCCAGGCAGCCATGGTTCCCCCTGCTGCTTCAACTCTTTCAGCGGGAGCCTCTCCATCTGGGCTGCAACCCAGACCTCATTTCTCATTAGGGCAGGACCTTGCTACATTCCATGTGCGATCTCTGGCCTTCATGACTTGTATGCTGAGTGGGTAGTTCTCGCAGAACTTAACCTGCCCGGAAAAGGTTTTCGATTTTCTTGCACATTGTAAAGGCTCCTGGAGTATGTCCTTTACCTTTCAAACTCTGGCCTCAAGTCCAGTTCAGTTCGGGTTCATCTGAGTGCGACTGGGACCTACCATTGTGGCTTGGGACCTCTGTCTCGCTCATCTACTGGTGACCCACTTCATGCGGGTCTTGTTTCTTTCTAAACCTCCGATTAAGCTCCCATTGTTGGCTTGGGACCTCAGTGTGGTGCCGGTGCAGCTCCTGTTTGCTCCTTTTGAGCTGCTGGCATCTTACCTGCTAACATTCTTGACTTGTAAGGTTGGGTGCCTTGTGGTTGTCACCTCAGCCTGCGTAGTAGTGAGCTTCTGGCCCTGGTGACTCACCTGCCATACACCAGGTTTCATCAGAATAGGGTAGTGCTGCAGACACATCCGCAGTTCCTGCCCAAGGTGGTTTCCTCTTTCTCCAGGACCAAGCAGGAAGTCAGGCCTCACTTATGGGTGACGTCGGCGCCGACGGAGCCCTCGCGGAGCAATTTTCCCCAGCTTTCAAAGAAAGCCTTTGGGAATTGCAGCGCGCATGCGCGGTCGTCTTCCCGCCCGAAGGTGCCATCTTAGCCAGTCTTCTTTTTTCCGCGGAGCCCTACAGACGTCCCCGTCTTGTCCCCGCGAAAAAGTTGATTTTCTTCTTTATTTTATCCTTTTTTCTTTCGGTTCGACGCCGATCGTTTTCCCGCCCGGACTCGCGACGCCGGTCTCGAGTCCTCTCACTTTTTTCGGTTTTTTCTGACTTAGTCAGCTTTCGTTTTCGTTTTCCCTGGCAGCCCGGTCCTTTGACCTCGCAGGGGCCCTTTTTCCCCCGATGGCTGCCAGTGGGTTTAAGCGGTGTGGTCGGTGTGACCGAAATATGTCACTAACCGACACACACGACTTTTGCCTCCGCTGCTTGGGCCCGGATCATGAGGAACTGATCTGTGGGCCCTGCAGCAAACTGTCCTCAAAGGCGCTGAGAAGTCGGCGGCATCAGCGTGAGAGAATCTTCGCTGACCCCAGCCGTACCCGGACCTCGTCGGAGGCCTCCGTGTCGAAAGGCTCCAGCTCGGACCGTCGCCGGAGCTCCTCCGACCGGGGTTCTCCCTCCGGGGACCATCGTCGGAAGGAAAAACCCGCGAGGGCGGCGTCGGTGGACGCTCCTGGTTCCGCGAGGGCCAGGTCGCATAGCCCCGACAGCCGCCCCGGGTCCTTGGAGAAGGAACACGTCCCGAAGCGACCTCGCCTGGAGTCGGAGATGCCTGGCCGGGTAAGTCCTGTGGTCCTTCTGGACTCGCCTCCGCGACAGCCGACGTCGGGCCCGACGCCGTCGGGGCCCGAGTCGGGGGCTGCTGGGTCACCTGAGCTCGGACTCAGGTTGACGGCCTTGGAGAGCAGACTGTCTGCCTTCATGGACCAGCAGAGGGCACTGCTCGCTGGCTTCGCTGGCGTCGCTGCCCCGACCGCCGGGACGTCGACGTCCAAGTCGACCCCGGAGACCGAGCCGATCCTCGAGTCGATGAGAACTCGAGTCGATCCTCGGTCGAGGTCGCCCTCGGCCTCCCGTTCGGGACCGAGGTCGCCGACGCCGACTCCCTCGGCGTCGGGGCGGCTGGCGCCGCACCCTGCCCGGGCCGACCCCACCGAGTCCTCGTCGGAGTCGGTCTGGGAGTCTGAGGAGGAAGAGTCACCTGATTCTTTCCGGACTCGGTGTGTCCCATCGGACTCACCGGAGTCCGAGCCTCGGAAGCAGTCCCCCCCGGAGGATGCCCGGTTCTCGGACTTCGTTAGGGATATGGCCAAGGCTTTGGCCTTCCCTGCGGATCCCGAGGAGGAGCCTCGAGCCGAAGAGCTCGACGCCCTCCAGTATGACTCTCCCGCAAGGGAACACTTTACTGTGCCGGTTCCTCCTATGCTGGAACGACTACTCTTCCGCATGTGGGAGAGTCCGGCCTCCTCGCCGGTCCTGAGCAAGCGGGTCGATTCTATCTATCGAGTCCGCAAGAGCCCTGGCTTTCAAAAGGCACAGCTGCCACACCATTCCATGGTAGTGGAATCGGCCATGCATCGTCTTAAGAGCCAGAAGATGCACTCCTCGGTGCCTCCTGGCAGGGAGGCCCGTAACCTGGATGGCCTTGGCAAGAAGTGCTTCCAGGGCTCTATGCTCGCATGTCGTGTCCAGACTTACCAGCTGTACATGGGAATGTATCTCCGGGATCTGGCTAAAGAGCTAGCCGGATTCTCCGCTGGTCTCTCCGAGGAGCCCTTGCGGAGGTTCCTAGCCTTGTCCACTGGCATTCGGGAATGCTCAAAGTTCATGTCCCGAGCAGCCTATGATGGCTTTGAAGCCTCGGCTCGAGTGGCCGCAGCCGGCATCGGTGCCCGCCGACAGGCTTGGCTTCAGTCGTCAGACCTTGAGCCCTGGGTGCAGGACAAGTTGGTCGATGTCCCCTGCCGAGGCGAAAACCTCTTTGGCAAGCCCATGGCAGAAAAGGCTGCGCAAATTGAGACTGAGACTCTCACCCGGACCAGGCTTTCTAGGAAGACCTCCGCCCCTTCCCAGAAAAAGAAGGGCTCGGGGAAAAAGTCCTTTTACCCGAGGAAGGCGGCTGCCTACAAACAATACCCCCATTATCAGGCCCCTGCAGCTCCCCAACAGGGCCAGCAGGCCAAGGGACGGGGTAACGGGTCCCGTAGGCAGCAAGCCCCCAAGCCTGCACCACCAGCCCCTGCTCAGCAGGGTGGGGGCTTTTGACTCGCTAAGCATAGCCTCTCCCCCCCCGCTGGTTCCTCCCAGCACCGGAGGCCGGCTGGTTCACTTCGCCCACAGGTGGTCCAGCATCACCGCAGATGCCTGGGTGCTTCAGGTCGTGCGAGAAGGCTATCTTCTCCACTTCCATCAGGTCCCTCCCTCCTATTTTCCGGGAGAACCTCCGCGCCCCCCTCTGCACAGGGAGTTGCTCCTTCAGGAGTTAGCAGGTCTTCTGCAGGAACAGGCGGTGGAACCGGTGCCACACCACCTGAGAGGTCAAGGCTTTTATTCGAGGTATTTTCTGATACCAAAGAGAACAGGGGGCCTCAGACCCATCCTGGACTTGCGCAACCTCAACAAGTTCCTTGTGCGGGAGAAGTTCAAAATGCTTACCCTTGGAATCCTTCTGCCCTACCTCCAGCAGGGAGATTGGCTATGCTCCTTGGATCTAAAGGATGCCTACACGCACATCCTCATCCACCCAAGCCACCGCCAATACCTAAGGTTTGTGGTGGCAGGAAATCATTACCAGTACCGAGTACTGCCCTTTGGCCTGTCCTCCGCACCGCGAGTCTTCACAAAATGTCTCGCAGTCGTGGCGGCCCATCTCCGGCTTCACGGCCTCTATGTCTTTCCGTACCTCGACGACTGGCTCATCAGAGCAGCGTCCGCTCAGGAGGTCACCAACGCCACGTGCCGCACGGTGACTCTGCTGCAGCACTTGGGCTTTGTCATAAACTTCGCAAAGTCCACTTTGCTCCCCTCACAGGATCTCGAGTTCATCGGCGCAAGGCTGCACACTCCTCAGGCGCGAGCATTCCTACCGCTCGACAGGGCTCAGCGGCTCATGGACCTAGCCGACCGCTTTCGCAGCCAGCCCCTGGTCTCCGCCAGGCGCTTCCTGAGACTGCTCGGCCATATGGCTTCCACCGTCCATGTGACCCCCAATGCCCGCCTGAATATGCGGTCTGCTCAATGGTGTCTCCGCCAGCAGTGGCGACAAGCCACGGGCGGCCTAGCAGACCTAGTGCGCGTTTCCGAGCCGCTGGTCTCGTCTCTCCGGTGGTGGCTCCGGCAGCCGAACCTGATATTCGGAATGCCTTTCCAGTCACCTCAGCTGACCCGGGTGCTGACCACCGATGCATCCCTCCTGGGCTGGGGAGCACATTGCCAAGAGGCACGTACTCAGGGCCTCTGGACCACATGGGAGTCTGCTCAGCAGATCAACTTCCTGGAGCTCAGGGCGATCCGCCTGGCTCTCAAGGCCTTCTCCCACCTGACTTCCCAACAGTCCGTCCTTGTCCAGACGGACAATCAAGTTGCCATGTTCTACGTGAACAAGCAGGGGGGTACGGGCTCCTTCCTCCTCTGCCGGGAGGCACAGAGGCTCTGCTCTTGGGCCGTCAGTCACGGCATTCTCCTCAAGGCAGTTTATCTCCCGGGCCAAGAAAATTGCCTTGCAGACAAACTCAGCAGGGTCCTCCAGCCGCACGAGTGGCGTCTGGATCCCTTGGTAGTTCAGAAGCTCTTCCTCAAGTGGGGTCTCCCCACGGTGGATCTCTTTGCCAGTCCTCACAACCGGCAGCTTCCTCGCTTCTGCTCTCGTCGGCCACACCCCCTTCGGGTGGCGGCGGACGCCTTTCTGATCTCGTGGTCGGGGAGCCTTCTGTACGCTTTCCCTCCCATCCCGCTGGTCTCTCGGACTCTTTTCAAGGTTCTCCGAGACAAAGCCTTCATGATCCTGGTGGCCCCCCGCTGGCCCAGGCAGCCGTGGTTTCCGCTCCTGCTGCAACTGGCGGTGGAGGATCCAATCCCTCTGGGGGTGCAACCGGATCTCCTCACTCAGGATCAGGGGTCCCTCCTACACCCCAACCTCAGGTCTCTCAACCTCATGGCCTGGCTGCTGAGAGGGTAGTCCTTACTCCCCTTCTCCTGCCGGCGGAGGTGGAGGAGGTCGTCTTGGCTTCGCGACGGCCTTCTACCCGCAAATGCTACGCCCTTAAATGGCGTCGCTTTGCAGTCTGGTGTACCCAACAGTCTCAGGATCCCTTCTCCTGCCCGGTGTCGGTGATCTTGCAGTACTTGCTCCACCTCTCTAATCTGGGACTTAAGTCCAACTCCGTCAAAGTTCACCTCAGTGCTCTTTCAGCACATCATGTGCCGGTGGACGGCAGACCTCTCTCCAATGACCCTCTCGTAGCGAGGTTTCTCCGAGGTCTCCTTCTACTTAAACCACCTCTGCGCCCGCCAGCGCCTGACTGGGACCTGAATGTGGTTTTGCAGCGGATCACCTGTCCGCCTTTTGAACCTATGGCTACCTGTTCTCTCCGTTTTCTGTCTTGGAAAACACTGTTCTTGATAGCCCTCACTTCCGCTAGACGCGTAAGTGAATTGCAGGCCCTCGTGTCTGATCCCCCTTACACTAGGTTCTACAAGAATAGGGTAGTCCTACGGACTCACCCAAAATTTCTGCCTAAAGTGGTCTCCCCTTTTCACATCAATCAGGAGGTGGTACTTCCAACCTTCTTTCCCAGACCACACTCCAGCCGAGCTGAGACGGTCCTCCATACCCTGGACTGTAGAAGGGCATTGAACTTCTACCTTGACCGTACGCGGGAGCACCGTAAAGCTGCTCAGCTTTTTGTGTCTTTTGACCCCAATAAATTGGGGCTCCCGGTCTCCAAGCGTACTCTGTCCATCTGGGTTGCGGACTGTATCTCTTGGGCTTATGGGGCAGCCGGACTCTCCTTAGAAAGTCGAGTCACGGCTCATTGCGTTCGGGCAAAGGCCACGTCAGTGGCTTACCTCCGCTCTGTTCCGCTGGCAGACATCTGCCGGGCCGCTACTTGGTCTTCGAGCCAGACTTTTGCGGTCCATTACTGTCTCGAGAGGGAGTCCCGTAGGGACAGTGCTTTCGGACAGGCAGTCCTCCGTAATCTCTTTGAGGTCTGAGCAACTCCTACCCTCCATCCCGGATGTGGGCTACCGGTGGGTGATAATTCAGCGAAGATTCTATCCTTCTGTGCTGCTGAGCTAGAGGGAGCTCATTTTTGTGCTTAGGGTCTCCGGTAGCCTTGAGCTTGGGAGTCCCATAAGTGAGGACTGACTTCCTGCTTGGTCCTGGAGAAAGCGTAGTTACTCACCTGTAACAGGTGTTCTCCAGGAGCAGCAGGAATCAGTCCTCACTACCCTCCCTCCTCCCCTTGGAGTTGCAGTCGTCTGCTTATGTTCTTTTTGCAAATTTTTATGCTGTCTTTTTAGCTATGTCATCTGACTGGCTAAGATGGCACCTTCGGGCGGGAAGACGACCGCGCATGCGCGCTGCAATTCCCAAAGGCTTTCTTTGAAAGCTGGGGAAAATTGCTCCGCGAGGGCTCCATCGGCGCCGACGTCACCCATAAGTGAGGACTGATTCCTGCTGCTCCTGGAGAACACCTGTTACAGGTGAGTAACTACGCTTTCCACCTTAATCAGTCAGTGGTCTTACCCACCCTTTTTCCCCAGGCCTCACGCCAACAGAGTGGAGGCTACACTGCACACTCTGGACTGTAAACATGCCTTGACTTTTTATCTGGAATGGATGAGAGCGCATTGGCGTTCCACCCAACTCTTCATTTCTTTTGACCCCAGCAAGCTGGACGCTGCCGTCTCCAAACGCATGCAGAAGTTGGGTGACCGACTGCATTTCCTTTGCTTACTCTCAGGCAGGTCTGAGCCTTTAGGGTCATGCAATAGTTCACAATGTCCAAGCCATGGCTTCTTCTGTGACCATCTTGCACTCAGCCTCCATGGAGGAAATTTGCAGGGTTGCAATGTGGCCCTCTGGCCACACCTTCACAGCCCACTACTGTCAGGGTGGGGATTCCCAACTTGACAGCAACTTCAGCCAAGCTGTACTCAGGCATGCGTTTGGGACTTAGATTCAACTCTTTCCCACTGGCCCTTCTGGCCATCCAGGCTACTGAAAGAGTCCGCCTGATGTTGATGTATACTGTGGACGCTGAGTTAGTCGAGTTCCTCAGAGGGACTACCCATGCTTTTTCTTCCAGTTCTCCACTTTTGTTGCCCCTGTTGGGCTGATTTTCTGGTTTTCGGTAGCCTGTAGCTTGGAGGTCCCATGCAGTTACAGTTACAGTTTATTAGGCTTGATATACACGTGAGGACTTACTTCCTGCTTGTCCACAGAGAAAGCCTAGTAACTCATCTGTAGCGGTTGTTTTCCGTGAACAGCAGGCATAAGTCCTCACAACCCTCCCACCTTCCCGTAGAGTTGTATTTTGGTTACTAGCTTGGTTATCATACTGGAGATAAGATGGCATCGCGGCAGGTGGGAAGGCAGGCGCGCATGAGCGATGGATTCTCCCAAAAGTTTCCAATGCAAGCTGGAGAGCGTTCCCATGCAGTTCTCCACTGAAGACATCACCCTTATGTGAGGACTTATTCCTGCTGTCCATGGAGAACACCTACTACAGATGAATAACTACACTTTTCTCAAAATATACCAAAATAGGAAACATGTCATCTATAAAATATTTCCAGGGGAACAGATGAAAGTAATATACAGATGAGGTAAGCCATTTCTACTCAAAATCAGCAACATATTGCTGTGCCCTTAATCTGCAAATAGAAGTCTTGGAAATAAAATTATTATGAGCCCTATTTGGTCAAGCTGACATACAAAATAAACAGAAAGATGAAATGGTAAATGACCTTCATAGTTAACTTGATAAAGCCTCTATATCTGTACTGGCCACAATAACCAGTCCTTCCTAGGTGTCTACTCTATTGCAGATTTTGGTATCATCTGTAAAGAGGCAAACCTTACCCGACAGCCCTTCTGCAATATAACTAACAAAGATGTTAAAAAGAATTGGATCAGGGGAATTGAACTGTTACATCGTGGAGAAAGAGAGGGGCTTGTGAACTGCTCTGTGTTTCTCTTACTTGCTGCTGTTCCTGGTTCCCTATGCAGGCAGTCAGTCAGTGTGCAGCTGCGATTGAGGTGGACCCTCTCCCCCACTCTATATATATTTCCTGAGGCCTTCGGCCGTGGGGCGTGGCCTGCGGGTCGTGTACCAAAGGGGTGTGACCAAAGGGCCTGGACACGCCCATTTGGCACCCTTTCGGTGTACCAACAGCGTGTTTGAGTTGGTGGATGTTAGTGACTGTAGTTGAGATAGGGAAACGGAAAAACAAAGGAGGAGGGGTAAAAATGGACCTTGGGACATCTTTGGAAGATAAAATCGTTGGTCCACTAGATAAATATTTAGTTTGTTTGCAGAGTGGTCAGCCCTCTCCCGATGGAGCTTCTTTAAGCACCGGGGCTCCGACGCCGCCACCTCACCCTCTGCCTGTATTGTCATCAACGTTATTGGGAATTGGTTCCCCTGGAGAGGTAGCTGGAGACACTCAGGTTTTAATTCCAAAGCCTGTTAATCTTAGAGTCTCCTGTGGTTGTGGCGGCCCCCCTTGAAGATTTGTGGGGTGCGATTAATGCTATTGATGTTAAACTTTATTCTATTGTAGTTTCATTATGTACTTTTACTCAGGGTGCTATGGAAAAGATTCAGTGGTCCAAGTGGAAGCTCAGGTGTGCAGTCTGTTTCCACTGCGCAGGTGGCTTCGATTAAGGATTCATTGATGGTTCATGCTCATATTGAGGCATTGGAAAATGCATCTCGAACCTGTAATTTGCACTTCTTAAACTTTCCAGTTACGCATTTATTAGCACCAGAAATTCTTCTTACTAAATTTTTTACTGAGATCTTGAAGTTGCCTCAGTATGTGGATATTGTTCAATCATAGTATGTACCCTCTAAAGTTCGAGTGGCTTCATTGACTGAAGGGAAGTTTGATTCCCTTCGTCCGACTGTAAGCCAGAATCTTACTGAATTTTTGGAGGACACTTCTGATACGATCACAAAAAGAAACACCTTATTGGTTACCTTTGCTACTGTGGCCGTGAAAGCAAAAATCTTGAAGTTATACTTTAAGTATAAGGATGTTCCTTTTTGTTGTCGGAAAATAAACGTATTTCCTGATGTGACTAGATCAACTCAAACAGTTTCTTGCTTTGAGAGATGCAACCTGGATGCTTTCCCTGGATGCAATGTTTTATTTATGATTTCCTTGTAAATGTCTTATTACTTTACAGGGATAATCCTATGTTTTCCTTGATGTTTCTCATTTAGAAATGTTCTTGACCGATAGGCAGAAGTAGAGTTGGGCTGTGTTGGTTGGAAGTATAGAAATCCTCCTAAATATGGTGCATTTTTGTGCCTAATTGTCTTTTATTTATGTGGGTTATTTTTGATAGTGTAAAATCCCCAAGATGTAGGCCTGAACATTTTTTCTTTTGATTTGATCTAATGTGATAGTTTTCTTCTTAAGTGGATTGTATGATGATTTTCCCTATGAAAGTGGAAATGTATAATTTGCAAATTTTATAAATAAAAAAAAATTGGACCAAAGACAAATTCTTTGGCACACCACCGGTAACCTCCTCCTCCTCAGAGTGACTTCCATTTACCTGTACCCTTTGTCACCTCCCACTTAACCAATTTCTAACCCAATCAGTGACTTTAGGGTCCATCCCAAGGGTGCTCAGTTTGTTTATAAGTCACCTGTGCGGAATGGTGTCAAATACTTTACTGAAATCCAAGTACACCACATCTAGGGCTTTACCTCATTCCAACTCTCTGGTCACCCTGTCAAAGAAATCAATCAGATTTGTCTGACAAGACCTGCCTCTGGTGAATCCATGCTGCCGCCGATCCTGTAATCCATTGGACTCCAGAAACCTCACTATTTTCTCTTTCAGCAGCATTTCCAATAATTTATTCATCACAGAGGTTAGACTAATCAGCCTGTAGTTTTCAACCAAATCCTTACTTCTGCTTTTGTGTAAAAGGACCACATGTACCTCTCTCCTGTCGTCTGGCACCACTCCTAACTCCAAAGAGGCATTGAAAAGGTCATTGGAGCTGCTAGAACATCCCCAAGTTCCTTGAATATTCTCAGATGTATCCCATTCAGTCCCATCACTTTATCTACTTTTAGTTTAGCTAGTTCCTCACGAACACAGTCTTCTGAAAATCATTCGAGATCCCTGTCGCTTCTGTTCCTATTTGTGGGTATTTTCTGAGGTCCTGCTCCTGGCCCTTCATCTGTGAACACAGAACAGAAATACTTGTTAAGCAATTCCGCTTTATCTTCATCGGCTTCTACATATTTCTTTCCTTCACCCTTGAGTCTGACAATACCACTTTTGCCCTTCCTCCTCTCATTAACATATCTGAAAAAAGTCTTATCCCCCCATTTTATTGCATTGGCTATTTCTTCATCTCCAGGAACAAGTAGGAATGTAGTCTTCACATATGGGTATCGTCAGTACCGACGGAGCCTGTGCGGGAACGCTCCCCAGCGTCCAATAGGAACACTTTTGGGAGCATCCCTCAGCACCTGCGCGCTGCCTTTCCCACCTTTCCAACTGTCCCTCTTAAGTTCTTCGTTTTCCGCGGAGCCGACAGGACACATACCCTGTCACCGCAGAAAATTTCTTCTTTAAACTTGGTATCTTGTGGTCGCACCTGCCTACCCACGACACCTACCAGTACCGCCGGTTCTTTCTTTCTTTCTTTCTTCTTAAAAAAAAAAAAAAAATATATATATTTTTTTTTTTAACTGTTTCTCTTTAGAAACTTTTTCTTTTGGTGCTAGACGCCATTTTGGGCATTAGGCCCCATTTTCCCAAAAGATAGAAAAACCAGCTAGTGGTTTTAAAAAAAAAAAAAAATTGTACTAAATGTGGCGGTACCATCTCCGTCACAGACACCCATGACTGGTGTCTAAAATGTTTAGGCCCTGACCATTCTCCATCTGAATGCTCCTCTTGTATGGGAATGACTAAAAGAGGAAGACAGAACCGAGCTGCAAAGCTCGGTACCCTCTTTTCTTTGGATACAAGGTCCATTGCATCGACATTTTCAAGAGCCTCGTCTTCCTCCCATTGATCTCAGGTAACTAAACAAAAGAGCCGGTCCTCAAAGGGTAGCTCTCCTTCAAAGCATCGAGAGGCCATTGGCATTGCCCTTGAGGAAACTACACCGGCAAAACAGCCCTGGCAGGAGGCTTCAGCCTCCAAAGCATCAATGGGGTTCCAGGATGTTCTCGAGGCTTCGACTTGGCAGAACTACTGGTGCTGGTTCAGGGGTTCCGGACGCTTTTACCGGTACCGATACCCAGGCATCGGCAGCGTCGATAGACCAGAGATTCCTCGCTATCGAACGCAGTCTTGCAGCTCTCCTTACAGCTGCAGTACCATTGACAACAGTGGTTCAACAGGCACCGGTATCGACTACCGGTACCGATGCCGGTACCAGTACAGATACTGGTACCAGCACCGACGGTACCGGCCCTGGTGGGAATCCTTCCCATGCAGATTTTTTATGGCATCGACAGATCGGTACCGAACCAATTCGGTACCGACTTCGATCGATACCGAGACCGTGCTTTGCATGAACATTGCAAGAAGGTTACTTTCTTTTTGGTTCTTTAGTGGGACTTTCCTTGAGCACAGTAGGTGGTTGAACTCCAGTAACCTCCCCAGTTTTGGGAACTGCTAACACCTAATCAGGAGTTAGTGGGCCTGATTACCTGAGAGCAGCTGAGGGCCTGCATAAAAGGCTCCAGTGTCCTGCCCTGTTCAGGCTTTCCTACAGGAGCTCTCCAGATGAACCAACAGTAAGGATTTAAGGGTTTGTTTTATTATATTAAATTGTTAGCTCTCTGACTGGGAGCTCTTAAAAGGGTTTTTTGTACATTTTTAAAGCAAGGTTACTTTCTTTTTGGTGCTTTAGTGGGACTTACCTTAAGCACAGTAGGTGGTTGAACTCCAGTAACCTCCTCAGCTTTGGGAACTGCTAACACCTAATCAGGTGTGTGTTCCCTCCCTACCCACCCCGACTCCCACCCACCCCTAGCGAGTAGTCTTGCTTTATAGGGCACCTCCCCATTTGACAAAGCACAGAGAATTGGACCAGCACATTTTGAATATAATTAAGGAGATTTAACTGCTTTTTCTCTGAAAGGACAGCTGGGAAACCGGCTGGTACTTGGTAGATCTCTCTCTTTTGTTTTAACAGATACCTAAGCTCCACGAACAGAACAATGGCTGGGAAAAATCGTATAGCTAAAGCTGTTGCCCCCGTTACAGCTTCTGCCTCGGTCCAGACAGAGGTCCTAATGCCAGTTGAAGGACTGGTTCCATGTGCAGGGTGCCTGCATGCTGAAGCTCTGAGGAAACAAGGGGAGGAACTCAGAGGAGGTGGCGAGGCTAAGGAGCATTCAAGACAGTGAGAAGTACATTGATGAGATGCTTCTTGCAGCAACCAAGCTCTCCAGCAGAGGAGAATATGGGTGCCAACAGAATGTCGATGGTTGAACACAAGTCACCAGGGCCTGCAAAATCACCAGTCCAACTTCTCCAGCCCTTGAATTGAAGAACCATTATGCAGCCCTGGAAGTGGAGGAGGTGAAAGCATCCCTGGAAAGGGAAGAACCAGAGCTCAAGTACCCCAAAGTTGCAGAATCAGTGATCACAAGGAAACGAAGGGTAGTGGTGGTTGGAGACTCTCTTCTGAGGGGTACTGAGGCGTCCATCTGCCGACCAGACTTGATGTCCAGAGAGGTATGCTGTCTGCCTGGTGCCAAAATCCAAGATGTTACGGAGAGTTTGCCGAGACTCATCAAGCCCACTGACTATTACCCAATGTTGCTAATCCATGTTGAAACAAATGATACTGCCAGGTATACCTCGGAACGTATCAAAAGTGACTTCATGGCTCTGGGACAGAGGGTGAAGCAGTTAGGTGCACAGGTGGTGTTCTCTTCAATCCTCCCTGTTGAGGGTAAAGGCCAAGGCAGAGAGGCTCGCATCCTGGAGATGAATGCATGGCTGCGTGGATGGTGTCATCGAGAGCGTTTTGGTTTCCTAGACCATGGGATGCTGTTCCAAGGGTTGCAGAGCAGAGATGGCATCCATCTGTCCAAGAAAGGTCAAGGCGTCTTCAGTAGTAGACTGGCTAATCTACTGAAGAGGGCTTTAAACTAGATTCGTTGGGGATGGGTGAAGAAAGCCCCCAGGTAAGTGAAAGCCCCCAGGTAGGTGATACATTAAATAACTTTATGGAAATGGGTAACAGGGGTAACATATGGAAAGCAGTACGTATAAATGCCCGTAGCATGGGAAATAAGATCCCTGATGGGAGTGGCTGACTTGGATTTAGTGGCAGTTACAGAAACATGGTTCACAGAAAACCATGATTGGGATGTAACTATACCTGGCTATACTTTATTCAGAAAGGACAGGGTAGGAAGTAGGGGAGGAGGAGTGGCACTATATGTAAAAACTGCTATTAAAGCTTTGGAATTACAGAGCTTAAAAGGGAGAGGGGAGGCATTGTGGGTTAAACTAGAAAGAGGGAAAGAGAAATCTATTTACATTGGTGTGATATACAGACCTCCCTCACAAGAGGAAGAGGTGGACAGAGAGTTAATTGAAGACATGCGCAGCATTGCTAGGAAAGGGGAAGTGCTACTGATAGGAGATTTCAATATGCCAGATGTTGATTGGCACATTCCTGCTGCAGTATCATCTAGAAGTAAGGAGATCCTGGATTCTCTACAGGAAGAACTATTCAGGCAATTGGTAACAGACCCCACACGTAAAGGGGCCATACTGGACTTGGTGCTTACCAATGGTGAAAGTGTTTCTGATGTTGTGGTGGGAGATCATTTTGCATCCAGTGATCACCAGATGGTGTGGTTCAGTATTAGGGCTAGGGCTGTTAGAATCCATTCAAAGGCGAGGATCTTAGACTTTAGGAAGACTAATTTTGCGAAGATGGGCCAATACCTTAGGGAGTCGTTAGTTGGATGGGAACAGCTGAGGGATGTAGAAAAACAGTGGGAAAAACTGAAAGGGGATATTTTAAGGGCAACCAACCTTTTTGTTAAAATGGTAAATAAAGGTAAAAGGAAAAGGAGACCGCTATGGTTTTCGAAAGAAGTAGCTGAAAAAGTGAAGAAAAAGAGGGAGGCCTTCATGAAATACAAGAGATCACAGAGAGAGGAAGACGGGCATCTGTATTTGGAAAAACTTAGAGAAGCTAGCAAAGTAGTCAAGAAGGCAAAGATTCAAAAGGAGGAGGAAATAGCCAATGCAATAAAATGGGGGAATAAGACATTTTTCAGATATATTAGTGAGAAGAGGAAGGGCAAAATCTGGTATTGTCAGACTCAAGGGTGCAGGGGAGGAATATGTAGAAGCTGATAAGGATAAAGCGGAATTGCTTAACAAATATTTTTGTTCTGTGTTCACAGATGAAGAACCAGGAGCTGGACCTCAGAAAACACCCACAAATAGGAACAGAAGCAAAGGACATCTTGAACAATTTTCAAAAGACTGTGTTCGTGAGAAACTATCTCAACTTCAAGTAGACACAGCGATGGGACCGGATAGGATACACCCGAGAATACTGAGGGAACTTGGGGACGTTCTAGCAGTTCCACTGACTGACCTTTTCAATGCCTCGTTGGAGTCGGGAGTGGTGCCAAAGGACTGGAGAGAGGCTCATGTGGTACCTTTACACAAAAGCGAAAGTAAGGATGTGGTTGAAAACTACAGGCCGGTTAGTTTAACTTCGGTGGTGAGTAAATTATTGGAAACATTGCTGAAAGAGAAAATAGTGAGGTTTCTGGAGTCCAGCGGATTACAGGATCCGAGGCAGCATGGATTCACCAGTGGTAGGTCTTGTCAGACAAATCTGATTGATTTCTTTGACTGGGTGACCAGGGAGTTGGACCGAGGGAGAGCCCTAGATGTGGTGTATTTAGATTTCAGTAAAGCCTTTGACACTGTTCCTCACAGGCGATTTATAAACAAACTGAGCACCCTAGGAATGGACCCTAAAGTTACTGCTTGGGTTAGAAATTGGTTGGGTGGGAGGCGACAAAGAGTACAAGTAAATGGAGCTCACTCTGAGCAGAAGGATGTTATCAGTGGTGTGCCCCAGGGATCTGTCCTTGGTCCGATTCTTTTTAACATCTGTTAGTGATATAGCGGAAGGGCTTTCAGTTAAGGATTGCCTCTTTGCGGATGATACCAAAATCTGCAATAGAGTAGACACCCAGGAAGGTGTAGATAACATGAGGAGGGATCTAGCTAAGCTTGAAGAATGGTCTAGAAATTGGCAGCTGGGATTTAATGTTAAAAAATGTAAGGTCATGCATTTGGGCTGCAGCAATCCAAGGGAGCAATATAGTATAGGGGGTGAAGTACTCTTGTCCACTAAAGAAGAGCGGGACCTAGGCGTGGTTGTGTCTGATGACCTTAAAGTAGCTAAACAGGTAGAAAAGGCAACGGCAAAAGCTAGAAGGATGCTTGGGTGCATACGGAGAGGAATAGCTAGCAGAAAAAAGGAGGTGATAATGCCTCTGTATAAGTCTTTGTTGCGACCTCATTTGGAGTATAGTGTGCAATTCTGGAGACCGCACCTTCAAAAGGATGTGAACATGATGGAGTCGGTGCAGAGTGTGGCTACTAAAATGATTAGTGGTCTTCATTATAAAGCATATGAGGACAGACTGAAGGATCTTAATATGTACACCTTAGAGGAAAGGCAGGATAGAGGTGATATGATTGAGATGTTTAAATACCTCCGTGGCATAGATGTTCATGGAGAGAGCCTCTTTCAGTTGAAAGCAAGTTCTGCTACGAGGGGACATGGGATGAGGGTGAAGGGAGATAGATTCAGGAGTGATATGCGGAAATATTTCTTTACGGAAAGAGTAGTGGATCCATGGAATAGTCTCTCAGTGGAGGTGGTAGAGATGAGGACAGTAACTGAATTAAAAAAAGCATGGGACAAAGAGGATCTCTAAAGGTAAAAAGGGGACTGTTGTAGTTGTTATGGAAGGACAGACTAGATAGACCATGTGGTCTTTTTCTGTTGTCATATTTCTGTGTTTCTATGAGATACTTTGAATCCTCCGATTCCGACGACTCTGATAATTCTGCTGGTACCAGAGTGTTTCTCCCGGAAGACTCCTCTTCTCCCCAACGCAGAATGTCTCCTCCGGAAGACATGTCTTTTCAGGATTGTATTCATGATGTGGCCCGAGGCCTTTCAATCATGGTAGCTCCTGAAAAAGAACCTAGAGCAAAGGAATTGGAAATTCTCCAGTACCCTAAGGCTCCCAAGGAAGCAGCCACTCTGCCCATTCATGAAATTCTTCATGATTTGATGCTCAGAATGTGGGAGACACCTTTGACCACATCTCCTCATTCTAGGAGACTCAATTTATTTTTTATTTATTTACATTCTCTTATATACCGCGCTATTGTGCATCAGTGCGGTTTACATTGAACAAACGGAAATTACATTGAACAGGGCGTTATAACTTGGAGATAACTATTTTACAGGGAACATGTGCTATGGAGGGCTGAGTGGCTTGCCCAAGACCACAAGGAGCACCTGTGGGACTAGAAACCCCAGTCCTTCCGGCCGAAGGTTGCTGTCCTCTAGTGGGATTTGAACCCCCGACCTTCCGGCCTGAAGTACCTTGCCCCAACCACTAGGCCTCTCCTCAATACCATGTATCGAGTTCCACCATGTCCTGGTTTTCAAAAGACTCAGCTGCCACACCATTCAGTGTTAGTGGAGTCAGCCATGCGTAGGATGAAAAGTGCAAAGAGATATGCATCCAATCCTCCAGGTCGTGAATGCAGGACTCTTGACGCTTTTGGACATCAAACCTTTCAGGCTTCCATGCTTTCAGCTAGGATCAGCTCATATATTTTATATATGGGAATGTTCTTCAAAGAGGTCACAGGAGATTTGGAGCTTATGAGCCCCCTTCTCCCTGAGGACAAATGACAGGATTTTCTCACTCTGGTCAAGCATGCTCAAGATGTCTCCAAGTTTGTAAACCGTGCAGCCTTTGACTGCTTTGAATGCATCAGCAGAACCTCTGCTATTGCCATTGGTACATGTCGGATTGCCTGGCTTCAGGCATCAGACTTGGAGATTTGGGTACATGATAAATTGGGAAACATCCCTTGCACAGGAGAAAACCTTTTGGCAAGAATTGGCAGGAGAAGGCTAATGAGATAGAGGCTGACAATCTCACTTTAGACAGATTGTCAAGATCTACAGCCAGCCAAAAAGAAACCCTATAAAAAAAACCCTTTTTCAGTAAAGAGGAAGTTTTGTCCATCCTATACTCAGCAAGGGCAAGCTCAGGGTCAAGTTGCCCAGAAGGGTCAACAACAGCAATACAGACAAAAGATGCCAAAAGGCCTTGGAGCTTAACCAGCTCCACAGGCCCAGCCCCCTCAAGGGCTTTGACTCCTTTATAGAGAATTTAGCCTTCCTGCCTCTGAAGGAGCCAGAACCCCTAAACATTCCAGGCAGGTTGTGTCATTTTGCCAACAGATGGCACCAAATAACAACAGAAAACTGTCCATTGTGGGAGAGGGGTACAAGCTTCATTTTCACAGTATGCCCCCTCCTACAATCGTAAGACAGTTCAATTCCCAAACCTCTACAGGCAATCTACTGGATCAAGAGGTCTCAACACTCCTTGCTCAAGGAGCAATAGAGGAAGTGCCCATTCTTCAGCAGGGTGCAGGGTTCTACTCCCCCTATTTTCTTATTCCAAAGAAAACAGGAGGACACAGACCCATTCTAGACCTCAGAGAATTGAATAAATATCTATTCCAAGAAAAGTTCAAAATGATTTCTCTGGGAACTCTTCTGCCATACCTTCAAAGTCAGGATTGGCTTTGTTCTGTAGATCTAAAGGATGCATATACTCACATTCTGATCCATCCAGATCACAGGAAATTCTTACGATTCCTTTTCAAGGGAAAACATTTCCAATACAGGGTTCTTCCCTTTGGTCTGGCTTCGGCACCAAGAGTATTCACGAAATTCATGGCAGTAGTAGCTGCATTTCTGCAAACCCTGGGGATATACGTCTTCCCTTACTTGGACGACTGGCTCATTCGAGCCCCCATGGTTCCAGAAGCCAGATCTGCACTGTCTCGCACAATGCAAATCCTTCAATACTTGGGATTGGTCATAAACCTCCCAAAATCCCAACTTGCTCCTTCTCAGTCCCTAGAGTTCATAGGAGCCCGTCTAGATACCAGACAGTCAAGGGCTTTTCTCCCACAACCCCGCTGTTTTCGTATAATGCAGCTAGCTTCTCAAGCAGCGGTGAAGTCCTCCCTAACTGCTCGAGAACTACTACAACTATTGGGACATATGGCATCCACAGTCCATGTGGTTCCCTATGCTCGCCTTCATATGCGAGCAGCCCAGTGGACCCTATCCACACAATGAACATGTGCCACAGGACGTCTGTCGGACAAGATATCAAACTCACAACGATTGATCTTGTCCCTACAATGGTGGCAATCACTGGAAAATCTTCTAGTGGGGTCTCCTTTCCAGCAACCCCTATTCCAGGCCACCCTAACAACAGATGCATCACAGGTGGGATAGGGAGCACACCTGCATCATCTCTCTACCCAGGGTACCTGGACTCCACAGGAGGCTTGTCTTCACATAAACCTTCTGGAACTCAGAGCAATCTATCTAGCTCTTCAAGTATTCCATGCCCAGCTCAGCTACAAGACAGTCCTAGTCCAAAGAGACAATCAAGTAGCTATGTTCTACATGAACAAGCAGGGCGTAACAGGCTCTCTGCCGTTATGCAACGAAGCTTTACGACTATGGGCCCTCGCCAAAGAGCATCAAATTCACCTTCTCGTGGTATATCTTCCATGCATTCAAAACCTTTGGGCAGACAAACTCAGCCAAGTACTGCTGCCTCACGAATGGTTTCTACACCTAGACCAGGTGGCCAAGATATTTCAGACCTGGGGAACCCCAGACATAGATCTATTTGCAAGTCCACTGAATGCCAAACTTCCCCAGTTCTGTTCCAGTATTCCGGCTCAAAATTGCCAGGCAAGAGACGCCTTCCTTCTTCACTGGGGTCACGACTTCCTCTATGCCTTCCCACCTATTCCCCTCATCCCCAAAACACTCTTCAAGCTTCAGAGAGACAGGTGTCGTATGATCCTCATAGCGCCACGGTGGCCACGCCAAACGTGGTATACCCTGCTTCTACATCGCTCTCAAGCTGCACCTCTGGAGTTAGGCTATGCTCCAGATCTCCTCTCCCAAGAGAACGGGATGCTATGGCACCCGAATCTCCAGTCCCTTCATCTCAGAGCCTGGTTGCTGAAAGCTTAGACTTTCAGGATCTCAACCTTTCCCAACAGGTAAAGGATATCCTTCAGGCTTCTAGAAAACCCTCCATAAGACGCTCTTACGCCTTCAAGTGGAAATGTTTTACTATATGGTGGTCACAGAAGGGGTTAAACCCCCTTATGATACCTTCGGAATGGATACTAGAGTATCTACTTCATCTATCAAATTCTGGTCTAAAGACCAATTCAGTAAGAGTCCATCTTAGTGTAATTGCCGCTTCCTATAAATCTCTAAATTGACAACCAATTTCCTCTCATCTACTCGTAACAAGATTTATGAGAGATATTTTATTAACAAAGCCTCCATCAGGCCACCACTGGTGGCATGGGATTTAAACCTAGTTCTCGGGCAGCTCATGAAACCACCTTTTGAACCTTTAGCCACTACAACCCTAAAGCTTTTGTCCTGGAAGGTCATCTTCCTAATTGCAATCACCTCTGCACGTTGCATTAGTGAATTGCAAGCTTTAGTGGCTGATCCGCCTTATACTAGGTTTCACCATGATAAGGTTGTTCTCAGAACTCATCCACACTTTATGCCAAAGGTGGTTTCGCCTTTTCATTTAAATTAATCAATTTATCTTCCTGTATTCTTTCTGAGGCCTCATGCCTCTAATGCAGAAAGGAACCTTCATACTTTGGTTTGTAAAAGAGCCTTGGCTTTTTACCTACAAAGAACACAGCAACATAGAAAGTCTTCTCAACTTTTTATTGCTTTTGATTCTAGTCATTTGGGACTTCCAGTCTCCAAGAGAACTCTGTCCAAATGGCTTGCACAATGCATATCCTTTGCTTATGAGAGTAAGAGTCTTCCTCTTCAAGGCCATGTCACAGCTCATAATGTGAGAGCCATGGCAGTCTCTATGGCTAATCTTCACTCTCTGTCCATTGATGACATTTGTCGAGCAGCCACCTGGGCTTCGATACACACCTTTACAGCCCACTACTGCCTAGATAAAGCCTCCCGTTGGGATGCCTTCTTTGGCCAAGCTGTTCTTCAAAATCTCTTCCAGACCTAATTCAACTCCTACCCACCAACCCTGGTTCGATGCCAGAGATCCATGGGAGGAAGCATGGCCCACCTTACTTGGGTGGCAGCTTCCTGGGGCTATCTCCCTGGCATCTTCAGCTAGGAAGTCCCCATATGTGAAGTCTACATTTCTGCTTGTTCCTGGAGATAGCGTAGTTACTCACCTGTAACAGGTGATCTCCAGGAACAGCAGGAATTTATTCTTCACAACCCACCTACCTCCCCTAGGAGTTGTCTCTCTATCTCTTTGTCTCTTTCCTCTCTCCCTCTATCCTTTCACTCAGCTACAAACTTAACTGAAGAGGGACAGTTGGAAAGGTGGGAAGACAGCGTGCATGTGCTGAGGGATGCTCCCAAAAGCGTTCCTATTGGATGCTGGGGAGCGTTCCCGCGCAGGCTCCATCTGTACCGACGATACCCATATGTGAAGACTAAATTCCTGCTGTTCCTGGAGATCACCTGTTACAGGTGAGTAACTATGCTTTCTTTCTGTATCTTTGCTTTCCTGACTACTTTGCTAGCTTCTCTAAGTTTTTCCAAATATAGATGCCTGTCTTCCTCTCTGATCACAAGAGAGAGGAAGACAGGCATTTCCCTTGCGGGCAGTGCACATATTGCTCCAGATCTCTGGTGGGGGATACCTGGACTGACCCGATATCCAACAAGATTTGGCCTTCCAAGTATTGTACCACTTATGACACTACTTTTGTGGTATACTTTCTGTTGTGTCCTTGTGGTCCCCCTCAACAGGATTCAGTTTTTCAGAGGGATTTTCATGGGGGCCGGTACCGTGGTTCAACCTGCACCCGGTACCAGCAAGGCCAGTGGAGGGGTCCAACTACCAGATTACGTCTCAAATGTCAATCTTCAACCTCGGTGGTAAATGTTTAATGGACATTCAGACCCAGGTTCTCTCCATGGGGTTGTCATTTGTGCCAACTGTTCCTTATGATCCTTTTACTATGTGTTTGGCTTTGCATAAATTTTTTAGAAAACTTCAGATTCGTTTATTTTTTTTCACTTAATGAGAGTTCACGTGATGATTCTGTTATATCTAAACCTTCCAGTTGATTGCCACTAGGTTCTATTGACCCTGTTATTTCCACCTATCAGCATCTTGTTTTGGCCGACTTGGTTAAAATGGAATAGACACCTTTTAAAGCTAGTTATAATTTCTCCAGGACCAAGCAGGAAGTCAGTCCTCACATATGGGTGACGTCGGCGCCGACGGAGCCCTCGCGGAGCAATTTTCCCCAGCTTTCAAAGAAAGCCTTTGGGAATTGCAGCGCGCATGCGCGGTCGCCTTCCCGCCCAAGGGTGCCATCTTAGCCAGTCTTCTTTTTTCCGCGGAGCCCTACAGACGTACCCGTCGTGTCCCTGCGAAAAAGTTGATATTTACTCATAATTTACTCTTTTTTTTCTTTCGGTTCGACGCCGGTCTTTTTCCCGCCCGGACTCGCGACGCCGGTCACGAGTCCTCTTCTTCTTTTTCGGTTTTTCTGACTTAGTCAGTTTCGTTTTCGGTTTTTCCCTGGCAGCCCGGTCCTTTGACCTCGCAGGGGCCCTTTTTCCCCCGATGGCTGCCAGTGGTTTCAAGCGGTGTGGTCAGTGTGACCGAAATATGTCACTAACTGACACACACGACAATTGCCTCCGCTGCCTGGGCCCGGATCATGAAGAAATGATCTGTGGGCCCTGCGGCAAAATGTCCTCCAAAGCGTTGAGAAGTCGGCGGCATCAGCGGGATAGGATCTTCGCTGACCCCAGCCGTACCCGGACCTCGTCGGAGGCCTCCGCGTCCAGAGGTTCCAGCTCGGACCGTCGCCGGAGTTCCTCCGATAGGGGTTCTCCCTCCGGGGACCATCGTCGGAAGGTGAAACCCGCGAGGGCGGCGTCGGTGGACGCTCCTGGCTCCGCGAGGGCCAGGTCGCATAGCCCCGATAGCCGTCCCGGGTCCTTGGAGAAGGAGCACCTCTCGAAGCGACCTCGCCTGGAGTCGGAGCTGCCTGCTCGGTTAAGTCCTGTGGTCCTCCTGGACTCGCCTCCGAGACCGCCGACGTCGGGCCCGACGCCGTCGGGGCCCGAGTCGGGGACTGCTGGGTCACCTGAGCTCGGACTCAGGTTGACGGCCTTGGAGAGCAGACTGTCTGCCTTCATGGACCAGCAGCGGGCACTGCTCGCCGGCCTCGCTGGCGCCGCTGCCCCGACCGCCGGGACGTCGACGTCTAAGTCGACCCCGGAGACCGAGCCGATCCTCGAGTCCATGCGAACTCGAGTCGATCCTCGGTCGAGGTCACCCTCGGCCTCCCGTTCGGGACCGAGGTCGCCGACGCCGACTCCCTCGGCGTCGGGGCGGCAGGCGCTGCGCCCTGCCCGGGCCGACCCCGCCGAGTCCTCATCGGAGTCGGTCTGGGAGTCTGAAGAGGAAGAGTCGCCTGATTCTTTTCGGACTCGGTGTGTCCCCTCGGACTCACCTGAGTCCGAACCTCGGAAGCAGTCCCCCCCGGAGGATGCCCGGTTCTCGGACTTCGTCAGGGATATGGCCAAGGATTTGGCCTTCCCTGCGGATCCCGAGGAGGAGCCTCGAGCCGAAGAGCTCGACGCCCTCCAGTATGACTCTCCCGCCAGGGAACACTTTACTGTACCGGTTCCTCCCATGCTGGAACGACTACTCTTCTGCATGTGGGAGAGTCCGGCCTCCTCGCCGGGCCTGAGCAAGAGGGTCGATTCTATCTATCGAGTCCGCAAGAGCCCTGGCTTCCAAAAAGCACAGCTACCACACCATTCCATGGTAGTGGAATCGGCCATGCATCGTCTTAAGAGCCAGAAGATGCACTCCTCGGTGCCTCCTGGCAGGGAGGCCCGTAACCTGGATGGCCTTGGTAAGAAGTGTTTCCAGGGCTCTATGCTTGCGTGTCGTGTCCAGACCTACCAGCTATACATGGGCATGTATCTCCGAGACCTGGCTAAAGAGCTAGCCGGATTCTCCGCTGGTTTGTCCGAGGAACCCTTGCGGAGGTTCCTGGCCTTGTCCTCTGGCATTCGGGAATGCTCAAAATTCATATCCCGAGCAGCCTATGATGGCTTTGAAGCATCGGCTCGAGTGGCCGCAGCCGGCATCGGTGCCCGCCGACAGGCTTGGCTTCAGTCGTCTGACCTTGAGCCCTGGGTGCAGGACAAGTTGGTCGATGTCCCCTGCCGAGGCGAGAACCTCTTTGGCAAGCCCATGGCTGAAAAGGCTGCACAGATCGAGACGGAGACTCTCACCAGGACTAGGCTTTCTAGGAAGACCTCCGCCCCTTCCCAGAAAAAGAAGGGCTCGGGAAAGAAGTCCTTTTACCCGAGAAAGGCGGCTGCCTACAAACAATACCCCCAATATCAGGCCCCTGCAGCTCCCCAACAGGGCCAGCAGGCCAAGGGACGGGGTAACGGGTCCCATAGGCAGCAAGCCCCCAAGCCTGCACCAGCCCCTGCTCAGCAGGGTGGGGGTTTTTGACTCCTTAAGCATAGCCTCTCCCCCTCCGCTGGTTCCTCCCAGCACCGGAGGCCGGCTGGTTCACTTCGCCCACAGGTGGTCCAGCATCACCTCAGATGCCTGGGTGCTTCAAGTCCTGAGAGAAGGCTATCTTCTCCACTTCCAACAGGTCCCTCCCTCCTATTTTCCGGGAGAACCTCCACGACTCCCTCTGCACAGGGAATTACTCCTTCAGGAGTTAGCAGGTCTTCTACAGGAACAGGCGGTGGAACCGGTGCCCCACCACCTGAGAGGTCAAGGCTTTTATTCCAGGTATTTTCTAGTACCAAAAAGGACAGGAGGCCTCAGACCCATCCTGGACCTGCGCAACCTCAACAGATTCCTCGTGCGGGAAAAGTTCAAGATGCTTACCCTTGGAATCCTTCTGCCCTACCTCCAGCAGGGATATTGGCTATGCTCCTTGGATCTAAAGGATGCCTACACGCACATCCTCATCCACCCAAGCCACCGCCAATACCTAAGGTTTGTGGTGGCAGGAAATCATTACCAGTACAGAGTACTGCCCTTTGGCCTGTCCTCCGCACCGCGGGTCTTCACAAAATGTCTCGCGGTGGTGGCGGCCCATCTCCGGCTTCACGGCCTCTATGTCTTTCCGTACCTCGACGACTGGCTCATCAGAGCAGCGTCCGCTCCGGAGGTCACCAACGCCAAACGCCGCACGGTGACTCTTCTGCAGTACTTGGGCTTTGTTATAAACTTCGCAAAGTCCACTTTGCTCCCCTCACAGGATCTCGAGTTCATTGGCGCAAGGCTGAACACTCCTCAGGTACGAGCGTTCCTACCGCTCGACAGGGCTCAACGGCTCATGGACCTAGCCGACCGTTTTCGCAGCCAGCCCCTGGTCTCCGCCAGGCGCTTCCTGAGACTACTCGGCCATATGGCTTCCACCGTCCATGTGACCCCCAATGCCCGCCTGAATATGCGGCCTGCTCAATGGTGTCTCCGCAAGCAGTGGCAACAAGCCACAGGCGGCCTAGCAGACCTAGTGCGCGTCTCCGAGCCGCTGATCTCGTCTCTCCGGTGGTGGCTTCATCGGCCGAACCTGGTACTCGGCATGCCTTTTCAGTCACCTCAGCCGGTCCAGGTGCTGACGACAGATGCATCCCTCCTGGGCTGGGGAGCACATTGCCAAGGGGCACGTACTCAGGGCCTCTGGACCACGTGGGAGTCTGCTCAGCAGATCAACTTCCTGGAGCTCAGAGCGATCCGCCTGGCTCTCAAGGCTTTCTCCCACCTGACCTCTCGCCAGTCCGTCCTTGTCCAGACGGACAATCAAGTTGCCATGTTCTACGTGAACAAGCAGGGGGGCACGGGCTCCTTCCTTCTCTGTCGGGAAGCACAGAAGCTCTGCTCTTGGGCCGTCAGTCACGGCGTTCATCTCAAGGCAGTTTATCTCCCAGGCCAAGAAAATTGCCTGGCGGACAAACTCAGCAGGATCCTCCAGCCGCACGAGTGGCGCCTGGATCCCTTGGTAGTTCAGAAGCTCTTTCTAAAGTGGGGCCTCCCCACGATGGATCTCTTTGCCAGCCCTCTCAACCGGCAACTTCCTCGCTTCTGCTCTCGTCGGCCACATCCCCTTCGAGTTGCGGCAGACGCTTTTCTACTCTCATGGTCGGAGAGCCTTCTGTATGCTTTCCCTCCCATCCCGCTAGTCTCTCGAACTCTTTTCAAGGTTCTCCGAGACAAAGCCTTCATGATCCTGGTGGCCCCTCGCTGGCCCCGACAACCGTGGTTTCCACTCCTGCTGCAATTAGCGGTGGAGGATCCCTTCCCTCTGGGGTTACAACCGGATCTCCTCACTCAGGATCAGGGGTCTCTGCTACACCCCAACCTCAGATCTCTCAATCTAATGGCCTGGCTGCTGAGAGGGTAGTCCTTGCTCCCCTTCTTCTGCCGGCAGAGGTGGAAGAGGTCGTCCTAGCTTCTCGGCGACCTTCTACCCGCAAATGCTACGCCCTTAAATGGAGTCGCTTTTCCGTTTGGTGTACCCAACAGTCTCAGGATCCCTTCTCCTGCCCGGTGTCGGTGATTCTGCAGTACTTGCTATACCTCTCTAATCTGGGACTTAAGTCCAACTCCGTCAAAGTTCACCTCAGTGCTCTTTCAGCACATCATGTGCCGGTGGACGGCAGACCTCTTTCCAGCGACCCTCTCGTAGCGAGGTTTCTCCGAGGTCTCCTTCTACTTAAACCACCTCTGCGCCCGCCAGCACCTGACTGGGATCTGAATGTGGTGTTACAGCGGATCACCTGTCCGCCTTTTGAACCTATGGCTACCTGTTCTCTCCGTTTTCTTTCTTGGAAAACATTGTTCTTGATAGCCCTCACTTCCGCTAGACGCGTAAGTGAATTGCAGGCCCTCGTGTCTGATCCCCCTTACACTCGGTTCTACAAAAATAGGGTAGTCCTACGGACTCACCCAAAATTTCTTCCAAAAGTGGTCTCCCCTTTTCACATCAATCAGGAGGTGGTACTTCCGACCTTCTTTCCCAGACCACACTCCAGCAGAGCTGCAACGGTCCTCCATACCCTGGACTGTAGAAGGGCATTGAACTTCTACCTTGACCGTACGCGGGAGCACCGTAAAGCTGCTCAGCTTTTTGTGTCTTTTGACCCCAATAAATTGGGGCTCCCGGTCTCCAAGCGTACTCTGTCCATCTGGGTTGCGGACTGTATCACTTGGGCTTATGGGGCAGCCGGACTCTCCTTGGAAGGTCGAGTCACGGCTCATTGCGTTCGGGCAAAGGCTACGTCAGTGGCTTACCTCCGCTCTGTTCCGCTGGCAGACATCTGCCGGGCCGCTACTTGGTCTTCGAGCCAGACTTTTGCGGTCCATTACTGTCTCGAGAGGGAGTCCCGCAGGGACAGTGCTTTCGGACAGGCAGTCCTCCGTAATCTCTTTGAGGTCTGAGCAACTCCTACCCTCCATCCCGGATGTGGGCTACCGGTGGGTAATAATTCAGCGAAGATTCCTTCCTTCTGTGCTGCTGAGCTAGAGGGAGCTCATTTTTGTGCTTAGGGTCTCCGGTAGCCTTAAGCTTGGGAGTCCCATATGTGAGGACTGACTTCCTGCTTGGTCCTGGAGAAAGCGTAGTTACTCACCTGTAACAGGTGTTCTCCAGGAGCAGCAGGAATCAGTCCTCACAACCCTCCCTCCTCCCCTTGGAGTTGCAATCATCTGCTTTAGTTTTTTTGCAAATTTTTATGCTGTCTTTTTTAGCTATGTCATCTGACTGGCTAAGATGGCACCCTTGGGCGGGAAGGCGACCGCGCATGCGCGCTGCAATTCCCAAAGGCTTTCTTTGAAAGCTGGGGAAAATTGCTCCGCGAGGGCTCCGTCGGCGCCGACGTCACCCATATGTGAGGACTGATTCCTGCTGCTCCTGGAGAACACCTGTTACAGGTGAGTAACTACGCTTTATCATTGGCACAAAAACAAGCATTATCTCAACTGGCAGAGGATAGGGATCTTGTAATTTGAGCTGCGGATAAGGACGTAGCAATAGTTCTACAGTCTTGCCATGATTATCATCTTCAAATTATGGGTCAGCTTAATGACCATCATTATTATCAGGTTTTAGATGGGGACCCTACTTCAACTTTGCTATCAGAGATTACTATGATATGTTGTCAAGCGATTAAAGCTGGATGGATTACACAAAAAGAATTTTGATTCCTTGTTCATGACAACCCAAGGATATCTTTGATCTATACTCTGCCAGAAATCCATAAATCGTTGGAATGCCCACCGGGCTGCCCCATTGTGTCTTAGCTGTGGCTTGGTGTTGGAGCCCTTATCAAAGTTTTGAGATTTATTTCTACAGCCAATGGCTAGTAAAGCCCCTTCTTTCATTGGTCATATGTCTCATTTTTTGAGCATTTTGCAGTCCATTACACTGCCACCATCTCCTATTTTATTGGTTACTTTGGATGTAGTGGCATTATATTCTAATATTTCGCAGACTGAAGCCCTAAACGTTTTTTCAGAGCTTCCTTTGTAATTACCTACATGGTTGCCTCAACAATTCATTTTGTCTCTATTACTGCTGGTACTGTGCAAGAACTGTTTTTATTATGCAGGTTCCTTTTATTTACAAGTTTTGAGATCGCCATGGGGGCAACTGTAGCCCCCCCCCCCTCTATTGCCATCTTATTTATGGCGGATTTTGAACACTGTTTTGTTTATCCCTCACCATGGTTTCAGGAGATCTTGCTATGAAAGAGGTTTTTGGATGACATTTTTATATTATGGAAAGATAGTATTTCTCGATTAAATCAGTTTGTTGACTGGTTAAATCAGGTGAATGATAATATAAAATTTACTTTGAAGTGTGATGCCCATTCGATTGAATTTTTGGATGTGTTGATCACTTGTTCAGAAAACTCTTTGATTACATCTTTGTTTCGTATACCAGTACAGCACAACACCGTACTTAAATTTGACAGCTTTCACCCTCCAGTAATGAAGTTGGGACCTTCTGTTTGCCAATTTTATGGCTACAACGTATTTGTTCTTCAACAGAAGATTTCAAGATTCATGCTCATGAATTATGTCAAAGATTGTCTTCTCGGTGCTACCTCAAATCTATTGTCTGGAGGGCTTATAAACAGGCGTTATGCATTCATAGGGAATGGTTGTTGACCCCATCAGTCCAATATGTGTCCGGAAAGTCTCGGGAGGATACTTTGGTGGGAGTCTTACCTTTCAGTAATAGAGCCTTGACTGTGCAATCCATTCTTTGTAAACATTGGCATGTTCTACATCTTCATTCTTGTTTTCAGCAACATCTTTGGCTTATACTCATGAAAAAAAATTACGCGATTGGTTGTTATGAGCTAATCCCAGAACTCAGAGTGTAGTTGAGAAGGCTGAGCATTTCCCTTGCAGGCAGTGCACATACTGCTCCGGATCTCTGATGGGGGATACCTGGACTGACCCGATATCCAACAAGATTTGACCTTCCAAGTATATTATACCACTTGTGACACTACTTTTGTGGTATACTTACTAATGTGTCCTTGTGGTTTTAAGTATGTTAGCCACACGTCACAGCCATTCAAAAGACGTTTGGCTGAACATGTCTCACGAATTCATACAAATGTTCCTCAGCCCCGATTGTAGAGCATGTATTGCAACATGATCATTCTTTTTCTCAATTTTTGTGGAGAGTTATTGATTGGGTTCCCCCTTCAGTGCGAGGTGGTGATAGACTTTCTTGTTTGAAATTTATAGAAATAATGGATTTTCAAATTGAACTCAGTTACTCCGACTGCTTTAATTCTGGAATTGGATTGTTATCGTTTGCTGTGAATCTGATTTTAAAGTCAACTGGGAGGCATTTACATGGTTGTTCTCTGCCCCGGTTAGCTTGGCAGTAAGCAGGTGGCTTTAAAAGTGGTGCGGCATATTTCGTGGTGAGAGGAAACCTAAAGCAGGGTTTATAAAATGTTGAAACCAAAAATGCAGGACTGTGTCGTCGGTTCATCTATGGTTAATCTTTGCTGCATCTATCTCTCAGCTAAGTAAAAATTGATGTATGCTATGTGATGCTGTTGGGGACAAAAGGTTATCTCCAGGAAAAAGCAGGAATGTAGTCTTCACATATGGGTATCGTCGGTACCGACGGAGCCTGCACGGGAACGCTCCCCAGCGTCCAATTAGAAAGCTTTTGGGAGCATCTCACAGCGCCTGCGTGCTGCCTTCCCGCCTTTCCCTACTGCCTCTCTCCAGTTCTTCGTTTTCCGCGGAGCCAGCAGGTCGTGTTCCTGTCACCGCAGAAAGTTTTCCTTTTTTTTTGTGGTCGCGCCTGCCTTCCTCGACGCTTTTCCGGTAACGGCGTTTTTTCTTTCTTTCTTTCTTTCTTTCTTTCTTTTCTTTAAAAAAAGAAAAAAAAAATTCTTAGTACTTTTTTCCCATTTTTTCCAGGTGCACGCGCCATTTTGGGCCTTAGGCCCAGGATTTGTTTTTTTTCCACAATGGAAAAACCCTCTAAGGGTTTTAAAAAGTGCACCAAGTGTGGCGGTACCATCTCCGTCACCGACACCCATGAGTGGTGTCTGAAATGTTTAGGTCCTGACCATTCCATCTTGAAATGTATGGCCTGTGCCATGGTGTCCAAGAGAGGTCGACAGAACCGAGCTGCCAAGCTCAGTACCCTGTTTCCCTCTGATGCAGCTTCGGTGGCATCGACGTCTTCCAGGGCTATGTCTTCCTCCTGTGGATCTCAGGTAACTAAACATAAGTCTAGCCAGTCCTCAAAGGGTAGATCTCCCTCTAAGCATCGAGATGCCTCTGGCGTTGCCCTTGAGGATTCTGCACCGGCAAAATTGCCCCAGCGGGAGGCTTCGGCTTCCAAAGCATTATCGGGGCTCCAGGACGTTCTCGAGGCCTCGACCTCGGCAGAACTACTGGTGCCATGCTCTGGGGTACCAGCGGTCTTCTCCGGTACCGACATCCAGGCATCGGCAGCGTCGATAGACCAGAGGGTCCTGGCTATTGAATGCAGTCTGGCGGCTCTCCTTGCGGCATCGACACCCTTGGAACTGCGTCAGACATTTCAACCGGTACCAGCACCGGTATTGGTACCGGCACCGGTATCAGTATCAGTACCAACAGCATCGACATCGACGTCTGCATTGCCGGCACCCAGTCAAGCGATGCCTTCCGGTACCGATTCCCCTCGGTACCGATTCCCCTCGGTACCGACTTCAGGCTCTTCAAGAGCATCCCGACAGAAGGTACTTCGAGTCCTCAGAGGAATCTGAGGATTCTGACAGTTCTGTCAATGCGGGAATACTTCTCCCGGAGGAGCCTTCCTCCCCTAAATGCAGGATGTCTCCTCCAGAGGACATTTCCTTTCAGGATTTCATCAGGGAGGTGGCTCGGGGTCTGTCCATTACTGTGGCCCCTGAAACAGAGCCCAGAGCAAAGGAGTTGGAAATTTTACAATATCCTAAAACTCCTAAGGAGGCAGCTACCTTGCCCATCCATGAGATCTTGCATGATCTCATGCTAAGAATGTGGGAGACACCTCTTACCACCTCTCCTCACTCTCGTAGACTGGATACTCTGTATCGAGTCCCTCCTTGTCCTGGTTTCCAGGAAACTCAGCTTCCTCACCACTCTATTGTAGTGGAATCAGCTATGAGAAGGATCAAGAGTGCAAAGAGGCATGCCTTTAATCCTCCAGGATGTGAGTGCAGAACTTTGGATGCTTTTGGACGTCATGTCTTCCAAGCTTCCATGCTTTCTGCCAGGATCAGTTCCTATAGTCTATATATGGGAATGTTCCTGAAGGAAGTCACAGGAGATTTAGAGGCTTTGAGCCCTCTTCTTCCTGAGGATAGAAGGCAGGATTTTCTCACATTGATCAAACATGCCCAAGATGTTTCTAAATTTGTCAACAGTGCAGCTTTTGACAGTTTTGAGTGCATAAGCAGAACCTCTGCCATTGCCATAGGTGCACGTAGAATTGCTTGGCTCCAGGCATCTGATCTGGAGCTCTGGGTACAAGACAAACTGGGAAATATCCCTTGTACTGGTGAGAACCTGCTTGGTAAAGATTGGCAGGAAAAGGCCAATGAGTTGGATGCTGACAACTCCACCTTGGATAGATTATCCAAGTCCACAGCTGATCCTGCAAGAAAGAAATCTTTCAAGAAACCATTCTTTTCTAAAAATAAAAGATTTTATCCTGCTTATTCTCAGCAGGGACGTTCTGCAGGTCAACCTGTCCGGAAAGGTCAGCAACCACCCAAACAAAGGAAAGCAAAGACTGCTAAACCTCAACCGTCTCAGCAGTCTCAGCCTCCACAAGGCCTTTGACTTTCAGCTAGAGAACTTAGCCTTCCTAGCTCTCAATGGACCAGAGCCTTCCACCATTCCAGGAAGATTGTGCCATTTTGCCCCCAGATGGGGACAGATAACAGCAGAGCATTGGACACTCTCCATGATAAAAGAGGGGTACAAGCTTCATTTTTTGAGCATGCCCCCTCCCACAATGATAAAACAGTTCAATTCTCAGACCTCTCTCATCAACCTGTTAAATCGAGAGGTCACCATGCTTCTTGCCCAAGGGGCAATAGAAGAAGTACCCATCCATCAACAGGGTACAGGGTTTTACTCCCCCTATTTCCTTATCCTAAAGAAAACAGGGGGATACAGACCTATTTTAGACCTCAGAGAATTGAACAGATTCCTGTTCAAAGAGAAATTCAAGATGATTTCTCTAGGAACTTAGCTGCCATACCTTCAGAGTCAGGATTGGCTTTGTTCTCTAGATCTCAAGGATGCGTACACCCATGTTCTCATCCATCCAACTCACAGAAAGTTCCTTCGGTTCCTTTTTCAAGGAAAGCACTACCAATACAGGGTGCTTCCTTTCGGCCTGGCCTCAGCACCAAGAGTGTTCACGAAATGCATGTCTGTGATAGCAGCATTTCTCCGCACTCTAGGTATATTCGTCTTCCCCTACTTAGACGACTGGCTCATTCGAGCCCCAACAGAATCAGAGGCCAGGACTTCTCTGTCCTGCACAATGCGTATCCTTCAGTATTTGGGTCTGGCCATAAACATCCCAAAATCCAGTCTAACTCCCACTCAATCTCTAGAGTTCATAGGAGCTGTCTTGGATACCAAAAAAGCAAGGGCCTATCTTCCCCAGGCCCGTTGCCTTCGCATGGTGCAGTTAGCTTCTCAAGCAGTGCTAAAGCCTCATCTCACTGCCCGAGAAATGCTACAACTACTAGGCCACACGGCATCTACCGTGCATGTGGTTCCTTATGCTCGCCTCCATATGAGTGCAGCCCAGTGGACTTTATCCACTCAATGGACCCAGGCATCAGGATTTATTTTTTTTTATTTATTTATTTAACATTTCTTCTATGCCGCGCTATTTAGATCAGTGCGGTTTACATTCAACATCAACTATACAACGCAGGCACTCTGCGTTGTATTTACAATGAACGGGGAGATCAACTTGGAAGTAACTAGGGGAAACTATCTACATCCTATTTACACTGGTACCTACTTTCAGACGGGGTCTATCTACATCTTATTTACGCTGGGTGCCTAAATTCTATTTCAGGGAGTACTGTTGGGGGACCGAGCTGATTATCCTTTTTCATGCTGGGTCTGATTAGTCAGGTGCGGTGGGTGATTGTCTGAGGAGCATCATGCATGTTTATTAAGGCTGGATTCGGGGTAGTATATAGTGAACAGATGATGTTTTAATGCCTTCCTGAAGTGGGTTAGGTCGTTGCTGTTTCGAATATAAGTGGGGAGGGCGTTCCATGCTCTAGGTGCATAAATCGTAAAGGCCCTATTCGTTGTTTTGGTTTTGTACATTTCGTCATTGCTTTTGGGACCTCTAGGATGTCTGTCAGACAAAATAGCGAACACAAATTGTCTTATTTTGTCCCTCCAATGGTGGAGGTCCATGCAAAACCTGTTGCTGGGGTTCCCATTTCAACAGCCCCTGCCCCAGGCAACTCTCACAACAGATGCTTCACAAACGGGTTGGGGAGCTCACCTGCAAGACCTCTCCACCCAAGGCACCTGGACTCCACAGGAGACTCATCTACATATCAATCTCTTGGAGCTCAGAGCAATCTTCCTTGCTCTTCGAGTGTTCCACACCCTGCTCAGCTACAAGACAATCAGGTAGCCATGTTCTACGTGAACAAGCAGGGAGGAACAGGCTCTCTGTCGCTTTGCAACGAAGCTTTGTGACTGTGGGCCCTCGCCAGAGAGCATCAGATTCATCTCCTGGCAGTGTATCTTATTTATTTTATTTATTTATTTATTTGCTTTTCTTATATACCGCACTTTTAAGATCAGTGCGGTTTACAGCGAACAGAACAATAGTACAATGTAACAAAAACACATTGTGCTTACAATAAACAATGAACAGGGTAATAACTTAAGAACATAACATAAGAACATAAGATATGCCATACTGGGTCAGACCAAGGTCCATCAAGCCCAGTATTCTGTTTCCAGCAGTGGCCAATCTAGGTCATATTTACCTAGGAGTTTTTCCCAAGAGACACAAGTTTCACAATGCTTGTACTGGGTCAAGCATTGATATCTTCGGTCACTTCTTAATAATGGTTTATGGACCTTTCCTCCAGGAACTTGTCCAAACCTTTTTTAAACCCAGCTACACTAACAGCCTTTACTACATCCTCCGGTAACAAATTCCAGAGTCTGATTACACGTTGAGTGAAAAAATATTTCTTTTATTAGTCTTAAATAGTTTACCCTGTAGCTTCATTGCATGTCCCCTAGTCTTTCTATATTCTGATAAGGTAAACAATCGATCTACGTTTACCCGTTCCACTCCGTTCATTAATTTATAGACTTCTATCATATCTCCCCTCAGCCGTCTCTTTTCCAGGTTAAAGAGCCCTAACCTTTTTAGCCTTTCTTCATAGGAGTATCCTTCCATCCCCTTTACCATTTTGGTGGCTCTTCTCTGTACCTTTTCTAAAATCGCTATATCCTTTTTAAGATACGGCGACCAGAATTGCACACAATATTCAAGGTGCGGTCTCACCATGGAACGATATAGAGGCATTATCTTTATCTTTATTTAAAATTTGATAAACCGCTTTTCGTCGCAACATAAAGCGGTGTACAATTAAAAGGTTGGCAATGCACAAACAAGAAAAGGAACGCCAAAGTAAAACAGAAAAGCAGGTATAAAGAATAAAGGCATAGACAAATAAAGTAACAAAGAGACCAAAACGTTGCAAAACAAACTAGAGGGCCAATAGTTAAGACATAAATTAACAGGGTTTCTTAAAAACAAGCGTGATAAAAAGGCCCAAAAGGGGAAGACAACACTAGACCATGATTAGACAAAGGACACAACTAAACAAAACAAATGGACAGGACGGACATAATAATAGGTAATTGAGAAAACATCAGGATGGACCATCGGGAGAAAGATGAAAAGCTTGCTGAAATAGATGGGTTTTGAGTAGTGTTTTAAATTGAGGGTATGAGGGTTCCAAACGGAGAAACGGTGGTAAAGCATTCCAAAGTACTGGACCTAGAAAGAAAAAAGCGGCATGGCGGGTCTGTTCAAGGTGTGCCTGTGACGGGGAAGGAAGAGACAGACGATTTGCATGGAGGGATCGAAGCTGACGATAGGGGGGTGTGAAGGGAAATTCGGTCAGCAAGATAGAGAGGAGTGTTAGTATGAAGAGCACGGTGAATTAGAATAAGAAACTTATAGTGAAAATGGAAACGAAGAGGTAACCAATGTAGCCGGAAAAGGATAGGTGTGATATGGTCGAAACGGCGTGAAAATGTGACGAGACGGGCGGCGGTATTTTGAATGCGTTGTAGGCGTAGAAGTTGATACTTTGGGAGGTTAGCAAGAAAGACATTACAATAATCCAAACGACTGACAACTAAGGCCAAAACAAGGGTGACTAAAGAAGAAACGGGGAGAAGGGAGCGGACAGTCCTAATCTGTCGTAGGGTGGCAAAGAATCTACGTATAAGGGAAGTAAGATATTGATGAAAAGACAGCGTGGGGTCGAGAATTATACCAAGATAGCGGAAGGATGACACAAGAGGGAGGGGAGTGGAGTCAATCAGGGGGGCCAGAGAAGGACAGGAGCCAGTCAGGGAAACCCACATGGCAGTGGATTTTGATGGATTCAGGTGCAAGAAATTTTGGGACAACCAAGAAGAGATCCGAGAAAGACAGAGATTTAGCTGGGTAATGTCTAATGTCAGGGGAGAGGTATGGAACAGCAGAATAATGTCATCTGCATACATATAGAATGATACAGGGAACTGTTGAATTTCCAGGGATAATGGAGCTAGAAAGATATTAAATAGAAGAGGAGAAAGAACAGAACCTTGTGGGACACCGCAGGTGAGAGGCAAAGCAACTGAGGACTGATTACCAACGTGAACCGAAAAAGAACGGGATGTAAGAAAAGAACAAAACCATTGCCAGACTGTGCCTTGTAATCCCACATCCGATAGACGAGAGAGCAAAGTACGGTGATCAATCAAATCAAAGGCCGCAGATAAGTCGAGAGACACCAAAAGAGAAATATCACCACGATCGTGCGCAACATGCAAATCATTAAGGAGTGCTAAAAGGACTGTCTCCGTGCTATGTCCGTGACAGAAGCCAGCTTGGCGAGGGTGAAGGGTATTAGTGGATTCAGTGTGGGAGTTTAGTTGATCAAAGACAAGGCGCTCTAAGAGCTTAGCTACGAAAGGAAGGTTTGAGACAGGACGCCAGTGAGAAAGAATAGAAGGATCAAGAGAAGACTGTTTAAGAATAGGGCGAACAATAGCTGATTTCCTTGATGAGGGGAAATAACCGGTGGAAAGACTGGTGTTAATAATGGTGGTAATAGTAGGAATGAGCTCTAAAGAAGGTTCAGACAGCCAGGAGGAAGGAATTGGGTCCAGTTTGCAGGTGGTTTTATTTGATTTTGCTAGAGCCTGTAGGACTTCAGCAGACGTGACAGAGTGGAAGGAAGACCAGGAATGGGCTAAGGCAAGGTTAGACGGGGAGGAGGGTAAGGCAGGACAGAGTGGGGACAACGGCGGGGGGGGGGGGGGGATGTAAAAAGGATGAACGGAGATGGAGAATTTTATCAGAGAAAAACGTAGCAAGAGACTGGGGATTAGGGGCCATGGTTAAACGCTGTTGATCAGAGCTAACAGTAGAGAGTCTACGCAAGATGGAAAAAAGTTGTTTCGATGAGCTTGCTGCAGTGGAGATTTCGGTTTCATGAAAATCCCGCTTGGCAGATTGGATCGCCTGGCGGTATGCAGAAAAAAGCTGCTGGAAGTGAAGGCGTAATTCAGGAGAGGGGTGGCGAGCCCACTGTCGTTGTACGTGCCGGAGTTGTGTTCGCTGGAGGCGGAGAGCAGGAGTGTACCATGGGGAGTGAGGGGGTCCACGCCTGATTGGGGGTGTCTGAAGGGGGGCCAAGCTGTCCAGTGTAGTCAGCAAAAGAGAGTTCCAGAGGGAAACTTGTTCATCGGAAGAAAGTGTAGCAAAGTTTGGCGGGAAAAGAGAAGAAGCAGGAGGAAAAGCCCTAAGAGTATCAGGGGTGATACGTCGGTGAGAAGAGACTGAAGAAGAGGGTGGGATAGCATCTGCAGATACTAAGGAGGGGGAAGAGATTGAAAAGAAGATGCAAAAATTATAATATCTTTTGTTTTATTTTCCATTCCTTTCCTTATCATACCTAGCATTCTATTTGCTCTCTTGGCCGCCGCTGCACACTGGGCCGAGGGTTTTAACATGGTATCCACAATGATGCCTAAATCTTTTTCCTGGGTGGTGTTTCCTAATGTGGAACCTTGCATCGTGTAACCATAGTTTGGGTTGTTCTTCCCTAGGTGCATAACCTTGCACTTGTCCACATTAAATTTCATCTGCCATTTTGATGCCCAGTCTTCCAATTTTTCAAGATCCTCTTGCAATTTTTCACAATCCTCTTGGGTTTTAACAACTTTAAATAGTTTTGTGTCATCTACAAATTTGATAACCTCACTCGTTATTCCACTTTCCAGGTCATTTATGAATATGTCAAAAAGCAGCGGACCCAGCACAGATCCCTGGGGTACACCACTATTCACCTTTCTCCATTGGTAAAATTGGCCATTTAGCCCTCCCCTCTGCTTTCTATCTTTTAACCAGTTCCTGATCCACAATAGTACACTGCCTCCTATCCCATGACTCTTTAGTTGGGTGAGAACTATTTACAGCACATTTTAAAAAATTACAGAATATTCACCATTGAATAGGATTGATGGCACCAGAGGGGTTTAAGCCAAGGGAAGCGCTGATTATCCATTTTCTCGTTGGGTTAAAGTATTGGGGCAGATATGGAAGGGGGGCGGGGGGGCCTATCATGTGTTTCCCTGGGTTGCCTTCTGGGTAGTGTTTTTGGAATAGGTGGTATTTTATCGCTTTTCTGAATGGGGTAAGGCTCGTGATCGAATTTCAGAGGGGAGGGCATTCCAGGCTGTGGGTGCAAAAACCGAAAAGGCCCTGTTGGCTGTTACCTTTAGGCATTTTGTCATTATCTTAGGGATTTCTAATGCATTCTGCATTGCGGCTCTTCTGTTCCTGTTGTCAGGCATGCTGTTGATTAATTTACTGATGGGTGAGGAGGGCTGGTTCCTCAGTGCTTTGACTGTCATGACAAGAGTATCGGAAGCGAGGTTGTAGGGGTAGCCAGTGGAGCTCCTTCATCACAGGCGTAATGTGTTCTGACCTTGACACACCTACAAGTACTCTAGTGGCAGAGTTCATGGCAAGTCGGAGTGGATTTAGAGTTGACTGTGGGAGCCCATGGAGGATTATGTTGGCGAAGTCCAAGTGTGGGATAACTAGGGCTTGGAATATAGTCCGGTAGTCAGTGAAGTCCAGGAGTGGTCAGAGAAGGCGTAATGTTCCAATCTTATGATATACTGCTTTTGTGACGTTTTTCATGTGAGTTATGTCAAGTCGCTGATCTAGTGTGATGCCTAGATAGCGAATTGTGGTTTTAGTTTTGAGTTCGGCATTTTTGACTTGTAGTGCTGGAGGTGGGGTGAACTTCTGATTTCTCGTGATGAAGAGAACATCATTTTTACTGTGATTAATTTGTAGATTTTGGTTGAGAAGCCAGGCATACAAAACTCTTGGGCAGACAGACTCAGTTGAGTTCTGCTTCCACATGAATGGTCTCTACATGTAAACCAGGTGACCAAGATTTTTCAAATTTGGGGAACCCCGGACATAGACCTTTTTGCAAGTCCGTTGAATGCCAAACTTCCCCGGTTCTGTTCCAGAATTCCGTCTCAGAACTCTCAGGCCAAGGATGCTTTCCTCCTTCACTAGGGCCAAGACTTCCTTTATGCCTTTCCACCCATTCCCCTAATTCCCAGGACCCTATTCAAGCTTCAGAGAGACAGAGGCCGTATGATTCTCATAGCTCCACATTGGCCTCAGCAAGTGTGGTACCCTCTGCTTCTACATCTCTCTCAAGCTCCCTCCCTGGAGTTTTAGGGTCTGCTCCAGATCTCCTATCTCAGGAGAACGGAATGTTGTGGCATCCCAACCCCCAGTCTCTGCATCTCAGGGCTTGGTTGCTGAAGGCCTAGATGTCCATGGTCTTAACCTCCCTCAGTAAGTAAAGGATATCCTTTATGCTTCCAGGAAGCCTTCCACAAGATGCTCTTATGCTTTCAAGTGGAAAAGGTTTACCATATGGTGTTCGCAGAAGGGTCTTAACCCCCTTGCGGTACCTCTGGAATCATTACTGGAGTATCTCTTTCATTTATCCAATGCAGGACTTAAGACTAACTCAGTGAGAGTCCATTTGAGTGCTATTGCAGCTTCTTTCAAGCCTCTAAATGGACAACCTATTTCCTCCCATCCTCTTATAGCAAGATTTATGAGAGCCCTTCTGCTAACTAAGCTTCCCACTAGGTCACCACCTGTGGCATGGGATTTAAACTTGGTTCTTGGTCAGCTCATGAAGCCACCTTTCGAACCCTTAGCTACTACCTCATTGAAATTCCTTTCTTGGAAGGTTATCTCTCTCATTGCAATCACATAAGCATGTCGCATCAGTGAGTTGCAAGCACTAGTGGCTGATCCACCTTATACAAGGTTACATCATGACAAGGTAGTCCTTAGGACTCATCCACACTTTATGCCAAAGGTGGTCTCGCCTTTTCATCTAAACCAAGCGGTCTACCTACCTGTGTTCTTTCCAAGGCCTCATGCATCAAATGCAGAAAGGAATCTTCATACTTTGGACTGTAAAAGAGCTCTAGCCTTGTACTTATAAAGAACACAGCAACATAGAAAGTCCTCTCAACTCTTTGTTGCTTTTGATCCTTCTCATTTGGAACTTCCAGTCTCCAAGAGAACACTGTCAAACTGGATTGCTCAGTGTATTTCCTTTGCCTATCAGAGTAAGAATCTTCCTCTGGAGGGCCATGTCACAGCTCACAATGTGAGAGCCATGGCAGCTTCAATGGCTCATCTACACTCTGTGTCTATCGACGACATCTGTCGAGCAGCCACCTGGGCCTCTGTTCATACCTTCACAGCCCATTACTGCTTGGACAAGGACTCCCGCCGGGATGCCTTGTTTGGTCAGGCTGTTCTCGAACACCTGTTCCATACCTAATCAACTCCTACCCACCATCCCTGGTTGGATGCCAGAGATCCATGGGGGGAAGTGGAGCCCTTTCTCAGGGACGCACAACTTCTGGGGTTTCTCCCTGTTATCTAAAGCTAGGGAGTCCCTATATGTGAAGACTACATTCCTGCTTGTTCCTGGAGATAACATAGTTACTCACCTGTAACAGGTGATCTCCGGGAACAGCAGGAATTTAGTCTTCACAACCCACCCACCTCCCCTAGGAGTTGTATCTCTCTATCTCTTTCTCTTTCCCTCTCTCTCTCTCTTTGTCTCAGCTTTAAAACTCAACTGGAGAGAGGCAGTTGGGAAAGGCGGGAAGACAGCATGCAGGCGCTGTGGGATGCTCCCAAAAGCTTTCTAATTGGACGCTGGGGAGCGTTCCCGCGCAGGCTCCATCGGTACCGACGATATCCATATGTGAAGACTAAATTCCTGCTGTTCCCGGAGTAACTATGCTTTACTGCATATGATTAAAAGGATGTGTTCCTCCAGATACGGTTGATCCTTGCCTGGAAGTTATTGTCCGGCACAAAAAGGTTTTTGTAGGGGAGCTGTTATATAGTATGTTGGAACCTGCCATTTGTTTCTCAACAAACAGGGGCTAATTTCTCAACAAATGGGTGCCCTACATGAAGCGATGGGGTCACCCCTAAACAAAGACATGGGGAGGGGTGACCTGCATGGAGCGGCAGGTGCACCTACTCTTGCCACCTTGCAGGGTAGACTTAGATGGACCATACTGGTCTTTATCTGCCGTTATTTACTATGTTACTATATTATTGGCACCCTTATAAACAATTCAAATCTGTTTGAACAGAAGAACCTCATTCCCACTGCAGTAAAATTAGACACACGTGATAAATTGTCAATATTCACATAACTTGAATGAACTAATGAATGATGTCTCTGTTTAAAATGACTACATTCACTCACTCCCTGTTCCTTTTTCACATTGGAGAGGCAAGAGAACTGAAACCATCAGAAAAGCCATTATCACCAAACTTCAAAGGGATACAAAGCCATCTCAAAAGACCTTGGGATTTCTTTGTCTACAGTTTGCAATGTGTTTAAGATGTTTTCTGCTCATGGAATTGTCAGGAACCTCCAGGATGTGGTAGGAAGACTAAAATTAATCCAGTAATTCTTCGATGGTTTGTGCGAACTATTAGAAAAACACCATGTACAACATCCAGATAGCTTACGGCTGATCTGGAGCAATCTGGAGTGGTGGTTTCAACCCAGCCATATGCCACGCACTAAACATAGAAGGACTTCAAGGGTGAAGGCCAAGGAAGACCCCACTGCTCAAAGACAGACACAAAAAGGCACACCTGATCTTTGCCAAACTCACCTTGAGAAACCCCTGCCCCTCTGGGAAAATGTTCTGTGGGCAGACGAAACCAAGCTTGAGCTTTTTGATAATGCAGACCAGCGATACGTTTACAGGAGAAGAAATTAAGCTTATAAGGGAAAAGAAAAAACACCCTTTCTACAGTTAAATATGGTGGAGGTTCCATAATGTTATGGGGCTGTTTTGTTGCCTCAGGAACTAGAGGCCTGGAACGTATTAAAGGAATTATGAAGTCAGAGGATTACCAAGGTATTTTGGAGCTAAATGTACTAACTAGTGTCAGAAAGCTAGGTCTGGGTTGAAGGTCATGGGTCCTCCAGCAGGACAATGACCCAAAACATACATCCAAAAGTACAAAAGAATGGTTAAAAAAGAAAAAGATGGACTGTTTTAAATTGGTCAGCAATGAGTCCTGATCTCAATCCAACTTTGGAAAGAGCTGAAATCTGCCATGGGTAAAAGGAATCCTGGAAACATTCATGAACTGGAACAAATCACAGTTGAGGAGTGGGAGAAACGACTAGCAGACAGATGTACGAAACTTATAGATGGCTACAAGAAACATTTGGAGGCTGTCATCACTGCCAAGGGTTGTGCAACCTAATATTAGTGAAGGGTGCCATTAATCCTGTCCAGGTCATTTTTTTTAAAATATTACTAGGTCTTAAGTTGCACAGACATCTTTTTTTGTGTTGTATACTTTTGAACATACTATTAAAATATTATGATGACATACAGATGGAATATTTCCAATTATTTCTCAAGATATTGTACACAACATACCTAAAATGCAAGGATGCCAATAATGTTGACCACAACTGTAGGATTTATTTTGTTAGATGACCTCTTTTTGGAGAGCAAATGTGATTTGGTTTATGTTCGATAAGAGCAATGATTAAAAATTGGATCCACCAGAGTGCTTTTACAATATAGTTGGTGGAAATGAAATACATAAACATGTATATGAATGCTCCTATCTGATTGTATTGGTTATTGATGGTTGTTCATGTTATTATTTGATGATCCTCATTTTTCAAAATGATTGCTCTACCAGTGGATTAATTGGAGTTTTGGATATTCTGTGTACTATCCGGATAGAGTCAGATGTGTAATGATTTTCAGCAACATTGTAAGCATGGATAGAACTTATGGGCCCAATATTCGAAGGGCATTTACATGATTTACAGCCCAGTAAACCATGTAAATGCCCTAAATCGGGATATTCAACTGCACTTACACGGTTAGTGCCGTTGAATATCCCTTTCAATGCCTTCTACATGCCCTGATGCTCTATGGTTAGCATTGGGGCTTGTTGGGGGTGTTCCGGGACAGAGCAGAGGCAGAGACTGCTGCTAACCAGATAGCGGCAATATTGCACCACTACTCGGTTAGCCATCCACGCTAAAACTAGGCCAGCTTTTGGCTCGCCTAGTTTTAACTGAGGATGTTAACTGGTTAGCAGTGCAGTATCGCTGCTACCTGGTTAGCTTCAGCAGCTCCACGGCATTGAATATCTGATGTTAAGGGTCGGTGGGCAGGACTATGTTTTTAATTTTTCCATAAAATAACCAACAAAGGCACCAGATTTCATCATTGGCCCTTTTTAAACTGCTGTTTATTTTTTTATTAAATTAATGAATGAAATTAATAATTTCTTCAATTCAGATATAACTAATTTCCTCTCCTTTTAGTTAGATATAAAATTCATTTTTCCAAATCTTTTTATAAAGATCATTTCTCCTCGAAATAGTACTGTGTTTCACAAGAAACCATAAACTTCTTTCTGCTTCAGGGAAAGATTTAAATGTTCAAATTCGGTTTGTCATTCTTCTTGTAGTTTCAGCATATTCAGCATTTCATGCTGTCATGCCATTTACCAAAGAGCTATTCAGATGTTCTGCTGTGTGGACAGCCATTGAATTCCTCCCAGCATTTTCATCTTCTCCTTAGCAAGGGAATCTAGACAGCAAACCATTTGAATTGCTCTTTGGTAAATGGCATGGCTGCATGAAATGCTGAATATACTGAAACTACAAGATCGCTTGGAAATTCTTTGTGATCAAGCCATTGGCACCCAAAACAATGGGTAATATTTCTGTATAATTCTACCACATTTTTTAGTCTCTGATTGACGATACTTGGGTGTCAAGAAATGCAATCTCATCATGGGTTGTATAGATTCTAATTTAAATCAAGTGCAACTTTTTGATTTTCTGAAGGGAAAAGTTCTTTGGTTTTTTTTGTTTTTAATTAATGAATTCAGTTCACTTTAGCTGGTATTTAATTGTTTTACAGTGAACACTAAAGAATTTCTTGAGCAAGAAGAAAGTAAGATACCAGTGGATGAAGTATTTTTTCACAGGTAAATATTGATCATGCAAAGAAAATGTTTGTATGAGCAATGTGGTTGGTTGAATATGTATAGTAACCCTTTACCTACAAAGACAAAGCAAATGTTTGTTAAGAATATTCACATTATAAGGATATATTCTTTCATTACATTATACCTATGCAAAGCACATATGCAACCACACTTTGAGTATTATGTACATTCTGATTACTGCTTGTCAAAGATATGGCCGAACTAGAAAACATACAGAAAAGCATGACTATTATTTTAAGAGGATGGAACGGCTCCGTTATGAAGAAAGGTATGACAGGTTGAGGCTCCATAGTTTTGAGACGAGCAGACTAAGAGGAAACATAATGAAACCATACTAAATCAGGAGTGTTGTGAAACATTTTTTTACTCTTTCAAATAGGACTAGGGGACACTCCATGAAACTAACTATTACTATATTTAAAATGAATTCTAGAAAGTATTCATCCTGGTAAAGTGCTGTTAACTGTAGAATATGCTGCCAGAGACACTGTCCAGAGTTATTAGCCAAGTTTTAAAAAAATATTTGTATGTTCCTTCACGGCCCTGCAGTCTAGTCCCGACTTTGGAGTTTATGTACCTCCTCCAGCAGCTATGGAGACTGAGAAACGTCAATCTTCTGGTGACCCTGGTACAAATACCCCCGGGACCGCCTCCTCTGTCCAGTATTCTCAGTCTCCATAGCAGCTGGAGGTTGGGGAGCCTGGAGTGGAGGCTCCCAGGAGGAACACTTTAGGAAGTAGCTAGTGTAAATTTGGATAATTGGATTAAAAGAAAAAGGAAGAGGAACTGGAGGAGAGTGACTTTTGCAAGTCAGGCTGTGCTGAGGCCCCCTTCCTAGCTCCCTCCCGCTCGTGGTATTGTGGGCAGGGGAGGAAGGCAGCTGATTGGGTGTCAAAGGGCCAGGCTCCGGTTCACGAACCCACTGCTTGGGTGAGGAACCGGCAGCTCAGAGTGAGGAGTGCAGTCAGGGATAGGTGCGGAGGCCCTCTGCAGGGCCGCTAAGCCCCGCAGTACTGGGTCCTCAGTTGAAGATTCCCTCCCATCGCGGGAGCCGCGGTCCAGCTGAGCGCGGGGGGGGGGGGGGATCGATTGCCGTCAGTGCTCTCAGGCGGCGGAGGTAAGCTGCCTATCTTTTCTCCTTTCCTTTGTGGGGGTCGCAGGCAAAACAGGACGGCAGCGAGTAGATAATATTTGTTTTGGGAGCACGGGAAGGCCGCGGCAGCAGCGGGAAGGCCGCGGCAGCAGCGGGCCTCCAGGAGACTTGGCGGGAAGGTTTTTCCTTACGGCTAGCAGTGCGGGGGGACAGCTTCTAGGGGGAGGATTGCGCAGTCCCTTCGGTATAACGCTAGTAAAGCATTTGTTTTTAGGCAGTAAGCACAGGAGCTGGTAGCTTCGCTGCAGGATATTTCCCTGTTGGAGGGGGTTAGAGAGGACCGTCCAGAGGGTTAGTGAGCAAAGGCAGGGATGCCTTCTAAACAGGTGTGTTTGCTGTGTGGGCTTCTCAAGGGACCTGTATCCGAGGCAGGAGCCTGTAAGAGCTGTTCTCAAGAATCCCTTACTATGGATCCAGGGCTAGAACGTTCCTGTGAGGGACAAAAGGTTCTGAGGTCAGCCCCTGGTTCTCCTTCAGTGCCGCGGTTGGAGCAGGCGGCAGGGCCTTCCTCGGCCCTGGACAAGCCAGCTTTTCAGACAGCGTTGCCAGAGGGGTTGGCTGCGGTTTTCTCGCAGGAGTTTGTGGCTTTGCTGCAACACGCCTTCAGGGGCGCTCATACTGATGCTGGGAAGGCACCATTGGGAGGGGACCAGGGCGTGAAGCGTGCAGGTACGCCTCTGGGCTTAACAGGGCTTAACAGGGGCAGACGTTCCCGCCAAAAGGCCTAGGAAGGAGAAGCATTTGCAGGAGCTGTCAGTGGCTTCTGAGGGTCCCTTCTCAGAGGAAGGAGAGCAGGAGTTGGATTTAGAAGATGAGTTAGAAGAAGGAGAGTTAACAGGTCAAGAGGATCAAGCGAGAGTGGTCAGGGTGTTTAGGCGAGACGCCCTTATAGATGAGACTTTGAAAACATTGAATATGCCGGCTGCAGAGCCGGGGGAGGATATTTTTTTGGAAGATCCCTTGCTACAGGCATTTCGTAAGTCACAGAGGGCGTTCCCAGTGCACAGAATGATGCGGGAAATGATTCAGGAAGAATGGGACATGCCAGAAGCAGGTCTTAAGGGGTCCAGAATTATGTCCCGCCTTTACCCTCTGGTAGACCAGGATCGGGAGTTGTTTAAGTCACCAAAGGTGGATGCGGCGGTCTCGGCAGTGACCAAGAAGACTACAATCCCGGTGGAAGGTAGTGCAGCGCTCAAGGATGTGCAAGATAGGCGGTTAGATACCTTGTTGAAGCAGGTATTTGATGTTAATGCCCTTGTTAAAACCCAAGAGGATTGTGGAAAATTGCAAGAGGATCTTGATAAATTGGAAGTCTGGGCATCAAAATGGCAGATGAAATTTAATGTGGACAAGTGCAAAGTTATGCACCTAGGGAAGAACAACCCAAACTATGGTTACACGATGCAAGGTTCCACATTAGGAACCACCACCCAGGAAAAAGATTTAGGCGTCATTGTGGATAACATGTTAAAACCCTCCACCCAGTGTGCAGCGGCAGCCAAGAGAGCAAATAGAATGCTAGGTATCATAAGGAAAGGAATGGAAAATAAAACAAAAGATATTATAATGCCTCTATATCATTCCATGGTGACACCGCACCTTGAATATTGTGTGCAATTCTGGTCGCCGTATCTTAAAAAGGATATAGCGTTATTAGAAAAGGTTCAGAGAAGAGCCACCAAAATGGTAAAGGGGATGGAAGGATACTCCTATGAAGAAAGGCTAAAAAGGTTAGGGCTCTTTAACCTGGAAAAGAGACGGCTGAGGGGGGAGATATGATAGAAGTCTATAAATTAATGAACGGAGTGGAACGGGTACACGTAGATCGATTGTTTACGTTATCAGAATATAGAAAGACTAGGGGACATGCAATGAAGCTACAGGGTAAACTATTTAAGACTAATAAAAGAAAATATTTTTTCACTCAATGTGTAATCAAACTCTGGAATTTGTTACCGGAGGATGTAGTAAAGGCTGTTAGTGTAGCTGGGTTTAAAAAAGGTTTGGACAATTTCCTGGAGGAAAGGTCCATAAGCCATTATTAAGAAGGGACCCAGAATATCAATGCTTGACCCAGTACAAGCATTGTGGAACCTGTGTCTTTTGGGGAAACTGCTAGGTACGTATGACCTAGATTGGCCACTGTTGGAAAAGAGGATACTGGGCTTGATGGACCTTGGTCTGACCCAGTATGGCATATCTTATGTTCTTATGTAACGATGCGCTGTCGCAGAGACTGCCTTGTCGACCGGAGACGAAGCAGGCGTTGCAGTGGTAGTTGAGACCGGGGATGCTGGAAGAGGGGATGCCTCTGGAGGCTGATGCCTGGACCACCCTCATGACGGACCTCAGTCTGGTAGGATGGGGGGCGCACGTCGAAGGCAACTTTGCGCAAGGTCAGTGGACGGAAGTGGAAAGGACATGGTCCATCAACAGATTGGAACTCAGAGCGGTGGCTCTAGCGCTGTGAGCCCTTCAGACGTCGCTACAGGGAAAGGCGGTGCGCGTATTCTCCGGCAGTGCGCCACTGGAGGGCGAGGCCGCTCATCTGTTGGAGTGGGCCGAAGAGCATCTACTGGTGCTGTCGGCGGCACATGTAGCAGGGGTAGACAATGTGACAGCCGATTTTTTTGAGTCGAGTCAAGGTGGACCCAGCGGAGTGGGTGCTACACCCGGAGGTCTTCACAGTGATAGTGCGCCGCTGGGGGGGACCGGTTATGGAGCCAATGGCAATGTTGGAGTCAGCAAAGCAAGCAGATTCTTCAGCAGAAGAAGGGAAAGGATATCAGAGGGGCTCGATGCTCTCATTCAAAGGTGGCCAAAGCGACAGCTTCTGTATGTTTTTCCCCCCGAGTGCTAATAGGTCCGTGCTGCAAAGAATAGAGCTCCACAAGGGTCAGGTGATTCTGATAGCGCCGGACTGGCCCAGAAGGCCGTGGTATGCGGATCGGGTCAGGCTGCTGGCGGACAGTCCCTGGCGGCTCCCGGTTCGGGAGGACTTCTTGTTCCAGGGTCCCATACTCATGCCGCAGGTGGATCGATTCTCGCTTACGGCTTGGCTCTTGAGCGGGCGAGGCTGAAAGCAAGAGGATATTCTTCAGCAGTCATTTCCACCATGCTGAAAGCTAGGAGGAAATCCACATCCATAACGTATGTTCGGGTATGGCGTGTGTTTGAGGCGTGGTGCGCGGATAGGGGTCTCCAGGCGTTGGGGGCTTCTGTGTCACACATGCTAGCCTTCTTGCAGGATGGTTTCGACAAGGGTTTGGCGGCAGCTTCTTTACGAGTGCAGGTGGCAGCGCTGGCGTGTTATCAAGGTAAGATAAGGGGGGAGATGCTGGGCTCGCACCCGGATATTAAACGTTTTTTGCGAGCAGTGTCTCTTCTGCGGCCTTCTTGTCGTTCTCCGGTTCCGCGGTGGGACCTCACGTTGGTGTTGGACACCTTATCCCACGAACCTTTTGAGCCTTTGGCACAGGCGTCAGATAAGGATCTCACTCTCAAGACGCTTTTTCTCGTGGCGATTTGTTCAGCGCGGAGGATTTCGGAGCTTCAGACTGTCGTGCCGAGAGCCTTTTTTGAGGACAAGGTAGTCTTGAGGCCAGTACCGTCATTCTTACCGAAGGTGGTGTCGGCGTTTCATGTGAATCAGGTAGTTTCGCTACCAGTGTTTGAGGATCCGGGGGGGGTGCGTCAGGTTCCGGTTCCTTACGTTCTCTGGATGTCCGACGGTCTTTGAAACGGTATCTTCGGAAGACGGCGGGTTTCCGAAGGACGGATAGACTTTTTGTCCTGTTTGGAGGACCACGGAAGGGGGAAGCGGCTATTAAAGCTTCCATTGCGCGGTGGCTTAAGGAGGCCATAGCGTCGGCTTACATTTTGAAATGTAAGGTAGTGCCAGAGGGCATTAGGACTCATTCGACCAGGGCACAAGTGGCGTCATGGGCGGAGTATAGTCTAGTGCCGGCGGTTGAGATTTGTAGAGCGGCGACTTGGTCGTCATTTAATACGTTTGTTAAGCATTACCGTCTTGATGTGCAAGCTGAACGAGATACTTGTTTTGGCGCAGCGGTGCTTCAGGCTGGCCGACCGGGTCCCTCCCGGTGAGAAATGGTTGTACTGCTTTGTTACATCCTCCAAGGTCAGGACTAGACTGGAGGGCCATGAAGGAAGGTGAAATTAGACTTACCTGCTAATTGTAGTTCCTTTAGGAACTCCCGCCTAGTCCCATATCTCTCCCTTGTTGTTTTTGTGTTGGCCTGAAGCACGTCTTTAGGGCTCAAGTGGAGAGTATAGCGGTTGATATGCATGTGCAGGCCATACTTAGAAGGGGGGTTGGAGGAGTACAGGAGGAGTTACGGAAGGCCTGTTTTCTTCAGGGAGCAAGGAGGGGCAATCTTCCTTGGCACAGTTTTACATGCGTAAGTAAAGTTACTTCTCTTCTCATCATTGTTGACTGGATTAGTTATCTCCGGTTAGTTACGGTTATCTTACAGTCATTTTAAAGTTCAGGTAGTAATGTGCTGGCTACTTCATTATTGTTTGAGTGAATCTGCTTTGTCAGTAGGTTACTGGACAGAGGAGGCGGTCCCGGGGGTATTTATACCAGGGTCACCAGAAGATTGACGTTTCTCAGTCTCCATAGCTGCTGGAGGAGGTGCATAAACTCCAAGGTCGGGACTAGACTGGAGTTCCTAAAGGAACTACAATTAGCAGGTAAGTCTAATTTCACCTTATTACAGCAGGGGTTCCTAAACCTGCCTCGCAGCCAGTCTGGTTTTTAAGATATCCACAATGAATATGCATATGAGAGATTTGCATGCACTGTTTTCAATGTATGCAGATCTCTCTCATGCATATTTATTGTGGATATCCAGAAAACCCGACTGACTGGGGAGGCACCAGGGCAGGTTTGGGAACCCCTGTTCTAGAGGGAAGGTCAGTTAACTCTTATTTATCTGAATAGTCTGAGGTGTTTCTGCTTCCCACTTTATGGATTGAGCAACATGGAATAGGCTATCTGAAATCTGCTAGGTTCTTCCAAGTGACCTGGATTTGTTACTGTCAGATACAGGTTACTGGGCTAAGTGGATGATTGGTCCGATCTAGCTTAGCATTTTTTACGTTCTCAGACCACTTTATTCAGCAGAACATAAGAAATTCCATACTAGGTCCATTAAGTATAGTATCCTTTTTCCAACAGTGGCTAGTCGAGGTCACAAGTACCTGTCAGGTTCCCAAAAGGGAATGGGAAGAACATGTTGCTTGCTGTTCACTTTTATATACAGCAGGCATGTCCAACAGGTAGATCGCGATCTACCTGTAGATCGCGGAGGGTTCAGAGGTAGATCGCGAGCCCCACCTGGCTCCATCGCTCCAGCAGCTTGCCCCATCGCTAGGAGAGAGCTCATGCCGGCAGGTCGTCTGCCAAGGGCTTGCCGCCGCTGCTGATCCTTTGCCTGTCTTTACCCTGCCTGCAGGAATCTTGCTTGTGTGTGTATTGGGAGCGCTTGTTGTTTTCGTGCCAATAGTTTGTGGGTACCCCAGGGAGCCACAGCCCGTGCCCCGCAACGAGACGCCACAGGCCCGGCATCATACCTGGTCTCTTGCCTCTCAGAATCACCCATTCCTGCCCCCGCCCCAACACCCCTTAGAAGTGTGTTATATACCGGGCGATATCCATTTTCCCGGCCTTTACCTAAATACATTTACCGTATTAGTTGTGTCGTGTGCTGGTTGTTGGTCGCTTTATAGTTCGCTTTCATTAAACGTTTTCAGGCAGACACAACAAAGTGTCAAGAATTTGGTGATTTTGGCGGGCTTTTCCAATTTTGTTCTAACTTGCCTATGCCTTGCCTTCGAATTGGTTCAAACCACTGACTTTTGCTTGCCTCTGCAATTTTATTTTGCCTAGCCTTTGCATTGATTCTGCACTGCAATTATATTTTGCTTTGCCTTTGTGTTGATTCTACACTGTGTGCAGAATTTATTAAATCGCGTATGGTGGTATTTGAAATTGTTTGGCAGTATTTGATTTTATCTGGTTTGCTGGACAGGTGTTTGAGTTTTTTTGATGATTGTTTGGTGGTATTTGATTATTTGTGCCAGTGTGATGAATTCTTATTTTTACTTTTAGAACTGCATGTGTGGTTTTGGCATCTCCAGTCCTTGTATTGCACTTCATCCAGAGGTCTTCAGTTTCTGTTGAGGATGTCTTCAGTTTCTGTTGATCTTTAATACTTTGGGACAGTGACAGTTTTGGACCAGATTCAGCCAGTGTTTATACTAACTTAGCAGATTTGGCCTTCTTACATCCAGCCACCCCAGTATAACGAAGATGAATGTTCCAAAGAAGAGAAAAACCTACCACTTTCATGATGAATGGGAAATGGACTACTTCTTCATCATGGTGAAAGACAAGTGTTGTCTAATTTGTAACGCCCCAGTATCCTTGCCCAAAAACGGTAATCTGGAACGTCATTATAAGGCTCTGCATAACAATAAGTTTGATGCTGATTTTCCACCCAAAAGTGAAATTCGTGAACTGAAGCTCAAAGAACTTAAGTCGAAATTGGCTACTCAGCAACAGTTGATGGCGAAGCCAAGGTCACATTCAGTCAATGCAACCATAGCATCCTTCAAGGTCAGCAATCTGATCGCAAAGAAATGCAAACCTTTCACTGAAGGGGAATTTGTAAAAGATTGTTTTCTTGAAGCAGCTGACAATTTTTTTGAAGGATTTAAAAATAAGAAAGGGATCATAGCTGCTATTCAAGATGTACAATTGTCAAGAAACTCCGTCGTGCGACGAATAGAAAAGATGTGTGGAAACACAACCGAACAATTGTTGGAGGATGTTTCAAATTGTGTTGCTTTCTCACTCCAACTGGATGAATCTACAGACATAAGAGACATAGCCCAGTTACTAGTCTTTATCCGGATGGTTTTTGAAGACTTCAGTGTTAAAGAAGAACTACTTAGAATGATTTCTTTAAAAGGGAGAACTACCGGTCAGGAAATATTCAGTTCTTTCCATTCTTTTGTGACAAAGTGTAATCTTCCATTGCATAGACTTGTCTCCATCACTACTGATGGAGCAAGAGCAATGACAGGTGAGGTTAACGGTTTCATAGCCCTCTGTAGACAGCATGACAACTTCCCAGATTTCCTTTCTTACCACTGCATCATTCACCAGCAATTTTTGGCAAGCAAGAGACTCAATACAAAGACTGTCATGGACATCACTTTTAAAATTGTAAATTCAGTTCGTGGAAGATCACTTCAAAGACGGCTTTTTCAATCTTACTCTTGATGAGGGGGCAGCGGAAATCATTTTGCACACAGATGTAAGGTGGCTAAGTAGGCACAAATTTCTGCAAAGATTTTGTGATTTCCTGAATGAAATTAAGTTTTTTGAAGGAGAGGGGAGATGGCCAAGCAGAGTTGGAAGATAAGGAGTGGTTATGTGATCTGGCATTTCTCGCTGACTTTACAGGCGAATTAAGTGTTCTCCAGGACCAAGCATGAAGTCAGTCCTCACATATGGGTAACATCGACGTCGATGGAACCCTTGCGGAGCATTTCCCCAGCTTTCTATGAAAGCCTTTGGGAATACTGCATGCATGCGCGGTCCCCTTATTTATTTATTTCTCTTATATACCGCGCTATTTGATATCAGTGCGGTTTACATGGAACATCAAGGTATTTTACGGTGGGGGATTACACCGTAATTACAAACAGGGATCTCAACTTGGATAACCATATTAACTATTTACACATATATTTACCTTCCCGCCTAAAGGTGCCATCTTTTTTCCGTGGAGCCCATCGGATGTGTGTCCTAGTTCACCCGGAAAATAGTTCGATTTTTTCGTCAATTCCTTGAGATTTCTTCGCGGATTTTTTTTTCTCCGGTTTGACGCCGGTTCCCCTTCTCGCCGGGTTCGGTACACTGGTATCGAGCCCGGTCTTAATTTTTTTTTGTTTTGTTTTTGCCCTTCGTGGCTGGCGTTCGCGCCCTTTTTTCCCTATTCCCTGGAAGGCCGGTCCTTTGACCTCGCGGGGACTCTTTTTTTCCCTGATGGCTTCCAGTGGTTTTAAGAAGTGTGATCGGTGTAAGAAACTAATGTCTCTCACCGACACACACGACTGCTGCCTTTGGTGCCTCGGTCCTGATCATGATCCTAAGATCTGTGGACCATGTGGGAAAATGTCCACTAAGGCACTTCGAAGTCGTCAGCACCAAAAGGAAAGGCTTTTCTCCGATTCGGCCTCCGGCTGGGCCTGGACCTCGTCTGAGGCCTCGACGTCTTGGGAGTCTGACCCCGAGCATCGTCGGGGTTCGTCGCAGAGGGGGTCCCCCGAGCGGGAGCGAAAGAGGAAGAAGCGGCTCGCGAGGTCGGAGGAGGTCTCTGGCTCCTCGAGGGCTAGATCACGGACCCCTGACCGCCGTCCCGGGCCCGTGGAACAGGAGAAGCCGTCAAAAGTACCTCGGGTGGAGCTGGAGTCTGCTGGACACGTAAGTCCTGTTGTCCTCGAGGACTCTCCTCCCAGGGAGCCGACATCAGGCCCGGCACCGCTGGGGCCCGAGTCAGTGGCTGCTGAGTCTCCTGAGCTGGGTCTCAGGCTGACAGCCTTGGAGTGCAGACTGTCTGCCTTCATGGATCAGCAGCGGGTGCTGATGGCCAGTCTCGCTGGTGCATCTGCCCCGACCACCGGGACGTCGACGTCGAAGTCGACCCCGGAAACTGAGCCGATACTCGAGACCATGAAGGCTCGAGGTCATCCTCGGTCACGACGCCGGTGCCTTCGGCGTCGGGGCGGGTGCTGCCGGGCCCCGCGCGGTTGGAGCCCGACTCCTCTTTGGACGAGTCCACCTGGGAGATGGAGGATGAGGAGTCTCCCGATACCTTCAAGACTCAGTGCGTCCCGTAGGACTCACCGCAGTCTGAGCCCTGGAGTAGGTCCTTTCCAGAGGATACCCGGTTCTCGGAGTTTGTTTGGGATATGGCCACTGCTTTGGCGATACCGGCGGATCCCGAGGAGGAGCCAAAGAGCTCGAGGCCCTCCAGTATGACTCTCCTCCAAAGGAGGCCTTTACTGTGCCGGTTCCTCCGATGCTGGAACGGCTCCTCTTCCAGATGTGGGAGGCACCGGCCTCGGCGCTGGTTCTGAGCAAGCGGGTTGATTCCATTTATCGACTCCGTAAGAAACATAGAAACATGATGACAGAAAAAGACCACATGGCCTATCTAGTCTGTCCTTCCATAACAACAACTACAACAGTCCACTTTTTACCTTTAGAGATCCTCTGTGTTGGTCCCATGCTTTTTTGAATTCAGTTACTGTCCTCATCTCTACCACCTCCACTGGGAGACTATTCCATGGATCCACTACTCTTTCCGTAAAGAAATATTTCCGCATATCACTCCTGAATCTATCTCCCTTCACCCTCATCCCATGTCCCCTCGTAGCAGAACTTGGTTTCAATTGAAAGAGGCTCTCTCCCTGAACATTTATGCCACGGAGGTATTTAAACATCTCAATCATATCACCTCTATCCCTCCTTTCCTCTAAGGTGTACATATTAAGATCCTTAAGTCTGTCCTCATATACTTTATAATGAAGCCCACTAATCATTTTAGTAGCCACCCTCTGCACCGACTCCATCCTGTTCACATCCTTTTGAAGGTGCGGTCTCCAGAATTGCACACCATACTCCAAATGAGGTCGCACCAAAGACTTATACAGAGGCATTATCACCTCCTTTTTTCTGCTAGCCATTACTCTCCGTATGCACCCAAGCATCCTTCTAGCTTTTGCCGTCGCCTTTTCTACCTGTTTAGCTACTTTAAGATCCTCAGACACAACCACGCCTAGGTCCCGCTCTTCTTTAGTGGAACAAAGTACTTCACCTCCTATACTGTATTGCTCCCTTGGATTGCTGCAGCCCAAATGCATGACCTTACATTTTTTAACATTAAATCCCAGCTGCCAAATTCTAGACCATTCTTCAAGCTTAGCTAGATCCCTCCTCATGTTATCTACACCTTCCTGGGTGTCTACTCTATTGCAGATTTTGGTATCATCTGCAAAGAGGCAAACCTTACCCGACAGCCCTTCCGCTATATCACTAAGAGCCCTGGGTTTCAAAAGGCGCAGCTACCGCACCCTTCCATGGTGGTGGAATCGGCCATGCATTGTCTGAAATGTCAGAAGATGCACTCCGCGGTGCCCCCTGGCAGGGAGGCCCAGACCTTGGATGCGTTCGGTAGAAAGTGCTTCCAGGGCTTGATGCTTGCTTACCATGTCCAGTCTTAGCAGCTGTACATGGTCATGTACTTGCGGGACCTGGCAAAGGAGCTTGACGGGTTCTCTGCTGGTCTCTCCGGGGAACCTTTGCAGAGGTTCAAGCCCTTCTCTTCAGGGATCCGGGAATGCTCTAAGTTTATGTCCCAAGCGGCCTACGATGGCTTCGAGGCCTCGGCCTGTGTTGCGGCTGCCGGCATCGCGGCTCGACGCCAGGCATGGCTGCCGGCATCGCGGCTCGACGCCAGGCATGGCTGCAGTCATCGGACCTCGAGCCATGGGTTCAGGACAAGTTGGTCGATGTCCCTTGCCGAGGTGAGAATCTTTTTGGCAAGCCCATGGCCGAGAAGGCTGCTGAGCTCGAGACCGAGCACCTCACGAGGACAAGGCTGTCTCGAAAGACTTCTGTCCCTTCACACAAGAAGAAGGGCTCGGGTAAAAAGTCCTTTTACCCGAGGAAGGCGACTGCCTACAAACAGTCCCCACCTTACCAGGCCTCCCCCGCTCCCCCACAGGGTCAGCCGGCCAAGGGACAGGGACATGGGCCCCATAGGCAGAAGGCCCCCAAGCCTCCGGCTCCTGCTCCCACTCAGCAGGGTGGGGGGTTTTGACTCCCAAGGCATAGCCTGTCCGTCTCTGCTGTCCCATCCCTGCACATGACGTCGCCTAGCCCTGTTTGCCCACCGGTGGCCACCCATTACAGGGGACAACTGGGTCTTAAGAATAGTCCACAAGGGCTACCTGCTTCATTTTCATCAGTTGCCTCCTCCCTATTTTCCAGGAGAGCCTCCAAGGCCTCCTCTCCATACAGCCCTCCTCCTGCAGGAGCTCCAGGGTCTGTTACGAGACCAGGCGGTGGAGCCTGTGCCTCCCCACCTACAAGGTCACGGTTTCTACTCCAGGTACTTCCTAGTACCAAAGAGAACAGGGGATCTCAGGCCTATTCTCGACCTCAAAAATCTCAACAAGTTCTTACAGAAGGAAAAGTTCAAGATGCTTACTCTTGGAACACTTCTGCCCTACCTCCATCAGGAAGATTGGCTATGCTCTTTAGATCTAAAGGATGTGTACACTCACATCCTCATTCATCCAGACCACAGAAAGTACCTCAGGTTCATTGTGGGAGGAAACCATTATCAGTACAGAGTGCTGCCATTTGGCCTCACCTGCGCCCCAGAGTCTTTACCAAATGCCTGGCAGTGGTGGCGGCCTACTTGAGGAATCAGGGTATCTTTGTCTTCCCCTGTCTGGACGACTGGCTTAACGTCAAGCCACCCTCCGAACGATTTCTCTATTCCAGCATCTGGGGTTTGTCATAAACTTCGCAAAGTCCACTTTGCTCCCCTCCCAAAACTTAGAGTTCATAGGGGCAAGGCTAGACTCTCTGCGGGCAAAATCTTTCTGGCCAGAGGACAGAGCCCAAAGACTGATGACCTTGGCAAAACAGTTTCTCAGCAGGTCACTGGTCTCTGCCAGGCTCTGCCTGAGGCTTCTCGGCCACATGGCTTCGACAGTACATGTGACGCCCAATGCCAGGCTTCATATGAGGCCTGCGCAATGGTGTCTCAGGAGTCAGTGGTCGCAGGCCACAGGGAGCCTCAGCGACAGAGTAAGGGTGTCCAGACCATTCCTGCACTCCCTACGTTGGTGGCTGCATCCCCCCAACTTACTGAAAGGGATGCCTTTTCAGCCACCTGGGTCCACAGTGGTATTGACCACCGATGCCTCCCTACAGGGCTGGGGTGCACACTGTCTGGGCAAGTGCACCCAGGGCCTGTGGTCTCCCTGGGAGGTCCAGCAGCAGATCAATCTACTGGAACTTCGGGCTATTCGCTTAGCCCTCAAGACTTTCTCTCAAACCCTGGCTCACCAGTCTGTTTTAGTGCAAACAGACAATCAGGTAGCCATGTTTTATGTGAACAAACAGGGAGGCACTGGGTCCAGGCTCCTTTGTCAGGAGGCGCAGGACCTTTGCTTGTTTGCGCTCAGGCACAACATGTTGCTCAAGGGGGTTTATCTCCCTGGCCAGGAAAATTACCTAGCAGACAGGTTGAGCAGGATTCTGCAGCCCCACGAGTGGCAGCTCCATCCCTTGGTAGTTCAGAAGATCTTCCTGAGATGGGGACTTCCATCCATAGATCTCTTTGCCAGTCCCCTGAATAGACAGCTGCCCAGGTTCTGCTCCAGGCAACCGCATCCTCGGAGACTAGCAGCAGATGCTTTTCTGATTTCCTGGTCCCAAGGCCTCCTATATGCGTTTCCTCCCACACCTCTGGTGGTCCAAACCCTGTTCAAGATTCTAAAGGACCAGGCCTCGGTCCTTCTGGTAGCCCCCAGGTGGCCGAGACAACCTTGGTTTCCACTTCTGCTTCAGCTAGCAGTGGACACTCCACTACCTCTCAGGTTGCAGCCTGACTTTCTTAAGACCAGGGGTCTCTTCTGCACCCCAATCTCAAATCTCTCAATTTGATGGCCTGGAAGCTGCAAGGGTAGTTTTGGCTCCTTGGGGCCTACCTCCTGAAGTTGAAGAGGTCGTCCTGGCCTCTAGGAAGCAGTCCACTAGGAAAACCTATGCCCTGAAGTGGAAGAGGTTTTCTGTGTGGTGTCAGCTGTGTACAGAGGATGCTTTCTCCTGTGCTGTACCAGTGGTGCTTCAGTACCTGCTGCACTTATCCAATCAGGGCCTTAAGTCCAATTCTGTTCGGGTCCAGCTCTCAGCTCTAGCAGCTCACCACTCACTGGTGGAAGGACACTCTCTATCGGTTCACCCCTTGGTGTCCCGGTTTCTCAGAGGTTTGCTCTTGCTCAAACCTCCTGTCCGTCCTCCAGCCCCTGAGTGGGAGTTGAATGTGGTCTTGCAGCAACTGACTCGTCCACCTTTTGAGCCGATGGCTACTTGTCCTCTCCGCTTCCTTTCCTGGAAGACACTCTTCCTAGTAGCCTTAACCTCGGCCAGACGGGTGAGTGAGCTTCAGGCCCTAGTCTGTGACAGGCCTTTCACCCTCTTCTATAGGAACAGGGTAGTCCTTAGGACTCATCCAAAGTTCCTCCCTAAGGTTGTCTCCTCTTTCCACCTCAACCAGGAGGTGGTTCTTCCAACATTCTTCCCTAGGCCTCATGCAAGCCAGGCTGAAGCGGTCCTGCATACCCTGGACTGTAGGAGGACCTTATCCTTCTACCTTGACCGTACGCAAGGACATAGAAGGGTTACTCAGCTCTTCATCTCTTTTGACCCTAATAATTTGGGGTTAGCTGTGTCCAAGCGTTCCTTGTCCATATGTGGGTGATAGTGCCTAATGCTGCCATGTGGTAGGTCCTCAGTTTGATCCCTCAGTCTGTTATTCCCAAGTCAGCTGCTGATGCCTCTTGTGGGTGGAGAGGGAGTCCTGTCATTGTTGGCCAGATTAGAGCACATGATAGAGGGTTCTAGAAGGAGCCCTGTTACCTGTCTTCCAGCTTCATGAACATTGCTGCAGTAATCAGGCTAGAACAGTTGGAGGAAGGGTCTATTGCAGCGGCCTCCGACGTGCAATCCTCAGATGAAATATAGCCTGCCTGGCCTCAGGATGCAGCTCACTTAAAATTTTTTAACAAAAAAGAATTACCTAATTAACAATCTATCATACATGATTTTGAAGCATTATAGAGCTATTTGATGGATATGAAGTCAACAATTTAAGAAGAGATCCAAAGATTTTGATGAGTATAAATCATGCTCTAACAGGCTAAAATATTCATACAGTATGGCCCACATACACATTGATTTCTGATCATGGGGCCCATTGATGAAAAAAATGTAAGATCCCTGACCTATTAAAGTAGGGGAAAGTTCATTAGTTGTTAATGAAATCTCATGATGCCAGAATCCTAGCATTGGTTCCGATTGAGCTGGAAAAGAAAGGAGGAACTACCAGGCCAAAAAAAAGTGGACTATAGTTTTGAAAACAGACACCTTTATGAAAAACAAGAAAATCAGTTTATCTGTTTTCAGAAAATTTTACTTTTGGCAAAGTGCTTCATTTTATTTATTTTATTTATTTATTTATTTAACATTTTTTATATACCGTCTTTCTACGAATCAAGACGGTTTAAATATAACAATAAAGGCAGTATATTTCAACTGTTTACAAGGAACAAATAACTGGATACAGAATAAGCAACAAGAGAAACAAGATTATAATATACAGTTAATTGCAGTGAACAGTAACACAGGTACACTACCAAAAAACTGCCTCCAGTTTTGCAACTGATTCCTATAGATTTTGGGGTGCTGAATCCAGGAAAAATAGCCAAAATGTTCCATCATGTCACGTTTTCTTGCAAAATTAGATTTCTTACCCATATAAGGAATGTTCACATAATTTCTTTTTAGCCGACTGCAGTTTATTTTCTTGGCCCAAAATAGAGGTTGTAATGGTTAACTAACTAGAAACACTCCCTCATGATATTTTAGAGTGTTTTGTATTCATTTTATACATTAACAGGACAAGTGGGAGGCGGGGGGCTAAATCCAGTACTCGCGCTGGCTCATGTTCTTTCCTGTTTGCCTCGCCTCGTTAGCTCGCTCAAACACGGTGGTTGCGACATGAACGTTCCTGTCAAATTTCAGTTTCTTGCAAGTTCATTATTACCTTTTGTTTGCTCAGTCGTAATCCAGCTTTATTCCGAAGTGGTTCACTACAGTTGTAGTTTGCAGTGCTGTGTATTTGTGATGGCTCACAGAGCCAGAGGTTGCGTCAACTCTCCGGACAGTTTTTGTTTTATTTGTGGGGAATATACCGTGAAAAAGCGGCAGAGGAACATTTCTGCATTTATTAAAAAAGTATATTTTGCCTATTTCGGTTTGAAGTTAGGCGATCAAGACAAACCGTTGGCTCCTCACAAAGTGTGCAAGACATGTGAGGAAGATCTACGCTTATGGATGAAAGGTAAAAAACAAGCATTTCGTTTCGGAATATCTATGATGTGGCGTGAACAAAGAGACCACAGCAGTGACTGCTATTTTTGCTCTTGCATTGTGAAGGGATACAACTTAAAAAATAAGAACGTAATAAGTTACCCCAACCTTCGCTCAGCAATTAGGCCTATGCCTCATAGCAACGAAGTATCTGTGCCTGAACCACCAAAATCTTTGGATCATATTTGTGTGGACGGTGAGTGCTTTCGGTACCTTTGCTCAAAGTTCCCCCGACTTTCTGAAGCAAAGCTAAAGGAAGGAGTGTTTGTTGGCCCTGATATAAGGAAACTCATTTCAGATGGAGCATTCGCTGAAACGATGTCTGAGAAGGAAAAAGAAGCCTGGGATTCCTTCAAGGATGTTGTTCTCAAATTCTTGGGGAACAGGCAGGATGAGAACTATAAGGATATTGTTGCCAGGATGCTCAATGCCTTCAAAGAACAAGGCTGTAACATGAGCCTGAAAGTCCATTTCTTGCACTCCCATGTGAACTACTTTCCCGAAAACTTGGGGGCGTACAGTGAAGAACAAGGTGAAAGGTTTCACCAGGACATCAAGGACGCAGAGAGAAGGTACCAAGGAAGATGGAACACCACTATGATGGCTGATTTCTGCTGGTTGCTGCTGCGGGAAACCCCAGATGAAAAATACGCCAAGCAGCGCACCAAGAGAAGCATTCGGGGGAAGAAGAAACGGGCCCACCAGGAGATTGATTGACCCAAGAATGACTTTAAAATCTAAACTGTGTTGACAAATATCATGTTTTTACTAAACTTTGAAATAAAAATTTGCTAGTTATTACCACAGTGTCGGATCTCATTTATTAGAATTTTATTTTCACACCATCGGGTATTTGTCTTCATGTATTGCAATGGTGCGGTTTGCGTTTTCTATTCTTACATACATACCTGTACAACATTTTTTGCACATTCCTTTGCTTTGCTTTGTGTCTAACCTCGCTCTTATATGCTCAATGTTTGTGCACATGTATGTGGCTGTTTTAAGTGCAGACAATTTTGCTACCATCACAGTGTGTTTTGTTGACATTACTCTATTCTTATGTGCTGCCTTGTTACAATTTTCTTTATTCTTATTTGAATATCTACTAAACAATTAGTATAAAGAATTCATCCAAGAAACGTTTATCTCGATCGCACTCAATCTGAAACGTTCACCTCAACCTGCTAACCCAATGTAGCAAAAAATCTGTACGTGATGGAGCAAATTGGTTACCAGATTTGGATTCAGTGCACCAAAAAACGTAAAAATCAATCGAAACATTAGAGGCAGTTTAAAAAAGAAATTTTTTAGTGTACCTGTGTAATCAACTATTTATATATATGCATATGTCTGAGGACAGCTACGGATGGGATACTGTAAGGTTAAAGGAGTAGGGGCAGGGAGGTAAAAGTAAAAGGTTTGGTATTAGGGTGGGAGAGAGAAATGCTCAAGGAAAAGATGGGTCTTTAATTTTTTTCCGGAATTCAATGTGGCTCAAACAGTTGCGCAGTTCATGTGGAAGGGAGTTGCAGATATTATTTTCATTAAGGAAGCAGGCAGTGGGTAATAGTCAATCTGTGGTGTACTATTTTTTTCTTAGTAAATGCACTGCCTTAACTGTAAGGTATTTCACTGCTATTTATTTCTAAATTCACAAATTGTTCATTGTCTGAAAATATAAATGAAATATTCTCTACCAAAGAGAGCTTTTTATAAGCACTAGACAAGCAGGATGTCAAGCCCTTACATCTACGTGATGTCATCCAATGGAGCCCATGCTAGAAAAGCTCTAGTTTTGTGCAGCTTTGAGAAGCTTTGAAACAATGCTTCCATACATGTGCATGATTTTCCTCATTTTTCTGCCAAGCCAGTATGACGTCTTTCTCCAGAATCAAGTTCTAGTTGCGACAAAACAAAATTTCAAAATGTCTTAGAGAAGAAGCAGAAAGCGTAGTTACTCACCTGTAACAGGTGTTCTCCAGGAGCAGCAGGAATCAGTCCTCACATATGGGTGACGTCGGCGCCGACGGAGCCCTCGCGGAGCAATTTTCCCCAGCTTTCAAAGAAAGCCTTTGGGAATTGCAGCGCGCATGCGCGGTCCTCTTCCCGCCCAAGGGTCCCATCTTGCTCAGTCTTCTTTTTTCCGCGGAGCCCTACAGATGTTGCCTGTGAATCCCCGCAGAAAAGTTGATTTTTTTCTCTATTTTTCTCTTTTTTCTTCGGTTCGATGCCGGTTCTTTTCCCGCCCGGACTCGTGACGCCGGTTGCGAGTCCGTCCTTTATTTTTCGGTTTTTTGTCCTTCGTGACAGATTTCGCGCCTTTTTCCTTTTTCCCTAGCAGCCCGGTCATTCGACCTCGCAGGGGCCCTTTTTCCCCCGATGGCTGCCAGCGGCTTTAAAAAGTGTGACCTCTGTAAGAAACTCATGTCTCTTACAGACACTCATGACTTCTGCCTCCGCTGCCTCGGCCCAGATCATGACTCCATGATCTGTGGGCCATGCGGCAAAATGTCCTCAAAAGCGTTGAGGAGTCGGCAGCACCAGCGGGAGCGTATCTTCTCTGACTCCGGCCGGGCTCGGACCTCGTCGGAGGCTTCGACGTCTCGGGACTCTGGTCCTGAGCATCGTCGGAGTTCCTCTGAAAGGGGGTCTCCTACCCGGGAACATCATCGGAAGAAGAAACCCGCGAGGGCGGGATCGGTGGACGCTTCTGGTTCCTCGAGGGCCAGGTCGCATAGCCCCGATTCCCGTCCCGGGTCCTCGGAGACGGAGAGGCCATCAAAACATCCTCGACTCGAGGTGGACTTGCCCGCTCACGTAAGTACTGTTGTCCTCGTTGACTCGCCTCCGAAGGACCCGACGTCGGGCCCGACGCCGTCGGGGCCCGAGTCGGGGGCTGCTGGGTCTCCTGAGCTCGGACTCAGGTTGACGGCCTTGGAGAGCAGTCTGACTGCCTTCTTGGACCAGCAGCGGGTATTGATCGCTGGCCTCGCCGGTGCTTCTGCCCTGACCGCCGGGACGTCGACCTCCAAATCGACCCCGGAGACCGAGCCGATCCTTGAGTCCATGAGGGCTCGAGTCGATCCTCGGTCGAGGTCTCCTTCGGCCTCCCGTTCGGGACCGAGGTCGTCGACGCCGACTCCCTTGGCGTCGGAGCGGATAGCATCAGTGCCTGCCCGACCGGAGCCGATCGACTCCTCCTCCGAGGAGTCGGCCTGGGAATCTGAGGACGAAGAGTCACCTGGTTCCTTTCGGACTCAGTGTGTCCCTTCGGACTCCCCCGAGTCCGAACCTCGGAGACGGTCCCCCCCCCGGAGGATACCCGGTTCTCGGACTTCGTGAGGGATATGGCCAAGGCCTTGGCCTTCCCTGCGGATCCCGAGGAGGAGCCTCTAGTCGAAGAACTTGATGCCCTCCAATATGACTCTCCCCCGAAGGAGGCCTTTATTGTACCGGTTCCTCCGATGCTGGAATGACTTCTCTTCCGCATGTGGGAGAGCCCGGCGTCGTCGCCGGTGTTAAGCAAGCGGGTCGATTCCATTTATCGAGTCCGCAAGAGCCCTGGCTTCCAAAAGGCACAACTACCGCACCATTCCATGGTGGTGGAATTGGCCATGCATAGACTAAAGAGTCAAAAAATGCACTCCTCGGTGCCCCCTGGTAGGGAAGCCCGAAGCCTGGATGCCCTCGGTAGGAAGTGCTTCCAGGGCTCTATGCTTGCTTGTCGAGTCCAGACTTACCAGCTCTACATGAGCATGTATCTCCGAGACCTGGCTAAGGAAATAGCCGGGTTCTCTGCTGGTCTCTCCGACGAACCTTTGCAGAGGTTCCAGTCCTTGTCTACTGGTATTCGAGAGTGCTCCAAGTTCATCTCTCGAGCAGCCTACGATGGTTTTGAGGCGTCGGCTCGAGTAGCTGCGGCCGGCATCGGTGGACGCCGCCAGGCTTGGCTTCAGACGTCCGACCTCGAGCCTTGGTCGAGTTGGTCGATGTCCCCTGCCGAGGTGATAACCTCTTTGGTAAGCCCATGGATGAGAAGGCTGCACAAATCGAGACGGAGACTCTCACCAGGACTCGTCTCTCAAGGAAGACCTCTGCCCCTTCTCAAAAGAAGAAGGCCTCGGGGAAAAAGCCCTTTTACCCGAGGAAAGGTGCTGCCTATAAATACTACCCTCACTATCAGGCCTCAGCGGCTCCCCCACAGGGAAAGCAGGCCAAGGGACGGGGTATTGGGTCCCGTAGGCAGCAAGCCCCCAAGCCTGCACCACCGGCCCCTGCTCAGCAGGGTGGGATTTTTTTACTTCCTCAGCATAGCCTCTCCCCCTCAGCTGGTTTCTCTCAGCACAGGAGGCCGGTTGGTCCACTTTGCCCAAAGGTGGTCCAACATCACCACAGATACCTGGGTACTTCACATAGTTCGAAAGGGTTATCTTCTTCACTTTCACCAGGTACCTCCCTCCTACTTTCCAGGGGAGCCTCACCGACTACCTTTGCACAGGGACTTACTACTTCAGGATTTAGCAAGTCTCCTTCAGGAACAAGCCGTGGAACCGGTGCCCCACCACCTGAAGGGCCAGGTGTTTTACTCCAGGTACTTCCTGATTCCAAAAAGAACAGGAGGCCTCAGACCCATCCTGGACTTGCGAAACCTCAACAAGTTCCTTGCGAAGGAGAAGTTCAAGATGCTTACCCTTGGAATCCTGCTGCCCTACCTCCAGCAGGGAGACTGGCTATGCTCCTTGGATCTGAAAGATGCATATACTCATATCCTCATTCATCCGGACCACAGACAATATCTCAGATTTGTTGTGGGAGGAAATCATTACCAGTACAGAGTGCTGCCCTTTGGCCTATCCTCCGCACCCAGGGTGTTCACCAAATGCCTCGCAGTGGTGGCGGCTTATCTGAGACTTCAAGGTCTGTTTGTGTTCCCATACCTGGACGACTGGCTCATCAGAGCCCAGTCTTCCCACGAAGCCACTCAAGCCACTCATCGCACGGTGGCTCTGCTCCAGCACTTGGGTTTTGTCATAAACTTCGCAAAGTCCACTTTGTTCCCCTCTCAAAATCTCGAGTTCATCGGCGCCCGGTTGGACACACTTCAGGCGCGGGCCTTCCTCCCTCTGGACAGAGCCAAGCGGCTCATGGATCTCGCCGGCCACTTTCACAGCAATGCGCTGGTCTCAGCCAGGCACTTTCTGCGACTGCTCGGCCATATGGCTTCCACGGTCCATGTGACCCCCAATGCCCGACTGAACATGCGTCCTGCTCAGTGGTGCCTTCGCAATCAATGGCATCAGGCCAAGTGGAGCCTAGCGGACTCCGTACAGATCTCCGACCACCTGGTCTCTTCTCTACAATGGTGGCTTCATCTGCCAAACCTGGTACTAGGAGTGACTTTTCAGCCCCCTACGCATTCTCAGGTCCTGACGACCGATGCTTCTCTCCTGGGTTGGGGAGCACATTGCCAAGGGACATGTACTCAAGGCCTCTGGACTCCTTGGGAGTCTGCTCAGCAGATAAACTTCCTGGAGCTCAGAGCCATCCGCCTAGCGCTCAAAGCCTTCTCTCACCTGGTTTCTTACCAGTCGGTGCTGATACAGACAGACAATCAGGTTGCAATGTTCTACTACGTGAACAAACAAGGCGGAACAGGCTCCTTCCTTCTCTGTCAGGAGGCACAAAAACTGTGCTCTTGGGCAGTCCACCACGGCATCATCCTCAAGGCTGTCTATCTCCCAGGTCAAGAAAATTACCTGGCCGACAAGCTCAGCCGGATCCTCCAGCCACACGAGTGGAGGTTGGATCCGCTGGTGGTTCTGCGCATCTTTCTCAAGTGGGGCCTCCCCACCATGGATCTGTTTGCCAGTCCTCTGAACTGACAGCTGCCTAGATTCTGCTCTTGACAGCCGCATCCTCTCTGGGTATCGGCAGATGCTTTTCTAATTCCATGGTCCACCGGCCTCTTGTATGCCTTTCCTCCCATGCCACTGGTGTCTCGGACGCTCTTCAAGGTTCTCAGAGACACGGCATCGATGATCCTAGTGGCTCCCCGGTGGCCGAGACATCCTTGGTTCCCGCTTCTGATGCAGCTAGCGGTAGACACTCCTCTTCCACTGGGATTTCAGCCCGACCTCCTGTCGCAGGATCAGGGGACTCTCCTACACCCCAATCTCCGGTCCCTTCATCTGATGGCCTGGCTGCTGAAAGGGTAGTCCTTGCTCCTCTGCAGCTACCTCCAGATGTGGAAGAGGTCGTCTTGGCCTCCAGGAGGCCCTCCAGCCGCAAGACCTACGCTCTCAAGTGGCGTCGGTTCTCCGTCTGGTGTACTCAACAGTCTCAAGATCCTTTCTCCTGTTCAGCATAAGTGGTCTTGCAGTACTTGCTCTCTCTCTCCAACCTTGGACTAAAGTCCAACTCGGTAAAGGTACACCTCGGTGCTCTTTCTGCGCATCACCTGCCGGTGGATGGTAGACCTCTTTCCAGCCACCCTCTGGTGGCTCGGTTTCTCAGAGGCCTCCTTCTCCTTAAGCCACCTTTGCGCCCGCCAGCCCCGGACTGGGATCTTAATGTGGTGTTGCAGCGGCTTACCTGTCCGCTCCGTTTTCTTTCCTGGAAAACCTTGTTCTTGGTGGCCCTCACTTCGGCTAGACGCGTTAGTGAGCTGTAGGCCCTGGTTTCTGATCCTCCTTACACTAGGTTCTACAAGAACCGGGTAGTCCTACGGACTCACCCTAAATTTCTTCCCAAAGTGGTTTCCCCTTTTCACATCAACCAGGAGGTGGTACTTCTGACCTACTTTCCCAGGCCACACTCCAGCCGAGCTGAAATGGTCCTGCATACCCTGGACTGTAGAAGGGCGTTGACCTTCTACCTTGACCGTACGCGGGAGCACCGAAAGGCTGTTAAGCTCTTCGTGTCTTATGACCCCAACAAGTTGGGGCTCCCTGTCTCCAAGCGTACTCTGTCCATCTGGATTGCGGACTGTATCGCTTGGACTTACGAGGCTGCCGGCCTCGTGCTGGAAGGTAGAGTCACCGCTCATCGTGTTCGGGCGAAGGCTACGTCGGTAACTTACCTCCGCTCTGTTCCATTGGCAGACATCTGCCGGGCCGCTACTTGGTCTTCAAGCCAGACTTTTGCAGCCCATTACTGCCTGGAGAGGGAGTCCCGCAGGGACAGTGCTTTCGGACAGGCAGTCCTCCGTAGCCTCTTCGAGGTATAGGCAACTCCTACCCTCCGTCCCAGATGTTGGGCTACCGGTTGGAGACATATTCAGAGAAGATTCCTTCCTTCTGTGCTACTGACCTCGAGGGAGTTCATTTTTGTGCTTAGGGTCTCCGGTAGCCTTAAGCTTGGGAGTCCCATATGTGAGGACTGACTTCCTGCTTGGTCCTGGAGAAAGCGTAGTTACTCACCTGTAACAGGTGTTCTCCAGGAGCAGCAGGAATCAGTCCTCACAACCCTCCCTCCTCCCCTTGGAGTTGCAGTTACATGCTTTCGTTTTGCTAATTTTTTGCTGTCTTTTAGCTATGTCATCTGACTGAGCAAGATGGCACCCTTGGGCGGGAAGAGGACCGCGCATGCGCGCTGCAATTCCCAAAGGCTTTCTTTGAAAGCTGGGGAAAATTGCTCCGCGAGGGCTCCGTCGGCGCCGACGTCACCCATATGTGAGGACTGATTCCTGCTGCTCCTGGAGAACACCTGTTACAGGTGAGTAACTACGCTTTCTGCTTCTTCTCTAAGACATTTTGAAATTTTGTTTTGTCGCAACTAGAACTTGATTTCTTTCATTCTTAGTTAAGATTTATAGCCATTTTTGTGAAATTTCTTCTATATCGTCTTGCTAGATCAGTCCAGACAAGTGGGTTATGCTCCCCTACAAGTTTATGACCTCATCCTACTATATCAGTCAGTGCAACTAGGGGCACACCTCAGTAGTACACTCTCTCCAACAGAAAGTGAATGCTTTGGTTGCAGTTCTGGTGAAAATATGGAAGATATTTGATTTCGCTCATGAGTGACTATTCTTAGGTGTGACTTCTTCACTGGATGCTCCACTAGAGTCACCCTTATAACTGGTGCTCTTTTGGACATTGTCACATAGAAACATGATGACAGAAAAAGACCACATGGCTTATCTAGTCTGTCCTTCCATATCAACAACTACAACAGTCCACTTTTTACCTTTAGAGATCCTCTGTGTTGGTCCCATGCTTTTTTGAATTCAGTTACTGCCCTCATCTCTACCACCTCCACTGGGAGACTATTCCATGGATCCACTACTCTTTCCATAAAGAAATATTTCCGCATATCACTCCTGAATCTATCTCCCTTCACCCTCATCCCATGTCCCCTCGTAGCAGAACTTGCTTTCAATTGAAAGAGGCTCTCTCCCTGAACATTTATGCCACGGAGGTATTTAAACATCTCAATCATATCATCTCTATCCCGCCTTTCCTCTAAGGTGTACATATTAAGATCCTTAAGTCTGTCCTCATATGCTTTATAATGAAGCCCACTAATCATTTTAGTATTTATTTATTTATTTTATTTATTTATATTCTCTTATATACCGCACTATTCAGCATCAGCGCGGTTCACAATGTAGTAGCCACCCTCTGCACCCTCTGCACAATGTAGTAGCCACCCTCTGCACCGACTCCATCCTGTTCACACCCTTTTGAAGGTGCGGTCTCCAAAATTGCACACTATACTCCAAATGAGGTCGCACCAAAGACATACAGAGGCATTATCACCTCCTTTTTTCTGCTAGCCATTACTCTCCGTATGCACCCAAGCATCCTTCTAGCTTTTGCCGTCGCCTTTTCTACCTGTTTAGCTACTTTAAGATCATCAGACACAACCACGCCTAGGTCCCGCTCTTCTTTAGTGGACAAAAGTACTTCACCTTCTATACTGTATTGCTCCCTTGGATTGCTGCAGCCCAAATGCATGACCTTACATTTTTTAACATTAAATCCCAGCTGCCAAAATCTAGACCATTCTTCAAGCTTAACTAGATCCCTCCTCATGTTATCTACACCTTCTTGGGTGTCTACTCTATTGCAGGTTTTGGTATCATCTGCAAAGAGGCAAACCTTACCCGACAGCCCTTCCGCTATATCACTAACAAAGATGTTAAAAAGAATCGGACCAAGGACAGATCCCTGGGGCACACCACTGGTAACATCCTTCTCCTCAGAGTGAGCTCCATTTACTTGTACTCTTTGTCGCCTCCCACCCAACCAATTTCTAATCCAAGCAGTAACTTTAGGGTCCATCCCTAGGGTGCTCAGTTTGTTTATAAGTCGCCTGTGAGGAACAGTGTCATAGGCTTTACTGAAATCTAAATACACTACATCTAGAGCTCTCCCTCGGTCCAACTCCCTGGTCACCCAGTCAAAGAAATCAATCAGATTTGTCTGACAAGACCTGCCTCTGGTGAATCCATGCTGCCTCGGATCCTGTAATCCGCTGGACTCCAGAAACCTCACTATTTTCTCTTTCAGTAGCGTTTCCAATAATTTACTCACCACCGAAGTTAAACTAACCGGCCTATAGTTTTCAACCACATCCTTACTTCCGCTTTTCTGTAAAGGCACCACATGAGCCTCTCTCCAGTCCTTTGGCACCACTCCCGACTCCAACGAGGCATTGAAAAGGTCAGTCAGTGGAGTTGCTAGAACGTCCCCAAGTTCCCTCAGTATTCTAGGGTGTATCCCATCCGGTCCCATCGCTTTCTCTACTTTAAGTTGAGCTAGTTTCTCACAAACACAGTCTTCTGAAAATTGTTCAAGATGTCCCTCGCTTCTTTTCCTATTTGTGGGTGTTTTCTGAGGTCCTGCTCCTGGTTCTTCATCTGTGAACACAGAACAAAAATATTTGTAAAGCAATTCCGCTTTATCCTTATCAGCTTCTACATATCCCCCCCCCCCCCTGCACCCTTGAGTCTGACAATACCAGATTTTGCCCTTCCTCTTCTCACTAATATATCTGAAAAATGTCTTATCTCCCCATGGTGGGAGGAGTGGCCTAGTGGTTGGGGCAAGGTACTTCGGGCCGGAAGGTCGGGGGTTCAAATCCCACTGGAGGACAGCAACCTTGGGCCGGAAGGACTGGGGTTTCTAGTCCCACAGGTGCTCCTTGTGGTCTTGGGCAAGCCACTTAACCCTCCATAGCCCATGTTCCCTGTAAAATAGTTCTGTGTGCTGTGCTTTCCTGTCTAATCAATGTGTTTATAACTCAAAAATTTCCTGTCATGATTTGACAATTTCCAATCTGTAATCAAACCGCTGCTGATCGCTGGAAGTAGCGGTATACAAATGTATACTAAATAAAATAAATAAATAAAATAAAATTTTATTGCATTGGCTATTTCCTCCTCCTTTTGAATCTTTGCCTTCTTGACTACTTTGCTAGCTTCTCTAAGTTTTTTCCAAATACAGATGCCTGTCTTCCTCTCTCTGTGATCTCTTGTATTTCATGAAGGCCTCCCTCTTTTTCATCACTTTTTCAGCTACTTCCTTCGAAAATCATAGCGGTCTCCTTTTCCTTTTGCCTTTATTTACCATTTTAACAAAAAGGTTGCTTGCCCTTAAAATACCCCCTTTCAGTTTTGCCCACTGTTTTTCTACATCCCCCAGCTGTTCCCATCCCACTAAAGACTCCCTGAGGTATTGGCCCATCTTCGCAAAGTTAGTCTTCCTAAAGTCTAAGATCCTCACCTTGGAATGGATTCTAACAGCCCTAGACCTAATACTGAACCCCACCATCTGATGATCACTGGATGCAAAATGATCTCCCACTACATCAGAAACACTTTCACCATTGGTAAGCACCAAGTCCAGTATGGCCCCTTCACGTGTGGGGTCTGTTACCAATTGCCTGAATAGTTCTCCCTGTAGAGAATCCAGGATCTCCTTACTTCTAGATGATACTGCAGCAGGAATGTGCCAATCAACATCTGGCATATTGAAATCTCCTATCAGTAGCACTTCCCCTTTCCTAGCAATGCTTCGCATGTCTTCAATTAACTCTCTGTCCACCTCTTCCTCTTGTGAGGGAGGTCTGTATATCACACCAATGTAAATAGATTTCTCTTTCCCTCTTTCTAATTTAACCCACAATGACTCCCCTCTCCCTTTTAAGCTCTGTAATTCCAAAGCTTTAATAGTAGTTTTTACATATATTGCCACTCCTCCTCCCCTACTTCCTACCCTGTCCTTTCTGAATAAAGTATAGCCAGGTATAGTTACATCCCAGTCATGGTTTTCTGTTAACCATGTTTCTGTAACTGCCACTAAATCCAAGTCAGCCACTCCCACCAAAGCTTCAACATCAGGGATCTTATTTCCCATGCTACGGGCATTTATACACACTGCTTTCCATATGTTACCCCTGTTACATTAAATACCTTTATGGAAATGGGTATCACCTACCTGGGGGCTTTCACTTACCTGGGGGCTTTCTTCACCTATCCCCAACGAATCTTGTTTAAAGCCCTCTTCAGTCTACTACCAAAGATGCGTTGACCTTTCTTGGACAGATGGATGCCATCTCTGCTCTGCAACCCTTGGTGGAGGGAATTGGTTCAGCTCTTCGTCCTTATCTTGTTAAGGGCCTGTTGAGCAGCTATTGCGGAAGTTCGGTTAATGATTTTTGGAAACGATTATTTGCCTCAAACAACCTTAGTGCCCCATCTCCTTTTCCTGGCTCTCCCCCGAAGATTAGAAGAAGGCTGTTCCATAAGTATTTGCCTGCACTGAGCCCACTGTTGTCTTCCTGCCTGGACTCCCCGAGGGTGCATACCAAAAAGCCAAGTTCTCTGTCTTGTTTAACTTGTTTCTTTAAGAGAGCTACCCGACCTTGTCCGCCGTGCAGTGCATAGGTTGGGGTTCTGGGCTGATCAGGGTGACCATTGGTGAGGCGTAGTTTTTCCCACCAGTTCCCACCTCATTGTGCTGCCTGCGCTTGTTAGCTGTGCTTCATGCCCTAATTATGCACTTTACTGCACTCTAGTTTTACGCATCTTAGATTTGGACATGGCCATAACACGTGGTGGTGGTGCCTACGTGGCTGGAGCATGCGGTGCAATGCATTTATTTATTTTTATTTTATTTATTGAACAGCTCTTTTATCTCCAGGAACAAGCAGGAATGTAGTCTTCACATATGGGTTTCGTCGGTACCGACTGAGCCTGCGCGGGAACGCTCCCCAGCGTTCAATAGGAAAGCTTTTGGGAGCATTCCACTGTGCCTGTGTCGCTGCCTTTCCAACTCTCTCTCTTCGGTTTTTTGTTTTCTGCGAAGCCGACAGGCAGCAAACCCTGTCACCGCAGAAAATTTTCTTTTTGTGGTCACGTCTGCCTTCGTCATTGACGCCTATACCGGTACCACCGGTCTTTTCTTCATTTTCTTACTTCTTCTAAAAAAAAAAGAAAAGAATTCTTCTTTTGGAGGGTCTGTCCCCTCTAGGTGCCTGGCGCCATTTTGGGCACTAGGCCCTCTTTTCTTCTAAAATGGAGAAACCATCTAGTGTTTTCAAAAAATGTTCAAAGTGTAGCAGTACCATTTCTGCTACCGACACCCATGAATGGTGTCTTAAATATTTAGGTCCTGACCATTTACCATCGGAGTGTCTCCTCTGTAGAAAGATGACCAACTGGGGCCTGCAGAACAGAGCTGCAAAACTCGGCACCCTCTTTGCCACAGATGCGATGTCCGTTGCATCAATGTCTTCCAGGGCTTCATCTTCCTCTCATGGATCTCAGGTTGCTAAACCCAGGCCTTCGAAGGCCAGCCGGTCCTCAAAGTGTAGATCTCCTTCGAAGCATCGAGATGCTACTAGCGTTGCCCTCGAGGAAAACATACTGGCAAAACAGACCCAGTGGGAGGCCCCTGCCTCCAAAGCATTAACGTGGCTCCAGGATGTTCCCGAAGCTTCCACCTCTGGAGAACTCCTGGTGCCATGGCCTGTTCCATCGGTACCAACATCCAGGCATTGGCAGGGGCTATGGATCAGCGCATCCTAGCCATAGAACGCAGTTTAGCGGCCCTCTTAGCAGCCTCGGTACCGCTAAGTCAGCTTCAGATGGTACCGCAGTCATCGGTACCGGTACCGACCGCACCTGCTTTAACCGATGTGCTTCCCCCCCATGCCAATTCTTGAATCAATATCTGGCATCGAGGGTCCGGTATCGAGACAGTCCGATGTCTACTTCAATCGATACCGGCGGCAAGCAATGCAAGAGCACCCGGCGCAGAGATACTTCGAGTCCTCCGATGACTCTGATGATTCCACCAGTACTGGGGTGATTCTACTAGATGATCCCTCTCCTTCTCCTCAGCGCAGGATGTCTCCTCCAGAGGACATATCCTTTCAGGATTTCATACATGATGTGGCCCGAGGACTTTTAATCACGGTAACCCCTGAGAAGGAACCAAGAGCAGAAGAATTAGAAATTCTTCTGTATCCGGCAGCTCCTAAAGAAGCAGCTACTCTTCCCATTCATTGAATCTTGCATGACCTCATGTTAAGGATGTGGGAAGCTCCTTTAACAGTGTCTCCACACTCTCGAAGACTCAATACCATGTACCGAGTTCCACAATGCCCTTGTTTTCAGAAAACTCAATTACCACACCATTCAATGGTAGTGGAATCGGCGATGCGTAGGATCAAGAGTGCTAAGACTCATCGTTCCAAACCTCCATGCCGTGAAGCGAGGACACGCGATGCCTTTGGGCGTCAATGCTTTCAATCCTCGATGCTGTCAGCCATAATCAGCTCTTACATTCTTTATATGGGAATGTTTCTTAAGGAGGTTACAAGGGATATAGAGCTCATGGCTCCACTGCTCCCAGATGATAAAAGAACATACTTTCTCACTCTGGTCAAACATGCCCAGAATGTGTCTAAGTTCATGAATCATGCAACCTTTGACTGCTTTGAGTGCATCAGCAGAACCTCTGATATTTCCATCGGTACACGTCGCATTGCCTGGCTTCAGGCATCATATTTAGAGCAATGGGTGCAAGATAAGCTGGGCAACATTCCTTGCACAGGAGAAAATCTCTTTGGCAAGTATTGGCAAGACAAAGCTAATCAGCTTGAGTCAGAAAATACAACCTTGAACAGATTATCAAGGGTTACAGACAACCCAGCAAAGAAAAAGACAACTAAAAAACCCTTTTTCAACAAAAGAAATTTTACCCTTCTTACACCTAGGCTGTCCACTGTCCAGTTCATGCTCCCCAGAAGGGGCAACAACAGCCCAGACAGCAAAGGAAGGCACAAGTCCCCAGAGCTCAACCAGCTCAGCAGACTCAGCCTCTTCAGGGGCTTTGACTCCTTCCTAGAGAACTTGGTCATCCTGCCCCTGAAAGGTCCAGAACCTCTCACCATCCCCGGCAGACTGTCATTTTGCCAGAAGATGGCAACAAATTAACATCAGAAAACTGGACTCTTTCCATTGTACGAGAGGGGTACAAACTCCATTTTCACAGTATGCCCCCTCCCACCATCACAAGACAGTTCAATTCTCAGGGCCCTTTCACCACTCACTTGTCTCAGGAGGTCACCTCACTACTTGCTCAAGGGGCAATAGAAGAGGTACCCATATCCCAACAGGGCATGGGCCTTTACTCCCCCTACTTCCTCATCCCAAAGAAAACAGAGATACAGACCCATACTGGACCTCAGAGAGTTGAACAAGTATCTGTTCCGAGAAAAATTCAAGATGATCTTCCTCGGAACACTTCTTCCTTACATTCAGAGTCAGGATTGGCTGTGTTCTGTAGATGTAAATTATGTATACACGCATATTCTCATCCATACAGATCACAGGAGGTTTCTTTGATTCCTTTTTCAAGGAAGACATTACCAGTACAGGGTTCTTCCCTTTGGACTGGCTTCTGCCCCAAGAGTCTTCACAAAATGCATGGCAGTAGTAGCAGCATTCCTGAGACTCTGGGAATATTCGTCTTCCCCTACTTAGACGACTGGTTCATCTAGGCATCAACAGCTCCAGAAGCCAGCTTCGCTCTCTCCCGCACAATGCAAATCCTGCAGTATTTGTGACTGGTCATAAACCTCCCAAAATCTCATCTCTCCCCTTCTCAGCCTCTAGAGTTTATAGGGGCTCGACTAGACACAAGGCAGTCAAAGGCTTTCCTACCACAGCCACGTTGTCTTCGAATACTCCAGCTGGCATCTCAAGCAGCTATGAAAACTCTAATTGCTCGAGAAATGCTTCAGCTGCTGGGGCGTATGGTATCCACTGTCCATGTGGTTCCCTATGCTCGCCTTCACATGCGGGCAGCCCAGTGGACCCTATCATCTCAGTGGACACAGGCCTCGGGTCGCCTGACGGACAAAATCAGAAACTTGACACGTCTCATTTCGTCCCTACAGTGGTGGCAATCACTGGAAATCCTTCTCGTGGATCTCCTTTCCAGCAGCCACCTTGACGACAGATGCGTCCAAGTTAGGCTGGGGGGCTCACTTGGACAGTCTCTCCACTCAGGGTCTATGGACCCAGCAAGAGGCTTGTCTTCACATAAATCTCCTGGAACTCAGAGCCATCTTCCATGCTCTTCAAGTTTTCCAGGCACACCTCAGCTACATGACAGTTCTGGTCCAGACAGACAATCAAGTAGCTATGTTCTATCTGAATAAGCAGGGTGGGACGGGGTCTCAAGCGTTGTGCAACGAAGCTCTACGCCTCTGGACATTTGCCAGGGATCTTCAGACCCACCTATTAGCGGTGCATCTTCCAGGCACACAAAATCTCTTGGCAGACAAACTCAGTCGAGTACTACTGCCACACGAGTGGTCTCTTCATCAAGAGCAAATTGCTCTAATTTTTTAGATCTGGTGAACCCCAGATATAGACCTCTTTGCAAGTCCTTAGAATTCCAAACTTCCCCGGTTCTGTTGCAGAATTCCAGCTCAGAACTGTCAGGTGAGGGATGCTTTCAACCTCCACTGGGGTCAGGACTTCCTCTAAGCCTTCCCACGCATTCCCCTCATTCCCAAAACTCTGTTCAAGCTTCAGAGAGACAGGGGCCTTATAATCCTCATAGCCGCACGCTGGCCATGACAAACGTGGTATCCTCTGCTTCTATGTCTCTCTCAAGCCAGACCTTTGGAGTTGGGATGTGTTCCAGATCTTCTTTCCCAAGAGAACGGGACACTCTTGCACCCAAATCTCTACACCTCAGGGCGTGGCTGCTGAGAGCCTAGAATTCCAAGATATCAACCTTTCTCAACAGGTTAAGGATATCCTTTTGGCTTCAAGAACACCTTCCACAAGGTTCTCTATCTGGTGTTCTAAAAAGGAACTTAATCCCTTTTCAGTGCCAGTGGAGGCGTTACTGGAGTATCTTCTCCATTTATCATCCTCTGGTCTTAAGACCAATTCATTAAGGGTCCACCTTAGTGCCATTGCAGCTTTCCACAAGCCCTTGGATGGACAGCCTATTTCCTCTCAACCACTTGTAGCAAGGTTTATGAGAGATCTACTCTTAACAAAACCTCCCATTAAGCCACCACCCGTGGCACGGGATTTGAATCTTGTCCTTGGGCAGCTCATGAAACTGCCCTTAGAACCCTTAGCCGCTACATCTCTAAAGTTTCTTTCTTGGAAAGTAATCTTCCTAATTGCTCTGCACGATGCATCAGTGAGCTACAGGCTTAAGTGGCTGATCCTCCTTATACAAGGTTCCACCATGATAAAGTAGTTCTCAGGACTCATCCTCACTTTATGCCAAAGGTGGTTTCGCCTTTTTATTTAAACCAGTCGGTTTACCTTCCTGTATTCTTCCCTAGGCCTCACGCCTCTAATGCAGAAAGGATTCTTCACACTCTGGATTGTAAAAGAGCCTTGACCTTTTACCTTCAGAGAACTAAGCAACATAGAAAACCTTCTCAACTTTTTGTTGCCTTTGACTCTAGTCATCTTAGACTACCAGTTTCCAAGTGAACTTTGTCTAAATGGATTGCAAATTGCATATCCTTTGCATATGAGAATAAGGGACTTTCTCTTGAAGGTCATGTCACAGCTCACTATGTGAGAGCAATGGCAGCTTCTATGGCTAACCTTCGCTCAGTGTCCATTGATGACATTTGTAGAGCAGCCACTTGGGCTTTGGTACATACCTTTGCAGCCCATTACTGCTTAGACAAGGACTACCGTCGGGATGCCTCGTTTGGCCAGGCTGTTCTCCAGCATCTCTTTCACACTTAGAACAACTCCTACCGGCCGTCCCGGGTTTTGATGCCTCAGATCCATGGGAGGAAGCATGATCCATCTCAGCCTGGGTTTTGCAGCTTTCTGGGGTCATCTCCCTGGCATCTCTCAGCTGGGGAGTCCCCCATGTGTGAAGACTACATTCCTGCTTGTTCCTGGAGATAGCATAGTTTCTCACCTGTAACAGGTGATCTCTGGGAACAGCAGGAATTAAGTCTTCACAACCCACCCACCTCCCCTTGGAGTTGTCTTTCTCTCTCTCTCTCTTTATCTTCTCTCCTTTGTCTCAGCTATAAACTCAACTGAAGAGGGAGAGTTGGAAAGGTGAGAAGGCAGCGACGCAGGTGCAGTGGGATGCTCCCAAAAGCTCTCCTATTGGACGCTGGGGAGAGTTCCCATGCAGGCTCCATCAGTATCGACGATACCGATATGTGAAGACTTAATTCCTGCTGTTCCTGGAGATCACCTGTTACAGGTGAGTAACTACGCTATACCGCTCCTTCCAGCGATCAGGTGCGGTTTACATAGAACAATAACTTGAAGATACATAGAGCAGTGAACAGCATAGTAATATAATTGGAACTAAAGAACAAATTACCTAAGTAAAACAAACTATATACATAGTAGATGAATCTAGAACTTTGTACATCCCAGTATACTCTTAAGAAGAAGGTATAATGGGAACGGTATTTCTTGGCTATTTACAAGTGACAAGTATTACGACGGGAAGGAATTATGATATTTGCGTGGCATATTGAGTGGTAGATAGACTGTTAGTATTGTTGCAGGAGGATATATTGTAATATTCTGAGAACAGGAGGGTTTTTAATTCCTTACGGAATGTAAAAAGGTCTTTGGTTGCTCCAAGCTGATCGGGTAGAGTGTTCCATAGTGTGGGGGCAGTAAATCTGAATGCTCTATTGCTCGTGAACTGTTTAGTTTTCCGTATAGAGGTGGGGATTGATAGTAAGTTTTGTGCATTTTTCCTCCTGTGTCTGTTGTCAGTTTGGGATTGTAAAAGGGTGGATAGGTAGGAAGGGGAAATGTCGTTGTATAGTTTGAAAGCTGTAATTATTTGTTTACACTTTATTCTGTAAGCTGTTGGAAGCCGGTGGAGGTTGTATAAGCTAGGTGTAATGTGTTCAGCTCGACTAGCCTTGGTTATTATCCTAGCAGAGACGTTTTGGGCGAGTAGGAGTGTGTGAACAGACTTTTTAGGGAGACCTTGAAGAATGCTATTACAAAAATCCAGATGAGGGTTTATTAAAGCCTGTACTATAGTTCTAAATTCATGATGGTCTAGAATTGGTCTGAGATGTTGAATATTTTTTAATTTGTAGAGAACTGATCTAGCAATAGATTAGATCTGGGATGTCATGTTGAGTGCTCTATCAATAATGATACCCGGGTATTTTACTTCATTTTTGATAGGCAGATCGATATTATGTAGTTTGAGAGTAGGGGGTGGAGTATAGTTTTGGTTTCTTGTGGTGAGGAGGATCTCTGTTTTTTTGAGGTTGATAAGTAGATTGTTCTTGTTGAGCCAGGATTTTGCTTCATATATACAATCAGTGATGATGTTGAATTGAGAGTTTTTTATGTCAAACGGGGCATAAACCATCATATCATCTGCGTAGATGTGAAAATTTAATTTATGTTTGGTGAATATGTTGCAGATTGGTTGTAAATATAAATTAAACAGTAAGGCTGAGAGGGTAGAACCCTGTCCCTTGTTCTTGCAGGAAGGTGGATGAGGTATCTTGATTAATTTTGACAAATAGTGAACGGTTTGACATGTAGTACTGAAATCATTTCAGAACATTTCCAGTAATGCCTAGGTGTGCTAGTCTATGTAATAGGATGGTGTGGTCAACATTGTCGAATGCAGATGAGACGTCCAAGAAGACCCACGATAAAAGCTTGGTTTGGGTTATCTAGCCCGCAAATGATTGTGTCGAATAAGGCCAGAGCACATCCTCTTAGTGCGTCCTGGGCCTGTCAAGCTGAGCTGTTAGTTTGTGACCTGGAAGCCCTGATGGTAGAAATTGAATTGGACATTGTGGCCATCATGGAAACATGGTTCCTCCAGGACCAAACAGGAAGTTAGCCCGCACATATGGGTCACGTCATTGAAGGAGCCTGCATGGAAACACTTCCAAGCTTCCAAAGGAAGCTTTTGGAATATACTCAATGCATGCATGCATGCTGCTCTTCCTTCTCAAAGGAGCCATCTTACCTCAGTCGTCTTTTTTCCGTGAAGCCCTTTGGACATCCTTCTGAATCCCAGAGATAAGCTGATTTTATTTTTTATCGTCGTTTTTTTGCCGTTCAGTGCCATCTTGTCTGATTCACGTCGCACTAACCACCTTCATCGATCCAGACGACAGTCAGTGCCTTAGCGCCGCATTTTTATCAGGATCTTTTTTCTTTTTGCCTTTTCGGTGCGTGTTTTTTTTCACTCATGCCCCCCTGATTGTTCAGGAAATTGGAGTCCTTTGATTTGGTGGGAGCCATCTTCCCAACTATGTCAAACCAACCAGTGGTTTTAAAAGGTGCACTCAATGTGGTCGGACCATCTTGATCACCGACCACCACAGTTCATACCTTCAGTGCCTCTAGGTCGACCATGAGCCTTCGACATGCCTGCTTTGCTTGCAGATGATGCGAATGGGGCTCAAGAACCAAGAAAAAACAAGGGAAATCATTGTTTGGTTCCAAGATCTTGACATTGTCCCTGGCATCGTCCTTGGCTTCGATGCCCTTAAAGGCGCTATCTGAGGCATCAGCTCTGAAAGGGCACAGGGTGCCCTCCAAGCCTCGCGGTCATGGGACATCAGACTCTCCTTCAATGAGGAGTGCCCCTAGAAAGAAAGGACTCCATCCGAGTTGGCGTCAAAGGGCAGTGCCAATACCAGAGGGAAAACCCCTGGTCATCTGCATCAGAGCCCTCTCATGACTCTGAAGGTGAAGGCCCCCGAGCTGCCCTGGTAGGAGGAGTTGCCTCCAGAAAACTCTGAGGTTCAGCACAGGACTCCCGAGGCTATAACCCTAATGGAGTCTCTACCAATGAGCCGGCATCAGCTTTGTCAGTTATCATAAGAACATACGATATGCCATACTGGGTCAGACCAAGGGCCATCAAGCCCAGTATCCTTTTTCCAACAGTGGCCAATCTAGGTCATATGTCATAAAGACACAGGTTCCACAATGCTGGTACTGGGTCAAGCATTGATATCCTGGGTCCCTTCTTAATGGTTTATGAACCTTTACTCCAGGAACTTGTCAAAACCTTTTTTAAACCCAGCTACACCAACAGACTTTACTACATCCTCCAGTAACAAATTCCAGAGTTTGATTACACGTTGAGTGAAAAAATATTTTCTTTTATGAGTCTTAAATAGTTTACGCTGTAGCTTCATTGCATGTTCCCTAGTCTTTCTATATTCTGATAACGTAAACAATCGATCTACGTTTACCTGTTCCACTCAGTTCATTAATTTATAGACTTCTATCATATCTCCCCTCAGCCGTCTCTTTTCCAGGTTAAAGAGCCCTAACCTTTTTAGCCTTTCTTCATAGGAGTATCCTTCCATCCCCTTTACTATTTTGGTGGCTCTTCTCTGAACCTCTTCTAATAGCACTATATCCTTTTTAAGATACGGCGACCAGAATTGCACACAATATTCAAGGTGCAGTCTCACCATGGAACGATATAGAGGCATTTATAATATTTTTTAATTTATTTTCCATTCCTTTCCTTATGATACCTAGCATTCTATTTGCTCTCTTGGCTGCCGCTGCACACTGGGCCGAGGGCTTTAACATGTTATCCACAGTGACGCCTAAATCTTTTTCCTGGGTGGTGGTTCCTAATGTGGAACCTTGCATCGTGTAACCATAGTTTGGGTTGTTCTTCCCTAGGTGCATAACTTTGCCCTTGTCCACATTAAATTTCATCTGCCATTTTGATGCCCGGTCTTCCAATTTATCAAGATTCTCTTGCAATTTTCCACAATCCTCTTGGGTTTTAGCAACTTTAAATAGTTTTGTGTCATCTGCAAATTTGATAACCTCACTCGTTATTCCCTTTTCCATGTCATTTATAAATATGTCGAAAAGCAGCAGACCCAGCACAGATCCCTGGGGTACACCACTATTTACCTTTGTCCATTGGGAAAATTGGCCATTTAGCCCTACCCTCTGCTTTCTATCTTTTAATCCGTTCCTGATCTACAATAGTACACTGCCTCCTATCCCATGACTCTTTAGTTTTGCTAAAAGTCTCTGATGAGGGACCTTGTCAAAGGCTTTCTGAAAGTCCAGATAAACTATATCTACCAACTCACCTTTGTCCATCTGTTTATTCACACCTTCAAAAAAACATAACAGATTAGTAAGACAAGATCTTCCTTATCTAAAGCCATGTTGGCTGTCTCTCATTAAGCCATGACTATCTATATGCTGAATAATTTTGTTCTTTAAGATGGTTTCTACCATTTTTCCCGGTACTGACGTCTGTAGTTTCCCGGATCACCCCTGGAACCCTTTTTAAAAATTGGCATTACATTAGCGATCCTCCAATCTTCAGGTATTGCAGATGATTTTAATGAAAGTTCACAGATTACTAATAGCAGGTCTGCAATCTCATATTTCAGTTCTTTCAACACCCTTGGATATATACCATCTGGCCCAGGTGATTTGCTACTCTTCAGTTTATCTAATAGTTGTAATACATCTTCCCGATGTATCGATATTTCCTTCAATTCTTCCGCACCTTTAAATACCACTTCAGTCATGGGTAACATCCCTACATCTTCCTCAGTAAAGACCGAAGCAAAGAATTCATTCAATCTCTCCGCTATCGCCTTGTCGCCTCTTAGTGCCCCTTTAACCCCTCTATCATCTAATGGACCAACTGACTCTCACAGGTTTTTTGCTGTGAATGTACTTGAAAAAGTCTTTATTTTGTGTTTTTGCTTCCGCAGCAAGCTTCTTCTCAAATTCTCCCTTTGCCTGCCTTATCAATGCCTTGCATTTGACTTGCCAGTGCTTGGGCTCTTTCCAGTTTTTGTCGTTTGGTTCTTTTTTCCATTTCCTGAAAGATGCTTTTTTGGCAACAGCCTCTCTGACCTCACCTTTAAACCATGCTGGCAGTTTTTTGGACTTCCTTCCACTTTTCTTAAAGCGTGGAATACAGCTGGTCTGGGCATCCAAGATAGTATTTTTCAACAACACCCAAGCTTGATGTAAGTCTTTAACCTTTGCAACTGCTCCTTTTAGTTTTTTCTTAACTATTATCTCCAGGAACAAGCAGGAATGAGTCTTCACATATGGGTACGTTGGTACCGAAGGAGCCTGCGCGTGAACGCTCCCCAGCGTCCAAAAAGAAAGCCTTTGGGAGCATCCCACACGCATGCGTGCTGCCTTCCCGTCTAAACACTTCCCTCTCATCAGTTTTTCCGTTTTCCGCGGAGCCGGCAGGACGTATTCCTGTCACCGCAGAAAATTCTTCTTTTTATTCTTACTTTTTTGTGGTCGCGTCTGCCGTCCCTCGACGCCACCGGTGCCTCTGGTGCTTTTCTTTTATTTTTTTCTAAATAATTTCTTCTTTTCGACAGAAATTTTTTCCTGTTAGCGTCTGACAGTTTCTAGGCCACTAGGCCTCCATTTTTCCGCTATGGAAAAGCCAGCCACTACCCTTAAGAAATGCTCTAAGTGTGGCGGTACAAATATTCTTTTAGACACCCATACTTGGTGTCTAAAATGTTTGAGTCTTTACCATTGCTCACTGGAGTGTCTTTCCTGCTGGAGTTCAAACAGAAGAAATCTTCAGAATCGAGCACAGCTCGATACCCGGTTCACATCGCACTCGATGTCACTAGCTAGAATATCTCCACAGAATCAGGTAACCAAACAAAAGTCTGTAAAGACTAGCCAGTCCTCGAGTGGTAGATCTCCTTTCCAGTATCGAGATTGCTCCGGCTTTGCCCTCGAGGACATTTTGGCAATAAAGCCCCGGCGGGAGTCTTCGGGCTCCAAAGCATTAACGGGGCTTCAGGTCATTCCCGGGGTTCTCACCTCGGTGAACATACCTGGGCCATGCTCGGTGGTTGTGGCCTCTTCGAGCGGTACTGACACCCCAGCATCGGCTGTGGTGATGGATGAAACACTCCTCACCGATGAATGTAGTCTAGCGCTCTCGGTTACTTCGGTACCGTTAGAGTGGCTGCAGACCGTTCCTCCAGTATCGGTATCACCTTCGGTACAGGTATCGGTGTCGGTACCATCCATGCTTGCTTCGACAGACTCGATTCCTTCGATGCCGAGCCTGGAATCAATCCCTAGCATGGATGATTCAGTACCGACTCGTCTCTGTTTCGGCTTCGGGTGGTACCGAAGACATCGATTTAGGGAAAATCCGATGCTACATCCTTTTCAAGTCTTCCGATACCGATGACTGAGATGAACCCATTGGTACCAAGGCTGAATCTTCAAGAAGTCTAGCCTTTGCCCCTCATTTTAGAGGGTCCTCCTCAGGGGAGATTTCTTTTCAAGCTTTTCTGCTTGATATGGCGAGGTTACTTGCCATTTCTATACTTGGTGAAGAATCCGTACCAGGGGATTCAGAGACCCTGCAATCCCCCTGGTTGCCAAAGGAGCTGATCATGCTTCCTTTGCATCAGATCTTACAAGATCTACTTTTAAAGATGTGGGAAACTCCTTTAACGGTATCACCACATTCTGAGACACTTGAAACTAGGTACAAAGTGCCACCTTCTCCAGGTTTTCAAAAGACTCAACTTCCTCATCATTCTTTTGTTGTAGAATCAGCAGTGAGGCATATTAAGAGTGCAAAGAAGCACTCCTCTTATCCGCCAGGTCGTGAGTCTAGGACTTTAGATGCCTTTGGACGTCGATGCTTCCAGGCATCCATGCTTTCAGCAAGAATTATCTCATATATTTTCTATATGAGATTGTCTCTTGAAGAGGTCACGAAGAGCTTAAAGCTTTTGAACCCTTTCCTTCAAGAGCATAAGAGAGCGGACTATTTCTTACTAGTCAATCATGCTCAAAATATCTCTAGGTTCCTTAATCGTGCTTCCCTAGACTGTTTTGAGTCTATTTGCAGAACTTCTGCTATAGCCATAGGAGCACGACACCTGGCCTGGCTCCAAGCTTCAGACTTGGACAGATGGGTACAAGAAACGCTGGGAAATACTCCTTGTACTGGTGAAAATCTCTATAACAAGGATGCTTTATTTCAAGCTACTCAGTTAAACACTGATGCTCTTACTGTCAGAGGATTGTCAAAACTTTCCTCTATCCCAGCCAATAAAGACTCTCCTAAAAAGCTTTATCCCCCTAGGGGAAAAAAGGTTTATCCATGTCCTACCCATCATGCAGATGTTTCCAAAGACAGGTAACATCAAACCAGGCTAAGAAAATCAAGACCTCAACAGCCTCAGCAAGCCCAGCAGTCGCAGGGTTTCTGATATTTCTATTCTCTGTTTTTCTGTGTGAGGTTTAGAACCTCTGAGCCTACTTCTTTTTAACAGAAGCATCTAAGGTTCATCTCATCCATGCTGAGATACCAGTCATACATTGACTCAATCCTCGACTCTGGGCATGAATCTCTTGCTACAAGGGAAATCCATCTTTTTAGCTCCAAGAGCTATTAAGGATCATCATAACCTAGAGCTAACAGGTTTCTCCTTTTAAAAGAATGGGAGAACTAACAACTAACAACAAGGTGAGCTATACCCTTCACCTTGACAGTTTTTCTGTATGAGGATATCTTATACTTTTAACCGCAAGGGGACCCTACCTCTTCAAAGACTTACCAAATTGTAAGTCCTCTCAACTCTATATTACTTTCTATTCCTCTTAGTCCAGACTTTCAGTCTCTAAGAGTACTACTAATCAACTGGAGGTCTTATTCTCTAAGCCCATAGGATTTTTCTTCAGTACCTACTCCAGTGGGTAGTTTCCATACAGAGTTTTCTTCCCCTTTGTGGTTCATCTTCTCTATGTATCTCAGATACTTCTTTAAGGCAGCTTATCAGACAGAAATTGAGTATTGCCACTCCAAATTATGTCTGTCGGTCCTCTCCAACCTATAGGACCTACTTTTTCTGCTGCTTTAATAACAGATAACTCCAAGAGAGGTTACACTTTATTGTTGCAGGCATCAGGCCTGTCTACTATTCTTAGCCATCTTCATTTCTTTTTGGCTCCAACAGAATAGATTAGGTTGCACACTGGCAATTAAATAGCCAGATCTAACCAACCTACAACATGCTCTCTGCCAGTATATAAGGAAGCTCTGCAACTATGGGCCTTGCCAGAGAGCCTAAGAGCTACTCCTAGCAGGTAGCTTCCAGATGGTTAAAAGGGCTTCAGCTGGTAGACTCTGCCCAGTCATGCTCCTACATGACTGGTTTGTTCCTACTCTTACCATCTTCCTTAAAAATTTTCTTTTAAGGAAAACTAACCAGGGCTTAGACCACGCGAAGGCGTAAAAAATTGCACAATTCCCTGGGTTGTTCCACATTTCACTGGAACTCCTACAACAGGGATGCAAACTTTTCACTGCAGTCGGTCCTTAATTACTACTTTCTTTCTAATTCCCTATACTTCATTGTAGTTTATAATGAATAAAAAAGATGCATGATACTCATATTGCCCTCATGGAGGGGCAAACATGGTATCTCCTTATATTGCGTCTTTTTCTCCAGCTACTGCCTGACGTTATAGAAGGATCCAGACTTGCTGTCTTAAGACTAAGGATCTCCTCTGCACTCCTTCACGTAGGTCTCCAGATCTGGTTATTCAGGACCTAGATCTTTTAAAGAAATCTAGTCCTCTCCTTGTAAGTGAAGAATATAATACCAGTTTCGACTAAACTTTCCCTATAGTTCTTCCATTTTTAACCAAGCAGAGATTCTCCATCAATATTCTCAAGTAGGTCTTAATCCTTCATGTAAAGTCATTATCATAAGTGACATCACTTATAAAAGATTTTTACTGATCTTCATGAAGTTGGAGGCCCAACGCCTAATACAAATAACTGTTTTCTTTTGGATAAAAGGGGTCTGAAAGACTTACCCCTTTTTTCTGTAAGGGGTATTTCTACCTTTTCATCCAAACCAGTCAGATTTATCTCCACTCTTGCCTAGGGCCTTATTCTGCTTCAAGGGCAAAGAGTTCAAACTTGGACGTTACAGAAGCTTTACCTAGTTCTCTAAAGTCCAACTCCATTAAACTTCCCCACTTCTTATTCTGGGGTTAGTTCTAGCCATCAAGAATTCTTATCTCTTCCTGTATTGCAAAATTTATTTTTCCTCTACTTCACAGTGAGGGAATTTCTTTGAGGATAATATACTGGCTCTCAATTACAGACCCATATTGGCCTCAACAAATGCTTTTGCAATATTTTGAGTAAGATCCACATTAGAAAATTGGGATTCAATTTTTTCTAACAGTTATGATCTACACAAGGGCCCCCCTCTGGATACCTTGTTTAGTCACGCTGTTCCACAGCACCCTTTTTTCTTTTCTAATTCAATTCCTACCCTCCATCCCTTAGATGCCTGGGGTTCTAAAGGATAAGCATTGCCCATCCATCAGATTTGCAACATGCTGGGGCCTCCTCCAGGTATCTTAGCTTGGGCGTCCCCATATGTGAAGACTCATTCCTGCTTGTTCCTGGAGATAGCACAGTTACTTACCTGTAACAGGTGATCTCTGGGAAAAGCAGGAATAAGTCTTCACAACCCACCCACCTCCCCTAGGAGTTGCTCTCTTTTTTTTTCTCTCTCACTTTCTGATTTGTCTGCTTCCCTCCTTCGGTCTCAGTTACAAACCCAACTGATGAGAGGGAAGTGTTTAGGCGGGAAGGCAGCGCGCATGCGTGTGGGATGCTCCCAAAGCTTTCTTTTTGGATGCTGGGGAGCGTTCCCGCGCAGACTCCGTCGGTACCGATGTACCCATATGTGGAGACTTATTCCTGCTGTTACCAGAGATCACCTGTTACAGGTAAGTAACTGTGCTTTCCTCATTTTATCATAGTGTCCCTTTCAAAAGTTAAAAGGGTAGTACTGTGGATTTCCTTACTATCCCTCCTCCACTAATTAAATCAAACGCGATCATGCTATGATCACTATTGCCAAGTGGCCCCAACACCCTTATCTCTTTCACTAGATCTGGTATTCTACTAAGGACTAGGTCTAATATGGCTTCCCCTCTGTTCTGTTCATGAACCAGCTGTTCGAAGAAGCAGTCATTTATTTCATCTAGAAACTTTATCTCCCTAGCATGTCCTGCCATGACACTGACCCAGTCGATACCGGGGTAATTGAAATCACCCATTATTGTTATTGCGCTGTAACTTTTGTTAGCTTCCTTGATTTCTTTGAGCATTTCATCATCCATTTGTTCATTCTGGCCAGGCGGTCGATAGTACACCCCCACTGTCATCGCCTTCCCCTTTTTACATGGAATTTCAATCCATAGAGATTCTGCAGCAAATTTTGTTTCCTGCAGAACTTTAATCCTTTCTGAGTCAATGCCCTCTCTAACATAGAGCGCAACCCCTCCACCAATTTGATCAGCTCTATCATTACGATATAGTTTGTACCCAGATATCACAGTGTTCCACTGGTTGTCCTCCTCCCACCCTGTCTCTGATATATTCCAATCATATCTAACCTCTCATTTAGTGCTATATATTCTAGCTCTCCCATCTTATTTTTTAGACTTCTAGCATTTGCATACAAGCATTTCAGAGACTGTATTTTATTCATATTAATCTGGCTATTGGTAGGCATGGGTAATTTGGGATCTTTAAGCTCTGTCTGCTCCATACTCGAGGGCATTTGGGCTACTTTACTCTTTTTTGTAACCTCTCTGCTTTTGGTAGTATCCTTCAAGGATACATTCTTCCGAACCATGCCCTCTTGGGCGACTGTCTGCTTTCCCCTATTATCTAGTTTAAAAGCTGCTCTATTTCCTTTTTAAAGGTTAATGCCAGCAGCCTGGTTCCTGAAAGATACTCTGCACCCCCCCCCCCCCCTCACCTAATAACAGATAGGGCTCTTGGGTCACAGAAATCCACACACAAGGTAAGGGAAGGTTAATTGATCTTCATCTTTAGATAATACACAAATCTGTAAATAATACACAACACACTTGTATTATAAACACAGGACCAAAGCGCTTTGGGAGAGCAAGCTAGGCGGTTGCCTATGTTTACTCTGAAATCAAAGCTTTAGGCCTCTTTATTTATAGGCAAAGATTCCATTACACAGCATAATTTCACTTTATTATTCTACGTGTCACATCATATATATTCATAATATACATATTCTATTCTACGTCTAGTGTTACGTATATTCATAATATACTTTTCTATAGGCATGCACGTCATGGACAATCATGAAAAGACATAGATATATTCTCAGACATGACTATGTAGGCCTTAATTCTAATTAATCCTAACATTGACAATTTAATATCTCTGACCAGAGACAACGGGACTGCGAAGCTGGGTAAACAACTTGCCTTTTACTTATCTTTCTAATAACATAGGCTAATGTTTGTTATCTCAACCTTTTACCCAATTTCTTCTACAGAGTTGTTCAAGGATGGTATTAAAGAGAGAGCTACAAATAATATTAACTCTTTCTTAGGGCTTATGCCTGACTGTGTATTCAACCCGGTACACTAAAGCTTACTTTCAGTTCCATCCCGGTTAAGGTGAAGCCCATCCCTTTGGAAGAGCCCCTCCTTTCCCCAGAATGTTCCCCAGTTCCTAACAAATCCAAAACCCTCATCTCTGCACCATTGTCTCATCCACGCATTGGGACTCCGGAGCTTTGCCTGCCTTTTGGGTCCTGCGCGTGGAAAGGGAAGTATTTCAGAGAACGCTATCCTGGAAGTTCTGGATTTCAACTTCCTACCTAAAAACCTAAATTTAACTGCCAGAACCTCGCTACCACATTTTCCTATGTCATTGGTACCGACATGTGCCAAGACAGCAGACTCCTCCCCAGCACTATCTAAGACCTTATCTAGGTGGCGCGTGAGGTCCGCTACCTTCGCACCAGACAGGCATGTTACCAGGCGATCCTCACATCCACCAGCCACCCAACTATCTACATACTTAATGTAGCGCCCCCTACTGGTTAGGCGGTTGCCTATTAGTAGTGGGCGCACCTCTTTATGTCCTTTGCCAGCCTGATTGCTCAATGCTGGGGCTTTCAAATAATGTAGTTGTGTAAATAAGCAAATTTAGCCGAGGGTTTCAAAAGGTGCACAGGAAAATTTATTTATGATTATTTTCTTCTTAGCCACAGAACTTCTTTATCAGCAGTTCATGTATTACACAGGTACACTAAAACAAATTTTTTTTAAACTGCCTCTAATGTTTCGATTGATTTTTATGTTTTTTGGTGCGCTGAATCCAAATCTGGTAACCAATTTGCTCCATCACGTACAGATTTTTTGCTACATTGGGTTAGCAGTTTGAGGTGAATGTTTCAGATTGAGTGCGATCGAGATAAGTTTCTTGGATGAATTCTTTATACTAATTGTTTAGTAGTTATTCAAATAAGAATAAAGAAAATTGTAACAAGGCAGCACATAAGAATAGAGTAATGTCAACAAAACACACTGATGGTAGCAAAATTGTCTGCACTTAAAACAGCCACATACATGTGCACAAACATTGAGCATATAAGAGCGAGGTTAGACACAAAGCAAAGCAAAGAAATGTGCAAAAAATGTTGTACAGGTATGTATGTAAGAATAGAAAACGCAAACCGCACCATTGCAATACATGAAGACAAACACCCGATGGTGTGAAAATAAAATTCTAATAAATGAGATCCGACACTGTGGTAATAACTACCAAATTTTTATTTCAAAGTTTAGTAAAAACACGATATTTGTCAACACAGTTTAGATTTTAAAGTCATTCTTGGGTCAATCAATCTCCTGGTGGGCCCGTTTCTTCTTCCCCCGAATGCTTCTCTTGGTGCGCTGCTTGGCGTATTTTTCATCTGGGGTTTCCCGCAGCAGCAACCAGCAGAAATCAGCCATCATAGTGGTGTTCCATCTTCCTTGGTACCTTCTCTCTGCGTCCTTGATGTCCTGGTGAAACCTGTCACCTTGTTCTTCACTGTACGCCCCCAAGTTTTCGGGAAAGTAGTTCACATGGGAGTGCAAGAAATGGACTTGTTCTTTGAAGGCATTGAGCATCCTGGCAACAATATCCTTATAGTTCTCATCTCGCCTGTTCCCCAAGAATTTGAGAACAACATCCTTGAAGGAATCCCAGGCTTCTTTTTCCTTCTCAGACATCGTTTCAGCGAATGCTCCATCTGAAATGAGTTTCCTTATATCAGGGCCAACAAACACTCCTTCCTTTAGCTTTGCTTCAGAAAGTCGGGGGAACTTTGAGCAAAGGTACCGAAAGCACTCACCATCTTTTGGAAGGGACTTGATGAATTGCTTAATGAGACCCAACTTAATGTGGAGAGGTGGTAATAGAATTTTATCACGAGGTACCAAGTTCTCGTGAAGAACATTTTTCTCACCGGGTCTCAAATACTCCCGAATTGGCCAGTCTTTTTTCCCCCAGTGTAGGTCGCGGGCCCGGTTATCCCACAAGCAAAGGAAGTAGGGATATTTGGTGAAACCGGATTGCTGCCCTAATAGCATGGATAGAACTTTAAAGTCTCCACAAATCATCCACTTATGCTCATCATAACGAATCTTCTGAAGAATCAGGGCCAAATTCTCGTATTTTTCTTGGAGACTAACAGAGTGAGCAATAGGAACTGAAGCGAATGTGTTGCCATTATGAAGAAGAACACCTTTTATGCTGTCTTTTGACGAATCAATGAACAGCCGCCATTCAGCAGGATCATACTTGAGTTTAAACTTTTCCATCACTCCGTATATATCGTTGCAAAATACCAAATCTTCCTCTTTGCTGAAATACTTCAAAAATTGTGTCTCGCGGTTGCGGTACCAATAAAAAGTTGTTCCTGGTGACAATAGATTTTTCTGTTTAAGCCGAGAACCTAGCAGTTGGGCAGCATCTTTTGGGAGTCCTAAATCCCGGACTAAATCATTCAATTCAGCTTGAGAGAAAAGTTCAGGTTTCGGATCTGGTTCAGTTTCAAACTCGGAAGTACTGGACTCATCGGGAAAAGCCATCTGATGAGTCTCATCATGATCAGAACCGTCCACACAAATATGATCCAAAGATTTTGGTGGTTCAGGCACAGGTACTTCGTTGCTATGAGGCATAGGCCTAATTGCTGAGCGAAGGTTGGGGTAACTTATTACGTTCTTATTTTTTAAGTTGTATCCCTTCACAATGCAAGAGCAAAAATAGCAGTCACTGCTGTGGTCTCTTTGTTCACGCCACATCATAGGTATTCCGAAACGAAATGTTTGTTTTTTACCTTTCATCCATAAGCGTAGATCTTCCTCACATGTCTTGCACACTTTGTGAGGAGCCCACGGTTTGTCTTGATTGCCTAACTTCAAACCGAAATAGGCGAAATATACTTTTTTAATAAATGCAGAAATGTTCCTCTGCCACTTTTTCACGGTATATTCCCCACAAATAAAACAAAAACTGTCCGGAGAGTTGACGCAACCTCTGGCTCTGTGAGCCATCACAAATACACAGCACTGCAAACTACAACTGTAGTGAACCACTTCGGAATAAAGCTGGATTACGACTGAGCAAACAAAAGATAATAATGAACTTGCAAGAAACTGAAATTTGACAGGAACGTTCATGTCACAACCACCGTGTTTGAGCGAGCGAACGAGGCGAGGCGAACAGGAAAGAACATGCGCCAGCGCGAGTACTGGATTTAGCCCCCCGCCTCCCAGTTGTCCTGTTAAGGGCTGTAAGGGCTGTTAGTATAGCTGGGTTTAAAAAAGGTTTGGACAAGTTCCTGGAGGAAAGGTCCATAAACCACTATTAAAAAGGGACCCAGGATATCAATGCTTGGCCTAGTACAAGCACTGCAGAACCTGTGTCTTTTGGGGAAACTGCTAGGTACGTATGACCTAGATTGGCCACTGTTGGAAACAGGATACTGGGCTTGATGGACCTCGGTCTGACCCAGTATGGCATTTCTTATGTTCTTATGTTCTTAATGTATAAAATGAATACAAAACACTCTAAAATATCATGAGGGAGTGTTTCTAGTTAGTTAACCATTACAACCTCTATTTTGGGCCAAGAAAATAAACTGCAGTCGGCTAAAAAGAAATTATGTGAACATTCCTTATATGGGTAAGAAATCTAATTTTGCAAGAAAACGTGACGTGATGGAACATTTTGGCTATTTTTCCTGGATTCAGCACCCCAAAATCTATAGGAATCAGTTGCAAAACTGGAGGCAGTTTTTTGGTAGTGTACCTGTGTTATCAATCATAAATTGGATACTTCTCCATTCAAAGAAACAAAACTTTATAGCATAGTCCATGCATCACATGTTCTCAACAGCTTGCTTTAAACGTTGCAACAAAATCTTTTCCTTCCATAAAGATCAACTTCTTAAGAACCAGGCTTGATACAACAGAGACCCGTATCTCCTCAGGGCTCTGCACAGCATATAAAATACTTGGCTACAAGCTGACAAACATTGATATCATTTCCTTTTAAACAGTTTTGCATTCTTCATTCTTAAGTTGCAAACATTGGCTTTTTTTTCACTTCAAGCATTTACCATCTTCTCTGAGCCTGGCTGGCTAGCTCAGACCTTAATGCTTCAATTAACACAGTTTTAAGTGAGATGTGTATTTCCCAAAGCTCCTGGTTTTTTTTTCACTGCTTAAAAAAAACACTCAGCTTTGCTACTTCTGACTAGTGCAATAAGAGCAATCCATCTCTGAGTCAGAACAGGAACTATCTGAACAGCATTCCTCTATTTCCATGCGCTCCTCATTTGATTCACTCAGCACCTGTCTGTCCTCAGCGTCTATAACAGGCTTTAACTTCTCCAAGAGTTTCAAAACCTGACCCCACTGGGATTCCTTTCTAGGCTGAGTTACAGGGGAAGAATAGAGGAGATTCTTATCCCTTAACAAACTCTTTAAAGCTTGCAACGTGCTCACCTTTTTCCCAGCAACCAGTCTTCCCTCAGACTTTGCCAAAGGTAGAATAGTGTTCACAGACTCTCTCAAAGATATTCCTTTACCTTGCGTTCCTTCAGCATTCCCCACAGAGCCAACTCTCCTGTCTTCCAAGCCAGCTGTACTCTCTCTACAAACTGGACTACCTTCAGGGCTGGAGTGGTCTGTCTGCTGCACGCAGTAGGGCTTTCCTTTGAGGCATTTGCTGTCACACTTTCCTCTTACACGTGTTCTCCTGGTCTCCTCACTTCCTTTAGCTTCCCGAGACTCTCTGCTAGTCTCCTCCCTCCTGGAGGACGTCTCCTCCTCAGAGCACTCTCCTCCTGCTTGTCTCCTTGCTGTTCTCTTGCTGTTCTCGTCTCCCACGTCTCCTGGGCTCCTCTCGTTTCCCAGCTTCCTCTCGTTCCTTTTCACTGCTGCTTTCCCCTGCTTATATGATTGTGTCTGCCCTATAGCTCTAGACTCCACCCCCGGGCTCTCCTCGTCACCTCCCCTGGTTTCCATGGAGCTAGGGTGTGGCTCAATCTCTGTAGCTTTATACACACAGTTTTTTCCTCTGGTCAGAGTTTTAACCCCGAACCTCCCTGAACCTTTTCTCTGTTCAGAAATAAATGGCTGTTTTTTCAGCATTTTCTTGGGCTCTAACCCTGTCTCGCCACCACATTAATGATCGAAACACCAACTATAGCGGCTGTCCTAACCCTTCCCTCATGAGCACATGGCCCTGGAGAAACTTCCTCGGTGCGAGAGGGTTTTAGATCACCTGGAGGACAGGTCCTAGTTACAGGATCACTTCCAGCCACACCAGGGTGATACTCTCCTGTCACGTGCCGGTGCCAATACAGACACCAGCAAATGCAGTGCAACTTGGTTGCCTTCATGATGCAACACTGCCCCCCCCCCTTCCCTGAGGACCAGGTAACTCTGGTTCATCTGCGCCAGTGACGACCCCGTCCATGGCAAAGACCTCGCCAGCTGAGGTGCAGCCAATCCTCAAAACCTTTGTGGATTCCTCGGGATTCCAAGACTGATCCCGATCCTGGTCACTACAGCCCGTCTCCTTGGGTGCTTCCGGTTCTGAGTATCGAGAACAGAGGACCATGTCCCATCATCAGTGGAGTCCTTGATCCCGTTGATACTTCGGGTTCCTCAGTGACTTGGTCTCTGACTGGGAGCCTGAGGACGAGTCTCTGAAAACAGTAAGGCACGGGGATGTGCCCTCTGATCCCTCACCACCACCTGAGCATTGAAGGTCCACCTCTGGCCCCTTAGTTTAGGACCCTTCAGCTTAGGACCCCTCTTTTTCTGGAGTTCATGAGGGACATAGGAAAGGCCTTGCCTTTCACCTTTGAGGCAGAGGAGGAGCCATGAGCTGAGGCGTTTGAGATCCTCCAGTATCTCACCCCACCAAAGGAGGCCACCATGATCCCTGTCCACCCCATTCTGGAGTGGCTCCTTTTGAGGATGTAGGAGACTCCACTTGCGGTGCCTACGGTGAGCTCTATTCAATGTATTGGGTCTGCAAGATCCTGGGCTTTGAGAAAATGCAACTGCCTCACAACTCCATGGTGGTGTAGTCAGCCGTGCACCGCATCAAGAGCAATAAGATGCGCTTCTCCAGGACCAAGCAGGAAGTCAGTCCTCACTTATGGGTGACGTCGGCGCCGACGGAGCCCTCGCGGAGCAATTTTCCCCAGCTTTCAAAGAAAGCCTTTGGGAATTGCAGCGCGAATGCGCGGTCGTCTTCCCGCCCGAGGGTGCCATCTTAGCCAGTCTTCTTTTTTCTGCGGAGCCCTACAGACGTCCCCGTCTTGTCCCCGCGAAAAAGTTGATTTTCTTCTTTGTTTATCCTTTTTTCTTTCGGTTCGACGCCGATCGTTTTCCCGCCCGGACTCGCGACGCCGGTCTCGAGTCCGCTTACTTTTTTCGGTTTTTCTGACTTAGTCAGCTTTCGTTTTCGGTTTCCCTGGCAGCCCGGTCCTTTGACCTCGCAGGGGCCCTTTTTCCCCCGATGGCTGCCAGTGGGTTTAAGCGGTGTGGTCGGTGTGACCGAAATATGTCACTAACCGACACACACGACTTTTGCCTCCGCTGTCTGGGCCCGGATCATGAGGAACTGATCTGTGGGCCCTGCAGCAAACTGTCCTCAAAGGCGTTGAGGAGTCGGCGGCATCAGCGTGAGAGAATCTTCGCTGACCCCAGCCGTACCCGGACCTCGTCGGAGGCCTCCGCGTCGAAAGGCTCCAGCTCGGACCGTCGCCGGAGCTCCTCCGACCGGGGTTCTCCCTCCGGGGACCATCGTCGGAAGGAAAAACCCGCGAGGGCGGCGTCGGTGGACGCTCCTGGTTCCGCGAGGGCCAGGTCGCATAGCCCCGACAGCCGCCCCGGGTCCTTGGAGAAGGAACACATCCCGAAGCGACCTCGCCTGGAGTCGGAGATGCCTGCCCGGGTAAGTCCTGTGGTCCTTCTGGACTCGCCTCCGCGACAGCCGACGTCGGGCCCGACGCCGTCGGGGCCCGAGTCGGGGGCTGCTGGGTCACCTGAGCTCGGACTCAGGTTGACGGCCTTGGAGAGCAGACTGTCTGCCTTCATGGACCAGCAGCGGGCACTGCTCGCTGGCTTCGCTGGCGCCGCTGCCCCGACCGCCGGGACGTCGACGTCCAAGTCGACCCCGGAGACCGAGCCGATCCTCGAGTCGATGAGAACTCGAGTCGATCCTCGGTCGAGGTCACCCTCGGCCTCCCGTTCGGGACCGAGGTCGCCGACGCCGACTCCCTCGACGTCGGGGCGGCTGGCGCCGCACCCTGCCCGGGCCGACCCCACCGAGTCCTCGTCGGAGTCGGTCTGGGAGTCTGAGGAGGAAGAGTCACCTGATTCTTTCCGGACTCGGTGTGTCCCATCGGACTCACCGGGGTCCGAGCCTCGGAAGCAGTCCCCCCCGGAGGATGCCCGGTTCTCGGACTTCGTTAGGGATATGGCCAAGGCTTTGGCCTTCCCTGCGGATCCCGAGGAGGAGCCTCGAGCCGAAGAGCTCGACGCCCTCCAGTATGACTCTCCCGCGAGGGAACACTTTACTGTGCCGGTTCCTCCTATGCTGGAACGACTACTCTTCCGCATGTGGGAGAGTCCGGCCTCCTCGCCGGTCCTGAGCAAGCGGGTCGATTCTATCTATCGGGTCCGCAAGAGCCCTGGCTTTCAGAAGGCACAGCTGCCACACCATTCCATGGTAGTGGAATCGGCCATGCATCGTCTTAAGAGCCAGAAGATGCACTCCTCGGTGCCTCCTGGAAGGGAGGCCCGTAACCTGGATGGCCTTGGCAAGAAGTGCTTCCAGGGCTCTATGCTCGCATGTAATGTCCAGACTTACCAGCTCTACATGGGCATGTATCTCCGGGATCTGGCTAAAGAGCTAGCCGGATTCTCCGCTGGTCTCTCCGAGGAGCCCTTGCGGAGGTTCCTAGCCTTGTCCACGGGCATTCAGGAATGCTCAAAGTTCATGTCCCGAGCAGCCTATGATGGCTTTGAGGCCTCGGCTCGAGTAGCCGCAGCCGGCATCGGTGCCCGCCGACAGGCTTGGCTTCAGTCGTCAGACCTTGAGCCCTGGGTACAGGACAAGTTGGTCGATGTCCCCTGCCGAGGCGAAAACCTCTTTGGCAAGCCCATGGCGGAAAAGGCTGCACAAATTGAGACTGAGACTCTCACCAGGACCAGGCTTTCTAGGAAGACCTCCGCCCCTTCCCAGAAAAAGAAGGGCTCGGGGAAAAAGTCCTTTTACCCGAGGAAGGCGGCTGCCTACAAACAATACCCCCATTATCATGCCCCTGCAGCTCCCCAACAGGGCCAGCAGGCCAAGGGACGGGGTAACGGGTCCCGTAGGCAGCAAGCCCCCAAGCCTGCACCACCAGCCCCTGCTCAGCAGGGTGGGGGCTTTTGACTCGCTCAGCATAGCCTCTCCCCCCCCGCTGGTTCCTCCCAGCACCGGAGGCCGGCTGGTTCACTTCGCCCACAGGTGGTCCAGCATCACCGCAGATGCCTGGGTACTTCAGGTCGTGCGAGAAGGCTACCTTCTCCAATTCCATCAGGTCCCTCCCTCCTATTTTCCGGGAGAACCTCCGCGCCCCCCTCTGCACAGGGAGTTGCTCCTTCAGGAGTTAGCAGGTCTTCTGCAGGAACAGGCGGTGGAACCGGTGCCACACCACCTGAGAGGTCAAGGCTTTTATTCGAGGTATTTTCTGATACCAAAGAGAACAGGGGGCCTCAGACCCATCCTGGACTTGCGCAACCTCAACAAGTTCCTGGTGCGGGAGAAGTTCAAAATGCTTACCCTTGGAATCCTTCTGCCCTACCTCCAGCAGGGAGATTGGCTATGCTCCTTGGATCTAAAGGATGCCTACACGCACATCCTCATCCACCCAAGCCACCGCCAATACCTAAGGTTTGTGGTGGCAGGAAATCATTACCAGTACAGAGTACTGCCCTTTGGCCTATCCTCCGCACCGCGAGTCTTCACAAAATGTCTCGCGGTCGTGGCGGCCCATCTCCGGCTTCACGGCCTCTATGTCTTTCCGTACCTCGACGACTGGCTCATCAGAGCAGCGTCCGCTCAGGAGGTCACCAACGCCACGTGCCGCACGGTGACTCTGCTGCAGCACTTGGGCTTTGTTATAAACTTCGCAAAGTCCACTTTGCTCCCCTCACAGGATTTCGAGTTCATCGGCGCAAGGCTGCACACTCCTCGGGCACGAGCGTACCTACCGCTCGACAGGGCTCAACGGCTCATGGACCTAGCCGACCGCTTTCGCAGCCAGCCCCTGGTCTCCGCCAGGCGCTTCCTGAGACTGCTCGGCCATATGGCTTCCACCGTCCATGTGACCCCCAATGCCCGCCTGAATATGCGGTCTGCTCAATGGTGTCTCCGCCAGCAGTGGCGACAAGCCACAGGCGGCCTAGCGGACCTAGTGCGCGTCTCCGAGCCGCTGGTCTCGTCTCTCCGGTGGTGGCTCCGGCAGCCGAACCTGATATTCGGAATGCCTTTCCAGTCACCTCAGCCGACCCGGGTGCTGACCACCGATGCATCCCTCCTGGGCTGGGGAGCACATTGCCAAGAGGCACGTACTCAGGGCCTCTGGACCACGTGGGAGTCTGCTCAGCAGATCAACTTCCTGGAGCTCAGGGCGATCCGCCTAGCTCTCAAGGCCTTCTCCCACCTGACTTCCCACCAATCCGTCCTTGTCCAGACGGACAATCAAGTTGCCATGTTCTACGTGAACAAGCAGGGGGGCACGGGCTCCTTCCTCCTCTGCCGGGAGGCACAGAAGCTCTGCTCTTGGGCCGTCAGTCACGGCATTCTCCTCAAGGCGGTTTATCTTCCGGGCCAAGAAAATTGCCTTGCAGACAAACTCAGCAGGGTCCTCCAGCCGCACGAGTGGCGTCTGGATCCCTTGGTAGTTCAGAAGCTCTTCCTCAAGTGGGGTCTCCCCACGGTAGATCTCTTTGCCAGTCCTCACAACCGGCAACTTCCTCGCTTCTGCTCTCGTCAGCCACACCCCCTTCGGGTTGCGGCGGACGCCTTTCTGATCTCATGGTCGGGGAGCCTTCTGTATGCTTTCCCTCCCATCCCGCTAGTCTCTCGGACTCTTTTCAAGGTTCTCCGAGACAAAGCTTTCATGATCCTGGTGGCCCCTCGCTGGCCCAGGCAGCCGTGGTTTCCGCTCCTGCTGCAACTGGCGGTGGAGGATCCAATCCCTCTGGGGGTACAACCGGATCTCCTCACTCAGGATCAGGGGTCCCTCCTGCACCCCAACCTCAGGTCTCTCAACCTCATGGCCTGGCTGCTGAGAGGGTAGTCCTTGCTCCCCTTCTCCTGCCGGCGGAAGTGGAGGAGGTCGTCTTGGCTTCGCGACGGCCTTCTACCCGCAAATGCTACGCCCTTAAATGGCGTCGCTTTGCAGTCTGGTGTACCCAACAGTCTCAGGATCCCTTCTCCTGCCCAGTGTCGGTGATCTTGCAGTACTTGCTGCACCTCTCTAATCTGGGACTTAAGTCCAACTCCGTCAAAGTTCACCTCAGTGCTCTTTCAGCACATCATGTGCCGGTGGACGGCAGACCTCTCTCCAATGACCCTCTCGTAGCGAGGTTTCTCCGAGGTCTCCTTCTACTTAAACCACCTCTGCGCCCGCCAGCGCCTGACTGGGACCTGAATGTGGTGTTGCAGCGGATCACCTGTCCGCCTTTTGAACCTCTGGCTACCTGTTCTCTCCGTTTTCTGTCTTGGAAAACACTGTTCTTGATAGCCCTCACTTCCGCTAGACGCGTAAGTGAATTGCAGGCCCTCGTGTCTGATCCCCCTTACACTCGGTTCTACAAAAATAGGGTAGTCCTACGGACTCATCCGAAATTTCTGCCTAAAGTGGTCTCCCCTTTTCACATCAATCAGGAGGTGGTACTTCCAACCTTCTTTCCCAGACCACACTCCAGCCGAGCTGAGACGGTCCTCCATACCCTGGACTGTAGAAGGGCTCTGAACTTCTACCTTGACCGTACGCGGGAGCACCGTAAAGCTGCTCAGCTTTTTGTGTCTTTTGACCCCAATAGATTGGGGCTCCCGGTCTCCAAGCGTACTCTGTCCATCTGGGTTGCGGACTGTATCTCTTGGGCTTATGGGGCAGCCGGACTCTCCTTAGAAAGTCGAGTCACGGCTCATTGCGTTCGGGCAAAGGCCACGTCAGTGGCTTACCTCCGCTCTGTTCCGCTGGCAGACATCTGCCGGGCCGCTACTTGGTCTTCGAGCCAGACTTTTGCGGTCCATTACTGTCTCGAGAGGGAGTCCCGTAGGGACAGTGCTTTCGGACAGGCAGTCCTCCGTAATCTCTTTGAGGTCTGAGCAACTCCTACCCTCCATCCCGGATGTGGGCTACCGGTGGGTGATAATTCAGCGAAGATTCTATCCTTCTGTGCTGCTGAGCTAGAGGGAGCTCATTTTTGTGCTTAGGGTCTCCGGTAGCCTTGAGCTTGGGAGTCCCATAAGTGAGGACTGACTTCCTGCTTGGTCCTGGAGAAAGCGTAGTTACTCACCTGTAACAGGTGTTCTCCAGGAGCAGCAGGAATCAGTCCTCACTACCCTCCCTCCTCCCCTTGGAGTTGCAATCGTCTGCTTATGTTCTTTTTGCAAATTTTTATGCTGTCTTTTTTACCCATGTCATCTGACTGGCTAAGATGGCACCCTCGGGCGGGAAGACGACCGCGCATGCGCGCTGCAATTCCCAAAGGCTTTCTTTGAAAGCTGGGGAAAATTGCTCCGCGAGGGCTCCGTCGGCGCCGACGTCACCCATAAGTGAGGACTGATTCCTGCTGCTCCTGGAGAACACCTGTTACAGGTGAGTAACTACGCTTTTTGAAGATGTGAATAAATAGGTAGACAAAGGTGAGTCGTGGATCAGGAACTGGTTAAAAGATAGAAAGCAGAGGGTAGGACTAAATGGCCAGTTTTCCCAATGGAGAAAGGTGAATAGTGGTGTACCCCAGGGATCTGTGCTGGGTCCGCTGCTTTTTGACATATTCATAAATGACCTGGAAAAGGGAATAACGAGTGAGGTTATCAGATTTGCAGATGACACAAAACTATTTAAAGTTGTTAAAACCCACGAGGATTATGGAAAATTGCAAGAGAATCTTGATAAATTGGAAGACTGGGCATCAAAATGGCAGATGAATGTTAATGTGGACAAGTGTAAAGTTATGCACCTAGGGAAGAACAACCCAAACTATGGTTATACGATGCAAGGTTCCACATTAGGAAACCACCACCCAGGAAAAAGATTTAGGCGGCATTGTGGATAACATGTTAAAACCCTCCACCCAGTGTGCAGCGGCAGCCAAGAGAGCAAATAGAATGCTAGGTATCATAAGGAAAGGAATGGAAAATAAAACAAAGGATATTATAATGCCTCTATCGTTCCATGGTACGACTGACCGCACCTTGAATATTTACTTACTTGGTTTAAGTTGTTCCTGACTGATAGGTGTCAATATTCCATTTCCTGAAAGATGCTTTTTGGCAACAGTCTCTCTGACCTCGCCTTTAAACCATGCTGGCAGTTTTTTGGACTTCCTTCCACTTTTCTTAAAGCGTAGAATACAGCTGGTCTGGGCTTCCAAGATAGTATTTTCAAATAACAGCCAAGCTTGATGTAAGTCTTTAACCTTTATAACTGCTTCTTTTAGTTTTTTCTTAACTATTTTTCTTATTTTATCATAGTCTCCCTTTCGAAAGTTAAAAGGTAGTACTGTGGATTTCCTTACCATCCCTCCTCCACTAATTAAATCAAACGCGATCATGCTCTGTGGATTTCCTTTATTTATTTAGCAAAGCTTATATACCACCCCTTTCTGAGATCAGGGGTGGTTTACATGGAACTTCAGAAAATGTTTTACATTAAACATAGGAATTATGTACAATTAACATATGAACAACGGAACTATGTACATTTAATTTTGGAACTATATACATTTAGCATGTGTGAAAGAGAGTAGGTGATTGTACGCATTTTGATTGTATTTAGTGTTTGGACTGGGGCAATTATGTTTGGGATTTTAAGTTGTTAGATGGGGGAGGAGATGATTTTAGGTATTTTGGGAGCTGTTGAGGGTGCTTGGGTCACTGAAGTGTTCTATAAAAAGATGTGTTTTTAGATTTTGGAGTTGCTGGAGGTCTTTTATTGCTGTTATGTCATGAGGGAATGAGTTCCATAATGTTGGGGCCACTTAGGAGAAGGCTCTGGTACTGGTACATTGATTTGTGTTTCGGATGTGTTGGGGAGTTATGTATGTATTCTGTGAGTTGTTTCTTCTTGTTCTTGACTTGTTTGGTGTTATTAGGAGGAAGGATAGGGTGGTAGAGGCAATGTTACAATGGTGTTTGAATATGATCATTAAATATTTATATTTTACCCTTGAGGTTATTGGAAGCTAGTGAAGATCACAGAGTATGGGGTGATATGATCCTTGTATGTTGAATTGGAGGCTATACGAGCAGCTAGGATTTGCGCTAGTTGAAGTTGGTGGGTAGTTTTCTTTTGGGAAGCAAATAGAATGCTAGGTATCATAAGGAAAGGAATGGAAAATAAAACAAAGGATATTATAATGCCTCTGTATCGTTCCATGGTGCGACTGCACCTTGAATATTGTGTGCAATTCTGGTTGCCGTATCTTTAAAAGGATATAGCGTTATTAGAAAAGGTTCAGAGAAGAGCCACCAAAATGGTAAAGGGGATGGAAGGATACCCCTATGAAGAAAGACTAAAAAGGTTAGGGCTCTTTAACCTGGAAAAGAGATGGCTGAGGGGAGACATGATAGAAGTCTGCAAATTAATGAAAGGAGTGGAACGGGTAAACATAGTTCAATTGTTTACGTTATCAGAATATAGAAATACTAGGGGGCATGCAATGAAGCTACAGGGTAAACTATTTAAGGCAAATAAGAGAAAATATTTTTTCACTCAACGTGTAATCGAACTCTGGAATTTGTTACCGGAGGATGTAGTAAAGGCTGTTAGTGTAGCTGGGTTTAAAAAAGGTTTGGACAAGTTTATGGACCTTTCCTCCAGGAACCATTATAAAAAAGAGACCCAGGATATCAATGCTTGACCCAATACAAGCATTGTGGAACCTGTGTCTTTTGGGGAAACTGCTAGGTACTTATGACCTAGATTGGCCACTGTTGGAAACAGGATACTGGGCTTGATGGACCTTGGTCTGACCCAGTATGGCATATCTTATGTTCTTATGGTCACTTCTCTATGCCCCGGGTTGGGAGGCCCACACCGTGGATGGCTTTGGCAGTAAGTGTTAACAGGGCTTGATGCTTGTGGCCTGTATACAAGCATATCAGCTGTACATGGGCATGGACTTGAGAGACCTGGCAGGGGAACTTGCCGGGTTCTCAAGCTAGGCTTTCTGGTGACCATCTCGAGAACTTACAGAACATGGTGAGTAAAACCAAGGAATGTTCCAAATTTGTGACTCGGGCAGCCAATGATGGCTTTGAGTCCTTGGCCAGTGTAGCTGCGGTGGGCATTGGTGCCCACTGCCTGGCATGGCTACAGTTGTCTGACCTGGAGCAATGGCTTCAGGACAAATTGTCTGTCCCATGCCGGGGAGAGAACCGCTTCGGCAAACCCATGACAGAGAAGGCTGCTGAGTTGGAGACTGAACAACTCACCATGACCAGGGTCTCCAGGAAGACTGTTGACCCTTCCTTTCGGAAGGCTTTGAGGAATAAGTCTTTCTACCCAAAGAAGAAGAGAGCCTATGGTGCCTATCCCCCATATCTTTCCTACCAGATACACACCCAGCAAGGCTAAAGACAGCAGTATAGATGAAAGACCCCAAAACCCCAACTGACATCTCAGCCACAACTTGGGGGGGGGGGGGGATTTTCACTCCCAGACCATGGCCTTTTTATCTCTTTCAAGCCCATTTCCACAGTACATTGGGGGCATCTCTAGTTCTTTGCCCACTGTTGGCTCAGCATCACCATCAACACCTAGGCATTGCAAATAGTAGGGGAGGGTTACCTCCTGCACTTCCAGCAGACCCCCCTCCATTCCTTCCAGGGGAATGCTCTCTCGAACCTCACTATCGAGAACTTCTTCAACTGGAAGTAGCCATCCTTCTGGAAACCAAAGTGGAGGAGCTGGTTCCACCATCTCAAGCAGGAAGAGGATTCTACTCCTGGTAATTCTCCAGAAACAAGCAGGAAGTCAGCCCTCACTTATGGGTGACGTCGGCACCAACGGAGCCCACGCGGAGCAATTCCCCAGCTTTCAAAGAAAGCCTTTGGGATTGCTGCCATGCATGTGTGGTCCTCTTCCTGCCCAAAGGTGCCATCTTGCTCAGTCTCCCTTTTTCCGCGGAACCCTTCGGATGCACGTCCTCGTCCTTCAGAAAACTTTTTTCGTGATTTGTCCTTTTGGCCTTTATTCCGGTAGCACCGCTCCTCTTCCTTACTCTCCTTCGCCCTTGCTTCAGCAGTGGGCTAAGGGATCCCTCTTTTGTCTCTAATGTTTTTTCTTTCGGGTCCTTTTCGCGCCCTTTTTTCTCCAACTGCTGGCCTCGAGGGTTTTCGACCACTCAGGGGCCCTTTTTGCCCCCATGGCCACCGGTTCTAAGAAATGTGACAGATGCTCCAAAAATATGTCGCTCACGGACACCAACGACTGCTGTCTATGGTGTCTGGCGGCTAACTACAACCCTGAGCTCTGCTCGCTTTGTAAGAAAATGTCCACTAAGGCCTTAATAAGCCAACAACATTTTCTGCAAGGCAGCCCCAGGATCTCCGGTGCCACCTCGCACTACCGATCCACCACTTGCAGGGTCTCCCGCAGTGACCCCGCGCCCCAGGCATCACTCCTATCAGGGTTCGCCCGAGGTGGTACAGTGAAAGAAGAAGACCTTGAAGTCTCTGTCGGGAGCTCCGGACAAGCGCAAGCGGTCTTGCGCTCGTTCCCTTAGCCCTCCCTGGCGTTCCCGGGAGTCAGATAAGGAGCAGCCTTGAAAGGTACCTCATACAGACATGGAGGCCTCTGGCGATGGCGCCCGGTCTCCTGAGGGTCGTCCCGTCAAGGATCCCCCTCTCCTTCTCCACACAAGACCCGGTAACCCCGTCATCGGTGTTGCAGGGACCCACTCCCGAGTGGGAGTCCCGTATGCTGGAACTGGAGCGCAGCGTTTGTCTTCCTTGCTGCCTAACAGGCACTCTTGCCCAGCATGGCTGGCTTGTGCCCCGAGACTGTGGGTCACCCAACTGGGGTCCCGAAAACTGCCTTAGAAATCCCCGAGAGCCGTGGGCCTTGTGAGGGTCCTCGGCACCAGTCTCACTTGCTATCCCATTCGTCGGGGACGAGGTCTTCCAGAGCCAGTGCCTCCAGCTCCAAGGGGAGGCCTCAGCCAGGGGGCGCTAGGATCAGCCTGACAGAGTCCTCACTTCTCAGGCTGGGAATTGGACATGGACACTTCCCTGGAGACCTGTGCCCACAGGGATCTCCCCCTCTGACTCGTCCCCGCCCGCCTCGCAAAGGCGGTCGCCTCCTGAGGACACCTCTTTCCTGGTGTTTGTACAGGATATGGCTCGGGCCCTCTATCTCCTGGTGCAGAACAAGGAGGAGCCGAGGGCAGAGGAACTTGACATCTTGCAGTATAAGTCTCCTCCCAAGGAGTCTCCTATGGTGCAGGTACCATCCATCATATCCCAGCTGCTTCTCCGCATGTGGGAAGCACCCGCCTTGGTCCCTATTGTTGGTAAAAGACTCGATGCCATGTATAGGGTCCAGCGCGGCCTGGGGTTTTGGAAGACCCAACTTCACATCTCCATGGTGGTCGAGTCCATGATGTGGAAACAAAAGAGCTCGAAGTCGCACTCTTCGGTACTGCCTGGTAGGGAGTCCCATGTCCTCAACACCCTTGGGCGCAAGGCTTACCAGGGATCCATGCTGGCGTGCCGTATCCAGGCATACCAACTATATATGGGTATGTTCCTTCGTGACCTTGTCAAAGAGCTTGGCAGTTTCTCCACAGGCCTTGGTGGGGAGCACCTTCTCAGGTTTCAGACCTTCCTAAGGTCGGTCGCAGACTGCTCGAAATACCTTTCCCATGCCGCATATGACAGGTTTGAATCTTCCACCCGTGTAGCGGCGGCTGGCATCAGAGCCCAACGCCAGGTGTGGCTGCAGTCTTCGGACCTGGAGCAGTGGGTCCAGGAGAAACTCCTGGATGTTTCCTGCCTCGGCAAACAGCTGTTCGGCAAGCCCATTGAGGACAAGGCTGTCGAGATCGAGACGGAGTTCGTGACTCGCACCTGTCTCTCTCGCAAAACCTCCTTGCTTTCACAGAAGAAGCAGCACACCAAAAAGCCTTTCTTCCAGAGGAAAGGGCTCCCCTATTGGGGATACCCACCTACCCCTACACTAACGACCAGTGCCCAGGGTAACCGGAAACCCATGGGGCCCAAAACCCAGCCACTAGCGCCACCCTAGCCAGCCCCGGGGTTTTGACACCGAAAGCACAGCCTCTCGCCCCTGGAGACGCTTCCACCCGTGGAATGATGCCTGTCCCTTTTCGCCCTCAAAAGGGCAGCTTTTACATCGGACACCTGGGTCTTACAGATGATCTGGGACGGGTATCGTCTTCATCTAGATAGACTCCCTTCTCCCCAGCGGAACCTACTCTGATTCCCTCTCACTAGGCTTGCTTACAGCTAGAGCTAAACAACCTCCTTGGTCAACAAGCAGTCGAAAGAGTTCCGCCTCACCTATGGATCAGAGTTTTTATTCCCGTTACTTCCTCGTTCCGAAGAGAATGGGGGTCCTGCATCCCATCCTCAACCTCAGGAATCTGAACAAGTTTCTGGTGTGGGAGAAGTTCAAAATACTATCCCTTGGCGTCCTGCTGTCCTACCTCCGGCAGGGCGATTAGCTATGCTTCTTGGACCTCAGAGATACTTACGCCCAAATTCTGGTCCATCCCAAGCACAGGAAGTACCTGCGTTTCAGAGTGCAGTGAGAGCACTTCCAGTACAAAGTGATCCCCTTCAGGCTCGGGTCTGCCCTGCGAGTCTTCACCAAGTGCCTGTCAGCGGCCACGGCCCACCTCCAGTTGCAAGGCATATCCATCTAACTTACCTAGATGATTGGCTCGTCTCAGGCACTTTGGCGGAGTAGGCTCGCCTCTCGGCATTGCGCACAGTCCTCCTCCTTGAGCACCTCTGTTTCTTGATCAACTACTCCAAATACCACCTCACACCAGTGTGGACCCTGGAATTCATTGGCGCTCTTCTTGACACAGAACATGCGACCACCTTTCTTCTTCGAGCACGCGTGGATCAGCTCCATGCTCTGGCTGCCAAGGCCATCCCAGGGTCTTGGCACGGACAATGCTGCACCTCCTGGGGCACATGGTCTCAATTGTCCACGTTGTTCCCCATGCTCGCATGCACATGCGAGCGGCCCAATGGTGCCTCAGAGCGCAATGGGCCCACGCCTCGGGCCGCCTCCGGGACCCCGTCTGGGAGTCTCGCAGCCTAGTCGAGTCCCTAGTCTAGTGGCAGGACCCCCAGAGCCTCCTTCGGGGCATGCCCTTCCAGACTCGTCTGCATGAACTCATCTTGATGACGGATGCCAAAAAAAATCACAAACAGCAGGACATTCTCCTATTGCACCCCCACCCTCTGGAACAAGTTCCCAGACAACTTAAGAGAGATAAAAGACCTCTCCATCTCGATAAAATTTTAAAACAAATCTGTTCACTCAACACTTCGGATCGGTAACATAATCACTAACACAGAGCCTGTCCACCTCACCACATAACCAGTCTAAGTGCGCCCTGTAAGTTTTGGTCAGTTATTCTTCTGTAGGTTCTGGGTTCATTTCACTTCACAGAGGCAGTAGGGTTTGCAACAAAACAAGCAAACAGGTGTGGCTTGGAGAAAGGATTTTATGTAGAAATAGGCTTAATACATAGGTATTGAACAGAGGTATACAGTGATTGTTACAGAGCTGTTTCAGTGTGCATCAATGAATCTGTGTGTGTATGTACATGTGTGAAGTGTAATAGAGAGATAGGCCAGAACATGTGTTTCAGAGCCTCATGGCAAGGTGTAGAGAGAGAGAGCGGGGGAGGGGTGAAGGGAATTGATTATCAGAGCCTCCTGTCCTTCATGTCCACTGGATGGTGAGAGAGAGAGAGACAGGAAGTGTTTCTGTCTTTTATAGTGAACTGAATCCTTTCCAGCACTTCCCCTTGAGGTCTGCTAGCCACTCCCTTTAAGGTCTGCTATTCTTGATTTAGCAAGGAGGGGCTGCAGACAGGTCCTAGAGACTGACATCACCAGGGGGTCAGAGTTTAACTTTGGAGACTGAATTCACCAGAGTCCACAGCTGCATGAAATGTATGCTGACATCTCCCACACCTTTTTTTTTTTATTTATTATTTGTGCCTGGAAATGGTGGAAGCAAACCTGTGGTACCTGTCCCAGCTGCCATTACCTGAGAGTAGGCAGCTTGTCTAATACCTCCTGTATTAAATACCTTGCTATGTCTAGCAGGTCCCCTGTCCTGCACAGTACTGTCTCTAGTGTTCTAGAGATAAACAAGTCTCCTTATGAGTCCAAACCTCGTGTCTTAGGTAGAGCAGCCACTACTGGGGGGGAACCCAATATGCCACTTCCGTGCCCGTCTTAGAGAGAGTGAACAGTGCATAAGGTCTGCAGGAATTTTTAAGGAGGCTAAAACCAAAAGGTACCAGGATGCTATGAGTGGGGATAGGAAGCAATACTAGACTGCAGCTGACTCTGGTATTCAGTGTAATAGGAAATGCCAAATTAGCAGGCCAAATTAGCCTGGATGTAGGGGTGGATGCTAGAGAAGTTCAGTGTAACTACCTTAAAATGTTGTTGTTCTGTATGACATGTGCTGCAAGGAAATGTACATTTTTTTTCATCTTACAGCACAGGAAAATTACGATAATGCATAGAAATATTTGTACAGCAGTTAAAATAATAATAGGGTGAATAAAAACATTAAAGACATGATCAGCAGTAGGTGAGTAACCAAATAACAATTCCCATACAGACATATGAGCATCTTATCGCAAGTGTCCAACAATTTGTTGAATGTGTCCATTCTCATAAGCGATGGTGTGATTCACTTCAGTGGATGTTGTTTTAAGGTGATCCATATAGGCATGGAGTTCTGTAAAGTTGAGCAGTTTATGTAGTGTCTCTTCTCCCATGCCAAGTGGTAATGGATGCACAGCATATGAGATAAAGTCTGGAATGTCCATAGAGTCATTGGTAACCAGCGGTGTAGAATAAGTTGTCCCATTAATGGTGAGGGAGACCAGTGGTGTATGACTGCACCAGGTATTGATTGGTAAATAGTTTGAACTGTACAACAAAGTGTTTTTGGGAAGGCGAATGTCATGCATTCTGGGAGCAATCGAAAAAGAAACATTCTGGGGAAAGAACAGATGAAAACAAAAGTGTCCAGCTCCAAGGTAATACAAACTGTGTGAGGTAGTCAGGGAATATGAGAGCTTAACAGTCAGGGAGCAAGAGGAGGAATTGTTCCAGCCTCTTTAAACTGGTGAGGTTGACACTTGAACTGAAATGTAGTCTGCTCGCACAAACTGGGGTCCATCGGCTTGAATGAAGTCCAGGTGTCGTCCAGTGGCTGCACCCATGTGAGATGGTCCACAGGATACATAAGCATATTATCAAACTGCACCCCAATATTAACCATAGGATAAATAACTGTGTGTTGTCCTGACCATGGGATCAAAGTACAGATAGAGCAGCCTTGTGGTGAACAAATGGGAACACTAACTGTCCACCAATCAAGGTGAGCTATAGCAAATTCAGGTATTTTGGTACTAGCCATATGAATGAGAGATGGTGGCCAGTGTCCTAACTTAGCAGTGATCAGAATTTCCTTTAGTATAGTAATAAGCTCGATCTGTACTTGATCACAGGCAAGAGCCCAGGAAATATTCTTTCCCAATCTATATTCTGCATGTGCTAAGGTAACAATTTTCTGTTCTATAATGGGAGATATAAGAGCAAAGGTATCTACAACTACATTGGACAGTTTAGAGGAAGCTTCATTAATAATATGTTGTGAGGTAAAACCATCAGCAGCATGCTGAGCAGTGGATCCCATTTTATTACGGAGCACCTCTATATCAATTATATTAAGGGCACCCAGTGCAGTCCCTGTGCCACCTAAAATTGTATCAATTAATTCACGCTTGTGTCGAAATTGCTTAGCTCTGGGTGTTACTGACTGCATATCAAACCAAGTATTGAGCATTTGTATGTGGTTGGCAACAAACTGAGAGCAATTTGGCTATTTGTGAGTAACTAGAAACAATTTGGGAAATAGATGCCAAGTAAGAAAATGGTATTCCACATCATATAAAACATCGTGTGGTGCATCATATTTAATCTGAAATGGATGTCCTTCCTGAAATGGGTGGATATCAGAAAGGTAGAGTACAGGAGGAGCAGAAGTGGTGGGAGGGGTGGGATGAGGGGTGGTAGGTAAACAAGATACATCCAAAAGGAATGAAGTCTCAGTGATGTGCTGTTGATCACTCACAACCCATGTATAAGTTATTTTCCAGGTACCTTTGTCCTGACAGGAAATATTGTACAAAATCAAAGCAGGAGGACCTAGAAAGTAACGTTCTGGGCGTGCCCTCAATTCTTGTGTCCTTTCTAGAGAAGTGGAAACTGGTGGCTCCCACTGTACTTGAGTGATGTTTAATGAATAGAACACTGGCTTGTCCTGTACCGAACAGAAACTCAGGATGACCAGATCCTTTCCTTCCGGGAACGGTGGGGGTATTTCTTGATAGCGATATACCCCACCTGTGGAGTTAGCCCAGCCAATCGTGCATATTCGGATGATAGTTCCTGTAATGAGACTTGAGTAGAAGAGAGCAGATACAAGAACAACAGGAAACCGAGACATAATAAAAGCAAACTTGTTTCACTCTACTAGGGAGTAATCTAATGCTCCCCACTTATATTATGTATCAACAAAACAAACAAAAAAAAATTACTACTTATTTACATAACTATTAAACACATGTCAACTATACAGCAGAAGTAAATAGTTACCGTCCTCAAGCGACTTTTGTTCAGAAAGCAGCTGTCCGTGCTGTCTTCATAAAGCAGCTGTCCGTGCTGTCTTCAGGTGGTAGCTGAAAACAAAGACTGATAAAACACACATTACCCATATGGTTTTAACTGGGTGATGTGTTTCCAGTACTGCTGGTTGTCAGGCATTAGGATTTGGTATAGGCTTGTGCCTAAGGTATCAGTAACTAAGTACGGTCCTTCCCACTGTGCAGTTCCAAAGGGGAGGTTTGGTCTAGGTCTCATCTCTGCAAGACACTAGTGACAGGGCTTCCTTCATGTATTCATGAAATATTGAGGGGGAATCCTTATATCCCTGTGGAAGCACAGTCCATGCACACTGTTTCGGCCAGGCTGGTGAACTGCATGTGGAAGAAATAGGTCTAATCAGACCCCTCTCCTCCAGTATCTTCACAATTTTAGTCACTGGTTCTATAGCCTGATGAGGTACTGGGTATTGCTTCTGTGGTGGAGGATCCTCACCTTCCAACAGTATTTCTGTGTGCATTTTCCCACAATCTAACTTGTCTTGAGCCCAGACTGGAATATCAGCCACTTCTGAGGGAATTACACACAGATCATACTGTTGAGCTGCCTTAGTGCACTGAGTTGCTAACTGCATGGGAATGACTTCATGCACTAAAGTTTTAGAAGCACTTGAAGTTCCTGAATACTGCCACAATTTAAGATTAGCCATATCCATCACCAAATTTAACTGGTTGAGAACATCAATTCCAATTATTTCTTTTGGTGTGTTCACTATAGTGGAGGCAGTGGTTTCCAACATCTCCTTGTTTTGTTCACTGTGCACAGGGATACCCCATTTAACTGGGATAGCCACACATTTGGAAGCTGTGTCATTAATTCCTTGAATTTCATAAATTTCCATATTTTTCTGATCTGCAGTGAGAGAAGCTCTGTTAGTAAAACTAATTCCAGCCCCTGTGTCAATCAAAGCTAATTTATCCTGACCCCCTATTCTGCTAATAACATTGGGGCGTGCACAAGAGTACAGTATCAAGGGTGTTACAAGCCTTAAATTGTGTCCTGGGCCTGTATCCATTTCATCATCCAGAGGCTCTGGAATTGAGTCCTCTGCTGAGATAAAGGAGGCAGGCTGGGCTATGAAGGCTTGAGACATTTTGATATCTGAACTCAAGAGGTCAGGACATCCCTATGCACTAGCCTTGTGTTTGTCCTGAGCTGCTTGTAAATCCTGTTTTAATTTATCTATTTCTATCTGCAGTATATGTTTGTCTTGTTCCCATTTAGTTTTCTCATTTTCTAGCCCATCTCTCTGTGCTTTGAGCTCCTGAAAAGGAATGTAACCTGAGGAGTTTCTAAAAGTACCTCTGCTATGTGCTCTCCAAGGTGTGTGTCCTCTGTCTGTGTTTCTTGTGTACTGAGAGGATCCCTCGGCTTGCCACTTCCGTGCTTCTGATACTGTAATGACCTGCGAGGGCTGGGTCTTCCAAACAGACCCAATTCTGAGCATTAAAGTATCAAAAGGGGTTGCTTCAGGGTCTTCAGAAAATAACAGAAGGTGTTTTGTAATCTCAGGGGATAGCAATTCTAATAAAAATTCCTTATGCATGCTCTCCCCATAATCTTCTGCCTTGGGCCAGGACTCCTGCTCTTTAAGAACTGCTTTTAAAATCCAGGCTCTATATGCAAACTGTTCCAGTGTATCATTTGGTAAAGGTGAAATAATTTTAAATACTTGCATTGGGGAACAGTGAAATAGTTTCTCAGTACCCCTTTTAACCAACTGGTATGGGTGAGTGAGAGAGCCAACTCTATAATAGTGTGGCCCCAGAGCCAAATGCATAAGTCTATCAAAGTCTGATTGTTTTCTTCTGTATTTCCCTAGACCCCACTGAATCAGAATATCAATCGCCCATTTAACCCACTGATTTACATTAAGAGGCATAGTGCCAATTTTCTCAACTATTTTTTCTATATCTGTCTTTTAAATGTTCCTGCAACATTACTTTAACTGGTGCTTTGAGTTCAGTACTGGGTGCCATGTCTAAGTCATCTGAATTATCCTCCTGACAGAGATCCTGATTATTGCTGGGATCTGGCTGAGATAAACTATCATGATTTTCCTGCTGTGATTCATCTGTGTTCTTCCCATTCCTAAGTCCAACTATGCATACTTCTGTATTCTTTTGTTGCTGATAAGGTGTGTCATAGGCATAGGGGGCTGAGGGAGGGGTGGGTGTTGGCTTTCTTGTAGAGGCCAATTGATATTTAACGTGCCTCAATTCAAGTTTAAGTGCTTCTAATTGCTCACTAACAGTTATAAAAGAATTTGTGGCTTGTATACTTGAGTTCTTTGTATAGAGATGCAAATTTGTGCCTCCTCAAGGTCTTTGGTCAATTGGGTACACTGAGAAGTCAGTTCAGAGTTTTCTTGTCTCATGCTAATGAGTCCCCTGCACATGCCTTGGATAAAAAGGCATTTTCTTTTATTTGTTTTCTTTTTGAATTCTTGATCATGGTTTAACATTTGTCTTTGAATATTATACCATGATGACTCAGGGAATTCCCGTTCAAATGGACCCCCTTTCCTCTTACAATATGAAATTAAACTTTCTTTAAGTTCTTTAAAATCAAAGGCTTCCATATTTGATACTGCAGAAAGGCTGTAGTTGGACTATCTCAAATGTGTAACCTTAGAAGGAGGAATGCTCACTTTTATGAAGAAGTGAGACTTAGAATTATAGTTGGAATGGTATACATTTTATGGGTGTTCAGTAAAGAGTACTGGCATAAAGACCACACCTTAAAATTATACCTGAATAAAAAGTGCTTCTCACCTTTTAACAGGATGGAAGTTTAGGGTGAAGTTATAGTAAGAAGGGTGTTAGGAGATTATCAATTGCTGCCAGCTTTAAGCCTGCTCTCACTAAGATACTTACTGACAGGAGACAGAGAAATAAAGGGAATTTTGTTCGATGTACACCGCGCTGATTTTAATAGCGCGGTATAGAAGTAGTGTTAAATAAATAATAAAATAAATAAATAAAAGGGACAGGAGGTAATAGCTTTATCAGGAAAGATGTATATTGTATTCAATGAGGGACTGTTTACCTGTGTACCACTTCCAAACTAAATCTGGACTATCTCTCTGTCTTTTTTTAGCAGCTCAAATAATATAGCAAGCCTATACATCAAAATAAGACAATTGCAAGCCACTCTGTGTGATGTCTTTAAAATTCTAGATTCTTACAGAGCCTTTTGGCAATAAAAATCTCACCTTGTCTAACCCACAAAACAAAATTGTAAATGGTCACACGGACTTTCGATTCTGTCTCACTCTGTCTGAAATCTACTTAATGTATTATACAAAATTATTACTTACCCAACTGGAGGTCTGCTGTGAAATCCGAGAGACGAGTCCCCATAAAGATGTAAGTTTCTTAATATGTAATCTTCTGGTCTAGTCTCCGCTTGGTCCTGGGTTCATTTCACTTCACGGAGGCAGGAGGGCTTATAATAAGACAACCAAACAGGTGTGGCTTGGAGAAAGATTTTTATGTAGAAATAGGCTTAATACATAGGTATTTAACAGAGGTATATAGTGATTGTTGCAGAGCTGTTTCAATGTGCATCAATGAATCTGTGTGTGCATGTGCATGTGTGAGAGAGAGAGAGAGAACATGTGGGTCAGGACCTCATGGTAGGCCGGAACATGTGGATCAGAGCCTCATGGTAGTGTCCAAACCTGTCCGATGAAGGAGGGAGAGAGAGAGAAGCAGGAAGTGTGTCTGTCCTTTATAGTGCCTCTCCAGCACTTCCCCTTGAGGTCTGCTATTGTCTTTGGCCACTCCCTTTGAGGTCTGCCCTTCTTGATTTAGCAAGGAGGGGCTGCAGACAGGTCCTAGAGACTGACATCACCAGGGGGTCAGAGTTTAAGTTTGGAGACTGAATTCACCAGAGTCCACAGCTGCATGAAATGTATGCTGACACGCCCCCCCCCCCCTAGAATGCATCCCCCCAATATCTGCTCAGGAATAATATGTATATAGTTACCAATTATATAGTTTGTTATAATGTTAATGTACATAGTTGAAACTGTTCCATGTAATCGAATACATGCTGTTTTGTACAATTCATATGTTGTTCTTTGTAAACCACATTTGATCTGCTGGAAAATGCGGTATAAAAAGGTAAAATAAATAATTAAATACAATTTCATGCGAGACTTCCTGCTTTCCAAACCCCCCATCTGGCCTTCCCCGGCGGATTGGGACCTGAACATCATGCTCATGCAGCTGACGCGACCACCCTTCAAGCCGATGGTGACGTGCTTGCTCCAGCGCCTCTCCTGGAAGGTGGTTTTCCTGGTGGCACTGACCTCGGCGTGGCGAGTCAGCGAACTTCAAGCCCTCATGGCCGAGGCCCCCTACACCAGGTTTTACAGGAACAGGGTGGTCCTTCGCACCCACCCCAAGTTCCTACCAAAGGTTGTCTCGGATTTCCACCTCAATCAGGAGGTGGTTTTCCCGACTTTCTTCCCAAGACCTCACGCCAACCGGGCATCGGAGGTCCTGCACACACTCGACTGCAAGAGAGCTCTCACCTTCTACCTGCAGTGCACCCAAGGTCATCGCAAGTCCAACCGGCTCTTCATTGCCTACAATCCCAACCTCCTGGGGCTGGCAGTCACCAAGCACACCCTCTCCATCTGGGTGGCAGACTGCATCACTTTCGCCAAAGCAAAGGTGGGCGCCCTGCTGGATCATCGGGTCACCGCGCATGGTGTCCACGCCAAGGCAGTGTCGGTGGCTTTGCTGCGCTCAGTGCCTCTGATGGACATCTGCTGGGCTACGACCTCGTCTTCAGCGAATACCTTTGCTTCGCACCACTGCTTGGAGAGGGAGTCCTGCCGGGACAGCGCCTTTGGCCAGGCTGTACTCTGTAGTCTATTCGGGATATAAGCAACTCCTGCCCTCCGACCCTTCTTCTGTGGCCACCGAGAGCTCGCCCCAAAGGCCTGAGGACTCTGGCTTCTTTCAGACATTGGCTTTGCTCACAGCCTCACAGAGGCATTTTTAGCTTACAGGTTCAATAGCCTGTAGCTGGAGAGTCCCATAAGTCCCTGCAAACCTCAACACCCTCTGCATCCCAAATAGCATAAGAACTGTCAAAGCATATACGAGTAACAGAACATTCTCATACGCAGCACCACTACTCTGGAACCAGCTGCCTTACGAGCTACGTTCAACCAGCGACTTAAATGACTTTAGGAAAAAGCTCAAGACTCACCTATTCCAGACTCATTACAACCTGTCCTAGGCAGCGAGCCCTCTTCCTACTCGCTCACTGCGCCAAAGTGGATTCACTTTACCCCCGACCATAGGTCAAGAGAAATTGCAATCGTGGACCTGTAATAATGTATATATGTATATATGTAAAGGCACCCCCCATCAATCGAGTGTAAATTTAGTAACCTAGCTGCTGTTGTGTGCCAAGCCTCATAATCAAAATGTATATTTTGCTAATTCCTGTCCTGTACAATCAACCCTGATATGTAAAGTAAACCGCTGCTGATCGCTGGAAGTAGCGGTATACAAGTGTATACTAAATAAATAAATAAGTGAGGACTGACTTCCTGCTTGTTCCTGGAGAAAGCATAGTTACTCACCTGTAACAGGTGTTCTCCAGGGACAGTAGGAATCAGTCCTCACTACCTTCCCAACTCCCCTGAAAAGTTGCAGTTTTTTATCCTTCCTTTGCCATCTGCTTAGTAGGGCTGTAGCTATGGGACCTGACTGAGCAAGATGGCACCTTTGGGCAGGAAGAGGACCACGCATGCGTGGCAGCAATCCCAAAGGCTTTCTTTGAAAGCTGGGGAACTGCTCCGCGCAGGCTCCGTCGGTGCCGACGTCGCCCATAAGTGAGGACTGATTCCTGCTGTCCCTGAAGAACACCTGTTACAGGTGAGTAACTACGCTTTCCTGGTCCTCAAAAAGATGGGCAGCTTCCGACCTATTCTGGATTTTTTAAAATCTAAATCACTTCCTTGTCACAGAGAAGTTCAAGATAGTATCCCTTGGAATGTTGCTGCCCTACCTTCAGCAGGGAGATTGGCTGTGTTCCTTAGCTCTGAAAGACACCTACACCCACATCCTCATTCACCCCCTGCACTGACAATGCCTCCACTTCATCATCAGCAGTGAGCACTACCAATACAGGGCTCTTCCCTTTGGACTTGCGTCCGCTCCCAGAGTTTTCACAAAGTGCCTAGCAGTCATAATTGCTTTTCTCCATGTGCAGGGGATTTTCATCTTCCCTTACCTGGACGACTGGTTGGTGAGAAGCAGCTCTTCAGATGAAATTCGCCAGGCTGCACAGCATACTATCCAGGTCTTGGAGCAGCTGGGCTTCATAATCAACTACTAAAAGTCCCACCTTTAACCCACTCAGCACTTCGAGTTCATTGGGGCTCTCCTTGATACTTTGGTGGCCAGGGCATATCTCCCAACAGACCTGGCCCACCGACTCATCTCTCTGGCACACTAGGTTCAGTGCTGCTTGACGGTATCCACTTGCCAGATGCTTTGCCTCCTTGGTCACATGGCCTCCATGGTCCATGTCACTCCATTCACCTGCCTAAATATGTGGCAAGTGCAGTGGACCCTCTTCACTGTGGCGTCAGGCATGAGGCCGCCTCTCTGTCAGGGTGTGCGTGTCGATGCATCTTCTAGCAGGGCTGCCCTTCTAAGCACCGCAGCACCAACAAGGTCCAATGGCGGATGCCTCCAAACTCAACTGGGGAGCTCATTTCTGCGGCCTCTGGTCAGAGGGCAAGAGCCTCCACTTAATAATCTTCCTCGAAATTGGAGCCATTGCAAATGTGCTGCATCTGGACACAGCTGGCCGGTGTCACCCAGCAGACCTGGTTGAGAGAAAGGAAAATGCTTTAAATAGAGAAAAAGGTACATACAAGCTGCAATATCTGGAGGAACCAGATAGAGGGAGCAAGAGGGACTCCAGAGTGACTGAGGAACCACGCCCCACTGATCATGAGGTAATGCCAGCCAGCTTCCAATCCTCGAGCACAGAAGGACTTCTTAAGGAGGGTGTGGAAGACTGGAAGGAGAGCAGCGGGAAAGGCAGCGGTGAAGGCAGCTGGAAAGCAGGCAGCTGGAGAAGCAGCCGGAGTGAAGGCTGGAAAAGAAGCAGCCAGAGTGAAGGCAACTGGAGAGACGGCTGGAAAGGAGGCAGCAGGAAGGAAGGCAAGACAGAGGAAAAGAGGTTAGAGTGCAAACCTGAATATTCCACTGCCAGAAGATCACCCAGAGTGAAAGGTGATTTCCTGAGAGCTAATGAGGAACCTGGGAAGGTCTCAGCTCAAGGAGGAGTAAAAGCTGGTTGCCCAGAGAGGCAAAGACATTGCTGCAACTGTTGTCCAAAACCAACAGGGTCACAGCCTGAAGACCTAAGCTGTGCTGTACAGGCAAGCCAACGGAGAAACTGGTGCAGGCCTCAACCGTCACTGGAAACAGAGAAGCCAAATTCCCAAGGTAAAGCTTTTTATGATACAAGCTATAGGAAAAGTTTACCTGATAAGAAAGGTTTGAATAATAAATGTTTTTATAAAGCTGCCATAAAACCTCTAAGGAGAGAGGAGTTTCCGCAATATAAAACAGCACAGAGCCGACGCCCTACGAGTTACCCAGAACATTGGGCTGTGCTGGAGGAGCTATATAAGAAGCCTGACTATAACCTACCTGAACCCAGGGACAGAGTCAGAGGCTTCCGCCTATAAGCCAATGCAAGTGGAACTGGCAAATGAGGTTTCAGATACAGAAACGTACTGTACCACGGGAAGCCTAGAATCTTTGCCAGACTTGTAAGCTGTATGTGTTTCTGCCTAGAACATTCCTGTTGTGTGAATACCAGCGCTACTGTGAAAGTAACAGTTTTGCTTTAAACTTTTGTTTTACTTTTTCTTACCTGAAGTAAGGACATTTGCGTTGTTGTTATTGCCCAATCCTTTGAACCCTTGCGAGAAAGGGAAATAAAAGCCTTTATTTTCCCACCACTTGTGCAGTTGATTTCTTTGGAGATTAGGATCCAGGAAACTAACAGGACCAAAAGCCAATTGGGCCTCTGGATTACTGGCCAATCTCCTCCCTATATAGTTATGTCCGACCTGCCCTGACTGCTACTTACCGCCAGGGTAGTGCTCGCGACACCGGTCATGTTGTTCTCATACAAACCAACAACCAAGTAGCGATGTTCTACATCAACAAGTAAGGGGGCATGGGCTTGTACCTCCTCTTTTGGGAGACAGTCTGGTTCTGGAAGTTTGCTGTGAAGTACCAGATGCTTTTCTAGGCAGTGTATCTCCCGGGAGAAGACAATGCCTTAGCGGACAAGCTCAGCAGAGTCCTGGAACCGCACAAGTGGACACAACCCCCAGGTGGTCCACCGGATCTTTCAGATGTGGGGCACCCCCACTATGCAGCTCTTTGCATCTCCTCTCAATGCGCAGCTAGTGCTGTTTTGCTCCAGGATGCCCTGTCCCAGTCAGGTGGCTTCCGATGCCTTCCTCCTGGATTGGAGCAAGGACCTACTCTATGCTTACCCACCGACTCCCCTAGTGGCCAAGACCCTCTTCAAGGTCAAGCAGATGGGGCCTCCTTGATACTCCTTGCACCCCCTCCCCCTGGTGGCCCTGGTAACTGTGGTACACCTTACTACTACAGCTATCTTGGGCACCACCCCTTCGCCTAGGCTGTGCCACAGATCTCCTCTTGCAGCAGGAGGGCATCCCACTACACCCCAACCTCCACTCCCTATCGCTCACAACTTGGCTGCTGAACAGATAGCTCTGGCGGAGTTCCATCTGCCCATAGATGTCAAGAAAATTCTCATGGCATCTCACAAGGATTCAACCAGGAAGGTGTATGCCTTCAAGTGGCGTAGATTTTCAGTCTGATGTGTGGACTGGGCCCTCAATCCCTTTACTTGCTTGGTGGAGATGGTGCTGACTAACTTGCTTTACCTTTCCCTCTAGTCTAAAGTCTGTCAGGGTACACCTGAGTGCTCTTGCAACATATCACCACAACATTGATGATAGGCCCCTTTCTGCTCATCCACTCATAGGTCGCTTTATGTGGGGCCTTCTGCTTCTCGTCCCCCTATTCAGCCACCGCCGGTGGCGTGGGATCTCAATGTCATGGGACAGCTGCTCTCGGCACCCTTTGAGCCACTAGCTGCTGTTTGTTCAAGTTCCTCACCCGAAAGTCATCTTTTTGGTGGTGCTTACTTCAGTACGCAGAGTCAACGAGCTGTAGGCGCTCATAGCGCACCCACCTTATACCAGGTTTTACAAGAATAGAATGGTGCTTTGCACTCATCCTAAGTTTCTCCCTAAAGTGGTTTCAGCATTCCACCTAAACCATTCCATGTTACTGCCCACTTTTTTTCTCACGGCCTCACACCTCCAGGGCGGAGGCCTCTCTCCATACCTTAGACTGTAAGAGAGTGCTCGCTTTTTATCTTGAACAGACGAAGCCCCATCGCCATTCCACTCGGCTCTTTGTTTCATACGACTTTAACAGGCTGGGGGTCGCCATTTCTTTTTTTTTTTTTTGTCCAATTTTATCTTTATTAATTTTTCTTGATATATATAACCAAGACAACTTAGAAACATAGAAACATGATGACAGAAAAAGACCACATAGCCTATCTAGTCTGTCCTTGTACAGAAAAAGGGAACATTACAGAATTTCAATCACAAAATAACAGTAATATTGTTAGCTCAAAAGAAAAATAAATAGTAAAGTCCCTTACAAGCCCTCAATTTTGGGAGAAGCATACAGAAATTAGGGAGAAGGGTATACACCCTATATACCATAAGAAAACATTATAAGACACAGGCAGGATTGCTGCTCCTCCACTACAAGTGCAGGGACAGATGCTTCCAAAATCTTAGTATTGATGAATGAGGCCAGATCAGTAGGTTGAAAAAGCACGTAGCAGACTGAATTATACACAATTAAGCATTTACATGGAAATTGTAAAAAGAAAAAGGCTCCTATTTGCAGAGCACCAGGTTTTAACACAAGGAACTGCTTTTGTCGCTTCTGCGTCTCCTTCGTAATATCAGGAAAAATCGAAATTACTTAGCTACAGAATGCAATCATACTCTTTCTGAAGTACATTTTAAGTATCCAGTCCCGATCTGACGTTAAAGAACAGGTAATAATCAACATAGCTGGAACATAGGACCCAGGCCCCAAGGCTTCCAGTATTTGTGAAACATTAAAAACATCCATAACCTGGTTTGAAGTAGAAAGCAGCAGGTTTCTTTGTGGCCATAGGCAAATAATATGCTGTGGTGATCGGAAGAAATAACTCTTTAGGGACCAAAAGCAGCTCTGACAAATACTACTTAAACATCTCCAAAGGTGTAATGCCAGAAGAATGGGAAAGTTTAAAACACATAAGTTAACTGCAGCACGTATGACATTCTCTAAAGCTTCTAAATTATTCTTCATGGCAATATTATCCTTCATTAGTGCAACATTTATATCCGATAGTTCTGAGATCCTATGTGCATGACCTTGAGAAGCAGTAATCACTGTTTCCACAGTACTTACAGTAGAGGAGATTTTCTCAAAATTCTGTTGTACCGTAGTCGATGGTTTGCTTTGAGACCGTGTCAGAAAGTAAAAAGATGACATTCCAAATGCCTCTAATGTATACCTTTTGGCCTTGAAAGAGATATTGAAGTTGGCGTAGATATCATTGCCAAATTGGCCTGCATTCCACCAACATTAGAATGCAGTGGGGAAAGTTCCACAGAAAATTGTTATGGGATTACTCCCGGAATACTGGGATCTTCACTTACCAGTTCCTCCATCAGCACCCCTCAGACGGAACCAACAGCTAAGACAATTTCCGATGCGCTGATCTCCGGGCTATAGGAATCTGGGAGGAGTCCACTCGGGCGTGGTGGTGGGATCTGCACCACAGTCGAGAGTGACAGAACACCGTCTGAAGGCGGAGTGGAGCCCTTCAAGCTCAGTGCTGCACAGCCCGACCTTATCTCCGCCATTGCTGTCCCAGAGATCCTGATGAATCGATCCATCAGACTGGTAAGGGATGGCTTAGGCTCTGGGGTTAGTAATTTCACATTCCCTTTGTGTTTCGGCACGAAGACAAACAGAGCAAGTCGGTACCAACACTCTAAGCTGCCATCTTGAACTACAGGAGGGGATCACTGTTTCTAAGCGCACCCTCTCCATCTGGGTGGCTGACTGTAACTCTTTTGCTTATTCCCAGGTTGGGCTTACCTTGGACCACCACGTTACAGCGCATAATGTTTGAACTATGGCAGCTTCAGTAGCTCACTTGTGCTCCGTCTCCACAGTGGAGATTTGTTGGGCTGATACATGGTCATCTGTCCCACCTTGGCGGCCCACTACTACCTGGATAAGGATTCTCGCGTGACAGCACTTTCAGCCAATTCATACTCTGGCACCTCTTTGGGAATTAATGTAACTCCTTCTCTCCGGTCCTTCTGTCTGTCTAGGCTACCAGAGAGTCGACTGTTGGTTGATGCCTAGGCTGGTGTTGACTCTTGGAACCTCAGCGTTTCCAGCTGTTTCTTGGTTCATTTTCTGGTTATCCTATTGGGTTGTCTGTAGGATTTTTTTGGTAGCCTGTAGCTAGGGATTCCCATTTGTGAAGAGGGACTTCCTGCTTGGTTCTGGAGACAGTATAGTTACTCATCTGTAGCAGATGTTCTCTGGGAACAGCAGGAATTAGTTCTCACTACCCTCCCTCCTCTCTGTGGAGTTTTTATTTTTTTGGGCTTCATTAAGCTATGACTATGTCATCATAGTAAGGTAAGATGGCTCCTTCAGGAGGGAGGACCGTCAGGCATGTGCGGAGTAAATTCCAAAAGCTTTGTTTAGAAGCTAAGTGTTCCCGCATGGGCTCCATCAGTGATGTCACCCATATGTGAGAACTGATTTCTGCTGTTCCCGGAGAACACCTGCTACAGGTGAGTAACTGCGCTTTAATGAGGCTCGTGAGTGGAATACCCCCATACCTGGATATAATTTATTTAAGAGGGTTAGAGAGGGCAAGAAAGGAGGAGGAGTAGTTCTCCATGTCGGAAAAAGTATTAAAGCAGCTGAAATGCAGGGAACTTTGGAAAAGAAGAAGCACTGTAGATTAGTTTGGAAAGGAGATGGTTCTACCATCTACACTGATGTAGTCTACAGACCTCCAAATCAAATGGAGGAAATGGACAGAGACTTGATTAATGATTATTGATTTTTTAAAGCAAGGTTACTTTCTTTTTGGTGCTTTAGGGGACCTTTTGCTGAACTCTAGTAACCTCCTCAGGTTTAGAAACTGCTAACACCTAATCAGGTGTTAGTTCCCTCCCTACCCACCCTGACTCCCACCCACCACTAGTGAGCAGTCTTGCTTTATAGGGCACCCCTCCCCCTTTAAAAAATCACAGAGAGTTGGACCAGCACATTTTTAATATAATTAGAGATTTAACTACTTTTTCTCTGAAAGGACAGCTGCGAAACCGGTTGGTACTTGGTAGATCTCTCTCTTTTGCTTTAACAGATACCTAAGCTCCATGAACAGAACAATGGCTGGGAACAATCGTATTGCTAAAGCTGTTGCCCCCGTTACAACTTCTGCCTCGGTCCAGACAGAAGTCCTAATGCCAGTTGAAGGACCATTTCCATGTGCAGGATACCTGCATGCTGAAGCTCTGAGGAAACAAGTGGAGGAACTCAGAGAGGAGGTGGCGAGGCTGAGGAGCATTCAAGACAGTGAGAAGTACATTGATGAGATGCTTCTTGCAGCAACCAAGCTCTCCAGCACAGGAGAAGATGGGTGCCAACAGAATGTCGATGGTTGGACACAAGTCACCAGGGCCTGCAAAATCACCAATCCAACTTCTCCAGCCCTTGAATTGAAGAACCATTATACAGCCCTGGAAGTGGAGGAGGTGAAAGCATCCCTGGAAAGGGAAGAACCAGAGTTAAAGTACCCAAAGTTGCAGAATCAGTGACCAGAAGGAAACGAAGGGGTAGTGGTGGTTGAAGACACTCTTCTGAGGGGTACAGAGGCGTCCATCTGCCGACCAGACTTGATGTCCAGAGAGGTATGCTGTCTGCCTGGTGCCAAAATCCAAGATGTTACGGAGAGTTTGCCGAGACTCATCAAGCCCACTGACTATTACCCAATGTTGCTAATCCATGTTGGAACAAATGATACTGCCAGGTATACCTCGGAACGTATCAAAAGTGACTTCATGGCTCTGGGACAGAGGGTGAAGCAGTTAGGTGCACAGGTGGTGTTCTCTTCAATCCTCCCTGTTGAGGGTAAAGGCCAAGGCAGAGAGGCTCGCATCCTGGAGATGAATGCATGACTGCGTGGATGGTGTCATCAAGAGCGTTTTGGTTTTCTAGACCATGGGATGCTGTTCCAAGGGTTGCAGAGCAGAGATGGCATCCATCTGTCCAAAAAAGGTCAACGCATCTTCGGTAGTAGACTGGCTAATCTACTGAAGAGGGCTTTAAACTAGATTCGTTGGGGATAGGTGAAGAAAGCCCCCAGGTAGGTGATACATTAAATACCTTTATGGAAATGGGTAACAGGGGTAACATATGGAAAGCAGTGTGTATAAATGCCCGTCGCATGGGAAATAAGATCCCTGATGTTGAAGCTTTGGTGGGAGTGGCTGACTTGGATTTAGTGGCAGTTACAGAAACATGGTTTAGAGAAAACCATGACTGGGATGTAACTATACCTGGCTATACTTTATTCAGAAAGGACAGGGTAGGAAGAAGGAGTGGAGGAGTGGCACTATATGTAAAAACTACTATTAAAGCTTTGGAATTACAGAGCTTAAAAGGGAGAGAGGAGGCATTATGGGTTAAACTAGAAAGAGGGAAAGAGAAATCTATTTGCATTGGTGTGATATACAGACCTCCCTCACAAGAGGAAGAGGTGGACAGAGAGTTAATTGAAGACATACGCAGCATTGCTAGGAAAGGGGAAGTGCTACTGATAGGAGATTTCAATATGCCAGATGTTGATTGGCACATTCCTGCTGCAGTATCATCTAGAAGTAAGGAGATCCTGGATTCTCTACAGGGAGAACTATTCAGGCAATTGGTAACAGACCCCACATGTGAAGGGGCCATACTGGACTTGGTGCTTACCAATGGTGAAAGTGTTTCTGATGTTGTAGTGGGAGATCATTTTGCATCCAGTGATCACCAGATGGTGTGGTTCAGTATTAGGACTAGGGCTGTTAGAATCCATTCCAAGGTGAGGATCTTAGACTTTAGGAAGACTAACTTTGCCAAGATGGTCCAATACCTCAGGGAGTCGTTAGTGGGATGGGAACAGCTGGGGGATGTAGAAAAACAGTGGGCAAAACTGAAAGGGGATATTTTAAGGGCAACCAACCTTTTTGTTAAAATGGTAAATAAAGGCAAAAGGAAAAGGAGATCGCTATGGTTTTCTAAGGAAGTAGCTGAAAAAGTGAAGAAAAAGAGGGAGGCCTTCATGAACTACAAGAGATCACAGAGAGAGGAAGACAGGCATCTGTATTTGGAAAAACTTAGAGAAGCTAGCAAAGTAGTCAAGAAGGCAAAGATTCAAAAGGAGGAGGAAATAGCCAATGCAATAAAATGGGGGGGATAAGACATTTTTCAGATATATTAGTGAGAAGAGGAAGGGCAAAAGTGGTATTGTCAGACTCAAGGGTGTAGGGGGGGAAGATGTAGAAGCTGATAAGGATAAAGCAGAATTGCTTAACAAGTATTTTTGTTCTGTGTTCACAGATGAAGAACCAGGAGCAGGACCTCAGAAAACACCCACAAATAGGAACAGAAGCGAGGGACATCTTGAACAATTTTCAGAAGACTGTGTTCTTGAGAAACTAGCTCAACTTAAAGTAGACAAAGCGATGGGACCGGATGGGATACACCCTAGAATACTGAGGGGGAACTTGGGGACATTCTAGCAACTCCACTGACTGACCTTTTCAATGCCTCGTTGGAGTCAGGAGTGGTGCCAAAGGACTGGAGAGAGGCTCATGTGGTGCCTTTACACAAAAGCGAAAGCAAGGATTTGGTTGAAAACTACAGGCCAATTAGTTTAACTTCGGTGGTGAGTAAATTATTGGAAACGCTGCTGAAAGAGAAAATAGTGAGGTTTCTGGAGTCCAGCGGATTACAGGATCCGAGGCAGCATGGATTCACCAGAGGCAGGTCTTGTCAGACACATCTGATTGATTTCTTTGACTGGGTGACCAGGGAGTTCGACCGAGGGAGAGCTCTAGATGTGGTGTATTTAGATTTCAGTAAAGCCTTTGACACTGTTCTTCACAGGCGACTTATAAACAAACTGAGCACCCTAGGGATGGACCCTAAAGTTACTTCTTGGTTTAGAAATTGGTTGGGTGGGAGACGACAAAGAGTACAAGTAAATGGAGCTCACTCTGAGGAGAAGGATGTTACCAGTGGCATGCCCCAGGGATCTGTCCTTGGTCCGATTCTTTTTAACATCTTTGTTAGTGATATAGCGGAAGGGCTGTCGGGTAAGGTTTGCCTCTTTGCAGATGATACCAAAATCTGCAATAGAGTAGACACCCAGGAAGGTGTAGATAACATGAGGAGGGATCTAGCTAAGCTTGAAGAATGGTCTAGATTTTGGCAGCTGGGATTTAATGTTAAAAAATGTAAGGTCATGCATTTGGGCTGCAGCAATCCAAGGGAGCAATACAGTATAGGAGGTGAAGTACTTTTGTCCACTAAAGAAGAGCGGGACCTAGGCGTGGTTGTGTCTGATGATCTTAAAGTAGCTAAACAGGTAGAAAAGGCGACTGCAAAAGCTAGAAGGATGCTTGGGTGCTTACGGAGAGGAAAGGCTAGCAGAAAAAAGGAGGTGATAATGCCTCTGTATAAGTCTTTGGTGCGACCTCATTTGGAGTATAGTGTGCACTTCTGGAGACCGTACCTTCAAAAGGATGTGAACAGGATGGAGTCGGTGCAGAGGGTGGCTACTAAAATGATTAGTGGGCTTCATTATAAAGCATATGAGGGCAGACTTAAGGATCTTAATATGTACACCTTAGAGGAAAGGCGGGATAGAGTTGATATGATTGAGATGTTTAAATACCTCCATGGCATAAATGTTCAGGGAGAGAGCCTCTTTCAATTGAAAGCAAGTTCTGCTACGAGGGGACATGGGATGAGGGTGAAGGGAGATAGATTCAGGAGTGATATGCGGAAATATTTCTTTATGGAAAGAGTAGTGGATCCGTGGAATAGTCTCCCAGTGGAGGTGGTAGAGATGAGGACAGTAACTGAATTCAAAAAAGCATGGGACCAACACAGAGAGGATCTCTAAAGGTAAAAAGTGGACTGTTGTAGTTGTTGATATGGAAGGACAGACTAGATAGGCCATGTGGTCTTTTTCTGTCATCATGTTTCTATGTTTCTATATTACAAAAGTAGTTTAAAAAAAAAAAGGGCAAGATGGCAATATTGGAAGACTTTAATTTGTCAGGTGTAGATTGGAGTATCCCATCTGTGAATATAGAAAGAAGTAGGAAGATCATGGATGCCATACAAAGGCGTTGCTCAAATAACTGATGAAGGAACTCCCCAGAAAGGGTCAACGTCCACTTGAACAACAGTGATCGCTGCATGGTGTGCTTTGAGGTAAAAGCCAAGGCAGAGTCCAATCACAGCAAACCCAAAGTCCTAGATTTCCAAAAATGCTGACTTAAGTAAAATGGGAAAGTACCTGAAGGAAGAGTTGGCAGGGTGGGAGGAGATAAGAGAAATGGAAATGTAGTGGACTAAACTGAAAGAGGCCGTAACAAGAGCAACAAATCTATATGTAAGGAAAGTATATAAAAAAATATGAAAAGGAAACTGATATAGTTTTCCATAGAAGTGGCTGCCAAAATAAAGACAAAAATGGCAAGGTTCACAATTTTTAGAAGATCACAAAAAGAGGAACATGGAAAAAAATACCAGATAAAGCTGAAAGAGGCAGAGAAAGAAATCTGGATGGTAAAAGCACATACAAAAGAAAAAATGGCTAGAGATGCGAAGCAAGATAGTGGGAAAAGTAATGGAAATGCTGCTGAAAGAAAGAATAGTGTCTTTTCTGGAAACCAATGGGTTGTGCGATCCAAGGCAACATGGTTTTACCAAGGAAAGATCGTGCCAAACAAATCTGATTTGATTGGACGACCAGAGAACTAGATCAAGGGCATGCAATGGATGTGGTCTATGTAGATTTCAGCAAAGGTTTTGATACTATTCCTCATAGGAGGCTTGTGAATAAACTGAGCAGCATGGGGATGGATCCCAGGGTGGTGAAGTGTATCAAGAACCGGTTGACTGACAGAGTACTGAGGGTAGTGGTGAATGGAACTCACTCTGAAGAAAGGAGAGCAAGTAGTGGAGTGCCTCATGGTTTGGTCCTGGGACCACTGCTATTTGATATCTTTGTGGGTGGTATTGACAAAGGGTTTAAAGGAGGAGTTTGCCTTTTTGCAGTTGATATGCAGATTTGCAACAGAGTGGATACTTCAAAGGGAGTAGACCACAGGAGAAAAGACCTACAGAACTTAAAAGAAATGGTCTATTCTTTGGGAACAAGCAGGAAATCGGTCCTCACATATGGGTGATGTTGGCGCCGACAGAGCCCCAGCTGAAGCATCTCCCTAGCTTTCAAAGAAAGTCTTTCAGAGATGCACTACGCATGCATGGTTCCCTTCCCGCTCAAAGGTGCCATCTTGTCTCAGTCTCTTTTTTTTTCCATGGAGCCCTCTGGACATCTGTCCAGTTTCCCCCAGAAAAAGTGTGATTATTTTTTTTTAAATGCATTTCTGTCCGGTTTGCATGCCGGTTCCTTCCTGCCCCCAAGCCAGCTCGCCTCTGCGTCGCTTCTCGGGTCCGTTGCTTTGTTTTTCCTTTTTTTACCCCGAGGTGTCCTTCGACCAGCGTTTGTACCCTTTTTTGGCTGAGTGGCAGGGCCCCCTTTTTTCCAATGGCCTCCAGTGGCTTCAAGAAGCACGATCGGTGCAGCAAAATGATGATCCGCATGACTGCTGCTTCCGGTGCCTTGACCCAGAGCATGACGACTCGGACTGCGAACTTTGCAGAACCATGACCTCAAAGGCCCTAAAGAGCCGTCACCAGCAGCAGGAGAAATTCTTCCAAAAGTCCGATTCTACGCCGGAGTCTCCGGCGACACCACACTCTAGGTCCCCTTCTGGTACCTCAGTGACCCTCAAATCCCGAGCCTCCTGTGACCCCGGTTCTCTAAGAGGAAATCCCCGGAGTTGGAATGCAAGAAGTTAAAACCCTTGAAGACCACATTGAAGGACAGGTCTGGGAAAAATGGGAAATCCTACTCCAAGCCCTGCGTGAGTCTGAGGAGTTGGCGCGCGAGCAGCCTCACGAGGAGTTGGCAACACCCGCCAACCTGCCTCGGATACCCGAAGCGATCCTTGTGAAGGACTCTCCCTTGACAGGACCAATGCCAGGCCTGAAATCCTCAGTGCCTACATTGAATTCTGCGGAGCAAACTGGCATGGAGACCAGGATGGCAGTCTTAGAGAGCAGTATCTCTGCCCTTGTGGTCATGCAGCGGGCATTTATGTCCGGTTCGTCCAGTTCATCTGCCCCAACGATGGGACTTAGACATCGAGGGCTTCCCTGGATGTTGAGCTGATCCTCAAGCACCACCCACCTTGAGAGACCCAACGGCACCGGACGAGATCCCAGTCCTGTTCCTCGGGGCACTGGTCCTCTCTGGCAAGTGCCCACGGCTCAGACCACAGATCTTTTTGGAGGTCACAGACCTCGACCGTGGTGATCACAGAGCCTCAGACTCATACTCGGACTTAGAGTCCAAATGGGAAACCAAGGACAAGGAGTCCCCAGACACTCGGCGACACAGAGACGTGTCTTCGGACCTGTTTCCTCCTCTGTCCTGATGCCATTCCCCACCCGTGGATGTCTCCTTCCTTGACTTTGTGCAGGATATGGCTAAGGCACTCACCATCGAGACCGAGGCAAGGAAGACCCAAGCACAGAGGAACTGGAGATACTCCAGTACGAGGCCGCCCTAAGGAATCCCTTACAGTACCGGTGCCTCCGATCCTTGAGCACCTTCTCCTCCAGATGTGGGAAACACCGGCTTTGGTGCCCATTGTTAGCAGGCGACTCGACTCCATATACTGAGTACTCCGAAGCTCTGGGTTCCAGAAGACCCAACTCCCCCACAACTCAATGGCTGTTGAGTCAGCCATGCGCAGACTCAAGAGCCAGAAGACTCATTCTTCGGTGCCACCCAGCAGGGAGGCCTGGACCCTCGAAGCCCTCAGCTGGAAGGCCTTTCAGGGCTCAATGCTTACTTATCAAATCCAGTCTTACCAGTTCTATATCGACATGTGCCTCAAGAAGCTGTTGAGGAGGCTTGGTGGATTCTCGGCAGGCCTCGACAGGGAACCCCTGCTGGGATTTAAGTCTCTGGCCTTGTCAATCAAAGAGTGCTCGAAATTCTTGTCTCAAGCAGCCTATGTTGGCTTTGAGTCTTCAGCCAGGGTGGCTGTCACGAGCATTGGGGAACGACCCCAAGCATGGCTGCAGTCGTCTGACCTAGAACAACTTATTGATGTCCTCTGCATTGGAGAGAACTTCTTCAGGAAACATATGGCAGACAAAGCTGCAGAGATAGAGACCAAATTCCTAACAAGAACCAGACTCTCAAAGAAGACCTTGGTGCAGCCCGGGAAGAAGGTCAAGGAAGAAGGGGGGCTGGCAACACTTGCAATTTCAGGCCTTCTCGACCCCTCAACAAGGCCAACAGCACAAAGGACAGGGGCATGGCCCCCATAAGCAAAAGCACCCTAAGTCCTAGGAACCAGCCATGGCCCAGCCTGAGGGGAAATTTTGACCTCGTGGGCGTGACCTCCTCTCACCCAGGAGGTCCCCTGCAGCCCATAGTGGGGTGTCTAGCCCTGTTTGCCTACAGGTGGTCCGCCATCACCACTGATACCTTGGTGCTATAAGTGGTCAAGGGAGGGCTACCTCCTCCACCAACGGCAGATACCACCCTCATACTTTCCAGGAGAACCCATAAGACCTTTCTTCTGCCAAACACTGCTCTTCACTGAGCTCGCAGGTCTCCCCGAGGACAAGGCGGTGGAGCCAATGCCAAAACATCTCTGGGGCCTCAGACCCATCCTGGAAATGTGGGATCTGAACAAGTTCCTGATAAAGGAAAAGTTTAAAAATACTCTCCCTTGGAACATTGATGCCATTAATCCAGCAGGGAGATTGGCTATGCTCCTTAGTCCTAAGGGATGCCTACACATACATCCTGATCTATCCCAGCCACAGAAAATACCTCCAGTTCGTGGTGGGAGGAGAGCACTACCAATACAGTGTGCTGCCCATCGTGCTGGCCTCATCACCAAGGGTCTTCACCAAGTGCCTCGCGGTGGTCGCAGCTCACCTCAGTCTCCAAGGGGCCTTCGTCTTTCCCTACCTAGATGACTGGCTCATAAGGGGAGGCACGGCTGCAGAGACGCAATGCATCACAGGGCACACTATCAACATCCTGCAGCATCTGGGGTTAGTCATAAACTACACCAAGTCCCACCTTTGTCCAGCCCAACATCTGGAGTTCATAGAGGCTCAGTTGGTCACTCCCCAGGCCAAGGCCTTTCTTCCTCAGGAGAGGTCAGAATACCTCAGGGAGCTAGCCGCAGAGGTACAGCAATGCTGGTCACTACTCGCCCGGCTTCTCCTCCACTTGCTGGGCCACATGGCCTCCACAGTTCACATGACCCCAAATGCCTGACTGCAAATGAGAGTGGCCAAGTGGTGCTTCCGCTCTCTGTGAACACAAGCTACAGGTAGGCTCCAGGACAGTGGGAGTGACCCACCTACTGGCGGACTTCCTCGGATGGTGGCAGATCCCTCATCACCTTCAGGCCGGGATGCCCTTCGAAGCACCCCTCCCCCAAAGGGTCCTCACCACAGATGTCTCCTTACAGGGCTGGGGAGCGCATTGCGAGGACCTCCAGATGCAAGGCAGCTGGTCCCAGATGGAATCACAGTTGCAAATCAATTTGCTGGAGTTCCGGGTGATATTCCTGGCTCTCCAAGCATTCTGCCACCGGCTCCAGCACCAGTTTGTGCTGGTCCAGACCAACCACCAAGTGGCAGTGTTCTCCATGAACAAACAAGGGAACACGGGGTCATACTTCCTCTGCCAGGAGGCAGTAGCCTTCTGCTCCTATGCGGCATGCAGAGGGATGCTCCTAAGAGCGATTTACCTCTCGGGCCAAGAAAATGTTCTAGCGGACAAACTGAGTAGAGTCCTCCAGCCGCACGAGTGGTGCCTGGATCCTGAGGCAGCCTCCCAGCTGTTTCAACTCCAGGATCTCTCCCTGGTAGACCAGTTCGCCAGCCCAGACAACACGCAATTGCCCCACTTCTACTCCCATCAGCCGCACCTGTCCCTGTTCCTCATTCCATGGTCGCAAGGCCTCCTTTATGCCTTTCCGCCAACACCACTGGTCGCCAAGACCCTCTTCAAGGTCCAGCATGACAGGGCATCACTAATATTGATATCTCCCTGGTGGCCCGGGCAACCCTGGTTCCCGCAGTTCCTCTCCCTGTCAGTAGCAGTGTCGCTGATTCCCTTGGGCCGAGTCCCAGGACTACTCTCAAAGGAGCAGGGCTCTCTTCTACACCCCATCCTGGGGTTCCTATTATTCACAGCTTGGCTGCCGAAAGGTTATCGTTAGCTCCCTTCAACTTCTCACAGGATGTGGAAGAGATTCTTCTGGGCTTTCATAATACTTCCACAATAAGGGCATACGCCTTCAAGTGGTGCTGATTCTCGGTGTGGTGTGCCGAAAGACGGGCAAACCTGTTTTCCTGCTCAGTACAAGTGGTACTCCAGTACCTGCTCCATCTGTCGCAGGTGGGACTAAAGTCTAACTCGGTCAGAGTGCACATGAGCGCTATTGCAGCACACCACCATTCCATTGAGGGCAAGACTCTCTCGGCTCAGCCCCTTGTATCTTGGTTCTTGCGGGTCCTCATGCTATCCAAAACCCCCATCCGCCCTCCAGCGGTGGAGTGGGATCTCAATGTGGTGCTCTCGCAGCTCACTAAGCTGCTGTTTGAGCCCCTGGCCACCTGCCACTTGAGGTACCTCTCCTGGAAAGTCGTCTTCCTTGTGGCACTCACATCAGCTCGCAGTCAGTGAGCTCCAAGCTCTGATGCCAGAGCCCCTCTACTTGAGGTTCTACAAAAACAGGGTGGTGCTCCTCACACACCCCAAGTTTCTACCGAAAGTGGTGTCCCTATTCCACCTCAGTCAGGAAAGGGCCCTTTCCTTCTATCTACAATGGACTCAGGCCCTCCGCAAAGCAACTCAGCTTTTCGTATCCTATGACCCCAGTCGTCTGGGGCTCCCAATGAATAAGCAAACCCTGTCCACTTGGATGGTGGACTGCATTATCCTCGTCTATGAGCAGGCGGGGATCTCACTGGACCAGAAGGTCATGGCGCACCACCTCAGGGCCATGGCTACTTCCGTTGCAAATCTGCGTTCCGTCCCCGTGACAGAAATCTGTTGGATCGCCACCTGGTCTTCGGTCCATACCTTCGCAGCTCACTATTGCCTGGAGAGGGAGTCCTGACAGGACAGCACCTTTGGCCAGGCAGTTCTATGTAATCTTTTTGGGAGGTAGGCAACTCCTGCCCTCCGACCCTTCTGTTTTCAGGCTACCAAAGTGCTGGTTCTTGGCCGGACACGAGTCTTGCAAGAGTCTCTCAGTAGGGACTCAACTGCTGCTGATCACAGCTCACCCTTTGCAGGTTGCCATGGCGTTTTTACCGGTTCTCAGTAGCCTGTAGCTGGGGAGCTCCATATGTGAGGACTGACTTCCTGCTTGTCCTGGAGAAAGTGTAGTTATTCACCTGTAACACGTGTTCTCCGGGGACTGCAGGAATCCGTCCTCATAACCCTCCCTCCTCCCCTTGGTGTTGCTTCTTTTACCATATTTTAATTTTTGCCATCTTAGCTATGTTATTAGACTGAGGCAAGATGGCACCTTTGGGCGGGAAGGGACCATGAATGCGTGGTGCATCTCCCAAAGGCTCTCTTTTGAAAGCTGGGGAGATGCTTCCGCGGGGGCTCCGTCTGCGCCGATGTCACCCATATGTGAGGACTGATTCCTGTTGTCCCCGGAGAACACCTTTAACTACTACGCTATTCTTGGCAATTGAGATTTAATGCACAATGATTCTCTTGGGATGCAGAAACCCAGTAAAGCTTTTGAAGTTATCGTGCAGTAACTGCAAAGTCTCTGTGATAATTGTTGGGACCTTCCAGTTACTGCAGAGGAAAATTCATTACTGTGCCTTAACTGCAACGACAGCGTGAATGCATTTACTCCCTCCTATTAAGGTGGCATTAAAGTGATCTGCGCTATGTGCCATGGTAACAATTACTGTGATAAGTTATTATGCACTAACTGGAAGGTGCAGTTCACATAGAAACATAGTATATGACAGCAGATAAAGACCAGAATGGTCATCTAGTCTGCCCAGCAAGGTGGCAAGAGTAGGTGCACCTGCCTTTCTGTGTAGGTAACCCCTCCCCATGCCTTTGTTTAGAGGTGTACCCACTGCTCCGTGCAGGTCACCCCTATTTGTTGAGATATAAGAGATAGTTAAGTTTGTTTTGATTTTATCCTTTTGCTATAAAGGGATCTACTGTGTCTGTCCTGTGCCATTTTGAATTCTGTCACTGTATTTGCTCCCACCACTTCCATCGGGAAGGCATTCCAAGTATCCGCCACCCTTTCAGTGAAAAAGTATTTTCTGATATTGCCTTTCAATTTACCCTCCTTGCAGCTCATGTTATATGCCCTCTAGTTTTACAGCTTCCTGTCTTTGAAAAAGGTTGGTTTGTTCATTAATACTCTAAGTATTTAAAGGTCTGAATAATATCTTCCCTGTTCCTCCTCTCCTCTAGAGTGTACATATTTAGGTCTTCAAGTCTTTTCTCATATGTCTTCTGGCGCAGGCTCCAAATCATTTTGGTCGCCTTCCTCTGAACAGTTCAGAGGTCGCCTTCCAAAACTGATCACAGTTTTCCAAATGAGGCCTTACCAACAACTTATACAGTGGCATTAGTACCTTCTCCTTTCTGCTGGTAATTCCTCTCTGTATGCAACCCAGCATCCTTCTGGCTTCTGCCACCGCCTTGTCACACTGTTTCTCCAGGACCAAGCAGGAAGTCAGTCCTCACATATGGGTGACGTCGGCGCCGACGGAGCCCTCGCGGAGCAATTTTCCCCAGCTTTCAAAGAAAGCCTTTGGGAATTGCAGCGCGCATGCGCGGTCCCCTTCCCGCCCAAGGGTGCCATCTTAGCCAGTCTTCTTTTTTTCCGCGGAGCCCTACAGACGTGGTCTTCTTGTCCCCGCTGAAAAAGTTGATTTTTCGTGATTTATTTATCTTTTTTCTTCGGTTCGACGCCGGTCTCTTTCCTGCCCGGACTCGCGACGCCGTTGCGAGTCCTTCTCTTATTTTTCGGTTTTTCTGATTTTTCTGTCAGTTTCGTTTTTCGGTTTTTCACTGGCAACCCGGTCCTTTGACCTTGCAGGGGCCCTTTTTCCCCCGATGGCTTACAGTGGTTTCAAGAGGTGTGTTCAGTGTGACAGAAATATGTCACTCACTGACACACACGATAATTGCCTCCGCTGCCTTGGCCCAGATCATGAGGAACTGATCTGTGGGGCCTGCAGCAAAATGTCCTCCAAAGCGTTACGGAGTCGGCGGCATCAGCGGGAAAGAATCTTCGCAGATCCCGCCCGTACCCGGACCTCGTCGGAGGCCTTGGCGTCCAGAGGCTCCAGCTCTGAGCATCGCCGGAGTTCCTCCGACAGAGGTTCTCCCTCCAGGGATCATCGTCAGAAGGCGAAACCCGCAAGGGCAGCGTCGGTGGACGCTCCTGGTTCCGCGAGGGCCAGGTCGCATAGCCCCGATAGCCGTCCCGGGTCTTTGGAGAAGAACATCTCCCGAAGCGACCTCGTTTGGAATCGGAGATGCCTGCTCGGGTAAGTCCTGTAGTCCTCCTGGACTCGCCTCCGAGGGGTCCGACGTTGGGCCTGATGCTGTCGGGGCCCGAGTCGGGGGCTGCTGGGTCACCTGAGGTCAGACTCAGGTTGACGGCCTTGGAGAGCAGACTATCTGCCTTCATGGACCAGCAGCGGGCACTGATCGCTAGCCTCGCTGGCGCCTCTGCCCCGACCGCCGGGACGTCGACGTCTAAGTCGACCCTGGAGACCGAGCCGATCCTCGAGTCCATGCGGGCTCGAGTCGATCCTCGGTCGAGGTCACCCTCGGCCTCCCGTTCGGGACCGAGGTCGTCGACGCCGACTCCCTCGGCGTCGGGGCGGCCGACGCCTCCACCCGCCCGAACTGACCCCACCGATTCCTCCTCGGAGTCGGCCTGGGAGTCTGAAGTGGAAGAGTCACCTGATTCTTTTCGGACTCGGTGTGTCCCCTCGGACTCCCCTGAGTCCGAACCTCGGAAACAGTCCCCCCCGGAGGATGCCCGGTTCTCGGACTTCGTCAGGGATATGGCCAAGGCTTTGGCCTTCCCTGCGGATCCCGAGGAGCAGCCTCGAGCCGAAGAGCTCGACGCCCTTCAGTACGACTCTCCCGCCAGGGAGCACTTTACTGTACCGGTTCCTCCAATGCTGGAACGACTACTCTTCCGCATGTGGGAGAGTCCGGCATCGTCGCCGGTATTAAGCAAGCGGGTCGATTCCATCTATCGAGTCCGCAAGAGCCCTGGCTTCCAAAAAGCACAGCTACCGCACCATTCCATGGTGGTGGAATCGGCCATGCATAGGCTTAAGAGCCAGAAGATGCACTCCTCGGTGCCTCCTGGCAGGGAGGCCCGCAACCTGGATGGCCTCGGTAAGAAGTGTTTCCAGGGCTCTATGCTTGCTTGTCGGGTCCAGACCTACCAGCTCTACATGGGCATGTACCTTAGAGACCTGGCTAAAGAGATAGCCGGATTCTCTGCTGGGCTGTCCGAGGAACCTTTGCGGAGGTTCCTAGCCTTGTCCACTGGTATTCGGGAATGCTCCAAATTCATTTCTCGAGCAGCCTATGATGGCTTTGAAGCATCGGCTCGAGTGGCCGCAGCCGGCATCGGTGCCCGCCGACAGGCTTGGCTTCAGTCGTCTGACCTTGAACCCTGGGTGCAGGACAAGTTGGTCGATGTCCCCTGCCGAGGTGAGAACCTCTTTGGCAAGCCCATGGCTGAGAAGGCTGCACAACTCGAGACGGAGACTCTCACCAGAACTAGGCTTTCTAGGAAGACCTCTGCCCCTTCCCAGAAGAAGAAGGGCTCGGGAAAGAAGTCCTTTTACCCGAGAAAGGCGGCTGCCTATAAACACTACCCTCAATATCAGGCCTCCGCAGCTCCCCAACAGGGTCAGCAGGCCAAGGGACGGGGTAACGGGTCCCGTAGGCAGCAAGCCCCCAAGCCTGCACCACCGGCCCCTGCTCAGCAGGGTGGGGTTTTTTGACTTCCTCAGCATAGCCTCTCCCCCTCAGCTGGTTCCTCCCAGCACAGGAGGCCGGCTGGTCCACTTTGCCCACAGGTGGTCCAACATCACTTCAGATGCCTGGGTGCTTCATGTGGTGAGAGAAGGCTATCTTCTCCACTTCCACCAGGTCCCTCCCTCCTATTTCCCGGGAGAGCCTCCACGACTCCCTCTACACAGGGACTTACTCCTTCAAGAGTTAGCAAGTCTTCTTCAGGAACAGGCTGTGGAACCGGTGCCCCACCACCTGAGGGGTCAAGGCTTCTATTCCAGGTATTTCCTAATACCAAAAAGAACGGGAGGCCTCCGACCCATCCTGGACTTGCGCAACCTCAAGTTCCTCGTGAGGGAGAAGTTCAAGATGCTTACCCTTGGAATCCTTCTGCCCTACCTCCAGCAGGGAGATTGGCTATGCTCCTTGGATCTAAAGGATGCCTACACGCACATCCTCATCCACCCAAGCCACCGCCAATACCTAAGGTTTGTGGTGGCAGGAAATCACTACCAGTACAGAGTACTGCCCTTTGGCCTATCCTCCGCACCACGAGTCTTCACAAAATGTCTCGCGGTGGTGGCGGCTTATCTCCGACTTCACGGCCTCTATGTCTTTCCGTACCTAGACGACTGGCTCATCAGAGCATCGTCCTCTCCAGAAGTCACGAAAGCCACACACCGCACTGTGACTCTTCTCCAGTACTTGGGCTTTGTCATAAACTTCGCAAAGTCCACTTTGCTCCCCTCGCAAGATCTCGCGTTCATCGGCGCAAGATTGCACACTCTTCAGGCGCGAGCTTTCCTGCCTCTCGACAGGGCTCAACGGCTCATGGACCTAGCCGGCCGTTTTCGCAGCCAGTCCCTGGTCTCGGCCAGGCGCTTCCTGAGACTACTCGGCCACATGGCTTCCACCGTCCACGTGACCCCCAATGCCCGCCTGAATATGCGGCCTGCTCAGTGGTGCCTTCGCAAGCAGTGGCAACAGGCCACGGGCGGCCTAGCCGACTTAGTGCGGATCTCCGGCCCGCTGGCCTCTTCTCTACTGTGGTGGCTTCATCGGCCGAACCTGGTACTCGGAATGCCTTTTCAGTCTCCTCCGCCGGCTCAAGTGCTGACGACGGATGCTTCTCTCCTAGGATGGGGAGCGCATTGCCAAGGGGCGTGTCATCAAGGTCTCTGGACCACGTGGGAGTCTGCGCAGCAGATCAACTTCCTGGAGCTCAAAGCGATCCGTCTGGCTCTCAAGGCTTTCTCCCACCTGACTTCTCACCGGTCCGTCCTTGTCCAGACGGACAATCAAGTTGCCATGTTCTACGTGAACAAACAGGGGGCACTGGCTCCTTCCTTCTCTGTCGAGAAGCACAGAGACTCTGCTCTTGGGCCGTAAGCCACGGCATTCTTCTCAAGGCAGTTTATCTCCCAGGCCAAGAAAATTGCCTGGCGGACAAACTCAGCAGAATCCTCCAGCCGCACGAGTGGCGACTAGATCCCTTGGTAGTTCAGAAACTTTTTCTGAAGTGGGGCCTCCCCACGATGGATCTCTTTGCCAGTCCTCTCAACAGGCAACTTCCTCGCTTCTGCTCTCGGCAGCCGCATCCCCTTCGAGTAGCGGCGGATGCTTTTCTGCTCTCATGGTCGAAAGGCCTTCTCTATGCCTTTCCTCCCATACCGCTAGTCTCTCGAACTCTTTTCAAGGTTCTCCGAGACAAAGCTTCCATGATCCTGATAGCTCCTCGGTGGCCCAGACAGCCGTGGTTTCCACTCCTGCTGCAACTAGCGGTGGAGGATCCGTTCCCTCTGGGGTTTCAACCAGATCTCCTAACACAGGATCAGGGGTCCCTACTGCACCCCAACCTCAGATCTCTACATCTGATGGCCTGGCTGCTGAAAGGGTAGTCCTTGCTCCCCTTCTACTGCCGGCAGAGGTGGAAGAGGTCGTCCTAGCTTCCCGGCAACCTTCTACCCGCAAATGCTACGCCCTTAAATGGCGTCGCTTTTCCGCTTGGTGTGCCCAGCAGTCTCAGGATCCCTTCTCCTGCTCGGTGTCGGTGATCTTGCAGTACTTGCTCTACCTCTCTAATCTGGGACTTAAGTCCAACTCCGTTAAAGTTCACCTCAGTGCTCTTTCAGCACATCATGTGCCGGTGGACGGCAGACCTCTTTCCAGCGACCCTCTCGTGGCAAGGTTTCTCCGAGGTCTCCTTCTACTTAAACCACCTCTGCGCCCGCCAGCACCTGACTGGGATCTGAATGTGGTTTTGCAGCGGATCACCTGTCCGCCTTTTGAACCTATGCCTACCTGTTCTCTCCGTTTTCTTTCTTGGAAAACCTTATTCCTGATAGCCCTCACTTCCGCTAGACGCGTAAGTGAATTGCAGGCCCTCGTGTCTGATCCCCCTTACACTCGGTTCTACAAAAATAGGGTAGTCCTACGGACGCACCCTAAATTTCTTCCAAAAGTGGTCTCCCCTTTTCACATCAATCAGGAGGTGGTACTTCCGACCTTCTTTCCCAGGCCACACTCCAGCCGAGCTGAAATGGTCCTGCATACCCTGGACTGTAGAAGGGCATTGAACTTCTACCTTGACCGTACGCGGGAGCACCGTAAAGCTGCTCAGCTTTTTGTGTCTTTTGACCCCAATAAATTGGGGCTCCCGGTCTCCAAGCGTACTCTGTCCATCTGGGTTGCTGACTGTATCGCTTGGGCTTATGGGGCAGCCGGACTCTCGTTAGAAAGTCGGGTCACGGCTCATTGTGTTCGGGCGAAGGCTACGTCAGTGGCTTACCTCCGCTCTGTTCCATTGGCAGACATCTGCCGGGCCGCTACTTGGTCTTCGAGCCAGACTTTTGCGGTCCATTACTGCCTCGAGAGGGAGTCCCGCAGGGACAGTGCTTTTGGACAGGCAGTCCTCCGAAATCTCTTCGAGGTTTGAGCAACTCCTACCCTCCATCCCGGATGGGGGCTACCGGTGGGTAATAATTCAGTGAAGATTCCTTCCTTCTGTACTGCTGAGCTAGAGGGAGCTCATTTTTGTGCTTAGGGTCTCCGGTAGTCTTAAGCTTGGGAGTCCCATATGTGAGGACTGACTTCCTGCTTGGTCCTGGAGAAAGCGTAGTTACTCACCTGTAACAGGTGTTCTCCAGGAGCAGCAGGAATCAGTCCTCACAACCCTCCCTCCTCCCCTTGGAGTTGCAATTATCTGCTTTAGTTTTTTTGCAAATTTTTATGCTGTCTTTTCGCTATGTCATCTGACTGGCTAAGATGGCACCCTTGGGCGGGAAGGGGACCGCGCATACGCGCTGCAATTCCCAAAGGCTTTCTTTGAAAGCTGGGGAAAATTGCTCCGCGAGGGCTCCGTCGGCGCCGACGTCACCCATATGTGAGGACTGATTCCTGCTGCTCCTGGAGAACACCTGTTACAGGTGAGTAACTACGCTTTCGCCACCTTGAGATCATCAGAAACAATCGCTCCAAGGTCCTTCTCCTGGTCCGTGCAGACCAACGTCTCGCCCCCTATCACACCCATGTCCTGCCCATCCTCCATCCTATCGCACAATATGCACTTAGTGTGTGAATTAGCATATGCTAAGAGTATAATTTTATGAGGGTTGTCTAGATTTACATGCATGTTTAAGCATGGAAAGCACAGTATTTTAGTGGCTTCTGCACATAAATGGCGACTTATGCGTGGAATGTAATCTGTCACTATTCTGTAAGTATGCATGTCTGATCGATAGCATGTACGTTTGCTGTGGGCATGTGCAGGGATTGTGTGTAAATTTCATGGTTAAGTTATTTAATCCTATAACTTATGCGGGTTCTTGAAAAATATAGGCACTGGCGTTTACACCTGCCATAGGACAGGCACAAGTGCTCACGCCTAGTTGAACATCCATTTTTGAACACTTACACCCCTAGTTTATAAGTATGCAGGTACCTTACCTTCTAATATAGGTTTGAAATATATGTGTGAAAATCTGCGTTATTCCAGGTGACCCTTATAAAATTACCTTCTAGGTATGATGCCAGCAGAGTATTATCGTACTGTGTGCTAACAACTCATGTCAATTATCACACTTCAGTAAAAGGCCCCCAGTGAGTGGCTGCAATGCAGAATTATTCAAAGCAGCTCATTGATTTTGAAAACACAGCTGAAAAGTGCAAAAAGAAAACCTTCTCAATGTAATTTTGCAGAAAGAATTATGAAACTTGTTAAGAAATTTCCCTTAGAAAGGCTATGTACACTGTTTTGCTACCAGGCTTTGCACTTCAGTCCTGGTCGCAAAATAGCATGCACTGAAACAGACATCAGCCTCCATTATTTTAAGATAGTGTCAAGAAGTAATAGGGGGGGAAGTTCCAAGGCCTCATCTAGGATGATACCAGCACATCTCCACATTTCCTGGCCCTAATACTATTGGTTAAATTATGATCTCTGTTATGAACACACTGCTATAATGTGATCTTGGATCCATGATCCTTTTACTTCTAAGTATTGTCATGACTGTCCTCTAATCCGCCACATTTATTGTTTTAATGCTGCAGATATTATAAAAAACTTGATCAAATGAAACAGAAACAAAAGCATCATGAAGATGAAGAGAGTGTGGAAGATGTTGATGATGATGAGTTTGAGAGACTACTAGGTAAACTATCTTGGTTTTTGGTGGCATGGGAGGTGGAGAGCGTTCAGGAAAGGAGGCTGGAATGATGCAAAATATATTTTCACATACACCCTCCTCCAGCATTCCATTGTATATTAGTTTCTCTACTTTTACTTTGTCTTATAGTCACACTAGGAAGCTATCCTAATATAAATATGGATTAGTTTTCTGTTATGCATATCCTTTTATTATCCTGGCATATAATGACTTTGCTAAGTAGATTTTATTGCTCCATTCAGAACTTGCTTTCAAATTTCCAATATACGCTAAGCTTCTGCAGTCATAGTAAGATTGAAGAGAGTGCACATAAAGAATATTCTCCAGGACCAAGCAGGAAGTCAGTCCTCATATATGGGTGACGTCGGCGCCGACGGAGCCCTCGTGCGGAGCATTTCCCCATCTTTCAAAGAAAGCCTTTGGGAATGCAGTGTGCATGCGCGGTCCCCTTCCCGCCCAAGGGTGCCATCTTGCTCAGTCTTTCTTTTTCCGCGGAGCCCAACGGACGTAGTTTGTGTCACCCGGGAAAAGTTGATTCTTTTTCTGCGATTTTTCGCATCTCTTTATCCGGTTCGACGCCAGTTCCCCATCCCAACTCGGCTCGGTACACCGGTATCGAGTCCGGAACTTCTTTTTCAGTTTTTGTCCTTTGTGACTAGCGTTCGCGCTTTTTCTGTTATTTTCACTGGCAGCCCTGTCTTTTGACCTTGCGGGGGTCCTTTTTCCCCCGATGGCTGCCAGCGGGTTCAAAAAATGTGATCAGTGTAAGAAACTTATGTCTCTCACCGGCACACACGACTGCTGCCTCCGATGCCTCGGGCCCGACCATGACCCGCTGGTCTATGGCCCGTGCGGTAAGATGTTGTCAAAGGCGCTTCATAGCCGTCAGCATCAACGTGAACGAATTTTTTCAGAGTCCGCGTCCAGCCGGGCCCGGACTTTGTCAGAGGCCTTGCCATCTCGGGAGTCTGACCCCGAGCGCTGTTGTGGGGCCTCTGAGAAGGGGTCTCCCACCCAGGAGCACAAAAGGAAGAATAATCTTGTGAGGGCGGCGTCAGTGGAGGCACCTGGATCCTCGAGGACCAGGTCACGCAGCCCTGACCGCCGTCCCGGGCTCTCGGAGTCGGAGAGACGACCAAACTACCTTGCCTGGAGCCGGAGTCCCCGAGTCAGGTAACTTCTGTTGTCCTCGTGGACTCTCCTCCGGGAGAACCGATGTCGGGCCCGATGCCATCGGGGCCCGAATCGGGGGCTGCGGAGTCTCCTGAGCTCGGTCTCAGGTTGACAGCCCTGGAGAGCAGCCTGGCTGCCTTCATGGAGCAGCAGTGGGTACTGATCGCCGGTCTAACCGGTGCATCTGCCCCGACCACTGGGACCTTGACGTCTAAGTCAACCCTGGAAGCCGAGCCGATCCTCGAGTCCATTAATTCTCAAGTTGATCCTCGACCTCCCGTGCGGGGCCGAGGTCGTCGACGCCGGTGCCCTCAGTGTCGGGGCAGGTGGCATCGAGGCCCACACGGCTGGAGCCGCTCGTCTCCTCCTCGGAGGAGTCGGCGTGGGATACGGAGGACGAGGAGTCTCCTGACACCTTCTGGACCCGGTTCGTCCCATCGGACTCCCCGGAGTCTGAGCCTCTGAGAAGGTCCCCCCCGGAGGAGGATACCCGGTTCTCGGATTTCGTCAGGGACATAACCAAGGCTTTGGCATTCCCGGCGGATGCCGAGGAGGAACCTCGAGCCAAAGAGCTCGATGTCCTCCAGTATGATTTTCCTCCGAAGGAAGCCTTTACTGTTCCGGTTCCTCCGATGCTGGAACGGCTGCTCTTCTGTATGTGGGAAGCACCGGCCTCGGTGCCGGTTCTGAGCAAGCGGGTCGATTCCATTTATCGAGTCCGTATGAGCCCTGGGTTCCAAAAGGTGCAGCTACCGCACAACTCCATGGTTGTGGAATCAGCCATGCACAGGCTGAAAAGTCAAAAGATGCATTCCTTGGTGCCTCCCGGCCGGGAGGCCCAGAACCTGGATGCCCTCGGTAGAAAGTGCTTCCAGGGCTCTATGCTGTTTTGCCGTGTCCAGACTTACCAGCTGTACATGGGCATATACTTCTCCAGGACCAAGCAGGAAGTCAGTCCTCATATATGGGTGACGTCAGTGCCGACGGAGCCCTGTGCAGAGCATTTCCCCAGCTTTCAAAGAAAGCCTTTGGGAATGCAGCGCGCATACATAGTCCCCTTCCTGCCCAAGGGTGCCATCTTGCTCAGTCTTTCTTTTTCCGTAGAGCCCAATGGACGTGAGCTTGTGTCACCTGGGAAAAGTTGATTTTTTTTTCTGCGATTTTCGCTTTCTTATCCGGTTCGACGCCGGTTCCCCTTCCCTCCTGGGCTCGGTACACCGGTATCGAGTCCGGAGTTTTGATATTCGGTTTTTGTCCTTTGTGGCTAGCATTCGCGCTCTTTTTGTCTTTTAACTAGCAGCCCGGTCTTTTGACCTTGCAGGGGCCCTTTTTCCCCCGATGGCTGCCAGCGGGTTCAAAAAGTGTCATCGGTGCAAGAAACGTATGTCTCTCACTGACACACATGACTGCTGCCTCCGTTGCCTCGGGCCCGACCATGACCCGCTGGTCTATGGCCCGTGCGGCAAGATGTTGTCAAAGGCGCTTCGGAGTTGTCAGCATCAACGTAAGAGAATTTTTTCTGACTCCGCACCCGGCCGGGCCCGGACTTTGTCAGAGGCCTCGACATCTCGGGAGTCTGACCCCGAGCACCATCAGGGTTCCTCTGAGAGGGAGTCTCCCACCTGGGAGCACAGAAGGAAGAAGAAGCTCGCGAGGGTGTCGTCGGTGGAGGCTCCTGGTTCCTCGAGGGCCAGGTCGTGTAGCCCTCGCCGCCACCCCGGGCTCTCGGAGTCGGAGAGGCTGTCCAAGTTACTGCGTGTGGAGCCGGAGTCCCCGAGTCACGTAAGTGCAGTTGTCCTCGTGGACTCTCCCCTAGGGGAGATGACGTCAGGCCCAACAACTTCGGGGCCCGAGTCCGGGGGCTGCTGAGTCTCCTGAGCCTGGACTCAGGTTGACGGCCTTGGAGAGCAGCTTGGCTGCCTTCATGGAACAGCAGCGGGTACTGATCACCGGTCTGACCGGTGCATTTGCCCCGACCACCGGGGAGCTCGACGTCCAAGTCGACCCCGGAGGCCGAGCCGATCCTCGAGTCAATGAAGTCTCGAGTCGATCCTCGGTCAAGGTCCCCCTCGATCTCCCGTGTGGGGCCGAGGTTGTCGATGCCGATACCTTCTGCGTCAGGGCGGGTGGCACCGAGGCCCACATGGCCAGAGCTGCTCGATTCCTCCTCGTCGGAGTTGGTGTGGGAGACGGAGGACGAGGAGTCCCCAGACACCTTCCGGACCCGGTGTGTCCCTTGAGTCCGAGCCTCGGAGACGGTCCCCCCCCAGAGGATACCCGGTTCTCAGACTTCGTGAGGGACATGACTAAAGCCTTGGCCTTCCCTGCGGACGCCGAGGAGGAGCCTCGAGCCGAAGATTTCGATCCCCTCCAGTATGACTTTCCTCCAAAGGAAGCCTTTACTGTACCGGTTCCTCCAATGCTGGAAGGGCTGCTCTTCCGTATGTGGGAGGCACCGACCTCGACGCCGGTTCTTAGCAAATGGGTCGATTCCATTTATCGAGTCTGTAAGAACCCTGGGTTCAAAAAAGCGCAGCTACCGCACAACTCCATGGTTGTGGAATCTGCTGTGCACCGCCTAAAGAGTCAGAAGATGCACTCCTTGGTGCCCCCCGGTCAGGAGGCCCGGAACCTGGATGCCCTCAGTAGAAAGTGCTTCCAGGGCTCTATGCTATCTTGCCATGTCCAGACCTACCAGCTGTACATGGGCATGTACCTACGAGACCTGGCAAAGGAGATTGCCGGGTTCTCAGCTGGCCTCTCCGAGGAACTTTTGCAGAGGTTCAAGGCTTTGTCAATAGGGATTCGAGAGTGCTCGAAGTTTATCTCTCGAGCAGTCTATGATGGCTTCGAGGCTTCGGCCTGGGTAGCAGCAGGCGGCATCGGTGCACGCTGTCAGGCCTGGCTACAGTCATCAGACCTGGAGTCATGTGGGCAGGACAAGTTGGTCGATGTCCCCTGCTGAGGTGAAAACCTTTTCGGTAAGCCCATGACTGAAAAGGCTGTGGAAATCGAGACTGAGACTTTCACCAGGACAAGGCTTTCACCAGGCTTTCGAGACTGAGACTTTCGAGACTCAGGCTTTCGAGACTGAGACTTTCACCAGGACAAGGCCTTTCAATAGGGAACTCATACTGTCAAGCACCCAACCACTCCTAAACAACACAGTACTCAACCTTGATGAGTCTGTCACCGCCTGGAACAACCTCAACACCATTGCTCAACTACCACACAAAAAGAACACATCATCAAGAAAAAGAACCCCTGCTCCATGGTTTTCCCCCAATTTACAGTCCTCCCTTTCCCACCTACGAAGACTCGAAAAACGCTGGCGCCGCTCACTTTCCATCGATGATCACGCAGCCTACAATAAACACCTTGCATCTCACCGCGAAGCAATTACAACCATAAGGAAGCAATACCACACTGATATGCTCAAAAGATCCCTGAACAAACCGCGCGACCTCTTCAACCTGGTCAAATCACTATCAAAGGAACCATCCTCAGAACAAAAAGAAGATATCCACCCACAGGAATTTGCTGATTACTTGCAATCAAAACTTCTACAAACAGATGAGCTCTCCAAAACCACTATACATGAAACAACCTGTATAACACCCCTATCTGCACTCACCACACCCTCTGCTAAACACATTGAAGACACAATCGCCTCACTCAATACCACGACTGCACAAACTGACCCATGCCCAGCCTTTTGGATAAAGGATCTCCGAAGCTCATTCAGCCCTTTCATTGCAAGAATCATTAACCTCTCCTTTACATCTGGCTCCTTCCCATCTGCCTTAAAGCTCACATCCATTAGACCTCTACTAAAAAACGCAAAACTTGACCCTAAACGGCCCAATTCCTACAGGCCAATAGCCAGCATCCCCCTTCTAGCAAAGATCTTTGAGAAAGTAGCACAAAGGCAAATCCAAGACCATATAGATTCCGCAGCCCCCCTGGACCATTCTCAACACGGCTTCAGAGAATTCCATGGTGTTGAGACACTGCTTACTACTCTATTCAACGACGTTCTCACCACCATAGACAACCTACAGCAAGGCGTTGTACTAATCTTCTTGGATATAGCAGCAGCGTTCGATTCAGTAAACCATGAGATTCTCCTCGGTCGACTGAAAGAAAAAGGCATCTGCAACTCAGCACTCGAATGGTGCAAATCATACCTCGACACCAGAATGCAATATGTAAAATCCGCAACAGGAGAATCCAAACTCTTCCATCAAAAACAAGGCGTTCCGCAAGGGTCCTCTCTCTCTTCCCTCATGTTCAACATCTATATGCAGCCGATCTGCAATATCATCAGATCCTTCAATGTGAAATGCATGGTATATGCAGATGATATCCTTCTCTACATGCCATTTTCCACAAAGCAAATGGATTTATTGCCTATAACGAATTGCTTCAATGCAGTCTCTGAATGGCTCCTGTCACAGAACCTCCGCATTCGGCACAAAAAAACTGAGGTTCTCTTTATCTCCAGAGACCCCAACTTCACCCCACCATCACATATAAACGTCAAGGGAGCCGAACTATACACCAAGGAAGCAATAAAATACCTCGGAGTAACACTTGACCATCGGCTCAACATGATACCTCACATAAATAATATCGTAAAAGCGGTGTACTTCAAGATACGCACACTCAAGTACCTACGTTCCCTACTTGACCCAGAGGACTTCAGAACCATTTATCAAGCATTAATATTACCACATTTTGACTTCGCCAACTCAATTCTTCAAGGACTCCCACAATCCACCCTGAGTCCATTACAGCTCGCCATGAATACTGCTGCAAGGATTCTTCAAGGAGCTTCCAAGAGTGAACATATCACACCTATCCTCAAACAGCTCCATTGGCTCCCAATACACGGAAGGCTGATGTTCAAAACCCTGATTCTTACATTCAAGGCCATTAAGGGTATATCTTCCAACTCACTTTCTGAGCTCATCCAATTTGTACCACCAAACAGAATTAGAAGACAGGCAGCACTAAACTCCTTTGCATGTTATTATGGCTTTTGGTAATGCTATCTATCAACAGCGAACAGAGCTTTCTTCTTTTGCGCACCAAAATGCTGGAACTCCCTCCCCTCTGACATCCGTACCATAACCGACTTAGCCCAGTTCAGAAAGGCCCTTAAATTCATCCTATTCACCAAATACTACCCCATATGAAGTTAACATAATAGTCCCACCACATATCCAACTACTTTCTCTTTCTTTCCTTCTTTTCATTCTCACCCCCAACACCCATGCTAAGTCATGTACATAGTTTGAGTATGTTGTCTAGTTAACAGATTGCATATTCCATGTAAATAGTTCTCCCACGTTGCTCCAAGTTGATACTCCTGTTGTATGTAACACCGAACAGCCTGCTGTTCTGTTTTGTTTGTGTTCTCTGTGAACCGCGCTGATCTCAAAGAGTGCGGTATATAAGAAATTAAAATAAAAAAAATAAAAATAAAAAAAGGCTGTCCATGAAGACTTCTGCCCCTTCTCAGAAAAAGAAGGGCTCGGGAAAGAAGCCCTTTTTCCCGAGGAAGGGTGCTGCCTACAAATCCTACCCTCAATATCAGGCCTCTCCAGCTCCCCAACAGGGCCAGCAGGCCAAGGGGCAGGGGCAGGGGCATGGGCCCCGTAGGCAGAAAACCCCCAAGCCGCCAGCTCTGGCTCCTGCACAGCAGGGAGCGAGGTTTTGACTCCCACAGCATAGCCTCTTCTCCACAGCTGGCTCCACTCATAGTAACATAGTAACATAGTAGTTGACGGCAGATAAAGACCAGCATGGTCCATCCAGTCTGCCCAGCGAGATGGCAAGAGTAGGTGCACCTGTCGCTCCGCGCAGGCCACCCCTCTCCATATCCTTGTTCAGGGGTAAACCCACCACTCCATATAGGACACCCCTATTTGTTGAGACGTTATATGGTTCGGAAGTTAGATGGTTCGGAAGTTAGATGGTACCGTTTATTTTGGGGTTTTTTCCTATTTCTGTAAAGGGATCCTCTGTGTTTGTCCCATGCCTTTTTGAATTCCGTCACCGTGTTCGCCCCTACCACTTCCATCGGGAGGGCATTCCAAGCATCCACCACCCTTTCAGTGAAAAAATATTTCCTGACATTGCCTTTCAATTTACCCCCTTGCAGTTTCATGTTATGCCCTCTAGTTTTACAGGTTCCCCGTCTTTGGAAGAGGTTTGTTTGTTCATCATTTCTATTTAAGTATTTAAAGGTCTGAATCATATCTCCCCTGTGCCTCCTTTCCTCCAAGGTATACATATTTAGGTCTTCAAGTCTCTTCTCATAAGGCTTCTGACGCAGGCTCCAAATCATTTTGGTCGCCTTCCTCTGAACAGTCTCCAGTCTTTTTACATCCTTTGCAAGATATGGTCTCCAAAACTGAACGCAGTATTCCAAGTGAGGCCTCACCAGTGACCTATACAGTGGCATAAGTACCTCTTCTTTTCTGCTGGTAATCCCTCTTTGTATGCAGCCCAACATCCTCCTGGCTTTTGCCACCGCCTTGTCGCACTGTTTTGCCACCTTGAGATCAGCAGAGATAATCACACCAAGGTCTTTTTCCTGAACTGTGCATACCAACCTTTCTCCCCCTATCTTGTACATTTCTCTTGGATTTCTGCTACCCAAGTGCATGACACTGCACTTTTTTGCATTAAATCGTAGTTGCCAAGCTTTAGACCAGTCTTCCAGCTTTTGTAGATCTTTCTTCATGTTAACCACTCCCTCAGGGGAGTCCACTCTGTTGCAAATTTTTGTGTCGTCTGCAAAAAGACAGACTTTTCCATTCAGTCCTTCAGCAATATCACTCACAAATACATTGAACAGTGCCGGGCCCAGGACCGAACCCTGGGGCACCCCGCTAATCACCTTCCTCTCATCCGAGTGAGCTCCATGTACAATCACCTTCTGTCGTCTGTCAGTCAGCCAATTTCTAATCCAGTCTACCATCTTGGGACCCATCCCCAAGCTACTGAGTTTGTTGATAAGCCTCCTATGAGGAACAGTATCAAAGGCTTTGCTGAAATCCAGGTAGATGACATCCATTGCATGCCCCTGATCTAGTTCCCTCGTCACGCAGTCAAAGAACTCGATCAGATTTGTCTGGCAAGATCGTCCTTCGGTAAAACCATGTTGCCTCGGGTCTTGCAAGCTGTTGGTTTTCAGAAAGTTCACTATTCGCTCTTTCAGGAGCGCCTCCATTACTTTTCCTGCCACCGAGGTAAGGCTCACGGGTCTGTAGTTTGACACTTCTTCCCTGTCACCACTTTTGTGTAGAGGTACGACATCAGCCATTCTCCAGTCCTGAGGAACCTCTCCTGTTTCCAAGGATCTGTTGAAGACATCCTTTAACGGTCCTGCAAGAACCTCTCTGAGCTCTTTCAGTATCCTGGGATGTATCCCATCCGGTCCCATGGCTTTGTCCACTTTCAGTTTAGCAAGTTGTTCTAACACCTCCTCTGCTGTGAATGGTGTGGTATCCACTTCATTCCCATTCCTATACTTGGGAGTCACAGCTGGTCCATCCCCAGGATCCTCTTTAGTAAACACAGAGCAGAAGTAATTGTTTAGCAATTTTGCTTTTTCAGTGTCACTTTCCACGAGTCCTTTCCCAGCACTTCTGAGTCCTGCAATTCCAACTCTGATCTTTTTCCTTTCCCGAATATACCTGAAGAAATTTTTGTTGCCACCCTTAACATCTTTAGCCATCTTTTCCTCTGCCTTTGATTTTGCTATCCTTATTTCTCGTTTTGTCTCTTTGAGTTTGATCCTGTATTCATTTCTGTGTTCTTCGGTCTGCAAGCTTTTGAATTTTGCAAAAGTTGTGTTTTTTGCCTTTATATGAGCAGCCACCTCTTTGGAAAACCAAATAGGTTTCCTTCTCCTCTTGCTTTTATTTACTTTTCTTACATATTTATCTGTTGCTCCTTTCAATGCCTCCTTTAGTTTAGCCCATTGCAATTCCACTTCCTTTATCTCTTCCCACCCCGTCATCTCCTCCTTTACATACTCTGCCATTTGATTGAAGTTAGTGTATTTGAAGTTTAGGACTCTGAGCTTGCTATGATTGGCCTGTGCCATGGCTTTTATTTCAAACCACACCGTGTGATGGTCGCTGTTGCTCACAGGGGCACTCACGCAGACATTTGACACACTATCACCGTTGGTGAGCACTACATCCAGCGTTGAGCTTTCCCTGGTTGGTTCCATCACCATTTGTCTAAATAATGCATCTTGGAGAGCATCCACAATTCTTTTGCTTCTTTCCAGATGTGCAGAAGGAGTAATCCAATCCACATCAGCACAGGATGTCGGCTGACCCTGTACACCTACAGATGGCCAGCCATCACAGGGGATACCTGGGTCCTCAGCATAGTCCAGAAGGGCTACGTGCTCCACTTCCACCAGTTACCCCCCTCCTACTTTCCAGGGGAGCCTCCAAGACTCCCTCTGCACAGAAACCTCCTCCTTCAGGAGTTGGCAAGTCTTTTAAAGGAAGAGGCGGTGGGACCGGTGCCTCACCACCTGAAAGGGCAAGGCTTCTACTCCAGGTACTTCCTGGTACCAAAGAGGACAGGAGGTCTCCGACCTATCTTAGACTTGTGAAACCTAAACAAGTTTCTGGAGAGGGAAAAGTTCAAGATGCTTACCCTGGGATACTGCTGCCCTACGCCAGCAGGGAGACAGGCTATGCTCCTTAGACCTAAAGGATGCTTATACTCACATCCTCATCCATCCAGACCACAGACAATATCTCAGATTTGTGGTGGGAGGAAACCATTTTCAGTACAGAGTACTTTCCTTTGGCCTAACTTCCGCCCCCAGGGTTTTCACCAAATGCCTGGCGGTGGTGGCGGCCTATCTCGGGAATCAGGGAATTTTTGTCTTCCCATTCCTGGACAACTGGTTCATCAAGGGCCAGTCTATCCAGGAGGCCAGACAAGCCACTCTTCGCACTGTTTCTCTTCTTCAGCATCTTGGCTTTGTCATAAACTACGCAAAGTCCACTTTGCTCCCCTCTCAGAACCTAGAGTTTATAGGGGCAAGATTAGACACTCTGCAGGCAAGAGCTTACTTGCCAGAGGACAGGGCCCACAGACTGATGGACTTGGCCAACCAGTTCCACAGCAATTCTCAGGTCTCTGCCAGACACTTTCTGCGGCTCCTGAGCCACATGGCATCCGGGGTACATGTAACGCCGAATGCCCATCTGCACATGCAGGCTGCTCAGTGGTGCCTCAGAGCTCAGTGGGCGCAGGCCACAGGTGACCTCTGAGACAGAGTAAAGGTTTCCAAACCACTTTTAGACTCCTTACAGTGGTGGCTACATCTCCCCAACCTTCTCAGGGGGGTACCTTTTCAGGCCCAGCACACACAAGGGTGCTGATGACCGATACTTACTTCCTTGAAGGGCTGGGGTGCACATTGCCAGGGCACGTGCACTCAAGGCCTCTGGTCTCCTCGGGAGGCCACCCAGCAGATCAATCTGTTGGAGCTGCGAGCAATCCACTTGGCTCTCCAGACTTTTTCTCATGCCCTCTCTCACCCGTCTGTCTTAGTTCAGACAGACAATCAGGTAGCAATGTTCTATATGAACAAGCAAGAGGGCACAGGGTCCAGGCTCCTATGTCAGGAGGTGCAGGCCCTTTGCTCCTTTGCAATCAAACAAGGCATGTTTCTCAAAGCAGTTTATCTACCTGGTCAGAAGAACTTCTTAGCAGACAAGCTAAGCAGGATTCTCCAGCCCCATGAATGGTAGTTGAATCCATTGGTGGTCCAGCAGATCTTTCGACGATGGGGACTTCCATCCATTGATCTCTTTGCAAGTCCACTGAACCGTCAGCTGCCCAGGTTTTGCTCCAGACAGCCACATCCCCTGAGAATGGCAGCAGATGCTTTTCTGATCTCTTGGTCTATGGGCCTTCTGTATGCGTTTCCTCCCATGCCCCTGGTGGCCCGAACTCTGTTCAAGATTCTACGGGACAAGGCCTCGGTGATTCTGGTAGCCCCCAGATGGCCGAGGCAACCGTGGTTTCCACTTCTGCTACAGTTGGCGGTGGAAACTCCTTTTCCTCTGGGGTTGCAACACGATCTCCTGTCGCAAGATCAGGGTTCCCTTCTGCACCCCAATTTCAGATCCCTCAATCTGATGGCCTGGCTGCTGAAAGGATAGTGCTAGCTCCCTTGCTTCTACCTAAGGAGGTTGAAGAGGTGGTTTTGGCCTTTAGGAGGCAGTCCACCAGAAAGTCCTATGCCCTCAAGTGGCGTAGGTTCACAATATGATGTGCTCAGCGCAATGAAGATCCTTTCTCCTGCCTTGTGCCAGTGGTATTGCAGTATCTACTTCACCTGTCAGACTTAGGCCTTAAGTCTAACTCTGTTCGGGTCCACCTCAGTGCTCTATCAGTGCACCACTCACCGGTGGAGGGACAGTCGCTGTCGGGTCATCCCTTGGTGTCCCGCTTCCTCAGAGGTCTGCTTCTGCTGAAGCCTCCGGTTCGTCCACTGTCTACTGAGTGGGATTTGGACGTGGTCTTGCAGCAATTTACTCGCCCATTGTTTGAGCCGATGGCTACTTGCCATTTGCGCTTCCTTTCTTGGAAAGCGCTCTTCCTGGTAGCTTTTACCTCGGCCAGACGTGTGAGTGAACTACGAGCTCTGGTTTCTGATAGGCCATACGCACGGTTCTATAAGAACAGGGTGGTCCTACGGTCCCACCCGAAGTTCCTTCCAAAATCGTCTCCTCTTTCCACTTCAACCAGGAGGTGGTTTTTCCAACCTTTTTTCCCAGGCCGCATACCAGCCGGGCCGAAACAGTCTTGCATACCCTGGACTGTAAGAGGGTGTTGTCTTTTTACATAGAACGTACGCGGGGGCATCGAAGGGCTACTCAGCTCTTCGTCTCCTTTGACCCTAATAAACTGGGGTTACCTGCACTGTTCCCTCTAAGCTGTGCGCGTGTGCGCGCGCACACACCTCGCCGAGTGAGCGCACATACTTTACAACAGAGCGCACAAAAATTACGTTCTGATTCTGATAGAAAACAACACAGACGTTCTTAAAATTGAAAAGTTGTTGTGTATTTATGGTTTTCACAAGTTCTACAATATTTTCTAGTGCAATCAATGTGGTGTACATACTGTATTCTGACGTGTAGTCAAATTTTAAAGTATATAACTCTGAGTGTCGTTATGTGGCGCACAAAAATTTAACCTTCTTTCAAAAGCTGCACAGCTGATATTTTATGCACACACGGCCTACAGAAAATTAGAGGGAACATTGGTTACCTGTCTCCAAGTGTACGTTGTCCACTTGGGTAGCAGATTGCATCGCCTGGGCGTACAGGGCAGCCGACCTCCCCTTGCAGGGTTGGGTCACGGCTCACCGTGTCAGGGCGAAAGCCACTTCAGTAGCTGATCTCCACTCTATTCCGTTGGCAGACATCTGCCGGGCCACATCTTGGTCTTCAAGCCAGACTTTTGCAGCCCATTACTGCCTGGAGAGAGAGTCCCGGCTGGACAGTGTTTTCGGCCAGGCGGTACTCCGTAATCTCTTTTTGGTTTAGGCAACTCCTACCCTCCGGCCCTTTGTGTTGGGCTACCGTACGGGGTGCGTTCTCAGAGAAAATTCTTATCACGGATGCTGAGGCTTTTGAGAGGGAGCCATTTTTTCAGCTCTGGGTTCACTGTAGATGGGGAGTCCCATATGTGAGGACTGACTTCCTGCTTGGTCCTGGAGAAAGCGTAGTTACTCACTTGTAACAGGTGTTCTCCAGGAGCAGCAGGAATCAGTCCTCACGACCCTCTCTCCTCCCCTGGAGTTGCAGTCCTATCCTTCATTTTGATTTTTGCTGTCTTTTAGCTATGTCATCAGACTGAGCAAGATGGCACCCTTGGGCGGGAAGGGGACCGCGCATGCGCGCTGCTTTCCCAAAGGCTTTCTTTGAAAGCTGGGGAAATGCTCCGCACGAGGGCTCCATCGGCGCTGACGTCACCCATATGTGAGGATTGATTCTTGCTGCTCCTGGAGAACAGGTGAGTAACTACGCTAATTGGTCTAGCCTGTCCTAAAATGTAAGATTTCTGGGAAATGCTCTCATCCTGCCAGCAGATGTTGCTATAAGACGAGGAAAGTTGTGTAATAGAGTGTTTCCCAACCAGAATGCTCTCAGATCCATGTACTTATAGACCTGATCGGGTGTTCCAGGGGAAAAAGTCGCCGCTAGCTGATGCTCAAACCCAGATTAGCAACAGCAAATGACACCAGTAGTTAGTCTTTAAACATTCAGAAGCACTTTTCTGTCTGAGAACGTGTAGCCATACATGCCCCTTTCTTTCCTAGATATAGCATGAGTCTTTGATTGTGAGAATTAACAGGCAGCATGCAGGACACTGATAGCTGGATCATACTTTGTGCAGCGTACACAGTGTGCATAGCATCTAATCCTCTTTCCCCTTCCTGGGCTCTTTTGAGTCCTGCATGCCTCTAGTGGGGTTTTCAGCGCTACACAGGCTTTTCTTTTAGTCATAGAAGCCCTCTCCCATATTCTTCCTGTCTTCAGTGTGAGTTGGTATGCCACACAACTTTTAAAAGAAAACCTTTCATGCCTTGAGCTTGAAACTGTTGGGACACACTGTTGTAGTTACTGATGTGAGGTGATACCAGATAAAGGATTCCAAGCTTGTCCAAATTATCCAACAGCTGCTTGAAGGGATGTTTCACTATTAGGTTACATGACATCTAGATATGTTCTATTATTTTTCTACATTGTTCTTGTTCTTTTCATTTCATGTTGTGTATAATATGTATATATTTTTTGTGGTACAGGGCAAAACATAGCATTGCATCTCTTTTCCCAAAAAGCAGCTGCGGATATTTCATATCACGGACCCTATAAGTAAGAAAGGAAGTCCGGTTTTAACAACTAGCAGCTACTATTACCATTAAAAAAATCCATTAAAAATCCATTAATCCCACCACCTGCTGTATCCATCTGTGGACTGCCCTCCAAAAACCTGCACTTTTGGGCAGGTCCACCAGATGTGGAAAAAGGAGCCCACACCTCCACGCCCCCACCAATATTCTGCAGATACTGATGGAAACATCTTGTGTAGTTGAAGGGGCATATAATACTAACGCATCACAACTTTATATCAATTTTCCCATATAGCAGTAGATAGGGGAGCCCTCATAACTTGGTCCTTAATGGCTTTCCAGTGTTTCACCTCAAATTCTTCCCCCAAGTCGCTATTCCACTCTACTATATAGCAGTGCTTGATGCAGTGAAAAACCCTCACCGCCTTATAAAAGACTGAAGTCAACCTCTTTGATATTCTCTTTCCATACCAAATAACCTCCAGCTCCATGAAATCTCTGCCCAACCCCTCTCTCCACAATTTGTGGCGTAGGTACTGGGTGACCTGCCCATATTGGAAGGAATTTGCTGGCCGTAGCCCAAATTGTTCCTTTAGCTCCGCACATAGTACCAAATCCCGTCTCCCCCCCCCCCCCCCCCGTCCACAAATTAGTGAAACCATTTCAAGTCCGCTTGCTCCCATCTTCCATATATCCCCCATTCCTGCCCTGGTTGTATTACAGAAATGCTAATCCCCCCCCCTACTTCTGCTTCACCCTATCCCAAATCGTAAGCACGTGATGCACAAGCGGGCTCCCCATCCCTCCCCTCCCTCCACATTCAAGGCAAGAACCCCAAAGGTTCCCCTCCTCTCCAGCAACATGAAGTTCTTCACATCCCCCCCCTCCAGTGCATTAGGTGGCGAAGCTGCGTCACCCAATAGTATGCCTGAAAATTTGGCACCGCCTGTCCCCCCTCCTCCTGGGGCTGATACATGACCCGCCTTGCTACCCTTGGAGGATTCCACTTCCATATAAATTGGAACACCTTCCTCTGGATAGCTTACAGATCCATCAAAAGTATCTGTATCAGCAAGGCTTGAAATCCTTGAACAATATTAATCTTCACTGAGGCCACCCACCCCAACCAGGAAAGCTCCAGTCACATGACCCCTCTAAGTCTGTCCCCACCGCACCGGATAATTAGCTTTGTAAAGTATAACTGCGGCCCTGGATATGAGGACCCCCAAATACTTAATTGCCTCCTTGGCTCACCCGAAGGGAAAGCGTTGCTGCAGTCATTCCAGAATCCACCGGCTCACCCTGAGGTCCAAGACCTTGGTCTTATCTAGATTCATCTTAAACACCAAGACAACCCCATCCCTCTGCAACTCATCTAATACCACCAGAAGAGTATTCTCCAGGTCCATCACAGATAACAGAATGTTGTCAGCAAAAGCAAGATTTTATATTACTGTCCTGCCACCTCCACCCCTTTAACTGTCTCATTAGCTTGAATAGCCTGCACCAATAGTCCACCACTAACGCAAATAGTAACAGGAACAAGGGGCACCCTGACGCGTTCCCCTTTTAAGCTCAAATGCCTCTGAATACCTCCCATTAATCTTAACATGTGCCTGGGGTTCGCTATAGATGGCCTGCACCCCACTCAAGAATCGGGGTCCAAAGCCCATCTTTTGTAACACCAAATATAGAAAATCCCAATGTACTCTATAAAACACCTTTTCAGCATCAATAGAGAGCAACATAGCTTCCCCCAGTGTCTGTCAAACTGCCCACATCACATTCAGCACTTCCTTATTGTCCCTCCGGTCCAGTCCTGCACCTCTGGGTAGTGCACCTCCTCCAGCAGCTTGGAGACTGAGCATGTCACATTTTGAAGCCACCAGTACTAATACCGCTGGTACCTCCTACCAGCTCCCAGTATGTTTAGTCTCCATGCAGTTGGAGGATGTGGTGAGGGTAGGTGCTCTCTCACTGAAGGAACAAATAAGGAACTTGTTTAGTTAGATTTTTCAGGGTTTTTTTCTTGTTTTCCCTTAGTTTGTTTTATTTTCAGCTTTAAAGTTGAGTGTTTAAAAAAAAAAAAAAAAAAAAAAAAAGGAAGAAGGGATAAGGTTGCCTTCAGTGGAGGACCTCCCTTCCCACTCCTTTCCCTCCCCTTCCTTGATACTCCGGAGGAGGTTGAGGCTTCTGACGGCATCCTGGGGCTTTGGCAGCACCCGATCCTCTTAGCGGGTGAGGAGCCACCGTTACTGCTGCAGCGGCCTGAGAAGAAGCGCTCCTGCCCCTCCCTTCGCACCAAAGCCGAGTACTAGCTGAGCATGGAACTTTGCCATCTGACTCAGCGGCGTCCCGAGCAGTGGCTTTTTTTCATCGGTGGATCTTTTTCAGGTACAGGGGGGGCAGCAGTAACGGCGCAGCAGGGGAACGGCCTACATAGAAGGTGAGGGCTGGCGCCTCATGGTGTTTGTGGCGGTTCAGAGACAGGAAGACTTGTTGGCAGGCCTTCTTCCCTCGCTTTTATAGAGCAGTTCGAAGGGGTCCTTTTAACGCAGTGGTGACCACTGTTGGCGTTCCCGGGCCTTGGGGAGACACTTTCTCTCTCTTTTTATTTTCTTCTTCTGCTCTACTGTGCCTTCATTAAAAAAAAAAATAATTGAAGGGGAGAACCAAGTCCAAGGCATTACAAATAAGGTAAGGGGGAAGTTAGGTGGCCTGTCATTCCTTTTTTTTCCTGTAGTCTGTACAATTTGGGGTCAGTGAGCAGTATTTGGGGTCAGTAAGCAGTAATCCAGCGCTCATGCCTGCACGCCCGCAGTGCCTCGTCTGCGGTACCTGGTGGGGAGCCGTGTCAGATACAGGGGTGGGCAGCAGCTGCGCTTCGGAGCCGCCAACATGGAGCAGGCACTTCAGGCAAGGCTAGGGATCCCACGCCTTCAGCCACGCAAGGGTCCAGGCCTCCGCAGAGGTTCTCCCTCCTTTGGAGGCTTCTTCCTCCCCTCAGGAGCTGGCTCTGGCTATACCGGTTCCCTCTGCTCCCTGTGGTTTGGGGGGGATGGCTCTGGGGGGTTTCTCCCAGGAGTTTGTGCTTTTGCTGCACCAGGCCTTTTGCTTACGTCAGCAGGGTTCAGTAGGTGATCTCTCGGCGGCAGTGGGCTAGTGCGGGGTGGGCCTCCTTGGAAAGGGGAGAGATCTCTGGCACGGGGCCGGCCAAGAGGGCCAGGCCCTTGGACGAGCAGCCTTCCGTGTCCGAGTGGCCAGAAGTGAACGATTTGGAACTGGAGCCAGAGTTGGATGGCGAGGAGCTTGAGGAAGGAGAGATTCCAGAGCCAGAAGACTAGGCTAGGATTGTCCGGGTCTTTCAGCGGGAAGAGTTGCCCGCTTTAATTGCAGAGTCTCTACAAGCCCTCAATTTGCTGGCTAATTTTGCTTTGCTCAATGTTATCAGAGGCCTGTTGCCCCCCCCTATAAACCCCGTCTGATCCACTCCCACCAATCCTGGCATCCAATGGGTCTACCTATTCGCCAGCACTTTTGCCAGGATCTTCACAGCCACATTCAAAAGTGAAATGTGGCGATAAGATCCACACAAAAGTGGATCACATCTCTCCTTAGGCGGGACCATGATTCCCACCGTAAGCATCCTGGGAGACAGCCGCCCCCCTCCCGAATTGCCCCATTAAACACCCAACCCATAATCCCACCACCCTTTCCGAGTAATCTCAGGCTGCTAGTAGAACTGCTGAAACTGGCTCCCCATCGACCGCTCACTCCTAAGAACCTCTCCCTGATCCCCCTTAATTTGCGAGATGGTAGCTTCCACTTCCTTCCTCCTCAATTTCCTGGCTAGCAACCTTCCCACTTGATCACCCAACTCGTAGAACTGCTTTCGTATCATCTGTGACCAGAAAGCTATGGAATCCAGCTGCAGCTGCAACTGCTTCATGCGCAGCTGCATCAAGTGCTGCAGACCCTGTTGGGATCCCCTCCTCCAATAGTCGCCCTCCGCCACCTTAATGTCCCTCTGCAGCTGCTCCTCCCGCTGCAGCCTCTGCTTCTTTAATCTGGCCGCCCACATCACTAAACGCCTCCTCACCACTGTCTTCATCCCCTCCCACAAGATGATATCCCTGACCTCCCCATTGTCGTTAATACTTGGCACATTGGTCACTACCCCTGTATTCTTAAGGAGACTCTCAGCCTCCAAAAGCGGGTCCCCCCCCCTTTCCTTCACCATCCCCACTGCTACCCACACTGGGGCGTGATCTGACAAGGTAATGTTTTCAATATCCACCCTTTGTAAACTCAACGTCCAAGACTGGTGGACCAGGATATAGTCTATATGGCTGTAGTTGCTATGCGGATGGGAGTAGAAGATATATTCCCTGTCTTCCGGGTGTAAAAACCCTCTAGGCATCCAACAAATGGAACCGCTTCAACACCTCACTTAGAATCCACCTACTCCTCTCCCCACATCCCCCACTTGAGCCTGTTTATCCCACCCTGGATGTAAAACTTGTGATGAAGCAGACGCCAGTAAACCCATGGAGGTAGAAGAAAACACTGATCTCTTTAAAGGAAATGATATACATAAAGTGCAGTTAGGGAGAAGTGCAGCTAGAGGGAGCATGCACGGGGATTCAGAAGGTAGGCTGACACGCCCAGGTTGGGATGATGCAAGAACTAATTCAAAGCATAATCAGATACCCCTGGTCAGAGGGACAGAATCCTTACCTAAGAAACAGCTTTATAAGCAAAGCATAGACAAGCCAGAGGAGAGAGGAGCGGCACGAGCCGCAGCAGCTGTTGATAGAGAAGAAAGAGAAAGGAGACGGCTCCAAAGAGAGGAGAAAAGGCAGTTGAACTTGCAGCCCTTACAGGAAAGGAACAAGTTCCAGGAGAGCCAGTTTCAGGCTGGGAAGCTCCAGAAGGAAGTCTTCAGGAAGGACAGAAGGAGAACCGGGAGAGTGCCTGGTAGGGAGAATACCAGAGAGACAGACCCAAGAGTTCAGAGGTACCTTCATGCTTCTTCCCCTGTATGTGAGCCCCAAGGAGTTCAGAGGTGGGTGAACAAGACTCAGCCCAGGAGTCTAAGAGACACAGATCTGAACCAGGAACTGAGACCGGGTCACAGAAAGGCCTGGAAGCCAGGGAGCCGTAAGAGCAGCCAAGGCAGCTGGAGAAAGGTTTGGGAACCTATAGAAAGAGTGCTTACCCAAAGTCCTGTTGTATATTTGCCAGACCGGGTACAGCCAGGCTGGAGAGCCTTAGGAAGAGGTTCTGAAGTAAAACCAGGAATATATGGGGCATGCTCAGGGGCCACAGATATCTCAGCAGAACAAGAGGCTATGCAAATAGACCCTGCTGAACCTGACCCTTTGCTAACTGAATGCCCTATGGACTGTACGTTTTGTTGTACTGGGAGTTTAGAATCCTTGAGAGAAATATAGCATGCAGGATATACTTTTGGAACACAGTTTTGTTTGACAAGCTGAAAGAAGAAGCATTGCTTTTGTTTGTATAACCTGTTTTGTTTGAACCCTGCATAACTAACAAAGACTGTGAAGCATATTCAAGTTTTTGACCTATGTAAATACCTTATGTGAAAATCCTGAACAAGGTGGAAATCCTGTTGTCTTCATTTGAACCTTTTGTGCATTAAGGGAATAAAACCCTATACTTTACCAATCACATGGCTTACGCAACTATTCATTATGAAGAAAGGGACTACTAGTACCAGAAGGCTTCTGGGCTAACAAAAGTTTCTACTTTCAATACAACAATAATGTCCACCCTGGCCTTTAAGCACGTGGCTAAAGGGATGGGTTTGTGTCAAACTAAATTAAAATCCCCCCCCCCCTAGGATTAACTTGCATTGGACTGTATCCTCCAACAAAGCCCTTACCCTCTTCCAAAGAGGTTCCTGCCTCCCATTAGGAGCATAAACTGTTGCCACGGTAATATTTTCCCCCATATAGTCCCCCGTAAAAATCATTTCAGAACTAATCTTTCACCTGTAGCAGACACCCCATCAAAGCAAAATAGCCACCCTCCCTTCCCTCCCCCCTTCCCTTTGAGCCCCAAAATTGCTCCCTCCTCAACAGCCCTTCGTCCCTTACTCAGGTGTGTCTCTTGCACACACACAATGTCCCATTTCAACCGCTCAGCCTCTTGGAATAGCTGCTGTCGTTTGGTTGGTGTATTGAGCCCCATAGCATTAATGGAACCTATCCACACCATCTATCCCCCCTCCCCCTTCCCCCTTCCCACAACCTCTTCCCCTCCCTGAACCTAAAGTACCTACCTCCTCCTCCCAACCCCCTCCCCAATAACAGCTCCCTCTATGGGAAGTATTTGTGACACAAGTGATGTCCCGGCTCTGGATCACACACTCATTCACCATCTAGCTCACCTTCTTCCCCTACTCAACCAATCCTTATCCATCCAACTCCCAGCCATATCTTCACTCACCTATGCCCTTCCCGCCTCCCAGTTCTGCAATCCTCCCACCGCCCTAACCACCTCCCCTCAACTTTTACCCCCCTCAACTTTTACCCCCCACACTCCCTCCTCATTCAAACCATATCAACTCAACACAACTATAAAACATCATTCTAATAACATTGTAATAGCATTCACCCTCCCCCACATACCACATCCAGCTCAACCGCAGCATCCTACCTTCCCAAATCCCCCTCCCGCTCAACATCATGCAAACCATCTGCCAGTCCACCAAATGTCTACAGTCCAGCCACCAGAGTGCCTCCACCATAGCTGCCAATACGCTCCTCACCAAGTCTCACTGCACCCTAGTGTCCAGCATCCCCTCTGTATCCTGGCCTTTCGACAGCCTTTTCAGCCACTTTTGCCGCTATCTGTTGCCACTTCAGCACACAGGTGCTAGAGGCCGAATTCACTGTACCTCCATCCTGTATTCTATCCATGCTTGGCACGCCATTGAACTCCAACTCCTTGAGAGCCTGCCACGCTTCAGCTGCTGTCTTAATACCCCAGGACATTCCTTTGGCAGTAAACATCAAGCCAAATTGATAAAGCCATTTATAGCGCATTCCCTCCTCACAGAGAAAGGCAGTTCACCTCACACAAGGCTCTCCTCTGCTTCAACATGCCCTGTTATAAGTCATTATACAGTTCCACCAAGCAGTCCTCCCATTTGAATGGTCCATGCTGCTGGGATGCCGCCAGCAGTTTCTCCTTCACCCTGTAATAGTGCAGGTATACCACCAGATCCTGAGGTTTATTTTCTCTCACTGGGCCCAGGCTGCGGTGTGCTCACTCAATGTGGAACAGAGTCCTCATCCCCCTCCGATGGTCCAGACCAACAGTAAGGCTTTAAAGAGGCTTTGTAGGTCCGCCATACAGTCCTTATATTGCTCTTCCTCAGGTATTCCTCTTACCCAAAGGTTACTGTGGCAGGATATGTCTTCCAGATCCTTTAATTTCTCATGCAACTGTTCCTGCTCTTTTCTCAGAGTCTCCCAGTCTGCATTTAATTTTGCAAGTGCATCCTCATGTTGCTCCACATGCCCTTCTATATCATTCATGCAAACTCCCATATCTGCCATGTCCTGATGTATTGCAGACAAAGCCTCCTTCAAATCTGCCTTCACTGAGCTATTTCAGCCTTTAAATCGTCTTTTAGCTTCCCCAGCCATGCTTTCAACATCCCCAATGCCCCGGCGCCCCACTCTCATTTTCGGACTCGGTGGAGCTCCCGGCAGCCATCGTGCTTCCTTTTCCTGGAGCACGGGAAGAATTGCTACGGACATAGGGGGACTGGAATTCAGTCAGCTGCCTTTTCACGGGCATGGCTGCCAGTCTCTCGAGCCTCTCCTGCTTCGCAGTGGGGAGAGAGGTGCGTTAATTGCTCAAACTGATGGCAATTTATGCAGTGACATCACTTCCCCACCGCCTGGAAAACATTTTAACATTGCAGTGTTTACCAATGATATTTGGTACACTTGATGGATGCTTGTTAGTTTTTAATAGCCTATCCTGTAATTCATACAGACTTTTAGTACTTTACATAAGAACATAACATAAGAACATAAGATATGCCATACTGGGTCAGACCAAGGTCCATCAAGCCCAGTATCCTGTTTCCAACAGTGGCCAATCTAGGTCATACGTACCTAGCAGTTTCCCCAAAAGACACAGGTTCCGCAATGCTTGTACTGGGTCAAGCATTGATATCCTGAGTCCCTTCTTAATAATGGTATATGGACTTTTCCTCCAGGAACTTCTCCAAACCTTTTTTAAACCCAGCTACACTGACAGCCTTTACTACATCCTCCGGTAACAAATTCCAGAGTTTGATTACACGTTGAGTGAAAAAATATTTTCTTTTATTAGTCTTAAATAGTTTACCCTGTAGCTTCATTGTATGTCTTTCTATATTCTGATAACGTAAATAATCGATTTACGTTTAACCGTTCCACTCCGTTCATTAATTTATAGACTTCTATAATATCTCCCCTCAGCCGTCTCTTTTCCAGGTTAAAGAGCCCTAACCATTTTAGCCTTTCTTCATAGGAGTATCCTTCCATCCCCTTTATCATTTTGGTGGCTCTTCTCTGAACGTTTTCTAATAACGCTATATCCTTTTTAAGATACGGCGACCAGAATTGCACACAATATTCAAGGTGCGGTCTCACCATGGAACGATATAGAGGCATTATAATATCTTTTGTTTTATTTTCCATTCCTTTCCTTATGATACCTAGCATTCTATTTGCTCTCTTGGCCGCCGCTGCACACTGGGCCGAGGGTTTTAACATGTTATCCACAATGACGCCTAAATCTTTTTCCTGGGTGGTGGTTCCTAATGTGTAACCTTGCATTGTGTAACCATAGTTTGGGTTGTTCTTCCCTAGCTGCATAACTTTGCACTTGTCCACATTAAATTTCATCTGCCATTTTGATGCCCAGTCTTCCAATTTATCAAGATCCTCTTGCAATTTTCCACAATCCTCTTGGGTTTTAACAACTTTAAATAGTTTTGTGTCATCTGCAAATTTGATAACCTCACTCGTTATTCCACTTTCCAAGTCATTTATGAATATGTCAAAAAGCAGCGGACCCAGCACAGATCCCTGGGGTTGACCACTATTCACCTTTCTCCATTGGTAAAATTGGCCATTTAGCCCAACCCTCTGCTTTCTATCTTTTAACCAGTTCCTGATCCACAGTAGTACACTGCCTCCTATCCCCTGACTCTTTAGTTTTGCCAAAAGTCTCTAATGGGGACCTTGTCAAAGGCTTTCTGAAAGTCCAGATACACTATATCAACCGACTCACCTTTGTCCATCTGTTTGTTCAGACTTTCAAAAAGACATAACAGATTAGTAAGACAAGATCTTCCTTGTCTAAAGCCATGTTGGCTGTCTCCCATTAGGCCTTGACTATCTACATGCTGAGTAATTTTATTGTTTATGATGGTTTCTACCATTTTTCCCAGTACTGACGTCAGGCTCACCGGTCTGTAGTTTGCCGGATCACCCCTGGAACCCTTTTTAAAAATTGGTGTTACATTGACGATCCTCCAATCTTCAGGTATTAGAGATGATTTTAATGATAGTTCACAAATTACTAATAGCAGGTCTGCAATCTCATATTTCAGTTCTTTCAACACTTTCAACACACTTGGATGTATACCATCCGGCCCAGGTGATTTGCTACTCTTCAGTTTATCTAATAGTTTTAATACATCTTACCGATGTATCGATATTTCCTTAAATAACACTTATTAAAAGAGGGCTGCTACACAGTACCCTGTCCTGTGCTGCTGAGGTAAGCTATATTCTTATTTGATTTAAATTATAGCTCTTTGCTGTTGCTAGGCTCTAACTTATTATGAAATTTAAACTACAAGCTCTCTGCTGGGTTCTAAATTTAACCAGAAAGCTCTCTTCTGTGTTTTAAAGTTAAACTAAAAGTACTTTGCTGATACTAGGCCCTGAGTGACTATTAAATTAAAACTACAAGCTCTCTGCTGGGTATGAAATGTAACCAGAAAGTTCTCTTCTGTGTTTTAAATTTAAATTTAAACTGCTGCTACTAGGCCCTGACTGATTTAACAAACATTAGTGGGTTCACAGATTAAATAGCTTTAATAGAAAGAATTCCTTTCTGAAAATTCCCAGAAGTATATACTCACAATTGCAGATCTCTCTCCAGAAGTAACAGTCCCCTTTTCTAGTCCTTCAAGTCCTTTCTTTGGTCTTACGTTAAATTGTACCAAATCAGAGACTTTGGTGGTTCTCCCTGAGACCAAACAATTATGGAGTCAGGATTTTCCTCTTCATTAGGCAGTATAACACATCAAGTACATGAATCCCTGGTGACTTGACTGAGCTTTATGAATATAATATATTGGGTCCCTTAGCAGATACTCAAGAACCATTACACAGTTAGGGACCTCTTTCCTTATCTCTTCTAGTTAGAATATCGCTATATAAAATGACGATTTTACCAAAATGGGTTTATTTGTTTCAAATGTTTTCTTTGTCTTCAGCACAAGGAGATTTTACAGATTCATAAATCCTTGAGAAAGTTCTTTTGGAGGGGGAAGAAACCTCATATGAGTCGTAAAGACATGATGAACTTACAAGGCTTGGGTGGAGTTTGTTGGGTCCCCAATTTATAGTTTTACAATACAGAAGCATGGGTGTGTCACCTTACGGACTAGCACCTGAAACTTTCCCATTTCACCCCTCTTTCTCTGGAAATGTATTTATTTGCTCCAGCCAAGGTAGACCATTCATTGAAATGTAACCATCATCATCATCCTTCTTTAGATTTCCCATTGCAGGAGTCTGGCGCTGGATGTACAGTCAGTTGCAATGCCCTCATAGTTGTATCCTTTGCTTCCTGTTAGGGATAATTCAGAGTTTTCCCCTGGGATTCAAACGCAAGTTTTCTGACATTGGAAAGACAGAGGGATAAGGACAGGGTAGGTTCTGCTCATTTCAGAACTTGCAGAAGAATATGGTCTGGGGATGAGAGAGTTACATGCCTGTCTATTCTTTTAACCCCCAGTAAAACACTATCTCCAGGAACAAGCAGGAATGAGTCTTCACATATGGGTATCGTTGGTACTGACGGAGCCTGCGCAGGAACGCTCCCCAGCATCCAATAGGAAAGCTTTTGGGAGCTCCCACAGCGCCTGCATGCTCCCTTCCCGCCTTTCCCAACTGGTCCTCTCCAGTTCTTCGTTTTCCATGGAATCGACAGGTCGCACATCCTGTCACCGCAGAAAATTCCCTTCTTATACTTCTTTTTTGTGGTCGCGTCTGCCTTCCCTCGATGTTATACCGGTACCACCGGTTCTTCTTTTCTTTTTTCTAAAAAAAAGAAAAAAACTTTGTTTCTGGAGTCTTCTCCAGTAATTTTCTTCTCGGATGCCACGCATCATTTTGGGCACTAGGCCCAACTTTTTCCCTCAAAATGGAAAAACCCGCTTCGGGTTTTAAAAAGTGTTCTAAGTGTGGCGGTACCATCTCCGTCACCAATACCCATGAGTGGTGCCTCAAATGTTTAGGTCCTGACCACTCTATTTCAGAGTGTGTTGCCTATGGAATGATGTCAGAAAGGGGCCGGCAAAACCGAGCTGCTAAGCTCAGCACCCTTTTTCCCTCTGATGCAGCCTCCATGGCATCGACATCCTCCAGGGCTTCATCCTCCTCCCATGGATCTCAGGTCACTAAACATAAATCTAGTCGGTCCTCAAAGAGTAGATCTCCTTCTAAACATCGAGATGCCCTTGAGGGACTTTCACCGGAAAAATTGCCCCGGCGGGAGGCTTCGGCTTCCAAAGCTCTAACAGGGCTCCAGGATGTTCTCGAGGCTTCAACCTCTGCAGAACTACTGGCGCCATGCTCTGGGGTTCCGGCCGCTTTAACCAGCACCGATACCCAAGCATCAGCAGCGTCGATAGACCAGAGATTCTTGGCTATTGAACGCAGTCTGGTGGCTCTTCTCACGGCCTCAGTGCTCCTGAAACCGCTTCAGACAATTCAACCGGTACCAGCACCGACTGCATCGACATCGGCAGGTATTCTACCGGGACTGAGTCATGCCTCTCTATCTGGCATCGACAAGTCGGTACCGGACCACTCTGATGCAGACTTTGATCGGTACCGTGCCTTGCACGATCACCCAGATCGGAGATACTTTGAATCCTCAGATGAGTCTGAAGACTCCGAAGGTTCTGCCGGTACCAGAGTACTTCTTCCCGAGGATTCCTCTTCTCCTCAGCGTAGGATGTCTCCACCAGAGGATATGTCCTCTCAGAATTTTATCCGAGATGTGGCCCGAGGTCTTTCCATCACAGTGGCTCCTGAAAAAGAGCCTAGGGCAAAGGAATTAGAAATCCTACAATACCCTAAAGCTCCCAAGGAGGCAGCTACCTTACCCTATTCATGAGATTTTGCATGATCTTATGTTAAGGATGTGGGAAACACCTCTAACCACATCTCCTCATGCTCGAAGACTCGACACCATGTATCGAGTTCCTCCTTGTCCTGGGTTTCAGAAGACTCAATTAGCACACCATTCCATGGTGGTGGAATCAGCCATGAGACGGATGAAGAGTGCAAAAAGGCATGCATCTAATCATCCAGGAAGTGAGTGTAGGACTCTTGACGCCTTTGGACGTCGATCCTTCCAGGCTTCCTTGCTTTCTGCTAGGATCAGTTCCTATATCTTGTATATGGGAATGTTCCTTAAGGAAGTCACAGGAGACTTAGAGCTTATGAGCCCTCTCCTTCCTGATGATAAAAGGCAAGATTATCTTACTCTTGTTAAACATGCTCAGGATGTTTCCAAGTTTGTGAATTGTGCAGCCTTGGACTGCTTTGAATGTATAAGCAGAACCTCTGCTATTGCCATAGGTGCACGTAGAATTGCCTGGCTCCAGGCATCTGACTTAGAAATCTGGGTACAGGACAAACTGGGGAATATACCTTGCACAGGAGAAAATCTCTTTGGCAAGAATTGGCAGGAAAAAGCTAATGAGATAGATGCTGACAATATCACTTTGGATAGATTGTCCAAATCTACAGCTGATCCTGCGAGGAAAAGATCCTCTAAGAAACCATTCTTCAGTAAGAAGAAGTTTTATCCCTCCTATACCCAGCAGGGACATCGTTCAGGTCAGTCTGCCCAAAAGGGACAGCAGCAACAACCTAGGCAACAAAGGAAGCCAAAAACATCTAAGCCTCAACCGGCTCAGCAGACTCAGCCTCCACAGGGGCTTTGACTTCTATCTAGAGAACTTTGCCTTCCTGGCCCTGAATGGCCCAGAACCCTCCACCATCCCAGGAAGGTTATGTCATTTTGCCCCCAGATGGTGTCGGATAACAGCAGAAAATTGGTATCTGTCTATTGTACGAGAGGGGTACAGGCTTCATTTCCTCAGCACAATGTTCCTTACTCAAGGAGCAATAGAAGAGGTGCCCATTCCCCAATGGGGTACAGGGTTTTACTTCCCCTATTTCCTTATTCCAAAGAAAACAGGAGGACACAGACCCATTCTAGACCTAAGAGAATTGAACAAATTCCTGTTCAGAGAGAAGTTCAAAATGAATTCTCTAGGAACTCTGGTGCCATACCTTCGGAGTCAGGATTGGCTTTGTTCTCTAGATCTCAAGGATGCGTACACTCATGTTCTCATCCATCCAACTCATCGAAAGTTCCTTTGATTCCTGTTTCAAGGGAAGCACTACCAATACAGGGTTCTTCCTTTTGGCCTGGCTTCTGCACCAAGGGTGTTCACAACATGCATGGCTGTGGTAGCAGCATTTCTCTCCGCACCCTGGGAATATTTGTCTTCCCTTACTTAGACGACTGGCTTATTCGAGCTCCTTCAGAGCCAGATGCCAGGGTTGCTCTGTCTCGCACAATGCGCATCCTTCTGTATTTGGGACTTGTCATAAACTTCCCAAAGTCCAACTTTGCTCCTACTCAATCCCTAGAGTTTATAGGAGCTCTTCTGGATACCAGACAGACAAAGGCCTTCCTTCCACAGCCCTGCTGCCTTCGCATTGTGCAGTTAGCTTCCCAAGCAGTGCTAAAACCTCACCTCACTGCTCAGGAAATGTTACAGTTGCTAGGCCACACGGCATCCACCATGCATGTGGTTCCTTATGCTCGCCTCCATATGAGGGCAGCCCAGTGGACCTTATCCACTCAGTGGACTCAGGCTTCTGGTTGCCTGTCAGACAAAATAGCAAACTCAGATCGCCTTGTTTTGTCCCTCCAATGGTGGCAGTCACCCAAAAAACTTCTGGTGGGCTCTCCTTTTCAGCAACCCCCACCCCAAGCCACTCTAACAACAGATGCTTCACAGGTGGTGTTGGGAGCCCACCTGCACGGCCTCTCTACCCAGGGTACCTGGACTCCACAGGAGGCCTATCTCCATATCAACCTCCTGGAGCTCAGAGCAATCTTCCTTGTTCTTCGAGTATTTCACACCCAGCTTAGCTACAAGACAGTCCTAGTTCAAACGGACAATCAGGTAGCCATGTTCTGTGTGAAAAAGCAGGGCGGAACAGGCTCTCTGTCGCTGTGCAACAAAGCTTTGCGACTATGGGCCCTTGCCAGAGAGCATCAGATTCATCTCCTTGCGGTGTATCTTCCAGGCATTCAAAACTCTTGGGCAGACAGACTCAGTCGATTTCTGCTTCCACACGAATGGTCTCTCCATGCAGACCAGGTGACCCAAATTTTTCAAATCTAGGAAACCCCAGACATAGACCTCTTTGCAAGTCCGCTGAATGCCAAACTTCCCCGGTTCTGTTCCAGAATTCCGGCTCAAGGTTATCAGGCCAGGGATGCTTTCCTCCTTCATTGGGGTCAGGATTTCCTGTATGCCTTTCCACCCATTCCCCTAATTCCCAAAACCCTGTTCAAGCTTCATTGAATTGCAAGTGTTGGTGGCTGATCCTCCTTATATAAGGTTCCATTATGATAAGGTAGTCCTTAGGACTCATCCACACTTTATGCCAAAGGTGATTTCGCCCTTTCATTTGAACCAAGCGGTTTACCTTCCTGTATTCTTTCCAAGGCCTCACGCCTCAAATACAGAAAGGAACCTTCACACTTTGGACTGTAAAAGAGCTTTGGCCTTTTACTTGCAAAAGACACAGCAACATAGAAAATCCTCTCAACTCTTTGTTACTTTTGATCCTAGTCATTTGGGACTTCCAGTCTCCAAAAGGACACTGTCCAGCTGGATTGCACAGTGTATATCTTTTGCCTTTCAGAGTAAGAACCTTCCTCTTGAAGGCTATGTCACAGCTCACAATGTGAGAGCCATGGCAGCCTCAATGGCTCATCTTCACTTTGTGTCTATCGACGACATCTGTCGAGCAGCTACTTGGGCTTCGGTACATACCTTCACAGTCCATTACTGCTTAGACAAGGACTCCCGCCAGGATGCCTTGTTTGGTCAGGCTGTTCTTCAACACCTGTTCCAGACTTAATCAACTCCTACCCACCACCATCCCTGGTAGGGTGCCAGAGATCCATGGGGGGAAGTGGAGCCCTTTCACAAGGCACACAACTTTCTGGGGCCATCTCCCTGGCATCTGCAGCTAGGGAGTCCCCATATGTGAAGACTACATTCCTGCTTGTTCCTGGAGATAGCATAGTTCCTCACCTGTAACAGGTGATCTCCGGGAACAGCAGGAATTTAGTCTTCACAACCCACCCACGTCCCCTAGGAGTTGTATCTTACCATCTCTTTCTCTCTTTCCCTCTCTCTTTTGTCTCAGCTTTAAACTCAACTGGAGAGGGACAGTTAGGAAAGGCGGGAAGGCAGCACGCAGGCGCTGTGGGATGCTCCCAAAAGCTTTCCTATTGGATGCTGGGGAGTGTTCCTGCGCAGGCTCCATCGGTACCTACGATACCCATATGTGAAGACTAAATTTCTGCTGTTCCCGGAGATCACCTGTTACAGGTGAGTAACTATGCTCTCCCCTGAAAGGTGTAACGTATGGCATGTTGATTACTGCAAAAAAAAAAAAAAAGAAAGTCATCATTTTAAATTCATGCAAATTTGATGCACTGATACAGCAAAAGGTGAAAAACATTAAAGGGAGCATAGACTTTCTAGAGCCACTATGTCTTCCATAATAGCTGTGTATATGATAATAGTTAGACAAAACTCAAATATCATCACTATTGGCCTACCAGAGGCCAATTTAATTTTGAAAGATGAGCTTACTTATTTTATCTATTAATTTTCAAAACATTGGTTTCTGCTTTCAGTCAAACACAATTATATCTTTCTGAAGGCAACATATTTTTACTGTTTTGCTTTTGTCATTTCAGTGGAGTGTCATTTCAGTGGAGGAGTGGCCTAGTGGTTGGGGCAAGGTACCTCAGGCCAGAAGGTCGGGGGTTCAAATCCCACTAGAGGACAGCAACCTTGGGCCGGAAGGACTGGGGTTTCTAGTTCCACGGGTGCTCCTTGTGGTCTTGGGCAAGCCACTTAACCCTCCATTGCCCATGTTCCCTGTAAAATGGTTATCTCCAAGTTATAATGCCCTCTTCAATGTAATTTCAGTTTGTTCAATGTAAACTGCCTTGATATCATGAAAGGCGGTATATAAGGAATGTTAAATAAATAAAAGAATTTCAGTCATTGTTCAGTTTATGAATGACCTTAGCATATTTCACTAAGCATGTTGCAATACAATTTTTCTATTTTCTATAGATTCCTTTGAAGGAGACAATATGGATGATGCATTTGCTGATGATCTTGATTTTGCAGGGTAAGATTGTGTTTTGTTTAATTCTGAAAAAATGCTCTTGGTTGAACTAATTTAAATATATCCCTTCCAGTAACTTATTTTCTCTGTGGACAAGCAGGAATGAGTCCTCACATATGGGTGACATCCCGACGGAGCCCTGCACAGGAACGCGCCCAGCTTCTGTTGGAAGCTTTTGAGAGGCTCTACCACATCTACGTGCCTCCTTCCCATCTGCTGCCGTGGCGTCACCTTAAAACAGTCTTTTGTTTTCTGCGGAGCCCCACAGACACATTCTCCATTGGGTAATCTTTCTTTCTCCCCTGTGGGGGTGTTTTTACCCCAGGTTTTGTCCCTTTTCCAGCCTTTTCCTTCATTTTGGCTGCTGATCATGGTTTCTCTGTTCCCTTTACCTTTTTCTCTGCCAGTCAATTTTTTTCTTTGCTGCGGCACTCTGCCTTCCCGGTGGTACCCTGATTGTGCCTCTCCAAAATCGAGCCTTTTGACTTGGCTGCGGCTAGTTTTCTGGATGCCATGTCCCAGAAACTTGCCAGCAGGTTTAAGTGTTTCAAGTGCTCTAGGACCATATCCACCACGGATACCCATAACTGGTACCTACAGTGCTTGTGACCCGATCATCAGCCCTCTTCTTGTAATTTGTGTTTGCTGAAGACAAGAAGGGGACTCGAAGGTCGTAAGAAGCAGCGCATATCACTTTTTGGCACTCAAAAGTCCAACCCCTTGCCTTCAGCATCGATGATGTCTGTCTTAATGGCTTCAAAGGCTGCCTTGGGTGCTGATAGCCCATCGACCTCGAGGATTTCTCAAGCTCAGTCAAAACTGAACACCCATAGTGCCCTAAAGCATCAGCCATCTATCGAGCTGTACCCAAAGATGAGAAAGAATTTGGCTTTGTCTTTGTCAATGTCGAGAAGTGACCACACCGAACATCGGGTAATGACCCTGGCAGGGCCGGATTTACCTTGAGTGAGGCCCTACGCCAACAAAAATTGTGGGCCCCCAGAAAAGATAAAAACGAGCACGCCGGATCAGCTGCGCGCTGTTGGCCCTGACGTCATAATTAAACTGGGAATCCCAAAAGCCAAACTTGGAATGTACAACACTGTAGAAATAAAACTATACAATAATTTGCTCTTGTACTAAACAAAGCGCAGACGTTAATGATGCACATTTACCAGAGCTGACATATTCCAATTAATAAATTCAAAATAAAGAGATATTTTTCTACCTTTTGTGCATTTATTTTCAGCTGCAATTGCTCCAGCCACTTACTTCTGGTTTCTTCGTGTCAGTCCGCCTCCAGTCTTAACCCCCCCCAGCCCATTTCCAGTCCCAGCCCCCCCCATCGGCTCAAGTAAAATTAAATTTAAAAAAAAAAACGCTGGCTGCTGCCGCTGCCGCCGCGGCAGCATGGACTGTCCCGCGCAATGTTCCCTCTAATTTTCTGTAGGCTGTGTGCGCATAAAATATCAGCTGTGCAGCTTTTGAAGAAAGGTTAAATTTTTTGTGCGCCACATAACGACACTCAGAGTTATATACTTTAAAATTTGACTACACGTCAGAATACAGTATGTACACCACATTGATTTTAATCAAATTAAATGAAAATAGACGATTACTAAATGAAGCGGAAAATTTCTAGTAATTACAATCACAAATGCGGTATTATTTCAGTGGAAGAAGAGTTCATTCTCAAAGGTTTTCTCTTGATCTTTCAAATTTACCCAGTCTGAATAAATTTTATCAAGGTCTACTGATCCGCCATCTTGAAGATGACTCTAAACACGCATCAGCATTTCCAAATGTTCTAACTTTAAGCGATTCCTTGTTTTGGTTTTTAAAATAATAAATAAATCTAAAAGGCTGGATGAGATTAATTGAAATAACAATAATAAAGGCTCATATATGAAAACGTGTATTGATCAACACCCATTAAAAGAACCATAAAACAAACAATAAAACCACATAGTGGACAGGTAAAAAACAAATCATCAAATATTAAATGTAACAACCACAGAAAACGCAGGGCAGTGGGTGAACTCACAGAACACCATTTGTTAAGGAGTGATAAATAAACTGTCTATTAGGAGAGATAAAAATAACACAGGTACACTACCAAAAAACTGCCTCCAGTTTTGCAACTGATTCCTATAGATTTTGGGGTGCTGAATCCAGGAAAAATAGCCAAAATGTTCCATCACGTCACGTTTTCTTGCAAAATTAGATTTCTTACCCATATAAGGAATGTTCACATAATTTCTTTTTAGCCGACTGCAGTTTATTTTCTTGGCCCAAAATAGAGGTTGTAATGGTTAACTAACTAGAAACACTCCCTCATGATATTTTAGAGTGTTTTGTATTCATTTTATACATTAACAGGACAATTGGGAGGCGGGGGGCTAAATCCAGTACTCGCGCTGGCGCATGTTCTTTCCTGTTCGCCTCGCCTCGTTCGCTCGCTCGCTCAAACACGGTGGTTGCGACATGAACGTTCCTGTCAAATTTCAGTTTCTTGCAAGTTCATTATTACCTTTTGTTTGCTCAGTCGTAATCCAGCTTTATTCCGAAGTGGTTCACTACAGTTGTAGTTTGCAGTGCTGTGTATTTGTGATGGCTCACAGAGCCAGAGGTTGCGTCAACTCTCCGGACAGTTTTTGTTTTATTTGTGGGGAATATACCGTGAAAAAGCGGCAGAGGAACATTTCTGCATTTATTAAAAAAGTATATTTCACCTATTTCGGTTTGAAGTTAGGCGATCAAGACAAACCGTGGGCTCCTCACAAAGTGTGCAAGACATGTGAGGAAGATCTACGCTTATGGATGAAAGGTAAAAAACAAGCATTTCGTTTCGGAATACCTATGATGTGGCGTGAACAAAGAGACCACAGCAGTGACTGCTATTTTTGCTCTTGCATTGTGAAGGGATACAACTTAAAAAATAAGAACGTAATAAGTTACCCCAACCTTCCCTCAGCAATTAGGCCTATGCCTCATAGCAACGAAGTACCTGTGCCTGAACCACCAAATCTTTGGATCATATTTGTGTCGACGGTTCTGATCATGATGAGACTCATCAGATGGCTTTTCCCGATGAGTCCAGTACTTCCGAGTTTGAAACTGAACCAGATCCGAAACCTGAACTTTTCTCTCAAGCTGAATTGAATGATTTAGTCCGCGATTTAGGACTCCCAAAAGATGCTGCCCAACTGCTAGGTTCTCGGCTTAAACAGAAAAATCTATTGTCACCAGGAACAACTTTTTATTGGTACCGCAACCGCGAGACACAATTTTTGAAGTATTTCAGCAAAGAGGAAGATTTGGTATTTTGCAACGATATATACGGAGTGATGGAAAAGTTTAAACTCAAGTATGATCTTGCTGAATGGTGGCTGTTCATTGATTCGTCAAAAGACAGCATAAAAAGTGTTCTTCTTCATAATGGCAACACATTCGCTTCAGTTCCTATTGCTCACTCTGTTATTCTCCAAGAAAAATATGAGAATTTGGCCCTGATTCTTCAGAAGATTCGTTATGATGAGCATAAGTGGATGATTTGTGGAGACTTTAAAATTCTATCCATGCTATTAGGGCAGCAATCCGGTTTCACCAAATATCCCTGCTTCCTTTGCTTGTGGGATAGCCGGGCCCGCGACCTACACTGGGGGAAAAAAGACTGGCCAATTCGGGAGTATTTGAGACCCGGTGAGAAAAATGTTCTTCATGAGAGCTTGGTACCTCGTGATAAAATTCTATTACCACCTCTCCACATTAAGTTGGGTCTCATTAAGCAATTCATCAAGTCCCTTCCAAAAGATGGTGAGTGCTTTCGGTACCTTTGCTCAAAGTTCCCCCAACTTTCTGAAGCAAAGCTAAAGGAAGGAGTGTTTGTTGGCCCTGATATAAGGAAACTCATTTCAGATGGAGCATTCGCTGAAACGATGTCTGAGAAGGAAAAAGAAGCCTGGGATTCCTTCAAGGATGTTGTTCTCAAATTCTTGGGGAACAGGCGAGATGAGAACTATAAGGATATTGTTGCCAGGATGCTCAATGCCTTCAAAGAACAAGGCTGTAACATGAGCCTGAAAGTCCATTTCTTGCACTCCCATGTGAACTACTTTCCTGAAAACTTGGGGGCGTACAGTGAAGAACAAGGTGAAAGGTTTCACCAGGACATCAAGGATGCAGAGAGAAGGTATCAAGGAAGATGGAACACCACTATGATGGCTGATTTCTGCTGGTTGCTGCTGCGGGAAACCCCAGATGAAAAATACGCCAAGCAGCGCACCAAGAGACGCATTCGGGGGAAGAAGAAACGGGCCCACCAGGAGATTGATTGACCCAAGAATGACTTTAAAATCTAAACTGTGTTGACAAATATCGTGTTTTTACTAAACTTTGAAATAAAAATTTGCTAGTTATTACCACAGTGTCGGATCTCATTTATTAGAATTTTATTTTCACACCATCGGGTGTTTGTCTTCATGTATTGCAATGGTGCGGTTTGCGTTTTCTATTCTTACATACATACCTGTACAACATTTTTTGCACATTTCTTTGCTTTGCTTTGTGTCTAACCTTGCTCTTATATGCTCAATGTTTGTGCACATGTATGTGGCTGTTTTAAGTGCAGACAATTTTGCTACCATCACAGTGTGTTTTGTTGACATTACTCTATTCTTATGTGCTGCCTTGTTACAATTTTCTTTATTCTTATTTGAATAACTACTAAACAATTAGTATAAAGAATTCATCCAAGAAACTTTTATCTCGATCGCACTCAATCTGAAACGTTCACCTCAAACTGCTAACCCAATGTAGCAAAACATCTGTACGTGATGGAGCAAATTGGTTACCAGATTTGGATTCAGCGCACCAAAAAACGTAAAAATCAATCGAAACATTAGAGGCAGTTTAAAAAAATATTTTTTTAGTGTACCTGTGTAATAAATACATATATACTCACTGATGTGCACTGTGGAGCTTTCTTAGGGTGAGGGGGTTCCTAAATAGAGAGACCTCCTCCGCCCCTCCCACAGCCCCGATTGGGCTGGAGCTCCCTGGCCATGTGGTGCTTGGTTTGGGGAGGCCGGGCACGAAGGCGGCAGCAAGATCGGGCGCTTCCGCCCCTCCCACAGCCCCGATTGGGCTGAAGCTCCTTGGCCATGCTGTGCTCTGGTTTGGGGAGGCCGGGCACGCCGGCGGCAGCAAGATCGGGCACTTCCGCCCCTCCCACAGCCCCATCTGCTTGTCCTCTTTGTGCGGTCTGTTGTAAGTTATGTGCGCTCGCTCGGAGAAGTGTGTGCGTGCGCACACACGGGCCCCGCGGGACAGTCCATGCTGCCGCGGCAGCAGCCAGCGTTTTTTTTTTAAATTTAATTTTAAGAACGCTAGCAATTTTTTCAATTTTTGTGGGCCCTTGTCAGCTGTGGGCCCTACGCCACGGCGTAGTTGGCGTATAGGTAAATCCGGCCCTGGACCCTGGTGCATTTGCATCGGAACCCTTTGAGGCAAAGCATTGAGAACGATGGGAGTCTGCATGAGTACCCCTTGAAGGTACCCTGAAGAGAGGAGGGCTCATCCTCCAGGACATCGGAGGGGCACCAACACCCCTGTACAGATACTGGGTACATTGGTTGAAGTTGCTCAGGCCCCACAGCCTTTGGAGTAGGCAACCATAGAGAAACTTTTAGATCTCAACTCTCCTGATCCCCTATTCTCTCCCTATTCCCACCCTTGCTCCTCCCCTGCCTACACCCTCTGTGTGTGTGTTTGTGCATTTTGTCTACACCCTCTGTGTGCGTTTTGTCTTGATTAGATTGTAAGCTCTGATGAGCAGGGACTGTCTCTTACATGTCTGTACTGTACAGCGCTGCATACTACTGGTAGCGCTATATAAATGTTGAGTAGTAGTAGAAGCGCCTTCTACAGGTGCTCGAAGAACGCTTTGCGGCACTGCTAGCGATGCAGCATGCCAGGGCCAATGTTGGCCACCATGCTGCCATTCCTAGAAACGCACACATTGCCTGTGGAAGAGACATCGGGGCATCGAAGGACCCTGACACCGGTGCCTTTTCACCCAGTATTTCTCTCTACAGTCAGAGTCCAATGCACCCTCAAGATCTAGAAGGGTATCGGTGAATCATCGCTTCCAAAGGAGCTCCCAATCCCCTTGAAGCAGGAGAGTGATCCAGACAGAGACTCGGAAGTACTTTGACTTCCTCTCTGAGTCTGATTGATGTGGAATATCAGACTCAGAAAGGAAGGATTGTCAGAGGATAGATCCCTGGAGCTCCCATTGGACCCTTCTCCATTGCATGAGTGGCGCAAGAGTTTGTAAGGGATACGTCCAAGACCAATCCCATTCTCTTTGGAGACCGAGGATGAACCCAGATCAGAGGAGTTGGAAATCCTGCAGTACCTCAGCCCATAAGGAGGCAGTGAGAGTACCCATACACCATATCCTGCAGAGAGTGCTGACGAGAATGTGGGAGACCCCCTCACTGTACTCCCAGTTAGTAGACTGCTGGACTCTGTGTACAGGGTGCAAAAGGCTCCTGAGTTTGAGAAGCCTAACCTTCCTCATAATTCGTTGGTGATCAAATCCCCCCTGAAGAGGATCAAGAATACCAAGACTCACTCCATGGTGCCCCCAGGGAGGGAGGCCCAGACATTGGATTCCTTTGGGAGGTGATATTTTCAGAGTTTCATACTCATCGCCTGTATGGCCTCTTACCAGCTCTACATGGGCATGTTCTTGAAGAACATCATATGTGACTTGACTGACTTGGTCCATTTTCTGTCACCTCAGAAACTGGAGCATTATCGTGCCGGGTGGGCAAGAGCTGTTCCAAGTTTATGGTCTCTTACCTACACTCTGCGTCCCTGCTCCACACCCCCCCCCCCCTCCCTATCGGTGGGCAGGCCTTCCATGCAGGCCTCCTAAATTGCAGAGCGCTTCGGAGCAAGACGATCCTCATTCAAGATTTGCTCCTTCAGTCCTGCCTAGACCTCCTCTTCTTGACTGAAACATGGATATGAGAGGGGGAGGATTCCATCCTTGCCCACTGCCTCCCTCCAGGCTTCTCAGCAATAGCTACCCACCATATACTGCGATCTGGGGATGGTGTGGCTGCTCTATTTTGCACAGAACTGCCCCTCACCCAGCTGTTTTCTCCTGTCCTCCACTACCCTGTCCCTTCTGCTTCGTATGCATTCCTCCCTGCCCATCCACTTTCTCCTTCTGTAATACCCCCCCACCCCCCGCCCTTTGCCCTCATCTTCGGGAAGCTCTTACCCTTATCATCTCTGAAGCCTCCCTTCAGTTCCCACATTTGTTCCTTCTCGGTGATTTTAACATGCACTTTCGTTCCACAACCTGAACTCGCAACTGTGCTTTCATCCATAGTACTCCAAGACCACAGCCTCCAACAACATATTACTTTCCCCATCCACGTAGCCCAGCACACCTTGGACCTCCTTGTCACCTCACTTGATTCTCCTTACACTTCTTCATGCATTTCCACCAACCCTCTGCCTTGGACTGATCACCTCTGCATCATTTTCATGATTCCGACCCCTCCCATTCTTCCCTGGCTGTCTACGAATCTCTTTCATCTCAACCCTTCAAAAGCATCGGCAATGTGGATCACCTTCAGCTACCCCACCCCCACATTAGCCCCTACACTTCTCAATAACCCAATCCCTCTGGTGCCCTCTTTTCAGTATCTGGGAGTGACACTATTTATTTATTTATTTTATTTATTTAACATTTCTTATATACCGCTTTTCATGATGTCAAGGCGGTTTACATTGAACAAACTGAAATTACATTGAACAGGGCATTATAACTTGGAGATAACTATTTTACAGGGAACATGGGGATTGGAGGGTTAAGTGGCTTGCCCAAGACCACAAGGAGCACCTGTGGGACTAGAAACCCCAGTCCTTCCGGCCCAAGGTTGCTGTCCTCTAGTGGGATTTGAACCCCTGACCTTCTGGCCTGAGGTACCTTGCCCCAACCACTAGGCCACTCCTCCCTCCAGATCTATCATTAGACCCAGATCTATCCTTTCACACCCACATTTCCGCCCTCACACGTTGTTCCTACTTCTTCCTCCGTCATATAAGAGCGGTTAGTGCTGTTCTGTCTCCTTCCTCTCTCACCACTCTTCTCCTCTCCTTGGTAGTTTCATGCATTGATTACTGCAACATCATTTTTGCTGGCCTCCCCCAATACCAAATCCATTGCTTACATATGATTCAAAACAGTGCTGTCTGAATTATATCACCCGTTATAGCCACATCACGCCTCACCTAATTCAACTTTACTGGTTACCAGTCTCTCATAGTATTATCTTCAAACTCCTAATCCTGATCCACAAGGCCCTGTATACCCATACCACACAGTATCTGGCTGACTCCTTACAGTTCCGCCAGGCACCCCTTTGCCTCTGTTCTGTACAATTCAACCTCTTGGATCTCCCTTCCCCAGCCCGTGCTCACCTGGAACGTACCTGCAGCTCAGCATTCTTTTTCTTAGGACCATCCCTTTGGAACTCTCTCCCCCTCCCCTCCATCAGGAACAATCATATCCCAAGTTTAAGGCCCTTCTTAAAACTCATTTCTTCTGTCTTGCCTATGATCTTCCGCTGACCTCTGACCCCTCCTAACTAACTTCTTCTCCTTGCCTGATCTTTCTTCTCCTTTCTCTTTTTCTACTTCTTATGTGACTGTCGCTTTCCTGTCAAGTATTGTAGTTCCTTTTCCACTCCCGGCCTTTGTGGCCGCTCTTGTATTTGGCTTTTTGTAAACTGCCCTCTTGGTTCCGAAGGTGTTGGATAGCAAGAAACCCAATAAAGATAAATATGGTATGGGCTACCTATGATTTATTTGAGACAGCATCTTGGAATGCTGCCATAGGCATTGGCGCCTGTAGATTCACCTGACTGCAGTCATTCGACCTAGAGCAGTCTATGCAGAACCAGCTGGTGAACATTCTTAGAACATAAGGATTTCCTGTACCAGGAAGAGAATCTCTTCAGTGAGCATGTCAAGAAGAAGGCTGGCTTCATAGAGAAGCAGTACTTCACTCTCACCAGGCTCTCCAGGCATACGTCCGAGCACACCACCTACCAGAAGAGATACCAAGGCACAGCCCAAAAGAAGTCCTACTACCCACTTAGGCATAGGGACTACCCTGTGTCCTAGACCTCCCAGCACAAGCAGGCCCCTCACCAGCAGCAGCAGGAAAAGCCCCAGAAGACCCATCTGGCTCCTCAGCCGAAACCAGGGGCGGGGTTTTGGCTGGTTCCTTCAGAACATAGCCACTCTTCCTTCGACCGTGACAGGGAACCATCCAGTCGGAGGACTGCTCACTGTTTGCTCACAAGTGGCTCCTCATAATCTCACTCATGGGTCCTGCAGATCATCCATGGTGGTTACAAGTTACACCTTTTGGAACTGCCATCAAACTTCCCCCCAAGGGTGCATCATCTCGACCCTCTATATCAGGATCTGTTTCAGGGAGAAATCATTGCCTTTTTGTCGGATCTCGTGATAGAACTCATGCCACCAGAGCACAGAGGTCGGGGGTGTTTTATCCCAAGTACTTCCTGGTCCCCAAGAAAATGTGGGGGGATACCGTCCCGTCCTAGATCTCAGAGATCTGAACAAGTTCTTGGCAAGAGAAAAGTTCAAAATGATTTCTCTGGGCACCCTTACCTGCAAAAAGGAGAATGGCTATGCTCCCTGGATCTGAAGGATGTGTATACCTATATACAGATACATCCGGCTCACTACTACTGAGCATTTGTATAGCGCTACAATTCGTACGCAGCGCTGCACAGACATGTAAGAGACAGTCCCTGCTCATCAGAGCTTACAATCTAATCAAGACAGACAACACAGGAGGTGTAGGCTGGGATAGAACAAGGGGAAAGGAAAAGAAAAAGGAGATCAGGTGAGTTAAGAGGGAAGAGGTCTTGTTAAAATGATGGAGCTGCATCCTCGGGAGTGAGATCTTCGCAGGCGAGTGCCTCTGGCTCTGGCCATGCCCACACCTTGAAGCATCCGGGACCAGAGTTGCCAGCCCTCCTGCAGCCAGAGGACCTAGAGTCGTCCTCGGACTACTGTGATTGGGAGTCAGACATTGAGACGTCCCCAGAGTCCTGGGCCCACTGAGACCTCTCCTCGGACTCATCTCCCCCAGATGCCAAGCGCTGTTTCTGCCCGAGGATACCTCTTTCCTCGAGTTCGTTTGGGATATGGCACAGGCTCTCTCCCTTATGACCGAGTCGAAGGAGAACTCGCATACGGAAGAATTAGACATCATCCAGTACGAGGCACCACTGAAAGAGACCCTGATGGTTCCTGTTCCTTCCATCCTCACTCGGCTTCTCCTCCGGATGTGGGAGACCCCGGCCTCTATCCCCATTGTGAGCAGATGGCTTGACACGATGTATCGGGTCCAGCGGGGGCCAGGGTTCCGCAAGGCACAGCTTCCACATACCTCCATTGTGATTGGGTCGGCCATGTGCCAGCAAAAAAGCCCAAAAATTCACTCCTCAGTGCCTCCAGGCAGGGAGTCCCACACACGCGATGCCCTGCGGTGCAAGTGCTACCAGGGCTCAATGCTGGCTTGTCACATTCAAACTTACCAACTTTACATTGTGTCACGCCACCACCACTCGCCTCTAGCTTAGATGGGCGTGGTTATTAGAGGAACTTTCCGCTATCTGCTTTTTCAGCTTTTTCATGTCCTCTGGGTCTTTGTTTAGCTGTATGGGTGCATCAGGCAGAAAGTTGTAGTTAGGCTCAACAAGGTAAGGCAAATGACAGAAATTTATTTTGTACACAATGGTTCGATCATACAACATACAGGATTTATTTGTTCAGGACTCTTTGAAGTAGAGCATTGTCCAAAAACAAACCCAAACACAAAAATGGCTATTTTAAAGGTTCTCTATAGTTCAAGATACAGTCTTTAACAACAAGGATATTGCATTCCTTTTTAACCTTGCTGACTAAAGCACAAAAACAAAATCACATTTAAAGTCTGTGGTAGTTTAGCTTCTACTCAGCTTCAAACCTTTCTTGGTTATCTTCCAAGTAACAAATATAATCCAGGGGCAAAAGAAAGCTTTGTTATAATAGCTACTTTAGTTTACCCCAGTGTCCTCATTTCAGCAGCAGGTGATTAACAAGCTTATCACAGTTCCAGGCTTGCTCCTTAGTCCCCGTAAACGTCCCCTTTACAAACACGAGGGAATCATGGCCACCCTGCTTGTGGATTACGGGTACCTTTTTCCTGGTAGACTTTCTTTCAAGACTGGCTCGCTTTCTCTACGTTCTCAGGTTTAAAGCTTGGCAAAGGAACAGTCCATGGGAGTGTCCTCATCATTCAGCTTCACCTCGGGCTCTCCCAGCTGCATGGGTTCTGACTCCCTGTCTTGCTCACAGTGCTCAGCTAACAGCCTCCCGGGGAATCTTGGAGTCTCTCTTGTTCCAGGCTCCAAACTCTCCTGCAGACGTGCTATATGCCAATTAGCACTCTCTTCTCCTGGAAGCTCAGTTCCTCTGCTCTGCTCAGCACTAGTCAAGCTTCCCTTGCTTGCATCTGTGCCTCTGCTCGTGTCAGCCTGTCTTTCTGCTTCTCTTCCACCTTTCTCACACTCTGGCATAGGTTTATATTTCCAGGGCTCTAGCTCCAACTCCTCCCTACTCAGGTGACGGCAATCAGCCTGACTTCAGGCACCTGAGTGCTTGGAGCATTCACTGCCTAAGGGGTTCTAGGCCCTGTATCCTCTCCCCTTCCTTCCACTAGGGCAGGGGTCGGCAACCCGCGGCTCCGGAGCCGCATGCGGCTCTTTCTCACCTTTGCCGCGGCTCCGGAGCACACTGCCCGCTTTAAACGTCGCGTTATGGGCTCCCTCCATGTCAGCTCCCTCCCTTCTTCTGCAGCTGCGGTTCCCTGTCTCTTAGGGAACCGCGGCTGTGCTTTTAAAATCATCTCGGAGCCCTTCCTGTCTTGACGGGCTCCGTGCAGCATTGTCCCGCCTCTAAAGGAAGTTTTGGAGGCGGGACAATGCTGCACGGAGCCCGTCAAGACAGGAAGGGCTCCGAGATGATTTTAAAAGCACAGCCGCGGTTCCGTACGAGGCAGGGAGCCGCGGCTGCAGAAGAAGGGAGGGAGCTGACATGGATGGAGGGAGGGGGGCTGACATGGAGGGATGGAGGGGGCTGACATGGAGGGAGGGGGGCTGACATGGAGGGAGGGAGCCGATATGAATGGATGGAGGGAGGGGGGCTGACATGGAGGGAGGGAGCAGATATGAATGGATGGAGGGAGGGGGGCTGACATGGAGGGATGGAGGGGGCTGACATGGAGGGAGGGAGCAGATATGAATGAATGGAGGGAGGGGGCTGACATGGAGGGATGGAGGGGGCTGACATGGAGGGAGGGGGGCTGACATGGAGGGATGGATCGAGGGGGGCTGACATGGAGGGATGGAGGGGGCTGACATGGAGGGAGGGAGCAGATATGAATGGATGGAGGGAGGGGGGCTGACATGGAGGGATGGAGGGGGCTGACATGGAGGGAGGGGGGCTGACATGGAGGGTGGGAGCAGAGATGAATGGCTGGAGGGAGGGGGGCTGACATGGAGGGATGAAGGGGGCTGACATGGAGGGAGGGGGGCTGACATGGAGGGAGGGAGCTGATATGGATGGATGGATGGAGGGAGGGGGGCTGACATGGAGGGAGGGAGCTGATATGGATGGAGGGAGGGGGGCTGACATGGAGGGATGGAGGGGGCTGACATGGAGGGAGTGGGGAGGCGGGCTGACATGGAGGGAGGGAGCTGATATGGATGGAGGGAGGGGGCTGACATGGAGGGATGGAGCACTGGTAATGGGGTTGAGGGGACGAGCACTGGAAATGAGCTGATTAGGGGAGGCTAGGACTGGTAATGAGCTGATGGGGGGTAGGACTGGTATTGGGCTGATTAGGGGAGGCTAGCACTGGTAATGGGGTTGAGGTGGGATTAGCACTGGAAGCGAGCTGATTGGGGGGCTTTGACTGGGCATGGGCTGATTGTGGGGAGGGGAGGATAGAGCTGCTGGCCCTGGAAGATAACTGGGGGCTAAGGCTACAAATGGGCTGATATGAGGGGATGGGAGAATGGAACTGGATCTGAGAGGGGCTGCCATGGTATTTGTACTAGAAGGGACTGGTCAGTGGGGAAGGAGGGGGACTGGAAGGAAATGGACACCAGTGGCAATCATGGGAATGCAAGTTGACATTGGAAGGTACTGGGAGTGAGGACTGGAAAGGGGCTGATATTGGGGAGGGTTACTGGGACTGGAAATAGGCTGATGGAAAGAAGTGAAGAAAACGAAAGAAGAGATAAGAACTGGCAGATGGACCATAGACCACAGAAAGAGCTAAGAGAAGACAGGAAAGCAGAAGCAGAAGCCTCAGATCGGGACCAGCATGATCAAAGAATAAATTGGTCAGACAACAAAGGTAGAAAAAATAATTTTATTTCATATTAGTGATTTGACTACAAAATCATCATAATTTTGAAATCAAATATTGTTACTTCTTGTTATATTTTCTGGCGTATTTTTTTTGGTGTGCGAAGGAAGAGGGGTAGTCTTATACGGCGAGTATAGGCCAAACACCTATATTTTAACAGGAAAAGTAGGGGGTCGTATATAGCATTAAGGTAAGAAACAATATATGCAGTGTTAGATTTGTTTTAAATGTCGCAATGGTTTTGCGGCTCCCAGTTTTTTTTTTTCCTTCGGAAACGGGTCCAAGTGGCTCTTTATGTCTTAAAGGTTGCAGACCCCTGCACTAGGGGGAGCATGAAATGTGGGCCAGGTGGAAGTTTTCTGATTCCTGGAGGTGTTTGTGGCTTTCCTACCCTGACTTAGTAAAAGGGGGCCTTTTACTAGGGTGAATTCCCTGTCTCTTTGTCCTCCCCCAGACTCCGGATAGGCCTCCTTGCCACATACCCCCCTACTTAAGATATTACGGGCTGGCGGAGGTTGTTGAAGCTCCTCCGAACAGTCCGTAATCCTGGATAAGGCATCTGCATTGTGGTGTAGCTTCCCTGCCCGATGCTCTGCCTTAAAATCAAAAGCTTGCAGGGCCACGTACCATCTGGTTAATCGTGCATTGTGGTTCCACTGTTGGAGCCACTTCAAGGGTGCGTGATCGGTAACTAGCAGGAATTTTCGTCCGGTGACGTAGAAACGGAGGGTCTCTATTGCCCATTTGATGGCGAGGCACTCTTTCTCGATAGAGTAGTATTGCTCTGCCGAGGACAACTTCCTACTAAGGAACATCACTGGATGCTCATTTCCTTCATGCTTTTGGGACAAGACGGCCCCTAAGCCTACCTCTGAGGCATCCGTCTGTACAATGAAGGGCTGCGTGAAATCCACCCCGCGTAATACCGGGGCCGTGCATAGCCGCTCTTTTAATTGGTTGAAAACCCTCTCCGCCTCCGGGGTCCAACGGAGTTGATTGGGGCAATTCTTTTTTTAACATGTCCGTAAAAATGGAACTTTCTTCCGCAAAGCATGACAGGAACCTCCTGTAATAGCCAATCAGGCCTAGAAAGCTTCTTAATTGCTTCTTTGTTGCGGGACGAGGAAAGTTCTTGATGCTGTCCACTTTGTCAATCAAGGGCTTAATCCTTCCCCGTCCTACCATATGCCCCAGGTATTTCACTTCTCGCTTGGCGAAGGCACACTTGCTCGGGTTCAGGGTGAGGCCCGCCTGCCTCATAGATCGCAGGACGGCTTCGACCCTCGGGATATGTTCTACCCAACTGCAACTGTGGATAATAATGTTGTCCATATATGCGAAAGCATATTCTTGATGAGGATGCAGGACTTGATCCACCAGTCTCTGGCAGGTTGCCGCGGCGCCGTGAAGGCCAAAGGGCATCCTCTTAAACTGGAATAGCCCAATCGGTGTGCTGAAGGCAGTCTTCGGCCGAGATTCCCTAGTCAACGGAATCTGCCAGTACCCCTTCGTCATGTCTAGGGTGGTCAAAACCTGAGCCTGCCCCAAGCGGTCCAAAAGCTCCTCGATACAGGGCATCGGGTAAGCATCGAATACCGAGATGGCATTCACCTGTCTGAAATCTATACAGAAGCGTAATGTACCATCCGGTTTTGGAACCAGAACAATGGAACTGCACCACGGGCTCCTTGATTCTTCAATGACACCCATCGCCAACATCTTGCGCACCTGTGCCACGACCTCCTGCTTTTTAGCTTCTGGTAGGCGGTAGGGTCATTGTCTGACCACCTTCCCCGGTGGCGTCAGGATCTCATGCGCCACCAGTCGGGTTTCACCAGGGATCGGGGTCAGTACATCTGGGAACCCCTCCAACAGTCAAGCCAGATCCCGCCTCTGGACCAAAGATAGTTCTTCCCCTATTTGGGGCTCCAGGTTCTTCCTGCAGTCTGCCAGTTGAGGTCCCAGGTCGTCCTTCTCAGTCTCCTCCATTCTCTTTCCATAGGTGGCTGTCAGGCTTTTCATCCCGGTCCCTCCATTGGAACCAAATCCAGAGGCTCCTCGTTCCATAGGAGACAACATGGGGACCTCTTCCAGTGGGGGAAACCCTACTCTCTCGCACAGCAGCTGGGCAATCCGGTCTCCCACCTTCACATGGTAGTCTTCGTTGCCAAAATTAAACAGTAATACCTTTACACTCCCTCTATAATCAGGGTCGATCACCCCAGCCCCGACGTCCAGGAAATATTTCAGAGCCAGACCCGATCGTGGTGCTGTCCTACCATAACATCCTACGGGCATCTCCATCTGAAGGCTGGTATCAATGAGAGTCTTTCCACGGCTGGGTATCACTCGATCTTCAGCGCTGCATAAATCATATCCCGCAGCTTGTGGGGATGCCCTGCTGGGAGCCTGGGCCTTCTCGGATACCTTACAAAATCTTAATATAAACTTCTGTTTAAGGGGAGCAACACCTCCCAGGGGTTCTTTCCCTGGATTCTCACTTGGCTTTCGGGGGTTCTCAAAAAGAGGGCCAGGGACCACCGTTACCATCCCATCCCCTTTTCTCCCAAGGCCTTTCTCTAATCCTTCCTTAAATTGGGGCCAATCCCTTCCCAATACCAAATCATAGGGGAGTTTTGAAACCACTGCCACGAGAACTTCTTTCTGCGCACCCAACCCTCTTATCACCACTTTGTACACAGGGTAGAAAGAGGCAGCTCCATGGATGCACCTAATTTGGACCTGCCCTTCCGGCTTCCTCTGGCGAGACTCATCCTGGGCCTCAATTGCCTGCCAAAGCTTTCGTGACACCATGCTTTGGTCGGCCCCAGAGTCGAGCAGAGCATGGGTAGTGACCCCCTGTATGTTAACATCTAAGAGAAATCCCTCTCCTAGATGTTTCACATTGGTACCAGTTAATCCAGTGCGGGCTTTGCATCCCCTCTGCAGGTGTCCCATCTCACCACAATGATAGCATTTTTTTTCAGCCCACTTACCCTCCTGAGCAGACGCAAAAGTTTTTAGACATTTTTCATTATTTCCCTGTTTCTTTTCTGATAAATCAAAACTGGCCTCTGCCCCTACTTTTGGAGGGCCCGCCTTTGGGAGAAACGCCAATTCAGCTTCCATGTAGCGCTCCGCCAAAAGGGTTGCCCCTCCTGTGCTCTGGCAGTTTTGCTGAATCAGAAAAGATTGTACCCTTTTTGGTACTGCAGCCATAAACTGCTCCAATATCACCATATCCACCACCGTATCCATAGTTTCAATCTGAACTGAGGGCCCTTAGTGCCGTGGAGCATCAGTCATCTGTCCATTTCCACATGTAATCAAAGAAGACCTCGACTCCATCGGCATCGAAGGGGGGGGACTCTTTCGAGCACCAGGCAAAGCCCCATGTGCATCTTCATCAGAGCCCTTCCTGAGGCGATGTTGAGAGTGATGGTTGCGAATGGCCCGCCATGGTGCCCCGGAGAGAGGATTCGACCTCCATAGTATTGGAGGGGTACCAACCCATCTCCTGAGGATGGAGGCCATGTCAATACTCCTGCAGAGATGTCTGAGACATTGGTCGAAGCTGCTCAAGTCCTAAGGCCTTTGGATTCGACAGTCATGGAGGAATGCCTTCAGGCGCGCAAGGCTCACATCACATCGATGCTGGAGAAAGAGCTAACTGGTCCTTTGGTGCCCAGGGCATCATCACCGACTGTTGTGCAGCTGATCCTCGAAATGCACGCTCTGCCTGTGGAGGCATCGACATTGGGGCATCAAAGAGATCCAACGCCGGTTCTCGGCAGAGCTATCTCTCTCTCTCTCTCAAGTGTATTGGGTTCCAATATCCTAACAAAGCCTCGAAAGCACTTGATGCATCATCGATCCCGTCGATGCGCCTACTCCTCTTGCGGTCAGAGGGAGCTCTGGGCAGAGTCTGAGAGGTACTTCGACTTCCTCTCGGAGTCTACCTCTGATTACTGGGTTACTGATGTGGAATCGGATAACCTGTCAGAGGCCAGGTCCCTTGAGCTTCCATCAGACCCATCCTTTTGCACGAATGGCAGAAGTCTCCTCCAGAGGACATGTCCTTCCAGACCATGAGGAATATGACCAAGGCCATCCTATTTTCCCCAGAGGTAGAGGATGAGCCCAGGGCAGAGGAGTTGTAGATCCTCCAGTACTCCTCAGCTATTAAGGAAGTGATAACAGTGCCAGTGCACCATATCCTACAAAGGCTGCAAATGAGAACCCCCTCACTGTGTCTTTGGTCAGTAGGAGGTTGGACTCGATGTACTGGGTTCAAAAGGCCCTGGGCTTCGTGAAGCCTCAGTTTCTACACCACTCCTTAATGGTAGAGTCCGCCCTTAAAAGGATTAAGAGCACCAAGACTCCTTTTGGCAGAAGGTGCTTCCAGAGCTCCATGCTCACTGCTAGAGTGCTCTTTTACCAGTTCTACATGAGCATGTTCCTGAAGAACATCATGCGTGATCTCTCTGACTTGTGCCCGTTCCTCTCTCTGAAGAAACTGGAGCATTATCGTACCCTGTTAGGCTATGACAAAGACTGCTTGAAGTTCCTGATCAGGGCGAAATATGATGCCTTTGAAGCGGTCTCTAGAGTGGCAGCTTTGGGTATTGGAGCCCGCCGCCTTGCCTGGCTTCGGTCTTCCGACCTGGAGCAGTCTGTGCAAATAAGCTGACGAATGTGCGGTACTGGGGAGAGAATCTCTTCAGAGAGCAGGTGGAGGAAAAAGCTGGCATCATAGAGAAAGCAGCACATCATCCTCATCAGGCTTTCTGCAATCCCTATTGCAGAAAGTATCAGGGGGAGGCCAGAAGAAAGGCCTGTGACCCACATGAGCATGGGTACTTTCCTTGTCCTCAAGCCTCCCAGCAAAAGGCACAGGCTCCTCACCCACAATGTCAGGAGAAGCCCCAAAAGGCTTAGCCTGCCCTGCAACCCAAGCCAGGGACAGGGGGTTTCGGCCCATCCTGGACCTCTGAGACAACACCTTCCTGGTGCGAGAAAAGTTCAAGATGATCTCTCTAGGGATCTTGCTCCCTTATCTTCAAAAGGACGATTGGCTGTGCTCCCTGGATCTAAAGGATGCGTAAACCCACATACCGCTCCATCCTGCCCACAGAAAATATCTCAGATTCATCCTGGGAGGACAGCACTTTCAATTCCGGTTGTTACCCTTTGGACTGGCCTCAGCACTCTGAGTCTTCACAATATGCCTTTCAGTGGTGGCTACCTATCTCAGAACACTGGGGCTTTTTGTCTTCCCTTACCTGGATGGCTGGCTCATAAAAAACACCACTCCAGATGGAGTCCTGCACTCAACACAGCACTCAGTACAATTGATCATCCGGGTGCTAGAGCTGTTAGGTTTCGTTGTAAACTATCCAAAGTCCCACCTTCAGCCCACCCAACGACTGGAGTTCATAGGGGCTCTCCTCGACATGACTCAATCAAAGGCATTTATCCCACTGGGCCTACTCTAGAGATTGATGGCTTTAGTCCGCGATACCCAGCGGCATCGATAGACAACAGTTCACGGTATACTGACTGGGCCACATGGCCTGTATGGTGCACATCACTCCCCTGGCTCATCTGTCGATGAGATGAGCTCAGTGGACATTGAGTACTCTATGGAAGCAGGCCACCAGCCGCCTCTGGGACCGGGTGGTGGTCCACCGTACCCCTTGTTCAGTCCCTGCATTGGTGATTGAATCCTCAGAACCTGCTCAGGGACCTCCCTTTTCAGAAGGTGCCACCGCAGAAGACATTGACTATGAACACATCCAGGCTGGGTGGGGGAACGCATTTGGATGACCCCCACACTCAAGGTGTCTGGTCCAAATAGGAAATGCGGCACCAGATCAATTTTTTGGAATTACGAGCCATAGCGAATGCTCTCAGGGCCTTCCGGAATCACCTGGCCAACCAGATTGTTGGTCTGAATAAGAACAATCAGATTGCGATATACTACATAAAAAAGCAAGGGGGCACAGATTTGTATCTCCTGTGCTAGGAGGCAGTCCGATTGTGGAAATTTGCTATTGCTCACGATATGAAATATCTCCAGGAACAAGCAGGAATGAGTCTTCACATGTGGGTACGTCGGCGCCGACGGAGCCTGCACGGGAATGCTCCCCAGCATCCAATCAGAAGGCTTTTGGGAGCATCCCTCGTGCCTGCGTGGTGACTTCCTGCCTTTCCACCTGCCTCTCCACAGTTTTCGTTTTTCCGCGGAGCCGGCAGGACGTACCTCCTGTCACCGCAGAAATTTTTTCTCAAATATCCTTTTGATTTTGTTTTCTTGTGGTCACTGCTTTTTCCCGCTGATACCGGCGTCGCCGGTGCGCTAATTTTCTTTATCCCTTCTTTTTCCTTCCAACAAAGAACCAGTTTTGGTTTCTCTTTAGAGGCCTACGGGCCCTTCCAACATGGAGCCTTCTTCCCCTAAGAAGTGCCTTCACTGTGGAAACTTAGTTTTTGTTTTAGACTCCAACGCCTGGTGTCTAACCTGTTTGGGGCCTGACCCTTGTTCCCCCAATTCATTGGGCTTTAATGTCGGGAGAAGACCTCTCTTTCGGGTGTCCCTCGACGCCGTCTTTCCTCCTGAGGTGCGGATACCGGTTTATTCTTCTCTCCGGGATCAGGTAACCCACAAACAGTCTGTTAAGACTAGCCAATCCTTGAGGGGTAAGTCTCATGCCCGGCATGATGACAGCTCCGGCCTTCCCCTCAAGACATCATTGGCAAGAAAACCCCGGCGGGAGTCTTCGGGCTCCAAAGCATTCACGGAGTTTCAGGTTGTTCCTGGGGTTCACTCCTCACAGAACATACCTGAGCCATGCTCGGGGGTGGTATCCGCTTCGAGCGGTACCGATCCCCCAGCATCGGCACCGGCTTCTAGTGCTCCACTCTTCGCCGAGGATCATCAACTGGTGTCCTCTGTGCCTTCGGGGCCGATCGACTCTACCCAGACTGGCTTTCCTGCACCTCGGCCATGTGCGGGGTCGGTACCAGCTTCGAGCGGTACCGATTCCCCGGCATCGGCGCCGGTGTCGAGTGACTTGCTCGTCACCGGGGATCAGCGTCGGGTGTCCTCGGTTCCTTCGGGGCCGATCGATCCGACCCGAACGGCCTCTCCGGCAACCCACCCAGGCGTGGGGTTGGTACCTGCTTCGGGCGGTGCCGATTCCCCGGCGTCGAGGCCAGTGTCTAGTGCTCCGCTCGTCACTAGGGGCCGTCATCCGGGGTCCCCGGGGCCCTCGGTCGATATGACCCGGACTGGGTTCCCTCAGCCCAGACCAGCCGCAGGGTGGGTTCCGGCTTCGAGCGGCGCCGATGCCCCGGCGTCGATGCCCCGGCGTCGGTGTCGAGTGTCCCATTCTCCACCGGGGCTCGTCGTCGAGTGTCCTGGGCCTCGGGGCCGACCAAGACGCCACGGTTGGGTTTTCCTCCATGCTCGGAGGGGGTACCGGCCTCGAGCGGTACCGATACCCCGGCGTCGGTGTCGAGTATTCCCCTCTTCGCCGGGTGTTGTCTGCGGACGTCCTCGGCGCCTTTGGCGCTGATCGAGGCGATTCCGCTTGACCTTCAGGGATCGGCAACGCCAGCGCCTCCCCCGGCGCCAGTGAACCCCAGGCGGGCATCGGTAACCTCACTCGGGTCGATGCCCAGTCTAGAATCGTTGTCCAGCCTGGATGACTGGGTTCCGCACACTTCGGGTCCGATCCATGTCCCCTCCGGCTACACGGTGCCAAGGATAATCACCGAAGCTCCCCGGTGGCCTCGGTACCGCCTCGGCAATCCCCGCTGCCTGCTCCGAGGACCTTACCGCCCCCCGGCGCCGGTATCGAGGTCGATTCCATCGGTGTCGTCGATCTGTTCGATGCCTAGCTTGGAATCGATACCGGGAACCAACGATGCAGTACTCACTGCCTCGAACCGGAGCAGTCTGTATCTCTCTCCCTCTAGCGGGCTTCCTCCTGGCGCTCAAGCTGCTGAAGCCACATCAGCATACCCAGGAATAGTTCACCTGGGAGATCCTTCCTTTCAGGAATTTCTCCTTGCTATGGCAGCCTTTCTTGCCATTCCTATTCCTGGTCCTACTCTTACCCAGAGTCCTGCAGAAGTAGCAAGCTTTATGCTTCCTTTGCACCCTTCCTTGCAGGATCTCCTTCTAGGGATTTGGCAGTCACCCCTGAGGGTTCCAGCACCTTCTACAGACATGCATGTTCTGTATCAGGTGCCCCCCTCGCCGGGGTTTCAGAAAAACCAGCTCCCACATCATTCTGTTGTAGTGGAGTCAGCGATGAGGAAAGTCAGGAGTAAGAAGAAGTATTCTTCCTACCCTCCAGGTCGCGCATCCAAGACACTGGATGCCTTTGGACGTCAAACCTTCCAAGCTTCGATGCTGGCTTCAAGGATTATCTCATATATTTTTTATATGAGTCTAACGCTTCGGGAGGTCACGGAGAAGTTATCTCTTCTGTCTCCCTTCTTGTCAGAACCTAGGGCCTCTGACTATTCCTTGCTTCTTTATCATAGCAGGAATATCGCTTGGTTTCTCTCCCGTGCTGCTCTAGATGCTTTCGAGTCTGTTAGCAGGTCCTCGGCTATTGCCATTGGAGCACGTCGTACAGCCTGGCTCCAGGCTTCAGACTTGAACAGATGGGCACAACATACACTGGGTAACTCTCCGTGTACTGGGGAAAATCTTTTCAATAGAGAGGCTTTACGTCAGGTTGCTCAGTGCTCCACTGACTTTCCTAAGTCTGGGAACCGTCCTAAGCTGCCGCCTTCTTCCCCAGGATGGAGGAAATGCCCTACCAAACCTTCTTTCCCTAGGAAAAGAAAGTGTCCTCCTCCTTCTGCCCATCCTCCAGCTGTGCCCCAGCCTGGGGCATCTTGTCCTGGTCTGAAGTTCCCAGGCTCTCACCAGGCTACCCAGAACCAACATCCATAGGCTACAATTTAACTTCTTATTACCAGAAGTTTGCTCTTCCACCGCTGCGCGGTGGTGTTCTTTCAGTATGACAGGATACTTTGCCCATGGGCTGCCATGCCCTCCTCTTCTTATTACTCGAAGGGAGATCGCCACTGTGGACATTCTTCCTTCAGCTGACTTGCCTTGTGGTACGTCACCCCAACCCCTATCTCTCAGGGTTCCCCTGCTGGAGCGGGTACAATACTGGAACATCTCTATCCCTTCCAGGGTAGATTTCCTGTTATCCTTAATGCATGCTCTGGACATCTGACAGGGCCAGGGTATCCGCGCTCCCTTTGTCTGCGTTTTCCCTGTTTTAATACGAGGGAATCCCCTCGGCCATTGGTTCAGTGGCTGGGCGTGCAGGAGCCCGGTGAGTGCTTTCTGCCTGCAAGCACTCTCTGCAGGCTGTCTTCTTCGGGCCATATCCTTTTATGACGTGGCGTCAGGCCTGACTCCTGACGTTTTTATCTCATGATTCTCCTCTATGATCTCTGCAACCGTCAGAGAAGCTTCCCACTATGGGGGGGGGGGGGGGGCTTCGTCTCTGGGGGTCCTCTTCATAGAAGCGGCTTGTATAGTCCTTCCAGGGCTATATAGCTAATTATGCCCTCTGGTCTTTTCTTTGGGATACCGAGGTCAAAGATTTCTGCGTGAATGTCCAAGGAGTTCCCAATCTGGCAGGACTCTACCCCCTTTTTTTCCTTGCAGCTTGGCATTCTGTTTTCTGCCCCGCTTGGACAGCGCATGCCCTTCTATTGGGCATGATACCCCTGAGTCCCTTGGCTGGGTCTTCCCGGTATCTTGATCTGTGCGCTTCTTGTCCTTGGGACACATCAGGAGCCTAAAGTACTCCTGGTGTGCTCTTACCAGATTGATGGCATCATCTGTTCCTCACGCAAACATGCTGCTCTTTCCATGGCTCTGCCTCCTGCACCGCAGAAATAAATTCTCAATATTCTTCTGGTGGGTATTGGATGAATCTTTTTTCCGTCACATCCCCCGTGGGGGTGTTTCTCCTGTGGCCCAATGGCAGGCCTGGATTCTCAGTATGACTTTTCATGTACTGAGTCTTCACATCTTTTGGTACCCTGGGAGGGCATAGGCCCTGCCCATCTATACTGTCCCTGTATATGTATACATATCTATATATATATATCTATATCTATCTATATATATCTATATCTATCTATATCTATATCTATCTATATATATATATATATATCTATATATATATCTATATCTATATATCTATATATATATATATATATATATATATATATATATATATATATATATATATATATATATATATATATATGCCGATCTTGCCTGGACATATCTATTCCGGTATGTATAGATATGTCTGCAGTCCCATGCCAAAATGGTTATCTGTATGCCGTATGGGTATGCGCATATTGGAAGAAGTCAAGCACACTGTGTTTTGCCTCTGTCCCCCTGACTGTCGACCTTCAAGTTTCTACTCCTTGAGAGGTCCAGACAGTCTGCTTGCCTGATTTATACGGCTCGGTAGCTGGGTCGGGTTATACTTCTACCGCTTCTATTTTTGGAGTGTGCACCTCCCTACCTGTGAGGTGTCTGCTTTCATGTCTCCCTATCTCTTACCAGCTAGGAATGACGGTGTACTCCTTCAGTATTCCGGAGCACGCTTTTGTTCTCCCTGGGAAAGGGGTTTCTTCTACACCTCCTCTTCCCTGCCGGACTGAGCTAAACTCCAGATCGGTCAGTCTTCCTCTTTTAGTCCGCAGTGTTACTAACTCTGTATCTGAAAGAGTCCTCAGCTTTTCCACATAAGCTTTCCATTGAAGACCTGCCGTTCTTCTCCTGCACCAGTTGTCACCTGGGTCACCTGCCCATTCGGGATTTGGGGCCTCATCCTCACTGCTGTGAAGTTCCCTTGGGGTTCCGCTACTGCGTCTTCAGTCACCTCCGTCACAGCTCTACTCCTACAATCCAGTAGGTAAGCTCTCTATTGTACTAGTGCATTAACTACTTAATGATAACTGGCATGCATTCTGAAGACTCACCTCCCCGGTAGTCTTTAGTTCTTGCTGTTCCTCTTCTCTTCTCAACTCCTACCCCCCATCCCTCAGGGGATGCCGGGATCCAGGTTGGGGAAATGTGTCTTCCCAGGGACGCGCATTTCAGGGGATCTCCCCTGGCACCCTCAGCTAGGGAGTCCCCACATGTGAAGACTCATTCCTGCTTGTTCCTGGAGATAGCACAGTTACTTACCTGTAACAGGTGATCTCCGGAACAGCAGGAATTAGTCTTCACAACCCTCCCACCTCCCCTAGGAGTTGAATCTACCTATCTCCTTTCCTCTTCCTCCCTCCTTTCCTCTTCCTCCCCTTCTGTCTCAGCTATGAAACTCAACTGGGGAGAGGCAGGTGGAAAGGCGGGAAGTCACCACGCAGGCACGAGGGATGCTCCCAAAAGCCTTCTGATTGGATGCTGGGGAGCATTCCCGTGCGGGCTCCGTCGGCGCCGACGTACCCACATGTGAAGACTAATTCCTGCTGTTCCGGAGATCACCTGTTACAGGTAAGTAACTGTGCTTAAGGGCCACATGTCTGTCAGTGGAGCAGAATATCCTAGTGGACCAGCTGAGCCACGTCCTCTAGCTGCACAAGTGGACTCTGAACAGGGATGTGGCCACGCAGATCTTTCAGAAGTGGGGTACCCACTCAATAGATCTGTTCACCATTCAGCACAACGTCCAAGTGGATGATTTCTGCTCCAGGGTCGCCTTGCGCAGCCAGCTGGCTCTGGATGCTTTCCTCCTGCACTGGGGGGGTAGCATGCCATGCACATATCCTCCCATACTCTCATAGCGAGGACCCTGCTAAAGCTTGAGATGGACAGGGAGTCGATGATCCTCATTGTGCTATATTGACCCAGGCAGCCAGAGTTTCCCATTCTGCTTTAACTCTCCCAGTGGGAACCTCTGCGGTTGGGCTCTGTCCCAGATCTTATATCACAGGAGGATAGGAGGATGCTCCACCCCAATGGCAGATCCTTGTCCCTCACTGTATGAATGTTGAGAGGCTAGTCCTGTCAGAGCTTAACCTGCTTGATGGCATGTTTGTTGGCCTCTAGGAGGATCTCGACGAGAAGGTCTTATGCTTTCAAATGGAAGAGATTCGCTTCCTGGTGCACAGCACAGGCGCTGAATCCCTTTACTTTTTCTGTTGACAGATTTCTTGAGTACCTCCTAACATCTTGGAGTCGGGTCTCAAGTCCAATTCAGTGCGATTGGGGTCTACCATTGCAATTTGAAGGGGAGGTCCATATCGACTCAGCCCTTAGAGTTTCGCACCATGCGAGGCTTGCTGCTCTTAAGACCTCCCTTCAAGCCTCCAGCGGTGGCTTGGAACCTCAGTATGGTTCTGGCATAGCTCATGTTGTCTCCTTTTGAGCCACTCAACTCCTGCCCCTTTGAAGTTCTTGACCTGAAAGGCCTTGTTCCTGGTGGCCATTACCTCAACATGCCATTAGTAAGCTCCAGGCTCTAGTGGCTCATCTACCATACACCAGGTTCCATCATTGCATAGTGGTCCTGCCCACTCATCCTCAATTCCTCCCAAAGGTGGTATCTGCTTTCCACCTGAATCAGTCAGTTGTTCTGCCAACCTTCTTTCCAAAGCCTGAAGCCTGTAGAGGAGAAGCAGCGCTACACATGCTGAACTGCAAGCAAGCCTTGGCCTTCTATCTAGAATGGATAAAGGCTCACTGAAGGTCAGTCCAGCTGTTTGTGTCTCTTTTGACAGCAAGCTCTGGGGGCTGCCGTTTCCAAACACACACTTTCAGTTTGGCTAGCAGACTGCATCTCTTTCGCTTATGCCCAGGCTGTCTGAACCTTGATAGTCATATCATGGCTGACAATGTCAGAGCCATGGCTGCGTTGGGGCCAACTTACACTTTGTCTCCATGGAAGAGATCTATAAGACTGTGACATGGTCTTCTGACCACACCATCACATTTCACTAGTGTCTGGATGGGGATTCCCGATGTGACAGCAACTCTGGTCTATCTGTATTTTGGCATTTGTTTGGAGATTAGAATACAACTCCATCCCATCAAGGCCCTACTGTCTGTGCAGGCTACCAAAAAAAAACAAAAAAACAAAGCGTCAAAGCATGAATGTTCATGAATGAAACTGTATGGTGAAGAAGCTGAATCCGTTGAGTTCCTCTTTGGGGACTACCAGTGTTGTACATAGTTGATTCTCCAGTTCTGGTTCACTTTGCCGCTGCTGGGCTTTTTGGCCTCCTCTGTTGTCGGTAGCCTGTAGCCTGGGAGTCTCATACTTGAAGACTTCATTCCTGCTTGTTCGTGGAGAAAAGGTAGTTACTCACCTGTAGCAGGTGTTCTCCGTAGACAGCAGGAATAAGTCCTCACAACCCTCCCACCTCCCCGAGGAGTTGTCTTCTGCTACAGCTTCTTGTATCTTAATGGAAAAAATGATACCACAACAGGCAGGAAGACAGGTGTGCAGACACAGTGGAGCCTCTCAAAAGCTTCCAATAGAAGCTGGGGGGAGGGGGCATACCCACATGGGGCTCAGTCTGTGATGTCACCTATACATGAGGACTTATTCCTACTGTCCACGGAGAGCACCTGCTATCTTTAACATAGAAACATGATGACAGAAAAAGACCACAAGGCCCATCTAGTCTGTCCTTCCATAACAACTACAACAGTCCACTTTTTACCTTTAGAGATCCTCTGTGTTGGTCCCATGCTTTTTTGAATTCAGTTACTGTCCTCATCTCTACCACCTCCTCTGGGAGACTATTCCACGGATCCACTACTCTTTCCGTAAAGAAATATTTCCGCATATCACTGAATCTATCTCCCTTCACCCTCATCCCATGTCCCCTCGTAGCAGAACTTGCTTTCAATTGAAAGAGGCTCTCTCCCTGAACATTTATGCCACAGAGGTATTTAAACATCTCAATCATATCACCTCTATCCCGCCTTTCCTCTAAGGTGTACATATTAAGATCCTTAAGTCTGTCCTCATATGCTTTATAATGAAGCCCATTAATCATTTTAGTAGCAACCCTCTGCACCGACTCCATCCTGTTCACATCCTTTTGAAGGTGCGGTCTCCAGAATTGCACACCATACTCCAAATGAGGTCGCACCAAAGACTTATAGAGAGGCATTATCACCTCCTTTTTTCTGCTAGCCATTCCTCTCCGTATGCACCCAAGAATCCTTCTAGCTTTTGCCGTCGCCTTTTCTACCTGTTTAACTACTTTAAGATCATCAGACACAACCACGCCTAGGTCCCGCTCTTCTTTAGTGGACAAAAGTACTTCACCTCCTATACTGTATTGCTCCCTTGGATTGCTGCAGCCCAAATGCATGACCTTACATTTTTTAACATTAAATCCCAGCTGCCAAATTCTAGACCATTCTTCAAGCTTAGCTAGATCCCTCCTCATGTTATATCTACACCTTCCTGGGTGTCTACTCTATTGCAGATTTTGGTATCATCCGCAAAGAGGCAAACCTTACCCGACAGCCCTTCCGCTATATCACTAACAAAGATGTTAAAAAGAATCGGACCAAGGACAGATCCCTGGGGCACACCACTGGTAACATCCTTCTCCTCCGAGTGAGCTCCATTTACTTGTACTCTTTGTCGCCTCCCACCCAACCAATTTCTAACCCAAGCAGTAACTTTAGGGTCCATCCCTAGGGTGCTCAGTTTGTTTATAAGTCGCCTGTGAGGAACAGTGTCAAAGGCTTTACTGAAATCTAAATACACCACATCTAGAGCTCTCCCTCGGTCCAACTCCCTGGTCACCCAGTCAAAGAAATCAATCAGATTTGTCTGACAAGACCTGCCTCTGGTGAATCCATGCTGCCTCGGATCCTGTAATCCGCCGGACTCCAGAAACCTCACTATTTTCTCTTTCAGCAGCGTTTCCAATAATTTACTCACCACCGAAGTTAAACTAACCGGCCTGTAGTTTTCAACCACATCCTTACTTCCGCTTTTGTGTAAAGGCACCACATGAGCCTCTCTCCAGTCCTTTGGCACCACTCCCAACTCCAACGAGGCATTGAAAAGGTCCGTCAGTGGAGTTGCTAGAACGTCCCCAAGTTCCCTCTGTATTCTAGGGTGTATCCCATCCGGTCCCATCGCTTTGTCTACTTTAAGTTGAGCTAGTTTCTCACAAACACAGTCTTCTGAAAATTGTTCAAGATGTCCCTCGCTTCTGTTCTTATTTGTGGGTGTTTTCTGAGGTCCTGCTCCTGGTTCTTCATCTGTGAACACAGAACAAAAATATTTGTTAAGCAATTCCGCTTTATCCTTATCAGCTTCTACATATTCCCCCCCTGCACCCTTGAGTCTGACAATACCACTTTTGCCCTTCCTCTTCTCACTAATATATCTGAAAAATGTCTTATCCCCCCATTTTATTGCATTGGCTATTTCCTCCTCCTTTTGAATCTTTGCCTTCTTGACTACTTTGCTAGCTTCTCTAAGTTTTTCCAAATACAGATGCCTGTCTTCCTCTCTCTGTGATCTCTTGTATTTCATGAAGGCCTCCCTCTTTTTCTTCACTTTTTCAGCTACTTCCTTCGAAAACCATAGCGGTCTCCTGTTCCTTTTGCCTTTATTTACCATTTTAACAAAAAGGTTGGTTGCCTTTAAAATACCCCCTTTCAGTTTTGCCCACTGTTTTTCTACATCCCCCAGCTGTTCCCATCCCACTAACGACTCCCTGAGGTATTGGCCCATCTTCGCAAAGTTAGTCTTCCTAAAGTCTAAGATCTTCACCTTGGAATGGATTCTAACAGCCCTAGTCCTAATACTGAACCACACCATCTGGTGATCACTGGATGCAAAATGATCTCCCACTACAACATCAGAAACACTTTCACCATTGGTAAGCACCAAGTCCAGTATGGCCCCTTCACGTGTGGGGTCTGTTACCAATTGCCTGAATAGTTCTCCCTGTAGAGAATCCAGGATCTCCTTACTTCTAGATGATACTGCAGCAGGAATGTGCCAATCAACATCTGGCATATTGAAATCTCCTAGCAGTAGCACTTCCCCTTTCCTAGCAATGCTGCGTATGTCTTCAATTAACTCTGTCCACCTCTTCCTCTTGTGAGGGAGGTCTGTATATCACACCAATGCAAATAGATTTCTCTTTCCCTCTTTCTAGTTTAACCCACAATGCCTCCTCTCTCCCTTTTAAGCTCTGTAATTCCAAAGCTTTAATAGTAGTTTTTACATATAGTGCCACTCCTCCTCCCCTTCTTCCTACCCTGTCCTTTCTAAATATAGTTACATCCCAGTCATGGTTTTCGGTGAACCATGTTTCTGTAACTGCCACTAAATCCAAGTCAGCCACTCCCACCAAAGCTTCAACTTCAGGGATCTTATTTCCCATGCTACGGGCATTAATACACACTGCTTTCCATATGTTACCCCTGTTACCCATTTCCATAAAGGTATTTAATGTATCACCTACCTGGGGGCTTTCACTTACCTGGGGGCTTTCTTCACCCATCCCCAACGAATCTAGTTTAAAGCCCTCTTCAGTAGATTAGCCAGTCTACTACCAAAGATGCGTTGACCTTTCTTGGACAGATGGATGCCATCTCTGCTCTGCAACCCTTGGAACAGCATCCCATGGTCTAGGAAACCAAAACGCTCTCGAAGACACCATCCACGCAACCATGCATTCATCTCCAGGATGCGAGCCTCTCTGCCTTGGCCTTTACCCTCAACAGGGAGGATTGAAGAGAACACCACCTGTGCACCTACCTGCTTCACCCTCTGTCCCAGAGCCATGAAGTCACTTTTGATACGTTCCGAGGTATACCTGGCAGTATCATTTGTTCCAACATGGATTAGCAACATTGGGTAATAGTCAGTGGGCTTGATGAGTCTCGGCAAACTCTCCGTAACATCTTGGATCTTGGCACCAGGCAGACAGCATACCTCTCTGGACATCAAGTCTGGTCGGCAGATATAAGCACATTCCAAAAAACTTTCCATTTGTTAGTACAGCAGTTGTAAATTCCCTCCCTTTCTCTGTCTCTTTTTCTCTTTGCAGTGGTCTTAAAGACCATGTGTGCCACCCCACAGGTAGTATTCTGCTAATTAAGGTGAACTCTCCTAGTTACTGTCATAAATGTGAGAGCTGACCTCTAGCCAAGCTGAAATCTACCAAACAGCTACAGGGCATACTCTATATGGAAATTTTCTTTCATTATTTATGTATTTGTAGCAAACCTCCGGCATTGGTAACAGAACCCACACATAAACATGCCGTACTGGATTTGGTGCTCACCAATGGGGAAGGTGTTTCTGATGTTATAGTGGGAGATCATCTCGCATCCAGTGATCACCAGATGGTGTGGTTCAATATTAGGACTAGGGCTGATAAAATCCATTCAAAAACTAGGGCCTTAAACTTTAGGAAAATTAATTTTGCCAAGATGGGACAAAACCTCAAGGAGCCATTAGCAGAATGGGAACAGCTGGAGGGTATAGAAAAACAATGGGAAAATTGAAAGGAGATATTTTAAGGGCAACAAAACGTTTTGTTAGAAAGGTAACTAAATGTAAAAGGAAAAGGAGGCCACTATGATTCTCAAAAGTAGCTGAAAAGGTGACGAAAAAGAGGGTGGCCTTCATAAAACACAAGAGATCACAGAAAGAGGAATCTATATTTGGAAAAAACCTAGAAAGCTAGCAAATATGCAAAAAGAAGACGAAATAGCCAATGCAATAAAATGGGGGGATAAGACATTCTTCAGATATGTTATTGAGAGGAAGAAGGGCAAAAGTGGTATTGTAAGACTCAAGGATGAAGGGGAGGAATATGTAGAAGCTGATAAGGATAAAGCAGAATTGCTTAACAAATATTTGCCGTGCCTTGGATTGTTGATGTTTTGAATTGTTGCCTTGATTTCTTCCGGATTATATAGTGCCTTTTTTCTACCAGTAATACTACTAAGACTATGGACTAAGTTTTCGATTTCTGCTTATGTGGCTGCTGGTACCTGATAAGCCTATGAAATGTGCTGCCTGGACTTTATAAGCTAAGTGCAGATTTTCCTTTTTTCTCTGTGTCTTTGTGGCTTACTTGATGGTGTTTCACATAATTTGACGTCTATGGAAGTCTTATTTTTATAAGAATAAATAGGAATTCCTTGTTAAATGAGGAGCATTCGCTTCTCCAGACAGTTTCCAACAAAAAATTGAGGTCTATTTCGTTCCTAATTCTTAGGCTCTTGATATTTCTCCTGGCTATACTTTTATTGGATTGATTTCCCAGGCTGGGAATCTTTGGTGATTCATTTTTTACTTTAGAAAAAAGACAGGATAGAGGACATATGATAGAGACGTTTAAATACATCCGTGGCATAAATGTACAAGAGGAGAGCTTAAATGCATAAGAGGAGAGCATCTTTTGATTGAAATTAAACTCTGCTACAAGGGGGCATAGGATGAGGGTGAAAGGGGATAGACTCAGGAGTAATATGCAGAGATATTTCTTTACGGAAAGAGTGGTAGATGCGTGGAATAGTCTCCCAGAGGAGGAAGTAGAGACAAGGACAGTATCTGAATTCATGAAAGCATGGGACAAACACAGATTCTCCAGGACAAAGCAGGAAGTCAGTCCTCACATATGGGTGACGTTGGCGCTGACGGAGCCCCCGTGCTGAGCATTTCCCCAACTTTCAAAGAAAGCCTTTGGGAATGCAGCACACCTGCGCAGTCCCCTTCCCGCCCAAGGGTGCCATCTTGCTCAGTCTTTCGTTTTCCGCGGAGCCCGAAGGACGTGAGTTCGTGTCACCCGGGAAAAGTTGATTTTTTTTTCTACGATTTTCGCGGCGTCCGGTTCGACGCCAGTTCCCCTTCCCGTCTAGGCTCGGTACTCCGGTATCGAATCTGGAGTTTTGATTTTTGGTTTTTGTCCTTAGTGACTAGCGTTCGCGCTCTTTTTGTGTTTTCACTGGCAGCCCGGCCTTTTGACCTTGAAGGGGCCCTTTTCCCCCCCATGGCTGCCAGCGGATTCAAAAACTGAGATCGGTGCAAGAAACTTATGTCTCTCACCGACACACATGACTGCTGCCTCCGATGCCTTGGGCCCGACCATGACCCGCTGGCCTGTGGCTCGTGCAGCGAAATGTCGTCGAAGGCACTTCGGAGCCGTCAGCATCAACGTGAGAGAATTTTCTCTGACTCCGCGTCCGGCCAGGCCCGGACTTCGTCAGAGGCCCCTTCCAACAGGTGTTACCCCAAGCAACCCTTACAACAGATGCCTCTCCAAGAGGTTGGGGAGCTCATCTTCAAGATCTCTCCACTCAAGGCATCTGGTCTCTACAGGAGACATCTCTACATATCAACCTCTTAGAGCTGAGAGCATTTTTTCTAGCTCTCAGAGTCTTCCACACCCTGCTCAGCTACAAGACAGTCCTCATCCACACAGACAACCAAGTAGCCATGTTCTACGTGAACAAGCAGGGCGGGACTGACTCTCTGTCGCTTTGCAACGAAGCTCTGAGATTGTGGGCCTTCGCCAGAGAGCATCAAATTCATCTCATGGCAGTGTATCTTCCAGGGGTTCAAAACTCTTGGGCAGACAGACTCAGTCGAGTTCTGCTTCCACACGAATGGTCCCTCCATGGGGACCAAATAGCCAGGATCTTTCGAATCTGGGGAACCCCAGACATAGACTTGTTTGCAAGTCCGTGGAATGCCAAACATCCCTTGTTCTGTTCCAGAATTCCGTGTCAGGGAGTTCAGGCCAGGGATGCCTTCCTCCTCCATTGGGGGCAAGACTTCCTCTATGCCTTTCCACCCATTCCCCTGATTCCCAAGACACTCTTCAAACTTCAGAGAGACAAGGGATCTATGATCCTCATAGCACCACATTGGCCACGCCGTGTGGTACCCTCTACTTCTGCATCTCTCTCAAGCTCCCTCCCTGGACTTGGGATCTGCTCCAGACCTCCTGTCCCAGGAGGAGGGAACGTTGTGGCACCCAAATCCCCAGTCTCTTCACCTCAGAGCCTGGTTGCTGAAGGCCTAGACCTTCAAGATTTGCATCTTTCTCAGCAAGTGAGGGATATCCTTCATGCTTCCAGAAAGCCTTCCACTAGACGTTCCTATGCTTTTAAATGGAAAAGGTTTACCATTTGGTGTGCAGAGAAGGGTCTTAACCCTCTTGCAATACCTCTGAATTCTTTACCAGAGTATTTGCTGCATTTATCCCATGCAGGCCTTAAAACAAATTCAGTAAGAGTCCATTTGAGTGCTATAGCAGCATCCCTTAAACCTCTCAATGGACAGCCTGTTTCCTCTCATCCTCTTATAGCAAGATTCATGAGAGGCCTTCTTTTGACTAAACCTCCCATCAGACCACCTCCAGTGGCATGGGACTTGAATCTGGTTCTTGGCCAGCTTATGCAGCCACCCTTTGAACCCCTAGCCACTACCTCCTTGAAATTCCTTTCCTGGAAGGTTATTTTTCTCATTGCAGTCACTTCAGCTCGCCGCATCAGGGAGCTGCAAGCCTTGGTGGCTAATCCTCCTTATACAAGGTTCCATCATGACAAGGTAGTCCTCAGGGCTAATCCACACTTTATGCCTAAAGTGGTCTCACCTTTTCATCTGAACCAGGAAGTTTATTTACCTGTCTTTTTTCCAGGACCTCATGTTTCAAGTGCAGAGAGGAATCTTCATACCCTGGATTGTAAAAGAGCTCTTGCTTTTTACTTACAAAGGACACAGCAACATAGAAAGTCCTCTCAACTCTTTGTTGCTTTTGATCCCTCTCATTTAGGACTTCCAGTCTCTAAGAGAACTCTGTCCAATTGGATTGCTCAGTGTATTTCTTTTGCCTACCAGAGTAAGAACCTTTCTCTGGAAGGCCATGTCACGGCTCACAATGTGAGGGCCATGGCAGCCTCTATGGCTCATCTAAATTCTGTGTCCATCGACCAAATCTGTCGAGCGGCCACCTGGGCCTCGGTTCATACCTTCACAGCCCATTACTGCTTGGACAAGGACTCCCGCTGGGATGCCTTGTTTGGTCAGGCTGTTCTCAAACACCTGTTCCATACCTAACCAACTCCTACCCTCCATCCCTGGCTGGATGCCTGAGATTCATGAGTGGAGGTAGAGCCCTTCCCAGGGACTCACAACCTGGGTGATCTCCCAGGCATCTCTAGCTGGGGAGTCCCCATATGTGAAGACTCATTCCTGCTTGTTCCTGGAGATAGCACAGTTACTTACCTGTAACAGGTGATCTCTGGGAACAGCAGGAATAAGTCTTCACAACCCACCCACCTCCCCTAGGAGTTGTATCTCTCTATCTTTCTTTCCTTTCCTCACTCTCTCTTTGTCTCAGCTTTAAAACTCGAACTGGAGGGAGGCGGTTAGGAAAGGCGGGAAGGCAGCGCAGAGGCGCTGTGGGATGCTCCCAAAAGCTTTCCTTTTGGACGCTGGGGAGCGTTCCCGCGCAGGCTCCGTCGGTACCGACGTACCCATATGTGAAGACTTATTCCTGCTGTTCCCAGAGATCACCTGTTACAGGTAAGTAACTGCTTTACAGGTGAGTAACTACTCTAAATCTCTAAAGGAAAAAAAGGGGACCATTGTAGTCGATATGAAAGGGTGGACTAAATAGGCCATGTGGTCTTTTTCTGCTGTCATGTTTCTATGATAGGCAGTTTTTCTTTTTTCCCCTACTTAAAAGCTGAAAAATTTTTATATAGAGAGTGGAAAGCAGCATAATAAATTATAGCAACTTACTTGGATTTAACATTCATCCCACCTCTACTGTCAGGCCTATGATCTTCCCATTCCTTCCGACCTCCTTCCATCAAGATGTCACTAAACTATCTTCCTTTGCAATATCCCCTGTTCTGACTGATAGTCTGGATGCAGTCTCCTCTTCTCCCCCCCCCCCAAGTCTTACCTATCCCCTTTGTCTTTTATATGTAGCGTCCCTCCTGTGTCTATTGCTGTCCTTTCTATCCTTCTCTCTTCCTTTCTACTGCTCTCCTATCATATTGATGGCATTCTTTTTCCTCCTTTATTTTCACCAGCTGCACCCTGTTAGTATTGTACACCGCTGTGACACTCCGGCAACAGACGGTATATCAAATGTTACAAATAAAGATAGAGAGAGTTCTTTTAGACCTTGAACCTACATTTTTGCATAATTGATTTGTTTGTATATGTTATATTAAAGAGATGAAGTTGTTACAGGTTCCACAGTCTCTCTGTATTATGATAAGTTGGTTTCTGTGTTTCAGTAATATAAAAACTTCCAAAGGTGGTAAAAAAAGTGATGAGGGAGAAGACGATGACTCTGACTGGGATATTGCTGATGAGGGGGACCTGGACAATGAAGAAGTTTCCCTGAGCAATATGGATGAAGATGATTTTGGAGAAGATGTTGGTGAGACAGGAGGCTCATTTCTGGATCTTTCAGGTGATGAAAATGAAGATTGTCAACGTAAGGTCATCATTTACAGAATTATAATATGTAACAATTTTAGTTAAAAATTTTGTTATTCTTGATCTCTAATTGCTCTATCCATATGCATGCATGCATTCATACTTCCTACACTATAGAAACCTTCTTCCATCTGTTATACGCTTTACCATAATCAGCAAATGGAGCCCCACCCCTTTGGGTTGCTAACGCAGCTAAAATTGGGCCTCATCCACTACAGTACTGGTCACTCCTTAGCACAAGCTTGATTCCTTTTTGGCTGCCACTATGGACCTGAACCTGACTGCCATGGTACCCAATCATGCTGGAATGGTCCTGTCAAGTGAGATTGTTAAAACACTGTAGCTGACCAAACTAGATGTATTACCACAATAAAATACAAGAAAAACCTGAGATCTGGGCCAAAAATATGCAATCAGAAAAACAAATACCCAATCTATTAGACCGTGTGCCGCCTAACCCGCGAGGTGGGGATCATGTTCAATATTTACAAAGACATGAACAACGATGGATTTTTTTGTTAAACACGGTCCACCCGGCGGGTCTTTATATGCAAGTAGATTGGCACACCATATTTTAGAGGCACTTAATGAATATGTAGCCTTTCAGTTGGGATGGAGCTTCTGAACAGTAACTCCTCCTCTTGACTATTTGATTGGCTAAAGGTCAGCTGCCTATCTTGGTGTTTGTTACTGAACAGCTGTGCAAGCGTCGTTGATGTTGGGATATTTAAACCGTTCTCTTCAGAACGCTTCTTTGATGGCTGATGACTGTCCACGCAGTGCTTGACCTGAAGCAGGGTGTTTAATTTGAAGAACCCAAAACGTGTCACGTCGATTTGACTGCAGTGGTGCTGGGTGCAGCCTTGAGAAAGCTTTTCTTCAGCTAAGTACAAGCTGTTTTACAAAAGTTTCTTCATTAAAATGGATGGGACACAGCAGTGAAAGGGTTATCCCTTCTTACTGTGCTGGCATTTCCGACAAAAAAACAAAATTATTGTTAGATTTATCTGATGAGTTGGTTATTCTAATAGATTGGGTATTTGTTTTTCTGAAAGCTAGATGTATGACTGTTCTTCACCTAGGCTGGCTCCTGCTCCTTTAACTGCTGCATTCTCACCAAATAGTACAGCAAGCATCCAGCACCATTTCTTTATGACAGCTAATTTTGTCCTTACAACAGTTTACCTGAGCAAAATTTTACTAGGGAGCACAACTTAACTGAGCAAATCCTTTTATTCACCGAGAACATGCAGGAAGTCAGTCCTCGCATATGGGTGACATCAGCACCAACGGAGCCCTCTCAGAAGCATCCTCCCAGCTTTCAAAGAAAGCCTTAGGGAGATGACACCACACATGCGTGGTCCCCTTCCCGCCCAAGGGTGCCATCTTGCTCAGTCTCCTTTTTTCTGCGGAGCCCTTCAGATGTTCATCTGGCTTGTCTCCGGAAAAAATTGATTTTTCTCTCCAAGTTTCACCTCCGGTATCGCACCGATACTGTCAGACGGTTGCCTGGGTGAGAATCTTCACACTCTTGGCAAGTGCATATTTCTATATGATTTGCAAGGTATTGTGGGCAATGTAGTTCATTCACACCAGACACAGCTGCTGACAATAATTTAGTTGTGCTCTTGGGTAAAGCCAATAAGATATTTATTTATGGGGTTATTTCTCCCAACACAGATATGCTTGGTAGCACATAAAATCAGGTAACTTGCTTTCAGTGTTAACTTGGAAAAACAAAGTCAAAATCAGGAAAACAACAAATGAAAAGCCACAAAGCAAGAAACAAACTGTTCTTTTCAGATTAACCTCTGATTACTTCCCACACAGATACAGAAGTGATTCTCTCCTAGCTCACAAGCAATTAGGTAAGGCTTAATTGCTAGCAGTTATCCAGCTGAAACCCCTTAGCTGGCTTGCTTTCCACTGTGTGGGTCAAATCCTGCTTCAGGAGCTTTTCTGAGTAGATTAAAGAACAAATTTGTATTTCTTTGTGATGGTTGCTGTACTTTATAACAGAAAGTTACCAACGGAGTTTAGATAGAGAACAATCCATATAAATACATTCTTCATCTACAATCATTTCCCCATCTTCAACAAGCATAGGTTCAATATCATGGATTGGCACAGATGAATCTCTCAATGGAGCATTTTCAGGAGAATACTTGTTTCCCTGCTGTCTTTCAAGGTTATAGCTAGGGCATAGATCAGTGTTCATACCTGAGCTTCCATTGCTGCTAGAGTTCCTCTCTATATAGCCTGGCCAGTATGTAGTCCAGTTCTTATGTCCAGCCTTCCAATCCAGATCCCTGGACACTGGATCTCTCTTTATTTATTTATTTATTTAACAGTTTCTTATATACCGCCCCTTTCAGAGATCAGGGGCGGTTCACATCGAACAAAAATCAATATACTTCTGTATATTTTACATGGAACTTGTGTTAACTATATACACGTTTAGTTACATTGAACATGTTTTGAACATTAACTAGAATAACTATATACACGTTTAGTTACATTGAACATGTTTTGAACATTAACTAGAATAACACTTTTCAAACTATGTACAGGTCATCATAACATAATTGAGTTACCGGGATTTATTTACAATAGTGATATAGCCGTTTGTTTGTGTAAATCTTTGTCTGTAGGGTAAGGTAGAGTAGAGTACCTAAGACCTTCTGGCACAGGTCTTAGGGTCCCTTCCACGTGCAGCCGTCTCCCTCACAGGTAGCCTCTGGTGATTCCTAGCTCTGCAGCACCATTCCTCTGGCTTTCTCCAGTCCAATGGTGTATGCTGGCCCTTGGAATACCTCCCAGTATACGTACTGCTTTGGACTCTTCTAGACCTCTCAAAGGCTTTTCTCTTCCTTCTTCCAAAGGGTCTCTTTCCCTCTCTGTCCGTCCGGTTTGGCTTCTGCTTCTGATGATCCTTCAGATGAAACTGATGATCAAACTCAAGCTGATTCTCAGGATACTGAGGACAATTCTCTGGATATCCAAGGTGATCATGAAGATGGTCATCTGTAGAATAAACTCTACTCTTATTCTGCTTAGATGAGTGATCCTCCCTAACACAGCGCAGCTGTGCTGAATCAGGCCCTGCCCTTTGAGATGAGTGCTTAGGGATTACCTCATAGCCCTCCTGATTGAACACACGTTTCCTCACTTCAGCTCCTCTAATGGCTGTTGGAAACCTGGTGCATTCTGGGACTGGTAGTCTTTTATGGCAAAATTCTGTTTTCATATTTCTACCAGAACTGACAGGTTGCTTGTTCAGAGTCACTTCACATTTTCTATAGCTCCTTCCTGAGCTATGATAAGCTTCTTTATCACAGTATTCTTACTGCCTACTGACCTCGTTGCCTAGGCATCGAGTTCGGTCTGTTTTTGTAGTTTTCATTCTTTTCCTGGCGTCTTCACACCTTTTTTCTCCCACTGGCAGCCTGGAGAGTCTTCGACCTTGCAGGGGTACTTTTTTCTCTCATGGCTACCAGTGGCTTTAAGAAGTGTGATCGGTGCTCCAAAATTATGTCTTGACCGACACACACGACTGCTGTCTCCGCAGCTTTGGGCCAGACCATGACCTAGCAGCCTGCGGTCTCTTCAAGAGGATGTCCAGTAAGGCCCTCAAGAGCCGCCAGCAGCAGCACGATAAGTTTTCCCCAAGTCCCCGGGGCCTCCAAAGGCCAGTGCCTCGTTTGAGGCCCCAATATCTTGGGTGGAGCCTTCCAAATCCGAGCCTCGTCGTGGGTCCTCAGAAAGGGAGCCTCGTCGTGGGTCCTCAGAAAGGGAGCCTCCCTCGAGGGAACCCAGGAAGAAGAAGAAACCTTTGAAGGTGGCGTCTTTGGACTGTTCTGACCGGCTGGGTGCTCCCCGGGCCTGGTCCCACAGTCCAAGACATTTGCCCGAGTGTGATAAGGAAGCTTATCATAGTTCAGGAAGGAGCTATAATAGAGGTGAATTGGCTCTGAACAAGCAACCTGTCTTTGCTGGTAGAAATAATAAAACAGAATGTTTCCATAAAAGACTACCAGTCCCAGAATGCACCAGGTTTCCAACAGCCACTAGAAGAGATGAAGTGGGGAAACGTGTGTTCAATCAGGAGAGCTATGAGGTAATCCCCAAGCACTCATCTCCAAGGGCAGGGCTTGATTCAGCACAGCTGCGCTGTGCTAGGGTGGAGCAGCCCTCTAAACAGGTTAAAAGTAAAGCAGGAGGAGCAGAGGCCAGAGCTCAAGGACAGAGAGAGCAAGAAGCAACTTGGAAGAAGGAATAGAAAAGCATCTTGGAGGTCTAAAGGAGTCCATAGCAGTACGTGTGCTGGGAGGCATTCCAGAGGCAAGCATACTCCATTGGACTGGAGGAAACCAGAGGAGTGGGGTTACAGAGCCAGGAATCCCCGGACGGCACCTGTGAGGGTGACGGCTGCATTTGGAAGGGGCCCTAAGACCAGTGCAAGAAGGTATGTGAAGTGAGACCCAGTGTCCAGGGATCTTGATTGGAAGGCTGGACATAAAAACTGGACTACATACTGGCCAGGATATTTAGAGAGGAACCCTAACAGCAATGGAAGCTCAGGTATGAACACTGATCTATGCCCTAGCTATTCACTTGGAAGACAGCAGGGAAACAAGTATTGTTCTGAGAATGCTCCATTAAGAAATTCCTCTGTGCCAATCCATGATATTGATTCTATGATAGTTGAAGAAGAAGGGGATATTGTAAATGAGCAGTGTGAATACATGGATTGCTCTCTGTCTAAACTTCTGTGGTAATATACTTTTACAAAATACAACAACCATCACAAAGAAATATAAACTTGTTCTTTGATGTACTCAGAAAAGCTTTTGAGCAGGATTTGAGCCACGTTTAGAAAGTAAACCAGCCAAGAGGTTTGCAGCTGGTTAATTGTTAGCAATTGAGCCTTGCCTAATTGCCTGTGAGCTCTGAAGAGACACTTCTGGGTGTGTGTGAAAATACCAGAAGTTAGCCTTGAAAAAGAACAGTTTTTCATTACTTTGTGTGTTTTGTTTGTTTTTGAAGTACTGCTAAAAAGATATTAGCAGTACTTCTGTTCCCATCAAGGTCTTCATGATTTGATTTGATTGCTTAAGAAGTTCAGTTGTTGTTTTTCCTGATTTTGTTTTTCTAAGTATAATTCTGAAAGCAAGTATCCTTTCTGTGCTACCAAGCAAATCTGTGTTGGGAGAAATAATCCCATAAATAAAATACATTTTCTTTGCTTTACACTCGAGCAAGCACAACTAATTTATTTATTTATTTATTTTATTTATTTATTTAACAATTATTTCTATACCGCTCTTTCCCAAGTATCAAGTGCGGTTTACAATGAACAGTAAGTTATATGGTATGTGAAATAGCATACCTAGTCATTTTACATAGAACAGATGGAACTATTTACAGGTAACAATATAAAGTTTGAACAGTAAACTATTTGAACATATTTACATTGTAGGTATTTATAAAATATATCGTAGATCAATTGTGAATGCATAAGTTATTTTAAAGTCACAAATTTATTGTGAACGGCTGATTCTGGTATGAATGGACTACATTTCCCACAATCCTTTGCAAGTCATACTAATATTTGCCTTTGCCAAGACTGTGGACATTCTCACCCAGCGCCCCCGTTTACACCAAGGCATCTGAGAAGGAGCAGCCTGTGAAGGTCCCCCGGAAATATATCCATCCGTGGACCGGCCTCGGTCCACAGATACTTTCCTCATCGAGGATTCCACCTTGGGGGAGCCGGCATCGGGCCAGAGTCCCTCTGTGCCCGCGCCGAAGGCTGCGGAGCCTTCTGGTCTGGAGTCCAGAATGGCAGCCCTGGAGCGCAATTCGTCTGCCTTCATGAACCAGCAGCAAGATGTCCCCGGAGGCCGAGCTAATCCTCAAGGTCCTTTGGCCTCGAGTCAATCCTCAGCCGAGGTCGTGATCCAAGTCCCGCTCCACGGGACCGCAGTCATCCCCGGCAAGTCTTCCAGGCACCGACTGCAGGATTTCGGGGGCCCCGAGGCCTGCAGAGCAGCCTTCCTAGGAGTCCTCGACGGACTATTCCGAGTGGGAGACGGAGGACAAGGAGTCCCCTAGATACTGGTCGCCACTGCGACATCCCATCCAACTCTCCCGTCTCGGAGCCTCGACTGCGGTCCCTGCCCGAGGATTTTGTCAAGGAAATGTCTAAGGCCCTGGCATTCCCGACCGAGTAGGAGGAAGACCCTCGGGTGGATGAGTTGGAAATCCTCCAATATGAGACCCCTACGTGGGAATTGCTCATGGTGCCCATCCTTCCAATCTGGAACAGCCGATGCTCTGAATCTGGGAGACTATGGCTTCGGTGCCGGTGGTCAGCAAACGGCTTGACTCAATGTAGCGAGTTCGCTGGAGCCCCGGGCTTCCAAAAGTCACAACTGCCGCATAACTCCATGGTGATGGAGTCGGCCATGCTTCGGCTGAAAAGGCAGAAGACGCAGTCCTCGGTGCCCCTAGCAGGGAGGCCTGCACCCTGGATGCCCTCAGCAGAAAGTGCTACCAGGGCTCAATGCTCATCGGCCGCATCCAGGCCTACCAGCTGTACATGGGCATGTACCCGAGGGAGCTGGCGAAGGAACTCGCCAGATTCTCGGCTGGTCTCTCCGAGGAACTTTTGCAGTGGTTCAAGAACCTGACCAAAGCAGTCCGTGAATGCTCCAAATTCATGTCTCGGGCGGCCTATGATGGGTTCCATTCCGCGGCTGGAGTAGCAGCGGCTGGCATCGGTGCACGCCGCCAAGCTTCGCTACAGTTGTCCGACTTCGAGCAGTGGGTTCAGGACAAAATGGTCAATGTCCCCTGCCAAGGAGATAATCTCTTTGGCAAACCCATGACCGACCAGGCTGCCGAGCTGGAGACAGAGTTCATGACAAAGACCAGGCTCTCTTAAAAGATCGCTGCCCCTCCCCCCCCCCCCCCCGATGGAAAGACTCAGATAAAAAGTCCTTCAATCCGAGGAAGAGAGCTGCTTACAGAAACTCCCCAGCTCCCCAACAGGATCAGCAGGCCAAGGGACATGGGCATTGCCCACATAAGCAGAAGGCTCCAAAACCCCAGGCACAGGCTCCAGCCCAGCCAGGGGGGAGTTTTTTCCTCCTTGAGCATAGCCTTTCTACCCCAAGGAGATCAGCAATCCCACAGGGGGGCGTTTGGCCCTCTATGCCCAGAGGTGGGTGACCATCACCACCGATTCCTGGGAACTTCGGGTAGTTAGGGAGGGTTATCTCCTCCACCTGACTCGGACACCTCCCCCTTATTTCCCGGGAGAGCCCCTCAGGTCTCCCCTCCACCAGGACATTCTGAAGGTGTTGGCAGGTCTTCTCGAGGACAAGGCGTGGGAACTGGTGTTCCACCACTTCAAGGGCAAGGGGTTCTACTCCAGGTTCTTCCTTATGCTGAAAAGGACAGGGGGCCTAAGGCCCATCCTCAACCTTCACCAACTCAACAAATTTCTGGTGAGGGAGACATTCAAGATGCTTTCCATTGGAACATTGCTGCCATACCTCCAGCAGGGAGACTGGCTATGCTCCTTAAACCTCAAGAATGCTTATACTCACATCCTCATCCACCCCAACCACAGGCAGTACCAGCGGTTTGTAGTGGAGAGCAGGCACTTTCAATATAGGGTGCTCCCCTTCGGCCTAGCCTCTTCCCCAAGAGTTTTCACAAAATGCCTGGTAGTCAAGGCCGCCTTCCTCCGGCTCTAGGGGATCTTTGTCTTTACCTACCTGGACGAATGGCTCATAAAGGGAGGCACAGCCTCAGAGGTGCAGCAGGCCACCACACACACCATCCAGGTTCTGCAGAACTTGGGCTTTGTCATAAACTACCCCAAGTCTCACCTCTCCCGCAATGTCTGGAGATCAATGGAGCAAGGATCAACACTCTCCAGTCAAAGGTTTTCTTGCCCACGGACGAGCTGATCATCTCAGGACTCTGGCTAGGGACGTAGAGTACCGTCCCTCAGTGCCCACTCAGCTTCTCATGCACCTCTTCAGGCACATGGCCTCCACGGTCCATGTCACCCCAGACGCTCGCCTCCACATGAGGGTGGCGCAGTGGTGTCTCCGGGACCAGTGTTCTCAGGCCACAGGCCGCCTCCAAGACAGAGTTTCTGTGACCCGCCAGTTGCTGATAGCAGTCACCCCAGCATCTCAAGGCAGGCATGCCTTTTCATGCCCCAATCCCCTCAAGGGTCCTCACCACGGACGCCCCTCTGGCTGGGGAGCCCACTGCGGAGATCTCTACATCAAGGGAAGCTGGTCACCAGAGCACCCAGCCGATCAACCTCCTGGAACTCCGGGCCATACACCTAGCCCTGAAGGTCTTTTGTCACTACCTGTGTCAACAGCCAGTGATAGTCCAGATGGACAACCAGGTGGCAATATTCTACATGAACAGACAGGGGGGGCACGGCTTCTTGTACCCTTTGTCGGGAGGCACTGGACTTCTGCTCATATGCAATCCCACAGGTTATCCTCCTGCGGGCAGTGTACCTGCCAGGTCAGGACAGGACAACCTGCTGGCTGACAGGCTCAGCAGAATTCTCCAGCCACACGAGTGGCAGTTGAATCCCAGGGTGGCCAGTCGGCTTTTCTGGCTTTGGGGGGAACCTGTGATGGACGTGTTCGCCAGCCTGGACAGCTTTCAGTTGCCCCGCTTCTGCTCCCGACAGGCCCACCCCTCCAGGGTGGCAGTGGATGCGTTCCTGGTCTCGTGGTCGGAAGGCCTCCTGTACGCCTTCCCTCCTACACCACTGATCGCAAAAAACCTTGTTCAGGATCCTCCGCAACAGGGCCTCACTCGTCCTGATAGCTCCTCGGTGGCCCAGGCAGACGTGGTTCAAACTCTGGAATTTGTTACCGGAGGATGTAGTAAAGGCTGTTAGTGTATCTGGGTTTAAAAAAGGTTTGGACAAGTTCTTGGAGGAAAGGTCCATAAACCATTATTAAAAAGAGACCCAGGATATCAAAGCTTGACCCAATACAAGCATTGTGGAACCTGAGTCTTTTGGGGAAACTGCTAGATATGTATGACCTAGATTGGCCACTGTTGGAAACAGGATACTGGGCTTGATGGACCTTGGTCTGACCCAGTATGGCATATCTTATGTTCTTATGTTCTATAGTTGACGGTGGAGACCCCCATCCCCTTGGGGACCTCCCCAGGACTCCTCTCAGGAGGGGAGGGGGGGGGCTCTCTCCTGCATCCCAACCTGGAGTCCCTGTCACTGACAGCCTGGCTGCTGAGAAGGGTTACTCTGGTCCCTTACATCCTCCTAGGGAGGAGTAGCCTAGTGGTTGGGGCAAGGTACTTCAGGCCGGAAGGCCGGGGGTTCAAATCCCACTAGAGGACAGCAACCTTGGGCCGGAAAGACTGGGGTTTCTAGTCCCACAGATGCTCCTTGTGGTCTTGGGCAAGCCACTTAACCCTCCATTGCCCATGTTCCCTGTAAGTATTAGTGTATGTGTCTCATATCCCCACGTGTTAAATGTATCCCCCAATTGTGTTGTGACCGCTTTGATTGAAGGATAAGGCGGTATACAAAAACTGTCTAAATAAATAAATAAAATCCTCCTGGTTGAGGTGGAAGACATTCTGCTGGCCTCTCGTAAGGCATCTACTAGGAAGGCTTATTGCCCTCAAATGGCACAGGTTCTCTGTTTGGTGCGCTGAACACTGGACTGACCCCTTCTCCTGCCCAGTGGTTCTGGTGTTACAGTACCTGTTCCACCTCTCCCAGTCCGGGCTCAAGTCTAACTCCATCTGAGTGCACCTTAGTGCCCTGGTGGCGCACCACCATCCAGTGGATGGTAAACTCCTCTCGGCCCAACCGCTGGTGACCCATTTCCTTTGGGGCCTGCTCTTATCCAAGCCCCCGGTTCACCCTTTGGGAACCGAATGGGACCTCAACATGGTGTTGAGGGCAGCTCACTCGCCCGCCCTTCGAACATCTGGCTACCTGCCACCTCCGCTACCTCTCTTGGAAGGTGATTTTCCTGGTCGCGCTTTCCTCTGCTCGCAGAGTCAGCGAGCTTCAGGTCCTCGTGGCAGAGGCGCCCTCGTGGCACGCACCCCAAATTCCTGCCGAAGATAGTGTCGCCCTTCCATCTCAACCAAGAAGTGGCGCTCCCTATCTTCTTTCCAAGACCTCACTCCAGTTGGGCAGAGACGGTCTTTCACACCTTGGACTGTAAGAGGGCTTTGTCCTTCTATATCCAGTGCACACAGGGCCACCGCAAAGGTTCTCAGCTTTTCATCTCCTACGACCCCGGTAGGCTGGGGGAGGCGGTGACCAAGTGTATGCTGTCCACATGGGTGACTGACTGTATTGCCCTCGCTTACGAGCAGGCGAGGCTCCCACTGGAAGGCCGTGTCACTGCGCATCATGTCGGGGCCAAGGCGGCTTCGGTGGCAAACTTGCGTTCCATCCCAATGGTGGACATCTGCCGGGCCGCCACCTGGTCTTCAGTCCATACCTTCACAGCCCATTGCTGCCTGGAAAGAGAGTCCCAACGGGACAGTGCCTTCGGCCATGCTGTGCTCTATAGCCTTTTCGGGGTTTGGGCAACTCCTACCCTCCGACCCTTCTGTGTTCAGTTTACCAGAATGCTGGTTCATCGGACATAGGGGTCCTGCTGTGGTCTGTGTACACGAACTAAATTGCTTTTGCTTGCGACTGACTTCCTGCTTGTTCCCGAAGAAATTGTAGTTACTCACCTGTAACAGGTGCTCTTTGGGGACAGCAGGAATTCAGTCCTCACAACCCTCCCTCCTCCCCTTGGAGTTGCTCCTTTACCTTTACCTTTTTTTTTTTTTTTTTTTGCGCCATCTTTTAGCTATGTCATCTGACAGCAAGATGGCATCGTTGGGCGAGAAGGGGACCATGCATGTGTTGTGGCATCTCCCAAAGGCTTTCTTTGAAAGCTGGGGGGATGCTTCCGCAAAGGCTCTGTTGGTACCAACGTCACCCATATGTGAGGACTGATTCCTGCTTTCCCCGGAGAACACCTGTTACAGGTGAGTAGCTATGCTAGATCCGCCTTCATGAAGATGTGGAACAGCCCAGAACTCTCTCCCTGAAAGTACTGTACTAATCACTTTTCTTTCTTCTGAGTGATCTCCATTAAACATTTTCTTCTATACAGTTTCTAATCCAGTTCACCGCCCTGGGGTCCAGCCATAAGCTGCTCAATTTATCTACGAGCTTCCTATGCAGGGCACTATCAAGAGCTTTGTAGTAATCCTCATATACTACGTCCACAACAGACCTTTCATCTAATTCTCTAGTCACTTAATCAAATAAATTGATTACATTTGTTTGACTTGGTTTCTGTATTGTAAAAGATATTTCCTCATGTCCTGCAACTGCAGTATTCTAGATACGTAAAGGATAACTCCATATACAGTAGACTTTCTAGGTAGGCAAATGAATATCCAAATTGAGCTGTTTAAAAGTACACAAATATTTTATAAAAAGCTCAGTCATCACAGCTTTTTATAAAAATAGATATAGCACTGCTGAAGAAACACATATATTTGGCACCACACACAACTGAAAAGACCATTTTATAAACAAACACATTTACAAAGAGTGGCATTCCCCTAGACATATCCTAGTCCCCAGCTGTTGTATTGTCTGTCTTGACTAGATTGTAAGCTCTGATGAGCAGGGACAGCACTGTGTACACTTGATAATGCTATGCAAATGATCAGTAATAGTAGTAAGTGATGATACCACTGAAGATAGTAACCTAAAACTAGAGCTCCCATTCTGGTTATCAGGCAAAGTGATTACTAGCCCTTCATAGATGTTCTCAGCCAGTGAAACCAGATGCTAATAGCATAGTAAACCCTCATGTCCGCTCACAAAAAGTTACAAGTGTTTTGTTATGCCCTCAAGGAAGGTGGCTGTGGACTGCATGGTGGTGGAGGCAAGATTGCGGCAATCGGCTGAGAGTTTGAAAAGAAGCAGAGCTCACATGACAGTGAATATGAGGCACAAATCATTCAGAGGCATATGAGACATTGGTTGGCAGAGTTTAAGATGAAAATACTCTGTTAAGAGACATTAAAGACTCAATGGTTGATCTTAAACAGGAGTGGGGGAAGCAAACAGAGGAATTGGAAGAGAGAGTCAAGATTCATGAGGAAATTCTAAGTGAACTCGAAAAGCAAACTGACTTGATTTTAAAAAAAAATAGCTGGGCAGGGAGGCAGTGTGGGAGGATTTGGAGAATTGTTCCCACTGTAGTAACATTAGAACAAGAACTTTACAGAGACTGTGTAAAACATATGTAACCTTATTTTGGCAAGCACTCAAGATGGAGAAGAATGGCACAAGGCTGTAAAGGTGAATCAGGCATGCTGCAGTTTGGGGCCACAAAGAGAAAACAGGCCCTGAGACGACATTGCATGCATACACAATTACAGCCTCAATGAACAGATTATAATGAAGGCCAGGAAAATGGGAAATGTAGAGTAGAAGAACTGTAAAATTGAGCTGTTCCAAGACCTATCAGTGGTAATTCTGCCAAAAAAAGGAAGTGAATTCCAGGAAGTGACACTATCTAAGATAAAAAGTGATAAAATACAGATGGCAGTTCCTGTCTGCCCTTTAACTTACGGTGACTGGGAAGTCAGAGAGCTCTGACTAACTGAGGCCTGATTTATCCTGAAATGAGCTATACTGAGAAATCTGCCAGAGGCAGTGAAACATCAAGCTAAAAATCAGCTGGAGAAGAAAGAAGCATCTAGGTTCTAGATGGATCTGAGTCATGAATGAAGGAAAATGGCTGCAGCGGTTCTCTATGAACCCAATACAGAAAAGTATGGAGAAAGTGAAGAGATCAGAGGGCCAAGGTTGAAGAGAAGGGAAGCATGAGACTAGACTTGGTGAGCTATTATCTTGCTAAGCAAATAGAGAAGATGGGTGTAGGCTGGCAAATGGGTGCGTGAGTGTAGAGAGGAAGAAAGAAAATGAGGCTGGAGTTTAGTGTTTAACTATGACTGGGATAAATGGAGGTTTAGGGAGCGGGTGTGTAAGGGCTGCCTGGGTGGTAGGTTAACTCCCTCTCTAGAGTGATGGAGGTCTGTGGTGGGAGATATAAAGTCAGGAGGGGGGGCTGAGGACTGGGGTGGCAAGGTCCAAGAGGTGAGGGGAGGATGGGCAGGGTAGGAGGTAGAGGGTGGCTAGATGGGGACTATAATCTACGTTAATTATGGAAATGCCCATTGTGAGAGATCTTTTTAATAGGTTTAATATGCCTCAAAAGGGCTTGAAAATATTAACTATGGGGCCAGCTTTCAAAATGGCTGATATTCAAATGTCACAATAGTCAGCTGTGGCACATAAATATCGGAAGATACCTCCATAACCTTTCTGTTCGATGAGCTTTTTTTTTCAATAAACATAGACCGTTATGATACCATGAATTTGATTTATTGTATATTTGTTTCCGCAATGGAGCAATATCCTCAAAAGCAATTTTGAGAGAGGATTGCCGTACTGTAATTTGGTCATTAATTGACAGAGACAAAATCATTAGGAATTTGGCATTTAGAAAGCAAAAGAGAAGGGTCTATGAACCTTAGATCTCTAAATTAATAGGCTGAAGGTTCAGGTACAGGAGGAAATTTTCATTGAAATTGTGCAGTTAAGCAAAAAGTGATCAGGCCAAGGTATAGTATATGCCTTATCAACTATACAAAGTAACAGATCTTTCAAAAAAAAATAGATTCAGTGTATGGCCACCACTGTGTGCGAGTTTATGTACACATCACATCCAGGATGGCTGCCTAGCCTGTTGTTCTTCAGCAGTTAGTTAATCGACCCTGCACCCGCACTGAAGCTATTACTTCCCCAGAAGTCGTGATGGCTGCAGTGTTGAAAAAAACACTGTGGATTTGAAGGTGTATGCTTTTAAAAGCAGTGAACAATCAGGAGGAGGCGCACATAAGATGGGGGCAGTGGAGAGCGAGGACGCACCCACCCATGAAGGCTACACTTTGGATCGCAGTGGTGTTAATCCAACAGGGCTTACTTCATTGTGTAACAAATGCAGCAGTGGTTCACTGAATTGAAGGGAGATGCCCAGGCATTAAAAAAATGAGGTACAGATTTGGATGGCAGACATACAATCAGACCTGCATGAGCTGGGGCAGAGAGTGGAGGAGAATGAAACCAGATTGGGTGAACACGAGGAGACCTTGGCAGGAGTGGGCCATAGTGTATCAGCCTTGACAGAGATGCATGAGGAGCTTTTATTGAAATTAGAAGATTTAGAAAACTGCTCCTGTAGATGCAGTCTTCACATCCGGGGGCTCTCTGAATCAAAGAAGGCTTTGGTTTATGCAAATTTGATGGAACACATTTGCAGAGTGCTGATTCAGATGGCCCAGATTAATCTGGAACCATTGTGCTTAAAAGTTAAGCGAGCTTATCAGGCTTTGGGACCGCCCAGAGAGAGGCAGCCACAAATATGCTACCAAGGACATAATCATGTAAGCAGCCTGCAAGCTTGGGAAATTTAAGTGGGACAATGCAGCCATTGAAATTTACGCTGACATGTCTGCTATTACTATGTGTAAAATGAGGGATTTTCAGGCTATTAATCAGCAACTCCATGAGGAATCGACTACAAATGGGCCTTACCTTTTGGCTTCCAATTTTCGATTGCAGGCCGCTTAACTCGTGCCTGGACAACTAAGGGGTGGCCCTTAAAGCCATTAAAGAAGCTGCTTGCTCTAATTTGTTTCCAGAACAGCCATTGACTGAGGGGCCAAAGAGGGCAGAAGAGCTAAAGTTGCAGTGGGAGAGATCATGCCATGGAGGGAAACGCCTGCATAGGCAAGAAGATTGCACAGAACGAGGAAAGAATGCCGCAACTTGAAGTTCATGGACTTTGGACTTTCTCTCTGTGTGGGGAGCTAATATTCTTTTCTGGGTTGTGATGGAGAGTGCATCGGGGGGGGGGGGGCATGTTTGGAAGGGTTTGCGGTGGTTCAAGGAGATCAGATGGTTGTGGAAGTGGATGCGGGCTGGAGTGTGGTTGTAATGGGAGGGGGTGTCTTGGATGTTTGTAATTTGGCATGTAGTCTGACGATAGATACCTCTAAGAGGGAGGATCTGCCCATACACATAATCATCAAGGGCTGCATATGTGGGCAAGAATCTTTGAACTGCTGGATGTGTGGAGGGAAAAACACCTGGAAGAACGGGACTATATGTTTTACTCTGGGGTGCATGATTCCTATACTCGTATTGACTATCTATGGGTGAGCAAGGATCTAATTGGGGAGGTTGAACAATGCATCATAGTGGATCGTACTTGGTCCGATCGTGTGCTCTTGTGTGTGGAGATAACACGCTCTGTTCTCCCAAAAGGGGTGGGGGGGGGGTCTGGTGCCTTAATGTCTCGCTATTGGAGGACCCAGAGGATTGTAAATGGGTTTGGAAGTATCTGGAAATCAATTATAATGAGGCTTGTACACCTGGGGCAGTCTAGTATTGTCTTAAGGTGGTAATGAGAGGACATCTGATTTCATTAGGGACTCATAAGTAGAGGCAGAAGGATAAGGAATTGGTTGGGATACATCAGGAGGATTGTCAAAGTGGAACTGCAAATCAAACAGGGAATGGTGATCCTCAGTCCCAGGAATGGTTGGAAACTCTCAGGAGGCACTTACATGAACTGTAACTGGCAGATACATTTGTGGTCAACATTATTTGTACCCTTGCAGTTCAGCCCCTTAATGTACAATAACTCCTAAAAAAAAAAAAAAAAAAAAAAAAGTGGCCAGTCAAAAGACTTTGGACTATATATGCACACATACTTGACACACAAAACAATCAAATAAAACAAGACCAATTTAAAAAGGAAATAGTATAAAAACTTGGACATTACCAGGACATGATTATTACACTGTTAATATCTCAAAGGGCTAAAGAGAAGAAGGTCAAGCCCCAACAATAAACCGAAAGAAAAGATCTATTCTCAATAAAGGTTCTCTATTGTCGTTCTAAATATCTTATATTTTTCTCGGACCAATAGTCTGTGTGAGGACTTAAGCCTTACGACAGACCTTGTCCATTTTAATCATTTTATGCAGTAAAATGTGCTTAATAACTCGTCACTTATCTTATAATTCATCAGTTCTTGAAGCAAGCACGCGCTCCACAATTTATAAAGAAAAAGTGATCATGGGGTACAACACAGCACTGCGTTTCGGGTCCATCAAATTCTAAAGAGCCTGCGTCAGGCATACATCCCTATCCAAACACTGAAGATCGTTCATACCCCTTGATCGCTTTTCCTTTATAAATTGCGAATTATAAGATAAGTGATGAGTTATTAAGCACATTTTACTGCATAAAATGATTAAATTGGACACAGTCTGTGGTAGGGGTTGTCCTCACACAGACCATTGGTCCGACAAAAAATACAAGATATTTAGAACAACAGTAGAGAACCTTTATTTGAGAATAGGTCTTTCTTTTGGGTTTATTGTTAGGACATGATTATATTGGCACCCTTCTAAACAATTCAAATCAGTTTAACCAGAAGAACCACATTCCCATTGCAGTAAAATTAGATGCACCTGTGATCAATTGTCTGTACTCACATGACTTGAATCAACCAATGAATGATAGCTCTAATGTTTAAAATGGCCTCATTCACTTTCTGTTCCATTTTCACAATGGGTGAAGACAAGAGATCTGCCTGAGACTGTCAGAAAAGCCATTATCACCAAACATTAAACTTCAAAGGGGTACAAGACCATCTCCAAAGACCTTGGAATTCCTGTGTCTTCAGTTCACAATATTATTAGGAAGTATCTCCAGGAACAAGCAGGAATGTAGTCTTCACATTTGGGTATCATCAGTACCGACGGAGCCTGCGCAGGAACGCTCCCCAGCGTCCAATAGGAATGCTTTTGGGAGCATCCCTCAGCACATGCGCGCTGCCTTCCCACCTTTCCAACTGTCCCTCTTCAGTTCTTCGTTTTCCGCGGAGCCGACAGGATCCATACCCTGTCACCGCAGAAAATTCCATCTTTAAAATTGTTTTCTGTGGTCGCGTTTGCCTGACGCACGACGCTTACCGGTACCGCCGGTTCTTTTCTTTTCCAAAAAAAAAAAAAAAAGACTTTGAGCTGTTTCCCTTCAGAAACTTTTCTTTTTTGGTGCTAGGCGCCATTTTGGGCACTAGGCCCCATATTCCTAAAACATGGAAAAACCAACTAGTGGTTATAAAAAATGTACTAAGTGTGGCGGTACTATTTCTGTCACTGACACCCATGATAGGTGTCTTAAATGTTTAGGGCCTGAACATTCTCCATCTGAATGTCTCTCCTGTATGGGGATGACTAAAAGAGGCAGACAGAACTGGGCTGCAAAGCTCGGTACCCTCTTTTCTTCTGATGCCAGATCCATTGCATTGACATCTTCAATGGCCTCCTCTTCCTCCCATGGATCTCAGGTAACTAAACATAAAAGCCGGTCCTCAAAGGGTAGCTCTTCTGCTAAGCATCGAGAGGCCTTTGGCATTGCCCTTGAGGGAATCACACCGGCAAAGCAGCCCCGGCGGGAGGCTTCGGCTTCCAAAACATCAATGGGGTTCCAGGATGTTCTCGAGGCCCCGACCTCGCAAGAACTACCTGTGCCATGCTCCGGGGTTCCGGCCGTTTTCACCAGTACCGATACACAGGCATTGGCAGCATCGATAGACCAGAGGTTCCTCGCTATCGAACGCAGCATCGCAGCTCTTCTCTCAGCTGCGGTACCGTTGGTCCAACGGGCACCGGTACCGACATAGACACCGACACCGATGCCGGTACCTACACCGGTACGGAATTCTTCCCACGCCATCTTTGGCTGGAATCGATAGGTCGATACTGGATCAACTCGGTACCGACTTCGATCGATACCGGGACCATGCTTTGCATGAGCATCGGGGTCAGGAATACTTTGAATCCTCCGATTCCGAAGACTCTGACAATTCTGCTGGTACTAGAGGGTTTCTCACAGAGGATCCCTCTTCTCCCCAACACAGAATGTCACCTCCAGAGGACATATCTTTTCAGGTTTTTATTCGTGATATGGCCAAGGGCCTTTCAATCACGGTGGCTCCTGAAGAGGAACCCAGAGCAAAGGAATTGGAAATTCTCCAATATCCTAAAGCTCCAAAGGAGGCAGCCACTCTGCCCATCCATGAAATTCTGCATAACTTGATGCTCAGAATGTGGGAGACACCTCTGACTGACTACATCTCCTCACTCTAGGAGACTTGATACTATGTATCGAGTTCCGCCATGTCCTGGATTTGAAAAGACTCGACTGCCACACCATTCAATGGTGGTGGAGTCAGCCATGCGTAGGATGAAAAGTGCAAAGAGGCATGCATCCAGTCCTCCAGTCGTGAATGCAGGAAACTGGACGCTTTTGGGCGCCGAACATTTCAGGCTTCCATGCTTTCAGCTAGGATCAGTTCATATATACTGTATATGGGAATGTTCCTCAAGGAAGTTACAGGAGATTTGGAGCTTATGAGCCTATTTCTCCTAGATGACAAGAGACAAGACTTTCTTGCTCTAGTTAATCATGCTCAAGATGTCTCCAAGTTTGTAAATCGTGCAGCCTTTGACTGCTTTGAATGCATCAGCAGAACCTCTGCTATTGCCATTGGCGCACGATGGATTGCCTGGCTTCAGGCATCAGACTTGGAGACTTGGGTACAGGACAAGTTAGGCAACATCCCTTGCACGGGAGAGAATCTCTTTGGCAAGAACTGGCAGGAAAAAGCTAATGACTTATATGCTGACAATACTACTCTTGATAGATTGTCGAAATCTACAGCCACTCCAGCCAAAAAGAAGTCTTATAAAAAACCCTCTTTCAGCAAAAAGAGGAAATTTTATCTTTTCTATACCCAGCAGAGTCAATCTCAGGGTCAGGTTGCCCAAAAGGGACAAACTAGACAGCAAAGGGTACAAGCTTCATTTTCACAGCATGCCCCCTCCTACAATTCTAAAGCAATTCAATTCTCAAACCTCCGCAAACAATCTGTTAGATCACGAGGTCTCAAAACTTCTTGCCCAAGGGGCAATAGAGGAAGTACCCATTCTTCAACGTGGTGCAGGGTTCTACTCCCCCTATTTTCTTATTCCAAAGAAAAAGGAGGACACAGACCCATTTTAGACCTCAGAGAATTGAACAAATACCTGTTTCAAGAGAAGTTCAAAATGATTGCTCTAGGAACTCTTCTGCCATACCTTCAAAGCCTGGATTGGCTTTGCTCTCTAGACTTAAAGGATGCATACACTCACATTCTGATCCATCCAGATCACAGGAAATTCTTACGATTCCTTTTCAGGGGAAAACATTTCCAGTACAGGGTTCTTCCCTTTGGTCTGGCTTCAGCACCAAGAGTATTCACGAAATGCATGGCCAGTAGTAGCTGCATTTCTACGAACCCTGGGAATATTCGTCTTCCCTTACTTAGACGACTGGCTCATTTGAGCCCCTACAGTTGCAGAGGCCAGCACTGCAGTGTCTCGCACAATGCGAATTCTCCGGTACTTGGGGTTGGTAATAAACTTCCCAAAATCCCAACTTATTCCTTCCCAATGCCTGGAATTTATAGGAGCCTGTTTAGATACCAGACAGGCAAGGGCTTTCCTTCCACAGGCTCGGTGTCTTCGCATAATGCAACTAGATTCTCAAGCAGCAGGGAAATCCTCCCTAACTGCTCGAGAGCTACTACAGTTGCTGGGACATATGGCATCCACGGTTCATGTAGTCCCATATGCTCGCCTCCACATGCGAGCAGCTCAGTGGACCCTTTCCACACAGTGGACACAGGCAACAGGTCATTTATCAGACAAAATAATAAACTCTCAATGACTGATTTTGTCCCTCCAATGGTGGCAATCCCTAGAAAATCTGACAATGGGGTCTCCTTTTCATCAACCCCTTTTTCAGGCCACCCTAACAGATGCATCGCAGGTGGGTTGGGGAGCACACCTGAATCATCTCTCTACCCAGGGAACCTGGACTCCACAGGAGGCTGGTCTGCACATAAACCTCCTGGAATTAAGAGCAATCTATTTAGCTCTTCCATTATTCCACGCCCAGCTCAGCTACAAGACAGTCCTAGTCCAGACGGACAATCAAGTAGCAATGTTCTATGTGAACAAGCAGGGCGGAACAGGCTCTCTGTCGTTATGCAACGAAGCTTTACGACTGTGGGCCCTCGCCAGAGAGTATCAAATTCACCTTCTAGTGGTATATCTTCCAGGCATTCAAAACCTTTGGGCAGACAAACTCAGTTGAGTACTGCTGCCTCACAAGTGGTCCCTCCACCTGAACCAGGTGGCAAAGATATTTCATCTCTGGGGCACTCCAGACATAGACCTCTTTGCAAGTCCACTGAATGCCAAACTTCCCAGGTTCTGTTCCAGGATTCCGGCTCACAATTGTCAGACAAGGGATGCCTTCCTCCTTCACTGGGGTCAGGGCTTCCTTTATGCCTTCCCACCCATTCCCCTCATCCCCAAAACACTCTTCAAGCTTCAGAGAGACAGGGGTCACATGATTCTCATAGCGCCACGATGGCCACGCCAAGCGTGGTATCCCCTGCTTCTACATCTCTCTCAAGCGGCACCTCTGGAGTTAGGGCATGCTCCAGATCTCCTTTCCCAAGAGAACGGGACGCTATGGCACCCGAATCCCCAGTCCCTGCATCTCACGGCCTGGTTGCTGAAGGCTTAGACCTCCAGGATTTCAACCTGTCCCAACAGGTAAAGGATATCCTACAGGCTTCTAGGAAACGTTCCACAAGAAGATCTTATGCCTTCAAGTGGAAACGTTTTACTGTATGGTGCTCCATGAAAGGATTAAACCCCCTTGGCATACCCTTAGAATTGATACTAATCTCCTTCACTTATCGAATTCTGGTCTAAAGACCAATTCAATAAGAGTCCATCTTAGTGCAATTGCAGCTTCTTATAAGCCTCTGAATGGACAACCAATTTCCTCTCATCCACTCATATCCAGATTTATGAGAGGTCTTCTATTAACCAAACCTCCCATTAAGCCACCACCGGTGGTATGGGATCTAAATCTTGTTCTCGGGCAGCTCATGAAGCCGCCTTTTGAGCCTTTAGCCACTACAACCCTTACATTTTTGACCTGGAAGGTCATCTTCCTAATTTGAATCACCTCTGCACATTGCATTAGTGAACTGCAAGCTTTAGTGGCTAATCCTCCTTATACTAGTTTTCACCATGATAAGTTTGTTCTTTGAACTCATCCACACTTTATGCCAAAGGTGGTTTCGCCTTTTCATTTAAATCAATCAATTTATCTTCCTGTATTTTTTCCGAGGCCTCTTTCCTTTAATGCAGAAAGAAACCTTCATACTTTGGATTGTAAAAGAGCCTTAGCCTTTTACCTACAGAGAACACAGCAACATAGAAAGTCCTCGCAACGTTTTATAGCTTTTGACCCTAGTCATTTGGGACAACCGGTCTCCAAAAGAGCTTTATCTAAATGGTTTGCCCAATGCATATCCATTGCTTGTGAGAGTAAGGGTCTTCCTCTTCAGGAGCATGTCACAGCTCATAACGTGAGAGCCATGGCAACTTCCATGGCTAATCTCCACTCTGTGTCTATCAATGACATTTGTCGAGCAGCCACCTGGGCTTCGGTACACACATTCACAGCCCACTGCTGCCTGGATAAAGCCTCCCGTCAGGATGCCTTCTTTGGCCAAGCTGTTCTTCAAAATCTCTTTCAGACCTAATTCAACTCCTACCCACAAACCCTGGTGGAATGCCAGAGATCCATAGGAGAAAGGATTCCCACCTTTCTAGGGTGGCACCTTCCTGGGGCTATCTCCCTGGCATCTTCAGCTAGGGAGTCCCCATATGTGAAGACTACATTCCTGCTTGTTCCTGGAGATAGCGTAGTTACTCACCTGTAACAGGTGATCTCCGGGAACAGCAGGAATTTAGTCTTCACAACCCACCCACCTCCCCTAGGAGTTGTCTCTCTGTCTCTTTGTCTCTTTCCTCTCTCCCTCTATCCTTTCACTCAGCTACAAACTTAACTGAAGAGGGACAGTTGGAAAGACGGGAAGGCAGTGCGCATGTGCTGAGGAATGCTCACAAAAGCGTTCCTGTTGGACGCTGGGGAGCATTCTCGCGCAGGCTCCGTCGGTACCAATGATACTCATATGTGAAGACTAAATTCCTGCTGTTCCCGGAGATCACCTGTTACAGTTGAGTAACTATGCTTTTCTGCTCATGGAACTGTCAAGAACCTCCCAGGATATGGTGAGAAGAGGAAAATTAATCTAAGAAGTCTTTGAAAGTTAGTGCGAACTGTTGGAAAAACACCACATACAACATCCAGAAGCTTAAGGCTGTCCTGGAACAATCTGGAGTAGTGGTTTCAATCTACACCATGCACCAAACAAAGAAGGACCTCATAGGTGAAGGCCAAGAAAGGACCCCATTGCTCAAAGACAGACAGGAGTGGCCTAGTGGTTTGGGCAAGTTACCTCAGACCGGAGGGCCAGGGGTTCAAATCCTGCTAGAGGACAGCAACCTTGGCGAGAAGGACTGGGGTTTCTAATCCCACAGGTGTTCCTTGTGGCCTTGGGCAAGCCACTTTAACCCTCCATTGCCTGAGATACGAAAACTTAGATTAAGAGCCCTTCAGGGACAAGGGAAATTATATATACTGTACCTGAATGTACACTGCTTTAACTTGTAGAAAAGTGGTATATAAGCCTAGTTAAATAAATAAATAAGGCGCGCCTGATCTTTGCTCAAACCCACCATGAGAAACTACAATCCTTCTGAGAAAATGTTCTATAGGCAGATGAAACCAAACTTGAGCTCTTTGGAAATGCAGACCAGCAATACATTTTCAGGTGAAGAAATGAAACTTATAAGGAAAAAAATCCTTACTACAGTTAAATATGGTGGAGGTTCCATAATGATGTGGGGCAGTTTTGCTGCCTCAGGAACTGGAGGCCTGGAACATATTAAGAGTCATGAAGATGGAGAACTATCAAGGTATTTTGGAGTGAAATGTGCTACCTAGTGTCAGAAAGCTAGGTCTGGGTTGAAGGTCATGGGTCCTCCAGCAGGACAATGACCCACAACATGTATCCAAAAGTACAAAAGAATGGTTAAAAATGAACAAATGGACTGTTTTGAACTGGCCAGCAATGAATCCTGATCTCAGTCCAATCGAGAACATTTGGAAAGAGCCAAAATCTGCCATGGGTAAAAGGAATCCTAGAAACATTCATGAGCTGGAACAAATCACAATTGAAGAGTGGGAGAAACTACCAGCAGACAAATGTATGAAACTGATAGATGGCAACATGAAACATTTGGAGGCTGTCATCACTGTTGAGGATTATGCAACCAAATATTAGTGAAAGGTGTCACCATTCCTGTCCAGGTCATAATTTTTTCTCATAAATTATTACGTTTAAGCTGCAGACATCTTTTTGTTGTATTCCTTTGAACATACTATGAAAATATTATGACGACATACAGTTGGAATATTTCTGATTCTCCAGGAACAAGCAGGAAGTCAGTCCTCACATATGGGTGACGGCACTGACGGAGCCCATGCGGAGCATTTCCCCAGCTTTCAAAGAAAGCCTTTGGGAATGCCTCCATGCATTTGCGGTCCCCTTCCCGGCCAAGGGTGCCATCTTAGTCAGTCTCCCTTTTTCTGCGTAGCCCTTCAGACATGTGTCTCATCCCCAGAAAACGTTTTTTTCTTTCTCCTAATACAATTTTGTCTTTTCCGGCTAGTGCTGGTTGCCTTCTTGCCATCTTGAGCACCACTGCCTTGGCCGTCATTCTCAGGATTGCGCTTTCACGCTCTTTTTAACCGCTGGCTGTGTCAAGGGTCTTCGACCTTGCAGGAGTTCTTTTTGCCCCGTTGGCCTCCGGTTTAAAAAAATGCGACCAATGTTCTTCACCCCCTCCTCTCTCTGGCCCAGCCACTGCTCTCTCGGGCGGGATTGAGCATGCCGGAGGAGGAAGAAGCGGACCCGAAGACATCTCTGCCCAATCGGGCCAGCCCAGGAGGCCTTTAAAAGCGAGCGTCGGCGGGCACATGCCCCTCTTCACCCCCTCCTCGCTCCAGCCCAGCCACTGCTCTCCCGGGCGGGATTGAGCACGCCGGAGGAGGAAGAAGCGGACCGGAAGACATCTCTGCCCAATCGGGCCAGCCCAGGAGGCCTTTAAAAGCGAGCGCCGGCTGGCGCAAGCCCCTCTTCACCCCCTCCTCGCTCCGGCCCAACCACTGCTCTCCCGGGCGGGATTGAGCACACCGGAGAAGGAAGAAGCGGACCGGAAGACAATCGGGCCAACCCAGGAGGCCTTTAAAAGCAAGCGCCGGCAGGCGCACCCGTGCCTGAGGGCCTCGCCAGAGGGCCCTTTGACGTGGCCCTTTGACATGGCCCTTAGACAGTGCCACTGCCACCTCGGAGAGCAATGCCGACGTGAAGACGGCCCCTCATGGCCCAAGAAGGAATTCCGTCCCTTCTTGTCAACGCTTGAACCTCAGACCCTGTCTACTCAGTCAGATCACCGTCACCACTCTGAGCCATCACGATCACCAAAGGGACGCCTAATCAGGTCTGATATCCTGAAGTCTGACCAGAGACAATTATCTAAGTGCCGCTATCTTATCCTTCACCTTACATGTTTGATATGTTGGCTAGGACGGTGCTGTAGACAAATGCAATGTCTGACAACTCACCTTCACCTTCCCTGTATTCTAATCAATAGCATGTATCATTGCCTCTATCCAGCCATAGGCATGTATTAAGTTGAGCATGTATTATTGCCTCTATCCAGTCATAGGCATGTATGAAGTTAGCCGTCACTAATCTCTTGTCTAATCCCTGCCATTGACCTACACCAAGCTTGCAATATTTATCTGCTGAACCCAGACTGCTCTGAGGGTCTGTACCTAATAATATTAGCCAACAAATCAAACTGGTACTATAGTCCGAAGCCCACCAAATTCACACAGCCACCATGCTACCACCTTGGGCAACTCCATACTCCTTTACCCTTGCTATCTGTTATTATGATAGCCCTGACACACGACACCCAGGCCCTCACCGCTCCTCCCAACTCCATACCAACCCTACATAGACCTTGGAGAAGATGCTATGGATCCCCCAACCACCAAACAGGTATGCCTGGGCGCCTGCCATGCCCACACTTCATCTATGTGGCCCTACAGCAGCACAATCCCTCCCGGCGTGAACAGCCCCATAACCTGAAGTGTGCCCTCATAAACGCACGTTCAATACGAAAGAAATGGCCAGCCTTGGCAGACATGCTCTCTGCCCACGACCTTGACATCCTATGTGTCACGGAGACATGGTTGTCCGCCTCCGACTCTTTGCTCCTACACCAGCATGTTCCCCCCAATTTCTCTGTCCTCTGTGGTGAAGAGCGCCCTCCTGAGGAAATGGAGACTGAAGGAAATCCTGAAAAGCAGCAGGATTTACACAGGATTTTCAATCCTAGAAGAAAAAAACCCTCTTCTGTTGAGCTGAGAATGGAGACCAGCCCAGGGGAGGAGTTGAGCAGTGCTGATTGGGCACACCCAGGGGTTGGACGGGGTGTGGCTGGAAAAGAATCCCTTTTTGAAGTGGTGAATGACGCTGCTAAAGGGAGACAGAAAAAGAAAAGCCATGAGCAGATGACCTGTGAGCAGAGGGCCTGTGAACAGACGAGCTGTGAGAGGACGTTTGGAGCGTCAGATGAGACCGAGTCAAGCAGTGAGTGCAAGTTCAGGAAGCAGTTTGGATGCACGTCTGAGCCTGGTAGCAACAGAGGACCTGCAAGGATTTTTACAGGTGCTGTGAAAGGAAGTCCTGTGAGAAGTGGACGGAGCCCTGGTTTAGAGTCCTGGGAAAAGGCAGAGCCCTCAAATAGAAAGCCTCCAAGGCAGACACCTGCAAAAGGTAACTCATTCTATGGGATACAATTTGGACCGGAGAGACCCAGAAGCACTCACAGCTGGAAAGCTTATGAGCTACCTAAGAGGAGAGGAGCCTGGCAGAGAGAAAGCAGTTCTAATAGGAGTCATGATAGAGAAGGTAAAATTCAATCTCCTATGTTTGGGGCTTTGTTAAAGGATCCCAATTGTTACCCTGATTTATTTAAGCCAAGAGCTGAAGGGGGAAGCATTACTGACCGGGAGAGAAACCCAGTATTTGCTGACAACTGCTTGTCAGGAAATGAACAGGCTGAATTGCTCCTCCAGGAGTTTAAACAGTTCTTAGAGTTGAAAGCAGGCAGACAGCCATAGCTGAATGAGGACACTAGTTCTGTGCAGTCAGAAGATTTAATGCAGATAGATTATGCCTTACCTTCTACAAACTCTGACAATTGTAGCATGGACTGTTCAATATGCTATAAGGAAATAACAGTATAAAGAAGCTTGCTATACCTTGTATGGAAAGAATACAACATGGTAGTTTCTGCTGCCGTGCTTGGAAACTTGATTGTTTGCACCTGAGTTTGAGTTCACACTGTGAAAGGAACAGTGACTGTTATGAGGCTGCAATGTATGTGAGTCACCTCTTGAGGCAGAGCTGAGTTAAGCTCCATAAGAAGGAAAGCTGATCCTATTTTTGGTTGTCTTATATTCCTGAGTTTCTTCTGTTCCTATTTAAAAGCACCATTTATGTTCATGTATTTGAATTTTGATGCGCTGGAGGAATTTCCCCAACACGAATAAATATTCTTGCAAAAGCCTTACCGTCTCTGGCACAACTACATTTATTCCTGAGAGAAGGGAGAACAAACTACATTACCCATCATTCCAAGGGAACAGTTTACCTCCATTCCTCACGGGACAATAGGCCACTCCTGTCCGTTAGCCCTAGGGCGGGGGCAGGAGCATCGCACCACTCATGCCACAGAACTGACCGGCGAGGTGGAGGTGCAATCATCCTAGCCAAAACTGACCTACATTTCCAGCTTGTCGCCTCTAGCAGCACCCCGACCCTCGACTCTATCACCATAGCAAATAAACAGAGCACCATCAACTTGCTCTACAGAACGCCCTCCCCATCACCTGATGACTTAGCCACAATAATTGATCTTGCTTGCAACCCCTTGAACCCTCTCACTTCAAACTGGGTGATGGGCGACCTCAACCTCCCAACCATTCAAGACAGCCATACTAAGGCCTTCATTGATGCCCTCAATGAGCTATGTTATGTTCAGATGGTAGACTCCCCCACCCATGTAAAGGGAAACACACTTGATATAATCTTCGCGCCACAAACAGTCCTCACCTCTGGGCACAAGCTCAACCTAAATGTAAGCCCAGTACTATGGTCTGACCATCACCTGATACGATTCCAGATGCCGGTATGCCCCAATTTTACCAGAACCCAACCAGCAGGTAAATCCACCTCAGAACCTTCAAAGCGGTTCCGCCCATTTAACAAAGAAGAAATCCTGAATATGACACAGCATCTTTGTGACCCACCTGAACAAAACCTCGAGAACATGATCGCCACGTGGAACTCGAGTCTAGACGCTGTAATCCACCCACCCCCCAAAAACAAAGCACCATACAGGAAAAAGAACGCACCATGGTACTCCCAAGAGCTACAGAGCTCACTCCTTCAGCTTAGACAGCTTGAGAGGTGCTGGCGATGCTCGAAAACAGCTGAGAGCCATGACACATTCACAGCAGTTAGGAAGACACCGCTCAGCAGTTGCAGCAAGAATGAAGCAATACCATGCTGACAAGTTGCAGCGCTCCCTAAATAAACCACATGAACTTTTCAACCTCGTCAAAACCCTGGCAAAAGAGCCTTCCCCTGGGCAATCGAGCCACCCGGACCCACAGGAATACGCTGACTACCTACGATTCAAAACAAGTCAGTCCGGACTACCTACTAAGCCCCTCATCCCAGATAGTTCACCCCAATTTATCCCCCCACCCTCACTGATGCAAGTTTCAAGCGATGCCCAACACACTATCACGCCTTCACTGGGTCTCTCTCTGAACGCTTACTGATGTAACAGATTAGATTTTCATTCAATTCAAACAGCTTAATTAAACTTGTAGAATCATGAAATAACTCTATTCTTATTATAAGCACACAACCTGACAGTGGACAAGAGGTCTCAGACTTACAACAACGCTAAACATAGACTTTCGTCTTAGTTTAATGCGTCTTATAGCATCAACGACCTTTGTTATGAAAACAATTACCACTGTATTTTTCAATATATTCCTCTTAAGAAAGTTGCTAAGTACTAATTTCTTCTATTCCAACAGTATGATAGCTCAATTGAATCTATGAAGTAACACTTAGCCGCCTTCCAACTGAGGGCACACTATCACGGCCTTCTCAGCCCCAACCGAAAAAGTCATTCAAGACATCATCTCAAACATAAACACTACGACAGCACCTAATGATCCATGTCCAGCATCCTGGATAAAATCCCTGCGTGCTGATCTCAGGCCATTCCTAACCAAAATGATAGGTCTATCATTCTCTACTGGAACCTTCCCCCTAAGCCTGAAACAGACAACTATCAGACCACTCCTAAAGAACAGCAAGTTGGACCCTTCGAAGATGGATTCCTACAGGCCAATCTCTAGCATCCCTCTCCTAGCAAAAATCATTGAAAAGATTGCTCAACGCCAATTACAACACCACATTGAGACCAATGCACTTCTCGACCCCTGCCAGCATGGATTCTGTGAAGCACACGGCGTTGAGACACTGCTGACCACATTATTCAACACATTAATCATAGGACTGGACAACATTAAACATGGCTTTGCCCTAATCTTCATGGACATCGCCACTGCCTTCGACTCCGTAAACCATGAGGTACTCCTGTCACGCCTAAGAGAGAAGGAAGTACATGGCACAGCATTATCATGGTACGCATCATACTGTGATGAAGTCCATAGTGAGCCTATGGAAATAGGAGAAACTAAGGATTTTACCTTCAAGAAAAGTGACATCCCTGAAGTGCACAGGTTTCAGCGTTTCCCTAGAGAGAGCAAGCACAGGAAATCTGAACTTAGGCTGCCACACCCAAGCTCTGCTGACGTAGTTGCAGGCTTGGAAGATGATTATATGCACCTGTCTAGAGAGAGAGAGACACGGCCCGAGAAGCAGAGATATAAACCGAGGCTAGGGACAGTGGAGGGGAGAGTCACACCCACAGCCAGAAGGAGGATCACACCCAGAGCTGAGGAGACAGCTGGGGAGGAGACGAGAAGGCCGTGGAGAGAGCCTGGGAGGAGAGAGACCAGGAGAGGAGTGCTCAGAGAGAGTGCACAGGGAAAGCTTCAAACCCCTGTTCCTGTTGAAAGGATTCAGAGAGTTCAGAGCTGGAAGCCCAGGACTCAGCCCAAGAGTTCACAGAGCCCAGTCTGGAACAGGAATCCGTGGCAGAGCTCCAGAGAGGAACGCAGGCAAGTAAGCCAGGGATTGTTTTCCAGAAGCTGGAGGGAGACGGGTGAGCACAGCCAAGGGGACGTGTCCACAGCCTCACAGATAACGTTGCCTTACCGGGGAGAGCTGTACTCCAGAGAAACACAGGGTTCCTTAGAGAGGGTTTACCCTGAGACGTCTGTTGAAGCTTCAGAGCAGGGCACTGCATCACCGGAGCTAGAGGGAATGCAGGTGGACCTCATTGAGCAAGATTCTATGCAGCCAGAGGAGCTCATGGACTGTACACTGTGTAAAGCTGATAGTGTTGAGTCTCTCAGCTAAGGAATAGCTAAGAAGATAAGTCTCCTGAAAAACTGAGTAAGGAAGCCTAGCCATAAGTAGAAGGTAGCAGCCTGCTCTTGTTACCAAGGAGAATACTTATTGTTTCTGTGTTTGAGTGCTGAATGAAGACAAAGGTAAAAGAAGGTATTTTACTTTGGCTGAATGAAAAAGCTATGTGTTTTTTTTCTATCTGTTATTTTGAAGCACTTGCATAAAAGAAAGGACTGTGAAGCTAATACAGCCCAGTTTGTAAATGACCTGGAGCGAATACCTGGAAAAGTATCCTATTACAACATGCTTGAACTTTGTTTGCGTTTTGGGGAAATGAACTTTGTCATTTTTGCCTACACTCTCGGTGCATAACTACACTTCCTATTAGAAGGCTAGAACTACTATTCCCAGCATCCTTCACTGGAGAAAAAATATTCTGTTTAAGCTTTTACAAGGGACGTTAATGGCATCCCTATCCCTCTAAGCCTTAGGCAGAGGGCTAGGGCATGACAATACCTTAGACAGATGGCAGCATGTCCGTTCTGGTCCCTCCGCCTCTGACCCCTTCCTTCAAACAAAAGGCGTGCCACAAGGATCTTCACTTTCCGCCTTACTGTTCAATGTCTATATGCAACCCATCTGCGACCTTATCCATTCCTTCAACATCAACTGCCTGGTCTATGCTGATGACATCTTGATGTACATGCCAATCTCGACGGAACACCCAGACCTCTCCCCACTGGCCACTTGTTTCGACACAGTCACAGATTTGGCATAACACACAGATGCTCAAGATAAACTTCAAAAAGACGGAGGTCCTCTTCATCACCAGGAACCCCACATTCACCCCACCCCCTTCACTCAAGGTGTGTGACGCAGAGCTCCTCAGCAAGACCACAATATGGTACCTAGGAGTTATGTTGGACCAACAGCTCAGCATGAAGGCCCATATAGGCAATATGGTAAAAGCAATCTATCACAAAATCCAGACCCTTCGACATCTGCGTCAGCTACTAGAGCCTGAAGACTTCTGATTGGTTTATCAGGCACTAGTAATGCCACACCTTGACTATGCCAACTCAATATTGCACCGCCTCCCGAAAAGCACGATTAACCCCCTACAGCTGGCAATGAATGCAGCTGCAAGAATCCTTCATGGGGCATCCAGGAGAGTTCACATCACTCCAGTACTGAAACAGCTGCACTGGCTACCAGTACAATGTAGGATCTCCTTTAAGATCCTAACAATGACCCATAAAGCCATCAACAAGTGCTCCCATACCACCATCACCGACCTAGTCATGATCACTCCCCCTAACAGAGTAAGGCGATCAACTGCCACCAATACTCTCTTACTCCCGAAAGCGATCACGAAATGCTCTCAATCCACGAAAAGCAGAGCCTTCACCTTCTATGCGCCCTCCTGTTGGAATGCCCTGCCAATGGCCATCCGAACCATCAGTGACCTTTCCCAGTTCTGAAAGGCACTGAAGCATCATCTATTTCTCCAGCACTACGCTGATCCAGATACCTCCCCACACCCAGTCACAATCATGCCCCAGGTCAGCACCCCCAGCACAGACAATTCATACTGTCAGATGGAATGTCCATGGTCACATGTCAAACTAACAACAGTCAGGTTTAATGTATATAGTTCCAATGTAACCCTGTAGATAAGACTGCCTAAAACAGCAAAGTGTACATAGTTTACCATGTTTATCCCTGTTTAAAGAACCCTGTTGAGGTGTAAATCCTTTGCAGTCTTGCCTGCAGTGAACAAATGTTATATGTAAACCGCACTGATTGCAAATATCGCGGTATAAAAGAAACATCAAATAAATAAATAAAAAGAAATGTCTCTCGCAGACACCCATGACTGCTGTCTCCCGGTGTCTGGGAGCTGAGCATGATCCAGAGCAATTCTCCCTCTGCAAAAAGATGTCTTCTAAAGCCATCCAGAGGCACCAGCAGAAGCTAGATGATATCTTCCATAAGGCAGACTCGACCCCAGTATCCCCCATTAATCTCGCACTCCATGGCCCTGCAACCCTTGGAGTCTCCCAAGGCCCCTCCGCGAGCCCACAGGCACTCCAACCAAGGGTCCCGCAAGTGTGAGTGAATGAAAAAGAAGGCTGCGAGGACGCAATTTGGGGGATCAGACAAGCTTGAGAAGTCTCGCGCATGGTCTCTGAGCCCCCTTCGCATTCCAAAGAGTCGGAGAGGAAGCAACTGAGAAAGGTACCTCAAACCAATACTGAGGCCTCCGGCGATGGTGCCCGGTCTCCCGAGGGTCGTCCCGGTGAGGGCCCCCTCTCATCCTCAACGCCCAACCCGGTCACCCCAGTGTCTGTGTTGCAGGGCACCACTCCCAAGTGAACATAAGAACATAAGATATGCCATACTGGGTCAGACCAAGGTCCATCAAGCCCAGTATCCTGTTTCCAACAGTGGCCAATCTAAGTCATATATACCTAGCAGTTTCCCCAAAAGACACAGGTTCCACAATGTTTGCATTGGGTCAAGCATTGATATCCAGGGTCCCTTTTTAATAATAGTTTATGGACCTTTCCTCCAGGAACTTGTCCAAACCTTTTTTAAACCCAGCTACACTAACAGCCTTTACTACAACCTCCGGTAACAAATTCCAGAGTTTGATTACACGTTGAGTGAAAAAATATTTTCTCTTATTAATCTTAAATAGTTTACCCTGTAGCTTCATTGCATGTCCCCTAGTCTTTCTATATTCTGATAATGTAAACAGTCGATCTACGTTTACCCGTTCCACTCCATTCATTAATTTAAAGACCTCTATCATATCTCCCCTCAGCCGTCTCTTGGGAGGCCCGAATGCCGGCCTTGGAATGCAGCATTTCTGTGTTCCTCACTGCCCAGTAGGTGCAGTTGCCTGGCTCCGCCAGCACGCACCATGAGACTGCAAGGACCTTGACCTCGAGAACTCCCTGGGCTGCCGCATTGACTCCCAAGAGTTGGGATTTTATTTATTTTATTTATTTACATTCTCTTATATACCGCGCTATTCTGCATCAGTGCGGTTTACATTGAACAAACTGAAATTACATTGAACAGGACATTATAACTTGGAGATAACTATTTTACAGGGAACATGGGCTATGGAGGGTTAAGTGGCTTGCCCAAGACCACAAGGAGCACCTGTGGGACTAGAAACCCCAGTCCTTCCGGCCCAAGGTTGCTGTCCTCTAGTGGGATTTGAACCCCCGACCTTCCGGCCTGAAGTACCTTGCCCCATGAGGGTCCTCAGCGAGGGTCTCTTATCTCGGGTGTGGGATCATCTCGGGTGAGCGTCTCTGGCTCCGGACAGGCTCTGGCCTTGGGAGCCCGACGTGGGTCACTGACCCCAGTGGAACTGCCCATCCCTTAGTCTGCTATGGACTATTTGGACTGGGAATCCAATGGGGAAACCTCACCAGAGACTCTGTCTCACCGAGACCTTCCCTTGGATCCATCCCCGCCGTCCCAGAGGTGACGGTCCCCTCCTGAGGACACTTTTTTTCCTTGAGTTTGTCTGGGATATGATGCGGGCCCTAGCACTCACCACCGAATTGGAGGAGGAGCCACGAGCAGAGCAACTCGATATCCTCCAATATGAGGCACCACCGAAGGAAACCCTTACGGTTCCGGTTCCTTCCATCTTTAACCGACTCCTCCTCTGTATGTGGGAGACTCCGGCTTCCATCCCCATCATCAGCAAATGCCTGGATTCTATATACATGGTTCAGTGGAGACCAGCCAGGGTTCCAGAAGGCACAGCTTCCCTATACTTCATGGTCATCGAATCGACCATTCGTAAACAGAAGAGCCCGAAGACTCACTCTTCAGTCCCCCCAGGCAGAGAGTCCCACGCTCTCAGGCGAAAAGCTTAACAAGGCTCCATGCTAGCATGCTGCATCCAAGTCTACCAACTGTATATTGGTATGTTCCTCCGCGACCTCACTAAGGAGTTTTGAGCATTCACTGCAGGTTTCAATGGGGACCACCTCTGGCATTTCCAGGTACTTTCGAAGTCCATCGGTGAGTGCTCTAAGTACCTCTCAAAAGCAGCTTGCGATGGCTTCGAGTTCTCCGCCCGAGTAGCAGCGGCCGGCATTGACACCCGCTGGCAGGCTTGGGCCCAATCATCCGACCTGGAGCAGTGGGTCCAGGAGAAGCTCCTCAATGTCCCTTGCCTCAGGGTGCAGCTCTTTGGTAAACCAATGGAGGATAAAGCAGCCGAGATTGAGACAGAGTACGTCATCTGTACTCGGCTCTCTCGGAAGACCTCCTCAGGAAGAAACCACAGGGAAAGGAACACTTTTTCACCAGAAAGGAGCACCCATACAGGGGCTACCCTCCAAATCTATCTACACTGACCCTATCCCAGGGCGGTCAGGTTAAGAGCGGAGCCCATGGACCCTGCAAGCCTAAGGGACAGAAGACTCAGCCACAGGCTCCAGCGCAGCTGGCCTCGGGGTTTTGATGCCATCGGCATAGTCTCTTTGACACTGAGCAACCAGCTGCCGGTAGGAGGAAGGCTGATCCACATTGCCCTTAGGTGGGAATCCATCACCACTGACATCTGGGTCCTCCAGGTAATCCGGGAGGGCTATCTCCTCCATCTGGACCAGTTGCCTCCCCCTTACTTCCCCGAGGAGCCCTGGTGGCTTTGCCCTACTAACTCAGGAGCTCGCAGGTCTCCTCAAAGACGGGGCAGTGGAAACTGTCTCGCCACACATCAGGGGAAGGAGGTTTTACTCCTGGTACTTCCTCGTCCTGAAGAGAACAGGAGGTCTCCGACCCATCCTCAATCTGAGGAACCTGAATAGATTCCTGGTGCAGGAGAAGTTCAAAATTCTCTCCCTTGGAACACTGCTGCCCTACCTCCAGAAGGGCGATTGGCTATGCTCCTTGGACTTAAAGAGGATGCTTATACCCACATCCTCGTCCATCCCAAGCACAGACAGTATCTGCGCTTTGTGGTAGGAGGGAATCACTACTAGTACAGGGTACTTATCTTCGGACTCACCTCCACCCCACCAAGTGTCTTGTGGTAGCGGCCCACCTCCGTCTACAAGGCACCTTTATCTACCCCTATCTAGACAGTTGGCTCATAAAAGGGGACGAGACCTTGGAGGCCCTGCAGGCCATGGGCCACATGATCTGGCTTTGCAACACTTGGGCTTTGTGGTCAACTACCCGAAATCCCAGCTTACTCCAACACAATCCCTTACTGCCCATGGCCTCCACTGTCCACGTCGTGCCCTATGCCCGCCTCAACATGCGAGCAGCTTAGTGGTGCCTCCGTGTGCAGTGCACCCAGGCGACTGGCCGACTCCAAGACCCCATCTCGGTCTCACCTCGCTTGATGGAGTCCCTGTCCAGGTGGCAGGACACGCAGAACCTGCTCCAAGGCATGCCCTTTCAGACCCCTACCCACCAGGCGGTCCTGACTACGGATTTCTCCCTCTCAGGCTGGGAGGCCCATTGTGAGGAGCTGTGGACTTGGTCCAATGAGGCGAGTCGGCAGTAGATCAATCTGCTGGAGCTCTGAGCTATCCTCCTCACGCTGAAGGCCTTCCGGCACCGCCTGCAGCACCGAGTGGTGCTTGTTCGGACAGACAGCCAAGTCACAATGTTCTACTTGAACAAACAGGGGGGTACTGGCACTTACAGCCTTTGCCAGGAGGCAGTGACCCACCATGCTCATTTGCGGTGAGCCAGATCGTAACCCTCCGAGCTGTCTATCTCCTGGGCCAGGACAACTCCTTGTCGGACCGGCTGAGCAGAGTCCTCCAGCCGCACAAGTGGCGCCTGTGTCCTGAGACGGCGCAGCAACTCTTCCATTGCTGGGGTACCCCAGACCTGGATCTCTTTGCCAGTCCTGCAAACACACAGCTTCCCCGGTTTTGTGGCCCCCTCCTGCACCTGGGCAGGGTGGCTCCAGATGCTGCCTTCCTCTCGTGGGCAATGGGTCTGCTGTATGCCTCTCCCACCATGCTTCTCATAGCTCAGACCCTCCTCAAGGTCCAGCAAGACACAGGGCCTCTGTAATCCTCATGGCCCTGAGGTGGCCCAGGCAGCCGTGGTTCCCTCTGCTACTCCGTCTCTCGACGGAACCCCTGTTCCCTCTCGGGAACTCACCGCGGCTCCTGACGCAGGAGGACGGCCTGCTCCTTCACCCTAATCTGGGGTCTCTGTCCCTTACAGCTTGGCTGCTGAGTGGGTTGCCTTAGCTCCTCTTCATCTCCCCACAGAGGTCGAGGACATCCTTTTGGCCTCCCAGAAAGACCCCGACCAGGCAGACATTCGCCTTCAAGTGGCACAGGTTCTCAGAGTGGCGCTCGGAGATCCGAGTGAACCTGTTCTCATGCCTTATACACTCGGTCATGCAGTACCTGCTCCATCTCTTGCAGGCCATCCTAAAGTATAACTCGGTCAGGGTTCACCTGAGTACCATCTCAGTGAACCACCATCCAATCGAGGGAAAACCCCTCTCGGGGCAGTGTCTCATCTCTCGCTTCATGCGGGGCTTGCTCCTCTCCAAGCCCCTTATCTGCCCCCACCGGTGGAATGGGACCTCAACGTGGTCTTCGCACAGCTGACCAAGCTTCTCTTTGAGCCCATGGTTACTTACTCCCTGCGGTACCTATCCTGGAAGGTGGTCTTCTCCAGGACCAAGCAGGAAGTCAGTCCTCACATATGGGTGTCATCGGCGCCGATGAAGCCCCAGCGGAGCATTTCCCCAGCTTTCTATGAAAGCCTTTGGGAATGCAGGCACGCATGCATGGTTCCCTTCCCGCCTAAAGGTGCCATCTTACCTCAGTCTCTTTTTTTCCGTGAAGCCCACCGGACGTGTGTCCTGTTCTCCCGGTTAAAATTAGATTTTTTTCGGCGATTTTCGCGATTTTTTCTCCCAGTTCGAAGCCGGTTCCCCTCCCGCCGGATTCGGTACACCGGTATCGAGCCTGATTCTTCTTTTTCGGTTTTTGCCCTTCGTGGCTGGCGTTCGCGCCCTTTTTTCCATTTTTCCCTGGAAGGCCGGTCTTTTGGCCTCGCGGGGACTCTTTTTTTTTTTTTTCCCCGATGGCTTACAGCGGCTTTAAAAAGTGTGATCGGTGTAAGAAACTGATGTCTCTCACCGACACACATGACTGCTGCCTTCGGTGCTTCGGCCCCGACCACGACCCTAAGTCATGCGGGCCATGTGGAAAGATGTCTTCCAAGGCACTCCGAAGTCGCCAGCAGCAAAAAGAAAGGTTTTTCTAGGACTCAGCCTCCGGCCGGGCCCGGACCTTGTCTGAGGCCTCGACATCTCGGGATTCCGATCCCGAGCGCCGTCGAAGCTCCTCGGACAGGGGGTCCCCCGACCGGGAACGCAAGAGGAAGAAGCGGCTCGCGAGGGCGTCGGAGGAGGAGGTCCCTGGCTCCTCGAGGGCCAGGTCTAAGACCCCTGACCGTCGCCCCGGGCCCGTGGAACACAAGAAGCCTGCAAAAGTTCCTCGCGTGGAGCCGGAGTCTGCTGCACACGTAAGCCCCGTAGTCCTCGAGGACTCTCCTCCCAGGGAGCCGACGTCGGGCCCGGCGCTGCCGGGGCCCGAGTCGGTGGCTGCTGCGTCTCCCGAGCTGAGTCTCAGGATGACAGCCTTGGAGAGCAGATTGTCTGCCTTCATGGAGCAGCAGCGGGCACTGATGGCCAGCCTGTCTGGCGCATCTGCCCCGACCACTGGGACATCGACTTCGAAGTCGACACCGGAGACCGAGCCGATACTCGAGTCCATCGTGGCTCGGAGTCGACCTCGGTCGCTGTCTCCCTCGACCTCCCGTTCCAGACCGAGGGCGTCGACGCCGGAGCCTCCGGTGTCGGGGCGGGTGCTCCAGGGCCCCGCGGGGTCGGACCCTGACTCCTCGGACGAGTCATCTTGGGAGATGGAGGACGAGGAGTCTCCTGATAGCTTCAAGACTTGGTGCGTCCCTTCGGACTCACCGCAGTCTGAGTCCCGGAGTAGGTCCCCCCCGGAGGGTACTCGGTTCTCGGAGTTCGTCCGGGATATGGCCGCTGCCTTGGCTATTCCGACGGACCCCGAGGAGCTGAAGAGCTCGAGGCCCTACAGTTTGACTCTCCTCCGAAGGAGGCCTTTACTGTTCTGGTTCCTCCGATGCTGGAACGGCTCCTCTTCCGTATGTGGGAGGCACCGGCCTCGGCGCCGGTTCTCAGCAAGCGAGTCGAAACTGAGCACCTCACATGGACGAGGCTGTCGAGGAAGACCTCTGCCCCTTCTCATAAAAAGAAGGGCTAGGGTAAAAAGCCCTTTTACCCGAGGAAGGGCACTGCCTACAAACAGTACCCGCAATATCAGGCTGCCCAAGCTGCCCCCCAGGGTCAGCAAGCCAAGGGCCAGGGTAATGGGCCCCGTAGGCAGAGAACCCCCAAGCCTCAGGCCCCTGCTACCACTCAGCAGGGTGGGGGTTTTTGACTCCTTGAGCGTAACCTCTCCTCCACTGCTCTCCCAACCCTGCACAGGAGGTCGCCTCGCCCTCTTTGCCCACCAGTGCCCCTTATCACCGGGGACAGTTGGGTGCTGGAGATAGTCCACAAGGGCTATGCCCTCCATTTTCACCAACTGCCTCCACCATTTTTTTCAGGGGAGCCTCCAAGGCCTCCCCTGCACACAGACCTTCTTCTACAAGAGCTTCATGGTCTGTTGGTGGACAGGGCGGTGGAGCCTGTGCCTGCCCACTTGCAAGGTCACGGTTTCTACTCCAGGTATTTCCTGGTGCCCAAAAGAACCGGTGGCCTTCGACCCATTCTGGACCTCAGGAACCTCAACAAGTTCCTAGTGAAGGAGAAGTTCAAGATGCTTACTCTTGGGACACTTCTGCCCTACCTCCAGCAGGGAGATTGGCTATGCTCTTTAGATCTAAAGGATGCGTACACTCACATCCTCATTCATCCAGACCACAGAATGTACCTCAGGTTCATTGTGGGAGGAAACCATTATCAGTACAGGGTGCTGCCTTTCGGCCTCACCTCCGCCCCCAGAGTCTTTACAAAGTGCCTAGCAGTGGTGGCGGCCTACCTGAGAAATCAGGGAATCTTTGTCTTCCCCTATCTAGACGACTGGCTCATCAGGGGTCAGATGTGCCAGGAGGCCAAACAAGCCACCCTCAGGACTATTGCTCTTCTACAAAGCATGGGGTTTGTCATAAACTTCGCAAAGTCCACTTTGCTCCCCTCCCAAAACTTGGAGTTCATAGGGGCAAGGCTGGACTCTCTGCTGGCAAAGGCTTTCTTGCCAGTAGACAGGGCCCAAAGGTTGATGGCCTTGGCAAATCAGTTTCTCAGCAGGTCCCTGGTCTCCGCCAGGCTCTGCCTGAGGCTTCTAGGCCACATGGCTTCGACAGTACATGTGACCCCCAATGCCAGCCTCCATATGAGGCCTGCACAGTGGTGCCTTCGGGCTCAGTGGTCACAGGCCACAGGCGGCCTCAGAGAGGATAAAGGTGTCCAGACCATTTCTGCACTCCCTCTCCTGGTGGCTTCACCCACCCAATCTTCTGAGGGGGGTGCATTTTCAGATTCTAGGGTACACAGTAGTGGTGACCGGCCTCAGAGACAGGATAAAGGTGTCCAGACCATTTCTGCACTCCCTCTCCTGGTGGCTTCACCCAACCAATCTTCTGAGGGGGGTGCCTTTTCAGATTCTAGGGTACACAGTAGTGGTGACCACAGACGCCTCCCTGCAAGGCTGGGGGGCTCATTGTCTGGGCAAGTGCACCAAGGGCCTGTGGTCTCCCTGGGAAGCTGCACAGCAGATCAATCTCCTCGAACTCAAAGCTATTCGATTAGCACTCAAAGCTTTCACTCCTACCCTGGCTTACCAGACAGACAACCAAGTTCCCATGTTTTATGTGAACAACAGGGCGGAACTGGATCCAGGATCCTTTGTTGGGAGGCTCAGGACCTTTGTTCTTTTGCCCTCAAGCACAACATGCTCCTCAGAGCTGTGTACCTTCCAGGCCAGGACAACTACCTAGCAGACAGATTAAGCAGAATACTGCAGCCCCACGAGGGCAGCTGCATCCTTCAGTAGTTCAGAAGATCTTCCTGACATGGGGTCTCCCTTTGATAGATCTCTTTGCCAGCCCCATGAACAAGCAACTGCCAAAGTTCTGCTCCAGGCAACCGCATCCTCTGCGGATAGCAGCGGATGCTTTTCTGATATCCTGGTCTCAGGGCCTCCTGTATGTGTTTCCTCCCACGCCCTTAGTGGCCCGAACTCTATTCAAGATTCTTCAGGACAAGGCCTCGGTCCTGCTGGTGGCTCCCAGGTGGCCGAGACAGCCTTGGTTTCCTCTTCTGCTTCAACTGGCGGTGGAACCTCCACTACCTCTGGGGTTGCAACCTGACCTTCTCTCACAGGAACAGGGTTCCCTTTTGCACCCCAATCTCAAAACTCTCAATTTGATGGCCTGGAGGCTGCAAGGGTAGTCTTGGCTCCCTGGGGCCTACCTCAGGAAGTTGAGGAGGTTGTCCTAGCCTCTAGGAAACAGTCCACTAGGAAAACCTATGCTCTCAAATGGAAAAGGTTTTCAGTGTGGTGTCAGCTACGTACAGTTGATCCTTTCTCCTGTACTGTGCCAGTAGTCCTTCAGTACTTACTGCACTTGTCAAATCAAGGCCTTAAATCCAATTCTGTTCGGGTCCACCTCTCAGCTCTAGCAGCTCACCACTCTCTGGTGGAGGGACATTCTCTATCTGGTCACCCCTTGGTGTCCCGCTTTCTTAGGGACTTGCTTTTGCTCAAGCCTCCCATCCGTCGTCCTGCCCCTGAGTGGGAGCTGAATGTGGTCTTGCAGCAACTGACTCGCCCACCTTTTGAGCCGATGGCTACTTGTCCACTCCGCTTCCTCTCCTGGAAGACACTCTTCCTGATAGCCCTTACCTCGGCTAGGCGAGTAAGTGAGCTTCAGGCTCTAGTCTGTGATAGGCCTTACACCAGGATTTACAGGAACAGGGTAGTCCTTAGGACTCATCCCAAGTTCCTCCCTAAGGTTGTCTCCTCTTTCCACCTCAACCAGGAGGTGGTTCTTCCAACATTCTTCCCTAGGCCTCATGCAAGCCAGGCTGAAGCAGTCCTGCATACCCTGGACTGTAGGAGGGCCTTATCCTTCCACCTTGACCGTACGTAGGGGCATAGAAGGGCTACTCAGCTCTTCGTCTCCTTTGACCCCAATAAGTTGGGGTTGGCTGTGTCCAAGCGTACCTTGTCCATCTGGGTGGCTGACTGTATCACCTGGGCTTATAAGGCGGCTGACCTTCCTTTGCAGGGTCGGGTTACGGTCCACCGAGTCAGGGCAATGTCTGCCTCAGTGGCTCATCTCCTCTCTGTGCCCTTGGTAGACATCTGCAGGGCTGCAACTTGGTCTTCAAGCCCATTACTACCTGGAGAGTGAGTCCCGTAGGGACAGTGCTTTTGGCCAAGCAGTACTCCAGAATCTCTTTGAGGTTTAGGCAAGTCCTGCCCTCTGTTTGGCTACCGGTGGAGGTTGTGTCCTTGAAATGCCTTTCTTTGCTGCTGAGAATAGAGGGAGTACTCTTGTTCAGCCTGGGTTCCTCGGTAGCCCAGAGCTTGGGAGTCACCCATATGTGAGGACTGACTTCCTGCTTGGTCCTGGAGAAAGAGTAGTTACTCACCTGTAACAGGTGTTCTCCAGGAGCAGCAGGAATCAGTCCTCACAACCCTCCCTCCTCCCCTGGGAGTTGCAGTTGTACATAGTTTATTTTTTCATTTTTGTGTGCTGTTCTTAGCTGTGTCATTTGACTGAGGTAAGATGGCACCTTTAGGCAGAAAGGGAACCGCGCATGCGTGCCTGCATTCCCAAAGGCTTTCATAGAAAGCTGGGGAAATGCTCCGCTGGGGCTTGTCAGACGGGTGCCTGGGTGAGAATGTTCACAGTCTTGGCAAAGGCATATATCAATATGATTTGCAAGGGATTGTGGGAAATGCAGTCCATTCACACCAGACACAGCCGCTCACAATAATTAGTTGTGCTTGAGTGTAAAGCCAATAAGATATTTATTTATGGGGTTATTTCTCCCAACACAGATATGCTTGGTAGCACATAAAACAGGATACTTGCTTTCAGTGTTAAACTTAGAAAAACAAAATCAGGAAAACAACAGCTTAACTTGTCAGGCAATCAAATCAAAAGAATAAAGACCTGGTTGGTAACAAACTGGTCTTTTCTGTAGGCTCTAGCTAATATTTTCTTAGCAGTGCTTTAATCAACAAACAAAACCCACAAAGTAGGGAAAAACTGTTCTTTTCAGGTTAACTTCTTATATCTTCACACATAGACTCAGAAGTGATTTCCTCAGGGCTCACAAGCAATTAGGTAAGGCTCAATTGCTAGCAGTTACCCAGCTGAAACCCCTTAGCTGGCTTGCTTTCTACTGCGTGGCTCAAATCCTATTCAGGAGCTTTTCTGAGTTTGTATTTCTTTGTGATGGTGGTTGTACTTTGTAACAGTAAATTACCAAAGGAGTTTAGACAGAGAGCAATCCATGTATTCACAGCCTGTATCTATAACCGCTCCCCCTTTTTCAACAATCATGGGTTCAATATCATGGATTGGCACAGAGGAATTTCTCAATGGAGCACTCTCAGGAGAATACTTGTTTCCCTGCTGTCTTTCAAGGGTATAGCTAGGGCATAGATCAGTGTTCATACCTGAACTTCCATTGCTGTTAGAGTTCCTCTCCAAATAGCCTGGCCAGTATGTAGTCCAGTTTTTATGTCCAGTCTTCCAATCCAGATCCCTGGACACTGGATCTCTCTTCACATACCTTCTGGCACGGGTCCTAGGGTCCCTTCCAAGTGCAGCCGTCTCCCTCACAGGTACCGTCTGGAGATGCCTATCTCTGCAGCACCACTCCTCTGGTTTTCCCCAGTCCAATGGTGTACGCTGGCCTTTTGAATGTCTCCCAGTATACGTACTGCTCTGGACTCCTTTAGACCTCCCAAATGCTTTTCTCTTCTTTCTTCCAAAGGGTTTCTTGCCCTCTCTGTCCGTCCGCTCTGGCTTCTGCTTCTGATGATCCTCCAGATGATGAAGCTGTCCAAGATCATGAAGATGTCCAAGCTGAATCTGAGGATAATTCTCTGTAGAATAAACTCTACCTTTATTCAGCTTAGATGAGTGCTCCACCCTAGCACAGCGCAGCTGTGCTGAATCAGGCCCTGCCCTTTGAGATGAGTGCTTGGGGATTACCTCATAGCCCTCCTGATTGAACACACGTTTCCCCACTTCAGCTCCTCTAATGGCTGTTGGGAACCTGGTGCATTCTGGGACTGGTAGTCTTTTATGGAAAAATTCTGTTTTCTTATTTCTACCAGAACTGACAGGTTGCTTGTTCAGAGTCACTTCACCTTTACTATAGCTCCTTCCTGAGCTATGATAAGCTTCCTTATCACAGGCTTCATCGTCACTGATGACACCCATATGTGAGGACTGTTTCCTGATGCTCCTGGAGAACACCTGTTACAGGTGAGTAACTACTCTTTCCTGGTGGCTCTCATCTCCGCCTGTAGAGTCAGTGAACTCCAGGCACTGATGGCTGAGGCGCCATACACAAGGTTCTACAGGAACAGGGTAGTTCTTTGCACTCACCCAAAGTTCCTCCCGAAGGTTGCTCGGATTTCCATCTCAACCAGGAAGTGGTGCTGCCCACCTTCTTCCAGAGGCTCCACGCCAACCAGGCGTTGGCAGTTCTCCATATTCTAGACTGCAGGAGGGCCCTTTCCTTCTACCTGCAGCGGACTCTGGACCACCGCAGAGCTGAGCAGCTTTTTGTCTCCTGTAACCCCAGCCGCCTGGGACTGGCGATCACCAAGTGAACTTTATCCATTTGGATGGCGGACTGCGTCACCTTTGCCCAGGCCAATGCTGGGCTACCTCTGGACCGATGAGTCACGGTGCACAATGTCAGGACAATGGTGATGTCTGTCACTAGTCTATGTTGGGTGCCACTGGTGGACATTTGCTGGGCCGCCACCTGGTCTTCCACTCATACCTTTTGCGGCACATTACTGCTTGGAGAGGGAGTCCTGTCGGGACTCGGCCTTTGGCCAGGCGGTACTCCATAATTTGTTTGGGGTTTAAGCAGCTCCTGCCCGCTGACCCTTCTTCAGGCTACCGGAAATGTGGCTCTCCATGGATGCAGGGTCCTCGGGCTTGCCTTCAGATTCACTGGCGACTGCTCATGACTCTGTCGTGACATTTTTCCTACAGGTTCTTGGTAGCCTGTAGCTAGGGAGTCCCATATGTGAGGACTGACTTCCTGCTTGTTCCTGGAGAAAGCATAGTTACTCACCTGTAACAGGTGTTCTCCGGGGACAATAGGAATCAGCCCTCACAACCCTCCCTCTTCTCCTTGGAGTTCCTGTCCATTTTGCCATCTTCTTGGTGGGGGCTCTCTAGCAATGGTACCTGACTGAGTAAGAAGCAACTCTTGGACGGGAAGGGGACTATGCGTGCATGGTGGCATTCCCAAAGGCTTTCTTTGAAAGCTGGGGAAATGCTTCACACTGGCTCTGTTGGTGTCAACGTCACCCATATGTGAGGAATTATTCCTGCTGTCCCTGGAGAACACCAGTTACAGGTGAGTAAGCTTTTTGAATGTACTCCATGCATGCATGCGGGTCTTCCTGCCCGAAGAAGCCATCTTACCTCAGTCTTCTTTTTTCCGCAGAACCCTTCAGATGTCCGTCTGAATCCCAGAGATAAGTTCATTTTTTTACTGTCTGTTTTTGCCGTTCCAGTACTATTCTATCTTTATTCATGTCTGTCTTCCCGCCTTTGTTGATCCCAACGACTATCTTTATTCATGTCTGTCTTCCCGCCTTTGTTGATCCCAACGACCATTGGTGCCTCAGCGCTGCGTTCTTTTCAGGTTCTTTTTTCCTTTTCGGTGTGTGGGGTTTTTCTCGCACTCCTCTAGTTGGTGAGGATATTGGAGTCCTTTGACTTGGTGGGAACAGTCTTCTGAACCATGTTAAACCTTTTAAAACGTGCATTCAGTATGGTCAGACCATTTTGATTACCAACCGCCACAGTTTGTGCCTTCAATGTCTTGGGGCCGATCATGAGTCTTCTACTTGCCCTATCTGTTTGCAGATGATGCGCAAGGGGCTCAGAAACCAAGAAAAGCAGTGGGAATCGTTCGGTTCCAAGGCCTCGACACTGTCCCCAGCATCAATCTCTGTTTTGATGCCCTCAAAGGCCCCTTTTGAGGCATTGGCTATGAAAGGGGACCGGGCAACCTCCGAACCTCGATGTTGTGGGGCACCAGACTGGTGTGTCTCTTTCGACAAAGAGCACCGCCGGAAGGAATGAATTCCATCCGAGTTGCCATCGAAGGGCGTGCCAATGACAGAAGGAAAACTTCTGGTCATCGGCGTCTGAGCCCTCGACGCAACTCCGAGAGTGAAGGCCGGGAGCGAACTTCCAAGCTGTCCCACCGGGAGGAGTTGCCTCCTGAGACCTTGGAGGTTCGGCTCGGGGCTCCCGAGGCTGTAACCCTCGTGGAGTTCCAGCCGAAGGAGCCAGCATTGGCTTTGTTGGTGCCTGCGCCGATGCTGACACCGGCAGCTGCCGAGCCCACCCTCCTGATGGGGAGGATGCTGGCTGTCGCGTGCAGCCCGGCTGCCTTCATGACACATTCCCCCCCCCCCCCCCCCCACGAGGACCAGGTAACTCGCCTGCTGAGGTGCAGCCGATCCTCAAAACCTTTGCAGTTTCATTGGGATCCCGAGACCACTCCCGATCCCTGTTGGTGCAGCCCTTCTCTGATGCCTCCGGTTCCGAACATTGAGAACCGAGGACCCCATACCATCATCGGACCTCAGTGACTCCGACTCTGACTGGGAGACTGAGGCGGAATCTCCGGAGATTGCAAGGCATCTTAACATGCCCTAGAATCCTTCCTCTCCTGCAGAGCATCAAAAGTCCCCTCCTGAGAACCTCTCCTTCCTGGAGTTTGTGAGGGACATGGGAAAGGCCATGCCTTTCAACCTGGAGGCAGTGGAGGAGCCTCTAGTGGAGGAGCTCGAGATCCTTCAATATACCACCCTGCCAAAGGAGGCCATCACTATCCCTGTCCACCCCATTCTGGAACAGCTCCTTCTGAAGATGTGGGAGACCCCTCTTAAAGTGTATTGAGTCCGCAAGAGCCCAGGCTTTGAGAAAACATAATTGCCTCACAGCTCCATGATAGTGGAAACAGCCATGCACCGCATTAAGAGCACTAAGACACATTGCTCTGTGCCCCTGTGTCAGGAGGCCCACACTATGGATGGCTTTGGCAGGAAGTGTTACCAGGGCTTGAGCTTGTGGCCCATATACAAGCATACCAGCTGTACATGGGCATGTACCCGAGGGACCTGGCAGGAAAGCTTCCCAGGTTCTCGGCTGGGCTTTCTGGTGACCATCTCGAGCACTTCCAAAGCCTGGTCACTAAAACCAAGGAATGCTCCAGATTTGTGACTCTGGCAGCCTATGATGGCTTCAAGTCTGTGACCAGAGTGGCTGAGGTGAGCATTGGTGCTCATGGTTCAGGACAAATTGGCTGATGTCCCATGCTGGGGAGAGAACCTCTTAAACAAACCCATGATGGAAGAGGCTGCTGAGTTGGAGATGGAACTCCTTACCATGACCAGGCTTTCCAGGAAGACTGCTAATCCTTCCCGAGAGAAGGGGTTCTTTTACCTAAAGAAGGCCTACGGTGCCTATCCCCGTATCACTCTTGCCAGGCGCTCCTGCAGGGGCAGCAGGCCAAGGGCCAAGGCCAAAGACAGCAGTGTAGCCCTAAGACCCCGAAACCCCAACTGGCTCCTCAGCTGCAGCCTGCGGGGGGAGGATTTTGCCTTCCGGATCACAGCCTTTCCTCCCCTTTCAGGCCCAGTTCCACAGTATATTGGCGCATCTCCATTTTTTTGCCCTCTGGCTTAGCATCACCACCGACACCTGGATATTGCAGATAGTGAAGGAGGTTTACCTCCTACACTTTGAGTAGACACCCCTCCCCCACCATTCTTTCCAGAGGAATGCCTTCTGGATCCTCACCATCGTAGATTTCTCCAGTTGGAAGTACTTCCAACTGCCAGGAAAGGTGGTTCTGCCGTCTCAGGCAGGAAGCAGGTTCTACTCGATACATCCTAGTCCCCAAAAAGAACGGTGGCTTCCGGCCCATTTTAGATCTCTGCAATCTAAATTGCTTCCTTGTCAGAGAGAAGTTCAATATAGTATCCCTTGGATACCATACACTAGATGCTTCCTAGGCAGTGTATCTCCCAGGAGAGAACAGTGCCTTAGCGGACAAGCTCAGCAGAGTCCTGCATCCACACAAGTGGGCTCTCAATCCCCCAGGTGGTCTGCTGGATCTTTCAGATGTGGGGCATCCCCACCATGGATCTCTTGGCATCTCCTGTCAATGCCCAGCTACCGCTGTTTTGCTCCATGATGCCCTGTCCCAGTTGGGTGGCTTCCAATGCCTTCCTCCTGGACTAGAGTGAGGACCTACTCTACACTTACCCACTGACTCCCCTGGTGGCCAAGACCCTCTTCAAGGTTCAAATGAACATAGCCTCCTTGATACTCATTGCCTCACGGTGGCCCTGGCCACCTTTGTTACTACAGTTACTACAGCTTTGTTACTTCGCCTGGGCTGTGCCCCGGATATACTCTCGCAGGAGGAAGGCGCCCTCCTGCACCCCTACCTTCATTCTTATCATTCATTGCTTGGCTGCTCAGCGGGTAGCTCTGGCAGAGTTCCATCTGTCCATGAATGTCAAGAACATCCTCCTGGCCTTGCAAGGATTCCACCAGAAGGGTGTATGCCTTCAAGTGGTGCAGATTTTCAGTTTGCTGTGCGGACCAGGCCCTCAACCCCTTTACTTGCTCGATGGAGACGGTGCTGACTGACTTGCTTCACCTCTCCAACTTAGGACTGAAGTCTAACTCTGTCAGTGCACCCGAGTGCTCTTGCAGCATATCATCACAGCGTTGATGACTGGCCCCTTTCTGCTCATTCACTCATAGGTGCTTTATGCGGGGCCTTCTGCTTTCTCATCCCCCTATTTGGCCACCTCTGGTGCGTGGAACCTCAATGTCATCCTGGGATAGCTGCTGTTGGCACCATTTGAGCCACTGGCTACCTGTCCAAGTTCCTCAACTGGAAAGTCATCTTTTTGCTGGTGTTTACTTCAGTGAGCTGCAGGGGATCGTAGCACACACGCCTTATACCAGGCTGTACAAAAATAGAGTGGTGCTACGCACTCATTCCGTTTCTCTCTAAGGTGGTTTCAGCATTCCACCTAAACCAGTCTGTGGTACGGCCCACTTTTTTCCCACGGCCTCATGCCTTCAGGGCAGAGGCCTCTTTCCATACTTTGGGCTATAAGAGAACGCTCGGTTTTTATCTTGAACGGACAAAGCCCCATCGCCATTCCACTCAGCTCTTTGTTTCTTACGACCCCAACAGTTTGGGGGTAGCCATTTCTAAGCGCACCCTCTCCATCTAGGTGGCTGACTGCATCTCTTTTGCTTATGCCCAGGCTGGATTTACCTTAGAACGCCACATCATGACGCATAATGTTTGTGCTGTTCCACAGTGGAGATTTGTAGGGCTGCTAGGTCGTCTGTCCACACCTTTGCAGCCCACTACTGCCTAGATAAGGATTACCAGCATGACAGCACCTTCGGCCAAGCCATACTCCGACACCTCTTTGGGAATTAATGCAACTCCTTCCCTCCGGCCTTTCTGTCTGTCCATGCTACTGGAGAGTCGACTATTGGTTGATGCCTGAGGCTAATGTTGACTCTCGGAACCTCAGGGTTTCCTGCTATTCTCTTGGTTCATTTTTTCTGGTTGCCCCGTTGGGCTGTCTACAGGGATTTTGGTAACCTGTAGCTAGGGAGTCCCATATGTGAGGACGGACTTCCTGCTTGGTCCCGGAGACAGCATAATTATTCACCTGTAGCAGATGTTCTCCGGGAACAGCAGGAATCGGTCCTCACTATCTTCCATCCTTCCTGTGGAGTTGTTTTCTTTTTGGGCTTCATTAAGCTATATTATCATACTGACCTAAGATGGCTTCTTTGGGTAGAAAGACTAGCATGCATGTGTGAAGTACATTCCAAAAGCTTCCTTTGAAAGTTGGGAAGTGTTCTTACGCAGGCTCCGTCTGTGACGTCACACATATGTGAGGACTGATTCCTGCTGTTCCCAGAGAACATCTGCAACAGATGAGTAATTATGCTTTTTTCTCAAGATGTTTTACACAACATACCTAGAATGCAAGGGTGCCAGTAATGTTGACCACAACTGTATCAGGCGGCATTGGATATGCTAGGAAAGGAGCATTTTTAATATGACAATAAAGTGGGGAGGGTGTTGGTGTTCAAGCTTAAAAAGGCCTGAACCAGAAATATGATTTGGAAAATCAAAGACCAACAAGAAAAGGATGTTGTAGATCCAGAGGAAATACAAAAATGCTTCATGGCATTCTAACAAGAGTTATACACTCCGGAGCTGGGGGGTGGGGGGTGAGTTGCCGGGACTGTGAGAGGAGGAAAGGAGATCACTTGGGAGGCCTATTTCTGCTACTGAGATACTACCGATGATTAATAAATTTCCGCGTTCGAAGGCCCCGAGCTTGGACAGCTACACTAATCTTTTCTATAAGACATTCTGGGCTCAGACTTACTAGCTAGGTTAAATAATAATTTTCTTCAGGAGATGATCCTGCCCCCTTCTATGCGACTAGTTGGCATAACTATCTTGGCTAAGGAAGTGAAGTACCCTAGCTTGTGTGACTCCTACCACCCCATTTCCTTGTTAGGAACTGACAAAATGTTTTTCGCTAAAGTCCTGGCCAACCACCTGCAACCTTTGCTGACCAAGTTGGTGCATATTAATCAATCAGGATTTATCCCGGACCAACAGTGTTCCGATAATGTTCACAAGATTTTGATTCTAGTTAAGGTTGTGAGGCGGAGGGGACAGTCGACATTATTGTTAATCATAGACGCAGATAAGTAATTTGATAGGGTCTACTGACCCTATCTGTTCTTTCACAAAATGGGCCTTGGGGGGACCCTTTCAGCAATGGGTCAAAGTTCTTTACACTCAGCTGTTAGCCAGACTAAATACAGAATATACCCCAGCCTTTGAATTGCAAAGAGGTATGCGATAGGGGTTCCCATTGTCCTCCTTGTTTGCCTTGGTAATGGAAACTTTAGCACAGAAAATTTGATCTTGAGTTAATTTTGCTGGGATCCAGCGAAGATCCCAGTCTTATAAACTGTCAATGTTTGCAGATGATCTCCTTTTCTCCCTGTCAGACCCGGCGAAGTCCCTATTAGGGGTGGTAGGTGAACTGGAAAATTTTGGAAGGGTGTCGGGATTTAAAATGAATGCCTCCAAGTCGGAGATCCTGTATGTTTCCACGTCGCCAGCAGACAAGAAATTTATTAGAGCACTTCCCTTTTCGATGGACAAAATCACATATCTGCTATTTGGGGATTAATATTGCTGCGGATCCCCACAGATTATTCATGCTTAATTATGACCCCCCTGTGAAGGGGGATTTGTTAGGACTTGCAGCAATGGAAAAAATTGAACTTATCATGGTTTGGGAGGATTAATAGTATAAAAATGATGGTGCTGCCTAGTTTCCTGTGCCTCTTTACTACCTTGCCAGTGTGGATCCCAGAAGGGTCATTTAAATGTGGAACTATAAACATCTAAGAGTGGTAAGGAGGGTCTTGAGTGGGTCAAGGGCCAAAGGGGGTTTAGCAATACCTATCCTCTGAACTTATGATGCAGCCTGGCTTCGGGCAGCAGTTGAATGGCAGGAGTGTGAATGGAAAGAGTGGGTGCAGTTGGAACATATGGATGTGGTCGCCTGTCCCCTGCGTTCTTTAATGGAGGGGGGAGCATAGGGAAGATAGCTGAGCTTAATTTCTGTGTGGGCCTTACCAGTAAAATATGGGAGCAGCAGTGGCAGAGATAGTTTGGAGACCATAGGGTTTTCAGACTTACACCTCTTCACAGTTTGCCCTTTCCTCCAGGACTAATGGATAGGGCCTATGTGAGGACCTAGGACCTTGGGGCAATTCTGTGGTGAAGGGAGTCTCCTTTTTTGAAGAGTTAAAACAGGAATTTATGTTGGAAGAGTGGGATCGCTTTCAATACTGTCAAGTTTGTCACTATTTAGGGCAGGGTGGCCAGGTCTGGTGGAAGCAGGGGACTTAGCCCATTGGAGTCAGCATTTGCAGTAGGGTCTATGAAAGGATGTTTATCTAGGTTGTACAAGGCTTTGGGAAAGAACTGGACAAGGAAACCACCACATCCCGCTCGATGGGAGGAAGATTTGGGGATGGAGTGGGAAGAGTGTGAGTGGGCCCCTTTGATACAGTGACTTCATAAGGCCTCCAAGCCGTGTATCTAATTGAAAATAATTATAGGTTGTATTATAGGTGGTACTATACTCCTGCAGAGGCTGAGAATAGGTGAGGTAGGGTGTTGACAGCAATGTGGGGAGGAAGGGTTCTTTATACATATATGGTGGGAATGTCAGTATATTAAGCCTTTCTGGGAGCGAGACTTTGATCGTATTTGTAAGGTGTTGCAACAGAGGGTTAACACCTCCCCCCCCCCTCCCAGTGCTGTTAGTGTTGCTGAATAAGAGGGGGGACCTGCGATCTTGGGACTCGAGCTGGTCTCACTATCTGTTTGTTGCTGCTTGGTTGGCTCTTTCACAATATTGGAAGAGAACCGAGACCCCCTCCAATAAGTCTAGTGGTGGTGAAACTTAAATATATGCATGGGATGGCAAAACTTACTGCTATGTGACAACGGTGATTACCTAAATTCCAGAAGCTATAGGTACCTTTTGAGAAGTGGTGTGCTAATGAGGTCCTGTAATGATGGAATGAATGGGTCAAACAAAGGAAGCACGACACCACGTGCAAATAGACCACCCAGTAAGAAACGTGGATTGCAATGAAGGAACGTATAAAATATAACCTTTATTCAAAATTATTGTTATTCCTCTTCAGCCACTGGCCCGACACAGGCCGTGTTTCGTAAACACCTTCTTCAGGGGCTTGAATGGCTAAGAGGAATAACAATAATTTTGAATAAAGGTTATATTTTATACGTTCCTTCATTGCAATCCACGATGGAATGAATGGTACTGGGTGGAAAGAGTGTGGTTGAGTGAGTTGCGTAGCTTTTCCCTGATTAGGAATGCTTGTCCTATGTACTAGTTTGGAACACATTATTGTTTGCCTTAATGCTACCCATTCCCAATGAATAGAGAGGTGGAGGGGAGTGGGAGAGATTGGGAATAAGTGTATCCTAATTGTGGTTTTTCTTGAATATGACTTTGGTATAATGATGTGGATTGTTATGTTATGATTATTTAATAAAATATAAAGGGGAAAAAATCACCCAATACAATGAGATATTGGAAATTAGTAGAAACTTCAGTTATAGCAAGCATTATCTTTATCCAAACTATTGACAACAAAGCAGGAGGACAATAAAAAAAGAAGAATATAAGCAATTGCGTGGCCCCTAACTGTTCTTGAAGTACCTCTTCACAAAATATGGAAATGGATGTTTTCACAATTACAAAATCGTTCCTGCTGACCATTTGATTAGAGGTAGATGAGAAACCTGGTGGAGAACACTGCAATAAATAAGAATCTTTGCCTCCTAATCAAATCTGTCAAGCAGACTAAATTAAGCTTCATATCAGAAAGTACATCTTTCAGTAAAACACATTTCTTCAATGATCATGTATTGAATAATCTGAGGGATAGCCCTTTCACTTCTTCCCGAGGAAAGTCAAACCTTAAACTAGAATTGAGTATAGCCTGATTGAAAATTAGATGAGTAAAATATAACACACCTGAGATACAGATTGATAAGAAATGTCATGAATTCTCTGGCATACTCATATAACGAAAGTGTCCACGCTAGACAGGAATAAGTAAATAAATGTGAGTCAGACATTATGAAGAAATATTGCACCATACAAATAAAACCAACCCCTAGAAAAAGAGTACTGATGTCGCCCCAGTCCTGCTCCTTGGGCTTGCTCCTTTAGCGCATGCCGACCTACCCCTATTGCCATGTCCTCGTTTATCTGTTTGCTGATTCCTCCTTTCCTATCCTGTCTGACTTGATGGCGTTCTTTTCCTACTTTCTCGCAGCCTGTAAATTTTAATTGTGAACCGCCCAGATGCCTATTTTGGTGTGGGCGGTATATCAAATTTTAATAAAACATAAACATAGTGCAAATGCCACTTCTAGGCTCAATCTAATGGCTAATGGCACTTGTGAGCAGGGCTGCATGTCACCTCTGATCACATAGGCAGTGCTCTGGTGGTGCAGGTACTAACAGGGCTGGCAGAGAATGTTAAGCAGACAACAGGAACTCTCCAGTCGCGTGGGTAGAGCCCTGGCAGTGCAGGTGAACTGATATTTCATGCTTAAGATCCTGGACAGGATGGGATTTGGACCTGAATTTATGGGTTGGATAAAAGTGTTATACAATGACCCAAAGGCATGTATCAAGGTAAATGGGGAGGGTACACAGAATTCTTCCATTTAGGGAGGGGACAAGGCAGGGGTGTACACTATCATTCCTCTTATTTGCACTCTTGATTGAACCTCTGGCAGCAAGGGTTCATATAAGCACAGATTTAAGAGATATAGAGATAGGAGGTGTGGACTTAGAGTTTTGTTTTCAGATGATATTTTATTCTGTCACTAGGCCTCAAATAACACTAGCATTATTAATGAGGGAATATGGACGACTGAGGCTTTTCAGTGAACATGAAAAAATCACAGATTCTTAGAGTATATTTAGACAGACAGCTAGAGGAGAGGATGAGGCAAATTCCCATTTAAACAGGTGATGACAAATTTTAAATATTTGGGAACAAAGATCACAGCAGATTATTTGGCTCACTACATAGCTAACTATAAGGCAATGGTGAGGAAATGATAGGGACCTGGATGTATATTAAGTCTACTGTGTGGCTGGGCATACTGCCAGTATAAAAATGGTTCTCCAGGACCAAGCAGGAAGTCAGTCCTCACTTATGGGTGTCATCGACGCCGATGAAGCCCCAGCGGAGCATTTCCCCAGCTTTCCATGAAAGCCTTTGGGAATGCTGACACACATGCGCGGTTCCCTTCCCGCCTAAAGGTGCCATCTTACCTCAGTCTCTTTTTTTCCGTGAAGGCCATCGGAAGTGTGTCCTTTTTTTTCCTGGAAAAGAGAAGTTTTTTCTTGGCATTATTTCGCTTTTTTCCTCGGATTCGACGTCGGTTCCCCTCCCGCCGGGTTCGGTACACCAGTATCGAATCCCTTTTTTCCTTTTTCGGTTTTTGCCCTTAGTGGCTAGGCGCTTGCGCCAAATCTTTTTCTTTTTCCCTGGAAGGCGGGTCCTTTGGCCTCGCGGGGACCCTTTTCTCCCCGATGGCTTCCAGCGGTTTCAAAAAGTGTGATCGGTATAAGAAGATAATGTCTCTCACCGACACACACGACTGCTGCCTTCTGTGCCTTGGCCCGGACCACGATTCTAAAACGTGCGGGCCATGTGGAAAAATGTCTTCCAAGGCCCTCCGAAGTCGTCAGCAACAAAGTGAAAGGCTTTTCTCGGACTCGGCCTCTGCCCGGGCCCGGACCTCGTCTGAGGCCTCGACATCTCGGGATTCCGATCCCGAGAGGCATCGGAGCTCCTCGGACAGGGGGTCCCCCAACCGGGAACGTAAGAGGAAGAAGCAGCTCGCGAGGGCGGCGTCGGAGGAGGTCCCTGAGCCCTCTAGGGGGCCAGGTCTCAGACCCCCGACCGTCGTCCCGGGCCCGTGGACCAGGAGAAGCCAACTAAAGTTCCTCGCATGGTGCCGGAGTCTGCTGAACACGTAAGTCCTGTTGTCCTCGTGGACTCGCCTCCCCGAGTACCGACGTCGGGCCCGGCGCCACCGGGGCCCAAGTCGGGGGCTGCTGCGTCACTCGAGCTGAGTCTCAGGTTGACAGCCTTGGAGAGCAGTATGTCTGCCTTCATGGTTCAGCTGCGGGTGCTGATGGCCAGCCTGTCTGGCGCATCTGCCCCGACCACTGGGACATCGACTTCGAAGTCGACCCCGGAGACCAAGCCGATACTCGAGTCCCTTGCGGCTCGAAGTCGTCCTCGGTCGAGGTCTCCCTCGACCTCCCGTTTGGGACCGAGGGTCTCGACGCCGGTGCCTCCGGCGTCGGGGCGGGTGCCTAGAGGCCCTGCGGGGTCGGACCTCGACTCGACATCGGACGAGTCTGCTTGGGAGACCGAAGACGAGGAGTCTCCTGACACCTTCAAGACTCGGTGTGTCCCTTCGGACTCACCAGAGTCTGAGCCCCGGAGTAGATCCCCTCCGGAGGATACTAGGTTCTCGCAGTTTATCCGGGATATGGCTGTTGCCCTGGCTATCCCGGCTGACCCTGAGGAAGAGCCTCGAGCTGAGGAACTCGATGCTCTGCAGTATGACTCTCCGAAGGAGGCCTTTATTGTCCCGGTTCCTCCGATGCTGGAACGGCTCCTCTTCCGGATGTGGGAGGCACCGGCCTCGGCGCCGGTTTTGAGCAAGCGAGTCGATTCCATCTATTGGCTCCGGAAGAGTCCTGGCTTCCAGAAAACACAGCTACCTCACCATTCCATGGTTGTGGAATCGGCCATGCATCGTCTGAAGAGTCAGAAGATGCACTCCGCGGTGCCTCGTGGTAGGGAAGCCCGAGGCCTTGATGGCGTCGGTAGAAAGTGCTTTCAGGGCTCTATGCTTGCTTGCCGTGTCCAGACTTACCAGCTGTACATGGGCATGTATTTGCGAGACCTGGCCAAGGAGTTGGCCGGTTTCTCTGCTGGTCTCTCCGGGGAGCCCTTGCAGAGTTTTAAGTCCTTGTCTTCGAGGATCCGGGAATGCTCTAAGTTCACGTCCCGTGCCGCCTACGATGGCTTCGAGGCTTCGGCCCGAGTAGCAGCAGCCGGCATCGCGGCTCGACGCCAGGCATGGCTGCAGTTATTGGACCTCGAGCCATGGGTTCAGGACAAGTTGGTCGATGTTCCTTGCTGAGATGAAAACCTTTTTGGCAAGACTGTGGCCGAGAAGGCCGCTCAGCTCGAGACAGAGCACCTCACGAGGACTAGGCTATCGAGGAAGACCTCTGCCCCTTCTCATAAGAAGAAGGGCTCGGGTAAAAAGTCCTTTTACCCGAGGAAGGGCACTGCCTATAAACAGTACCCACAATATTTATTTATTTATTTAACATCTCTTATATACCGCGCTATTAAAATCAGCGCGGTGTACATCGAACAAAATATACTGCAATGTGTACAGGTAACATCGAGTTTACAGAGAACAAGGGAATATAAAACATGGAATAACAGGGATAACTATGTACAATAAACAATATACTATTTATATGCTTTAAAATATCCGGCTGTCCAACCTGCCCCCCAGGGTCAGCAAGCCAAGGGCCAGGGTAATGGGCCCCGTAGGCAGAGGACCCCCAAGCCTACAGCCCCTGCTTCCACTCAGCAGGGTGGGAGGTTTTGACTCCTTGAGTATAGCCATAGCTCCCTTGCAGACCCAGCCCTGCACAGGAGGCCGCCTAGCCTTGTTCGCCCACCAGTGGCCCTTGATAACCCAGGACAGTTGGGTGCTGGACATAGTCCGTCGAGGCTATGCCCTGCATTTTCACCAACTACCTCCGCCACACTTCCCAGGGGAACCTTTCCGGCCTCCCCTGCATACAGCCCTTCTCCTCCAGGAGCTAAAAGGTCTGTTGCTGGACAAGGCGGTGGAGCCTGTGCCTCCCCACTTCCAAGGTCACGGATTTTACTCCCGGTATTTCCTGGTGCCAAAAAGAACCGGTGGTCTTCGACCCATTTTGGATCTCAGAAACCTAAACAAGTTTCTAGTGAAAGAAACGTTCAAGATGCTTACTCTTGGAACACTTTTGCCCTACCTCCAGCAGGGAGATTGGCTATGCTCTTTCGATCTAAAAGATGCTTACACTCACATCCTTATTCATCCAGACCACAGAAAGTACCTCAGGTTCATTGTGGGAGGAAACCATTATCAGTACAGAGTACTGCCTTTTGGACTGACCTCCGCTCCCAGGGTGTTTACCAAGTGCCTGGCAGTGGTGGCAGCCTACCTGAGAAATCAGGGCATCTTTGTGTTTCCTTACCTGGACAACTGGCTCATCAGAGGCCAGACTTCCCTAGAACTTCAGCAGGCCACCAACAGGACCATAGAATTGCTCCAGCAGGTGGGCTTTGTCATCAACTTCGCAAAGTCCACTTTGCTCCCCTCCCAGAACTTGGAGTTCATAGGAGCAAGGTTGGATTCTCAGCTGGCAAGAGCATTCTTACCAGTAGACCGAGCACAAAGGCTCATGGTCCTCGCCAGCAAGTTTCTGCACAGGTCCCTGGTCTCCGCCAGACTCTGTCTCAGGCTTCTGGGCCACATGGCGTCGACAGTGCAGGTGACCCCCAATGCCAGTCTCAATATGAGACCTGCCCAGTGGTGCCTTCGGACTCAGTGGTCGCAAGCCTCAGGCAGTCTCAGAGACAGGATCAGAGTGTCCCACCGTTTCCTGGCCTCCCTCAACTGGTGGTTACACCCCCCCCAATCTGCTGGTGGGGGTGCCCTTTCAGATCCCACCTCATTCAGTGGTACTGACCACCGATGCCTCTCTGCAGGGTTGGGGAGCACACTGCCTAGACAAGTGCACCCAGGGCCTGTGGTCTCATTGGGAGGCGTCCCAGCAGATCAATCTACTGGAACTCAGAGCTATCCGCTTGGCCCTCAAGGCCTTTTCTGCTTCCCTGGCACAACAGTCTGTCTTGATCCAGACAGACAACCAGGTAGCCGTGTTCTATGTAAACAAACAGGGCGGAACTGGTTCCCAGACCCTTTGCCAGGAGGCCCAGGACCTCTATTCCTTTGCCCTGAAACACAACATGCTCCTCAAAGCAGTCTATCTTCCAGGCCAGGAGAATTCCCTGGCCGACAGATTGAGCAGGATTCTGCAACCGCACGAGTGGCAGCTACATCCTTTAGTGGTTCAAAAGATTTTCTTGAGATGGGGGCTTCCCTCCATAGACCTGTTTGCCAGTCCACTGAACAACCAGCTGCCAAGGTTCTGCTCCAGGCAACCGCATCCTCTGAGAGTAGCAGCAGATGCTTTTCTGATTCCCTGGACTCAGGGCCTGCTCTATGCATTTCCTCCCACCCCTCTGGTGGCCCGAACACTGTTCAAGATTCTCCGAGATAGGGCCTCTGTCCTCCTGGTAGCTCCCAGATGGCCAAGGCAACCTTGGTTCCCCCTCCTGCTTCAACTGGCAGTGGATCTGCCTCTGCCTCTGGGATTGCAACCCAACCTTCTCTCTCAGGATCAGGGCTCCTTGCTGCATCCCAATCTCAAAGCTCTCAATCTGATGGCATGGAGGCTGCAAGGGTAGTGTTGGCTCCCTGGGGCCTGCCTCCCGAGGTTGAGGAAGTTGTCCTAGCCTCCAGAAAACAATCCACTAGGAAGACTTATGCTCTCAAGTGGAAAAGGTTCTCTGTGTGGTGTCAGCTACGTGTTGAGGATCCTTTCTCCTGTACTGTGTCAGTAGTGCTTCAGTACCTGCTGCACTTGTCCAATCAGGGTCTCAAGTCCAACTCTGTTCGGGTCCACCTCTCTGCTTTGGCAGCTCACCACTCCCTAGTTGAGGGCCATTCCTTGTCTATGCACCCTTTGGTGTCTAGGTTTCTCAGAGGCTTGCTCCTGCTCAAACCTCCCATACGGTCCTGCTCCTGAGTGGGAGCTGAATGTGGTCTTACAGCAGCTGACTTGCCCACCTTTTGAGCCTATGGCTACTTGCCCTCTACGCTTCCTTTCCTGGAAGACTCTCTTTCTGATAGCCCTTACTTCGGCTAGGAGAGTGAGTGAGCTTCAGGCCTTGGTCTGTGATAGACCTTACACGAGATTCTATAAAAACAGGGTGGTCCTCAGGACTCATCCTAAGTTCCTTCCTAAGGTTGTCTCCTCTTTCCACCTCAACCAGGAGGTGGTTCTTCCTACTTTCTTCCCTAGGCCTCATGCAAGTCAGGCTGAAACAGTTCTCCATACCTTGGACTGTAGGAGGGCCTTATCCTTCTACCTTGAACGTACGCAAGGTCACAGGAAGGCTTCTCAGCTCTTCCTTTCTTTTGACCCCAATAACTTGGGGAGGCCTGTGTCCAAGCGTACCTTGTCCATCTGGGTGGCTGACTGTATCACTTGGGCTTACAAGGCGGCTGACCTTCCTTTGCAGGGTAGGGTCACGGCCCACCGTGTGAGGGCAATGGCTGCATCAGTGGCTCATCTCCGCTCTGTCCCATTGCAAGACATCTGCAGGGCTGCTACTTGGTCTTCAAGCCAGACATTTGCAGCCCACTACTGTCTGGAGAGAGAGTCCCGTAGGGACAGTGCTTTTGGCCAAGCAGTACTCCGGAATCTCTTTGAGGTCTAGGCAACTCCTGCCCTCTGGTTGGGCTACCTGTGGAGGGTGTGTCCTTGCAAAGCCTTTACTGTGTTGCTGAGACTAGAGGGAGTTCTCTTGTTCGGCCTGGGTTCCTGGTTGCCCTGAGCTGGGGAGTCACCCATAAGTGAGGACTGACTTCCTGCTTGGTCCTGGAGAAAGAGTAGTTACTCTCCTGTAACAGGTGTTCTCCAGGAGCAGCAGGAATCAGTCCTCACTATCCTCCCTCCTCCCCTTGGAGTTGCAGTTGTACTTAGTTTAATTTTTACATTTTTGTGGCCTTCTATGACTTTGTCAGGGATATGGCCAGAGCCCTCTTGGTGCAAACCAAGGTGGAGGAGGGACCCACGCATCGAAGAGCTGGAGATCCTCCTGTACGAATCTCCACCCAAGGAAACTCTCACAGTGCAGCTGATCCTTGTGTGACTCCTTTTGAGAATGTGGGAGACCCTGGCATCAGTACCGATGGTCAGTCAGTGCCTCAATGCCATGTACCGCATCAGGAAAGGGCCCGGGTTCCAAAAACCCCAAATCCCACATAACTCCATGGCTGTCAAGTCAAACATGCAAAAACTCAAGAGCCAAAAGACACATTCTTCGGTTCCCTCCAGTTGGGATGCTAGAGCCCTTGATGCCCTTGGGCACAAGTGCTATCAGGACTCGATGCTGGGGTGTTGGATCCAGGCATGTGAGTTATACATAGGCATGTACCTCAAGGTCCTAACCCATGAGTTGTCCAGGTTTTCAGCAGGGCTTACTGGGAAATCCCTTCAACGGTTCCAATCCCTGACCTCCGGCATAAAGGGCTGCTCTCTCAGGCAGCCTACGATGGCTTTAAGTCTGCGGCTCGAGTAGCAGCAGCCAGTATCTGTGCCCAACGCCAAACTTGGCTGCAATCTTTGGACCTTGAGCAGTGGGTCCAAGACAAGCTGCTTGATGTCCCCTGTACTGGAGAGAACCTGTTCGGTAAACCTATGGCCAAAAAGGCAGCTGAGATAGAGGCCGACGTGGTGACTTGACAGAGGCTCTCCAAGAAGACTTCATTCTTCCCCTGTAAGAAACCATTGGGGAAAAGATCCCTGTTCCTGAGGAAAATGGGGCCCTTACAATAGAGTCACCACTACCAGGTGTTCTCCAGGGACAGCAGGAATCAGTCTTCACAACCCTCCCTCCCCTGGAGTTGCCTCCATACCTTGTCTTGTTTTTTACTGCCACTCTAGCTATGTCTTCTGACTGAGCAAGATGGCACTCTTGGGCAGGAAGGGGACCATGCATGCGTGGTAGCATGTTCCAAAGGCTTTCTTTGAAAGCTGGGGAAATGCTCCACGTGGGCTTTGTCAGCGCCGATGTCACCCATATGTGAGGACTGATTCCTGCTGTCCCTGGAGAACACCTGTATTTACAACTCAGGGATTACATGCAAACAGGGAAACACATGGGAGAACCAAAATGGAACCAATTGTTGATTAAGGCTCTGTGTATAGGAAAATGTGGGAGATGGGAGATGAAATCTAAGATCTGTGGATTGCTTGTAGATAGTGCATTTCAAAATGAAAAATATCTTGCCAGGTAGGAGGAGGAGATTAGGATGGACATTAGAGAAAAAGCGTGGAGAAATATATATCATAATATTGGGAAATCCTCGGTAGTGGCAAACCTAGTAGAGAATGGGCTTAAAATGCTATATAGATGGCATTTAACACCAGCAAAGCTACACCAGCTATATAATACAGAGAATGATGAATGTTGGAGAAAATTTGGATAAAAAGGGATGTACTTACATTTATGACACGGAGGTATTTAAACGTCTCTATCATATTTCTTCTATCCCGCCTTTCCTCTAACGTATACTTAAGATCTTTAAGTCTGTCCTGATATGCCTTATAACGAAGACCACTAACCATTTTAGTAACCATCCTCTGCACTGACTCCATCCTGTTTATATCCTTTTGAAGGTGTGGTCTCCAGAATTGCACACAATGCTCCAAATGAGTTGGCACCAGAGACTTATACAGAAGCACTATCACCTCCTTTTATTTCTGCTGGCCATTCCTCTCCCTATGTATCCAAGCATTCTTCTAGCTTTTGCCGTCGACTTTTCTACCTATTTAGCTACTTTTTAAGATCATCAGAAACGATCATGCTTAGGTCCCGCTCTTCTTTTGTGGGCAGAAGTACTTCGCCCCCTACACTGTACCGTTCCCTTTTATTGCTGCAGCCCAAAATGCATGGCCCTGCATTTTTTAACATTAAATCTCAGCTGCCAAATTCTAGACCATTCTTCAAGCTTAGCTAGATCCCTCCCTATGCACCCAACTATCCTTCTGGCTTTCACCATCGCCTTTTCTACCTGCTTAGCCACCAAGATCATCAGAAAAAATCGCACCCAGGTCCCATTCTTCTTTCATGGACATAAGTATTTCACCCCCTACACTATACCACCTAGTTCTTGACTATTCTTCAAGTTTAGGTAGATACCTCCTCATTTTGTCGTCTTCTTCCTGGGTTTCTACTCTGTTGCAGATTTTAGTCTCATCCGCAAAGAGGCAAACCTTACTCGACAGCCCTTTTGCAATATCACTAACAAAGATGTTAAAAAGAATCGGACCAAGGACAGATCACTGCAACACACCACTGGTCACATCTTATTTCCCATGCTACGGGCATTTATACACACCACTTTCCAGATGTTGCCCCTTTACCAGTTCCACGACAATTCACAGATGATCCAACTTTTTGACAAAATGGAATGCCATCTTAAATAAATGCAGTTTTGATATTATTGCCCTGCTTATTGAGCTTTCTGGTCCAAAAGAAGAAAAGTTGACTTCTCAGGCAGCGGAGCTTAAAAAACAGATCTTAGAGATGCAGGAGATTCAGAGTTTTCAGCTACAATGGGCTGAGACGGAGAAGCAACTTACTGCCTATCGGGACCATTTACATAGCCTTAAAATTAAGAAATTCACACGGGACAAGACTGACTATGAAAATAATCAAGTGTACAAATGGATGTCACCTTCGGATAAGGCTCCTACCAGACATGTTACATTTGCTAATAGTTCTGAGGATTCTACAGATACAGACTCTGCTGATACTTTTCAATATGCCCCGGCTCATACACGTTATGAGCAGCCTCCTTCTCGCGGGGGGGGGGGGGGGGGGTTCCCGTCAAGGACGGCATTCACGGAGGGCATACCAGCAGGATTTTTGGGCAGGTCCAGACACTAGATCCTGGATCAAAACACAGCAGTCGTCAACTTATCGGGATGAGTATTGACTCCCCACAATTACAAGTTTTGGAGCTTGGTTTATCTTTTGTTCCAGTCCCACGGTATGACCCATTTGAGATCCGGTTAGCTCTACATCGTTGTTTTTTTTTTTTTTTTTTTAGGAAATTGAGGAGTGGCTCAGTGGTTGGGACAGGTTACCTCAGGCCAGAAGGCCAGGGTTTCAATTCCCACATGGGGACAAGCAACTTCAGGCCGGAGGGACTGGGGTCTCTAGTACCATGGCCACTCCTTGTGGCCTTGGGCAAGCCACTTAACCCTCCTTAACCCCGGTGATCAGGAACTGGTTAAAAGATAGAAAGCAGAGGGCTGGGCTAAATGGTCAATTTTCCCAATGGAGAAAGGTGAATAATGGTGTACCCCAGGGATCTGTGCTGGGTCCGCTGCTTTTTGACATATTCATAAATGACCTGGAAAGTGGAATAACGAGTGAGGTTATCAAATTTGCAAATGACACAAAACTATTTAAAGTTGTTAAAACCCAAGAGGATTGTGGAAAATTGCAAGAGGATCTTGATAAATTGGAAGACTGGGCATCAAAATGGCAGATGAAATTTAATGTGGACAAGTGCAAAGTTATGCACCTAGGGAAGAACAACCCAAACTGTGGTTACAAGATGCAAGGTTCCACTTTAGGAACCACCACCCAGGAAAAAGATTTAGGCGTCATTGTGGATAACATGTTAAAACCCTCAGCCCAATGTGCAGCGGCGGCCAAGAGAGCAAATAGAATGCTAGGTATGATAAGGAAAGGAATGGAAAATAAAACAAAAGATATTATAATGCCTCTATATCGTTCCATGGTGAGACCGCACCTTGAATATTGTGTGCAATTCTGGTCGCCGTATCTTAAAAAGGATATAGCGATTTTAGAAAAGGTTCAGAGAAGAGCCACCAAAATGGTAAAGGGGATGGAAAGATACTCCTATGAAGAAAGGCTAAAAAGGTTAGGGCTCTTTAACCTGGAAAAGAGACGGCTGAGGGGAGATATTATAGAAGTCTATAAATTAATGAACGGAGTGGAACGGGTAAACGTAGATCGATTGTTTACGTTATCAGAATATAGAAAGACTAGGGGACATGCAATGAAGCTACAGGGTAAACTATTTAAGACTAATAAAGAAAATATTTTTTCACTCAACGTGTAATCAAACTCTGGAATTTGTTACCGGAGGATGTAGTAAAGGCTGTTAGTGTAGCTGGGTTTAAAAAAGGTTTGGACAAGTTCCTGGAGGAAAGGTCCATAAACCATTATTAAGAAGTGACCGAAGATATCAATGCTTGACCCAGTACAAGCATTGTGGAACTTGTGTCTCTTGGGAAACTGCTAGGTACATATGACCTAGATTGGCCACTGTTGGAAACAGAATACTGGGCTTGATGGACCTTGGTCTGACCCAGTATGGCATATCTTATGTTCTTATGTTCATAAACGAACGACTGATAAAACAGAAATGAATAAATAACAACATGATGACTTAATTGTAATCCTATTAAAAAACTATTAAAATAGTGTTAATAACATAAAAACTCATAACGCATAAAACCTAATAGTTTGCCTTAAAAGACCAGTAAACACCAACCCATTAGGCATACACAGATAATACCATCTTAGAACTAGACCCTGAAAGAAACTATGAGCAAAATCAATAGCGAAAAGCGTGATAAAATAACATAAAATATGATAACTTATGCAAAATCATATTAACGAAAGTGAGGACAGTAAAACCAGAAAAGCCGTACTAAACCATAATTGTAAAATGTGGATCCTTTCATATAAAGCCATGACTAAATATATCTAGACTAAAACTATGCCTCCGGTCATGCCAAGAACAAGGAAGAGACACTAAAACCCAGGAAAAGGGGACCTACTAAAACTAACTCTAAATTACTCATTAAAATCATAATTAAATAAGTAAATAAATAAAAAGTGCTCTGACATAAATGGGAAAAGAGAATAATAATACCCAATATAGATATTTTTATCATGTTTTATGTTATTTTATCACGCTTTTTGCTATTGATTTTGTTCATAGTTTCTTTTAGATGAGCTATCCTTACTATGAACTCTTCCTACTCCAAATGTAAGCAGCCCTTTTATATTGCAACAATTTATATACATTGTTACCTACGATTCTAAACAATTTAGCATTGCTACAATTTATATACATTGTTTTACATTGCTACAGATTATATACACCGTTACCTAAGACTCCAATACAACCGGTAGTTTTCCTTACATGCAAAATATACATTCAGCTCTTGCTACACTGTTACAACTTTGTTACGAATATATCCAACTTATTCTACTTTATTCTTATTGTGTTGATGTTTTCCCACCCTGTTTCACTGTACCACTATTCTAAGTGTTCTTACCATATCATCCAAACTGGTTAGCTTATTCACACCAGGCAGATCTAACTCATCCACACCATAAGACCGACTCAACATTTACCAGACCACCATGGCCCTCTCAATACTTACCCTCTCCATCTTATACCTCCTAGCAAACACCATACAAAACACTAGCGCCCTCTCAAATGGACATAGCCACATCCCCACCCTACCTCACCTGGGCAAGAAAAATCATGGTAACCCCTACCACTCTGCCACCGGACACCCATTCCATTCACGACAATCACACCTACTGTATATCACCCTCAATCACCCAGTGAACTCTAAAACAGCCTCACCAAAAACGCAACACTTCTTGAAATGTGCCCTCATAAACTCACGCTTTGTTCGCAAGAAATGGTCTGTCATCCCTGACCTTATAGCCGTCCATGACTTAGATCTTCTCATGGTGACAGAATCATGGCTCACAGATACTGACACAGCCCTCATGAACCAACTTATCCCACCCAATTTCTCTGTTCATACCTGCCATAGAACCAACCGTAAAGGTGGAGGAGTCTTCATCCTCACAAAAACAGAGCTAAAATATCAATTGCTCTCCTCAAAGAGCACCACGCACATGGACATTGTCACCATTGCCAACAAATATAACACTATAAACCTCATATATATAGCCCCCTCTTCCCCTCCAGAGGACATCTCTACCTTCATCGACCTAGCCTGCAACCCCTCAAACCCGCAGAACCTCAACTGGCTACTTGGAGACTTCAACTTATCCTCCCTGCAACCCAAACCACGCTGACTCCTTCATGGAAGCAATGCACTCACTCGGCTTTGAACAACTAGTGACTGCCCCCACCCACCACAAAGGAAACCCTCTAGATCTAATCTTCGCTCCTCACTCTGCTGCAAATTGCAAGTTCAATTTCAACATCTCCATCACCCCTGTCCCCTGGTTGGACCATAAACTAATCACATTCCAAATACCCTCGCATCTAGCTCAAATGCCACCCAATGACGTTAAAATAGAATCTAAGAAGAGTACACATTTCAGACCTCTTGACATAGAAGAGTTTACTAAACACGCTCTTCCAACTCTCAAACAAACATCTCACAACCTGGATGAAGCAATCACCAGTTGGAACACCACTCTGAAAGCAATCGCCCAACTACCAGCCATAGACAATCCAGTTACCCCCAAAAGATGTAAAAGTAAAAGACAATCAGCTCCATGGTTCACAGCAGAACTCGGGCATCTCTTCGCTCTCTCAGGAGGCATGAAAAGAAATGGAGACGCTCCCGCTCCCCAACTGACAAATCAACATATCTTGAACACCTGAAGTCCTACCGTGAAACAATATATGCCAGAATGAGTGCATACCATGCCAAGCTCCTACTCCATTCACTCAACAAACCAAGAGATCTATTTAGCCTAATAAAATCCCTAATCAAGGAACCATCCCCTACCCGTCATGATCCAATACCCCCCCCCCCAGTCATATGCAGACTACCTCCAATCCAAGATCCCCAAGTCTGACAAAACTCCAGAATCCACAACCTACCATACTCCCACCTTACAACCATCAATCACAAAATTTACCCCCCCCCCCCCCCACAGCAGAGAAAACCATCCAAGACCTCATCACAATCAACACCACCACAGCTCCAAATGATCCCTGCCCAGCATACTGGGTCAGAACCCTTCTGGCTCATTCCCCTCACTCCTCAAACAAACATCAATAAGACCACTCCTGAAGAACATCAGACTTGACCCACTGAAGCCTGAATCTTATCGACCCATCTCGAGTATACCTCTATTAGCCAAAATAATTGAGAAGGTTGTCCAAAGACAGATCCAGCAACACATAGACATAGCAACCCCTCTTGACCCCTGCCAGCATGGATTTAGAGAATCCCATGGAGTAGAAACACTTCTTGCCACCCTAACCAATACTTTGAACAGAGGAATAGACAACGTCGAGAATGGCTTCGCTCTCATCTTCCTTGACATCGCTGCCGCCTTCGACTCCGTCAATCACAATCAACTCCTCACCCGTCTCCATGAGAAGGGAATCCGCGGCCTCGCCTGGGAGTGGTGTAGGTCTTACCTAACGGATCATTGGCAACATGTCCGAGTCGGGCCCAACACTTCTATACCTTTCCACCAACAACAAGGCTCCTCCCTATCTGCGCTGCTATTCAACATCTACATGCAGCCGATATGTGAAATCATCCACTCCTACAATATATCTACCCTAATTTACGCGGATGATGTCCTGCTGTTTACACCTTTCAAAGTCAACCCTTATCAATTGTTTCAACGCAATCACAAACTGGCTACTAACCCAGAATCTCCGCATCAACTTCAAGAAAACTGAAGTCCTGTTCGTCTCAAGGAACAAAACGTTCTCCCCTCCATCCACTCTAAAAGTAAGAGATGCAGAGCTCCCAAGTAAACTCTCCATACGTTACCTAGGGATTACACTGGACCAGCATCTCGATTTCAAGGAGCACATAAGAAACACAACCAGGACCATATACAATAAAATCAGAACACTAAGGCACCTTAGACCCATGCTACCTCCTGACGATTTCCGAACCATATTCCAGGCCCTCATATTACCACACTTTGACAATGCAAATGTAATCCTGCATGGCCTCCCCAAGAACACCCTCAACCCACTTCAACTCGCGATGAACGCTGCTGCCCGCGTTCTCTGCGGTATGACCAGAATGGACCACATCACTCCAATTCTTAAGGAGCTCCACTGGCTACTGATATACCGCAGGATAACATATAAAATTCTACTCATTACCTTCAAGATCATCAATAACCTAGCCCCAACGACACTCAGCGACCTCCTTACCCCTACCCCGAACAACAGAACTAGGAGGACAGTAACAGACAACACGTTAATCATCCCTAAAGACTCCATAAAGTGCACCCAATCCACCAGAAAAAGAGCATTCACCTTCTATGCCCCAAAATGCTGGAATGACCTCCCACCTGAAATAAGATCGATCAAAGACCTCATTCAGTTCCGGAAAGCAATTAAACACCACATGTTCCTCCTCCACTTCTCACAAGCACCCACCCCGCACCATTTAACTTTTCCAACCCCCACAAACTCCTCATACACTAAATAGACAAATGGACAGAATTAATAATAACACTGCCCATTAATAATGTCACGACTTAACCGGCCAAGCTCTTATATTATGTTCTATACCAATTGTATATAGTTACCCTGTATTTCTCTATGTCAATATGTATATAGTTACCCTGTATTGGCTCCAAGTTTTATCCCCTGTTACAATGTAAGCGCAAAACAGTCTCGACTGAATTGAGCAACCTTTGTTGAATGTAAACCGCGCTGATAACAAATAGCGCGGTATACAAAAGATGTTAAATAAAATAAAATAAATAAATAAATAAATTTTAGGGTCTAGTTCTAAGATGGTCTTTTAAGGCAAACTATTAGGTGTTATGCGTTATGAGTTTTTATGTTAACACTGTATTTTAATAGTTTTTTAATTGGATTACAATTAAGTCATCATGTTGTTGTTTATTCATTTCTGTTTTATCAGTCGTTCGTTTATGGTTTTAGTAGTTCATTTTTGGTTTTAATAAGAGGTACAGTTTTAGTACAAAAATCAATGAGAGTGGTTATATCCGTCTGATATTTGTATTAATTTATTCAGTTATGATACCCCTTCACCTCTGGATAAGTCAGAGTTGCATTTGTTGTACTGGCTGGTCCTCTCTCGTTCCGGCTGTCTTCCCGCTCCACCCCTTTTTCAGCCTTCGTGGATATAATTGAAGTGCGCCTGCGCCGGCGTTTTCTGAAGATTGTTTTTGGCAGTGTAAGAAGAGCCCTCACACAGTTAACGTCAGGTTTGATTTTAGACAATATTTGGATTTATTTGATTTGTTTTATTTCACATCATTACACTCTTTTAGTGCATTTTTTTGTTTCCGGTAGTTGAACAGTGCACTAATACCGGCGTTCTGCAGAAGTCGCTAGCAAGAGTTTAAGAGAAAGCAACTCTCGGTTTATTTATTTTATTCATCAAGTTTTATTGTATTTTAGTTCTCACACATGCATGGGTATATTGTAATCGTTTAATTTTGAATTTGCAATACTTGTATTTCCCTTAGTGGATTCTTTTGTTTCTTTTAGCTAAAAGGGACCTAGTGCCGGTGGTCTGCACAAGTTGCTATCTACAGTATATAGAACAAACGGCTCTTGGTTAGTTCAAATTCTGTTCATCACATTGTATTTAATTTTTATTCATGAAATGGTCTCTTAAAAAGATGAGCCCTTATTCACAATTAAAGTAGTTAGCTGTTTACGTTTTTTTCACAGCCTTTTTTCAGCGACAATGATTTATGGTCTAATATATAATGAATGTAGATTAGAATTCCTCATGGGTAACAATTTTTTCTCAAGGTACTTTTAAAACAAGTATTTTTGGGTTATATGGTTTGATCCTATTGAAGATAGGTTTCACCACACGCTCCTGCCACCTTCTTTCCCTCTTGTTGGTTCTCTTCCGGTCTTTTATTTATTTATTTATAGAAGTATATATATGCTGTTTTTAAGTGTTTCAAATTAGTACAATTTGACATTCGTTTTTATTTTTTGTTTTTAGCTTGGTTGCCACTATACTAAGGTCATTTATAAAGTAGTCCTTCATTTATCATCGCAGAGGTATTTATTCCTCTTTCAACGTTGTCACATTCTACAGTTCTTCTCTTCTATTTTCATATATTAATGTGTATAAGAATTTCCTTTAATGCAATTTTTGATGTTTTATTAAGTATTCATTGAGTAATCATATGTTTATTAATTATTTATTAGTTTTCATCCACACTTTTTTACTCTTATATTATGATGTTTTTAGAGATTGTAAATGTTTTTATACGTGCACGATGTTTTCATTTTTATGGCATCATCTGTTCTTTATGTGTTTTAAAGTTATTTATGCATTTATTAATAATTATTTTCACATGTTCATGTTTTTAGTTTTATCTGCCTGATCAACCCCTGACGAAGTGTGCGAAACACAGCCTGTGTCGGGTTGGCAGTAAGAATAATTCAATAAACTCTGTTTCTTATAATCACGTCTTGTACTGGGTCTCTCGTCTCTACTACCTCCATTGAGAGACTATTCCACGCATCTACCACTCTTTCCGTAAAGAAATATTTCTGCCTATTACTCCTGAGTCTATCCCCTTTCAGCCTCATCCTATGTCCCCTAGTTGGAAGAGCTTACTTTCATTCGAAAGAGGCTGTCCTCTTCTGCATTTATACCATGGAGGTATGTGAACGTCTGTCATATCTCCTCTATCCCATCTTTCCTCTAACTTATACATATTAAGATCTTTAAGTCTGTCCTCATATGGTTTATAACAAAGAACACTGACCATTTTAGTAGCCACCATTTTCACCGACTCCATCCTGTTTATGACCTTTTGAAGGTGTGGTCTCCAGAATTTCACACAATATTCCAAATGAGGTTGCACCAGAGACTTACACAGAGGCACTATTTACCTCCTTTTTACTGCTGGCCATTCCTCTCCCTGTGCACTTGAGCATCCTTCTGGCTTTCACCATCACCTTTTCCACTTGGTTAGCCACTTTAAGATCATCAGAAACGATCATGCCTAGTTGCCGCTCTTCTTTCGTGGACAGAAATACTTTGTCCCCTACAGTATACTGCTCCCTTGGGTTTTTGCAGCCCAAATGCATGACCCTGCATTTTTTTTTGTAAATCAAAAAACTTTATTAATGATAATAAAACAGAGGATACACCAATACAAAGCTCTTATCAGAACCTAATGAGTGCACAATGGTACACCCCGGCAAATAAATGACTTCATTTTTTTAAAAACAATTTTTAAAATTTTTCTCCCCTCCATCCATCAGGAAACGGTTGCAATAGTTCTCAAATAATAACACTCCCAGATTCTGAAACTCCAACCCTCCTCTCAGAGGACGGCGAGGTACCCAAAACTTCAAGCTCAGCCATACATTTTCTGCTGTCCATAAGCTTTCACAAATGGCTCCGAGATGTGGTCAAAGTGTAACCTGCCCACTCCTTGGGAGCAAATCACTCACTCCATGTTACAGAGGTCCCACATATGGACCCGCCACTGTGCCAATGACAGAGCTGAGGGTTGGCACCAAGCCGTAGCCAAATTAAGCTTAGCCGCTATCCTTCAATGTTAAATCAGTGCAATTGCATCTTTTTATCCCCAGGAACCATCCTACAAACAAAAACTGAACCATCAGGCCCAGCAGCCAGCGCACCCTACACTGAATGCTCCTCCAGTACCCCCGCAGGTGGGAACAAGTCTACCATATATGTGCAAGTGTCTCCCTCTGCCCACATCGACGCCAACAAAGAGCAGAAGAAGTGGGGTAAATTCGGGCCAACCACACAGTAGTCATATACCTCCCATAGAGAACTTTATAGCTATTCTTCCTGGCTTTAACAGCGCGCGAACTACACCACAGCCGCCCTTCATTGTGCTCCCACTCCTGGTCAGTGTAATGTAAATATAATTCCTGCTCCCAATAAGCTCTGTGTTTTCTCATATGCTGCGCCACATTTTGCTGACAGGTATAAAGGGCAGAAATCAATCCCTTAGTCAATGTGCTTTCTTCGCACACCAGTTCTAGATCAGTCAGCTCCCGGGCTACTTGCTACTTAATCTCTCTGCGCTCAGCCCACTGAGCCACTTGGGTATGAAAATACACATGGTGGGGTGGTAAAGTAAATTCCTCCTGAAGCTCCTGAAAAGTGAGCAACCAGCCATCTTCAAAAAATTGACCTACACATCTCAGCCCCACTTCCCTCCACTACCAAAAAATACTGGTACTAATCCCTTGTCCAAAAGCCTGATAATCAGCAAGGGGGAAGAACGGCGTCAAAGCCGAATCCGTGTACCAAAAATATTTGTCCCAACACTGTATTGTATGTACCACATATAGTTTAGTTCAACTCTTTACATGGAAAAGGCCTGTCCGCAGCTTCAACTGCCCTTCCAAGTTCCGCATCCCCGTCAAAGCTTTTTCTATGGCCACCCAAATTTTTTCTCCACCAGAACTCATCCACTCAACTCCCATCTGAGCCTGCACATCTGCATAATACCACTTAAGGTTGGGGACGCCCATACCTCCCTTCCAAGGTTGGGTGTGCTATACGAGTTCTCAGTGAGTGCCACACAAATTTCAGCAATAACCGCTTCCACTGCTGAAATGTTCCACATGGCAGATCTATGGGGAGCATCTGGAAAAGACAAAGAAATCGTTGCAAAACAACCATCTTAAGTACCGTGATCCGTTCAAACCAAGATAGTCAACCCCAACCAAATCTACAGATCTCTTCGGACCTGCCTGAGGAGCGGATCATAGTTAGCACGAAATAGCGCTCCAGGGTCAGCCATCAGGTGCATCCCCAAGTGCCACATGAACCCCTCCACCCAGTGAAAGGGGAATGTGGCTCAGAGATGATCACCCAACTCATGGGCTATATTAAGGATTGCCAATTTAATATAGTTGATCTTAAAGCCCGAGACCTAAGAGTACTCATCAAAAAGACACATTGCGTTGGGTAAAGAATGCAGTGGATGGATCAAAGTAAGCAGGATATCATCCACAAACAAGGTAATCTTGTATTCAGTAGCTCCCACTCATATCCCATGGACATCCACCGACACCCAAAAGTATTGGGCCAAAGGCTCCATCGTGAGAGCAAATAGGAGAGTGGACACGCCTGCCTGGTGCCATATCCAAGCAGAAAAAAGACCAAAGTACCTCTATTGACCCATACACAGGTACGAGCAGCCATATAGAAGCTATTCACCCAAGTCATAAAGTGCTCCCCAAAACCCATCATTGTCATCACCCCCCACAGAAACTCCCAACTCACCTTATCAAAGGCTTTCTCCGCATCGACTCCCAGGAGCAAGGCCTGTTGCCGCTCACTACACACCAGGTATATTAATTGCAAGATGATGTGCAGGCCGTCAACCTCCTGGCGCCTAGCCATAAACCCAACCTAGTCTCCATGTACCAAGTGTGGCAAAACCCCACCAAGGCAGGTCGCCAACACTTTGGCAAATATTTTTACATCTACGTTTAAAAGTGAAATTGGTCAATATGAGGAAGCCTCCTCTTTGGTTTTCCAGGTTTAGAGATCAAGGAGATGACAGCATCCATCTGCGATGCAAGCAAATCCACACCCCCCTCACACCGCCGCTGCGTCTCATTAAAGACTTCCACCAACATTGGAGCCAGGCGATCCACAAAACGCTTGTTGTAATCCATTAGGAAGCCATCAATTCCTGAGGCCTCCCCCACTGCAATGCCTGAATGGCCAGCAAGACCTCTTGTGATGTAATGCCTACCTCTAAACAAGCCTTCTTGGGTTCTGAGAGAGCCAGGAGATCCATGTCCCGCAAATAATGTTCTATAGCCTCACGACTTAGGGATTTTCCTTTATAAAGGGACTCCAGATAGTCCGCAAAGATTTCCCTGATCTCCCCGTACCCAATACAGACTCTCCCCAGCTTATCACGAAGATCCTGCACTGTACGCTCTGCCTTTTGGGATCATAATTTAAGTGCTAATTGCTTCCCCACTTTATTACCCCTCTTATGAAATCCCTGCCAGATCCTCCTTCGTTGGTGATCAAGGTCTCGCTGCATAAACTCATCTAATTGGGCCCATACTGTCATCCAACGCTGCCACACCTGTTTTGATCCCATCTGGGAATGCTTCACCTGCAACTGCACGGCTTCAGCGCTCAGGGCTCTGTCTGTTCACATGGTCATCGGTAATTCACTGCATCCACTATGAGTCGCTCTTGGACCATAGCCTTAAAGGCATACCACACCCGGGCAGGGCTACCTCACTCGTACGATGCAATTCAAAAACTCCTTGGTAAAGGACGCATGCTGCTGGACCTCTGCTTCATGTTTCAAGAAGCTAACATGTAGAGCCCAATGACTCGTAATGGTCATAAGAACATAAGATATGCCATACTGGGTCAGACCAAGGTCCATCAAGCCCAGTATCCTGTTTCCAACAGTAGCCAATCTAGGTCATACGTACCTAGCAGTATCCCAAAAGAGACAGGTTCCACAATGCTTGTACTGGGTCAAGCATTGATATCCTGGGTCCCTTTTTAATAATGGTTTATGGACCTTTCCTCCAGGAACTTGTCCAAACCTTTTTTAAACCCAGCTACACTTACAGCTCTTACTACATCCTCCAGTAACAAATTCCAGAGTTTGATTACACGTTGAGTGAAAAAATATTTTCTCTTATTTGTCGTAAATAGTTTACCCTGTAGCTTCATTACATGTCCCCTAGTCTTTCTATATTCTGATAGCGTAAACAATCAATCTGCATTTACCCGTTCCACTCCATTCATTTATTTATAGACCTCTATCATATCTCCCCTCAGCTGTCTCTTTTCCAGGTTGAAGAGCCCTAACCTTTGTAGCCTCTCTTCATAGGAGTAGCCTTCCATCCCCTTTACCATTTTGGTGGCTCTTCTCTGTACCTTTTCTAATAACGCTATATCCTTTTTAAGATACGACGATCAGAATTGCACACAATATTCAAGGTGCGGTCGCAACATGGAACGATACAGAGGCATTATAATGTCCTTTGTTTTATTTTCCATTCCTTTCCTTACGATACCTAGCATTCTATTTGCTTTCTTGGCCGCCGCTGCACACTAGGCAGAGTGTTTTAACATGTTATCCACGATGATTCCTAAATCTTTTTCCTGGGTGGTCGTTCTCAATGTGACATTCAGTTTACAAGATTTACCACGCAATAGCGAGGTCAATGTCTTTATTTATATGAAAGGTTGGTCTGAAGATTTGTCCCCCCCATAGGTTATCCCCCTGAAGAAGGCCGTCGGCCGAAACGCGTAGGGGGTCATCTATTAAAGGGATTTATAACCTGAATTACTGCCAGTCTTCGTATCTGTTCCTTTGTTCCTCCAGTCTTCCAATTTATCCAGATCCTCCTGCAGTTTTCCACAGTCCTCTTGGGTTTTAACAACTTTAAACAGTTTTGTGTCGTCTGCAAATTTGATAACCTCACTAGTTATTTCTTTTTCCAGGTCATTTATGAATGTCAAAAAGTAGCGGGCCCAGTACAGATCCCTGGGGTACTCTACTATTCACCTTTTTCCATTAGGAAAATTGGCTATTTACCCCTACCCTCTGCTTTCTATCTTTTAACCAGTTCCCAATCCACAATAGTACACTGCCTCCTATCCCATGACTTTTTAGTTTTGCCAAAAGTCTCTGATGAGGGACCTTGTCAAAGGCTTTCTGAAAGTCCAGATAAGCTATATCAACCGACTCACCTTTGTCTACCTGTTTATTCATACCTTCAAAAAAACATATCAGATTAGTAAGACAAGATCTTACTTGTCTAAAGCCATGTTGGCTGTCTCCCATTAGGCCATGACTATCTACATGCTGTGTAATTTTGTTCTTTATGATGGTTTCTACCATTTTCCCCGGTACTGACGTCAGGCTCACCGGTCTGTAATTTCCCGGATCACTCCTGGAACCCTTTTTAAAAATTGGCGTTACATTGGCGATCCTCCAATCTTCAGGTATTACAGATGATTTTAATTAAAGTTCACAGATTACTAATAGCAGGTCTGCAATCTCATATTTCAGTTCTTTCAACACTCTTGGATGTATACCATCCGGTCCAGGTGATTTGCTACTATTCAGTTTATCAAATAGTTGTAATACATCTTCCCGGTGTAGCGATATTTCTCTCAATTCCTCTGCAGTATCACCTTTAAATACCACTTCAGTCTTGGGTAACATTCCTACATCTTCCTCAGTAAAGACCGAAGCAAAGAATTCATTCAGTCTCTCCGCTATAGCCTTGTCTCCTCTTACTGCCCCTTTTATCCCTCTATCATCTAATGGTCCTATTGACTCTCTCACAGGTCTTTTGCTATGGATGTACTTGAAAAAGTCTTTATTTCGTGTTTTTGCTTCCATAGCAAGTTCTTTCTCAAATTCTCGCTTTGCCTGCCTTATCAATGCTTTGCATTTAACTTGCCAGTGCTTGTGCTGTTTCCAGTTTTCGTCGTTTGGCTCTTTTTTCCATTTCCTGAAAGATGCTTTTTTGGCTGCAACAGCCTCTCTAACCTCCTCACCTTTAAACCATGCTGGCAGTTTTTTGGACTTTCTTCCACTTTTCTTAATGCGTAGAATACAGCTCGTCTGGGCTTCCAGGATAGTATTTTTAAACAACAGCCAAGCTTGATGTAACTCTTTAACCTTTGCAACCGCTCCTTTTAGTTTTTTCTTAACTATATTCCTCATTTTATCATAGTCTCCCTTTCAAAAGTTAAAAGGTAGTACTGTCGATTTCTTTACTATCCCTCCTCCACTAATTAAATCAAACACGATCATGCTATGATTACTATTGCCAAGTGGTCCCAACACCCTTATTTCTTGCACCAGATCTGGTGTTCCACTAAGGACGAGGTCCAGTATGGCTTCCCCTCTGGTCAGTTCATGAACCAGCTGCTCCAAGAAGCAGTCATTAATTTCATCTAGCAACTTTATCTCCCTAGCATGTCCTGCCTTGACACTGACCTAGTCGATACCGGGGTAATTGAAATCACCCATTATTACTACTCTGCTGTGACTTTTGTTAGCTTCCTTGATTTCTTTGAGCATTTCATCATCCATTTTTCATTCTGGCCAGGCGGTCGATAGTACACCCCCACTGCCATCACCTTCCCCTTCATACCTGGAATTTCAATCCATAGAGATTCTACAGCAAATTTTGTTTCCTGCAAAACTTTAATCCTTTCTGACTCAATGCCCTCTCTAACATAGAGCGCAACCCCTCCACCAGTTTGATCAGTTCTATCATTACGATATAGTTTGTATCCAGGTATCACAGTGTCCCACTGGTTATCCTCCTTCCACCATGTCTCTGAGATTGCAATCATATCTAACCTCTCATTTAGTGCTATATATTCTAATTCTCCCATCTTATTGTTTAGACTTCTAGCATTTGCATACAAGCATTTTAGAGATGATATTTTATTAATATTAATCTGGCTATTGGTAGGCATGGGAAATTTGGAATCTTTATGCTCTGTCTGCACCATACTCGAGGGCATTTGGGCTACTTTACTCTTTTATGGAACCTCTCTGCTTTTGGTAGTATCCTTCAAGAATACCTTCTTCCAAACCATGCGTTCTTGGGCGACTGTCGGCTTTCCCCTATTTTCTAGTTTAAAAGCTTCCCTGAGGCACCATCAGCAAATTCCACCCAACATGGGGCAAGATCAGACCAGGTGATCGTACTATAGAAACACTGAAATATGATGACAGAAAAAGACCACATGGCCTATCTAGTCTGTCCTTCCATAACAACTACAACAGTCCCCTTTTTACCTTTAGAGATTCTCTGTGTTTGTCCCATGCTTTTTTGAATTCAGTTACTGTCCTCATCTCTACCACCTCCACTGGGAGAATATTCCACGGATCCACTACTCTTTCCGTAAAGAAATATTTCCGCATATCACGCCTGAATCTATCTCCCTTCACCCTCATCCTATGTCCCCTCGTAGCAGAACTTGCTTTCAATCGAAAGAGGCTCTCCCCATGTGCATTTATGCCACGGAGGTATTTAAACGTCTCAATCATATCACCTCTATCCCGCCTTTCCTCTAAGGTGTACATATTAAGATCCGTCAGTCTGTCCTCATATGCTTTATAATGAAGACCACTAATCATTTTAGTAGCCACCCTCTGCACCGACTCCATCCTGTTCACATCCTTTTGAAGGTGCGGTCTACAGAATTGCACACTATACTCCAAATGAGGTCGCACCAAAGACTTATACAGAGGCATTGTCACCTCCTTTTTTCTGCTAGCTGTTCCTCTCCGTATGCACCCAAGCATCCTTCTAGCTTTTGCCGTCGCCTTTTCTACCTGTTTAGCTACTTTAAGGTCATCAGACACAACCACGCCTAGGTCCCGCTCTTCTTTAGTGGACAAGAGTACTTCACCCCCTATACTATATTGCTCCCTTGGATTGCTGCAGCCCAAATGCATGACCTTACATTTTTTAACATTAAATCCCAGCTGCCAATTTCTAGATCATTCTTCAAGCTTAGCTAGATCCCTCCTCATGTTTTCTACCCCTTCCTGGGTGTCTACTCTATTGCAGATTTTGGTATCATCCGCAAAGAGGCAAACCTTACCTGAAAGCCCTTCCGCTATATCACTAACAAAGATGTTAAAAAGAATCGAACCAAGGACAGATCCCTGGGGCACACCACTGATAACATCCTTCTCCTCAGAGTGAGCTCCATTTACTTGTACTCTTTGTCGCCTCCCACCCAACCAATTTCTAACCCATGCAGTAACTTTAGGGTCCATCCCTAGGGTGCTCAGTTTGTTTATAAGTCGCCTGTGAAGAACAGTGTCAAAGGCTTTACTGAAATCTAAATACACCACATCTAGGGCTTTCCCTCGGTCCAACTCCCTGGTCACCCAGTCAAAGAAATCAATCAGATTTGTCTGACAAGACCTGCCTCTGGTGAATCCATGCTGCCTTGGATCCTGTAATCCGCTGGACTCCAGAAACGTCACTATTTTCTCTTTGAGCAGCGTTTCCAATAATTTACACGCCACCGAAGTTAAACTAACTGGCCTGTAGTTTTCAACCACATCCTTACTTTCGCTTTTGTGTAAAGGCACCACATGAGCCTCTCTCCAGTCCTTTGGCACCACTCCCGACTCCAATGAGGCATTGAAAAGGTCAATCAGTGGAGCAGCTAGAACGTCCCCAAGTTCCCTCAGTATTCTCGGGTGTATCCCATCCGGTCCCATCGCTTTGTCTACTTGAAGTTGAGAGAGTTTCTCATGAACACAGTCTTTTGAAAATTGTTCAAGATGTCCTTTGCTTCTGTTCCTGTTTGTGGGTGTTTTCTGAGGTCCTACTCCTGGTTCTTCATCTGTGAACACAGAACAAAAATATTTGTTAAGCAATTCCGCTTTATCCTTATCAGCTTCTACATATTCCTCCCCTGCACTCTTGAGTTTGACAATACCACTCTTGCCCTTCCTGTTCTCACTAATATATCTGAAAAATGTCTTATCCCCCCATTATATTGCATTGGCTATTTCCTCCTCCTTTTGAATCTTTGCCTTCTTGACTACTTTGCTAGCTTCTCTAAGTTTTTCCAAATACAGATGCCTGTCCTTCCTCTCTCTGTGATCTCTTGTATTTCATGAAGGCCTCCCTCTTTTTCTTCACTTTTTCAGCTACTTCTTTCGAAAACCATAGCGGTCTCCTTTTCCTTTAACCTTTATTTACCATTTTAACAAAAAGGTTGGTTGCCCTTAAAATATCCCCTTTCAGTTTTCCCCACTGTTTTTCTATATCCCTCAGCTGTTCCCATCCAACTAACGACTCCCTAAGGTATTGGCCCATCTTTGCAAAGTTAGTCTTCTAAAGTCTAAGATCCTTGCCTTTGAATGGGTTCTAACAGCCCTAGTCATAATACTGAACCACACCATCTGGTGATCACTGGATGCAAAATGATCTCCCACTACAACATCAGAAACACTTTCACCATTGGTAAGCACCAAGTCCTGTATGGCCCCTTCACGTTTGGGGTCTGTTTCCAATTGCCTGAATAGTTCTCCCTGTAGAGAATCCAGGATCTCCTTACTTCTAGATGATACTGCAGCAGGAATGTGCCAATCAGCATCTGGCATATTGAAATCTCCTATCAGTAGCACTTCCCCTTTCCTAGCAATGCTTCGCATGTCTTCAATTAACTCTCTGTCCACCTCTTCCTCTTGTGAGGGAGGTCTGTATATCACACCAATGTAAATAGATTTCTCTTTCCCTCTTTCTAATTTAACCCACAATGACTCCCCTCTCCCTTTTAAGCTCTGTAATTCCAAAGCTTTAATAGTAGTTTTTACATATGGTGCCACTCCTCCTACCCTACTTCCTACCCTGTCCTTTCTGAATAAAGTATAGCCAGGAATAGTTACATCCCAATCATGGTTTTCTGTGGACCATGTTTCTGTAACTGCCACTAAATCCAAGTCAGCCACTCCCACCAAAGCTTCAACATCAGGGATATTATTTCCCATGCTACGGGCATTTATACACACTGCTTTCCATATGTTACCCCTGTTACCCATTTCCATAGAGTTATTTAATGTATCACCTACCTGGGGGCTTTCACTTACCTGGGGGCTTTCTTCACCCATCCCCAACGAATCTAGTTTAAAGCCCTCTTCAGTAGATTAGCCAGTCTACTACTGAAGACGCGTTGACCTTTCTTGGACAGATGGATGCCATCTCTGCTCTGCAACCCTTGGAACAGCATTCCATGGTCTAGGAAACCAAAACGCTCTCGATGACACCATCCACGCAGCCATGCATTCATCTCCAGGATGCGTGCCTCTCTGCCTTGGCCTTTACCCTCAACAGAGAGGATTGAAGAGAACACCACCTGTGCACCTAACTGCTTCACCCTCTGTCCCAAAGCCATGAAGTCACTTTTGATATGTTCCGAGGTATACCTGGCAGTATCATTTGTGCCAACATGGATTAGCAACATTGGGTAATAGTCAGTGGGCTTGATGAGTCTCGGCAAACTCTCCGTAACATCTTGGATTTTGGCACCAGGCAGACAGCATACCTCTCTGGACATCAAGTCTGTTCGGCAGATGGATGCCTCAGTACCCTTCAGAAGAGAGTCTCCAACCACCACTACCCTTCGTTTCCTTGTGGTCACTGATTCTGCAACTTTGGTGTACTTGAGCTCTGGTTCTTCCCTTTCCAGGGATGCTTTCACCTCCTCCACTTCCAGGGCTGCATAATGGTTCTTCAATTCAAGGGCTGGAGAAGTTGGATTGGTGATTTTGCAGGCCCTGGTGACTTGTGTCCAACCATCGACATTCTGTTGGCACCCATCTTCTCCTCTGCTGGAGAGCTTGGTTGCTGCAAGAAGCATCTCATCAATGTACTTCTCACTGTCTTGAATGCTCCTCAGCCTCGCCACCTCCTCTCTGAGTTCCTCCACTTGTTTTCTCAGAGCTTCAGCATGCAGGCACCCTGCACATGGAACCGGTCCTTCAACTGGCATTAGGACCTCTGTCTGGACCGAGGCAGAAGCTGTAACGGGGGCAACAGCTTTAGCAATACGATTTTTCCCAGCCATTGTTCTGTTCGTGGAGCTTAGGTATCTGTTAAAGCAAAAGAGAGAGATCTACCATGTACCAGCCGGTTTCCCAGCTGTCCTTTCAGAGAAGAAGCAGTTAAATCTCCTTAATTATATTCAAAATGTGCTAGTCCAATTCTCTGTGCTTTGTCAAATGGGGAGGTGCCCTATAAAGCAAGACTACTCGCTAGGGGTGGGTGGGAGTCGGGGTGGGTAGGGAGGGAACTAACACCTGATTAGGTGTTAGCAGTTCCCAAAGCTGAGGAGGTTACTGGAGTTCATCCACCTACTGTGCTCAAGGAAAGTCCCACTAAAGCACCAAAAAGAAAGGAACCTTGCTTTAAAAATGTACAAAAAAACCCTTTTAAGAACTCCCAGTCAGAGAGCTAACAATTTAATATAATAAAACAAACCCTTAAATCCTTACTGTTGGTTGATCTGGAGAGCTCCTATGGTCCTCACTGCTCAACCTACCCATCAAGCGCTGATCCAACAGGAGATAATCAGTCCGCATATGAATCTGGTGTACCAGGGGAAAAATTAAGTGTAGCCCCATTGGACTCTATGCAAATCATGCCATGCATCCCAAAGCCCCAAATCAACCAGTACTCCTTGGAAGGCTTTACTAGCCACTCCCATTTTTTGAGTACCCTGTCCCGTGGAGTCCAGCCATGGCTGCATGCAAGTGTTAGTCTCCCCCTAGTATCAAAATTCCCTTTGTAAATTCTGTAAGCAGTGCCTTAAGGTCACATACACATTAGCCACTGTATACTGAATCCCCTCTATCTGCAGGTTTAAAAAAAGCCAGCGGCCTTGCTTGTCTCGCCACTGCCCAGACATCCCCATAGGGCCCCTTTTTAATCAATCTATGCAGTGTCACTGCAGATGGGTCTTCAGTAGGAGAGTCACATCCCCTTCCAATATCTTCAGCTCCTTGAACAGAAGGGAACACTTGCGTGGGGAATTCAAGTCCTTAACATTAAAAGAACAATCTTCACTATGTGCATAGATTCCTCGCTTCCCCTCTCCTGCCTCTGAAAGCTTCACACCCCCCTTGGTCCTCCACCCTGATAGCTTGAGCCCCCCTAGAGGATAATCACACATTTCTTCCCACATTCGGTTACACTCATTCACTCACTCATCCTACAGGTTCCCTTCCTTCAATACCTCTCCCAATCCCATCCCCACACCTCCCCTCCATGCCCCCTCCCCAGTTGTGCCCTTCAACATACTACGTTCAAGGAAGCAACACTCCCCACCCAAACGGGTTACCCAGAATCCAGCTCACCACTTTGAGCCTCAACCCCATTTACATAAACATTGCCCATGTCCCCAGCTCCCTATAGATATATATAACAAGACAGTATACACTCCCCCAAATAAAGAAGTCACACTGATTCCTTTCCTCTACTTTCTCCATCAGCAATCCATGGCTCCTGCATCACAGGTCCAACCATCCCAAAGTTCAGATCTTACCTGCAAATAAAAACTACAAACAAACAGTTGCAACAGCTGGAAGGACTGGGGTTTCTATTCGCACAGGTGCTCCTTGTGGTCTTGGGCGCAAGCCACTTAACCCTCCATTGCCCATGTTCCCTGTAAGTATTAGTGTATGTGTCTCATATCCCCTCGTTTTAAATGTATCCCCCAATTGTGTTGTGACCACTTTGATTGAAGGATAAGGTTGTATACAAAACTGTCTAAATAAATAAACAGTGCACCAGGATGTGCAATACTCCACTGACATTCCATAGCCTTGCTTTAATGTTTACCAGGCACAGTAACCCACTTCTGCACAGATGATGTGCTCTTTGGTGGCGTGGGTAACATGTCGTCCTTCACCAGACCTGCCAAGCGCAGTGCACACCAGGCTTCTATGACATCCTTGGCGGAAATGCGTTTTCCCGCAACTGTAAAGTTCATCCAGAATGGGAAAGACGAGAGTATCGTATATTCTCCAGGACCAAGCAGGAAGTCAGTCCTCACATATGGGGTGACATGGAGCCCCAGCGGAGCATTTCCCCAGCTTTCCATGAAAGCCTTTGGGAATGCTGGCACACATGCGCGGTTCCCTTCCCGCCTAAAGGTGCCATCTTGCTCAGTCTCTCTTTTTCCGTGGAGCCCGTCGGACGTTTGTCCTAGTTTACCCGGAAAACAGTTAGATTTTTTTCTTCGAATCCCTGCGATATCTTCACGGTTTTTTCTCCGGTTCGACGCCGGTTCCCCTTCTCGCCGGGTTCGGTACACCGGTATCGAGCCCGATCTTATTTTTTCGTTTTTTGCTCTTCGTGGCTGGTGTTCGTGCCCTTTTTTTCTTTTTCCCAGGAAGGCCGGTCTTTTGACCTCGCGGGGGCTCTTTTTTTCCCCGATGGCTTCCAGTGGTTTTAAGAAGTGTGATCGGTGCAAGAAACTAATGTCTCTCACCGACACACACGACTGCTGCCTTCGGTGCCTCGGTCCTGATCATGATCCTAAGATCTGTGGACCGTGTGGGGAAAATGTCCACTAAGGCACTGCAAAGTCGTCAGCACCAAAAGGAAAGGCTTTTCTCTGATTCGGCCTACGGCCAGGCCCGGACCTCGTCTGAGGCCTCGACGTCTCAGGAGTCTGACCCCGAGCATCGTCGGGGTTCCTCGGACAGGGGGTCCCCCGAGCGGGAGCGAAAGAGAAAGAAGCGGCTCGCGAGGGCGGCGTCTGAGGAGGTCCCTGGCTCCTCAAGGGCTAGGTCTCATACCCCCGACTGCCATCCCGGGCCTGTGGAACAGGAGAAGCCGTCAAAAGTACCTCATATGGAGCCGTAGTCTGCTGGACACGTAAGTCCTGTTGTCCTCGAGGACTCTCCTCCCAGGGAGCCGCCGCCGGGGCCCGAGTCGGTGGCTGCTGAGTCTCCTGAGTTGTATCTCAGGCTGACAGCCTTGGAGTGCAGACTGTCTGCCTTCATGGATCAGCAGCGGGTGCTGATGGCCAGCCTCGCTGGTGCATCTGCCCCGACCACAGGACGTCGAAGTCGACCCCGGAGACCGAGCCAATACTCGAGACCATGAAGGCTCGAGGTTGTCCTCGGTCGTGGTCACCCTCGACCTCCCGGTCGGGACCGAGGGCGTCGACGCTGGTGCCTTCGGCGTCGGGGCGGGTGCTGCTGGGCCCCACGCAGTCAGAGCCCGACTCCTCTTCGGACGAGTCCGCCTGGGAGACGGAGGACGAGAAGTCCCCCGATACCTTCAAGACTCGGTGCGTCCCGTCGGACTCACCGCAGTCTGAGCCCCGGAGTAGATCTCCTCCGGAGGATACCCGGTTCTCGGAGTTTGTTCGGGATATGGCCACTGCTTTTGCGAGCCACTGCTTTTGCGATCCCGGCGGACCCCGAGGAGGATCCTCGAACCGAAGAGCTCGAGGCTCTCCAGTATGACTCTCCTCCGAAGGAGGCCTTTACTGTGCCGGTTCCTCCGATGCTGGAACGGCTCCTCTTCCGGATGTGGGAGGCACTGGCCTCAGCGCCGGTTCTAAGCAAGTGGGTCGATTCCATTTATCGACTCCGTAAGAGCCCTGGTTTTCAGAAGGCGCAGCTACCGCACCATTCCATGGTGTTGGAATCGGCCATGCATTGTCTGAAAAGCCAGAAGATGCACTCCACTGTGCCCCCCGGCCAGGAGGCCCGGAACCTGGATGCGTTTGGTAGAAAGTGCTTCCAGGACTCGATGCTTGCTTGCTGTGTCCAGTCTTACCAGCTGTACATGGGCATGTACTTGCGGGACCTGGCAAAGGAGCTTGCCGGGTTCTCTGCTGGTCTCTCCGGGGAACCTTTGCAGAGGTTCAAGTCCTTGTCTTCGGGGATCCGGGAATGCTCTTAAGTTCATGTCCCGAGCAGCCTACGATGGCTTCGAGGCCTCGGCCCGTGTTGCGGCAGCCGGCATCACGGCTCGATGCCAGGCATGGCTGCAGTCATCGAACCTCGAGCCATGGGTACAAGACAAGTTGGTCGATGTCCCTTGCCGAGGTGAGAACCTTTTTGGCAAGCCGAGAAGGCTGCTGAGCTCGAAACCGAGCATCTCACGAGGACAAGGCTGTCTAGAAAGACTTCTGCCCCTTCACATAAGAAGAAGGGCTCGGGTAAGAAGTCCTTTTACCCGAGGAAGGCGACTGCCTACAAACAGTTCCCACCTTACCAGGCCTCCCCCGCTCCCCCACAGGGTCAGCAGGCCAAGGGGCAGGGACATGGGCCCCGTAGGCAGAAGACCCCCAAGCCTCCGGCTCCTGCTCCCACTCAGCAGGGTGGGGGTTTTTGACTCCCAAGGCATAGCCTCTCCATCTCTGCTGTCCCATCCCTGTACAGGAGGTCGACTAGCCCTGTTTGCCCACCGGTGGCCACCCATTACAGGAGACAATTGGGTCTTAAGCATAGTCCACAAGGGCTACATGCTTCATTTTCATCAGTTGCCTCCTCCCTACTTTCCAGGAGAGCCTCCAAGGCCTCCTCTCCATACAGCCCTCCTCCTGCAGGAGCTTCAGGGTCTGTTGCGAGACAAGGCGGTGGAGCCTGTGCCTCCCCACCTACAAGGTCACGGTTTCTACTCCAGGTACTTCCTAGTACCAAAGAGAACAGGGGGCCTCAGGCCTGTTCTAGACCTCAGAAATCTCAACAAGTTCTTAGAGAAAGAAAAGTTCAAGATGCTTACTGTTAGAACACTTCTGCCCTACCTCCAGCAGGGAGATTGGCTATGCTCTTTAGATCTAAAGCATGCGTACACTCACATCCTCATTCATCCAGACCACAGAATGTACCTCAGGTTCATTGTGGGAGGAAACCATTATCAATACAGAGTGCTGCCATTTGGCCTCACCTCCGCTCCCAGGGTCTTTACCAAATGCCTGGCAGTGGTGGCAGCCTACTTAAGAAATCAGGGTATCTTTGTCTTCCCCTATCTGGACGACTGGCTCATCAGGGGTCAGACGTGCCAGGAGGCCAGGCAAGCCACCCTCCGAACGATTTCTCTACTCCAGCACCTGGGGTTTGTCATAAACTTCGCAAAGTCCACTTTGCTCCCCTCCCAAAACTTGGAGTTCATAGGGGCAAGGTTAGACTCTCGGCAGTCGAAGGCTTTCTTGCCGGAGGACAGAGCCCAAAGACTGATAACCTTGGCAAACCAGTTTCTCAGCAGGTCACTTTTCTCCGCCAGGCTCTGCCTGAGGCTTCTTGGTCACATGGCTTCGACAGTACATGTGACTCCCAATGCCAGGCTTCATATGAGGCCTGCGCAATGGTGCCTCAGAACTCAGTGGTCGCAGGCCACAGGGAACCTCAGCGACAGAGGTTGTCGCCTCTTTCCACCTCAACCAGGAGGTGGTTCTTCCAACATTCTTCCCTAGGCCCCATGCCAGCCGGGCTGAGACAGTCCTGCATACCCTGTAGGAGGGCCTTATCCTTCTACCTTGATCGTACGCAGGGGCATAGAAGGGCTACTCAGCTCGTCATATCTTTTGACCCTAATAATTTGGGGTTAGCTGTGTCCATGCGTACCTTGTCCATTTGGGTGGCTGACTGTATCACCTGGGCTTACAAGGCGGCTGACCTTCCCTTGCAGGGTCGGGTCACGGCCCATTGTGTCAGGGCAATGGCTGCCTCAGTAGCTCATCTCCGCTCTGTACCGTTGGCAGACATCTGCAGGGCTGCAACTTGGTCCTCATGCCAGACTTTTGCGGCCCATTACTGCCTGGAGAGGGACTCCCATAGGGACAGTGCTTTGGCCAGGCAGTACTCCGGAATCTCTTTGAGGTTTAGGCAACTCCTACCCTCCAGCCCTCAGTTGGGCTACCGGTGGAGGTTCTTTCATTGAAAAGCCTTTCTTTGATGCTGGGACTAGAGGGAGTTCTCTTGTTCAGCCTGGGTTCTCTGGTAGCCCAGAGCTAGGGAGTCACCCATATGTGAGGACTGACTTCCTGCTTGGTCCTGGAGAAAGAGTGGTTACTCACCTGTAACAGGTGTTCTCCAGGAGCAGCAGGAATCAGTCCTCACAACCCTCCCTCCTCCCCTGGGAGTTGCAGTTGTACATAGTTTATTTTACATTTTTGTGTGCTGTTTTTTAGCTATGTCATTTGACTGAGCAAGATGGCACCTTTAGGCGGGAAGGGGACCGCGCATGCGTGCAGTATTCCCAAAGGCTTTCATAGAAAGCTGGGGAAATGCTTTATTTCACAGTGTCGCGCAAGGGTAAAAGCAGAGAGATCTTGATAGACTGATACGTGGGCATCATTGCAATTGCTGATTTTCTCACCCTCGGCAGAGATCAGCATCTCTATCACAGGAACATCACAATAATGTCCCGAGGCTTGTTATCCAGCGGTTTACCCAATGCCTGGTGAGCGTTCTCAATTTCCAATGAATCTGCATAGTTCTCACCATCCACACTCCCCAGTATGGTTTTGCAGATGTCCTGCACTATCTTAGCAATGTCCTCAGCACCACGGAAATCGCACACTACTGCGATTTTCAGTATCATCAGACTTATAAGTCCCATAGCCTGTGCTTTGTGTCAATCTATTGCACATTGTAGCTCAGTAAGTTGCTCTCCATGCTCTTCCAGCTTCATTTCTGCTTCTTCTACACAACCCCCCAGCTCACTTAAGTCGTCATGAATGTCCTCAACCTTACAAAGGACTTCATCTCGCATGGTCCTGAATTCAGCAGTCATCTCATCAAAACCACATCTAAACTCACGCTTAAACATATCTTGTGTGGAGTCAGAGGTGTTGACCTGCTCCCCGCTGCCACCTTCATCAATTTCGGACTCAGCCGACACCATGCTGGCCGGCGAGCCCGCACATGTATCGGCTTGGTGCTGGAGATGCTGGTATGTTCACGGCTTCTCCTGCACTTTAGCGGCTCTGAACTTAGTTGCCATATTGTGTCGAGGACTTACTGGGACTGGAGACACACTTTAAAATGCTCTTCTTTTAGGTTTTGCCACTATCGGAGGCCTTTTAGATCACATTGGGTACAGGAGCTAAGACCCTAAGCCGCTATCTGCCAGACTGACGTCACTTCCTCCCATGACCCTGCATTTTTTAGTATTTAATCTCAACTGCTAAATTATTCTTCTAGCTTAGCTAGATCCCTCCTCATGTTATCTACTCCTTCCTGAGTGTCTACTCTATTGCAGATTTTGGTATCATCCGCAAAGAGACAAATCTTACCCGACAGTCCTTCTGCAATATTACTAACAAAAATCTTAAAAAGAATCGGACCAAGGACATATCCCTGTGGCACCCTCCTCTCAGAGTGAGCTCCATTTACCCTTTGTTGCCTCCCACTCAACCAATTTCTAACCCAGTCAGTCACTTTAGGTCCATCCCTCTGGTGCTCAATTTATTTATAAGCCACCTGTGTGGAACAGTGTTAAAGGCTTTACTGAAATCTAAGTAGACCACATCTAGGGCTTTCCTTCTGTCTAACTTTGTGGTCACCTAGTCAAAGAAATCAGAGTTGTCTAATAAGACCTGCCTGTAGTTAAACCCATGCTGTCTCAGATCCTGCAAGCCATTGGACTCCAGAAACCTCACTATCCTCTATTTTATCAGCCAAATTGTTCTCTGTCTCCATGGAAGAGGTTTGCAGGGCTGCAAGGTGGTCAGTCGACACGACACATCACATCTCACTACTGCCTAGATGTGGATTCCTGATATGACAGCAACTTCAGCTATTCTGTACTTGGGAATCTGTTTGGGGATTAGAATCCAACTCCACCCCCTTAAACCCATTCTATTCTGTACAGGCTACCAAAAATAAAGGGAACAGAGAATCGCCGATAGAGTATATAGATGGCCATTCAGCCAGTTACCATACAGAAGTTGATTTTTGCCCTGTTGGCCTTCTCGGTGGTCTCCTCGGTTTTCGGTAGCCTGTACTTTGGGAATCCCATACATGGGGACTCATTCGTGCTTATCCACTGAGAAAAGATAATTACTCACCTGTAGCAGGTGTTTTCTGTGGATAGTAGGAATAAGTCCTCACAACACTCCCACCTCCCCAAGGAGTTGTCTTCAGCTATAGCTATATTATCAGACTGAATCAAGAGGGCACCACAGCAGCAGGTGGGAAGGAGGCACGGTGGAGTCTCCCAAAAGCTGGGACATCACCTATATGTGAGGACTTATTCTTGCTGTCCCTGGAGAACACCTGCTACAGGTGAGTAACTACCTTTCCTTAGGGTACTCCTGAAATCCAGGACTTTGACTTGGTTCCCTGCCTTAGCTCATGTAGAATCATACAATCTGATGAACAGTAGAGTTCAGCTGGTCACTTACTTGGCATTTGAAGCACTTTCTCCAAGAGGGAGGCAGTTAAAGATAGCATTATCAGCTGGGCGAAAGAGGAAACTAGCAGCTGTAAGGATGGGGGGATGGTAGGAAGGATGGGGAGGGGGGGCAGGAACACTGATGAGCAGGAGGAAAAGGAGAGCTGAAGGCAGGACTGGCAGAAAAGGAGCTTGGGTGGCTAACAGTAGCACTGGAGAGAGAAATGGTGGTGACTGGCAGCAGCATTAGCACAAGGTAGCTGATGGCAAAATTAGTGGGTGAGCAAGAGAGAGGGTGAGGTGGTAGCTGGAGGCAGCATTGATTGGCTTGTATTCTCTGTGTCTTCCTGTTTTAAAATGGAAGCGTCTGCTGGAGAGGAGGAAGCCGTTGGTGATCCCATGTAAGTGATCTGTCCCCACACTGCTGCTCTCACCTGGTGGAGGTGGGCAGGAGGAGCCTACTGGGTCAGTTTAGTGACTTTATTTTTTAATGAGAACTGGTATTTAGAAACATACAAAAATGATGACAGAAAAAGACCACATGGCCTGCCTATCCTGTCCTTCCATATCAACCACTACAACTCTCCCCTTTTTTCCTTTAGAGATCCTCTGTGTTTGTCCCATGCTTTTTTGAATTCAGATACCGTCCTCATCTCTACCACCTCCACTGGGAGACTATTCCACAGATCCACCACTCTTTCCATAAAGAAATATTTCCGCATATCACTCCTGAATCTATCCCCTTTCACCCTCATCCCATGTCCCCTCGTAGCAGAACTTGCTTTCAATCGAAAGAGGGTCTCCCCCCGTGCATTTTTGGCACAGAGGATTTTAAACGTCTCAATCATATTACCTCTATCCCACCTTTCCTCTAAGGTGTGCATATTAAGATCCCTAAGTCTGTCCTCATATGCTTTATAATGAAGACCACTAACCATTTTAGTAGCCACCCTCTGTACTGACTACATCCTTTTTATATCGTTGACTATTTGCCTTGCAGAGACTGAGATTGGAATATTTGCATGCTGACAGTTATCCTGAAATGTTCTGTTTCTATTTCATTTGACACTCTTAAACATAAAAATCAGTTTCTGACTGATTCTTTGCCTCTTTCTGCTTTTTTGGGTTGTTTAAATATCTATTCATGTATACATTTTTTGGCTGTGTAAAAGATTTTCAACTTAATTACTGTCGTTCATGTTGCACACAAAACCAATCTGATATATGTAACTCTGCAGGCCATTGAGTTTGCAGAGTAAGAGTGGTCCATTCAGACTACATTAAAATTCAATGCAGTATTTAAGCATAGAGCAAATTAGTTTAACATGTGTAGGAAGCATGGAAACCCTATCAAATTCTGAGAACAGATAAACATCTGTGTAGCATAATTTAGATACAGAAAAGCCTATCTTCTGGGCAGAAGGATCAGATGATTTCTTGTGTTCCTTCTACTTCTATCTTTCTATCATTCTGATAAAATAATGCACTCTGTTTGAGCTCACTTTGCTTGGTATGAAGCTGCTCTGTTGGTTGCTCTAATTATAGCCTGGTTAGTCAATACTTGACTCACACTTCCCTCCCCTTCCCACCCCCCAGCCCATTATATGGACCTTCTCCTTTTATAATACTGTCTTCTAACAGATTGTTCCAGATCTCCCTGCTAGACCAGTCCAGACAGACTCTCTATTGTAATGAAAATCCAAAACTCTGTTTCCTGCATTATGCTCATGGTCATAGATTTCATAATGCCAGGCCCATCTCCCATCACCATCTGTTTTTCTCATAGGTAATGTAAACATTCATGCTAAAGAAGCATCAAAATTAAGAAGCAAAAGGAAAGTAACTGAAGTTATTAATTTTGCTGCATCATTGGAAGGTAAGGAATGTATTTAATATTTTGTTACTAATATGCGATTGAGAGTCACAGTAAAGCAAATAAGCACATTCTCCAGGACCAAGCAGGAAGTCAGTCCTCACATATGGGTGATGTCGGCGCCGACGGAGCCCTCGTGCGGAGCATTTCCCCAGCTTTCAAAGAAAGCCTTTGGGAATTGCAGCCATCTTGCTCAGTCTTCTTTTTTCCGCGGAGCCCGACGGATGTAGTTCGTTTTTTGCCGAGGAAAAAGTTGATTTCCCTGTTTTTGTTGTTCTTCGGTTCGACGCCGGATCCTTTTCCCGCCTGGGCCCGATAGGCCGGTATCGAGCCCACTCTCTCTTTTTCTGTTTTTGTCCTTCGTGACTAGCGTTCGCGCCATTTTTTCTTTTTTCACTGGCAGCCCTGTCTTTTGACCTCGCAGGGGCCCTTTTTCCCCCCATGGCTGCCAGCGGGTTTAAAAAGTGTGATCGGTGTAAGAAACTTATGTCTCTTACCGACACACATGACTGCTGCCTCCGCTGCCTCAGACCCGATCATGACCCGATGATCTGTGGTCCATGTGGCAAAATGTCCTCGAAGGTGTTGAGGAGTCGGCAGCACCAGAAGGATAGGATCTTCTCTGACTCCGCGTCCGGACGGGCCCGGACCTCGTCAGAGGCCTCTACGTCTCGGGACTCCGGCCCCGAGCAGCGTCGGGGTTCCTCTGAGCGGGGGTCTCCTTCACGGGAACAGCGCAGGAAGAAGAAACCCGCGAGGGCGGCGTCGGTGGACACTCCTTGTTCCTCGAGAGCCAGGTCGCATAGCCCGATAGCCGTCCCGGGTCTTCGGAGTCGGAGAGGCCTGCCAAGCAACCTCGTATCGCGATGGAGTCTCCTGGACACGTGAGTGCTGTAGTCTTCGTGGACTCTCCTCCAGGGGAGCCGACGTCGGGCCCGACGCCATCGGGGCCCGAGTCGGGGGCTGCTGGGTCTCCTGAGCTCGGACTCAGGTTGACGGCCTTGGAGAGCAGCCTTGCTGCCTTCATGGAACAGCAGTGCGCATTGATCGCCGGTCTCACCAGTGCATCTGCCCCGACCACCGGGACATCGACGTCCAAGTCGACCCCAGAGGCCGAGCCAATCCTCGAATCCATGCGGGCTCGAGTCGATCCTCGGCCACGGTCTCCCTCGGCCTCCTGTTCGGGACCGAGGTTGTCGACGCCGGTACCCTCGGCATCGGTGCCCGCCCGACCAGAGCCGCTCGATACCTCCTCCGAGGAGTCGGGCTGGGAGACCGAGGACAAAGAGTCACCCGACACCTATCGGACTCGGTGTGTCCCATCGGACTCGCCGGAGTCCGAACCTCGGAGACGATCCCCACCGGAGGATACCCGGTTCTCGGACTTCGTGCGGGATATGGCCAAAGCCTTGGCCTTCCCCGCGGATCCCAAGGAGGAGCCTTGAGCCGAGGAGCTCGAGGCCCTCCAGTATGACTCTCCCCCGAAGGAGGCCTTTACTGTACCGGTTCCTCCGATGCTGGAGCGGCTGCTCTTCCGCATGTGGGAGACACCGGTGTTAAGCAAGCGGGTCGATTCCATCTATTGAGTCCGCAAGAGCCCCGGGTTCCAAAAGGCACAATTACCGCACCACTCCATGGTTGTGAAATCAGCCATGCATCGACTGAAAAGTCAGAAGATGCACTCCTCGGTGCCTCCCGGCTGGGAGGCCCGGAACCTGGATGCCCTCGGTAAGAAGTGCTTGTAGGGCTCTATGCTTGCTTGCCGTGTCCAGACATACCAGCTCTACATGGGCATGTATCTCCGAGACCTGGCAAAGGAGATTGCCGGGTTCTCTGCTGAGGTTCCAGGCCTTGTCCACTGGTATTCGAGAGTGCTCGAAGTTTATCTCTCGGGCAGCCTATGATGGCTTCGAGGCTTCGGCCTGAGTAGCCGGGGCCGGCATCGGTGCCCGCCGACAGGCTTGGCTACAGTCATCCGACCTCGAGCCATGGGTACAGGACAAGTTGGTCGATGTCCCCTGCCGAGGTGAAAACCTCCTTTGCAAGCCCATGGCTGAAAAGGCTGCAGAACTCAAGACCGAGACTCTGACCCGGACTAGGCTGTCCAGAAAAACCTCTGCCCCTTCTCAGAAAAAGAAGGGCTCGGGAAAAAAGACCTTTTACCTGAGGAAGTCATCTGCCTATAAACAATACCCTCATTACCAGGCCTCTGCAGCTCCCCAACCGGGTCAGCAGGCCAAGGGGTAGGGTCATGGGCCCCGTAGGCAGAAGGCTCCCAAGCCACCAACACCGGCCCCTGCTCAGCAGGGTGAGGGTTTTTGACTCAGAAGGCATAGCCTCTTCTCCTCAGCTGGCTCACATCAGCACAGGAGGCCGGCTGGCCCAATTTGCCCACAGGTGGTCATCCGTCACATCAGATACCTGGGTGCTCCATATAGTCCAAAAGGGCTATCTTCTCCATTTTCACCAGGTATCTCCCTCGTATTTTCCTGGGGAGCCTCCAAGACTCCCTCTGCACAGGGACCTACTCCTTCAGGAGTTAGCAAGTCTGCTAAAGGAACAGGCTGTGGAACCGGTGCCCCACCACCTGAGAGGTCACGGCTTTTATTCCAGGTACTTTCTGGTACCAAAAAGAACAGGAGGCCTCAGACCCATCCTAGACTTGCACAACCTCAACAAGTTCCTGGAGAGGGAAAAGTTCAAGATGCTTACCCTTGGAATCCTGCTGCCCTACCTCCAGCAGGGAGATTGGCTATGCTCCTTAGATCTAAAGGATGCTTATACTCACATCCTCATTCATCCAGACCACAGACAATATCTCAGATTTGTTGTGGGAGGAAACCACTATCAGTACAGAGTACTACCCTTTGGCCTAACCTCCGCCCCCAGGGTGTTCACAAAGTGCCTGGCAGTGGTGGCGGCCTACCTAAGGCTTCAAGGTCTTTTTGTATTCCCATACCTGGACGACTGGCTCATAAGGGGCCAGTCTTCCCAGGAAGCCAGTCAAGCCACCCTTCGCACTGTGGCTCTGCTTCAGCACTTGGGGTTTGTCATAAACTTCGCAAAGTCCACTATGTTTTGCTCCCGACCCAGAACTTAGAATTCATAGGAGCAAGGCTGCACACTCTTCAGGCGAAGGTTTTTCTGCCAGTTGGCAGAGCCCACAGGTTGATGGATCTAGCCAGACAGTTTCACAGCAATTCCCTGGTCTCCGCCAGGCAATTCCTGAGACTCTTCGGCCATATGTCTTCCACGGTTCATGTAACCCCCAATGCCCGCCTGCACATGCGGCCTGCTCAGTGGATCCTTCGAACTCAGTGGCATCAAGCCACAGGGAGCCTTGCAGACTTAGTAAGAATATCCACCCTGCTCGCCTCCTCTCTGCAATGGTGGCTTCATCTTCCGAATCTGGTACTCGGAGTGGTTTTTCAATCCCCTCCGCATTCTCAAGTGCTGACAACAGATGCTTCTCTTCTAGGTTGGGGAGCACATTGCCAAGGGCCATGTACTCAGGGTCTCTGGACCCCTTGGGAGGCTGCTCAGCAGATAAACTTCCTGGAGCTACGGGCGATATGCCTAGCTCTGAGCGCCTTCTCCCACCTCACATCTCACCAGTCTGTACTGGTTCAGACGGACAATCAAGTTGCCATGTTCTACGTGAACAAACAAGGAGGCACAGGCTCCTTCCTTCTCTGTCAGGAGGCACAACGGCTGTGCTCTTGGGCCGTCAATCACGGAATCCTCCTCAAGGCTGTCTACCTCCCAGGTCAAGAAAATTGCCTGGCGGACAGACTGAGCAGGATCCTGCAACCACACGAATGGAGATTGAATCCGTTGGTGGTTCAGCAGATCTTTCTCAGGTGGGGCCTCCCCACCATGGATCTTTTCGCCAGTCCTCTGAACCGGCAACTCCTGAGATTCTGTTCCAGACAACCGCATCCTCTCAGAGTAGCAGAGGATGCGTTTCTGATTCCGTGGTCCCAAGGCCTACTGTATGCGTTTCCTTCCACGCCACTAGTGTCCCGAACACTGTTCAAAGTCCTCAAGGACGGGGCCTCAATGATTCTGATAGCCCCCAGGTGGCCAAGGCAACCGTGGTTCCCCCTTCTGCTGCATCTGGCGGTGGACGCTCCTCTTCCTCTGGGGATTCAACATGATCTCCTGTCCCAGGAACAGGGATCTCTCTTGCACCCCAACCTCCAGTCCCTTCATCTGATGGCCTGGCTGCTGAAAGGGTAGTCCTGGCTCCCCTACTACTGCCTAGGGAGGTGGAAGACGTAGTCTTAGCCTCTAGACGGCAGTCCACCAGGAAATCCTACGCTCTTAAGTGGCGTAGATTCTCCGCATGGTGTGCTCAGCACAGCGAGAATCCCTTCTCGTGCTTGGTAGCGGTAGTATTGCAATATTTGCTTTACCTCTCCAATCTAGGCCTTAAGTTCAACTCTGTCAGGGTTCACCTCAGTGCTCTCTCAGCGCACCACTCGCCGGTGGACGGAAGGCCTCTTTCCAATCACCCTATGGTGGCTCGTTTTCTCAGAGGCCTCCTCCTGCTTAAGCCTCCTTTACGTCCACCAGCCCCTGAGTGGGATCTGAATGTGGTTTTACAGCGGATTACTTGTCCGCCATTTGAACCTATGGCTACCTGCCCTCTCCGTTTTCTCTCCTGGAAAACCTTGTTTCTGGTAGCTCTTACCTCTGCTAGGCGAGTAAGTGAACTTCAGGCACTAGTGTCTGATCCCCCTTACACTAGGTTCTACAGGAATAGGGTAGTCTTACAGACTCACCCGAAGTTTCTCCCTAAGGTTGTCTCCCCTTTTCACCTCAATCAGGAGGTGGTTCTTCCAACCTTCTTTTCCAGGCCGCATGCCAACTGGGCTGAGATGGTCCTGCATACCCTGGACTGTAGGAGGGCGTTATCCTTCTACCTTGACCGTACGCGGGAGCATCGGAGGGCTGTTCAGCTCTTCGTTTCTTTTGACCCCAATAAGTTGGGGTTACCTGTCTCCAAGCGAACTTTGTCCATATGGGTCGCTGAATGTATCGCCTGGGCTTATGGGGCAGCCGGCCTCTCGTTGGAGGGTCGTGTCAGGGCGAAGGCTGCGTCAGTGGCTCATCTCCGCTCTGTTCCGTTGGCAGACATCTGCCGGGCCGCTACTTGGTCTACAAGCCAGACTTTTGCGGCCCATTACTGCCTTGAGAGGGAGTCCCGCAGGGACAGTGCTTTCGGACAGCAGTACTCCATAATCTCTTTGGGGTTTAGGCAACTCCTACCCTCCGACCCTGGTGTTGGACTACCGGTCTGGGGCGTTCTCAGAGAAGATTCCTTCCTTACGTACTGATGAGCTAGAGAGAGCTCATTTTTTCGGCTTGAGGTCTCCGGTAGCCTTAAGCTGGGGAGTCCCATATGTGAGGACTGACTTCCTGCTTGGTCTTGGAGAAAGAGTAGTTACTCACCTGTAACAGGTGTTCTCCAGGAACAGCAGGAATCAGTCCTCACAACCCTCCCTCCTCCCCTTGGAGTTGCAGTCATATGATTTATTTTGCTAATTTTTTGCTGTCTTTTAGCTATGTCATCAGACTGAGCAAGATGGCACCCTTGGGCGGGAAGGGGACCGTGCATGCGTGCTGCAATTCCCAAAGGCTTTCTTTGAAAGCTGGAGAAATGCTCCGCATGAGGGCTCCGTCGGCGCCGACGTCACCCATATGTGAGGACTGATTCCTGCTGCTCCTGGAGAAGACCTGTTACAGGTAACTACTTTTTCCGATATAGTTGAGATCCCCTCTACTTTATTGCAAGAACATGATAGGAACATTTGGGTTCTCATTTTTCACAATGAAATCAAACGTTTTGTCAAATATAAAAAGGTTATAAGTTGATTGGAGGTATTTACAAATTTAAGACTAACATTGAAATTCTTTTTCTCCGGGAACAAGCAGTAAGTCGGTCCTCATATATGGGTGACGTCGACACCGACTGAGCCCATGCTGATTCACTCCCCAGCTTTCAAAGAAAGCCTTTGGAAGTTAGATCACGCTTGTGCGATCACCTTCCCGCCTATGGGTGCCATTTTACCTCAGTCTTCTTTTTTCTGCGGAGCCCTGCAGACGTCCTATCTGTTTCCCCGGTAAAAGTAGATTATTTCTTCCCTCTTCCTGTGTATTTTTTCGCTTTTTTTTACCGGACGATTCCACGATCACCACCTTGCCGCCCAAGTCCGCCCTCGCCTTAGCGTCGTGTTTTTCTCAGGTATATTTTTCTTTTTATGGGCGTGGGAGTTCCCTTGCACCCTCCCTGTCCGAGACGTGTGAGTTTGGCCTCGCGGGCGCTGTGCTCCCTGCTATGTCTATGGTCAGTGGCATCAAGCAATGTGGCAAATGCCCGTGCATCGTGTCCTTTATGGACTACCACAGTTGCTGCATCCGGTGCTTAGGAGCCGAACATGACGACTCTTCCTGCTAACTCTCCCTGCAGATGTCATCAAACAGCCGGAGGAATTGTGAGCAGCAGCGTAGGGCGCTGTTTGGCTCGAAGGACTTCGTCGCTGCCCTTGGGGATTGCGTCCGACGATTCGGCATCAATCGGACGTGTTCAATCCAAGCCTCGAGGTCACGGAACCTCGGACCAAGGATTGTCCTTTGAGGACCTCCCCCACGGGCTCAGGTCATCGTTGAAGTCAAGGTTAAAGACGAAGTCCAATTCTGGTGCCAGAGGTAAGTCCTCAGGGACCCGGGCTCGGAGCCCTCGACCTGACACCTAGGGTGATGGCCGGGAGCACCATTGAAGCTGCCCCAGTGGGCGGAGACTCCCACTGTTGGGTGATTGGGCTCGGTCCCGCGGCGTGATTATCATTGGTGATTCCTCTTCAAAGGACCCGGTTCCGGGCTCGATACCGTCAGGCCCCTAGCTGACTGCTGCAGAGTCTACTGGCATTAAGGCCAACATGGCAGCCCTGGATTGCAGCTTGACTGCTTTCCTCAAGGCGCAGTGAGGCCTGACACCCAGCATCTCCGGCTCGTTGGCCACAACTATGACATCCTCCACTACCAGGATCTCTCCAGAGGAAATCTAGCCTATCCTGGAGCAGGTTCTCCTTCTCAGAGCAGAGGTGGTCAGCCCCCCACTCGAGGCACGACTTGCACTTGAGTATCTCTGAGTCAGCGCATCAGGCACCGTGTTCCCCCAATGCCGGCGGTGCATTGGCTCGATGACCACCCAGGATTAGAGGTTCCTCTGGCTCTGAGTCGGGATGGGAGACTGATGACGAATCGCCCAACACCATGCTCCATCAAGATGTGCCCTCTGAGCCATCTCCACTGTGGAAATGCCGACGGTCACCATCCGAGGACCTCGAGTTTCTCGACTTCGTACACAGGATGTTGAAGGCCACTTTCCTTTGTTGCGGAGCCAGAGGACGAGCCTTGTGCCGAAGACCTGGAGATCCTCCAGTATGCAGCCCCTCCAAAGGAGGCACTGTTGGTCCCCCCCCCCCCCCCCCAAATCCTGGAATGCTTGCTGTTCAGGATGTGCGAGAGCCCAGTGACAGTGCCCATAGTGAGCTGGTGCCTCGATTCTCAGTATCAAATTGGTAAAAGCCCAAGGTTTCAAAAAACACAGTTCCATGGTGGTGGAGTCGGCTTTGCGTTGGATCAGAAGACGCACTTCTTGGTGCCTCCCGGTAGGTAAGCCTGCACCATGGATGGCTTTGGCAGGTGGTGCTACCAGGACTCGATGCTCGCTACCCAGATCCAGGCATACCAGCTGTAAATGGGCATATACGTGAGGGACCTGGCAAAGGAACTCGCCAGGTTCTCAGCTGGACTGGCAGGAGAATCCCTTGAGCACTTCCAGACCCTTGTCTCCACAGTCAGGGAATGCTCCAAGTTTCAAATTCGGGCAGTCTTCTACAGCTTTGAGTCCATGGCCTATGTGGCTGCAATGGGCATTAGTGCCTGCCACCTGGCTACAGCCCTCGGACTTGAAGCAGTGGGTGCAGGACAAACTAGCTGATGTCCCGTGCCGGGGAGAGAACCTCTTCGGCAAACCCATGACTTACAAGGCAGCTGAGCTGGAGAGAGAGTTCCTGACCAGGACTAGGTTGTCCAGGAAAACGGCTGATCTTTCCCATGAGAAGGCTTCAGGGAAAAAGACCTTCAACCCAAAGAGGAAAAAGGTTTACTAGAAATAGCCCCAGTTTCCCCAACAGGGGCAGCAGGCCAGGGGTACGGCCCCCATAAGCATAAAGCCCCTAAGCCACAACAGCGCCCCAGCCGCAACTTGGGGGGGGGGTGCTTTTGACTCCTTGGGCATAGCCTGTCTTACCCCAGAAGGCCAGGGCCCAAAGTACACGGGAGGACATCTGGTCCACTTTGCCCACCTCTGGCCGGGCATTACCACCGATGCCTGGGTGTTGCAGGTGGTGCGAGAGGACTACCTTCTGCGCTTTCACCAGATGCCTCCTCCCTTCTTCCCAGGGGAACTTTCTATGACCTCCCTGTATAGAGAGATCCTGCAGAAGGAACTCGAATACCTGCTTGAGGACTGGGCCGTGGAGCCAGTACCTCAGCCCCTCTGGGACAAGGAGTTCTACTCCTGGTACTTCCTTGTTACAAAAAAAAACAGGTGGCTATCAGCCCAACTTGGATCTGAGTGACCTAAACCACTTTCTGGTCAAGGAGAAGTTCACGATGCTGTCCCTTGGAACAGTGTTGCCCTACCTCCTCTGGGGAGACTGACAATGCTCCTTGGATTTCAAAGATGCCTATACCCCACATCTTGATCCATCCTGGTGGCTTTGTCATCAGAGGTTACCACTACCAGTACAGGGTACTCCCCTTCGACCTCTCCTCGGCCCCCAGGGTATTCACCAAGTACCTGGTGTTCATTGCTGCTCAGCTCCAATTACTGTGAATCTTCGTTTTCCCCTTTCTGGACGACTGGCTCATAAAGGCCAACTCGCCAGAGGAGGCATGCAGTGCGACTCGACGCACCATCAGGATGCTGCAGACTCTGGGTTCGTAATCAACTTCCGAAAGTCGCATCTTCTCTCTGCTCAGCGTCTGGAGTTCATTGGAGCCCTTCTGGACTCAATGCAAGCCAAAGCCTTCCTCCCTCTGGACTTTGCACGGCCAGACGGACAACCAAGTGGCTATGTTCTGCATCAATAAACAGGGGGGGTATGGGCTCATACCTCCTCTGCCTGGAAGCGGTTCACTTGTGGAATCTCGCCAGAGAGAATGGCATGACCCTCCGGGCAGTCTACCTGCCAGGCCAGGATAATCTGCTTGCAGATCGGCTCAGCACAGTGCTTCAACCTCATGGGTGGCGACTCCACCCAGAGGTAGCCAACTCCATCTTCGAACATTGGAGGACCTCAACATTGGACCTCTTTGCTAGCTCTGAGAACACACAGCTGCCATTTTTCTGTTCACAGATGCCGGCCCTGGGCTGAGTAACAGCGGATGACTTTCTCCTGCACTGGTCTGGGAGCCTACTGTATGTGTCCCCATCTACGACCCTGGTCCCCAAAACCTTTCTCAAGGTTCAGTCAGACAGGGCCTCTGTGATACTCATTGCCCCTTGGTGGTCCTGACAGCAGTGGTTCCTCCTGCTCCTGCAGCTGTCCTGAGTGGCCCCGATACCTCTGGGCCAGGACCCAGACCTGCTCTCACAGGAGAACCGTACCCGTCTCCATCTCAGTCTCTGGTTCCTCGCCCTGATGGAGTTGATGCTGAAAGGCGAGCCATAGCACACCTCTACCTCTCCAGGGAGGTAGAGGATGTTCTGCTGGCATCACTCAAGGACTCTACATGCCCTGCGTATGCCTTCAAGTGGCATCGATTCTCCATCTGGTGTTGAGACAAGAATCTCAATCCCTTCTCTTAGTGCAGGGCATTCCGCAATATCTCCTGCACCTCTCTCGGACTGGTCTGGAGTCCATTTCTGTCAGGGTGCACCTCAGTGCCATAGCAGCGCATCATCACTCTGTCGACGACCAGTCCGTCTTTGTGCACCCATTAGTGGGCCGTTTCATGAGGTAGCTTCTCTTCTCGCAGTCCCCCGTAGGTCCACCACCCATGGTGTGGGAGCTGAGCGTCATCCTTGGGAAGCTGATGGTTCCCCCTTTTGAGCCTCTGGCTACATGTCATCTCAAGTACTTGTCATGGCAAGTAGTGTTCTTGGTAGCGCTCACTTCAGCCAGACGAGTCAGTGAGCTGCAGGCATTGGTGGCTCATGCCCCCCCTACACCAGGTTCCACAGAAACAGGGTCGTTCTCCGGACACACCCTAAATTCCTACCTAAGGTGGTGGCCGCCTTTCACATGAACCAGGAGGTGGTCCTTCCCACATTTTTTCCCAGGCCTCATGCCTCCCATGCAGAAGCCTCGTTGCACACCCTGGATTGAAAGAGTGCTCTATCTTCAGAGGAGAAGGTCCCGTTGCCACTCGTCGCAGCTGTTCATCTCCTATGATGCTAACAGACTCAGGATTGCGGTCTCCAAGCATACCATGTCCACCTGGGTGGCAGACTGCTTCTCCTTCAGCTATGAGCATGCTGGACTCTGCCTTGAGCATCATTCTACCGCGCACAAAGTACGCACCATGGCGGCCTCTGTGGCCAACTTGTGCTCTGTCCCTCTGCTGGACATTTGCCACCTGGTCTTTGGGCCATACCTTTGCAGTGCATTACCGCTTGGAAGAAAGCTTGCAGCGTGCAGCACTTTCAGCCAGGCAGTACTTTGTCACTTCTAAACTCCCAAAGGCTTTCTTTGAAAGCTGGGGAGTGTATCTGCGCAGGCTCAGTCTGTACTGATGTCATCTATATGTGAGGACTGATACCTGCTGTCCTCGGAGAACTCCTGTTATGGGTGAGTAACTATGCTGTTTCTACAATAATAGAAACTGACATCCATATTCAGTAAGGCGGACTGTAACATATCAGGAAAAAAAAATATTTATGTTCATTTCTAATGTGCTGATCCCTACTCCAGGGAAGGTCAGTAAGGGGGCAGGATGGCATAGCAAATTATTATTTTTTTTTTAAAGTTTTTAGCCTTTAGCTCTTTTTTACTGTATTCTAGTGAAGGCATGAGCATATCAGTCTGGCATTTTCCCAAAACTATCGACATCAGGCAGCTGCTCAATATGAATGGGTCAAACAGCTTTCCACCCTTCATTGTATCCCTTACTTTTCTTTATCTAGTACTGCATTTTAGTTTGGATTTATTGACCTTCATCTTAGTTCTGTCTTTCTGTTTGTGTGGTTTTTTCCTGCCATTTTATTCTTTCTATTCAGACTTTCGTACTACAGCATTCTAGTAGATACGTTGATCCATTAAAAAGCATCAAATGCTACATAGCTGCTGGATTTTTATGATATGACCTTTTTCTTTTCCCCAGCCTTTTGTCTTACCTGCTTTCCCTTCATTTCTCTTTCTTGCTTTTTGCATTAACAGCAGATAGTATCCAGGGCTTTTTTTGAGGGGGTGCATGGTGTTACGGAGTACCCGGCCCCCTTTTTCATTGTTTGCTAAAATTGACCTAGGTCCTTAAGAATTAATGAAAGAGCTGTGCATATGCATACTAGCATCTTGTATGCCAGGAAAAATGCACTAATAGTATCCCTTTTAAAGTCAACCATTCATTTGTTTATTTGTCGATGAGGGGCAGCAATCTTATATTTTTCTCCAGAAACAAGCAAGAGGTCAGTCTTCACATATGGGTGATGTTGGCGCCGACGGAGCCCATGTGGAGCATTTCCCCAGCTTTCAAAGAAAGCCTTTGGGAATGCTACCACGCTTGCAGAGCCCAGCGGTCACATATCCTGTGTCCCCGGAAAAATTCCTTAAAAATTATCCTCTTAGTGAGTTTTTTCATGGTTTGCGTACCGGTTCCTCTTTCCGCCTCGAGCCGGCGCTGTTCTCGGCTCCTTTCTCTTTTTTTCATCGAGGCTTCCCTTGACCGCGTTCGCACCCCTTTTCGCCCGGAGGTCATTGACCCTGTCCGGGTGTGATCTACCATGTCTCCCAGTGGCTTTAAAAAGTGTGATTGTTGGGGTCAAATTATGTCTGTCACAGACACCCATAGTAACATAGTAACATAGTAAATGACGGCAGATAAAGACCAGCATGGTCCATCTAGTCTGCCCAGCACGATGGCAAGAGTAGGTGCACCTGCCGCTCCGTGCCGGCCACCCCTCCCCATGTCCCTGTTTAGGGGTGAATCCACCACTCCATGCAGGACACCCCTATTTGTTGAGAAATTAGATGGTTCCGTTTATTTTGATTTTATCCTGTTGCTGTAAAGGGATCCACACTGTCTGTCCCATGCCATTTTGAATTCCGTCATCGGGAGGGCATTCCAAGCATCCACCACCCTTTCCGTGAAAAAGTATTTCCTGACATTGCCTTTCAGTTTACCACCTTGCAGCTTCCTGTTGTGCCCTCTAGTTTTACAGCTTCCCCCTCTTTGGAAGAGGTTTGTTTGTTCATTATATCCCTTTAAGTATTTAAAGGTCTGAATCATATCTCCCCTGTCCCCCCTCTCCTCCAAAGTGTACATGTTTAGGTCTTCAAGTCTCTTCTCATAAGGCTTCTGACGCAGGCTCCAAATCATTTTGGTCGCCTTCCTCTGAACAGCTTCCAGTCTTTTTACATCCTTTGCAAGATACGGTCTCCAAAACTGAACACAGTATTCCAAGTGAGACCTCACCAGTGACTTGTACAGTGGCATAAGTACCTCTTCCTTTCTGCTGGTGATTCTTCTTTGTATGCAGTCCAACATCCTCCTGGCTTTTGCCACCGCCTTGTCGCACTGTTTTCCCACCTTGAGATCTTCAGAAATGACACAGGTCTGCGACTAAAAAGCTGTTTGATTATTTTCATCTAATTTCCATGTATTTTGGTGTGCTGAAAACAAATAAAATATTGAAAAAACTCCTAGACGTCATGATTTGCCACAACATGCAAAATTGTCTTCAAATTTATCAAATTTTTTCAAATTACTATTAATTAATTCACATAAGTGCATTTAAGATATAAAATGCCAAAAAAACTTAAAGGGGTTGTCCGAGTTATGTAAAAAAAATATAGCACTGCAAATCTGATGGTCAGCAATATATACATAAGCTAAGCAAGTTTTAAGTCCATGCTTCTAATGGTAGAAGGGGTTAATCTTTCCTGAAGAATCCAGTGGGAGGGAGACACAGGGCAGATAGCAGCAGCTCCGGTCAGTGCAGGGGGGCGTTGCCAGCACTGTGACGTCTCGTGTACAGACACAGAGCTGCTCTCTCCTGCATGCCACACTTGTGTACGAATCATCATCAGGTTCTTGGTTCTAGGCTGTTCACACTTTTTCATCGCAATTTGTGTTAGCTCATCATTCTTCAACCGTTATGTTATGGCTCCACGAAAGTGTATTAATTCGCCAGACAGTTTCCGTTTCATCTGTGGTGACTATACAGTGTTGAAGCAACAGCAGAATATTACAGACTTTGTGAAAAAAGTATATTTTGCATACTTTGGACTAAAAATTGGAGATCAAGATAAATTCTGGGCGCCTCATAAAGTGTGCAAACGGTGTGTTGAGGACCTCCGAAACTGGTTCAAGGGTAAGAAAAAATCTTTCCGTTATGGGATTCCTATGGTATGGCGAGAGCAAAAGAACCATAGTGACGACTGTTAGTTTTGTTCATGCGATGTGAAAGGGTTTAATTCCAAATGGAAGCATTCCATTTCATACCCCAATCTTCACTTGGCAATTCGTCCCATCCCCCATGGCACAGATATACCAGTACCCAAGCCCCCTGCTACCTTGGAAGAGATACCTAGCTCCGATGAAGGTGAGGTCATACCTGAACCAGATGACGAATCAAGTTCTGACTTTGAAGATGATACAAGACCAAAATTGTTTTCTCAGGAGGAGATGAATGATTTGGTAAGAGACTTGAATCTTCCCAAAGATACCGCTGAGTTACTCGGATCAAGGCTGAAAAGCAGGAATTTATTGTTGCCAGGAGTGTCATCTTCATGGTTCAGACATCGTGAAAAGGAGTTCGTTCCTTACTTCGCCCAGGAAGACAAGTTGGTTTATTGCATCGATGTCGAAGGTCTGATGGGTCAATTTAAAATCCAATATGATTCAGAGCAATGGCATCTTTTTATAGATTCTTCAAAAAGAAGTCTCAAAGCAGTTTTACTCCACAACGGTTTTTACGCTTCCATACCTGTAGGTCATTCCGTACACTTGAAGGAAACCTAAGAGAACTTGGAATTGGTTCTTCATAAACTTAAATATGAAGACCATGGTTGGCAAGTGTGTGGGGACTTGAAGGTCTTGTGCATGCTGCTCGGGCAACAAGCTGGGTATACCAAATATCCTTGTTTTCTGTGTCTATGGGACAGTCGAGACCGACAAAATCACTGGACCAAGAAGAGTTGGCAGCCGAGGGTGCTAACAGTCGATGAAAAAAATGTCCTCCGAGAAACTTTGGTACCTTCCCATAAAGTTCTTCTACCACCTCTCCACATAAAATTGGGATTGATGAAGCAATTCGTAAAATCACTTCTAAGAGATGGAGAATGCTTCAAATACTTGGTCACCAAGTTTCCAGACCTGTCGGAGGCAAAATTGAAGGAAGGTGTGTTTGTCGGACCAGACATTAGAAGGCTTATAGTTGATCAATTGTTTGTCAATACCATGACGGATCCTCAAAAAGAAGGGTGGATTGCATTTAAAGAAGTCGTACAGAAATTTTTAGGCAATAACAAAGATCCTCACTACAAAAAGATCGTCGGACGAATGCTGAAAGCATTTCAAACTTTAGGTTGCCTGATGAGTTTGAAAGTGCATTTCTTCGAGTCCCACCTTGACTTCTTTTCTGAAAATTTGGGAGCTGTGAGTGAGGAACAAGGTGAACGATTCCACCAAGACATTAAAGAGATGGAAAGGAGATACCAGGGAAAATGGAGCATTACAATGATGGCAGACTACTGTTGGATGCTTCAGAGAGATATTCCAGATGCTACTCACAAGCGTAAATGCACCAAGAGGAGCCTCACAGGGAAGAAGAATCGAGTTTAGTGTGTGTAGGTGAGCTCATTTCAGTTCAAAAAAGGATTTTCATGAAAATATTGTAATAAAACTTTAATTTTATAAGTCTATTTCCATTTATTTTGAGGTATTGCCTTATTTAACATAGTTACTTAAATTGTCAGGAAAAGTGATGTTCTATGACAAAATGGAGGTCATTTTCGGATTCAGCATACCAAAAAACATAAAGATTATGTGGAATAACCAAAACAGCTCTCGAAAAAATTTTTTTGCAGACCTATAATCACACCAAGGTCTTTCTCCTGATCTGTGCACACCAACCTCTCGCCCCCTATTGCGTACATTTCCCTTGGATTTCTGCTGCCCAAGTGCATGACTCTGCACTTCTTCGCATTAAATCTTAATTGCCAAGCATTAGACCATTCTTCCAGCTTTTGTAGATCTTTCCTCATGTTAACCACTCCCTCGGGGGAGTCTACTCTGTTGCAAATTTTCGTGTCATCTGCTAAAAGACAGACTTTTCCATTCAGTCCTTCAGCAATATCACTCACAAATACATTGAACAGTGCCGGGCCCAGGACTGACCCCTGGGGGCACCCCGCTAATCAGCTTCCCATCATCCGAGTGAGCTCCATTTACCATCACCCTCTGTTGTCTGTTAGTCAACCAATTTCTGATCCAATTTACCATCTTAGGAGCCATCCCCAAGCTACTGAGTTTATTGATAAGCCTCCTATGAGGAACAGTATCAAAGGCTTTGCTGAAATCCAGGTAGATGGCATCCATCGCATGCCCCTGATCTAGCTCCCTGGTCACCCAGTCAAAGAACTCAATCAGATTTGTTTGGCAAGATCGTCCTTTGGTAAAACCATGTTGCCTCGGGTCTTGCAACCTGTTGGTTTTGAGAAAGTTCACTATTCGCTCTTTCAGGAGCGCCTCCATGATTTTTCCCGCCACCAAGGTAAGGCTCACAGGCCTGTAGTTTGACATTTCTTCCCTGTCACCACTTTTGTGTAGAGGTACGACATCAGCCATTCTCCAGTCCTGAGGAACCTCTCCTGTTTCCAAGGATCTGTTAAAAACATCCTTTAACAGCCCTGCAAGAACCTCCCTGAGCTCTTTCAGTATCCTGGGATGTATCCCATCCGGTCGGCATGGCCTTGTCCACTTTCAGTTTTGCAAGTTGTTCTAACACCTCATCTTCTGTGAATGGTGTGGTAACTACTTCATTCCCATTTTTATATTTGGGAGTCACAGGTGGTCCTTTTCCAGGACTTTCTATAGTAAAAACAGAGCAGAAGTATTTGTTTAGCAATTTCGCTTTTTCAATGTCACTTTCCACGAGTCCATTCACAGCACTTCTGAGTCCTGCAATTCCACCTCTGATCTTCTTCCTTTCCCGAATATACCTGAAGAAGGTTTTGTCACCACACTTCACATATTTAGCCATCTTTTCATCTGCCTTTGATTTTGCTATCCTTATTTCTCTCTTTGTCTCTTTGAGTTTCATCCTGTATTCATTTTTGTGTTCTTCTGTTTGCGAGCTTTTGAATTTTGCGAAAGCTGTGTTTTTTGCCTTTATTTGAGCAGCCACTTCTTTGGAAAACCAAATAGGCTTTCTTCTCCTCTTGTTTTTGTTTACTTTTGTTACATATTTATCTGTTGCCCCTTTTATTGCCACCTTTAGTTTAGCCCATTGCAATTCCACTTCCCTTATCTCCTTCCACCCTGTCAGCTCCTCCTTTAGGTACTCAACCATTTTATTGAAGTTGGTGTTTTTAAAGTTTAGGACTTTGAGCCTGCTATGATTGGCCTGTACCATGGCTTTTATCTCAAACCACACCGTGTGATGATCGCTGCTGCTCACAGGGGCTCTCACGCAGACATTCGACACGCTATCGCCGTTGGTGAGCACTAAATCCAGCGTGGAGCTTTCCCTGGTTGGTTCCATCACCATTTGTCTAAGTAACGCATCTTGGAAAGCATCCACGATTTTTTTGCTTCTTTTCAGATTTGCAGAAGGAGTAATCCAATCCACATCAGGTAGATTAAAGTCACCCAATATGATCACTTCCCCCTTTGTGGCTATCTTGGCAATATCTATAATCAATTCGTTATCTATCTCTTCAATTTGTGTTGGAGGTCTGTAGACTACAGCAGTATGGATGACAGTGCCATCTCCTCTTTCCAACACAGTCCAGAGCGCTTCTTCTTTTCCCCATGCCCCGTGCATTTCAGTAGCTTTAATATTGCTTTTGAAATACAAGGCTACTCCTCCTCCTCTTCCATTTTCTCTGTCTCTTCTGAATAGATTATAGCCAGGTATGGCTATATCCCAATCATGCGATTCATTTAGCCATGTTTCTGTAATGGCCACAATGTCCAAATCCATTTCCACCATTAGGGCTTCTAGGTCTGGAACTTTGTTGGCTAAGCTTCGAGCATTTGTGCTCATTGCTGTCCAGCATTTAATTGGCTTGCGTGTATTTAGTGTTGATTTTGTTCTGCCTACGTCTTCCCGCTTTTTTATGATGTGTGCTTTAAATGTGTGGCTGTTTCTGATATTAATCTGCTTTTGCAGGGGGTGACGTCCAGAGCTTGACCTTCCACATCCGTCACCCCCTTTTTCTAGTTTAAATGCATATGCACATATTGCTTGTATTTTTCACTTAGGATTCTTTTCCCTGCATTAGAGAGATGTAGTCCATCAGCACAGTATAGTCTCTTGTTCCATCTGTTACCCCAGTCGCCAATAAATCTGAATCCTCCTTTTTGCACCAGGTCTGGAGCCATGTATTAAAGCTGTTAATGCGATGCAGCCTTTTTGCCCCTTTACCGAGCACAGGTAGAACCTCTGAGAATGCAACAGTGTTAACAATGGGCTTGAGTTTCTCTCCCAGAGATTGGAAGTTCTTTTGGACTGTAGAGGTACTGTTTCTAGCCAGGTCATTTGTGCCCAAGTGGATAACCACATCAAGTTTGGAGTGTTCAATTTCTGTGCTAAGTACATTCCTGCTGGCTGAAGAGCCTGGAAGGCACTTGACTATCTTCTCTCCTTTGAAATGTGTTCCCAAGTTGATGCCACTGATGATGGAATCACCAAGTAGTAGTAGTTTGCTGTTCGGTGAGGTTTTCTTCATATTTGGTCCTTTAGCAGGAGATTGGGCATTGTCTTTCTCATTTAAGGGCCCTTCAGTTTCTTTGGATTGGGCATTCTCATTCGCCAAGGCAGAGAAGGCATTATGCAGGGATATCTCCTGATGCATAGGATGCCTCTGTGTCACAGGTCGCAATCTACCAGAACCCACTGTGATCCATTTGTTCCTGGGGTGTTTCATTCTTTGTTGAAGTGGTGGTGGACTTTGTTCAGTTTGTATCTTAGAAGAGGTGCGCTTCATTGCAGCCAGTTCCTCCCTCAGTTTCTCATCCTCATTAGCCAAGGCAGAGAAGGCATTATGCAGGGATATCTCCTGATGCGTAGGATGCCTCTGTGTCACAGGTCGCAGTCTACCAGAACCCACTGTGATCCCCTTGTCCCTGGGATATTTGATGCTTTGTGGGAGCGGTGGTGGGCATTGTTCAGTTTGTATCCTATAAGAGGTGTGCTTCATTGCATCCAGTTCCTCCCTGAGTAGGGTCACCTCTTTATGCATTTCAGCTAGGTCTTCCCTTAGTAGAGTCAGTTCTTTATGCATGGTAGCTGACCTGAGGCACATAGGAAAAGCTCTGAGGTTCCATATGATTCGTCTTGGAATGAAAGTACTGCAGTTATTGCACTGAATACACGACATGCTGAATAAGCAATCCTAGAAGGAGAAGAGGAAGAAGGAGGAAGGAGGAAGACGATGTGGGCTGTAACCTAAGTTAAGAGGATAGATGGCAACGTATGCGAGTACTATATAGGCAATGCATCCCCTGGGGTGGGTGGGGCGAGGGGTAGGGTGGGCGGGAACCTAAGTGTCTCTGGCCAGTAGGCTGTTCCTGAACTGGGGGCACCCACAGATATCTGCTCCAACGCTACCCCAAAAAGGAGACAGTCAGATTATCCCCAAGCTTAATTTATAACCAGAGTTAAACTTTATATTAACAATTCCCACAATACAGACAGTTAGACTATATTGATAACTAGAAAGCATCAGAAATAAGAGGGAAAATTAGAGTCTTAGCTTTGTGAAATATCCACAGCTCATGCACCCAGCCTCAGAGACCAAACTGCTGCTTGCACTGCCTTGGCCTGGACCACAACAGTACATCATGCGACCTGTGTCAGGCCATGACCCCTCAGACCAACAAGAAATGGCTGGAGTTGCAGGAGAAGATGTTCCCACGGTCCGGCTCTGCTTCGGCTTCCCCAACGCTGAGCCCAAAGGTAAACACCTCCTGTGAGGCCCGGTCATCTTCGGAGTCCAGCGGCCGTGACTCCTTCGGAAAGATGCAGGACCCTGGCAGAAAAATAAATAAATCCTTAAGCCAGTCGAGGTTCCACCAGGGAAATCCAGTAAGGTCCTTTGGCGGGACATGGGTGATTCCGAGCAGCGCTCTCCCAAGGTCTCTAGGAAGGAGCTCTTGGCCGATGATAATTGTGCAAGGCTCCCTGAGGCCACGGTTCTCGTAGAGAATGCCGTTCACCAGAGCACCGGTGCCGGGCCCGAAACCTCCTGTGCCTGCGCCGAAAGCTGCAGAGCCTTCTGGCATCGAGGCCAAAATGGCGGTCCTGTAACAGAGTATCTCTGTTATCCTGACCATGCAGCAGGCGATGATGTCAGGTTCATCCGCATCATCTGCCCTAACAACTGGGCCCCCGACTGCAGTGACGTCCCTGGGTGTCGAGCCAGGCTCCAAGTGCTATCGGCTTCGGGCCAGCCCTTGGCACTGATCGAGGTCCTGGTCCCGATCTTCAGGTGTCTCGTCCTCCCCAGCTAGTTTCCGGGAGTCTGACCAGAGGTCAGTCGGGGGGGTCTCGATTCTCTGGAGCTCCGAGTCATGGACTCCTCAATGCTCTCTGAGTCAGACTGGGAGACCAACGTCAAGGCCAATGTTCCCTCTAATTTTCTGTAGGCTGTGTGCGCATAAAATATCAGCTGTGCAGCTTTTGAAGGAAGGTTAAATTTTTGTGCGCCACATAACGACACTCGGAGTTATTTACTTTAAAATTTGACTACATGTCAGAATACAGTATGTACACCACATTGATTGCACTAGAAATATTGTAGAACTTGTGAAAACCGTAAATACACAACAACTTTTAAATTTTAAGATGTCTGTGTTGTTTTCTATCAGAATCAGAACTGTAATGTTTGTGCGCTCTGTTATAAAGTATGTGCGCTCACTCGGTGAGGTGTGTGCGCGCGCACACGCGCACAGCTTAGAGGGAACAGTGGTCAAGGCCTCCCCGAGACCTCTCGATACCGAGACATCCCCTCGGAGCTGTCTCCCCCAGAAGTTTTGCAGGAAGCAAAATCTGCTGTAGAATCTATATGGATTGAAATTCCATGTAAAATGGGGAAGGCAATGGCAGTGGGGGTGTACTATCGAGCGCCTGGCCAGAATGACCAAACGGATGATGAAATGCTCAAAGAAATCAAGGAAGCTAATAAAAGTCAAAGCACAGTAATAATAATGGGTGATTTCAACTACCCCGGTATCGACTGGGTCAGTGTCACGTCAGGACATGCTAGGGAGATAAAGTTCCTAGATGAAATAAATGACTGCTTCTTGGAGCAGCTGGTTCATGAACCGACCAGAGGGGAAGCCATATTAGACCTAGTCCTTACTGGAACACCAGATCTAGTGCAAGAGATAAGGTTGTTGGGGCCACTTGGCAATAGTGATCATAGCATGATCGCCTTTGATTTAATTAGTGGAGGAGGGATAGTAAGGAAATCTACAGTACTACCTTTTAACTTTCGAAAGGGAGACTATGATAAAATGAGGAAAACAGTTAAGAAAAAACTAAAAGGAGCAGTTGCAAAGGTTAAAGACGTACATCAGGCTTGGCTGTTGTTGAAAAATACTATCTTGGAAGCCCAGACCAGCTGTATTCCATGCTTTAAGAAAAGTGGAAGGAAGTCCAAAAAACTGCCAGCATGGTTTAAAGGTGAGGTCAGAGAGGCTGCTGTTGCCAAAAAAGCATCTTTCAGGAAATGGAAAAAAGAGCCAAACGACGAAACCTGGAAACAACACAAGCACTGGCAAGTCAAATGCAAGGCATCGATAAGGCAGGCAAAGGGAGAATTTGAGAAGAAGCTTGCTGCGGAAGCAAAAACGCGAAGTAAAGACCTTTTCAAGTACATTCATAGCAAAAAACCTGTGATAGAGTCAGTTGATAAATTAGATGATAAAGGGGTTAAAGGAGCACTAAGAGGCGACAAGGCTATAGCGGAGAGACTGAATGAATTCTTTGCTTCAGTCTTTACTGAGGAAGATGTAGGGATGTTACCCATGACTGAAGTGGTATTTAAAGGTGCAGAAGAATTGAAGGAAATATGGATACATCGGGAAGATGTATTACAACTATTAGATAAACTGAAGAGTAGCAAATCAGCTGGGCCGGATGGTATACATCCAAGGGTGTTGAAAGAACTGAAATATGAGATTGCAGACCTGCTATTAGTAATCTGTGAACTATCATTAAAATCATCTCTAATACCTGAAGATTGGAGGATCGCCAATGTAACACCAATTTTTAAAAAGGGTTCCAGGGGTGATCCTGGAAACTACAGACCAGTGAGCCTGACATCAGTACCGGGAAAAATGGCAGAAACCATCATAAAGAATAAAATTACTCAGCATGTAGATAGTCGTGACCTAATGGGAGACAGCCAACATGGCTTTAGACAAGGAAGATCTTGTCTTACTAATCTGTTATGTTCTTTTGAAGGAGTGAATAATCAGGTGGACAAAGGTGAGTCGGTTGATATTGTGTATCTGGACTTTCAGAAAGCCTTTGACAAGGTCCCTCATCAGAGACTTTTGGCAAAACTAAAGAGTCATGGGATAGGAGGCAGTGTACTATTGTGGATCAGGAACTGGTTAAAAGACCGAAAGCAGAGGGTAGGGCTAAATGGCCAATTTTCCCAATGGAGAAAGGTGAATAGTGGTGTACCCCAGGGATCTGTGCTGGGTCCGCTGCTTTTTGACATATTCATAAATGACCTGGAAAGTGGAATAACGAGTGACGTTATCAAATTTGCAGATGACACAAAACTATTTAAGTTGTTAAAACCCAAGAGGATTGTGGAAAACTGCAAGAGGATCTTGATAAATTGGAAGACTGGGCATCAAATTGGCAGATGAAATTTAATGTGGACAAGTGCAAGGTTATGCACCTAGGGAAGAACAACCCAAACTATGGTTACACGATGCAAGGTTCCACATTAGGAACCACCACCCAGGAAAAAGATTTAGGCGTCATTGTGGATACCATGTTAAAACCCTCGACCCAGTGTGCAGCGGCGGCCAAGAGAGCAAATAGAATGCTAGGTATGATAAGGAAAGGAATGCAAAATAAAACAAAAGATATTATAATGCCTCTGTATCGTTCCATGGTGAGGCCGCACCTTGAATATTGTGTGCAATTCTGGTCGCCGTAACTTAAAAAGGATATAGCGATTTTAGAAAAGGTTCAGAGAAGAGCCACCAAAATGGTAAAGGGGATGGAAGGATACACCTATGAAGAAAGGCTTAAAAAGTTAGGGCTCTTTAACCTGGAAAAGAGACGGCTGAGGGGAGATATGATAGAAGTCTATAAATTAATGAACGGAGTGGAACGGGTAAACGTAGATCGATTGTTTACCTTATCAGAATATAGAAAGACTAGGGGACATGCAATGAAGCTACAGGGTAAACTATTTAAGACTAATAAAAGAAAATATTGTTTCACTCAACGTGTAATCAAACTCTGGAATTTGTTACCGGAGGATGTAGTAAAGGCTGTTAGTGTAGCTGGGTTTAAAAAAGGTTTGGACAAGTTCCTGGAGGAAAGGTCCATAAACCATTATTAAGAAGGGACCCAGGATATCAATGCTTGAACCAATACAAGCATTGTGGAACCTGTGTCCCTTGGGGAAACTGCTAGGTACATATGACCTAGATTGGCCACTGTTGGAAACAGAATACTGGGCTTGATGGACCTTGGTCTGACTCAGTATGGCATATCTTATGTTCTTATGTTATCTTAACTCTGATGCCATTCCCCACCCGAGGACTTGGCATTCCACGACTTTGTCCTGGACGTGGCCTGAGCTCTCTTGGTCCCCCCCAAGTCCAAGGAGGACCCGCACACCAAAGAGCTGGAGATCATGCAGTATGAGTCTCCCCCGAAGGAGGCTCTATCAGTGCCGGTGCAACCCATCCTCGAACGACTGCTCCTATGGATATAGGAGACCCCGGCTTCGATGCTGGTGGTCAGCCGACACCTCAACGCCATCTACCACGTCAGGAGGAGTTCAGGTTTCCAGAAGGCCCAGTTTCCCCACAATTCCATGGTGGTGGAGTCCTCAATGCAAAAGCTCAAGAGCCAGAAGACTTATTCTTCTGTACCCTCGGGTAGAGAAGCCAGTGCCCTCGATGTCCTGGGCCCTAAGTGTTTCCAAGGGTCCATGCTGGGCTGCCGGATAGAAACCTATGAGCTCTACATAGGGATGTATCTTAAGAGCCTCATCCAGGAGGTTGCTGGCTTCTCAGCAGGGCTCGCCGGAGAACCCCCTGCAATGGTTCCAGATGTTGGTAGCCACCATCCAGGACTGTTCCAAGTTCCTGACCTGAGCCGCCTACGATTGGTTCAAGATTGCATCGCGGGAAGCAGCCACAGGCATCGGTGCTCGGCGCCAGGCCTGGCTGCAGACCTCGGACATTGAGCAATGGGTCCAGAAAAATTCCGGGATGGTCCCCTGCACTAGGGAGAATCTATTTGGAAAACCTATGGCCGACAAGGCGGCCAAAATTGAGGCCAAGGTGGTGACCATGCAGATGCTCTCAAAGAAGACATCTACCCTTCCCCGTAAGAAAGCCTTGAAGTTCAACTTTCTTGAGAAGAAGGGCCCTTTCCATCAGAGTCACCACTACCAGGCCTTTCCAAGCCAGCAGCACCAGGGACCCCAGCCCAAGGGCCAGGGACACAGACCCAGGAAGCCAAAGGCTCCCAGGCCGCAAACACCGGCTCCGGCTCAGCCTGGCGGGGCCTCCCTTCCCCTGGGAGACCCTCACCAGCCCACAGGGGTCCGCTTGGCACTCTTCGCCCACAGGTGGCCCGAGGTTACCACCTCCACTTCCAACTACCACCTCTGGGGCATTTTCCAGGAGAGCCAGTGCAACCTCTCCTTCACCAGGCTCTCCTGCTCTCAGAGCTAGCAGGTCTACTAAGGTACAGGGCAGTACAGCCTGTTCCCCAGCATCTATGGGGCAAGGGGCTTCTACTCAAGGTACTTTCTTGTCCCCAAGAGAACTGGGGGACTCAGGCCCATCCTGGATCTCCGAGACCTGAACAAGTTCTTGGTGAGGGAGAAGTTCAAAATGCTCTCCCTTCGGACACTGCTGCCCTACCTCCATCAGGGAGACTGGTAGGGGGAGGCCATTACCAATACAGGGTACTTCTCTTTGGCCTGGCCTCCTCACCAAGAATGTTCACAAAGTGACTAAAAGTGGTAGCCACTCATCTGTGCTTACAAGGGGTGTTCGTCTTCTCCTACTTGGATGACTGGCTTATCAAGGGCAGCACAGCCACGGAGGCCAGTCAGGGCACAGAATGTACCATCCTCCTCCTGCATTACCTGAGGTTCATCATCAGCTACCCCAAATCACATCTCTCTCCGGTGCAGAACTTAGAGTTCATCGGTGCTCAGCTGGACACGGTGCGGGCCAGAGCCCTCCTTCCTCAGGACAGGGCAGAACGCCTCAAACAGCTGGCAGGGGAGGTCCAGCACCGCACAACGGTGCCGGCTCGCCTTCTCCTCTGTCTGCTGAGACATATGTCCTCCACAGTTCATGTCACACCCCTAGCCCACCTGCACATGTGGACAGCCCAGTGATGCCTGCGTTCTCAGTGGACCCAAGCCACGGGCTGACTCTGGGACAGAGTCCCACCAGCTGTCGAGAAACCTCGACTGGTGTCAAAACCAGAGCCTCCTTCGGGCAGGGAAGCTCTTCCAGGCGCCCCCACCGCAATGTACCCTGACCACAGATGCTTCTCTCCAGGGCTGGGGAGCTCACTGTAGAGTTCACCTTACTCAGAGTTGCTGGTCCAGGTAGGAGTCTCTACTGCAGATCAACCTCCTGGAAATCCAGGTGATAGCCCTCTCCCTACGTGCATGCCGCCCTCTCTTGCAGAACAGACCTGTGCTGGTCCAGATGGACAACCAGGTCACAATGTTCTATATAAACAAGCAGGGGGGCACAGGTTTGTACTTCCTCTGCCAGGAGGCTCTAGCCCTCCTTGGCTTTGCAGTGTGCAACGGCATGCTCCTACGAGTGGTCTACCTCCCGGGCCAGGACAACTACCTGGCAGACAGACTTAGCCAGAGTCCTCTTCCCTCGTCTCAACCCTGCAGTGGCAAAGAAGCTCTTCTGCCTTTGGGGCTAGCCCTAGATGGACCTCTTCACCTCCCCATACAACGTGCAGCTGGCTCGCTTTTGCTCAAAACAGTAGAGGTAGATGCGTTCCTGATCTCATGGTTCGAGGGACTGCTGTATGCATTCCCACCGACCACCTAGTCGCCAAGACTCTGTTCAAAATCCAGAACAAGAGGGGATTGGTGATACTGATCGCCCCCAGATGGCCCAGGCAACCCTGGTTCCCACTACTGCTCTTGCTGGCAGTGACACGCCCAGTACCTCTGGGCTGAGATCTGGACCTCCTGATGCAGGAGGAGGGTTCCCTTCTGCATCCCAATGTGGGGTTGTTGACTCTAACAGCATTGCTGCTGAGAGGGTAGCATTGGCCATGCTCAACATACCACAAGAGGTTGAGGAAATTCTGCTAGCCTCCAGGAAGCCCTCCACAAGGAGGGCTTATGCCTTTAAATGGCGCAGGTTCGCTCTGTGGTATGCAGAACCCGTTCTCCTACCATGTCCAGCTGGTACTCCAGTACCTAGTGTATCTGTTACACATAGGATTGAAGTCTAATTCAGTCCGAGTGCATCTGAGCGCCATAGCTGCTCACCACCCCCCAGTGGGGGGAAAGCCCTTATCTAGCAAGCCCTTGGTTTCCTGTTTCCTATGGGGCCTTCTACTTTCCAAGCCCCCTGTCCGCCCTCCAGCAGCAGAAGGGGACCTCAACGTGGTGCTCTCCCGGCTCACTAGACTACTGTTCGAATCACTGGCCACTTGCCACCTCAGATACCTATCCTGAAAGGTGGCCTTCCTGGTGGCCCTGACTTCAGCTCGCAGAGTCAGCGAGCTTCAAGCACTGGTGGTAGACCCCCCCATACAGCAGGTTCTTCAAGAACAGGGTAGTGTTCCTCACTCACCCTAAGTTTCTCCCGAAGGTGGTATCCCTGTTTCACCTCAACCAGGAGGTGGTGCTCCCTGCCTTCTATCTGCAGCCTCATGCCGGCAGGGAGGAGCTCATGCTTCACACACTGGACTGTAAACAGACCTTGGCCTTCTATCTGCAGTGGACTCGGGGCCACCGCAAGGCACCTCAGCTTTTCGTGTCCTATGACCCCAGCAGATTGGAGCTTCCTGTAACCAAGCGTACCCTATCCTCTTGGGTAGCAGATTGCATTGCCCTTGCCTATGAGTAGGCGGGCCTCTCCCTGGAGCACCAGATCACAGCACGTTGCGTGAGGGCGATAGCCATGTCAGTGGCCCACCTCCGTTCTGTGCTGGTGACAGAAATTTGCAGAGCCGTCAGTTCGTCAGACATTTTGCAGCACACTATTGCCTAGAAAGCGAATCCTGTAGGGACAGTGCCTTTGGCCAGGCAGTGCTGCGTAATATTCTTGGAGTGTAGGCAACTCCTACCCTCTGACCCTCTGTGTTCAGGCTACCGGAGTGATAGAGTTGCTGGATGCTAGGGTCTTGCAGAGTCTCTCAGCGGGGACTCACCTTCTGCAACTCACGGCCACCCGACCAGTCGCTGTTGGTACTGTCGTGATTCGGTCCTCGGCAGCCTGGAGCTAGGGAGTCCCATATGTGAGGACTGACTTCCTGCTTGTTCCTGGAGAAAGTGTAGTTACTCACCTGTAACAGGTGTTCTCTGGGAACAGCAGGAATCAGTCCTCACAACCCTCCCTCCTCCCCTTGGAGTTGCCGTCTTTTTGGTTTTGCCTGACTGCTGTCTTAGCTATGTCATCTGACTGAGCAAGATGTCACCTTTGGGCGGGGTAACATTCCCAAAGGCTTTCTTTGAAAGCTGGGGAAATGCTCCCCATGGGCTCCATCGGCACCAATGTCATCCATATGGGAGGACTGAATCTCCAGGAACAAGCAGGAATGAGTCTTCACATATGGATACGTCGGTTCCGACGGAGTCTGCGCGGGAACGCTTCCCAGCGTCCAATCAAAGAGCTTTTGGAAGCATCCCACCACGCCTGCGTGCTGCCTTCCCGCCTTTCCCAACTGCCTCTCCTCAGTTTTCGTTTTCCGTGGAGCCGGCAGGACGTCCTCCTGTCACCGCAGAAAATTCTTGTTTTATTTCTTTATTTTTCTTGTGGTCGCGGCTGTCTTCCCGGTACCGCCGGTGTTTTCTTTTCTTTTCTTTTCTTGTAAAATCTTCCTTCTTCAAGGAATATATTTCTTCATAGTATCTCACGGTATCTTAGGCCTTTTAGGCCTCTTCTTTTTCCTTCATGGAACCGCCAGCCACTTTCTCCAAGAAATGTTCACACTGTGGCGGTACAACTTTATTTTCAGACCCTCGAAATCGGTGTCTAACCTGCTTGGGTCTTGACAACATTTTGGTGAGAAGAAGTTTTCAATATCGGGGTTCCCTCGATACACGGTTTCCTTCCAGCTTCGGGGCACCGTCCCTTTCTTCTTCTACACAGCATCAGGTAACCCACAAACAGTCTGTTAAGACTAGCCAGCCCTCGAGTGGTAGGTCTCATGCACAGCATGTAGACGGCTCCGGCCTTGCCCTCGAGGGCCCACTGGCTTCAAAGCCCCAGCGGGAGTCTTCGGTCTCCAAAGCATTTGAGGGGTTTCAGGTTGTTCCTGGGGTTCACCCCTCACAGAGCATACCTAAGCCGTGTCTGGTGGTGGCATCCGCTTCGAGCGGTACCGATACCCCGACATCGGCACTGGTGTTGGATGAAACACTCCTCACCAGGGATGGTTATCTGGCGTCCTCGGTGCCTTCGGGACCGCTGGATACTCTCCAGACTGACCTTCCATTATCGGTACCAACACCGATACTACCACCGACGTCGGTACCCTCCAGACGTGCATCGATACCCTCGCTTCCTTTGATGCCGAGTCTGGAATCAATCTCCAGTCTGGAGGACTGGGTACCGACTCACCTTGGTACCGGCTCCGGGCGGTACCGAAGGCTTGGTTCCGATGATTCGGATCCGTAACTCTCGGTTCCCTCGAGGCCCACTGAGTTGCCACTGGTTGACCTTCATTCACCGGTATCAGGCATGGTACCGAAGTCGGTGCCGATGTCCTCATTACCCTTACGGTCGGTGTCTTCCATGCTTTGTTCATCGATGCCCAGTTTAGAATCGCTCTCTAGTCTGGAAGACTCGGTACCAATATCATTTGGTACCGACACCGACCGATACCGGTGGCTCGGTACCGAGGATAGCACCCGGACGTTTTCGGTTGCCTCGGTACCGATTGAACGGTCTCCGATGACTGCTCCGATGTCTTTGTCGTGCTCGACTCTGACATCGGTACCGGTATCCACAGTGCCATCGTGGTCAACTCCTGCCATGCTTTTTTCAACAGGATCGCTCCCTTCTTTGCCAAGCTTGGAGTCGATACATGGCATGGACAATGTGATAATGTCGGTCGCTGCTCCTGACGGTCAATACCGGCGACCATCCTTTAAGCATTTCACATTGCACTGTGCAGGATCTTCTATTCCTATATATCTGGATAGCTCTGTCGGTGTTCAGGCTAGTTCTTCGGATCTAACCTGTCCAAGGGAAATTCCTATTGGGGAACCCTCTTTTCAGAGTTTCCTCCGGGATATAGCAAGATCTCTTGCCATTCCTATCCCAGGACATGATCCTGCACAGGCCTCTCTTTCTACCAAAGCAAAGGAGAACATAATGCTTCCTTTGCATCATTCCTTGCAGGATCTCCTTCTAGGAATGTGGGAAACACCTTTAAGGGTACCCCCACCTTCCAGAGCAACTGATCTCTTATATCAGGTGCCCCCTCTCCAGGGTTTCAAAAGACTCAACTTCCTCATCATTCCATAGTTGTGGAATCAGCATTGAGGCGGGTAAAGAGCAAGAAAAAGCACTCTTCTTATCCGCCAGGTCGTGAATCTAGGATGCTTGATGACTTTGGACGTCAAACCTTCCAGACATCTATGCTTTCTGCAAGAATTCTCTAATATATTTTCTATATGAGTCTATCTCTTGAAGAGGTCACAAAGCAATTACATCTTTTGACTCCTTCCCTTCCAGAGTCCAGGAGTGCAGACTACTCTTCACTGCTCAAGCTTCTCCAGAATATCTCTTGGTTTCTTACTCGTGCTTCCCTAGACTCTTTTGAGTCTGTTAGCAGGACTTCTGCTATAACTATAGGAGAATGACGTAGAGCCTGGCTCCAAGCTTCAGGCTTGGACAAGTGGGCACAACACAGACTGTGACATACTCCTTGCACTGGAGATAATCTTTTCAACAAGGAGTCTTTACGTCAGGTTACTCAGTTTTCCACTGACTTACCTGTTCCTAGGGGCTCTTCTGCTACTTCTTCTGTCCCAGTAGGTAGGAAATGTCCTGCCAAACCTTCTTCCCATAGGAGAAGAAGGTTTTATGCATCATCTGCCCATCCTACAGATGTTCCCAAACAGGGGAAGCATCGTCCTGGTCTGCAGGGTTCAACCTCTCACCAGGCTCAGCAAACCCAGCAACCACAGGGTTTCTAATCAACCCATCAGATGCTTGTGACTCTGGGAATTACAATCTGCAGTTGTTTCTTCTCAATAGAGACAATCCACTGCAGTCATTCTAAATCCTAAACATGGATCTCTTCCCGAAAGACATCCATCTTTTCTCTATTAGCTGTCAGGATGTTCATGCTTCTAGGTCACAGGGTTCTCCTCTTTTCCTTCTAGGGAAAGAGGTCCATCCACTATCAAATGATAGTTTCCTGTGCCAGCATGTCTCCTTTCCTTTCTATTAACTTACTATATTGTAAGTTTTCTTCAGCTCCATTTTCTTTACCCTCTTACCAGGGTTTTCCTCTGTAAGAGTGGTATTGCTCACTGGAGGGCTTTTCTTCAGCCTCTCCAATTTTCTTTCTTTTCTACTGCGGAGTTCTCTTTTCTGAGTCACTCCTCTTTTTCAATCTTGCTTTGCAGCAGTTCATCAGACACCTCCAGAGTTTCTACTCTTGTTTTGTCTGTTCCTTCTGTTTTTCAACAGTACTATTCTTCTGCTGTCTGGCAAGCAGCTACCAATGCAGGAGCCTTTATGTTTCGACCACTGGTTCTTGTCCACCAGTAACCAGATTTGTCTTCCAATAACATTCTGTCTAGTCTTAGTAGTGACTCCAAGTCAGTGCTGTCATCTGTCTTGGAAAATTTTTCACTACAAGCTTGTTGGATTGTCTTCTCTTTCTACCATCTCCATTCCCATGGGTTTGGCAGCATAGTTGACATAGCTACTGGCTTTTCTGCGGCCAGTTCTATCTCCTGCCTAATGCTCTCTGCAATTCTACAGAGAAGCTCTCCACTATGGGCCCTTGCTAGAGAGCATGGGTTTTTTTTCTCCAACAGCTATACTAGATGGTTGAAAAAGGCTTTTTTCAGTCATATCTTCCATGACTAGAAAAGTTCTCCCTTTTTACTATAACGCACATAGGCCTACTCTTCCGTGAAAGTTTAAGGAGTTGCTAATTCCCTTCTTTGGTCCATAGTATTTCCAATAGGGAATATGTTTCCTCCTTCCAGCTCGTCCTCATGGTAAGAACGCATGATACCTTTTTGCCCTCAAGTAGGTCACCATGGTATCTCATTCCTATGCGTCTTCTGTTCACTTACCATGCTAGAGTTCTAAAATACTCAGGACTTGCAGGCTGCTGACTGATATCATCCTCTGCTTTTCACGTAACCATCCTGGTTATTCTACTACCTAGCATCCCTGTAGCCATAACCAGTGGGAATTGATTCTCTATATGTCTTCTCAAGTAGGTTCCACCTTCTTGTTCTTAGATGAATCTTTCCTCTCCACATTTTTCCTATGTGAATGCCTTGTGGACATATTTCTGTCTGCTTCTTGCTGACTTCCATATAGAGGTGTATATATATATATATATATATATATATATATTCATACCTATAACACACATCTTACAGATGTCTATGTCTATCATGTGTGAGTATTTATGCCCTTCATATCTCACTATAGATATATTCTCATATATCTATATGTTATATGTGTGTATAAATATATATATATATATATGTATGTATATCTATCTATATGTATATGTCAAGATATTCTACTATCGGTAGATATGTATTCCGCTTATCTACCTGACTGTCCAGGCTCATATAGCCATATGATTCTGACAGACGGGTTTTTACCCATACTATGCTATCCAGCATGTTTTGGGATCCTACACTCACAACCACTTGGTGATAGTTAACACCTACCATAACCCTAAGGGTTAGGTATCCCTGAAGCTCTCCATGTCCAATATCTCTCCCAGCTGACTTCAGTTAGGGGAGATATTGTGGATCTTCAGTTACTCACAGGCTAACACCCCCGGCGTTGTCCTTTCTTTTGGGATACAAGAGGTTCCCATACCCTTTCTCCCCACAAGGACTGAGCCTGTTTGTCCAAATCGGTTAGCTTTTCTCTTTTGTTCCTAAGAGTGAGTCACTCTTTTGCCAAAAGAGTTGGGTTTTTTATCATAAAGCCTTCCGCCGAAGGCCCACCATTTTTGTACTACCCCAGGTTTTCCTACTGGGGTTCCCTATTCCCTTTCAGGATTCTGACCTCCATTATTTTTCCTACAGGTTTCCTACCTCCACTATAGTGAGGTCCTTCTTGAGTTTCCTCTACTGGGCTTCCCGTGAACCTCCATACTTCTCTAAAGTCCTGTTAAGGGAGGTCCCTATTGCAATTTATTTCTTTGCAATATCATTGATGACAATTATCATCCACACATGGACTCCTTCCCTGCAGTCCTATGCTAGGTTAGCTGTTCCACAGCACCTTTCTTTCTTCAACTCCTACCCTCCATCCTCAGGATGCCTGGTGTTGTGCAGGATAGCATGTTCCAACCTATAACATGCTGGGACTCCAGGCATCTTAACTTGGGAGTCCCCATATGTGAAGACTCATTCCTGCTTGTTCCTGGAGATAGCACAGTTACTTACCTGTAACAGGTGATCTCTGGGAACAGCAGGAATAAGTCTTCACAACCCACCCACCTCCCCAGGAGTTGTATCTCTATCTATCTTTCCTTTCCTCTCTCTCTCTCTTTGTCTCAGCTTTAAAACTTAACCGAGGAGAGGCAGTTGGGAAAGGCGGGAAGGCAGCACGCAGGCATGGTGGGATGCTTCCAAAAGCTCTTTGATTGGACTCTGGGAAGCGTTCCCGCGCAGACTCTGTCGGTACCAACGTACCCATATGTGAAGACTTATTCCTGCTGTTCCCAGAAATCACCTGTTACAGGTAAGTAACTGTGCTTTCCTGCTGTTCCTGGAGAATACCTGTTACAAGTGAGTAACTATGCTTTCCTCCCAACATGCCTGTCTAGACTTATTACTAGCATAGGGGATTTTTTCCCTGTTCCTAAACTAGACCAGTCAGCTTTGGGATCTGGGAGAGAGGAGCTCAGAATGTGCTACCCTATTGGCTCTTTTGCCTACCATGTGTCTCTTCATGTACTAGCAGTGAGAGCAGGAAGAGATTTCTCATTTGACTGGCTTTTGGTTCTTCCACTGCAGATGTTAATCTAGAAAATATTGCTGGTGGGTTTTTTTTTTTTTGTATTGAGTATTTTACAAGTTTACTAACTCTCACACAAAGCAGCTGGCTTCTGAGCAGTACCATACCTAGTCCTGTGTGAGCGGTGCGGCCACACAGGGTACAGAGGTTTACGGGGTGCATTTCAGCCGCCACTTTTGTGTTCTCAGCAATGGCAGGGCAACAGCAGGCAGCTGAAATGCGCTCCCTATGCCTTTTTGGGTATATCTGCATTTCTGGTCCTTCCCTCCTCTGACGCAATGTCAGAGCAGGGAGGGATCAGATCTGCTGCCGGCGACTTTCACATCGGGTGCACCCCGCCTCCCAATACCCCCATCCAGCTGCCTCTTGCTCTTGCCCTACTGCCTCCACCATAGAGAAAACAGAGGGTGGCAGGAGCAGGCTGTGGCTGGACGGAGGTGTAGGGAGGAGGGGGGGGGGACACGTACCTGATATGCAAGTCACACAGGGTGCAATTCTGGCTCAGTACGACCCTGGTTCTGAGAACTTGTAAGCTAATTTTCAAAGGGAAATGCCACAGAGATTTCCCTTTGAAAATTTAGGGCCAATAGAGCACTTAACTACAGAAGTCCCAAAAGAGGTGCATTACAGCAGATGAAAAGTGTCAGTAAGGGATATCAAAAATGAAATCCTCAAGTAAACCTTACCATACCTCACTAATTCCACCCTTTTGTCTTGAAGCCAAACATATGAGTACTAGGTATTTAGTTACCCCAGTAAATTACTATTCTCTATTGGTTCCTGTCCTCCCTCAATGGCCGGGCTTACTGAGTATCTTCTGCTAGCATCTTCTCTAAGGAATTTCCATATAGGTGTGGGATGCCTCAGTGTTCTCGTCTTAGTCCAACCCTGTTTAACATTTTCATTGCCTCACTCACAGCATTGATCCAGTGTCTCAGTTGTAATCCATATTTCTCCGGTAATAAGCAGGAAGTCAGTTCTCAAATATGGGTGACATCGGCACCGACGGAATCCTCGCGGAAGCAGTCCCTCAGCTTTCAAAGAAAGCCTTTGGGAGATGCCACCACGCATGTGTGGTCCCCTTCCCGCCCAAGGGCTTGTCCCTGGAAAAAGTTGTTTTTTCTCTCCGAGTTTCATGCTCATCTCTGGTATCGCACTGGTACTCTTCCCGCCACCAACCTCGTTGCCTCGGCATCGAGTTTGGGTCTGTATTTGTAGTTTTCTTTTCCTGGCGTCTTCGCACCTTTTTTCTCCCAACTTGGCAGCCCGCATAGTCTTCGACCTGCAGAGGTACGTTTTTCCCCCTATGGCTACCAGTGGCTTTAAGAAGTGTGATCGGTGCTCTAAAATTATGTCTTCGACTGAAACACACGACTGCGGCCTCTGCTGCCTTGGGCCAGACCACGACCTGGCAGCCTGCAGTCTCTGCAAAAGGATGTCCAGTAAGGCCCTCAAGAACCACCAGCAGCAGCATGATAAGTTTTTTTTCCCCCCAAGTCCCTGGTGTGTCTGCAGGCCAGGGCCTCGTCTGAGGCCCCGACGTCTGAGGCGGAACCCCCCAAACCCGAGCCCCGTCATGGGTCCTCAGAAAAGGGGTCTCCCTTGAGGGAACCCAGGAAGAAGAAGAAACCCTCAAAAGCGGTGTCCTTAGATGGTTCCAACTGGCTGGGTGTTCGAGGCTTCAGAGAGGGAGCAGCTTGCAAAGGTCCCCCAAAAGGATCTGACCGGGGACCAGCCTCGGTCCCCAGACACCATCTTCATTGAGGATTCCCCTTCGGGGAAGCCGGCGTCATGCCCGAGCCCCTCTGTGCTCATGCCAAAATCTGCAGAACACAGTTTGTCTGCCTTCATGGACCAGCAGCAGGCACTGTTGTCCAGCACAACCGGTTCATCCACCCTGACCACCGGGACCTCGACGTCCATGACGTCCCTGGAGACCGAGCCAATCCTCGAGGTCCTTCAGCCTCAAGTTGATCCTCGGCTCAGGTCGCAATCCGAGTCCCGCTGGACAGGACCACAGTCATCCCCGGCAAGACTGCCGGATGCCAGCCGCAGGGCATCGGGGGCCCCAAGTCCCGTGGAGCAGCCCTCCTACGAGTCCTAGACGGACTACTCCAAGTGATTATCGGAGGACTCCTTGTCTTTATCTTTATCTTTATTTGAGCACTTGATAGACCGCCCAGGCCGGAGCATCATGGCGGTGTACAATAACAGATAAAATGTCAGCTGCTGGAAACAAAAGATAGAGGGGAACGCCAGTAAACGATAGGACAGAGAGAGACAGTAAAATAAGGTAGAGGACAGGAAAGCCCCAAAGAGGGGTAGTAGGAGGGGAAGAGGGAGAGGGGAGAGGGGAAGAGGAAAGAATCACGGGGACTGGAGGGCGCGACTGGGGGATGGGGCACCATCGGCAGGGGGAGGGAGGTCAAAGGCCTGACAGAACAGATGAGTTTTAAGGAGGGCTTTGAAGCGAGTGTAGGACAACTCGGTGTGGAGGGGAAGGGGAAGGGAGTTCCAGAGGGCAGGTACTAGGAAGAAAAAAGCAGAACGGCAGGTAGATTCCAGACGGGCCTGATTAGGAGAAGGGAGGAAGAGGCAATTACCGTGAGATGAGCAAAGAAGGCGGGGGGAGGGCTGGAGGTGAATAATGTTAGCCAAGTACTGGGGGGTATCGGTGTGAAGAACCCGGTGAGCGGTGATGAGCAATTTGTAGACAAACCTGAACTTGATCGGGAGCCAGTGCAAAATGAAGAGGCATGGGGACACATGAGAGCGAGCAGGGGATGAAGTGACAAGACGAGCGGCGGCATTCTGGACAAGTTGAAGACGGCGGAGCTGGGAGGACGGGAGACCTGCATAGACAACATTACAGTAGTCCAGACGAGAGGTTACTAAGGACAAAACAAGAGTAGCAACAGAAGGGGGGGAAGAATTGAACGAACGGCCTTAATACGACGAAGATGGAAAAAGGAAGTACGAATAACAGAGGAGATATGCTTGTGGAAAGAAAGGGAAGGGTCTAGGGTAACGCCCAGGTAACGAAGGGTTGGTACTAGAGGGATAGAGTGAGAGCCCATGGTGGGTGATAGCCTGGGTTGGGGAAGCCCAAGTGAGATCCAGATTGCAGAAGACTTAGCAGGATTAGCATGTAGAAAGTTGGACTCAAACCAGGAGGCAATGGAGGAAAGACAGTGGTTGAGTGGGCCAAGATCTGGGGAGGAAGAGGAGGTGTGATGAACAAGAAGGATGTCGTCGGCATAGATGTAGAAGGAGACAGCGGACGGTTGAATAAGGAGGGCTAAGGGAGCAAGAAAAACATTGAAAAGCAGGGGAGCGAGAATAGAACCCTGAGGGACGCCACAGATGGAGGGGAAGGGGGGAGAGACCGAGGTGCCAGAGTGAACTGAAGAGGTACGACAAGACAGGAAAGAGCGAAACCATTGCCACCGTGACGTCCCATCTGACTCTCCCATCTCGGAGCCTCAACAGCAGTCCCCACCGGAGGATATGGGCTTCCTTGATTTCGTCAAGGATATGTCAAAGGCCCTGGCATTCCCTACTGAGGCAGATGAGTTGGAAATCAAAGAAACATAGAAAAATGATGACTGAAAAAGACCACATGGCCTATCTAGTCTGTCCTTCAATATCAAAAACGACAACAGTCCCCTTTTTTCCTTTAGAGATCCTCTGTGTTTGTCCCATGTTTTTTTGAATTCAGATACTGTCTCATCTCTACCACTTCCACTGGGAGACTATTCCACAGATCCACCACTCTTTCTGTAAAGAAATATTTCCGCATATCCTGAATCTATCCCCTTTCACCCTCATCCCATGTCCCCTAGTAGCAGAACTTGCATTCAATCGAAAGAGGCTCTCCCCCTGTGCATTTATGCCACAGAGATATTTAAATGTCTCAGTCATATCACCTCTATCCCGCCTTTCCTCTAAGGTGTACATATTAAGATCCTTAAATCTGTCCTCATATGCCTTATAATGAAGACCACGCCCTGGTAGCCACCCTCTGTACTGACTCCATCCTGTTCATATCCTTTTGAAGGTGCGGTCTCCAGAATTGCACACTCCAAATGAGGTCGCACCAAAGATTTATACAGAGGCACTATCACCTCCTTTATTCTGCTAGCCATTCCTCTCCGTATGCACCCAAGCATCCTTCTAGCTTTTGATGTCGCCTTTTCTACCTGTTTAGCTACTTTAAGATCATCAGATACAACCACGCCTAGGTCCTGCTCTTCTTTAGTGGACAAAAGTACTTCACCCCCTATACTATATTGCTCCATTGGATTGCCGCAGCCCAAATACATAACCTTGCATTTTTTAACATTAAATACCAGCTGCCAAATTCTAGACATTCTTCAAGCTTAGCTAGATCCATCCTCATGTTATCTACACCTTCCTGGGTCTCTACTCTATTGCAGATTTTGGTATCATCCACAAAGAGGCAAACCTTACCCGATAGCCCTTCTGCTATATCACTAACAAAACTGTTAAAAAGAATCAGACCAATGACAGATCCCTGGGGCACACCACTAGTAACTTCCTTCTCCTCAGAGTGAGCTCCATTTACCTGTACTCTTTGTCGCCTCCCAATTTCTAACCCAAGCTGTAACTTTAGGGTAAATCCTTAGGGTGCTCAGTTTGTTTATAAGTCGCCTGTGAGGAACGGTGTCAAAGGCTTTACTGAAATCTAAATACACTACATCTAGGGCTCTCCCTCGGTCCAGCTCCCTGGTCACTCAGTCAAAGAAATCAATCAGATTTGTCTGACAAGATCTGCCTCTGGTGAATCCATGCTGCCTCGGATCCTGTAATCCGCTGGACTCCAGAAAGAAACCTCACTATTTTCTCTTTCAGCGGCGTTTCCAATAATTTACTCAACACTGAAGTTAAACTAACCGGCCTGTAGTTTTCTACCACATCCTTACTTCCACTTTTATGTAAAGGCACCACATGAGCCTCTCTCCAGTTATTTGGCACCACTCCCGACTTGAGGCATTGAAAAGGTCAGTCAATGGAGCTGCTAGAACATCCCCAAGTTCCCTCAGTATTCTAGAGTGTATCCCATCCGGTCCCCATCGCTTTGTCTCCAATACAAGGCTCCTTCGAGGGAATTGCTCACAGTGGCCATTCCTCCCATCCTGGAATGGCTCATGCTCCGGATGTGGAAGACACCGGCTTTGGTACTGGTGGTGAACAAACAGCTCGACTCGATCTACTGAGTCCACCAGATCCCGGGCTTCCAAAAGTCACAGCTGCTGCATAACTCCATGGCAGTGAAGTCAGCCATGTGTCGGCGTAAAAGCCAGAAGACGCACTCCTTGGTGCCCCCCCCCCCCCCCAGCAGGGAGGCCTGCACCCTTGATGTCCTTGGCAGAAAGTGCTACCAGGGCTCGATGCTCATCGGCCGTATCCAGGCCTACCAGCTGTACATGGACATGTAGCTCAGAGACCTGGCCAAGGAACTCGCCGGGTTCTCAGCTGGTCTCTTCGAGGAACCCTTGCAGCAGTTCAAGAACCTGGCCAAGGCAGTCCGTGAATGCTCCAAATTCATGTCTCCAGTGGCCTATGACGGGTTCAAGTCGGCGGCTCAAGTAGCCTCGGTGGGTATCGGTGCACGCTGCCAAGCTTGGCTACAGTCATCCAGACTTCAAGCAGTGGGTTCAGGACAAATTGGTCAATGTCCCCTGCCAAGGAGAGAACCTCTTTGGCAAGCCCATGACCGACCAGGCTTCTGAGCTGGAGACCGAGTTCATGATGAGGACCAGGTTCTCTAAAAAGACCACTGCCCCTTCGCAATGGAAGGGCTTGGGTAAAAAGTCCTTTTACCCAAGGAAGGGAGCTGGTTATAGAAACTATCCACCTTTTTAGGCCTCCCCAGCTCCCCAACAGGGTCAGCAGGCCAAGGGACATGGGCATGGCCCTCGTAAGCAGAAGGTTCCAAAACCCCAGGCATTGGCTCCGGCCCAGCCATGGGGGAGCTTTTGACTCCTTGAGCATAGCATATCTACTCCAAGGAGATCAGCAGCCCACAGGGGGACGTCTGACCCTCTATGCCAAGAGTTGGTCGACCATCACCACTGATTCCTTGGCACTTCTGGTAGTCAGGGAGGGTTACCTCCTCCTCCTGACTCAGACACCTCTCCCTTATTTCCTGGGAGAGCCCCTCAGATCTCCCCTCCACCGGGACCTTCTACTGAAGGAGTTGGGAGGTCTTCTCGAGGACAAAGCGGTGGAATCGGTGCCCCACCATCTCATGGGCAAGGGTTCTACTCCAGGTACTTCCTCATGCCAAAAATGACAGGTGGCCTAAGACCCATCCTCGACCTGCGCAACCTCAACAAATTCCTGGTGAGGGAGACGTTCAAGATGCTCTCCCTTGGAACATTGCTGCCCTACCTCCAGCAAGGAGATTGGCTATGCTCCTTAGACCTCAAGGATTCTTATACTCACATCCTCATTCACCCCAACCACAGACAGTACCTGCGGTTTGTAGTGGGGGGCAGGCATTTTCAGTACAGGGTGCTCCCTTTCGACTTGGCCTCAGCACAAAGAGTCTTCACAAAATGCTTGGCAGTCGTGGCCGCCTTCCTCCGCCTCCAGGGGGTCTTTGTCTTCTCCTATCTAGATGATTGGCTCATAAAGGAAGGCATGGGCCTCAGAGGTGCAGCAGATTACTGCACTCACCATCCAGGTCCTACAACTCTTGGAGTTTGTCATAAACTATCCTAAGTCTCACTCCCTTTCGGCACAGTGTCTGGAGTTCATCGGGGCAAAGCTCAATACTCTCCAGTCGAAGGCCTTATTGCCCAGGGACTGAGCCGACTGTCTCAGGACTCTGGCACGGGACATACTATACTGTCCTTCGGTACCCGCCCAGCTTCTTCTGCGCCTCCTCAGGCACATGGCCTCCATGATCCACGTCACCCCAGATGCTCGCCTCCACATGAGGGCGGCGCAGTAGTGCCTTCAGGACCAGTGGTCTCAGGCCACGGGTCACCTCTGAGACAGAATCTCTGTTACCTGCCAACTGGCGGGACTCCCTGGTCTGGTGGCAGTCTCTCCAGCATCTCGAGGCATGCATGCCTTTTCAGGCCCCAAGCCCCTCAAGGGTCCCCACCACGGACCTTTCCCTGCTTGGCTGAGGATCACATTTTGGGGAGCTCCACACACAGGGCAACTGGTCACCAGACAAGAGAACCCAGCAGATCAACCTCCTGGAGCTCCGAGCCATATACTTAGCCCTGCAAGTCTTCTGCCACCACCTGGGTCACCAGCCAGTGCTGGTCCAGATGGACAACCAGGTGGTGGTGATCTACGTGAAGAACAGAGGGGTACGGGTTCTCGTACTCTGTCAGGAGGTACTGGTCCTCTGCTCATAAGCAATCCAACAGGGTATGCTCCGAGCAGTGTACCTTCCAGGCCAGGACAACCTGTTGGCCGACAGGTTGAGCAGAGTCCTCCAGCCGCACGAGTTGCAGCTGGACCCCAGGGTAGCCAGTCGGCTTTTCCGGCTCTGGGGGAAACCCATGATGGACCTGTTCGCCAGCCTGGACAATTTTCAGTTGCCCTGCTTCTGTTCCTCAATACAAAAATAGAAGAACTGGTCTACACGGAGTGTAACATAATCCTAATAATCGCTAAAACACTCCATTCAAACAATTGACCTCAGTGGTAAAAATCTTTTTTTTCTTTTTTACAATATGTTTTTACTTTAACTATGTGTTTCTCATAAACTTCTTCTTTCATACTTAGGGACTTTCCTATCACCACACAACAAAGGAACAGGAAACCTGGGCACCAATAAATGGTTTAAATTTGCATTGATTACCAGGAGGTTTCAGACCATATACCGCGCTTAAGTAAATGCTTATTTGATTAAAGCAACAGCGCTCTGGTTACATCAATAACCTTCCTGGATTTGCTATCGTTTTTTTATGTGTGGTTTTTCAAATCGTAAATGCAAGCTCCAGATCTCCACCTCCACCAAACTTAGTGATAGAAAAGTAGCTTAACTTCGTGTCTGGTATCTTCTGCGCCTCAACGCTTCCTCCGGTATCTTATTAGCTGGGGGGGATGCTTCCGCGAGGGCTCCGTCGGTGCCGATGTCACCCATATGTGAGAACTGATTCCTGCTGTCGACGGAGAACACCTGTTGCAGGTGAGTAACTACGCTATATGTCTTTGCCATTGATATACAGATACTTTTTTCTTTGACCTGCTTTCAGACAACATAATATCGCTGAACAGTTGCCTTAATTCTGTAACAGACTGGCTAAACACAAATAGGTTCTCTCTCAATGTTTCTAAAGGGGTAACAATCTGTTTTAACGGGTCATCTTTTAGTCCACCTACTTCCCTTTTGATTCAGGGTATTTCCTTACCTTTTAGTTCAGAAGTTCACACTTTAGGGGATTCCTTAGCCCAGGGGCCATGTAAACTATAGTCTACGAGCCAAAACTAGCCCATTGGTCCCAAACGTTTGGCCTATTGCCAAACAACCAAAAACAATAGCCTGTCATCACCGCCTACTGATGTTGATGATCCTGCTGTGGCCTCTAAAACATCCGTTTGAACCATCAGTTATTTGTCATTAAAAGTGACCTGCCATCTCAGACTGCTAACATTTTAGAGGTCGTGGCATGATCAGCATTAGCGGCATCCGACAGTTAAGTGTCTCCCTCTCCTGTGGTCAGTGGTAAAATATTGACAGGCTGCATGAGGTAATTTTCAGAGAAAATTGCTGTATTGGGAGTCATGACTGGGTCAAGGGTTTTTTTAAATTGCAATTCTTTTTATTGTTTTTGCAAATAATTATATACAATCTAAAGTTCGCTCACCATAACATCAGAACAGTAACAAACTGTCACAACATTCCAATCACTGTTTCTTCCACACATCTCCTACTAGCATTAACAGTACCAGTATTTAAACAATCTTGATAGGCAGGAGAGTGAAGAGTATGATCTGTAGGATCAAATAGAAGCTATAATTAAGACTAAAACAAAATAAAATAAAATATCCTAACCCTCTTCCCCCCCCCCTTGCTTATATTCAGCAATCGTAGCTCCCTACTCTCTCACCTCGAGTTCTCCCACCCACCCTACCCTACTCACCCTCCCCCTGTCCAACCCACCCCAGCCCCCCCCCTCCTCTCGACTTGATACCCTCCTAAATTCTTGCTTGTCCCCACTTTGTCCATTCTCACTTCACCCATCTCTGCTGCTCCCCTTGAGGTTGTAGAAAGCGTGCGAAGTGCATAGATCCTTCATATATTCAACATTGCACTTCACTCCTTTGTAGTTAAAGTATTCATAACTGGCATCCAAATCTCTGTGAAGGTCTCCCAATGTTTGCCTCCAAGTTGTTTTACTGTTAGCCTCTTCATCTGCATTAGATCTAAGAGTGTCTGCTCCCAGTGTCCTGCGCTCGGGGGGGGGGGGCCCTTAATCCAATGACCCAACAATACCACCTTAACTACTAAAAAAACCCTCTTTCAAGAAGTGACCTTTGTTGGGCGCTTACCCTTTGATCTGCCTTCTCCCAACTATGAAATAAACAGACATCTATCCGGTGGATGGCTTGCATCTCCAGCATTCCAGCCATCCTGGTACATATCTGAAGCCACAAGTTCTGCAGTGAGGGGCGCTCCCAAAATGTATGCAGTATCATCCCCACCATTATCCCACACCATCTACATTTGTCATCCTTCTTTAGCCCAGCTTTAAACACCCATTTATCATTTGTATATGCTCTCCATAAGAATTTATATTGAAGTTCTTGCAGGTAGACCCACTTCACTCACGAAGGAATTTTTACAAATGCGCTTTGCAAGAGCTCCGGTGTAATACCTTCCATGCCATCTCTACCCCATCTCTGCACCAGCAGAGAAAGATATTTCTCCAGGACCAAGCAGGAAGTCAGTCCTCACATATGGGTGACATCGACGTTGATGGAGCCCTTGCGGAGCATTTCCCCAGCTTTCTATGAAAGTCTTTGGGAATACTGCGCGCATGCGCAGTCCCCTTCCTGCCTAAAGGTGCCATCTTGCTCAGTCTTTCTTTTTCCGAGGAGCCCGTCGGACATTCGTCCTAGTCACCCGGAGAAAAGTTAGATTTTTCTTGCGATTTTCTTCCGATTTCATCACGGTTTTTGTCCGGTTCGATGCCGGTTCCCCCTCCTGCCGGGTTCAGTACACAGTTATCGAGCCCATCTTTCTTTTTTCGGTTTTTGCCCTTAGTGGCTGGCGTTCACGCCCTTTTTTCTTTTTTCCCTGGAAGGCCGGTCCTTTGACCTTGCGGGGGCTCTTTTTTCCCCAATGGCTTCCAGTGGTTTTAAAAAGTGTGATCGGTGCAAGAAACTGATGTCTCTCACCGACACACACAGGAGAAGCCGTCCAAACTACCTCGTGTGGAGCCAGAGTCTGCTGGACACGTAAGTCCTGTTGTCCTCGAGGACTCTCCTCCCAGAGAGCCGACGTCTTGCCGGGCCCCGAGTCGGTGGCTGCTGAGTCTCCTGAGCTTGGACTCAGGCTGACAGCCTTGGAGTGCAGACTGTCTGCCTTCATGGATCAGCAGCGGGTGCTGATGGCCAGTCTTGCTGGAGCATCTGCCCCGACCACCGGGACATTGACGTCGAAGTCGACCCCGGAGACCGAGCCGATACTCGAAACCATGAAGGCGCGAGGTCGACCGCGGTCACCCTCGACCTCCCGGTCGGGACCGAGGGCGTCGACGCTGGTGCCTTCAGCGTCGGGGAGGGTGCTGCCGGGCCCCGCGCGGTCGGAGCCCGACTCCTCTTCAGACGCGTCCTCCTGGGAGACGGAGGACGAGGAGTCCCCTGATACCTTCGGACTCACCGCAGTCCGAGCCCCGGAGTAGATCCCCCCCCCCGGAGGATACCCGGTTCTCAGAGTTCGTTCGGGATATGGCCACAGTGTTGGCGATCCCCACGGACCCCGAGGAGGAGCCTCGAGCCGAAGAGCTCGAGGCCCTCCAGTATGACTCTCCTCCGAAGGAGGCCTTTACTGTGCCGGTTCCTCCAATGCTGGAATGGCTCCTCTTCCGGATGTGGGAGGCACCGGCCTCGGCGTCGGTTTTGAGCAAGCGGGTCGATTCCATTTATCGACTCCGTAAGAGCCATGGTTTTCAGAAGGCGCAGCTACCACACCATTCCATGGTGGTGGAATCGGCCGTGCATCGTCTGAAGAGCCAGAAGATGCACTCTGCGGTGCCCCCCCGGTCGGGAGGCCCGGAACCTGGATGCGTTTGGTAGAAAGTGCTTCCAGGGCTCGATGCTTGCTTGCCGTGTTCAGTCTTACCAGCTGTACATGAGCATGTACTTGCGGGACCTGGGAAAGGAACTTGCTGGGTTCTCTGCTGGTCTCTCCGGGGAACCATTGCAGAGGTTCAAGTCCTTGTCTTCGGGGATCCGGGAATGCTCCAAGTTCATCTCCCGAGCAGCCTACGATGGGTTCGAGGCATCGGCCCGTGTTGCAGCAGCCGGCATCGCGGCTCGACGCCAGGCATGGCTGCAGTCATCGGACCTCGAGCCATGGGTGCAAGACAAGTTGGTCAATGTCCCGTGCCGAGGTGAATTCCTTTTCGGCAAGCCCATGGCCGAGAAGGCTGCACAGCTCGAGACCGAGCACCTCACGAGGGCAAGGCTGTCTAGAAAGACTTCTGCCCCTTCTCATAAAAAGAAGAGCTCGGGTAAGAAGTCCTTTTACCCGAGGAAGGTGACTGCCTACAAACAGTTCCCACCTTACCAGGCCTCCCCAGCTCCCCCACAGGGTCAGCAGGCTGTAGGCAGAAGGCCCCCAAGCATCAGGCTCCTGCTCCCACTCAGCAGGGTGGGGGTTTTTGACTCTCAAGGCATAGCCTCTCCGTCTTTGCTGTCCCATCCCTGCACAGAAGGTCGACTAGCCCTGTTTGCCCACAGGTGGCCACCCATTACAGGAGACAATTGGGTCTTAAGCATAGTCCACAAGGGCTACCTGCTTCATTTTCATCAGTTGTCTCCTCCTTACTTCCCAGGAGAGCCTCCAAGGCCTCCACTCCACACAGACGACCTCCTTCAGGTGCTTCAGGGTCTGTTGCGAGACCAGGCGGTGGAGCCTGTGCCTCCCCACCTACAAGGTCACGGTTTCTACTCCAGATACTTCCTCGTACCAAAGAGGACCGGAGGCCTCAGGCCTATTCTCGACCTCAGAAATCTCAACAGGTTCCTAGAGAAGGAAAAGTTCAAGATGCTTACTCTTGGAACACTTCTGCCCTACCTCCAGCAGTGAGATTGGCTATGCTCTTTAGATCTAAAGGATGCGTACACTCACATCCTCATTCATCCAGACCACAGAAAGTACCTCAGGTTCATTGTGGGAGGAAACTATTACCAGTACAGGGTGCTGCCTTTCGGCCTCACCTCCACTCCCAGGGTCTTTACCAAATGCCTGGCAGTGGTGGCGGCCTACTTTGTCTTCCCCTATCTGGACGACTGGCTCATCAGGGGTCAGATGTGCCAGGAGGCCAGGCAAGCCACCCTCCGCACTATTTCTCTACTTCAACACCTGGGGTTTGTCATAAACTTCGCAAAGTCCACTTTGCTCCCCTCCCAAAACTTGGAGTTCATATGGGCAAGACTAGACTCTCTGCAGGCAAAAGCTTTCTTGCCAGAAGACAGAGCCCAAAGACTGATCAGCTTGGCAACCCAGTTTCTCAGCAGGTCTCTGCCAGACTCTGCCTGAGGCTTCTCAGCCACATGGCTTCAACAGTTCATGTGACTCCCAATGCCAGGCTCCACATGAGGCCTGCACAGTGGTGCCTCAGGACTCAGTGGACACAGGCCACAGGGAGCCTCAGAGACAGAGTAAGGGTGTCCAGACCATTCTTGAACTCCCTGCGATGGTGGCTGCACCCCCCCAACTTACTGCAAGGGGTGCCCTTTCAGATGCCTCGGTTCACAGTGGTGTTGACCACCGATGCCTCCCTGCAGGGCTGGGGAGCACATTGTCTGGGCAAGTGCACACAGGGCCTGTGGTCTCCCTGGGAGGCCACGCAGCAAATCAATCTGCTGTAACTACGGGCTATTCGCTTAGCCCTCAAGACTTTCTCTCACGCCCTGGCTGACCAGTCTGTCTTAGTACAAACAGACAATCAGGTAGCCTTGTTTTATGTGAACAAACTGGGCGGCACGGGGTCCAGGCTCCTTTGTCAGGAGGCACAGGACCGTTGCTTGTTTGCACTCAAGCGCAACATGTTTCTCAAGGCTGTTTATCTTCCTGGCCAGGAAAATTACCTGGCAGACAGGTTGAGCAGGATTCTGCAGCCCCACGAATGGCAGCTCCATCAATTAGTGGTTCAGAAGATTTTCCTGAAATGGGGACTTCCATTCATAGATCTGTTTGCCAGTCCCCTGAACAAGCAGCTGCCCAGGTTCTGCTCCAGGCAACCGCATCCTCTGCGGCTAGCAGCAGATGCTTTTCTCAGTTCCTGGTCCCAGGGCATCCTGTATGCGTTTCCTCCCACACCTCTGGTGGCCCGAACCCTGTTCAAGATTCTACAGGACAAGGCCTCGGTCCTTCTGGTTGCTCCCAGATGGCCGAGGCAGCCTTGGTTCCCACTTCTACTTTAACTGGCAGTGGACACCCCACTGCCTCTGGGGTTGTAGCCAGACCTCTCTCAGGATCAGGGTTCTCTCCTGCACCCCAGTCTCAAATCTCTCAATTTGATGGCCAGGAGGCTGCAAGGGTAGTTTTGGCTCCCTGGGGCCTACCTCAGGAAGTTGAGGAGGTCATCCTGGCCTCTAGGAAGCAGTCTACTAGAAAGACCTATGCCCTGAAATGGATGAGGTTTTCTCTGTGGTGTCAGCTGCGTACAGAAGATCCTTTCTCCTGTGCTGTACCAGTGGTGCTTCAGTACCTGCTGCACTTATCCAATCAGGGACTTAAATCCAATTCTGTTCGGGTCCACCTCTCAGCTCTAGCAGCTCACCACTCACTGGTGGAAGGACATGCTCTGTCAGTTCACCCCTTGGTGTCCCGGTTCCTCAGAGGTTTGCTCTTGCTCAAGCCTCCTGTCCGTCCTCCAGCCCCTGAGTGGGAGTTGAATGTGGTCTTGCAGCAACTGACGCACCCACCTTTTCAGCCGATGGCTACTTGTCCACTCCGCTTCCTGTCCTGGAAGGTACTCTTCTTGGTAGCCCTAACCTCGGCAAGACGAGTGAGTGAGCTTCAGGCCCTGGTCTGTGACAGGCCTTACACTCGCTTCTATAGGAACAGGGTAGTCCTTAGGACTCATCCTAAGTTCCTCCCAAAGGTTGTCTCCTCTTTCCACCTCAACCAGGAGGTGGTTCTTCCAACATTCTTCCCTAGGCCTCATGCAAGCCAGGCTGAAGCGGTCCTACACACCCTGGACTGTAGAAGGGCCTTATCCTTCTACCTTGACCATATGCAGGGGCATAGAAGGGCTACTCAGCTCTTCATATCTTTTGACCCTAATAATTTGGGGTTAGCTGTGTCCACGCATACCTTGTCCATCTGGGTGGCTGACTGTATTACTTGGGCTTACAGGGCGGCTGACCTTCCCTTGCAGGGTCGGGTCACAGCCCACTGTGTCAGGGCAATGGCTGCCTCAGTAGCTCATCTCCGCTCTGTACCATTGGCAGACATCTACAGGGCTGCAACTTGGTCCTCAAGCCAGACTTTTGCGGCCCATTACTGTCTGTAGAGGGAGTCCCGTAGGGACAGTGCTTCTGGCCAGGCAGTACTCCGGAATCTCTTTGAGGTTTAGGCAACTCCTGCCCTCCAGCCCTCCGTTGGGCTACCGGTGGAGGTTCTTTCAGTGAAAAGCCTTTCTTTGATGCTGGGACTAGAGGGAGTTCTCTTGTTCAGCCTGGGTTCCTGGTAGCCCAGAGCTAGGGAGTCACCCATATGTGAGGACTGACTTCCTGCTTGGTCCTGGAGAAAGAGTAGTTATTCACCTGTAACAGGTGTTCTCCAGGAGCAGCAGGAATCAGTCCTCACAACCCTCCCTCCTCCCCTGGGAGTTGCAGTTGTACATAGTTTGTTTTTACATTTTTGTGTGCTGTTTTTTAGCTATGTCATCAGACTGAGCAAGATGGCACCTTTAGGCCGGAAGGGGACCGCACATGCGTGCAGTATTCCCAAAGGCTTTTATAGAAAGCTGGGGAAATGCTCCGCAAGGGCTCCATCGATATCGATGTCACCCATATGTGAGGACTGATTCCTGCTGCTCCTGGAGAGAACACCTGTTACAGGTGAGTAACTACTCTTTCTGATCCTCCATTGGACGTATAGGTTCCTACCTTCCCCCATGCAAGTGTCTTTCCCCACCATTTCCACGATAAGGAGTCTCGGTCCCCTGATTCCAAGAAGCGGGAACCTTTCTCAGTATTTCACTGATATAATGTTGTATTTGAAGGTAACCATAAAACTCATGCTTATGTAAGTGATAGCGCGTGCTTAAGTTCTGAAAACTGTCAATACCCTCTCCTCCCTCGCTGCATATATCTCCAATACAGATTATGCTCTTTTGGGCCCACCTTTGGAAGACCGTGGCTGGTAATAAACCTGGTGGGAAGTCTGGGTTCCCCACTAGTGGAAGCAATTGAGAGCATTTCCAATCCCACCTATACCGCACACATAGGGCACGCCATGCTGCTCTTAGGGCTCCCATGTATATCTCTCCCCGTCTATTTGCTGATAGATTTTGACTATCAGAGTGTAATATGTACAAGCTATGGTATGGGGCACATACCCAATTTAGTTGATGCACTGGAGTGCATCCCCCTTCTACCCTCAGGAGCCCTGATATATGTCTTACCATATATCAGAGGTTATAGTTACATACTGAAGGAAGTTCTAGTCCCCCCTCTTCCTGGCGTCCAATCAAGGCCCTCAGGGGAATACGAGTGCGTCTTCCCTTCCACAGAAAACAGCTAAGGCTCCTTTCAAAACACTTCTAGCACCCATATAGGTAGGAGGCAGAGTACATACAACCAACTTGGAAACTCCACCATGGTGAACAAAGCTATCCGCCCTCTCAAAGATAAAGGTAAAACAGCCCATCTGCCAAAGGTCACCCGAGCTCTCTCCAGCATTCCAGGTATATTACATTTATATAATTTCTAGGGGCATCTGGTAGTTGAATACCCAGGTATCGGATTGAATTCGTCGCCCAGGTCAACGGAAATTCACCCACCCAGCCTTGACTGACTCTTCCACCCACATCTAAAGCCATTGACTTGACAGTATTAATTTTGAGCCCAGAGAAACTACCAAACTGATTAATCAACTGGAGCGCCTGTGTCCAACAACGTCTGCGGCTCGGTTAGACAAAGGAGCATATTATCAGCAAATGCACTTAACTTCATCTCCTCCCTCCCCAGCTTCACACCCACTATCTGGGCCTCATTCTGAATCGCCCGCAGAAGAGGTTCCAAAGAGATTACGAACAAAAGAGGCGACAAGAGGACAGCCCTGCCTCGTACCTCTTTCCAGTGTAAAGAGATCCAAAAAGACTCCATTCACGCCCACTTTTGCCTGAGGGGTCGCATAAAGGACTTGGACCCACTCCAAACAGGTGCCCATAAAGCCAAAGCTATGCAGTACATTCCATAAGTACTTCCAGGCCACTCTGTCGAACGCTTTTTCAGCATCTAAGCTTACCGACAGTAGTGGGATTTCCTCCTTTATACAGTACTCCATCCCCAGGATCAGTTTTGCAATATTCTTGGTTGCATCTTGCCCCTGAAGAAAGCCCACCTGCCACGAATCAATCAACGAGGGCAGTATTGGGTTCGACCTACTCGCTAGAATCAAGGCCATAATTTTTATATCAAAGTTTATCAATGATATAACATAGTCCTATATGAGGCTGGGTCCTGTAGATCCTTCCCCTCCTTCGGAATTACAGTGATGTCTGCACATCTCATATCCCTGGGGAAGCACCCGTCCTGAAGTACTGTTTCATACATTGCCACTAGTGTAGGAGTAAGTTTAAGTTCGAGTATCTTGTAATACTCTGACCCAAAGCCATCAGGCCCAGGGGTCTTGTGAAGTTTCCCATTCCGAATCATTTTCTGAATTCCTCTTCCCCCCCCCCCCCCGAGATGGGAGCTTTTAACACCTGCAGGTCCTCCTCTTTTAATTTAGGGAGACCCAGTTTATCCAAAAACTCTCGACCCTTCGCATAATCTCTCTCCTCCGCTGTATACAGCTTGGCATAAAGGTTTCTAAGGACAGCCGCTATCTGGTGTGGTTGATGTTGTAATACACCACCCTCACTCCTGAGGACTGGGACAAAACGCGTGCCCCCTGGATCTCTAACCACCTTAGCCAGAAGCCTCCCTGACCTATTTCCGTACTTATACAGCTGATGCTTATAATATTGCAGGGACATATTAGCCTGTCTCTGAAGCAATTCATTAAGAGCCGCTTGGATTCTGGTATGCCCCTGTTGTATTGTCCTATCTCTTGTCCTGCTGTGTTTCCTTTGCAGCTCCTGCAAGGTATGTTCCAGTACCAAGAGGCTACGATCTAGATGCTTACGCCTTTGGATAGTATACGTGATAATAGCACCCCTCATTACAGCTTTGCTGGCCTCCCAGAACAAAAGAAGCGAGCATTGGGGAGTATTCTTAAACAGTGTGTATTCATCCCACTGTTTCTCTAAGTACACTCTAAAATCCTTATCTTCCCATAGATATGTAGGGAACCGCCACGGCCGTCCTGAGTCACCCAAACCATCCCATGATCCGATATCACCACTGGTTCAATACCTGCCTGGATAATCTGTGGAAATCCTCCTTCGCTCACTAAGACATAGTCAATTCGAGACCAGGTCAAGTGGGCTCTAGACTGGTGAGTGTATTCTCGCAATCCAGGGTGCAGGGCACGCCATGCGTCCACCATGTCACCCATCCTACACAAGTACCCAATACCTTTTTTGGACCAAGCCCCTTTTCCGCTATTCCCTGATTTATCCAAATTCGGATCATGCGGACAGTTGAAGTCTCCTGCCATGATCAGCTTTCTCCCCCCTGCTCTCTTAGTAAACCCCAACAGGGACTTAAAAAAAACCTATGATCATACACATTTGGGGCATAGATATTACCTATCCAGAGTTCCTCGGTATATAATTTTGCGTGCAAAAAAATAAATCTTCCGCTTGGGTCCACATCGCACTTGCTCACTTCCAATGGTAAACCCTTCTTTACCAGCACCACCACCCCCGCCTTCCTGGTCCCTGATGACGCTCCATACGTTTTCACTACCCAGTCTCTCGCAAGTTTCTCATGCTCTACAGCACTCAAGTGGGTCTCCTGCAACAACACAATTTGTGTTCCTTTCCTTTTAAGAGCTTGGAGTATTTTGGTACGTTTAACTGGTGATTCAATCCCCCCCACATTCCAAGAGACTGTCTTTACATTATGCATCACACCTTATCAGGGGGGTCTACATCATGTATATTGGTCACCTCACTTCTCTCTAGAAGCCGCCCAGCTTCAGCTCCAGAGCAATGCTCAAAATATCCCAGAGGCAAAATATTTCCTCCAAAATAGCCTTTTCCCTTTTTCCAGACTGTCCCTTCTCCCTCCCGTGTCTACGCCCTTGCCCCCTTCCCTTCCCCCTCCCTCCCCAGCCCCATTATGTGTCCCCTCATATATCACACAGTTCCACAACAACATAAACCTCACACTCAAACTGTCATAACCCCCACCCAACTTCCCCCCCAACCCTCACCACCCCTCCCCCCCCCCAATTCTTATTTGTCCGTCTTGCCATGGCAAGAGACCCCAGAAAAAGGGGTAGATCACAGTCTACACCTCCGGGCCGCCCCCTCTCAGAGCAACAGAGAAACAAAAGGGGAGGGGGGCTGTCCACACGTTCCACGCTGGCGGGTCTGCCACTCCTGGCTAAGTCCCTCCTTTATCACTGATCGAAGTCATATTATATTCCTCTGTCAAGTTACATTAGCCAACTCTGGTCCTTCATAGTGCAGTCCAAATATCCTTATAAATCAGAGCTTGTCTTTATCCTATGCCTTCTCCTGTTGCAATGTGGCAATACATTTCTTTGCTGCCGATGCTTGTTCAAAGGCATGCTCTGCGCCCTTATAATAAATTCTTAAAGTAGCAGGATAGCTCAATGCAAAAAGTATGCCACCTCGTGCCAACTCACTACACATAGGAGAAAATTCTTTCTTCTCTAGGACCAAGCAGGAAGTCAGTCCTCACTTATGGGTGACATCGACGTCGATGGAGCCCCCATGAGGAGCAATTCCCCAGCTTTCTAAGAAAGCCTTTGCGAATACTGCGCGCATGCGCGGTCCCCTTCCTGCCTAAAGGGGCCATCTTGCTCAGTCTTTCTTTTTCTGTGGAGCCCACCGGACGTTTGTCCATGTCACCCGGAAAAATTGACGTTTTTTCTTGCGATTTCATTGTGTATTTTTCTCCGGTTCGATGCCGATTCCCCTTCTCGCCGGGTTCGGTACACTGGTATCGAGCCCGTCTTCTATTTTTTGGTTTTTGCCCTTCGTGGCTGGCGTTCGCGCCCTTTTTGTCTTTTCCCTGGAAGGTCGGTCCTTTGACCATCGCGGGGGCCCTTTTTCCCCCGATGGCTTCCAGTGGTTTCAAAAAGTGTGATCGGTGCAAGAAACTAATGTCTCTCACCGACACACACGACTGCTGCCTTCGGTGCCTAGGCCCAGATCATGATCCTAAGATCTGTGGCCCGTGTGGCAAAATGTCCACCAAGGCACTTCAAAGCTGTCAGCATCAGAAAGAGAGGATTTTCTCGGACTCTGCCTCCGGCTGGGCCCGGACCTCGTCTGAGGCCTCGACGTCTCGGGAGTCTGATCCCGAGCATCGCCGGGGTTCCTCAGACAGGGGGTCCCCCGATCGGGAACGTAAGAGGAAGAAACGGCTCGTGAGGGCGGCAGCGGAAGAGGTCTCTGGTTCCTCGAGAGCCAGGTCTAAGACCCCCGACCGCCGTCCCGGGCCCTTGGAACAGGAGAAGCCGTCCAAAATGCCTCGCGTGGAGCCAGAGCCCGTCGGACATGTAAGTCCTGTGGTCCTCATGGACTCTCCTCCGAGGGAGCCGACGTCGGGCCCGGCACCGCCGGGGCCCGAGTCGATGGCTGCTGAGTCTACTGAGCTTGGACTCAGGCTGACAGCCTTGGAGTGCAGACTGTCTGCCTTTATGGATCAGCAGCGGGTACTGATGGCCAGCCTCGCTGGTGCATCTGCCCCGACCACCGGGACATGGACGTCGAAGTCGACCCCGGAGACCGAGCCGATACTCGAGACCATGAAGGCTCGAGGTCATCCTCGGTCACGGTCACCCTCGACCTCCCGCTGGGAACCGAGGGCGTCGAAGCCGGTGCCTTCGGCGTTGGGGTGGGTGCCACCGAGACCCGCGCGGTCAGAGCCCCCCGACTCTTCTTCGGATGAGTCTGCATGGGAGACGGAGGACGAGGAGTCCCCCGATACTTTTCGGACTCGGTGCGTCCCTTCAGACTCACCGCAGTCCGAGCCCTGGAGTAGGTCCCCACCGGAGGACACCAGGTTCTCGGAGTTCGTCAGGGTTCTCCAGGACCAAGCAGGAAGTCAGTCCTCACTTATGGGTGACATCGGTGCCGATGGAGCCCCGTGCGGAGCATTTCCCCAGCTTTCTGTGAAAGCCTTTGGGAATACTACACGCATGCGCAGTCCCCTTCCCGCCTAAAGGTGCCATCTTGCTCAGTCTCTCTTTTTCCGTGGAGCCTTTCGGACGTTCGTCCTAGTCACCTGGGAAAAGTTGATTTTTTCTTGAATTTTTCTTCGCTTTTTCTTTGAGTTTGACGCCGGTTCCCCTTCCCGCCGGGTTCGGTACACCGGTATCGAGCCTGTTCTCTATTTTTTCAGTTTTTCCCTGGAAGTCCGGTCTTTTGACCTCGCGGGGGCCCTTTTTTCCCCGATGGCTTCCAGTGGTTTCAAGAAGTGTGATCGGTGCAAGAAACTAATGTCTCTCACTGACACCCACGACTGCTGCCTTCAGTGTCCCGGCCCAGATCATGACCCCATGATCTGTGGCCTGTGTGGTAAAATGTCCACCAAGGCGCTTCGAAGCCGTCAGCATCAGAAGGAAAGGATTTTTTCGGACTCTGCCTCCAGCCGGGCCCAGACCTCGTCTGAGGCCTCGACGTCTCGGGAGTCTGATCCCGAGCATCGCCGGGATTCCTCGGACAGGGGGTCCCCCGACCTGGAATGCAAGAGGAAGAAACGGCTCGCGAGGGCGACGTCGGAGGAGGTCCCTGGTTCCTCGAGGGCCAGGTCTAAGACCCCCGACCGCCGTCCCAGGCCTTTGGAGCAGCAGAAGCCGTCCAAAGTACCTCATGTAGAGCCGGAGACCATTGGATACGTAAGTCCTGTAGTCCTCATGGGCTCTCCTCCGAGGGAGCCGACGTCGGGCCCGGCGCCGCCAGGGCCCGAGTCGGTAGCTGCTGAGTCTCCTGAGCTTGGATTCAGGCTGACAGCCTTGGAGTGCAGATTGTCTGCCTTCATGGAGCAGCAGCGGGTACTGATGGCCAGCCTCGCTGGTGCATCTGCCCCGACCACCGGGACATCAACGTCAAAGTCAACCCCGGAGACTGAGCCGATACTCGAGGCCATGAAGGCTCGAGGTCATCCTCAGTCAAGGTCTCCCTCGACCTCCCGCTCGGAACCGAGGGCATCGACGCCGGTGCCTTCGGCATCGGGGCGGGTGCCACCTCGACCCGTGCGGTCGGAGCCACTCTACTCCTCTTCCGATGAGTCAGCATGGGAGATGGAGGATGAGGAGTCCCCCGATACCTTTCGGACTCGGTGTGTCCCGTCGGACTCACCGCAGTCCGAGCCCTGGAGTAGGTCCCCTCCGGAGGACACACGGTTCTCAGAGCTCGTGCGGGACATGGCCAAGGCCTTGGTGATTCCCACCGACCCCGAGGAGGAGCCTTGAGCCGAGGAGCGCGAGGCCCTCCAGTATGACTCTCCTCCGAAGGAGGCCTTTACTGTGCCGGTTCCTCCGATGCTGGAACGGCTCCTCTTCCGGATGTGGGAGGCACCGGCCTCGGTGCCGGTCTTGAGCAAGCGGGTCGATTCCATTTATCGACTCCTTAAGAGCCCTGGCTTCCAAAAGGCGCAGCTGCCGCACCATTCCATGGTGGTGGAATCGGCCATGCATCGACTGAAGAGCCAGAAGATGCACTCTGCAGTGCCCCCGGTAGGGAGGCCCGCAACCTGGATGCTTTCGGCAGAAAGTGCTTCCAGTGCTCAATGCTTGCTTGCAGTGTCCAGTCATACCAGCTATACATGGGCATGTTTCTCCGAGACCTGGCAAAGGAGCTTGCCGGGTTCTCTGCTGGTCTCTCCGGGGAACCTTTGCAGAGGTACCAGTCTTTGTCTTCAGGTATCCGGGACTGTTCCAAGTTCATGTCCCGAGCGGCCTACGATGGCTTCGAGGCTTCGGCTCGTGTGGCGGCTGCCGGCGTAGTGGCCCGACGCCAGGCATGGCTGCAGTCATCGGACCTCGAGCCTTGGGTTCAGGACAAGTTGGTCGATGTCCCTTGCCGAGGTGAGAACCTTTTTGACAAACCCATGGCCGAGAAGGCTGCTGAGCTCGAGACTGAACACCTAACCAGGACTAGGCTGTCCAGAAAGACTTCTGCCCCTTCTCAAAAGAAGAAGGGCTCAGATAAAAAGTCCTTCTACCCGAGAAAGGTGTCTTCCTACAAACCTTTCCCTCAATACCAGGCCTCCCCAGCTCCCCCTCAGGGGCTGCAGGCCAAGAGGCAGGGACATGGGCCCCGTAGGCAGAAGATCCCCAAGCCTCCGGCTCCTGCTCCTACCCAGCAGGGAGGGGGTTTTTGACTCCCAAGGCATAGCCTCTCCGTCCCTGCTGTCCCATCCCTGCACAGGAGGTCGCTTGGCCCTGTTTGCCCACCGGTGGCCACCCATTACAGGGGATGCTTGGGTCTTAAGCATCATTCACCAAGGCTATATGCTTCATTTCCAACAGCTACCTCCTGTCTATTTTCCAGGAGAACCTATGAGGCCTCTCCTGCACACCACCCTCCTCCTCAAAGAACTTCAGGATCTGCTTCTGGACAAGGCGGTGGAGCCGGTACCTCCTCGCCTACAAGGGCACGGGTTCTACTCCAGGTATTTTCTGGTGCCAAAGAGAACAGGAGGCCTAAGGCCTATCCTAGACCTCAGAAACCTCAACAAGTTCTTGGAGAAAGAGAAGTTCAAGATGCTTACTCTTGTAACACTTCTGCCCTACCTCCAGCAGGGAGATTGGCTATGCTCCTTAGATCTAAAGGATGCGTACTCACATCCTCATTCATCCAGACCACAGAAAGTACCTCAGGTTCGTGGTGGGAGGAAACCATTACCAGTACAGGGTGCTGCCTTTTGGCCTAACTTCAGCCCCACGGGTCTTTACAAAGTGCCTAGCTGTGGTGGCGGCCTACTTGAGGACTCGAGGGATATTTGTCTTCCCCTATCTGGACGACTGGCTCATCCGGGGTCAGACCTACCAGGAGGCCAGGCAGGCCACCTTCAGGACTGTCACACTCCTTCAAGACCTAGGCTTTGTCATAAACTTCGCAAAGTCCACTTTGCTCCCTTCCCAGAACCTCGAGTTCATAGGAGCACGGCTGGACTCTCTGCAAGCAAGGGCTTACTTGCCAGAGGACAGAGCCCAAAGGCTCATGGAGTTGGCATCCCAGTTTCTCAGTCTGCCGAGGGTTCCTGCCAGGCTCTGTCTGCAGTTCCTGGGGCACATGGCATCGACTGTGCATGTGACCCCCAATGCCCGCCTCCACATGAGGCCTGCACAGTGGTGCCTCAGAACTCAGTGGAAGCAGGCCACAGGGAGCCTAGCGGACAAAGTAAGGGTATCCAAACCTTTCCTGGATTCTCTTCAGTGGTGGCTACACCCCCCCCCCCCCAACTTGCTGCAGGGGTGCCTTTTCAGGTAGCTGCCCCACAGTGGTGTTGACAACCGATGCCTCCTTGCAGGGCTGGGGTGCACACTGTCAAGGAAGCTGCACCCAAGGCCTCTGGTCCCCATGGGAAGCCCTGCAACAGATCAACCTACTGGAACTGCGGGATATTCGATTAGCCCTCAAGGCTTTTTCTCACTCCTTGGCCCACCAGTCTGTTCTAGTTCAGACGGACAACCAAGTGGCCATGTTCTGTGTGAACAAACAGGGCGGCACTGGGTCCAGGCCTCTATGCCTGGAAGCACAAGCCCTTTGCTCTTTTGCCCTCAGGCACCAGATGTTGCTGAGGGCTGTGTATCTTCCTGGCCAGGAGAACTTTCTGGCAGACCGCTTAAGCAGAATTCTGCAGCCCCACGAGTGGAAACTGCACCCTTTGGTGGTTCAACAAATTTTCCTAAAATGGGGACTTCCATCCATGGATCTCTTTGCCAGTCCCCTGAATCACCAACTGCCCAGGTTTTGTTCCAGGCAACCGCATCCCCTAAAGGTGGCGGCGGATGCCTTCCTGATTTCTTGGTCCCAGGGCCTGCTCTATGCGTTTCCTCCCATGCCTTTGGTGGCCCGAACCTTGTTCAAGATTCTCAGGGACAAGGCCTCAGTACTTCTGGTTGCACCCAGGTGGCCGAGGCAGCCCTGGTTCCCCCTGCTACTTCAACTGGCAGTGGAGACACCCATGCCTCTGGGATTCCAGCCCGACCTTCTATCTCAGGATCGGAGTTCCCTTCTGCATCCCAATCTCAAATCTCTCCATCTGATGGCATGGAGGCTGCAAAGGTAGTCTTGGCTGCCTGGGGCCTACCTCAGGAAGTGGAAGAGGTGGTCTTGGCTTCCAGGAAGCAATCCACCAGGAAAACATATGCCCTAAAGTGGCGGTGGTTCTCCTTGTGGTGTCACCAACGCAAGGAAGATCCTTTCACCTGCACTGTGCCAGTAGTGCTCCAGTACCTACTGCACTTGTCTAATCAGGGCCTTAAGTCCAATTCTGTTCGGGTCCACCTCTCTGCTCTGGCAGCGGGACACTCTTTGTCAGTTCACTCCTTGGTATCCAGATTTCTCAGAGGCTTACTATTGCTCAAGCCTCCTCTCCGTCCACCGGCCCCTGAGTGGGAATTGAATGTGGTCTTGCAACAACTGACTCACCCACCCTTTGAGCCGATGGCTACATGTCCTCTCCGCTTCTTTTCTTGGAAGGCTCTCTTCCTTGTGGCCTTGACCTCGGCCAGGAGGGGTGAGTGAGCTTCAAGCCCTGGTCTGTGACAGGCCTTACACTTGCTTTTATAGGAACAGGGTAGTCCTTCAGACTCATCCTAAGTTCCTCCCTAAAGTTGTCTCCTCTTTCCATCTCATCCAGGAGGTGGTTCTTCCAACGTTCTTCCCTAGGCCCCATGCCAGCCGGGCTGAGACAGTCCTGCATACCTTGGACTGTAGGAGGGCCTTATCCTTCTACCTTGAGCATACGCAGGGGCATAGGAGGGCTACTCAGCTCTTCGTATCTTTTGACCCCAATAAATTGGGGTTGCCGGTCTCCAAGCGTACCTTGTCCATCTGGGTGGCTGACTGTATCACCTGGGCTTACAGGGCAGCTGACCTTCCCTTGCAGGGTCAGGTCACGGCCCACCGTGTCAGGGCTATGGGCTGCCTCAGTAGCTCATCTCCGCTCTGTACCGCTGGCAGACATCTGCAGGGCTGCTACTTGGTTCTCAAGCCAGACTTTTGCGGCCCATTACTGCCTGGAGAGGGAGTCCCGTAGGGACAGTGCTTTCGGTCAGGCAGTGCTCCGGAATCTCTTCGAGGTTTAGGCAACTCCTACCCTCCAGCCCTCTGGTTGGGCTACCGGTAGAGGTATGTTTCAGTGAAATCCTTTCACTGATGCTGAGGCTAGAGGGAGCTCATTTTTCAGCTCTGGGTTCCCGGTAGCCTGAAGCTGGGGAGTCCCATAAGTGAGGACTGACTTCCTGCTTGGTCCTGGAGAAAGAGTAGTTACTCACCTGTAACAGGTGTTCTCCAGGAGCAGCAGGAATCAGTCCTCACAACCCTCCCTCCTCCCCTGGGAGTTGCAGTTGTACATAGTTTATTTTTACATTTTTGTGTGCTGTTTTTTAGCTATGTCATTGGACTGAGCAAGATGGCACCTTTAGGCGGGAAGGGGACCGCGCATGCGCTCTGTATTCCCAAAGGCTTTCTTAGAAAGCTGGGGAATTGCTCCGCATGGGGGCTCCGTCGATGTCACCCATAAGTGAGGACTGATTCCTGCTGCTCCTGGAGAACACCTATTACAGGTGAGTAACTACTCTCTCTTTGCAGTAAGGGCCGCCGAGTAATCCTGGAACATGAGTATGGGTTTGTTATCCACTCTCAAGTCTTGCTGTTTCCGGTATGCCTGCAATAGCATCGTTTTGTATTGGAAATTTAGTATCCGCGCTAGCATAGGCCTTGGTTGCTCTCTGCCTTCCATCCGTTGTCCAAGCCTATGCGCTCTCTCCACCCTGATTTTACCTTGTATGTCTACCAAGCCCAGTTCTTTCGGCAACCATACTTCAAACAGGCCTGATAGTTGTTGTTCTGACCATGTCTCCGGCACTCCCTCGAGTCGTAAATTATTTCTCCTGGATCTGTTCTCGAGATCGTCCACCTTTAACATCAGCGCGTCAATCTGTTTTTGATGCTTTTGAGTGTCCCGTTCTAATAGCAACTCACTATCCTCCAACGCTGTCACTCGCTGCTCAACCTCCTCCACTTTGCGTGTTACTTTCAGCAAAAGTCTCTCCCATCTCCTCTAATTTCTTCATCACAGTGTCAAACTTCGGTTCGAGCAGTTTGACTACCTCTTGTGCTGTTTCTTCTGATCTAGATTCTACATTCTCTTTCCCCGGGGAGTCTGGCATGCTGCAAGCTCGAGGCGTGGGTGCCATCTTGTTCTCCCGGGTTGCATGCGCTTTCTCTTTTTTCGCCGCCGATTGCATTGCCACTGCTTCGGCGCCAGACCCAACGCTCCCAATCTTCTGAACTATCCTCAAGGCTATCTTAGCCACCCACTCCCCCAATCCTCAGGAGTTTTCTGTAAGATTTATAAATAGAATCAGTGGGGCAGCCAGGGAGCGCAATGAGGGAACCTCCTCACCTGCTCATGTGCTCACGTGATCCCCTGGCTGCTTTGTTAATGATGCACTCAGTCAAGGGTTTTACTCCTCCCTACTGACCACCTCCCCAACCCAGTCACAATTCCACTACAACTCTCTTCCTCTCAGATCTGCCCATTTCCCTCACGTCCCTCCTTCCCTCTTGTTCTCTTATTGCTGTTCTGCCCATTTTCACCCTCCTTTCCCCTCCCCTATTCTTTTCTACTTGCTCCTTTGACTTTCCTTCCTTAGCAATTATGTCTGCTCATGGCCAGCTCAAAGGTTTCTGCTACCCAATCTTTCATCTTGATTTAATTGTAAGCTCTGATGAGTAGGGACTGTCTTACATCTTTATGTACAGCGCTGCTTATGCCTTGTAGTGCTATACAAATGATTCTCCGTGAACAAGCAGGAAGTCAGTCCTCACATATGGATGACATCTGCACTGATGGAGCCCGCACGGTAACCCCTCCCCAGCTTTCAAAGAAAGCCTTTGAGAGATGCACCATGCATGCATGGTCTCCTTCCTGCCTAAGGGTGCCATCTTGCCTCAGTCGCCTTTGTTCCACGGAGCTCATCGGACGCGTGTCTTTTCCCCCTCAAAAAAGTTGGTTATTTTTGTCCTTAATTTTTGTTTTCTCCGGTTGTGTACTGGTCCCTTCTTACACCGAGCCCGCTTGCCTGGGCATCACATTCTCGGGTTCTTTTTCTTTTTTTTGTTTGGCGCAGGTTCGTGCCTTTTGCTGGCCAGGCCAAGTGAGTTTGACTTCTCAGGGGTCAACTTCCCTGCCATGGCCTCAGTCAGTGGCTTCAAGCTGTGTGACCGCTACGCACATAACATGTTGTGCACAGACCTGAATGACTGCTGTCTTCGCTGCCTCAGGCTGGACCATGATCCCTTTGTCTGCAGTCTCTGTAAGGAGATGACTCCCAAGACCCTCAAGAGCCGTCAGCAGCAGCCTGAGTCCATCTTCCAAAAGACTGACTCAGCCCCGGAGTCATCCGCGAGACCACTGTCCAAGACCTCCGGGCCCTCAGACCCTCACAGGGACCGAGCAGCCTTGTAGCCTCGAGGCCACGGAGCCTCCAGCCAGAGCTCCACTGACGAGGGCCCCTCTAAGAACCAGAAGCTCTTGAAGACCGTGTTGGGAGATGAGTCAGGGAAAGTGGGGAAATCCCAAGGGCCCAGGACCCACAGCCCCCGACGTGAGGCTGAGGGCGACGGCCGGAATAGGCTTTCCAAGTTGCCCTGACAGGAGCCATCGACGTTGAGGGATTAGTCTCGGACCCCCGAAGCCATTCTCGTCAAGGACTCCCCATCAATGGTGCTGTGCTCGAAGTCCTCGGTGCCTGCACTGATGGCTGCAGAGCCATCTGGTCTCGAGGCCAGGATGGGGGCCTTGGAGCACAGTTTGTCTGCCTTCTTGGCCCACTGCGGGCTCTGATGCCTGGTTCCTCCGGGTCATCACTCCCAACCATGGGCCATCCACGTCGAGGGAATGCCCAGAAGTCGAGCTGATCCTCGAGCACCACCAGCGGATCAACCTCCTCTTCTGCTCTCTTCAGCTAGTGCTGCAGTATCTGCTTCACCTGTCTCAGGCAGGCTTGAAGTTTAACCCTGTTAGAGTGCACCTTAGTGCGCTTGGCGGCATACCATCATCTAATCGAGGGCAGACCTCTCTCTGCTCAACTGCTAGTGGCTCGCTTCCTAAGGGATCTCCTATCAAAGCTTCCCATCCGCCCTCCAGTGGCAGAGTTGGACTTGAATGTGGTACTCAAAGCTTATCGCGCCACCCTTTAAGCCACTCGGCTCCTGCCACCTTAAATATCTCACTTGAAAAGTGGTGTTCCTTGTGGCGCTCACTTCGGCTTGCCAGGTCAGCGAGCTTCAGGCGTTGGTGGTGGACCCACCATACATTAGCTTCTATAGGAACAGGGTCATGCTCCACACACACCAAGTTCCTGCCTAAGGCGATGTCTCTGTTTCACCTTAACCAGCAGTTGGTACTTCCCACCTTCTTTCCACGACCCCACGCCAGCAGGCGGAGGCCGTTCTCCATACATTGGACTGTAAGCGGACAGCACACCCAGGACCCCCCACCCCAAGCTTCTCAGCTCTTTATCTCCTTTGACCCAAATCATTTGGGAGTAGCGGCCTCTAAACGCATCCTGTCCACTTGGGTAGAGGACTGCATTGCCTTTGTATACAAGTAGGCTGGTCTCTCGCTGCAGCGCCGCATCACTGCACACAGCGTCCAGGCCTTGGCAGCTTCAGTGACAAATCTGTGTTTCATTCCCTTGTCGGAAATCTGCCGGGCTGCCACTTGGTCCTCGGTCCATACCTTCGCAGGTCATTACTGCCTGGAGACGGAGTCCTGCCTGGACAGTGTCTTCGGCCAGGCAATACTTCGTCACTTGTTCAAGGTGTAGGCAACTCCTACTCTCTGGCCCTTGCTGTGTTCAGGCTAATGGTGAACTGGTTCCTCGCTGGACACTTGGGTTGCTCATAGGTCTGTTATCTTCCGACTCGGTTGCTGCTGCTGCTCACCAGTTGCTGCTGACTCACCTTTTTCTGGTCATCTGTGGCTTTTTACAGATTTTTCGGTAGCCAGTAGCTGGGAAGTCCCATATGTGAGGACTCACTTCCTGCTTGTTCCCAGAGAAAGTATAGTTATCACCTGTAACAGGTGTTCTCCGGGGACAGCAGTAATTATTCCTCATAACCCTCCCTCCTCCCTGTGGAGTTGCTGTTTTTTGTCATCTTGTGCTATGATATCATACTGAGGCAAGATGGCACCCTTAGACGGGAAGGGGGCCACATATGTGTGATGCATCTCCTAAAGGCTTTCTTTGAAAGCTGGGGAGGGGTTACTGCACAGGCTCTGTCGGCGTCAGCATCAACATCACCCATATGTGAGGACTGATTCCTGATGTCCTCGAAGAACACTTGTTATAGGTGAGTAACTACGCTTTATCTTTTTATGGCACCAGAATGGAAAGTGTTCCCTCAGTATCTGCTTTTCATCCTGTGAGATATTACGTGGAAAACAAATTGTTGTACTAATATTCAAGTTTATATCCCAAGATGTTACTACTATATTCTGCACATACCTCCAAAAATTTTGGAAGAGGCAATGGGATTCTTCAGGAACAGTAATGCATCATCTGCATATAGGGCCAATTTATGCTGGAATCATCCAATCTGCAAACCCTTCACCAATTCCTAAGATCAAAGTATGTGAGCAAAAGGATCTAATGACAAAGCAAAGAAAAGGGGCGATAGGGAGCACTTCTGGTGTGTCTCCCCTGCCCGAACAAAATTCTCTGGTGAGAGATCTATTTATTTTTAATCACACTTGTGATGTTTTATAAAGGACCCAAATTACTCTTTAAAAAAAACAAACAAACCTGGATCAAAATTTAGTTTCTAAAACAAAATAAATACTGCCACTCCACCTTGTCAACCATTTTTTCTCTGTCTAGTGCTAAAAATACGGTAAGTTTTTGCATTACTAACATAGTCCACTACATTTAGAACCCTGCGCACATTATCAAAAAACATTCCTATCCCTTATAAAAAAACAGTTTTGTCATAATGAACCACAGTAGCAACCATCTTATTAATCTTTGTGCCAATACTTTTGTCAAAATTGTTGTGTCTGTATTAATTAGGGAGATAGGGCTTGCAATACTTAAACCCAGGATAAGGACTTCTTTGCTTATGTTCTACTTTCACCATATTCTTTTGCGAGTTTGCTGTTTTCAATTACTATGTTTTTATATGAATGTTTTTTATCTTTTGATTTTGTACACTGCTTGTTGTTGTTGTTGTTAAGTGCCTTCAAGTCGGTATCGACTCATGGCGACCTTCTAGATAGTTGTCCTAAATTGTGTTCGGTCTTCAGTCAGGCAGCTCATTGTTGACAGACTGGTACCCGTAGCTGCTGTTATTGTATCGATCCATCTCATTGCTGGCCTTCCTCTTTTGCGTTGACCTTCTATCTTGCCAAGCATGATGTCTTTCTCTAATGATCTCTCTCTTTGCATGATGTGTCCAAAGTATGAAAGTCTAAGTCTTGTCATCTGAGCTTCTAAAGAAAGCTTAGGTTTGATCTCTCTAGTACTGACTGGTTTGTTCTTCGGGCAGTCCATGGTATACACAGTATTCACCGCCAGCACCATAATTCAAAGGCATCAATTTTCTTCCTGTCTATCTTTTTCACTGTCCAGCTTTCACATCCATATGATGTTATTGAAAATAACATGGCTTTAACAAATCAAATCTTTGTATGGAGAGAGACATCTCTGCTCTTGAGAATCTTGTCTAAGTCTTTCATAGCCATTCTGCCAAGAGCAATGCGTCATCTGATTTCTTGATTGCTTATTGCTTCTTTATTGATAGTTGATCCAAGTAGGTTAAAGTTGTTCACAATTTCAATTTCTTCTCCTTCAACTATGAACCTGTTGATTATGCCAGTTGTCATGATCTTTGTCTTCTTTACATTAAGGTGCAGGCCCATTTTCAGACTGTTCTTTGATTGTGAGAAGCAAATGTTTCAGATCATCTTCACTTTCAGCCAGTAATGTGGTATCATCAGCATAGCGAAGGTTGTTGATGAGTCTTCCACCAATCTTCACACCTCTGTTGTCTTCATACAATACCAAGTCAGCTCCAGGATTTGCCTTTGTTGATGTTATGGAGCTTTTCCATCGTTGACTTCCACAGATGTAGGCAATTTGATTTTTATACAGTCCACTGGGTGAAGTCCATGTGTACTACAGTCCACTGGGTGAAGTCCATGTGTACTCGTTCATAGAATCCTTCACACCAACACCCCGCAATACCTAGCAGACCTCATCCACTTCCACACGCCCAGGCACACCCCCCGCTCCTTTCATCTTAACCGCCTCACACTTCCCCCTCCCGCCCGTGCCCATCTCCAGTCTACTTGTTCCTCTGCTTTCTTCTTTATTGGCCCTGCCCTCTGGAATTCCCTTCCTACCTACCTCTGTTTGGAACCCCATCATCCTTCTTTCAAACGTGACTTAAAGACTCATCTCTTCTCCCTTGCCTTCAACCTTCCCACCCCCTTTGTGTGAACTCCTTCTCCTGGTCTATACCTTTTCTCTTTCCCAATCTCTCTCTTCTGTCCTTTGAAATATTGTAATTTCCTTTCAATTTTCTGGCCTAGTGCCTCACTCTTTTAATTTGTATATTGTACACCGCTCTGATTAATTTAGAAGGGTGGTTAATCAAGTAAATAAACATAAACATACAGTCGCCGCTTGTATTGCTGGAAGAAGGTGTTTGAGATGAATAGATCATTGGTCTTGCAGAATTCTATCAGTCTTTCTCCAGCTTCATTTCTGTTGCCAAGTCCATATTTTCCAACCACTTTGCCTTCTTCACCAACTTTTACGTTCCAGTCACCCATGATTATCAGGATATCCTGTTTGCATTTTCTGTCAATTTCAGCTTGAAATTGTTCATAGAACTCTTCAGTTTCACCCTCTTTTGCAGCTGTTGTTGGGGCATATACTTGAATTATAGTTGTGTTGGTAGGCATTCCTCGTAGACGAATAGAGATTAAGCGTTCACTGACTGCATTGTATTTCATTACAGTTCTTGCAAGTTTCTTCTTTATTATAAATGCAACACCATTTCTTCTTTGTCTTTCATTTCCAGCATAGTAGACCATGTGATCATCTGATGCAAAGTGCCTGATGCCAGTCCATTTCAGTTCGCTGACACCCAACAGATCAAGTTGTACACGTTCCATTTCATTCTTGACCAACTTCCCTTGGTTCATGCTTCGTACATTCCATGTTCCAATATGTAAGACATTTTTACAGCTTCTGACTCTCATTTCATGCACAACTACAGTCAGATGTCCCGAGGGTTTTGATCCAACCACATCATACATACAGTCAGATGTCCTGAGGGTTTTGATCAAACCACATCATAAATGACTCTGAAAAGTCTTTAGCTCTTCCCCAGTAGCTAGTTGAGTGCCTTCCGACCTGGGGGGTCTCATCTTCCAGCACTATAGCGCAATTTGTTTTGTTTTGACTATGCATTGGGTTTTCATGGCAAGATACAGAAGTAGATTGCCGGACCTTTCCTCTGCGCAGTTTTAGTTTAGTGTTGTTGCCGTTGTCACAGAAATGTGATCCTCCGCCGCCAACACACTCCCATTCTGCTGCTGCCCAGATGGGTTTTCATGGCAAGATACAGAAGTACTGTACAATCTACTGCCGACTCATCTACAAAGTAGTACTGTTAACATTCAAGACCATCAACAAAACAACCGCTAGCTCCTTGACGAACCTTATCCACCCCACACCTGCAACTAGAGCAAGAAGATCCTTCGCCACCAACACACTAATAACCCCCAGCGAAGTAAAAAAATGCACTCAGGCAACAAAAAACAGAGCCTTCATGTTCTACACACCTACAGTGGTGTGCAAAAGTCTGGAATCGTAAATTTGACGTTTTTTCAATTTTGTGAACTTATATCTTAATTTCATTTTCCTCCCAGTGGCTTTTTCTGTATATCTTATGATAAGTGATAGATTTGGCTATTAGGGCCAACTGTTAGTATTGGTTTGGCCCTTATTTTCTGAGTTTGTTCCCCATAGTTGTTCTGTTGATAGATTTTCTGTGAAAATCGTATAATGTACATCATTGGCCAACGATATATTATTGTAAGTATGCTTTAAAATATTATAGACGCACGCCAGGTTTCCTTCAAATTAATGTATGTGGCCTTGAAAAAGGCCGTTTTTATGTGTCAGTGATAGCTCAGTATTTGATGGGCCACCCTTTCTTCTTGATCACCTGACTGCACCTTGTCGGCATTGAATGAACCAGTCTGACAAGGTGATCATTGGTTCCACGGTTCCAAGCTGCATTGAGTGACTCAATCAGCTTACGCTTTGATGTTGGATGCCTTTTGGATATTTCCAAGGCTACCTTGTGCCACAAGTTCTCGATTGGATTCAGATCTGGAGACTTGGGCAGGCCAGTCCATTGACTTGATGTTCCACTGCTTCCAGCTGATCACCTGTCTGGAGTGATGGCAGGGTGCATTGTCATCTTGGAACAGGAACTGGCCAGGAAACAGCTGGTGTGCTGATGGCACCATGCACTTTTGCAGTATGGTGATGTACTTGGCCCCGTTGACCATTCCATTGACGATGTGAAGACGTCCAATGCCACTGGCAGCCATGCAGCCCCAGACCATGACCTTCAAAGGATGCTTCACAGTGAGGTTGAGAGACTCGGGCTTGAATTCCTCTCCAGGAAGTCTCCTCACATAGATGTGGGCCTGGTTACCAAACAGGCAGAAGGTGCTTTCATCGCTGAATAGCACCTTTTCCCACATTTCAGTTGCCCACACGATCTGGTTGCGCCTTTGTATGTCAGTCATCAGTGGCTTATTCTGTGCTTTGCAGCCCCAGAGACCAAACTGCAGGCACCGGCGATGAACTGTTGATGAGCTGACATTGACCTCACCCTTGTCTGACCACTCTTAAAGTAGCTGAGGAGAGGTCAACTTGCAATTAGTCAGTGAAATGCGTCATAGTGTGCGGTCCTGGCGTGATGTTGAAGCATGTGGACGACCTGAACGAGGCTTGTCCACCACTGAACCCGTTTCTTTCTTCTTCTGTACAATCTTAACAACAGCGCTCTGACTACAGCCAACTTTCCTGGCTGATGGCTTGAAAATCCTTCCTCACTCATAAAGGATACACGAACACGCTCCTCCAGTGTCAAGGTCAGAGTCATTTTCATGGTCGATCCAGAAAGCGTATGAAATTCAAAAATTCCATGCTTTTTTATAGCTGCACTGTTGGCTAGATATCTGCATTGTAATTGGTTAGTGAAACCAGCCTCCTGATTGGTCAGAAATAACGTATGCATATTGGATAATCTCGATCCAGTTTTGATGCAGGATCCACAAAAATCGCAGTAGCTATCTCCCAGTGTCTGTAAAGTATTTAAATTGGAAGCAAGGAATGCAAAAAAGTCAACTCTAATAGCCAAATGTATCCCTTTTAACGTGGTAGAAAGATGAATATGCTGGGCTAACGCAAAATTTAAAAAAAAAAGTACAAAAAACGCAAAACTTACAAGTGATTCCAGACTTTTGCACACCACTGTACCTGCTGGAACGGGCTCCCAGTGACCATCTGCATGATCACTGACCTGGCCCAATTCAAAAAGGCACTAAAGCACCACCTTTTTCTCCTACACTATGCCCAGGCCAACAGCACGTCCTCACCTGACACAACCCTACAACCTAACCGTAAAATTTGAGAAGAAGCTTGCTGCCGAAGCAAAAAACGCGAAATAAAGATTTTTTCAAGTACATTCATAGCAAAAAACCTGTGAGAGAGTCAGTTGGACCATTAGATGATAGAGGAGTTAAAGGGGCACTAAGAGGCGACAAGGCGATAGCGGAGAGACTGAATAAATTCTTTGCTTCGGTCTTTACTGAGGAAGATGTAGGGATGTTACCCATGACTGAAGTGGTATTTAAAGGTGCAGAAGAATTGAAGGAAATATCGATACATCGGGAAGATGTATTACAACAATTAGATAAACTGAAGAGTAGCAAATCAGCTGGGCCGGATGGTATACATCCAAGGGTGTTGAAAGAACTGAAATATGAGATTGCAGACCTGCTATTAGTAATCTGTGAACTATCATTAAAATCATCTCTAATACCTGAAGATTGGAGGATCGCCAATGTAACACCAATTTTTAAAAAGGGTTCCAGGGGTGATCCGGGAAACTACAGACCAGTGAGCCTCACATCAGTACCGGGAAAAATGGTAGAAACCATAATAAAGAATAAAATTACTCAGCATGTAGATAGTCATGGCCTAATGGGAGACAGCCAACATGGCTTTAGACAAAGAAGATCTTGTCTTACTAATCTGTTATGTTTTTTTGAAAGTGTGAATAAACAGGTGGACAAAGGTGAGTCGGTTGATATAGTGTATCTGGACTTTCAGAAAGCCTTTGACAAGGTCCCTCATCAGAGACTTTTGGCAAAACTAAAGAGTCATGTGATAGGAGGCAGTGTACTACTGTGGATCAGGAACGGGTTAAAAGATAGAAAGCAGAGGGTTGGGCTAAATGGCCAATTTTCCCAATGGAGAAAGGTGAATAGTGGTGTACCCCAGGGATCTGTGCTGGGTCTGCTGCTTTTTGACATATTCCTAAATGACCTGGAAAGTGGAATAACGAGTGAGGTTTTCAGATTTGCAGATGACACAAAACTATTTAAAGTTGTTAAAACCCAAGAGGATTGTGGAAAATTGCAAGAGGATCTTGATAAATTGGAAGACTGAGCATCAAAATGGCAGATGAAATTTAATGTGGACAAGTGCAAAGTTATGCACCTAGGGAAGAACAACCCAAACTATGGTTACACGATGCAAGGTTCCACATTAGGAACCACCACCTAGGAAAAAGATTTAGGCGTCATTGTGGATAACATGTTAAAACCCTCGGCCCAGTGTGCAGCGGCAGCCAAGAGAGCAAATAGAATGCTAGGTATCATAAGGAAAGGAATGGAAAATAAAACAAAAGATATTATAATGCCTCTATACCGTTCCATGGTGAGACCGCTCCTTGAATATTGTGTGCAATTCTGGTCGCCGTATCTTAAAAAGGATATAGCGTTATTAGAAAAGGTTCAGAGAAGAGCCACCAAAATGGTAAAGGGGATGGAAGGATACTCCTATGAAGAAAGGCTAAAAAGGTTAGGGCTCTTTAACCTGGAAAAGAGACGGCTGAGGGGAGATATGATAGAAGTCTATAAATTAATGAACGGAGTGGAACGGGTAAACGTAGATCGACTGTTTACATTATCAGAATATAGAAAGACTAGGGGACATGCAATGAAGCTACAGGGTAAACTATTTAAGACTAATAAAAGAAAATATTTTTTCACTTAACGTGTAATCAAACTCTGGAATTTGTTACCGGAGGATGTAGTAAAGGCTGTTAGTGTAGCTGGGTTTAAAAAAGGTTTGGACAAGTTCCTGGAGGAAAGGTCAATAAACCATTATTAAGAAGGGACCCAGGATATCAATGCTTGACCTAGTACAAGCATTGCAGAACCTGTGTCTTTTGGGGAAACTGCTAGGGTACGTATGACCTAGATTGGCCACTTTTGGAAACAGGATACTGGGGTTAATGGACCTTGGTCTGACCCAGTATGGCATATCTTATGTTCTTATGTTCTTAAAAAACTGAGAACCCTGTAAATAAATTACATCCCTGTACATAGCTCCCATGGCAAGCCATGTCGTTACAACTGCATAGCGACTTCCTGCCTAGACTGTAAATAGCCTGTATGACTTCCCGCCTAGACTGTAAATAGCCTGTATATAGTTACCCTTGTTCTGAATCCAAGCTGTACTACCTGTTCGATGTAAGTGCAGAGCAGGCTCTTGCTACTCTGTATAAAATGTTATCTGTAAACCGCACTGATTTTAAAGAGCGCGGTATATAAAAGCTTTAAATTAATTAAATAAATAAATAAGTAGACTGCCGGGCCTTTCCTCTGCACAGTTTGTTTAGTGGTGTTGCCGTTGTCACAGAAATGTGACCCTGTGCCATCAACAGTATCCCATTCTGCTGCTGCCCAGATGGGTGGTTTGTCTTGGTCTGGCACCTCAGCTAAGACCTGTCCATCTTGGGCGACCCTGCCAGTAACTAAACTACCGATATCTTAGCTCTCAGCATCACTGATGCACACAAGCCCTCACAGCACAACGAGCTTCAAACTAAGTGAAGGGTACACTGCTTAGATCATCATTTATGTCTGAATCGCGGTATATCAACCACTTAAATTAACAGAAGATATACACAGGGTGCTCAATTCAACAATCTAGATAGGTGGGGTAATCAGAGGATACAACTGCTTCTCATCCAGCTTATTCATCTACTGAATATGGACCATCACTTGCCTTCTTTACCTTCCCAGAAACTCCAGGCTTCCTCGATCCAGCACAGAATAGATGTTAACTCATCAAAGCAGTCACACATACAACTTGCACACACCATTTTCACTAAAATGTCTTTAGTAAGTAAGACTGTCGTGCGCTCTTGCCACAGCAAGAGAAAATAAAATTTTTCCTCCTTGGAGCCTTCATCCACAGCCATCTGTTCTATCACCCAGGCTATTTTCTCAGCATACTTTAGACTTAGTTAGTAGTGCTTTATCTGCAGTCTTCCAATGCTTGAGGGGGTTTCACCGAACTTCAGTGTCCTCTGGAAAATGCATGTCAAGAAACGTATGATCTTCCAAGGCTATACCAAAGATAGCTACTTTGCACTTCCAAATTATTTTTAGGCCAGCAGGAAATATCATAGATTGAACAATATTGTGAGCATATAATCTCTTCTTGACCTCCCAATAAGCTTAACGTTCTATTTCAACAAAGCTAGGAAAAATAGAATTATAACGTTCTTAAACATGATTTTTTTTTCTTTTTGGGCCGTGTGTAACAACATTTCTCTGAAAATTGAATAATTTAATTAATATAGTCTGTGGCCTGTTAGCCACCTCAGTCCATCAACTAGGTACTCTGTTCTCTTGATGACCAAATCTACTGGAAGAAGAGGATCCTAGAAGGCTCTCTTGATAGCTTTTCCACCAAATCCTCCATAGCCTCCATCTCTGATCCCTCTAGCACACCCACTTTGCAGATATTACACCTCCTTGAGCAATTTTCAAGGTCATTTAACTTAAACAGAACCAATTTAAGAGTCTTCTGGCATTTTCCATATTCTTGGTTGATACTACCAAACTCATCTTGCACATGCAAGATTCGCTGCTCTGCAGCTTCAGTTCTCCATACCACACTCTGGAACTCTTGGTTGAGCTCAGCCTACCAGTCTTAGTTTCCAGCCTGAATTTCTGCCATTACTGAGTCCAGTTAATACTGCTTAATTGTTATGGCTTGGAGAACATCTTGTCGAAGACCGGGAACATTCTGAAAATGAGTCTGCTAACCTTACAGCTCCATCTTGCTGTGATAAACACTCTGCCATGTTTTCTGTCATGTAACTTTATTAGACTGGTTGTAGCCATTCCATGCACATTCCTTCTCCCTTTGTTGAAACTAAGAGTGGTCATAATTATACTGATTGGAAAGCTAATCAAGCCCAAACATTGCGTTTTAATGGAAAAATATGAACTGAGGGCCCAGAAGCTCCAAGACTCACAAACTCTTCAGCAGGCAGTCATATTTTTAAAGATAAAATTCAGGAGATGAAAGAAATCTTTAGACTGTCTTTCTAATATATTTAGAGGGACTATCTTCTTTCATTAAACTAGAATTACGTGGACTGTTCGACAAGGATGTTATAATGGTTGATTACCTCTTTAAGTGATGTTATTTCTAAATTTGTCTTATTTTCTATTTTATTGTTTGTTGCTATTCTTATGATGTTTATGAAGTATACTACTCTGTTTTGAGCTGTATTTACTGGACAAGTGCTAGAAATCTCAAAAATAAATAAGATAAATAAAAGTAATTGCAAACTATGCAGGCATTTTTCATATGCATGTACTTATCAGTGTGTTCTCTTTGAAAATTAGCAAGTGTAGGTTATCTTCATTAAAAGCATCCACCTGCTGTATTTTGCACCTGCTACAGTATTTGTGTGGGTGATCGAGAGGCAGCAAAATAGCACCCATATGTTTTGAAAGTTAAATGTATACAGAGTGTTTTCCTTCCCCAATCTAAATGCCCACAGGAGTGCTTTTTTATTGTAACTAAAAGTAGTTATGTAAAGGAACCACACATTCTTAAAGAGGCATTTGAACAGGGCATTTACTCAGGTAAATAACTTTTGAAAATAATTTTCCTTTTCGGATATTAGTATGGATCTTAGCTACATCTTGCAAATATTTGTTTTAAATGTATTTTGATGTTCTGTTTCTTTCAAAGGATCAAAGCAGGGAAAGAAAAAGCGAGTTTTAAAAGATAGTGCTGGTATGTTTGCTGCTGCTGAAGAGGTAAGAATATTCATTATATAAACATGTATAGTCCCCACCTATTCCCTTTCCACACACCTTGCCTTTCTCTCTGCCCATCAAGGCTCTTTCCTCTAAGGGAAAGGAAGAGCCAAGTATAGGACAAAGGGTTGTGGGTTATTATAAGAGAGGTTATATATAAGAAATTAAATATTCACAGACTTACGTTCTTAAAACATTACCTTACAATACATCAGATAGTACAAATTGGCCTCCCACCCCCTAATCCACGTGCTCAACCTAAAACCCTTCGAAGGCCTACTTTAAATTTTTAATCCACATTCTGCAGCCGGGTTAATTTTTGCATATTTCAGGAAAATTGTACCCGTCTTATTCAATATGTTCTAATAGTGATTTTCCTTCTGCTATGGTCATGTATTATATACCATTTGATAGGAATATTTAGTCAGAATTTTGGATCCCGAGAGTTTTGGGCTCGGCCTGGAAAGGGTTAATAGTAATGTTAGCCAGTGGAACTGCCCTATTAAGTATGTTTCACAGTTCTCTGTCAGTGGCACTGCTCTATACCCTCCCCTGAGGAAACCTCGTAGGTTGTTGGTTCCAGGCCAGCTGTTAAGTCATCGCTGAGCACAGTACCATTCTAATTCAGTCCAAACACAAAGCTGTCTTTAATACTGCAAATACAGGGGATCACAGGCAAGGGCAGTAAATCCTCCCAAACACACCATACCTGCTTCTAAGACAGTTTGGAAAGTATTCAAAAGGATATGCATGCCTGTATCTGAAAAGTATGTGCTTTCTAATCAGTTAAGGTCATCAAAATCCTGCATTTTGGGCATGCTTCAGTGCCAATCGTCTGATTTCTATTAACAGATTTACTCATTTCTTGATCTCCTCTATAACTTTGTGGCCATACATTCCTTTCCACGCTCTTCTAAGAATGGTGCTTGACCGAATGAAGAGGATACCATTGAGCAAGGATTTCAGCTGGACCAAATCTATATTGTCGCAGTAGTTTTTGTCTGTCCATTGGCACCCAAATGGACTAGGACAATGGCAGAACAATGGCTCTTCAAACAGAGTTGGCATTACTTGGCCCCATGTCATCCCTCTGTTGTTCATATAGTGGATTCTTCTTGCTATACTTGACACCAGTACTCTCTCTATGGAGCCTGCTTGCCTGCTTCCTTGCCTAGGACATGTAAAATGCCCACAAATGCATTCATTCTTTACTTGGCCTGAATATGAAAAGAATTAGTATACATTTGACACTATAAGCCACTGTACTAAAGTGCTTCTAAAGTGCCCCCCCCCCCAAACACCCTCCTCCTGGAGGTGATTTCTCCCAGTGAGTTAGTTTTGCACATACCATGACAGTAATAAACCTTTCTCCAGGACCAAGCAGGAAGTCAGTCCTCACATATGGGTGTCATAGGCGCCGATGAAGCCCCAGCGGAGCATTTCCCCAGCTTTCTATGAAAGCCTTTGGGAATGCAGGCACGCATGCGCGGTTCCCTTCCCGCCTAAAGGTGCCATCTTACCTCAGTCTCTTTTTTTTCTGAGAAGCCCACCGGACGTGTGTCCTGTTCTCCCGGTTAAAAGTAGATTTATTTTCGCGATTATCACTATTTTTTCTCCCGGTTCGATGCCGGTTCCCCTCCCGCCGGGTTCGGTACACCGGTATCGAGCCCAATTCTTCTTTTTCGGTTTTTGCCCTTCGTGGCTGGCGTTCGCGCCCTTTTTTCCATTTTTCCCTGGAAGGCCGGTCCTTGGACCTCGCAGGGACGCTTTTTTCCCCGATGGCTTCCAGTGGTTTTAAAAAGTGTGATCGGTGTAAGAAATTAATGTCTCTCACCGACACACACGACTGCTGCCTTCGGTGCCTCGGCCCCGATCACGACCCTAAGTCGTGCGGGCCATGTGGGAAGATGTCTTCCAAGGCACTCCGAAGTCGACAGCAGCAAAAAGAAAGGCTTTTCTCGGACTCAGCCTCCGGCTGGGCCCGGACCTCGTCTGAGGCCTCGACATCTCGGGATTCCGATCCCGAGCGCCGTCGAAGCTCCTCGGACAGGTCTAAGACCCCCGACCGTCGCCCCGGGCCCGTGGAACAAGAGAAGCCTGCCAAAGTTCCTTGCGTGGAGCCGGAGTCTGCTGGACACATAAGCCCCGTAGTCCTCGAGGACTCTCCTCCCAGAGAGCCGACGTCCGAGTCGGTGGCTGCTGTGTCTCCCGAGCTGAGTCTCAGGATGACAGCCTTGGAGAGCAGACTGTCTGCCTTCATGGAGCAGCAGCAGGCACTGATGGCCAGCCTGTCTGGCGCATCTGCCCCGACCACCGGGACATCGACTTCGAAGTCGACCCCGGAGACCGAGCCGATACTCGAGTCCATCATGGCTCGAAGTCGACCTCGGTCGCGGTCTCCCTCGACCTCCTGTTTGGGACCGAGGGCGTCGGCTTCGACGTCGGGGCGGGTGCTCCAGGGCCCCGCGGGGTCGGACCCTGACTCCTCCTCGGACAAGTCCGCCTGGGAGACGGAGGATGAGGAGTCTCCCGATACGTTCAAGACTCGGTGCGTCCCGTCGGACTCACCGCAGTCTGAGCCCCGGAGTAGATCCCTTCCGGAGGATACTCGGTTCTCAGAGTTCGTCCGGGATATGGCCACTGCCTTGGCTATTCTGGCGGACCCCGAGGAAGAGCCTCGAGCTGAGGAGCTCGAGGCGCTGCAGTATGACTCTCCTCCGAAGGAGGCCTTTACTGTCCCGGTTCCTCCGATGCTGGAACGGCTCCTCTTCCGTATGTGGGAGGCACCGGCCTCGGCGCCGGTACTAAGCAAGCGAGTCGACTCGATCTATCGACTCAGAAAGAGCCCTGGTTTTCAGAAGGCACAGCTACCACACCATTCTATGGTTGTGGAATCGGCCATGCATCATCTGAAGAGCCAGAAGATGCACTCCACGTTGCCCCCTGGCAGGGAGGCCCGAAACCTCAATGGCATCGGTAGAAAGTGCTTCCAGGGCTCGATGCTTGCTTGCCGTGTCCAGTAGTACCAGCTGTACATGGGCATGTACTTGTGGGACCTGGCCAAGGAGTTGGCCGGGTTCTCTGCTGGACTCTCCGGGGAACCCTTGCAGAGATTTAAGTCCTTGTACTTGGGGATTCGGGACTGCTCGAAGTTCATGTCCCGCGCTGCCTACGATGGCTTCGGCCCGAGTTGCGGCAGCCGGCATCGCGGCTCGACGCCAGGCATGGCTGCAGTCATCGGACCTCGAGCCATGGGTTCAGGACAAGTTGGTCGATGTCCCTTGCCGAGGTGAGAACCTTTTTGGCAAGCCCATGACCGAGAAGGCCGCTCAGCTCGAAACAGAGCACCTTACACGGACAAGGCTGTCTAGGAAGACCTCTGCCCCTTCTCATAAAATGAAGGGCCCGGGTAAAAAGCCCTTTTACCCGAGGAAGGGCACTGCCTACAAACAGTACCCTCAATATCAGGCTACCCAAGCTGCACCCCAGGGTCAGCAAGCCAAGGGGCAGGGTAATGGGCCCCATAGGCAGAGGACCCCCAAGCCTCCGGCCCTGCTCCCACTCAGCAGAGTGTGGGTTTTTGACTCCTTGAGCGTAGCCTCTCCATCCCTGCTATCCCAACCCTGCACAGGAGGTCGCCTCGCCCTCTTTGCCCACCAGTGGCCCCTCATCACCGGGGACAGTTGGGTGTTGGACATAGTCCACAGGGGCTATGCACTGTATTTTCACCAACTGCCTCCTCCATACTTTCCAGGGGAGCCTCCAAGGCCTCCCCTGCACACAGACCTTCTCCTTCAAGAGCTTCAAGGTCTGTTGGTGGACAGGGCGGTGGAGCCTGTGACTCCCCACTTGCAAGGTCACGGATTCTACTCCAGGTATTTCCTGGTGCCCAAAAGAACCGGTGGCCTTCGACCCATTCTGGATCTCAGGAACCTCAGCAAGTTCCTAGAGAAAGAAAAGTTCAAGATGCTTACTCTTGGAACACTTCTGCCCTACCTCCAGCAGGGAGATTGGCTATGCTCCTTAGATCTAAAGGATGCGTATACCCACATCCTCATTCATCCAGACCACAGAAAGTACCTCAGATTCATTGTGGGAGGAAACCGTTATCAGTACAGAGTACTGCCTTTTGGCCTCACCTCTGCTCCCAGGGTCTTTACCAAATGCCTGGCAGTGGTAGCGGCCTGCCTGAGAAATCGGGGAATCTTTGTCTTCCCCTATCTGGACGACTGGCTCATCCGGGGTCAGACGTGCCCGGAGGCCAGACAAGCCATCCTCAGAACTATTGCTCTTCTTCAAAGCCTGGGGTTTGTAATAAACTTCGCAAAGTCCACTTTGCTCCCCTCCCAGAACTTGGAGTTTATAGGAGCAAGGTTGGACTCCCTGCTGGCAAAGGCTTTCTTGCCAGCAGACAGAGCCCAAAGACTGATAAACATAGCAAACCAGTTTCTCAGCAGGTCACTGGTCTCCGCCAGACTCTGCCTGAGGCTGCTTGGCCACATGGCTTCGACAGTGCATGTGACCCCCAATGCCAGGCTCCATATGAGGCCTGCACAGTGGTGCCTTCGGACTCAGTGGTCACAAGCCACAGGCAGCCTCAGAGACAGGTTAAGGGTGTCCAGACAATTTCTGAACTCCCTCAACTGGTGGCTGCACCCACCCAATCTCCTAAAGGGGGTACCTTTTCAGATTCCTGGGTACACGGTGGTACTGACCACAGACGCCTCCCTGCAGGGCTGGGGAGCTCATTGTCTAGGCAAGTGCACCCAGGGCCTGTGGTCTCCTTGGGAAGCTGCACAGCAGATCAATCTCCTCGAACTCAGAGCTATTCGATTTGCACTCAAAGCTTTCTCTCCTACCCTGGCTCATCAATCTGTCCGGGTTCAGACAGACAACCAAGTAGCCATGTTTTATGTGAACAAACAGGGCGGGACTGGGTCCAGAATCCTTTGTCGAGTGGCTCAGGACCTTTGTTCATTTGCCCTCCAGCACAACATGCTCCTCAAGGCTGTGTACCTTCCAGGCCAGGACAACTATCTGGCCGACAGATTAAGCAGAATTCTGCAGCCCCACGAGTGGCAGCTGCATCCTTCAGTAGTTCAGACGATCTTCCTAAAATGGGGTCTCCCTTTGGTAGATCTCTTTGCCAGTCCAGTGAACAAGCAACTGCCACAGTTCTGCTCCAGGCAACTGCATCCTCTGAGAATAGCAGCGGATGCTTTTCTGATTCCATGGTCTCAGGGCCTCCTGTATGCGTTTCCTCCCACGTGCTTGGTGGCCCGAACTCTCTTCAAAATTCTTCAGGACAAGGCCTCGGTCCTGCTGGTGGCTCCCAGGTGGCCAAGACAGCCTTGGTTTCCTCTTCTGCTTCAACTGGCGGTGGATCCCCCACTGCCTCTGGGGTTGCAACCCGACCTTCTCTCACAGGAGCAGGGTTCCCTTATGCACCCCAATCTCAAAGCTCTCAATTTGATGGGCTGGAGGCTGCAAGGGTAGTTTTGGCTCCCTGGGGCCTACCTCAGGAAGTTGAGGAGGTTGTCCTAGCCTCTAGAAAACAGTCCACTAGGAAAACCTATGCTCTCAAATGGAGAAGGTTTTCTGTGTGGTGTCAGCTACATATAGAGGATCCTTTCTCCTGTACTGTGCCAGTAGTGCTTCAGTATTTACTGCACTTATCAAATCAGGGACTTAAGTCCAATTCTGTTCGGGTCCACCTCTCAGCTCTAGCAGCTCACCACTCATTGGTGGAGGGACATTCTCTGTCAGGTCACCCTTTGGTGTCCCGCTTTCTCAGGGGCTTGCTTTTGCTCAAGCCTCCAATCCATCCTCCTGCCCCTGAGTGGGAGTTGAATGTGGTCTTGCAGCAACTGACTCGCCCACCTTTTGAGCCGATGGCTACTTGTCCACTACGCTTCCTATCCTGGAAGACACTTTTCCTGATAGCCCTAACCTCGGCTAGGCGAGTGAGTGAGCTTCAGGCCCTGGTCTGTGATAGGCCTTACACCAGGATTTATAGGAACAGGGTAGTCCTTAGGACTCACCCAAAGTTCCTTCCAAAGGTTGTCTCCTCTTTCCACCTCAATCAGGAGGTGGTTCTTCCAACATTCTTCCCTAGGCCTCATGCAAGCCAGGCTGAAGCAGTTCTGCATACCCTGGACTGTAGGAGGGCCTTATCCTTCTACCTTGACCGTACGCAGGGGCATAGAAGGGCTACTCAGCTCTTCGTATCCTTTGACCCCAATAAGTTGGGGTTGGCTGTGTCCAAGCGTACGTTGTCCATCTGGGTGGCTGACTGTATCACCTGGGCTTACAAGGCGGCTGACCTTCCTTTGCAGGGTAGGGTCACGGCCCATCGTGTCAGGGCAATGGCTGCCTCTGTGGCTCATCTCCGCTCTGTGCCCTTGGTAGACATCTGCAGGGCTGCAACTTGGTCTTCAAGCCAGACTTTTGCGGCCCATTACTGTCTGGAGAGGGAGTCCTGTAGGGACAGTGCTTTTGGCCAGGCAGTACTCCGGAATCTCTTTGAGGTTTAGGCCACTCCTGCCCTCTGTTGGGTTACTGGTGGAGGTTGTGTCCTTGAAAAGCCTTTCTTTGCTGCTGAGACTAGAGGGAGTACTCTTGTTCAGCCTGGGTTCCTCGGTAGCCCAGAGCTAGGGAGTCACCCATATGTGAGGACTGACTTCCTGCTTGGTCCTGGAGAAAGAGTAGTTACTCACCTGTAACAGGTGTTCTCCAGGAGCAGCAGGAATCAGTCCTCACAACCCTCCCTCCTCCCCACCCTCCCTCCTCCCCTTGGAGTTGCAGTTGTACATAGTTTATTTTTTCATTTTTGTGTGCTGTTCTTAGCTATGTCATTTGACTGAGGTAAGATGGCACCTTTAGGCGGGAAGGGAACCGGGCATGCGTGCCTGCATTCCCAAAGGCTTTCATAGAAAGCTGGGGAAATGCTCCGCTGGGGCTTCATCGGCGCCGAAGACACCCATATGTGAGGACTGATTCCTGCTGCTCCTGGAGAACATCTGTTACAGGTGAGTAACTACTCTCACTCCTCCTACACCAGGGCATGTGGAGTATGATCTCGGTTTCTCAAATGTACTGCTAACACTGGCCTTAGTACTTACATCATGCTAAAGAGAGCTTCCTTCTGGAGTTCATAGGATGCAGCAAATATAGGCAAATTGTCAAGATGTGATTCAAAATTTCTCTTATTCAGGTCTATGCTCTCGAGAAGATGGGAATTTTTTTATCTCCAGGAACAAGCAGGAATGAGTCTTCACATATGGGTATCGTCGGTACCGACGGAGCCTGCGCGGGAACGCTCCCCAGCGTCCAGTAAGAAAGCTTTTGGGAGCATCCCACAGCGCCTGCGCGCTGCCTTCCCGCCTTTCCCAACCGCCTCTCTCCAGTTCTTCTTTTCCGCGGAGCCAGCAGGTCGTGTTTCTGTCACCGCAGAAGAAGTTCTTTATTTTTCTGTGTCGCGTCTGCCTTCTTCGACGTCAGACCGGTACCGCCAGTCTTTTCTTTTCTTCTTACAAAAAACAAACAAAAAACTTTTCTTTCTTCAACTGTGCATTTTTGGTTTGGGCCTTAGGCCTGAACATTTTTTCTCCTCATGGAGAAGCCCGCTTCCGGGTTTAAAAAGTGCACGAAGTGTGGCGGTACTATTTCTGTCACCGACACCCATGATTGGTGTCTAAAATGTTTGGGTCCTGACCATTCCATCACGGATTGTGTGTCCTGTCCCATGATGTCTAAAAGAGATCGGCAGAACCGAGCAGCCAAGCTCAGTACCCTGTTTCCCTCTGATGCAGCCTCGGTGGCATCGACGTCTTCCAGGACTGCTTCTTCCTCCCATGGATCTCAGGTAACCAAACATAAATATAGCCGGTCCTCGAAGGGCATATCGCCCTCTAAGCATCGAGATGCCTCCGGGCTTGTCCTCGAGGATTCCGCTCCGGCAAAATTTATTTATTTATTTATTTAGCAAACATTTATATACTGCTACTTCCAGCGATCAGCAGCGGTGTGATTACATAAGGAGAACATAAGGAGGACTGTCAATCAGCACAGTAAAATTTAGGTGTGAACAGGTTGATCAAGAGGGTAGGCAAAACACACAAGGGGGATTGTTTAGTATATGGGTACTAATTACATATATACATATATACATTATACATAAATGAGCAGGTGTACATAAATATGTCCTGGACTTAAACCCCTTGGGTTAAATCAATTTATAATGACTCTGAAAAAGATGAGTCTTGAGGTTTTTCCTGAAGACTGTTATGTCTTTGCAATCACGTAACTCTGGCGGCAGATGATTCCAGAGTGTAGGTGCTGTGTATGAGAACGCTCTATTACTAGTATTGGTTTTAACAGTTCGTATATCAGCTGGAATGAGGAGGGTGTTGGAGTTGAAGGTTCTTCTGCTTCTGTTGGGTGGTTGTGAGCATATCAGGGTGGAGAGGAAGGATGGAGCAATGTTATGTAGGAGCTTGAAAGAGGTCATGAGTGTTTTGTATTTTATACGAGCCGCGATGGGGAGCCAGTGGAGCTCAATCAATACCGGGGTGATATAATCGGCAAAGCCTTTTTTCGTGATGACCCTTGCGGCTACATTTTGCGCCATTTGCAGAATATTCAGTGTTTTCTTTGGGAGACCCTGCAGGATGGCGTTGCAGTAGTCGAAATGTGGCATGATGAGTGCCTGGGCAATGGTCCTGAAGTCCTGAGGTTCGATTATGCTCCTTAGTGGTTGAAGGACTCTAAGCTTGTGGAATACGGCTTTGTTTGTTTTGCGGAGGTGTTTCTCCATTTTTAGATTACTTTCAAACGTTACTCCCAGATATTTTTTCCTCCTTCGTTTGGTAAGTATTGTTACATAAGGTGATTGTTGTGGGGGGATCGAAGTTTGGCTTTCTGGAGATGTACATTACCTCTGTTTTTTTGTGATTGATCGTCATGTTACTTTGGTGTAACCAGGTTTGCATCTCACTTAGGCACTCTTCTAGTTGGGTGTAGTTTGGGTTGGCTGTGTCAAGCTGAGTGTACAGCATAATATCGTCTGCATAGACGTGGTATTTGATATTATGGTGTTGGAAGATTTTGCAAAGTGGTTGCATATAAATATCTAACAGGAGTGCTGAGAGAGCTGAACCCTGTGGTATACCCTGAGTTTGCGTGAATGCTTTAGCCTTTTCTCCGTTGAACTGGACCTGTTGCATTCTGTTTGATATGTACGAGGAGAAGTTCCGGCTTCCAAAGCATTGTCTATGGGGTCACAGGTTGACATCGATGGCTCGGCCTCGACTGATCACCTGTTGCCGTGTTCTGGGGTACCGGTGGCCTCCACCGGTACCGACTTCCAGACTCTGGTGGCGTCGATGGATCAGAAGATTCTGTCCATGCAGCGCACCCTAAAGGCGTTTATGCAGGCTTTGACGCCTCCGGTACCGCAACAATCTCCGTTGTTGCTACCGGCATCGGCATCGTTCCCGGTGCCGGTACCAATTGCATCAACATCGGCCTCGGTGTCGACTGCAACGGTACCCTGTCCTATGATGCCCATCAGTACCGAACCGGTACCACTTACTCCCAATGTCGATCCCACTCGGTACGCGTATCGGGCTTTACAGGAGCATCCAGACAGGCGATACTTCGATTCCTCCGAAGACTCTGATGAGTCGGAGGTTTCTGTCGAGGCACCGGTACTTCTTCCTCAGGAGTCTGATTCTCCAAAACGAAGAATGTCTCCTCCAGAAGACTTGTCTTTTCAAAACTGAATTAGGGAAGTGGCTAGGGGCCTCTCCATTACAGTGGCCCCTGAGTCAGAGCCTAGAGCCAAGCAATTAAATATTTTGCAATATCCTAAGGCTCCTAAAGAAGCACCTACTTTACTTATTCATGAGATTCTCTATGATCTCATGTTGAGCATGTGGGAGACTCCTCTTACCATCTCTCCTCATTCTCATAGATTAGACACCATGTACCATGTCCCTCCTTGTCCTGGCTTTCATAAGTCTCAGCTTCCTCACCACTCTATTGTGGTAGAGTCTGCCATGAGGAAAATAAAGAGTGCAAAGAGACACTCATCTAATCCTCCAGGACGTGAATGCAGGACCCTTGATGCTTTTGGCCGAAGGGTTTTCCAAGCCAATATGCTTGCTGCCAGAATCAACTCCTATAGTCTCTATATGGGGATGTTTCTAAAAGAAGTCACATATCATCTGCAGACTTTAGCCCCTTTTATTTCAGAAGATAAAAGGCAGGAATTTCTCACTTGGCTTAAACATGCCCAAGATGTTTCCAAATTTTCCAACCGTGCAGCCTTTGACTCTTTTGAGTGTGTAAGCAGAGCCTCGGCTATTGCCATAGGTGCATGCAGAATTGCTTGGTTACAAGCCTCTGATTTGGAACTCTGGGTCCAAGATGAACTGGGAAATCTTCCTTGTACAGGTGAAAACCTTTTTGGCAGGGATTGGAAAGCAAAGGCCACTCAGATGGATGCTGAAAACTCTGCTTTGGATCGACTTTCAAAGTCTACCTCTGCTCCTGCTAAGAAAAGATTGTTCAAAAAGACACCTTTTTCTAAAAAAGGAAGATACTATCCTGCTTATGGTCAGCAGGCATCTTCTGCAGGTCGTTTTGCTACAAAGCATCAGCAACCCCCTAAACAGGCCAAGGCAAAGGCTGCCGGGCTCCCACGGCCCAGCAGCCTCAGCCTCCTCAGGGCCTTTGACTTGCAACTAGAGAACTTAGCCTTTCTGGCTCTGGAAGAACCAGAGCCCCTCACCATTCCAGGAAGGTTAGCTCACTTTGCTCCCAGATGGGAGCAAATCACAGCAGAGCAATGGACCCTCTCCATTATAAGGGAAGGGTACAAGCTTCATTTCTTAAACCTTCCTCCCCACACCATGGTGAAACAGTTCAATTCTCCAACATCTCTCCTCAACCTTCTGGGTCAGGAGATTGCTACCCTTCTTGCCCAAGGGGCAATAGAAGAAGTACCCCTTCTTCAACAGGGCTCAGGGTTCTACTCCCCTTATTTTCTTATTCCAAAGAAAACAGGGGGCTACAGACCCATATTAGATCTCAGAGAATTGAACAAGTTTCTATTCACAGAGAAATTCAAGATGATTTCTCTCGGTACTCTGCTGCCATACCTTCAGAGTCAGGACTGGCTTTGTTCTCTAGATCTCAAGGATGCGTACACCCATGTCCTCATCCATCCAACACACAGAAGGTTCCTTCAGTTCCTTTTTCAAGGAAAGCACTACCAATACAGGGTGCTTCTTTCGGTCTGGCCTCTGCACCAAGGGTGTTCACGAAATGCATGGCAGTAGTAGCTGCATTTCTATGCACTCTAGGAATATTCGTTTTCCCATATCTGGACGACTGGCTCATTCGAGCTCCATCCCAGTCAGAGGCCCAGATTTGTCTAACCTGCACAATGCGTGTCCTTCAGTATTTGGGACTGGTAATAAATATCCAAAAATCCCATCTCACCCCTACTCAGTCTCTGGAGTTTATAGGGGCCTTGCTGGATACCACAACTGCAAGGGCTTATCTTCCTCAGGCCCGTTGCCTACGCTTGGTGCAGTTAGCCTCCCAGATATAGTTAAAGTCCCATTTAACTGCTCGAGAAATGTTACAACTATTAGGCCACGTGGCATCCACCGTGCATGTGGTTCCATATGCTCGCCTTCACATGAGGGCAGCTCAATGGACTTTGTCCACCCAATGGACTCAGGCATCAGGTTGCCTGTCAGACAAAATAGCAAACTCCAGTCGCCTATTTTTTTCTCTCCAATGGTGGAAGTCCCCTCCAAATCTGTTGCTGGGGTCCCCTTTTCAGCAGTCGCTACCCCAAGCAACTCTGACAACAGATGCTTCTCCAATGGGTTGGGGAGCTCATCTGCAGGATCTCTCCACCCAGGGCATCTGGTCTCCACAGGAGACTTCTCTGCATATCAATCTCTTGGAACTCAGAGCAATATTCTTAGCTCTCAGAGTGTTTCATTCCCTGCTCAGCTACAGGACAGTCCTCATCCATACGGACAACCAAGTAGCCATGTTCTATGTAAACAAGCAGGGCAGGACTGGCTCTCTGTCGCTTTGCAACGAAGCTTTGCGACTGTGGGCCTTCGCCAGAGAGCATCACATCCATCTTCTGGCAGTATATCTTCCAGGCATTCAAAACTCTTGGACGGACAGACTCAGTCGAGTTCTGCTCCCACACGAGTGGTCCCTCCACATGAACCAGGTAGCCAGGATTTTTCGAATTTGGGGAACCCCGGACATAGACCTCTTTGCAAGTCCATGGAATGCCAAACTTCCCCGGTTCTTTTCCAGAATTCCATGTCAGGGAGTTCAGGCCAAGGATGCCTTCCTCCTTCACTGGGGTCAGGACTTCCTTTATGCCTTTCCACCAATTCCCCTAATTCCCAAAACACTATTCAAGCTTCAGAGAGATCGAGGGACCATGATCCTCATAGCACCACATTGGCCACGCCAAGTGTGGTACCCTCTACTTCTGCATCTCTCTCAAGCTCCTTCCCTGGACTTGGGCTCTGCGCCAGACCTTCTGTCCCAGGAAGAGGGAATGTTGTGGCACCCAAACCCCCAGTCGCTCCATCTCAGGGCTTGGTTGCTGAGGGCCTAGACCTTCAAGATTTTCATCTCTCTCAGCAAGTTAGAGATGTCATTCATGCCTCTAGAAAGCCTTCTACTAGACGTTCCTATGCTTTCAAATGGAAAAGATTTACCATTTGGTGTTCAGAGAAGGGTCTAAACCCTCTTGCAATACCTCTGAATTCTCTATTAGAGTATCTCCTGCATCTATCCCATGCAGGCCTGAAAACGAATTCAGTAAGAGTCCATTTGAGTGCTACTGCAGCGTCCCTCAAGCCTTTTAATGGACAACCTATTTCCTCTCACCCTCTTATAGCAAGATTCATGAGAGGCCTTCTTTTAACTAAACCTCCCATTAGACCACCTCCAGTGGCATGAGACTTAAACCTGGTTCTTGGCCAGCTTATGAAGCCACCCTTTGAACCTTTAGCCACCACCTCCTTGAAATTTCTTTCTTGGAAAGTTGTTTTTCTCATTGCAGTCACCTCAGGACGCCGCATCAGTGAGTTGCAAGCTTTGGTGGCTAATCCACCTTATACAAGTTTCCATCATGATAAGGTAGTCCTCAGGACCAATCCACACTTTATGCCTAAAGTGGTCTCGCCTTTTCATCTGAACCAAGAGGTATATTTACCTGTCTTTTTTCCAGGACCTCATGCATCAAATGCAAAGAGGAATCTTCATACCTTGGATTGTAAGAGAGCTCTCGCTTTTTACTTACAAAGAACACAGCAACATAGAAAGTCTTCTCAACTCTTTGTTGCTTTTGATCCTTCTCATTTAGGACTTCCAGTCTCTAAGAGAACACTGTCCAACTGGATTGCTCAGTGTATTTCTTTCGCCTACCAGAGTAGGAACATTTCTCTGGAGGGCCATGTCACAGCTCACAATGTGAGAGCCATGGCAGCTTCAATGGCTCATCTAAACTCTCTGTCCATCGACCAAATCTGTCGAGCGGCCACCTGGGCCTCAGTTCATACCTTCACAGCCCATTACTGTTTGGACAAGGACTCCCGCCAGGATGCCTCGTTTGGTCAGGCTGTCCTCAAACACCTGTTCCATTCCTAATCAACTCCTACCCACCTACCCTGGTCGGACGCCAGAGATCCATGGGGGGAGGTAGTGTCCTTTTCAAGGACACACAACCTGGGGTTTCTCCCTGGCATCTGCAGCTAGGGAGTCCCCATATGTGAAGACTCATTCCTGCTTGTTCCTGGAGATAGCACAGTTACTTACCTGTAACAGGTGATCTCTGGGAACAGCAGGAATAAGTCTTCACAACCCACCCACCTCCCCTAGGAGTTGTATCTCTCTATCTATCTATCTTTCCTTTCCTCTCTCTCTCTTTGTCTCAGCTTTAAAACTCAAACTGGAGAGAGGCGGTTGGGAAAGGCGGGAAGGCAGCGCGCAGGCGCTGTGGGATGCTCCCAAAAGCTTTCTTACTGGACGCTGGGGAGCGTTCCCGCGCAGGCGCCGTCGGTACCGACGATACCCATATGTTAAGACTTATTCCTGCTGTTCCCAGAGATCACCTGTTACAGGTAAGTAACTGTGCTTTCTTGGTCTCTGACTAACTGCATTTCTTGATACTTGAGGATTTTCTCCCTCTCCACACGATTCACAGAATAATCGCTTGGAACCAACACCTCTATCATCAATGCTGTTGTGGTGTTTTTCTTCTTTACCATTATGGTGGAATTTTACTTGCTGATAATTTCCTTTCCTTGAGTCCTGATAGACCAGGCCTGAAGTGGATTATCTCCCCCTGCCAGCATATGATGGAGGCAGAGAAAACACCAGAACTGCTGTGACATCCTCACTGGCATAAATACTGGTGTACCTAGTGGCACACTCCAGTATTTTCATAACAAAGCAAATGGTAAACCCTGTTGAATCCTTAGAAGAGCCCCCAGATCAAGACAGTAACCATAAATTAGACGTATGTACAAGACGGTGATGAGGACAGGCCAGTTGGAACTCTGCTGTGGCCGACTGCCCCAAAAATGGCACGAAGTTGAAAGAGTTGGCAGGTCCTGGCACTCTTCAGGGCTGCCTCCAGGCAGCTGCACTCCTTCAAAACCAGCTGCTGCAGCTTCAGTGGAAAGGATGGGATCAGACTGTGATTGACTGGACTGGCTCTCTGCTGAGTCAGGAATATGAAGCTCCACAACAATCTGAGCAATCAGGGCTGGGATCTCCTCTCTCCAGAGCAGCCAAACTACCCGGTCACAGTCATCTTCAGTAGGGGACACCACCTCCTCCTCATGACTAGAGATGCTTGTGGAATCGTCGAGAAACCCCTGATCTGTTTTATCAGACTGCATCCTCCAGAGCCAGGCCAAGGCCTTTGAAGGTGCCTGCCTCCACAAACACTGTCCCCAGAGAGGGGGCGCTTGTGCCGTGCCCTGCCCCGCCTTCACAGGCATAGCATGTGGCAAATATCCAGGGCTCCCCTTACTTACCTTGCCCTCCTTTCCAAAGAACCCAAGCATTCTGTAAGAGCACAGTGAACTCAGCTGCAGATGGCTCCAAAACGGGGAGAACTACCCCCTGAGGCTGGGGCATTAGAAGAAGCAGAGAAGGGCCATCACCCCCTCCAGGGGTAGTACCAAGACCGCGGTTCCACTCCCGGAACTGATGGAGGCACAGATGCAACAGGAGAAGGCGGCACTTGAGCCAGCAAAGTATGCTGCACAAGCAAATCTCTCAAAGAGCGATGAGAAGACTCCCTAGAATCGGCTACATAGACGGCACAGAGATGGTCCACCAAGAAGCATTACCGCTTGCTGCAGCCAAGGCATCGGGGCAAGGAAGACGGCATTTCCTGATTGTGAGAGGATGCTGATGCCGACTCGATCTCTGATGGGATCATGCGTTTATGCTAATGCAATCATGGGTGTGTGCGACTCTGATGGGAACATGTGCGTGGCCTGCACATGCATCTGTGAAGAGAGGTATGGGAGCTAGGCCTCTAAACGCATCTGACTGGCCTCCCCTGACCCCTTGCAGCCCCTCCATGGAACCCAGCAACCAGCATCTTGCGAACCTCTACCCTCCGTGGGACCCAGCAATCAAGTCCTGGAGGAATTCATGGCTCCTGGCTCCCATTGCAGTTTTTAAAGGAAGGGAGGAGAGGGAACCACCACAGTCAGCCAAGAGCCAGCAGAAAAGTTTAACTAACTTCCTGGAGGGTTTTGTTTTTAGAACAAGAAAAGAAATAGCTATGCTAGCAGTTTTGCCTGGGGCACCCCCACAGATGATCCACCTAATCGAGACTACCACCTGAGGGCTCAACCACTCTTCTTGACTTGGAGGGCCACCACCTAAAATGGAAGGTCTAATACCAGAGAGGTATCTCAAATATGCCCTAGGATCCCTGAAGAACTGAATTCCACTGACAACTGCCCCCAAGATGGCTAAAGATGCTCAAGACCTCAGCTACACTGGAAAATAAGATATGCCATACTGGGTCAGACCAAGGTCCATCAAGCCCCTGTCTTGTTTCCAACAATGGCCAATCTAGGTCACAAGTACCTAGCAGTTTCCCCAAAAGAGACAGATTCCACAATGCTTGTAAGGTGCCCCTAGCTGCATCAGTATTTATGGCAGTGATGATGTCACAGGATTTCTGATGTTTTCTCTGTCTCCATCATCTCCTGGCAGGGGGAGATAACCCACTTGTCTGGGCTGGTCTAGACAGATGTTCTGGAAATTGTTTCCTGCATCCATCACAGCAGGAATGTCCTAAGTGATGATTTATTTATTTATTTGAAACCTTTTTTCTATACCGCCTCTTCCAGAGATCAGGGGTGGTTTACACAAGGATTTTACATGGAAAATTTAAAGAGTATTCAAACGATTAACTATTTACATTGAATTATGTACATGTATTACATGGATTTACTTTAGCCACTGTAAGATTTTGTTTACAATATATTTCTGTTTGCAAAAATACAGCGGGGTGGGAGCAAATTCTAAGTGGGAGGTGGGGTTGAGGGGGTGAGAATAGGAGGTTCATTGTCTGGGGTGGAATCGGGGGCCTAGTGTGTTGATGGGATTTTGGTTGTTATAGTATTCAACGAATAAGAATGTTTTTTAAGTCTTTACGAAACGTCTGAAGATCTTTCATTGTTCTTAATGTGTCTGGGAGGGTGTTCCATTATCATTATAACCTCTCTGTAATTCTCTTAGGGTCATAATCTTGGTGCTTTTCTGGTACAGTAATGCTGTAGTACTTACAAAGTTTCTGGTGGATAAGATGTGCCCCTTGTTATGTTTTTCTGAATAGAAATTTTCTGCCATCAGAACTTTGCAGACAGCTATGAGATGAGTAACCGTTTCTAGCTCTTTCTTACAGAATCTACATATGTCTGTTTTACTAGGTTTTTTTTCTATATATGCTGTGAACCATTTTGTCCATGATCTGCTATCCTGAGCTGCAACTATCAGTCTCTTATCCTTGGGTTTCAGTTCATCTCTGCTTAAACATTCATGTGTCTTGATTTCATCCATGTATGGTTCCTGGAATAACGTTTTGTATTTCCCACTATATTTGTGAATTCATCACTTGTCATCTTCTGATCTATTTCTTTAAAGACTTTTTTCTCTTGTTTTGAAAATTCTGTTGCTTCCTTTCCTATGCATGCAGGTTGATTTTCACTCTGCCTTCTGCTTATCAGAATGTCTGTCCAGGTTTAATGATGGAACTGGATTCTGGTCGCTTACTTTCATACTAGAGCACTTTTTGTGGAGGAGTAGCACTATATGTCAAAAGCAGTATTAAGCCACTGAAATACAGGGGACATGGAGAAAAGAAGCACTGTGGATTATGTTGGAAAGAGGAGATGGCACTATCATCCATACTGGTGTAGTCTACAAGCCTCCAACTCAAACCATCAATGGAAGAAATGGACAGACTCAATCACTGATATTGCAAATATAGCAGTGAAGGGAGAAGTGATCATATTGGGTGACTTTAATCTACCAGACATGGAGTGGAGTATTCCTTCTGTAAATCTGGAAAGAAGTAAAAAGATTGTGGATGCCTTCCAAGCAGCATTGCTCTGGCAAAAGGTGGAACCAACCAGGGAAAGTTTTGGTACTGGATCTGGTACTCGCCAATGGAGATAGTATGTCAAATGTCCGGGTGGATGCTCATGTGAGCAGCAATGATCATCACATGGTGTGGTTTGAGGTAAAAGCCAAGACGGAATCCAATCACAGCAAACTCAAAGTCCTAGACTTCAAAAGCGCTGCCTTCAGTAGAATGGGAAAGTAACTGAAGAAGGAGTTGGCAGGGTGGGAGGAGATGAGGGAAGTGGAATTGCAGTGGGCTAAATTAAACGAAGAAATAAAAGGAGCAACTGATATATATGTAAGGAAAGTAAATAAAACCAAGAGGAAAATGAAACCTATATGGTTCTCCAAAGAAGTAGCTGCACAAATAAAGGCAAAAAACACAGCTTTCACAGGATTCAGAAGATCTCAAAAAGAGGAACAGAAAAGAATACAGGATAAAGCTAAAAGAAACAGAGAAATAAGTATAGCAAAAGCAAAGGTGGAAGAAAAGATGGCTGAAGATGTGAAGTGTGGAGACAAAACTTTTTTCAGGCATATTCGGGAGAAGAGAAAGATCAGAGGTGGAATTGCAAGACTCAAAAGTGCCAAGGACAGATTCATGGAAAGTGACACTGAAAAAGCGAAAAAGCTAAACAAATACTTCTGTTCTGTTTTTACTAAAGAAAATCCTGGAGAAGGACTGTATATGATTGACAAATATACAAATGGGAATGGAGTAGATACCACACCATTCACAGAAGATGATGTTTTTGAACAGTTTGAAAAACTGAAAGTGGACAAGACAATGGGACTGGATGGGAAACATCCCAGGATGCTGAAAGAGCACAAAGAGGTTCTGGCAGGGCCTTTAAAGGATGTTTTTAATAGATCCTTGGAGATGGGAGAGGTTCCACAGGACTGGAGAAGGGCTGATGTGGTACCTCTTCACAGAAGTGATAATAGGGAAGAGGTGACAAACTACAGACCAGTAGCTTTACCTCGGTGGCAGGAAAAGTAATGGAGATACTCCTAGAAAAGTAAACTTTCTAGAAACCAGTGGTTTGCATGATCTGAGGCAACACTGTTTTACCAAAGGACAATCATGCTAAACAAATTTGATTGAGAACTAGATCAGGAACATGCAATGGATATGTTCTACCTAGATGTCAGCAAAGCCTTTGATACTGTTCCTCATAGGAGGCTTATCGATAAATTGAGCAGCCAGGGACTGAATCCTAAGGTGGTGAAATGGATTAGAAATTAGTTGACTGACAAACGACAGAAGGTAGTGGAATTCACTCAAAAGAAAGTAAGGCGAGTAGTGGCGTGCTTCAGGGATCAGTCCTGGAACCGATACTGTTCAATGTATTTATGAGTGATATTACTAAAGGATTAAAGGGAAAAGTTTGCCTTTTTGCAGATGAGACAAAACTTTGCAATAGAGTGAACTCTTCTGAGGGAGTGGACAACATGAGAAAAGATCTACAAAAACTGGAAGAATGGTCTAATGCTTGGCAGTTCAGATTTAATGTGAAGAAGTGTAGAGTCATGCACTTGGGATGCAGAAATCCAAAGGAATTGTATGCAATTGGGGGTGAGAAGTTGGTGGGCATGGACTAGGAGAAGGACCTCAGTGTCTGAGAATCTCAAGGTGTTGAAACAGAGGAATAATCAACAGAAAAGAGGAGGTCTTAATGCCCCTGTATAAGTCATTGGTGAGGCCTTACTTGAAGTATTGTGTTCTGTTTTGGAGACCATATCTCAGAAAGGATATACAATTGTGGTCAACATTATTGGCACCCTTGCATTTTAAGTATATTGTGTACAATATCTTGTGAAATAATTGGAAATATTCCAACTGTATGTTGTCATAATGTAATATGTTCAAAGGTATACAACAAAAAAAAGATGTCTGTAGTAACTTCTGAGAAAAAAAAACAAAATATGACCTGGACAGAAATAATGGAACCCTTCACTAATATTTGGTTGCACAACCCTTGACAGTGATGACAGCCTCCAAATGTTTCTTGTAGCCGTCTATAAATTTCATACATCTGTCTGTTGATAGTTTCTCCCACTCTTCAACTGTGATTTGTTCCAGCTCATGAATGTTTTCAGGATTCCTTATACCAGTGGCAGATTTCAGCTCTTTCCAAAGGTTCTCGATTGGATTGAGATCAAGACTCATTGCTGACCAGTTTAAAAGAGTCCTTTATTTTCCTTTTTAACCATTCTTTTGTACTTTTGGATGTATGTTTGGGTGATTGTCCTGCTGGAGAACCCATGACCACCTACCCAGCCTAGTTTTCTAAAAGTAGGTGGCACATTTCACTCCAAAATACCTTGGTAGTCCTCTGACTTCATGATGCCTTTAATACGTTCCAGCCCTCCAGTTCCTGAGGCAGCAAAATAGTCCCTCAACATTATAGAAACGCCACCATATTTAACTGTAGAAAGGGTGTTTTTTCCTTATAAGCTTCATTTCTTTTCCTGTAAATGTATCGCTGGTCTGCATTGCCAGAGAGCTCAAGTTTGGTTTCATTGTTCCATAGAACATTTTCCCAGAAGAATTGTGGTTTCTCAAGGTAGGTTTGGGCATTGATCAGGCTTGCCTTTTCATGTCTGTCTTTGAGCAGTGAAGTCCTCCTTGGCCTTCGCCCATGAAGTCCTTTTTTGTTTAATGCACGACACATGGTGCAGGTTGAAACCACCACTCCAGATTGTTCCAGGTCAGCCTTAAGCTCTTTGGAAATTGTATGTGATGTTTTTCCAGTGGTTTGCACTAAGCTTCGAAGATTTCTTGGATTAATTTTCCTCTTCCCACCATGTCCTGGGAGGTTCTTGACAGTTCCATAAGCAGAAAACCTCTTAATAATATTGCAAACTGTAGACTCATGAATCCCAAGGTCTTTAGAGATGGCCTTGTACCCCTTTGAAGTTTGATGTTTGTTGATAATGGCTTTTCTGATGGTCTCAGGCAGCTCTCTTGTCTTCACTATTGTGAAAATGGAACAGGGAATGAATGTGGCCATTTTAAACACTAGACCCATCATTCATTAGTTGATTCAAGTCATGTGAGTACTGACAATTGATCACGGGTGTATCTAATTTTACTGCAGTGGGAATTGGTCCTTCTGGTCAAACTGATTTGAATTGTTTATAAGGGTGTCAATAATTATGTCCTCAAATTAGAAAGAAACCATAGTTGTAACCACAGTTATATTCAATAATAATGTCAGGCTTAAAAATCATCCACCTAATTTGGAAAACTAGTTGACAACGCGAGTATTCTTTTGTTGGGGTGTTTGTTTTGAAAGGGGGAACACCTCTCCTGAAACAAACTCTCCATTTTATTTCTTTTACTAGTGAACAGATCACCAAAAAGTGTGTTAAACCAACTTAAAAGTAAAACACAATGGGATAAAATGCTGCATTTAGCTTTCAAACAGCAACCATCACTGGCTCGAACATCCAGATAGTTTGTACTCCACCAACCGGGTCGAAAAAGCCAGAAGTCCCAGAAACAATCCAGGAAATCCTGTTAGACCGAAGCAGAAACAGAACTGTGTTTCGAGCTTATCACTGATGATCAAATTCTGCCTTATGCACAATAGTCAAAGGATTCCTGCTTTCAGGGGTTACATTTTGGAAATGCTTCAAAAAAACTATTAGAGGAAGAGCTTTTACAATGGTAGAACAATGACGTCAAAAAGATGCTAATGAGGTTTTTGGAGAGTGTAGCCAATTAGCAAGCAAACAACTTAAATAGCAATTAAAGAAGACTCCACCGGCTTCCGGTCTGGCTAGCGAGCAGACACGTGTGTAGGAAGTGCTCCTCTGCCCCCTTCCCACAAACACCCCAGAAACTTTTAAAAGGAAAAAAGAGTAGGGAGAGGGAAGGAAAGAAAAATGCCCAAAGCACTGAAAATTAAAGCATCAAAAACAGTTCGAGAAATGTACGAAGCTAAAGCAAAAATGGCGGGGAGAACCGCGGGAACAACCTCTGGCTCACTTGCCATCACCCAGCTCTTCCCTGGCAAGTGAGCCAGAAGAAATCAATGCTGAACCAGAATCTGCTTTAATCACTGTATTGAAGGAGATCTGTTCATCAAAAAAAGAGATAGTGGACACATTTCTAAAGAAAATAGAGCAAAGGTTTGTTGGGCTGGAGGAGGCAGAAAGTAGGATCACCAAAATGGAGGACGCCCAAACAGCACTAGGGGAGGAGGTGTCCTCGCTGAAAAAACAAGTAAAATGGATGGCAGATAGAAGATCATGAAAATTGAGACCGCAGATCCAACTTTCGGATCTTTAGTGTGCCAGAAGGAAAAGAGGAACAAGACCCAAAGGCATTCATACATGAGCTTTTGAAGGCCTGCTTCCCGGAATGCCCGAACCCTGGGGACATTGAATTAGAAAAAGCGCATAGAGAACTGAGTCCTAGACCAGATGATGCAGCTAAATCGTGAGCTTTTATAGTTAAGATGCTACGGTTCCAAGATACAGAATTTATAATCTGAGCGACCAGAAAAATGGGACATGTAGTATATCATACATGGCGGGTCATGGTGTAACAAGATCTAGCTGCAGAAACAGTACGTCGATACAGAGAACTTTTGAGATGCCAAGAGCAGCTGGCGGCAAAAGGTATCAGAGCAGCCTTGTGGTATCCGGCATGACTGACCCTTACAGTAAATGGAATGCACAAATGTTTTCGGTCACCAGACGCAATTAATACCTGGCTCCAGACAGCTGAAGTGAAAACCGCTGCCAACAGCATGAGCTCGGTAGCAGTCTCGACAAGAAAAACAACAAATGTGCAGAGAGCAGATCGGCAACCACTCCGAATGACCCTGGAGAACCGGAGAGAGAAATGTGGGAAACGGCAAAGGAGGATGAAGACCGGAAACCAACCCAACAACAGAAGGAACACACAGAGAAAATCCAACCAGAGGCGGCAGGAGGGGAAGACGAAAGTTGAACAACTGGAAGGAGATAGAACTGTGATGCACTTTTGCTATTGCTCTGTTGAGAAGCAGGGCACGCTAAGCTGAGGCAAGGCAGCTAGTGCAATTTGCAGACAAGGCTGAAATTCTGGTAGAAGACCGGGTAGGACATACATAGGACTAATGTAAGCGATTTGAAAGGGGGAATGGATGTGTCAGAGAGAATGAAGGGGAAAACTGAATCGGGGTGTAAAGGGAAGGAGAGCTTGGGGGATAGGTAAAAAACTAAAAGGTGCATGGGAAGAATGGGAAAGGTGAGAAAGGGGGAGGAAGTTATTGCTGGTCATGGGAAGCTCAAAACAAAAAAAAAAAACAGAGAGGGCAGAAGCAAGGAAAAGTAGACAGGAGAACTGTACCATAGTTAGGAGGGACAGTTGGGATGTTTAATGTGTTGTGCTGTGACCATAATGTAAGAAAGATGGGAACATCTGGGGGAGGGTGATCAAAGCCATCCCGGGAACTAAAACCAAATCTAATATGAGGGTGAAATCAGACAAAGGGGGATACTCGGTGGCTACCCTTAATGTAAGAGGACTGCATGGCCGATCAAGAGAAAAAGAGTCCTAAATCTAGCCAATAAAGCACATATAGATTTCCTACTCCTTCAGGAGATGCACCTAACACCTAAAGAATATGGGAAACTGCAAGCAGGGGGTTCTAATTGGTGTTTAGTTCAGCTTATAAATCAAAGAAGAGAGGGGTCATGATCCTCATTCATAAAAGGGTGCATTTGTCATACATGCCTCAGGGGGGACAAAGAGGGCAGAGTGGAATGGGCCATTGAGAGGGTAGAAACTGCAGAGATCTTGATTTTAAATTTATATGCACCAAATGGGAAAAAGGGATCCTTTTTTGCTGACTGGATGAAAGCATTTGCAAAAGAGATGAAAGGGGATAGGATAATTGCAGGGGATATAGTAACATAGTATATGACGGCAGATAAAGACCAGTATGGTCCATCTAATCTGCCCAGCAAGGCAGCAAGAGTGCACCTGCCGCTCCCTGCAGGTCACCCCTCCCCAGGCCTTTGTTTAGGAGTGTACCCACTGCTCCGTGTAGGTCACCCCTATTTGTTCAGATACAAGAGACAGTTATGCTTATTATGATTTTATCCTGTTGCTATAAAGGGATCCACTGTGTCTGTCCCATCCCATTTTGAATTCTGTCACTGTGTTTGCCCACACCACTTCCATCGGAAGAGCATTCCAAGCATCCACCACCTTTTCAGTGAAAAAGTATATCTCCAGGAACAAGCAGGAATGTAGTCTTCACATATGGGTATCATCGGTACCAAAGGAGCCTGCGCGGGAACGCTCCCCAGCGTCCAATAGGAACGCTTTTGGGAGCATCCCTCAGCACATGCTCGCTGCCTTCCTGCCTTTCTAACTGTCCCTCTTCAGTTCTTCGTTTTCCGCAGAGCCAACAGGACACATACCCTGTCACCGCAGAAAATTTCTTCTTTAAACTTGTTTTCTTGTGGTCGCGCCTGCCTCCGCACGACACCTACCTGTACCACTGGTTCTTTCTTCTTTTCTAAAAAAAAAAAATATATATTATATCTATTTTTGAACACTTTCTCTTTAGAAACTTTTTCTTTTGGTGCTAAGCGCCATTTTGGGCATTAGGCCCCATTTTTCCCAAAAGATGGAAAAACCAGCTAGTGGTTTTAAAAAATGTACTAAATGTGGCGGTACCATCTCCGTCACCGACACCCATGACTGGTGTCTAAAATATTTAGGCCCTGACCATTCTTCATCTGAGTGTTCCTCCCATGGATCTCAGGTAACTAAAAGAGGAAGACAGAACCGAGCTGCAAAACTCGGTACCCTCTTTTCTTCGGATACCAGGTCCATTGCATCGATGTCTTCAAGAGCCTCGTCTTCCTCCCATGGATCTCAGGTAACTAAACATAAGAGACGGTCCTCAAAGGATAGTTCTCCTTCAAAGCATCGAGAAGCCATTGGCATTGCCCTTGAGGAAACTACACCGGCAAAACAGCCCCGGCAGAAGGCTTCGGCCTCCAAAGCATCAACGGGGTTCCAGGATGTTCTCGAGGCCTCGACCTCAGCAGAACTACTGGTGCCATGCTCAGGGGTTCCGGCCGCTTTTACCAGTACCGATACCCAGGCATCGGCAGCGTCAATAGACCAGAGATTCCTCGCTATGGAATGCAGTCTTGCAGCTCTCCTTACAGCTGTGGTACCGTTGACACCGGTGGTTCAACGAGCACCGGTACCGATGCCGGTACCAGCACCGCTACAGATACCGGTATCAGCACCGACGGTACCAGCCCCGGAGGGAATCCTTTCCATGCCGACTTTCTCTGGCATCAACAGATCGGTACCGGACCAATTCGGTACCGACTTCGATCGATACCGAGACCGTGCTTTGCATGAACATCGGGATCAGAGATATTTTGAATCCTCCGATTCCGATGACTCTGATAATTCTGCCGGTGCCAGAGTGTTTCTCCTGGAATACTCCTCTTCTCCCCAACGCAGAATGTCTCCTCCGGAAGACATGTCTTTTCAGGATTTTATTCGTGATGTGGCCCAAGGCCTTTCAATCACAATAGCTCCTGAAAAAGAACCTAGAGCAAAGGAATTGGAAATTCTCCAATACCCTAAGGCTCCCAAGGAGGGCGCCACTCTGCCCATTCATGAAATTCTTCATGATTTGATGCTCAGAATGTGAGAGACACCTTTGACCACATCTCCTCATTCTAGGAGACTCAATACCATATACCGAGTTCCACCATGTCCTGGTTTTCAAAAGACTCAGCTGCCACATCATTCAGTGGTAGTGGAGTCAGCCATGCGTAGGATGAAAAGTGCAGAGAGACATGCATCCAGTCCTCCAGGTCGTGAATGTAGGACTCTTGACGCTTTTGGGCGTCAAACTTTTCAGGCTTCCATGCTTTCAGCTAGGATCAGCTCATATATTTTATATAATGGAATGTTCCTCAAAGAGATCACAGGAGATTTGGAGCTTATGAGCCCCCTTCTCCCTGAGGACAAACGACAGGACTTTCTTACTCTTATCAAGCATGCTTAAGATGTCTCCAAGTTTGTAAACCGTGCAGCCTTTGACTGCTTTGAATGCATCAGCAGAACCTCTGCTATTGCCATTGGTGCACGTTGGATTGCCTGGCTTCAGGCATCAGACTTGGAGATTTGGGAACAGGATAAATTGGGAAACATCCCTTGCACAGGAGAAAACCTCTTTGGCAAGTATTGGCAGGAGAAGGCTAATGAGATAGATGCTGACAATATCACTTTAGATAGATTGTCAAAATCTACAGCCTCTCCAGCCAAAAAGAAACCCTATAAAAAACCCATTTTCAGCAAAAAGAGGACGTTTTATCCATCCTATACCCAGCAAGGGCAAGCTCAGGGTCAAGTTGCCCAGAAGGGTCAACAACAACAATCCAGACAAAAGAAGCCAAAAGGCCTTAGAGCTCAACCAGCTCCACAGGCCCAGCCCCTCAAGGGCTTTGACTCCTTCATAGAGAATTTAGCCTTCCTCCCTCTGAAGGGGCCAGAACGCCTAAACATTCCAGGCAGGTTGTGTCATTTTGCAAACAGATGGCACCAAATGACAGCAGAAACCTGGACTCTGTCCATTGTGGGAGAGGGGTACAAGCTTCATTTTCACAGTATGCCCCCCTCCTACAATCGTAAGACAGTTCAATTCCTAAACCTCTACAGGCAATTTACTGGATCAAGAGGTCTCAACACTCCTTGCTCAAGGAGCAGTAGAGGAGGTGCCCATTCTTCAACAGGGTGCAGGGTTCTACTCCCCCTATTTTCTTATTCCAAAGAAAACAGGAGGACACAGACCCATTCTAGACTTCAGAGAATTGAACAAATATCTGTTCCGAGAAAAGTTCAAAATGATTTCTCTGGGAACTCTTCTGCCATACCTTCAAAGTCAGGATTGGCTTTGTTCTCTAGATCTAAAGGATGCATATACTCACATTCTGATCCATCCAGATCACAGGAAATTCTTACGATTCCTTTTCAAGGGAAAACATTTCCAATACAAGGTTCTTCCCTTTGGTCTGGCTTTGACAACAAGAGTATTCACGAAATGCATGGCAGTAGTAGCTGCATTTCTGCGAACCCTGGGGATATTCGTCTTCTCTTACTTGGATGACTGGCTCATTCTAGCCCCCACGGTTCCAGAAGCCAGCTCTGCACTGTCTTCCACAATGCAAATCCTTCAATACTTGGAATTGGTCATAAACCTCCCAAAATCCCAACTTGCTCCATCTCAGTCCTTAGAGTTCATAGGAGCTTGTCTAGATACCAGACAGTCAAGGGCTTTTTTCCCACAACCCCGCTGTCTTCATATAATGCAGCTAGCTTCTCAAGGAGCAGTGAAGTCCTACCTAACTGCTTGAGAACTACTACAACTATTGGGACATATGGCATCCATGGTTCATGTGGTTCTCTATGCTCGCCTTCATATGCGAGCAGCCCAGTGGACCCTATCCACACAGTGGACACAGGCCACAGGACGTCTGTCGGACAAGATATCAAACTCACAACAACTGATCTTGTCCCTACAGTGGTGGCAATCACTGGAAAATCTTCTAGTGGGGTCTCCTTTCCAGCAACCCCTATTCCAGGCCACCCTAACAGATACATCACAGGTGGGATGGGGAGCACACCTGCATCGTCTCTCTACCCATGGTACCTGGACTCCACAGGAGGCTTGTCTTCACATAAACCTCCTGGAACTCAGAGCAATCTATCTAGCTCTTCGAGTATTCCATGCCCAGCTCTGCTACAAGACAGTCCTAGTCGAAACGGACAATCAGGTAACCATTTTCTCTGTGAACAAACAGGGCAGAACAGGCTCTCTGTTGCTATGCAACGAAGCTTTACGACTATGGGCCCTTGCCAGAGAGCATCAAATTCACCTTCTCGTGGTATATCTTCCAGGCATTCAAAACCTTTGGGCAGACAAACTCAGCCGACTACTGCTGCCTCACGAATGGTCTCTCCACCTAAACCAGGTGGCCAAGATATTTCAGATCTGGGGAACCCCAGACATAGACCTATTTGCAAGTCCACTGAATGCCAAACTTCCCTGGTTCTCTTCCAGGATTCCGGCTCAAAATTGCCAGGCAAGGGACGCCTTCCTTCTTCACTGGGGTCACGACTTCCTTTATGCCTTTCCACCCATTCCCCTCATCCCCAAAACACTCTTCAAGCTTCAGAGAGACAGAGGTCGTATGATCCTCATAGCGCCATAGTGGCCACACCAAACGTGGTATCCCCTGCTTCTACATCTCTCTCAAGCTGCACCTCTGGAGTTAGGCTATGCTCCAGATCTTCTCTCCCAAGAGAACAGGATGCTATGGCACCCGAATCCCCAGTCCCTGCATCTCAGGGCCTGGTTGCTGAAAGCTTAGACCTTCAGGATCTTAACTTTTCTCAACAGGTAAAGGATATCCTTCAGGCTTCTAGAAAACCTTCCACAAGACGCTCTTACGCCTTCAAGTGGAAACGTTTTACTATATGGTGTTCACAGAAAGAGTTAAACCCCCTTATGATACCTTTGGAATCGATACTAGAGTATCTACTTCATTTATCAAATTCTGGTATAAAGATTAATTCAGTAAGAGTCCATCTTAGTGCAATTGCAGCTTCCTATAAGCCTCTAAATGAACAACCAATTTCCTCTCATCCACTCATATCAAGATTTATGAGAGGTCTTCTATTAACAAAGCCTCCCATCAGGCCACCACCGGTGGCATGGGATTTAAACCTAGTTCTCGGGCAGCTCATGAAACCGCCTTTGAACCTTTAGCCACTACAACCCTAAAGCTTTTGTCCTGGAAAGTCATCTTCCTGATTGCAATCACCTCTGCACGTCGCATTAGTGAATTGCAAGCTTTAGTGTCTGATCCTCCTTATACTAGGTTTCACCATGATAAGGTTGTTCTCAGAACTCATCCACACTTTATGCCAAAGGTGGTTTCACCTTTTCATTTAAATCAATCAATTTATCTTCCTGTATTCTTTCCGAGGCCTCATGCTTCTAATGCAGAAAGGAACCTTCATACTTTGGATTGTAAAAGAGCCTTAGCTTTTTACCTACAAAGAACACAGCAACATAGAAAGTCTTCTCAACTTTTTATTGCTTTTGATTCTAGTCATTTGGGACTTCCAGTCTCCAAGAGAATTCTATCCAAATGGATTGCACAATGCATATCCTTTGCTTATGAGAGTAAGAGTCTTTCTCTTCAAGGCCATGTCACAGCTCACAATGTGAGAGCCATGGCAACCTCTATGGCTAACCTTCACTCTGTAACTATTGATGACATTTGTCGAGCAGCCACCTGGGCTTCGGTACACAACTTTACAGCCCACTACCTCCTGGATAAAGCCTCCCGTCGGGATGCCTTCTTTGGCCAAGCTGTTCTTCAAAATCTCTTTCAGACCTAATTCAACTCCTACCCACCAACCCTGGTGGGATGCCAGAGATCCATGGAAGGAAGCATGGCCCACCTTGCTATAGGTGGCAGCTTCCTGGGGCTATCTCCCTGGCATCTTCAGCTAGGGAGTCCCCATATGTGAAGACTACATTCCTGCTTGTTCCTGGAGATAGCGTAGTTACTCACCTGTAACAGGTGATCTCCGGGAACAGCAGGAATTTAGTCTTCACAACCCACCCACCTCCCCTAGGAGTTGTCTCTCTATCTCTTTGTCTCTTTCCTCTCTCCCTCTATCCTTTCACTCAGCTACAAACTTAACTGAAGAGGGACAGTTGGAAAGGCAGGAAGGCAGCGCGCATGTGCTGAGGGATGCTCCCAAAAGCGTTCCTACTGGACGCTGGGAAGCGTTCCCGTGCAGTCTCCTTCGCTACCAACAATACCCATATGTGAAGACTAAATTCCTGCTGTTCCCGGAGATCACCTGTTACAGGTGCGTAACTACGCTTTCCTGACATTGCCTTTCAGTTTACCCCCTTGCAGCTTCATGTTATGCCCTCTAGTTTTACAGATTCCCTGTCTTTTCAAGAGATTTGTTTGTCCATTAATACTCTTAAGTATTTAAAGGTCTGAATCATATCTCCCCCTTCCCTCCTCTCCTCCAGAGTGTACATATTTAGGTCTTCAAGTCTCTTCTCATAAGTCTTCTGACACAGACTCCAAATCATTTTGTAACTGTGTACTAGGGGAGAGGAACAGGAGTAATTTCTCCACCAAAATGCATTATAGAGAGGGAAAAGAACTTAGGGAAGCAATGCAGAAATGGGGCTTGGTGGATGTCTGGAGAGTCAAAAACAGGAATAGTAGAGAATACACTTGTCACTCCCTAAGAACAGATACATTCTCAAGATTGGACTATATAATAACCCACAAAGAGCAGATAAACCATATGGGGGAGTCCAAGATACACCCAATAGTGTTAGCAGACCACAGGATGGTGGACATCAACTGGCTCCCTAGGGGAAGTAGAAATGGCAGACAGAACACCTGATGGAGAGCAAACATAATACTTATGCAGCAGGAAGAGGTGACAGAAAGACTCAAAAAAAGGAGTGGAATCGGTTCATAAAAGATAAAGGTAATAGAGGAACCCTGATACAAATAGCTTCCCAGAAACAACGGGAGAGGGAGAAAGAAGATCAGCGTCTAAGAGCTCTCATTGCGCAATTACAGAGCGAACACAGTGTCACTGGGGCAAAGGGAGTAGCAAGGAAACTGGCGGTTGCATGAGCGCAGCTTCAAGCACTTGAAATGGGTAAAATAACTCACAAAGCGCAATTACCAGGAACAGGGCAATCAAGCGGGAAAGCTGCTAGTGTGGCAATTGAGGCGTAAGAAAGCGGACAGACTGATACAGGAGCTAACAGGGAATACTGGCCAGAAGGTCATCACGTCACAAGGGATATGTCGGGAGTTTCAAAACTTTTATTCTACTCTTTACAGTTCAGAAGAGACGAAGGGAGATATGACAAAACAATTTCTGGAAACACTGCATATTCCTCAATTGGAGACAGAGGAAGGGGAGTGATTAGGTAGACCGGTAACAGAGGAGGAGGTGAGAGGAGCAATCAAATTGCTTGCCAAAGGGAAGGCTGCAGATGCTGATGGATACCCATCGGAATTCTACCATCTTTTGAAGGACAAGGTATCTCCATTACTGGCCAAGATGTTTACTGGGGTTCTGAATGGAGAGGTTTTACCAACTACATAACCTAGGTGTCCTACACAGCCAATCAATGATACCCCTAGCAGAATACTTCAACAACACAAATACAAGAACTTCATGTATATAGTTAACATATTTCATTATTATTGTTATTGTAAATAGTTGATACTGTTCCATGTAAACTGAATTTGTACTATCCTGTACAATTCATATTGTTCATTGTAAAATTGCAATTGATCTGTAGGAAATCGCACTATAAAAATGTAAATAAAATAAAATAAATAAAATAAACGACCATAGCACAGGCGAATATCATCGTTCTGCTGAAAGAAGGCAAACCACCAGATCAATGCAGACGCTACCGCCTCCTTGCATTGATAAACTGTGATGCCAAACTCTTTGCTAGAGTTCTGGCCAAAAGGATAGAGCGGATCATGCCCTGGCTGATCCACCCTGACCAGACAGGGTTTATAAAGGGGAGGGCAATAGCAGATAATGTTAGGCCCATAGATCTGCTGACTTTGATTAAGGTTAGGCAAGAGCCAGCATTATACATAGCACTGGATGCTGAGAAAACTTTTGATCGGGTAGAGTGGGAGTTCCTATTTGCCATGTTCGCCAAATTTAATCTGGGAAAGGGTTTTATACAGGGCATTTAAGGCTCTATACACAGCTCCTAAAGCACAAGTGATGGTCAATGGGGATACCTCAGAGGCATTTCAACTTTTCAGAGGAACAAGGCAGGACTTCTCACTCTCCCCGCTGTTCTTTGCAATAGTGATAGAAGCATTGGCAGCAAGAATCAGACAAAACACCAATATCACACCAGTGGGCACTGGACAAAATCAGCATAAACATTTGTTATATGTGAACAATACGTTACTATTCACATCCAACCCGGAAAAGTCTTTGTCAGAACTGACCAAAGAAATTGAGAGATTTTTTGATCTTTCAGAGTTCAATGTAAACACAGGGAAGACAGAAGTGTTAAGTTTGGTAGGGCTCTCCAGAACACAGATTCCCAACTTCCCTTTTAAATGGGAGGAGGGAAAATAAGTTACTTGGGAATATTCCTCTCGGGAGACCCGGAGGACTTATTTATTTTATTTTATTTATTTATTTAACATTTCTTATATACCGCCTTTCATGATATCAAGGCGGTTTACATTGAACAAACTGAAATTACATTGAACAGGGCATTATAACTTGGAGATAACTATTTTATAGGAAACATGGGCTATGGAGGGTTAAGTGGCTTGCCCAAGACCACAAGGAGCACCTGTGGGACTAGAAACCCCAGTCCTTCCAGCCCAAGGTTGCTGTCCTTTAGTGGGATTTGAACCCCCGACTTATATAGGCTTAACTATGCTACACTAATGAGAAGGGTAGAGGAGGATCTCGGGAGATGGAAAACTCTGCATCTGAGCTGGGTGAGGTGACTGGCGGCATTGAAAATGAATATAATTCCAAAGTTCTTGTTTCTCTTTGGCCAGCTGCCCATTCATATCCCAGTAAAGACCTTAAAAAAAATGGGAACGTTTTATGTGGGGAGGCAAAAAGGCCAAAATAGGGGTCAAAAGATTGGTGCGATTAAAGGAGCAGGGTGTGGTATAATTCCCAGAAATTAACCGATACTGTAAGGCGGCTGTCCTAAGGGAGACTGTGAGTGCACTATCTCCGACTGGTAGAGAACCAATGGTTCAAGTTGGAAAAGGCGCAAGCAGCGCCTTTTTCTGTGTTCGAGGAGATGGCGTTGATGGGAAGTAGAGGAAAGGGAGAGAAGGAGGAGGACAAACAGACGATACGACACCCATTTTTAGACTCCCTGCTTTACCAAAAGGAAAGCTGCATAAGAAATAGGATGCTCTCGGCCCGGGTGACTAAGTGGTCCTGGCTTAGGGACTACTCCCCGTTTAACAGTCCAGAATTCCGGCCATTAAGGGAAGTACTAGAAAAGAAGGGGATAGGGAAATTTGGAGAATTACTGGAACCAGGAGAATGTATCATCCATAAGACACTAGAGGGAAAGATAGGAGACAGAGTTCCTTTCTATCAGTATTTCCAAGTCTGCTATTACCTGCAATGGCCTGACCACAAGCGCAGTTTTTTGACAGAACCCCATCCGGTCTAGAAAGGATGCCTTTTAAGGAACAGGAAATAAGGGCCTGCTGTCCAGGCTTTATGGCAGCTTGGACATGTACCCAACAGAGTACCTGCCATATCACGCAAAAGGATGGCATAAATGGTGTGGGAGACAGCCGGCAGCCACCACATGGCACCAGAGTACATGAGGGGATCACACAATGGACAGTAGTAACATCATGGAGGCAAACGCAGTTGCAGGTGGTACGCACAGCATATGTCACTCCTCAACAACTTGGGAAAGCGGGATTAAGGACAAGTGAGTTATGCTGGAAAGAGTGCGGAGTCGAGGGAGATTTTTACCACATGTGATGGGAACTTCCCTTGGCACAGCAGTTTTGGGAGAAAGTGGCAAGGAAGATAGGGGATGTGCTTGGGATAAAAATACCATTGGACCCCGTAATATTCCTCCTGCATCCAATACAGGGAAAACAGAATGGGAAGGAAAAATGCAAAAATGCTGTTAGCAGCCAAGATTGCCATGGCTTGACGGAGGAAACATCCCAACGGCCCCTCAGTAACAGATTGGTGGATTAAGATGTGGGAAGCGTATGTATTTGATAAGATCTCATATAGCCTCCATATATTCAGAACGAGCAGATAGAGGGAGTGCATCACGAGGAGGGAACTTCTTAAGGTACCACCTCACTGGATGAAATAAAGGGAAAGAAGAAAGGGGACCCAGCACAGCACACATGTTGAAAGGGAGGGTTGCTGGGGGAATAGTTTTACTGTTTATAGATAATGTTTGATGAATGTATAACGACCGTAAAGGAAATGCTATTGAGATAATGTCTAAATTTTATTGGAATTGGGACAAAAGTGGAGAGCTAAACTGAATAAACTGGGTCAACTGGCGGGGAAAGGGTCATTAGAAGAGGTACGACTGAGAAGGCACAGAAAGTCAAGAAGGATAATGAGAACAGTGAAACAAGTGGACTGTTAGAGACTGAGGCTGGGGTAAAAGAACGTAGAAGAGAAGAAAAGATGTAAATATTGGATGTTATGTCTTGATTTGATAATTGTAAATGCTCTAATTTCTAATAAAAAGATTGGGGGGGGGGGAAAGACTCCAACAATTGAGTTTAAAATTCAAGCCCAAAGGGCTTACTGATTGAAGTCTAAATTCAGGATTGCTCGAGCGGTTGTAAGCATGATTCACGACCTCTCCCCCCTCCCCCGACGGGGATTTGACGGAACAAAGTCTATCACTCTCCATGTAAGGTCTTCAAAGGAATGACCTTTTTCTAAACAATGTGACACTACAGGAGCTGATTTGACTTTTGTGTTAAGTCTTGATCAATATTCATTTAGATGAGATGTAATAGGTCTAATAGTCCTGTCCACATACTTAAGAGGGCACGGGCAAATGAGAAGATAAATTTTGTAGGATGACTGACAAGTAGTGTGCCAATGTGTGGAATAATGTAATCCAGTAGAAAGGTCTGTCTATTCTACCACTAAGGGTGGTGGCACAAAAAGAACAGTGCATACAAGGATAATGACCCAGATTTAAAATATGTTGTTTGTGATTAATATGATCAGATTCAATAATTGCATGTACAACAAAATCTCGAATATTATGACCTCTGCTATAGGCTATTACAAAATCAGTCTGAAAACAATGGTGTAGTGTTAAAAGGTGCCAATGTTTTCTCAATTAGATTGTTACTTGAGGAGAATTAGCCATAAATGGAAATACACCAGTGATACTATTGGGTGGACTGAGTATAGAAGCATCCATCAAAGAATGGTTAGGGGAAATCAACCATTCACAATGAGAGTAGCATGCTCGTTTGTAGGCTCGCTGAAATAGATCAAAGGCATGTTGCTTAAATTCTGGAATGGTGCTACAATTATGGCGAATACAGAGAAATTGACCTAACAGACCACGTCTTAAAGGACCAGGATGGTGACTGGATGGATTTGTGGTAAAGCGTGGTACACAATCTTTGATCTTGTTTATAGATAAGTAAGTCCAAAAATTCAATTTTAGTCTCATGATATTTGGCTGTGAACTTGTGTTAGATTTTATAGTGTTAATCCATTGCAAAAATTTCTGTAAATCCAAAAAGGAACCTGTCCATAGAAAAAATATATTGTCAAGAAAACAAACCCAAAAGAGAATATATGAAAAACAAAAAGAACTGTAAATGTGAGAGACTTCAAAATCAGCCATATATAAGGTGGCCACAGAGGGAGCCACTGTGGCCCCCATGGCTACTACAAAACTTGTAAATAAAACTGAGTATCATGTAGGAAATAATTTCTGGTCAAAACCAAATTTAATAACGTCAAAAAATGATTTAGGTATTCTAGGGGAAAAGCCACAGGATAAATAGCAATCTACTCCAGAACCTCTGATTGACTGATGTTAGTATACAAGGATACTGCATCCATGGTGATTAACATTAATGGCTCAGTAGCAATGGTGATTGAATCCAAAAGTGAAATAAGTAGAGTCACGCAAATAGGATTGAACCTGAGTGGCAGATTTCTGTAAAAAGTGGTCACAAAATTTGGACAAAAGTTCCAAAACTGAATCTCTGCAAGAGACTTTGGGACAGCCAGGAGGTGAAAGCAAAGATTTATAGATCTTTGGAACCATATAAATTACTGGAATACGAGGATGCTTTTTAATGAGGAAACCCTTTCTCTCTTCTTGACCCAACCAGCAGATAACACCCCCAAAATCAATTCTTGTATCTCATTGAGTAATGTCGGTGACAGATCAGCCAGTAAAAGCTGGTAATATTTGGCATCACTAAGCTGTACTAAGATTTTGATGATAATCCAAAGTGTTTTATACTACAGTTGCTCCCCCCTTATTGGCGTTATCTGCCACTCATGTTCAATCCTGGAAAACGTTTATTTTTTTTCTTGTCATATTTATTTATTTATTTACATTCTCTTATATACCGCGCTATTCTGCATCAGTGCGGTTTACATTGAACAAACTGAAATTACATTGAACAGGGCATTATAACTTGGAGATAGCTATTTTACAGGGAACATGGGCTATGGAGGGTTAAGTGGCTTGCCCAAGACCACAAGGAGCACCTGTGGGACTAGAAACCCCAGTCCTTCCAGCCCAAGGTTGCTGTCCTCTAGTGGGATTTGAACCCCCAACCTTCCGGCCTGAAGTACCTTGCCCCAACCACTAGGCCACTCCTCCACTACACTCTTTTCTCCAGTGCCCTCCTGCCTCCCGATTACATTTGCCTTCTGTGTCACATTTTTCTTTGGGTTCCTTTTCATTTTCCCCTTCTGGGGTTTTTCTCTGGTGTGCAGGTTTTTGCGCCTTTCTGGCCAGACCAAGGGAGTTTGACCTTGCAGGGACCATCTTCTTCTTCATGGCCTCGATTAGTGGCTTCAAGCCTTGCGACCATTGTGCTCACAATATGTCGCTCATGGATCTGCATGATCCCTTCGGTGCCTCTGGCCAGATCATGATGCCTTGGTGTGTGGTCTCTCCCAGCATGTGACCCCCAAAGGCTCTCTGAAGCCGCAAGAAGCAGACAAGTCGATTTTTCACAAGGCTGACTCAACCCCGGAGCTGTCTGTGGGACCGGACCAGTGCACTCGAGGGCTGCCGCGGAGACCTCAATGCCTCATGGTGACCTCGGAGCCTTGAGGTCATGAAGTGTCAAGCTGGGGCCTCTTTGGGTGACAAGTCCAGGACTGTGGGGAAATCCCATGGCACCCGACCTCTGAGTCCTCGATGCATGGCTGAGGGCGATGACTGAGAGCGGCCCTCAAAGCTGCCCCAGGGGGAGAAAATGATATTGGCATCTGGGGATAGTCTCGGTCCTCCAATGCCATCCTCGTTGAAGACACTCCCTCGATAGCACTGATGTCGGGCCCGAGGTCCTCTGTGCCTGCGCCAATGGCTGTGGAACTATCTGGCATCGAGGCCAGGATGGCGGTCTTGAAACACAGTTTGTCTACCTTCATGGCCCAAAAGCTGGCTCTGCTGCCCGTTACCTCCAGGGCATCACTCCCAACCACTGGCCCTTCCACAGCGAGGGCTTCCCCAGAGGTGGAGCAGATCCTCGAGCACCATCAGCCTCGAGAGACTCCTCGGGCCCGGTCCTGATCCCGATCCCAGTCCTGTTCAGGACTGAGGACTTCGCTCCACAGCGCACCTGACTCAGAGCATAGGAGCATTGGGCCATCAGGGCTGGGGCTTCAGCTCAAGGCACGGAGGACCCTCGAGATCTCCTCCAACTCCAGGTCAGACTGGGAAATCGAGGACGAAGAGTCTCCGGACACTCGGTTCCACAGGGATATGCCCTCAGACCCTTCCCCCTTCAGAGGCCCAGCGCCAGTCCCCACCCAAGGACTTGGCTTTTCTGGACTTTGTGAGGGATATGGCGAAGGCCCTTCCCCACAGAGTCCACGGAGAATCTTGAGATCTTCCAGTACGAGGCTCCCCCCCAAGGAGACCTTCATGGTACCTGTTTTCCCTATCCTGGAGAGGCTGCTCTTCCGTATGTAGGAGACCCCAGCCTCTCTTCCCATTGTGAGCAGGCGGCTGGACTCTATCTATTGAGTCTGCCAGAGCCCTGGCTTCCAAAAAGCTCAATTGCCTCACAACTATATGGTAGTGGAGTCAGCCATGCGTAGGCTCAAGTGCCAGAAAACGCATTCTTTGGTGCCCCCGGGTAGGGAGGCCCATGCCATATACGTCCTGGGCAGGGAGTGCTTCCAAACGTCGATGCTCATCAGCCGGATCCAGGCCTACCAGCTGTACATGCACATGTACCTGCAAGACATGGCGAGGGAACTTGCCAGGTTCTCGGCTGGTCTCCCCAAAGAACCTCTTCAGCAGCTCCGGACCCTGGTTTCCATGATCAGGAAGTGCTCCAAATTTATGACTCGAGCGGCCTATGATGGCTTCAAGTCAGCAGCTAGAGTAGCAGTGGTGGGCGTTAGTGCCCACTGCCATGCCTGGCTACAGTCTTCTGACTTGGAGCAATGGGTACAGGACAAGTTGGTTAATGTCCCTTGCTGGGGAGAAAATCTCTTTGGCAAACCCATGACAGATAGGGCCGCCGAGCTGTAATCCGAGTTCATGACCAGGAGCAGGCTCTTTAAGAAGACCGCTGTCCCTTCCCGAAGGAAAGCATCTGGTAAAAAGCCCCTGTACCCGAAAAAGAGGAAGGCTTATGGAAACTGCCCTTATCACTCAGTCTTCCCAACTCCCCAATAGGGCCAGCAGGCCAAGAGACAAGAGCACAGCCCTCGTAAGCCTAAGGCCCACAAACCCCAGACCATGCCTCAGGCGCAACCTGGGGGGGGGCTTTTGACTCCTGGGGCATAGCCTCTCTCCCCCCAGTAGGGCCTGCCCCGCAGCACACAGGGGGATATCTGGTACTTTTCGCCGACCGCTGGCCTGCCATCACCACCAAAGTGTGGGTCTTGCAGGTGGTGAATGAGGAGTATCTCTTCCACCTCGAACAGGCACCCCTGCCATTCTTTCTGGGAGAGCTCCCGATGCATTCCCTTCACCGGACCTACTTCAACAAGAACTCGCAAGCCTTATGGCAGACAGGGTGGTGGGACCCATCCCCATCCACCTCAGCAACAAAGGGTTCTACTCCCGCTACTTCCTGGTGCCCAAAAGGACCGGGATATGTCAGCCCATACTGGACCTGTGAAATCTCAACCGGTTCCTGGTGAGGGAGAAGTTCAAGATGCTCTCTTGTTATCCCCAGAGAACACCTGTTCCTGTTCGGTAATCCAGTTTAGTCCTCCAACATCGGGTAGTGCCCCTCCTCCTGCAGCCGGGAGACTGGACCAATCAAATCTTCTGTAGTATATATGCAGCAGGAGCTCCCAGAAGTCCCCAGTGTGTCCAGTCTCCCTGCAGCTGGAGGACTTCTGTGCCCCTGCTGGGCACGCTAAGTGACACTTGAAGGAGCAACACTAGTTTGTTAGTTCTTTTGGGGTTTATTTCTGGTCCTTTATATTCTATTTCTTTTGCTAGGTAGCTGTATCTTTAAAAAAGAAAAAGACACAGGAGACTTTCTGGGGAAAGCCAGACCTGCCTTGGGCTCCTGCCTTTCTGCCTGGGAATCTCTGAAGCCTGGGTTGAGCTCTCCCCAAGGCTGTTCGGGGAAGAGCCATACCGGCTGCAACATTGCCTGTCACTTGGAGAAGTGGGCTGAGTTCCTTGCTGTTCCCAGAGCTGGTAGGAATTTTCCTTGTTTTAAGCTCTCTGTTCTTTGCTTGGGCAGAGGCTCTGTCGGCTCCCCTGGCTTCCAAATTGCACTTTTTCCTGCTTTTTTTCGCTTGCCCTGTATTAGAGGGTCGTTTTCTTTCTTTTCCATATTATTTGGGTACCTTTGTATTTTCGCGCCGTTTTTTACCGCGGGTGTGAAAAAGTGCGGCGGCCATTTTGGATTTCTAAAGTGTGCTTTTTAAGGGCACTTTTTAACACTTGCGCACGGGTTCCCCTGGTGTTTTTGGGGTTTCTTTTGCTGGCGATTTTGCTCAGGGCACCCCTAGGATTCTGGGGAGTATTTTGTTTACTGTAAAAAAAAAAAAAAAAAAAAAAAAAAAAGGTTTTAAATTTAATACTGTGCTGAATTGAATAAGGTTAGTCCCCTTGGTGTGGGCTTCCCTGTTCCTGTTGCCTTATTTTTCCCTGAGAGCAGGTGGCCTGGGCATGGCTGCCAAACCTCAGTGTGTAATTTGTGGCTCCCGCAGAGGTACAATGACTGACTCTGGAATCTGTAAGAGCTGTGCTGCAGTTTCTTCAGAACTGGAGCTGCCTATTGAAATTAAGGAACAGCATGTGCCCGGGGACCCTTCCCTTTCGGGGGACAGTGTCCCTTCACCGAGCATCCTTCCTTCTGGTCTGGGCCCGGCTCCAGCAGGCGGCTATGGTAGCGTCGCCTATAGACTTTTCCCCGGATTTTGTTCTTCTCATGCATCAGGCCTTCCGCTTAAGCCGGTCTGGTCATTTGCCGGAGGCTTGGCCCGCCTCTCTCCCCCCAGCATCCGCGGGGGGGGTTCAGCGGTCTTCCCAACCCGCGGTCAAGCGGCCCAGGTTGGGGGACCAGGATCAGGGCGCCCTTTGCCTCCCGGATTCCGAGACTGAGGGGGATCCGGATATTGAGGCGGAGGAGTTAGAAGACGGAGAGCTTCCAGAACTGGAAGATCAGGCTCGCATCATTCGGGTGTTTCGAAGGGACGAGCTGGTACCTTTGGTCACGGAGTCTCTCCAAGCACTTAACCTCTCTGCGGTGCGGCCGCTGGAGGAGGAGGGTCTCGAGGATCCTCTCATTCAGGCGGTCAGGGATGCCCAGGTAGTTTTTCCTGTGCACCGAGTAGTTGAGCAGATGATCCATGCGGAATGGGAGCAACCGGAATCCGCTTTGAAAGGGATTCGGACCATGAATCGTCTTTACCCCCTTGCAGACAAGGACAGGGACTTGTTTAAGTCTCCACGGGTGGATGCTGCCGTTTCGGCAGTGACTAAGAAAACCACCATCCTGGTTGAAGGGGCTGCGGCCCTGAGGGATGTTCAGGACAAAAAGGTTGATAATTTGTTGAAGCAAGCCTTCGAGACCAACGCCTTATCGTTACAAGCTTCTATTTGTGGGGCGTGGGTAGCTCGAGCTTGTTTGCGATGGTCGCAGCACCTGCGCTCGGGGTCCGGTATGGACCAACAGGGGCTGTTGGACGTTACCCGCGTGGAGTCGGGATCGGCCTACTTGGCGGATCTGTGTTATGATTTAATACGCTCCCTAGCTAATAGCATGGCCTCCATGGTAGCGGCACGACGGTCCATCTGGTTGCGCAATTGGGCGGCCGACGGTTCTTCCAAGTTTCGCCTCAGTAAACTACCCTTTAAGGGCAGGTTGTTATTTGGTGAGGCTCTGGATAAGTTGGTGAAGGATCTCGGTGAGTCTAAGGGTGGTCGGCTTCCAGAGGATAAGCCTAAGCTTAATAGGTCGTCCACCTCAGCGCGCGGCCAGTTTCGGGATGCGCGCAGATTTCGTTCTTCCCGGCTGTGGACTTCGCAGCGCGGTCGTTTTGGAACCCGTCATCAAGGGTTTCGTGGTTTCAGAGGAGCGGGAAGGGGCTTCTCCGGAGCCGCCTCTTCCTCGGCCTCTTCCTTTAATCGCAAGCCACAATGAAACGAGGCGGGCTCTAGAGGAAGACCCGGTCATCGGGGGTCGTTTGCGCGACTTTCTTCCTTCTTGGGCCCAAATTACGTCAGATCGGTGGGTGCTGCAGATTATAGAAGAAGGTTATGCCCTAGAGTTTGCGCACCCACTTCCGGATTCGTTTGTTCTGTCTCCCAGCAAGGGAGCTCAAAAGGCGCGGGACATCCGCGTGACCCTGGATCGGCTTCTCTCTCTGGGGGCCGTGGTTCCGGTCCCGCCCTTGGAAAGAGGCGCAGGTCGCTACTCCATCTATTTTGTGGTTCCCAAAAAGGGCGGTTCCCTTCGTCCGATCTTGGATCTCAAAGGCGTGAATCGCGCTCTCAGAGTACCGCACTTTCGCATGGAGACCCTGCGGTCAGTCATCGTAGCGGTGCGTCAAGGGGAATTTTTGACATCCCTCGATCTTACAGAGGCCTATTTACACATTCCCATCTGGCCCTCCCATCAACGGTTTCTCCGCTTTGCGCTCCCGTGGGGCCATTTTCAATTCCGGGCCATGCCGTTCGGACTCGCCACGGCTCCCCGCACCTTCACAAAGGTAATGGTTGTAGTCACGGCGGCGTTGCGCAAGGAGGGCATCCTGGTCCATCCATATCTCGACGACTGGTTGATTCGAGCGAAGTCCAGTCGGGAGTGTGTGCAAGTCACGAGCAGGGTGGTGGATCTCCTTCGGTCCCTCGGATGGGTGGTGAACGAATGCAAGAGTTGTCTGTCTCCGTCACAGGATCTCGAGTATCTGGGAGTCCGCTTCGACACAGCAAGGGGCTTGGTGTGCCTTCCGGAGTGACGCGTGCTGGCGTTGCGGGCTCTGGTCCGTCTCTTCCGGGGGATGCCAGCTCCGTCGGCGTGGTGGTACCTGCGGCTCCTCGGCACGATGGCGGCGACCTTGGAGGTGGTGCCTTGGGCGCGCTTCCACATGCGTCCGCTGCAGAGTGCTCTTCTGCGACGTTGGTCCAACCAGTTCGACTCGCTGAACAAGAGATTGCCTTGCCCAAAGACAGTTCGCCGATCCCTCCGGTGGTGGCTCTCCGCCGAGAACCTGTCGCGAGGGATTCCCTTGGAGCCTCCTCTGTGGGTTCCGTTCACGACGGATGCGAGCTTAACCGGCTGGGGGGCTCACTGCGAGTCCCGCTTTGCTCAGGGGGAATGGTCTCCCCTGGAGGCCTCTTGGTCGATCAACCGTCTCGAATTGCGGGCAGTCCGGCTAGCCCTGGTGGACCTGGAGACCCTGGTTCTCGGACGGCCGGTGAGAGTCCTGTCGGACAATGCATCCACTGTAGCTTACATCAATTGCCAAGGGGGTACCGGCAGCGTGGCCCTGGAGGCAGAAGCGGCGACCTTGTTCAACTGGGTGCAAACTCGCCTTCCAGCATTCTCGGCGGCTCACATTGCGGGCGTAGACAATGTCCAGGCCGATTTTCTCAGCAGAGTGCGGGTGGACCCCGGAGAATGGGAGCTAAACCCACAGGTTTACGCACAAATCATCCGGCGGTGGGGTCCACCCATCATGGATCTCATGGCGACCTTTCAATCAGCCAAGACAGGGCGCTTCTTCAGCAGGCGAAGGGAGCGTATGTCCGAGGGGCTCGACGCTCTCATTCAGCCGTGGCCAACGTCCGGTCTTCTTTATGTCTTTCCTCCGTGGGCTCTGATCGGCCGGGTCGTACAACGTATCGAGAGCCACCGGGGTCGCGTGTTACTGGTGGCCCCGGATTGGCCCCGGAGGCCCTGGTATGCCGATCTGGTCCGGTTGAGCGACGGCGTTCCTTGGCTCCTGCCCGCTCTACCGGATCTTCTTCTTCAGGGTCCCTTGCGGATGCCCCAAGTGGATCGATTCTCGCTTACGGTTTGGCCATTGAGAGGGCTCGGCTGAAAAGGAAGGGCTACTCCCCCGCGGTGATTTCTACCCTTCTGCGGGCGAGGAAAACGTCCACTTCTCTTACTTACGTTCGGATTTGGAGGATTTTTGAAGACTGGTGCTCCCGGCGGGGAGTCCGGGCGGCGACGGTTTCAGTGCCCGTCGTTTTAAGTTTTCTTCAGGATGGTTTCGATAAGGGCCTTGCGGCTAGTTCCCTAAAAGTCCAGCTGGCGGCTATCTCGTGTTACCGCGGCAAGGTTTTGGGTCGTCTGCTCGGGGCTCATCCGGATGTACGCCGATTCCTTACGGCTGTTTTTTCATTTGCGGCCCTCCCGCAGAGTTTTCGTTCCTCCTTGGGACTTGAATTTAGTTCTGAGGGCCCTGGTTCGTGAACCTTTTGAGCCCCTGCGCAGGGCGTCTCTGAAAGATCTCACGCTGAAGGCAGTTTTTCTTGTAGCCATCTGTTCGGCACGGCGCATTTCAGATCTGCATGCATTGTCCTGTCGAGAGCCTTTCTTGTCTTTTTCCGCGGATCGGATCGTTCTCCGTCCGGTTCCTTCCTTTCTGCCAAAGGTGGTGTCTCCCTTTCACATGAATCAGGCAGTGTTTCTTCCAGTGCTTTCTTCGCAATCTGTTGGGTCAACGGAGAAAGATCTTCTCCGGCTCGATGTGGGTCGTACGCTCCATCGTTATTTAAAGGTTACCGAGTCTTTTTGGAAATCTGACCGGCTTTTCGTGCTCTTCGGGGGTGCGCGTAAAGGGGAAGCGGCGGCTAAAGCCTCCATTGCTAGATGGCTCAAAGAGGCGATCGCGTCCGCGTATCTGTTGCAACAGCGGTCTGTTCCGGAGGGTCTGAGGGCTCATTCTACTAGGGCTCAGGCGACCTCTTGGGCGGAGTATAGCCTGGTTCCGCCGGCAGATATCTGTAGGGCGGCCACTTGGTCGTCTCTGCATGTTTTCAGTAGACACTATCGTTTAGATGTGTCAGTGGCTCGGGATTCCTGTTTTGGTTCGGCGGTTCTGCGCGCCGGATGGCAAGGTCCCGCCCGGTCTTAACTGCTCTGTTACATCCCGATGTTGGAGGACTAAACTGGATTACCGAACAGGAAATGGAAATTACACTAACCTGGTAATTGTAGTTCCTGGAGGGTCCAGTTTAGTCCTCCTTCCCTCCCGACTATCTGCTAATGTGGTGCGGCGCGCCTTTCCGAACGGTTGATATTAAGACGGTTCCTCTTGCCGTTCGGTCCCTCTGTGGCAGCCGCGTTTTTTGCAGAGGCTCTTCCCTGTCTCGGGGGTTCAGGCAGCTCCTGAACTTCTGATGGGGAGCGGTGTTTTGATTCCTGAGGCGTCGGTGCCGGCGCAATGCAGTGTTCTGACTTCCTCGTTTGGGGAGGGGGTTGGATATTCCTTGGGGGGGAACAAATTGTTCTTTAATTAGGTCATTTTGTATATTAATCTAATGTGTTGCTTCGTTAAGTATGCTTTGTTACTAGTACACTGGGGACTTCTGGGAGCTCCTGCTGCATATATACTACAGAAGATTTGATTGGTCCAGTCTCCCGGCTGCAGGAGGAGGGGCACTACCCGATGTTGGAGGACTAAACTGGACCCTCCAGGAACTACAATTACCAGGTTAGTGTAATTTCCATTTACATGTGAGTAACTACACTTAATACCTTTAAAGTATTTGAAGGTCTATATCATATCTCTCATCTCTCTCCTCTCCTCTAGGGTATACATATTGAGGTCTTCAAGTCTTTTCTCATAGGTCTTAGGTCTGGAGGCTGTGTGTGGTCTTACATAACCTGTAAATCTTTTTGTACTCCAGAACTCTAGTCTCAATTCATACTACAGTAATCTTCAGATTGCAGTAAATGTCACGGCCCCTAAAAAAGAGTGGGTGTCATGTACTCCCAGGTCCCTACCTAAGTGACCAGAACGTTTCTTTAATAGTGCTGCATACTGAATCCATTAGTGGGAGGCCATTTGTGTGGATCAACAAGAGGTACCTCATGCTGGGCTTCACCTTTACATATCTGGTCAGGTTTTGACTTTCTATTTCCCAGTTCAAAACACCCATTAAGGGGTGTTATTTATTGCCTAAATACTCAGTGCTGTGAAAAAAATAAAAAACTACTAAGGAAAGGGCTCTTTGGAAGTAGGCTATTTTTTAAGAAGCATTCCAAGCCCACCATCTCAGAGAGTAAATAACAGCAAAAGAGACCATTTATCCCACCCAGTCTGCACAGTTAGTGTTTGTGTTTAAATGGTAAACTGCTAAGAAACACTTGATTAGCTGTATATAAATAAATAAATATAAATATCCTTAGCAATGTGCATAAACTAACAAATAACAATTTAAACACAAACATAATTACAACTATGAACAGACATTTTGCATCTTCCAACAGTATGTCTAAAATCGGGTTACCGGGATTGCCAGTCACAGAGTATAACGTCCTGCAAGCCTGGCATGTTTCACTTAAGCAAGGAGGAAGTCAATCTTCACATATGAGTGACGTCAGCACCAACGGAGCCCTTGTGGAACCATCACCCCAGCTTTCAAAGAAAGCCTTTGGGAGATGCTACCACGCATGCATGGTCCCCTCCATGCCCAAGGGTGCCATCTTGCTCAGTCTCCTTTTTTCCACGGAGCCCTTCAGACATCTGTCTGGCTTGTCCCTGGAAAAAGTTGATTTTTCAGCCTGAGTTTCATTCTCGCCTCCGGTACTGCATTGGTACTCTTCCCGCCACCTGACCTCGCTGTCTCTGCATAGAGTTCGGGTACTTTTATAGTTTTTCCCTCCTTGGCGTCTTTGCACCTTTTTTCCAGCTGACAGCTTGGCAGGTCTTCGACCTCGCTGAGGTACTTTTTCCCCCCATGGCTATCAGTGGCTTTAAAAAGTGTGATGGGTGTGCCAAAATTATGTCTTTGACACACATGACTGCTGCCTTCGCTGTCTTAGGCCGGACTATGACCCTACAGCATGCAGCCTCTGCAAAAAGATGTCCATCAAGGCCTCAAGAGCCACCAGCAGCTGCACAACAAGTTTTTCCCCTAGTGTCTGGTACCTCCGAAGGCCAGGGCCTCATCTGAAGCCATGGCATCTCGGGGCGATTCTACAGAACGTGAGCGCTGCTGTGGTTCTTTGGAGAGGGGCTTTCCCTCGAGTGAACCCAAGAAGAAGAAGACGACTTTGAAGGCGGCGTCCCTGGACAGCTCTGTCAGGCCGGCTGCATCATGAGCCAGGTCCCGCAGTTCGAGATGCTTGTCCAAGGGATCGGAGAGGGAACAGCCTTCAAAGGTCCCCTGAAAGGACTTGGCCTCTGCCCAGCCTCTTTTGCCAGACACTACCCTCTTAGAGGATTTCCCTTCAGAGGACCCAGCATTGGGCCCGATTCCCTCGGTGCTCATGCCGATGGCTGCAGAGCCTTCTGGCCTGGAGTCCAGAATGGCAGCCCTGGAGTGCAGTTTGTCTGCCTTCATGGACTAGCAGCGGGTGCTGTTGTCCGGTACAACCGGTTCCTCTGCCCCGACCACCGGGCTCTCAACGTTGAAGATGTCCCCAGAGGTTGAGCCAATCTTCGAGACCCTTCGGCCTCGAGTCTATCCTCGGCTGAGGACTCAATCCGGTTCCTGCTTGATGGGGCCGCAGTCGTCCCCAGCCAGTGTGCTTGGCGCCAGCCATAGGACCTCTGAAGTCAGCCCCAAGACCCGCGGGCCATCCCTCCATCGAGTTCTCAATGGACTACTCTGAGTGGGAGACAGAGGACGAGGAGTCGCCCGACACCCATCGCCATAGTGATGTCCCCTCGGACTCTCCCACTTCAGAGCCCTGGCAGCGGTCTCTGCCAGAAGACATGGTGTTTCTTGACTTCATCAGGGACATGTTGAAGCCCCTAGCATTCCTGACAGAATCGGCGGAGGAAACTCGGGCGGAGGAGATAGAAATCCTCCAGTACAACGCCCCTCCGAGGGAATCGCTTACGGTACCCATCCCTCCCATCCTGGAATGGCTAATGCTCCATATGTGGGAGACACTAGCATCGGTACCAGTGGGGAGAGCAAGTGGCTCAACTTGATGTATCGAGTCCACCGGAGCCCGGGCTTCCAGAAATCACAGCTGCCACACAACTCCATGGTGGTGGTGTCGGCCATGCGGCGACTGAAGAGCCAGAAATAGCACTCCATGTTGTCTGCTTCCAGGGAGGCACGCACCTTGTATGCCCTCAGCAGAAAGTGTTACCAGAGCTCGATGCTCATCGGCTGCATCCAGGCCTACCAGCTGTACATGGGCATGTACCCAAGAGACCTACCAAAATAAATTGTGCTGGTCTGTCCAAGGAACCCCTGCAGCAGTTCAAGAACCTGGCTAAGGTCATCCGTGAATGCCCCAAGTTTATGCCTCAGGCAGCCTATGACTGCTTTGAGTCGGCGGCTCAAGTAGCAACGGCAGGCATCGGTGTCCGATGCCAGGCTTGGCTATAGTTGTCCGATCTCGAGCAATGAGTTCAGGACAAATTGGTCGATATCCCATGCTAGGGAGAGAACCTCTTTGGCAAGACCATGACTGACAAGGCTGCCTAGCTGGAGACTTGAGTTCATGATGAGGACCAGTCTCTCTAAATAGACCATTGACCCTCCCTGATGGAAGGGCTTGGGTAAAAGGAAGGGGGCTGCTTACAGAAACTACCCACCTTTTCAGGCCTCCCCAGCTCCCCTGCAGGATCAGCAGGCCAAGGGACATGGGCATGGCCCTCGTAAGCAGAAGGCTCCCAAGCCCCAGGCATTGGCCCTGGCCCAGCCAGGGTGGGAGTTTTTGACTCCTTGGGTATAGCCTCTCCACCCCAAGGAGGTCAGCAACCCAAAGGGGGACGTCTGATCTACTATGCCCAAAGGTGGCTAACTATAACCACTGATTCCTGGGCACTTCGGGTGATCCGGGAAGGCTACCTCCTCCATCTGACTCAGACACCTCCCCCTTATTTTCCGGGAGAGGCTCTCAAGTCTCCCCTTCACCGGGACCTTCTACTGAAGGAACTCGCAGGTCTTCTCAAGGACAAAGCGGTGGAACCAGTTCCCCACCATCTCAAGGGCAAGGGATTCTACTCCAGGTACTTCCGTGTGCCAAAAAGGACAGGAGACCTAAGGGCCATCCTCGACCTGCGCAATCTGAAGTTTCTGGTGAGGGAGAAGTTCAAGATGCGCTCTCCCTTGGAACATTGCTGTCTTACCTCCAGCAGGGAGATTGGCTATGCTCCTTGGATCTGACGGATGCTTATATCCACATCCTCATTCACCCCAACCACAGACAGTATCTGCAGTTCATGGTGGGGGGGGCACTACTAATACAGGTGCTGCCTTTCAGCCTGGCCTCTTCCACTGCTAGGTACGTATGACCCAGATTGGCCACAGTTGGAAACAGGATACTGGGCTTGATGGACCTTGGTCTGACCCAGTATGGCATATCTTATGTTCTTATGTACAGGTGCTGCCTTTCAGCCTGGCCTCCACCCGAAAGGTTTTCACAAAATGCCTGGCAGTCCAGCTGCCTTCCTCTGCCTCCAGGGTGTCTTTGTCTTCACCTCCCTGGACGACTGGCTCATAAAAGGAGGCATGGCTTCAGAGGTGCAGCAGGCAACTGCACGCACCATCCAGGTCCTCCAACATTTGGGTTTGGTGATAAACTACCCCAAGTCCCACCTCTTCCCAGCACAGTGTCTGGAGTTCATAGAGGCAAGACTAGACACCCTCCAGGTAAAGGCCTTCCTGCCAGGAGACTGAGCTGACCATCTCAGGGTCCTGGCCCGGGACATATAGCACCGCCCCTCGGTACCTGCTCAGCTCCTCCTGGGCCTCCATGGGCACATGGCCTCCACGGTCCGTGTCACCCCAGATGCCCACCTCCATATGAGGGCCGCGCAGTGGTACCTTCGGAACCAGTGGACACAGGCCATGGGGCACTTCCGGGACAAGGTGTCAGTGACCTACCAGCTGGTGGACTTCCTGATCTGGTGGCAGATTCCCCAATACTTCGAGGCAGGGATGCCCTTTCAGGCCCCAGCCCTTTAAGGGTCCTCACCACAGATGCCTCCCTGCTCTGCTGGGGAGCCCACTGCAAGGAACTCTGCACCCAGGGCAGTTGGTCACAGGACGAGAGCAACCAGCCGATCAACCTCCTGGAGCTACGGGTGATATACTTAGCCCTCCGAACCTTTTGCCACCGCCTGCATCATCAGCCGGTGTTGGTTCAGACAGGCAACCAGGCGGCAATGTTCTATGTGAACAAACACCAGGCACGGGGTCTCGTGCCCTCTGCTAAGAGGCAGTGATCCTCTGCTGCTACGCAGTCCAGCATGATATGCTTCTGCGGGCAGTATACCTGCCAGGCCAGAACAATTCACTGGCCAACAGATTGAGCAGGGTCCTCCAGCCGCACAAATGGCAACTGAACCTCAGTGTGGCCAACCGGCTTTTCTAGCTCTGAGGGAAACCCGAGATGGACCTGTTCACCAGCCCAGACAACTACCAGTTGCCCTGCTTCTGCTCCTGGCAGGCCTGTCCCTCCAGAGTGGCGGCGGAATGTTCTTCGCCTCATGGTCAGAAAGCCTTATGTACGCCTTCCCACCCACACCACTAATTGCCAAGACATTGTTCAGGACCCTCTGCGTCAAAGCCTCGCTCATCCTGATAGCCCCTCGATGGCCCAGGCAACCCTGGTTCCCGCTACTCCTCTGGCTATTGGTGGAGATTCCCATCCCATTGGGGAACTCTTCCAGAAGGAGAGCTCTCTTCTGCACCCCAACTTGGGGTCCCTGTCACTAACAGCGTGGCTGTTGAAAGGGTAACCCTAGCCCCTTTCATCCTCTCAGGTGAGATAGAGGCGATTTGCTGGCCTCTCGTAAGGCTTCCACTAGGAAAGCGTATACCTTCAAATGGCGGAGGTTTTCAATTTAGTGTGCAGAACACAGGACCGACCCATTCTCCTGCCCGGTGAGACTGGTGCTACAATACCTTCTCCACCTCTCGCAATCCAGACTTAAATCAAGCTCCGTCAGGATGCACCTCAGTGCCCTGGCGACGCACCACCATCCAGTGAATGGCAAACCCCTCTCAGTCCAGCCGCTGTTGACCGGTTTCCTAAGGGGTCTGCTCTTATCGAAGCCCCTGGTTTGCCCTCCAGCGACCGAGTGGGACCTCAATGTGGTACTGGGGCAGCTCATTCGCCTGCCCTTTGTGCCTCTGGCTACCTGCTACCTGCGATACCTCTCGTGGAAAGTGGCATTCCTGGTCGCGCTCACCTCCGCTCGAAAGGTTAGTGAACTTCAGTCCTTAGTGGCGGAGACACCATATGCCAGGTTCTACAAGAACAGGGTGGTGCTCTGCACACACCCTAAATTCTTTCCGAAGGTGGTGGTATCCTTTCACCTCAACCAGGTGGTGATATTTCCCACTTTCTTCCCAAGACCCCACACCACTAGGGGAGGAGACGATCCTTCACACCCTGGACTGTGAGAGGGCCTTGTCCTTCTACATCCAACGTACTCGGAGACACCGCAAAGCTGCTCAACCTTTCATCTCATATGACCCCAGTTGTCTGGGAGACGCGGTGACCAAATGTACACTGTCTACCTGGGTGGCGGCTGTATCTGCCAAGCTGCCACCTAGTCCTCAGTCCATACCTTTGCAGCCCATTACTGCCTGGAAAGGGAGTCCCAACAGGATAGTGCCTTCGGCCAAGCTGTGCTCCATAATCTTTTCGGGGTTTAGGCAACTCCTACCCTCTGACCCTTCTGTGTTCAGGCTACCGGAGTGCTGGTTTCCATCGGACAGAGGGGTCCTACTGTGGTCTGTAGCTATGGACTCAATTGCTGCTGCTCACGGCTCCCCTTGAGGGCGACCGTGTATTTCGCTATGGGCTTTCGGTAGCCTGTAGCTGTAGAGTCCCATATGTAAGGACTGACTTCCTGCTTGTTCCCGGAGAAAGCGTAGTTCCTCACCTGCATCAGGTGTTCTCCAGGGATAGCAGGAATCAGTCCTCACAACCCTCCTTCCTCCCCTTGGAGTTACTCCTTTACCATCTTTTATTTTATTTTTGCCGTCTTTTAGCTATGTCATCTGTTTAAGCAAGATGGCACCCTTGGGCGAGAAGGGGACCACACACGCGTGGTGGCATCTCCCAAAGGCTTTCTTTGAAAGCTGTGAGGATGCTTCCACGAGGGCTCCATCGGTGCCGACGTCACCCTTATGTGAGGACCGATTCCTGCTGTCCCGGAGAACACCTGTTACAGGTGAGTAAGTCCGCTTGGGGGAGGATCTATCCATAGTTTCAGTTAGCGAAACAGAAAGCAAGGGGCAGCAATGGCATCCCAATTTAAGGAGCTGGAGGGAGGTGGGGGTAGCGGCCCAACTTAAAGAGCCAGCAGGAGTCCTATTATTGGAAACATTTCTTAAAATATGAAGCTGTTTGTCACCTCTTTCCTGTGCCAATCTTTAGGCAAGCCTATGCACACCAAGCAACTTCAAAACACATAGTGAAAGCCAAACCTCTGGGAGCACCTGAAAACAATTTAAGTTCAGTAGTTAGGGAGCATGGTGAAGGCTAGGGAAGGGGAATAGTGCAAGAGGGTGAGAGGGACAGGAACAAGGAGTTTGCGCAGGCGGATAGGGAACATTCTAGGGAGATTGGAAGCCTACATGTCCAGAGCCACACGTGCACCCGTAGATCCCCAACACCACACACACAGACACAACCAAGATACCACTCTCCTACCCCAACACATATATGCACATACACAAAACCCTATGACATCCCCATGTACACACACATATAGATACCAAGACATGTATGAACACAAACACTCCCCCAACAGACATACCCATTCGCATGCACGAACATATAGCGAGCCTCCAACACACACTGCCAACACACATGCCTGCATCCCCCATCCTTTTGACATCCCACCCCCTCTTATTTCCATAGATAAATTCTGTCCATGGAGATAAATATACAGTGCCAACAGCTAGCACTGCTTTCTCCAGGAACAAGCAGGAAGTCATTCCGCACATATGGGTGACGTCGGCACCGACGGAGCATTTCCCCAGCTTTCAAAGAAAGCCTTTGGGAATGCTACCACGCATGCATGGTCCCCTTCTCGCCCAAGGGTGCCATCTTGCCCAGTCTCCTTTTTTCCGTGGAGCCCAACGGACGCATATCCTGTTTCCCCCGGAAAAATTCCTTAAAAATGATCCTCTTAGTTGAGTTTTTCCCGGTTTGCTTAACGGTTCCTCTTCCCACTCCGAGCTGGCGCCATCCTTGTTGCAATTCTCGGCTCCCTTTCTGTTTTTTTCATCGAGGCTTGCCTTGACCGGCGTTCGCACCTCTTTTCGCCCAAGGGTCATCGACCCCATCTGGGTGTGATCCACCATGTCTCCCGGTGGCTTTAAAAAGTGTGATCGTTGCAGTCAAATTATGTCTGTCACAGGCACCCACGACTGCTGGTTGCATTGCCTCGGCCTGGACCACAACAGTACCTCTTGCGACCTGAGTCAGGCCATGACCTCTCAGACCAACGAGAAAAGGTTGGAGTTGCAGGAGAAGATGTTCCCGTGGTCAGGCTCAGCCCCGGCTTCCCTGACGCTGAGCCCAAAGCTGAGCACCTCCCATGAGGCCCGGGCATATTTGGAGTCTCGTGGAGGCGGCTCCTCCAGAAAGACACCAGACCCTGGCAAGAAAAAGAAAAAATCCTCAAAGCCAGTTGAGGTTCCACCAGGGAAAAAACAAAGTAAGGTCCTGCAGCGGGGCCTCCCTCCCCCTGGGAGACCCTCACCAGCCCACAGGGGGGCCGCCCAGTACTCTTCACCCACAGGTGGCCCGAAGTCACCTCGGACCAGTGAGCACTCTAGGTGGTGAAGGAGGGTTACCACCTCCGCTTCCAGCTCTAGGTCATAAGTACGTAGCAGTTTCCCCAAAAGACACAGGTGCCACAATGCTTCTATTGGGTCAAGCAGTGATATCCCCGGTCCCTTTTATTTATTTATTTATTTAGCTGTATTTATATCCTGCTTTTCACCAGGTCAAAGCGGTTTAGCACAAAAAGAAAAGGGGTACAATAATGGTTTATGGACCTTTCCTCCAGAAACTTGTCCAAACCTTTTTTAAACCCAGCTACACTAACAGATTTTACTAGGTAACAAATTACAGAGTTTGATTACATGTTGAGTGAAAAAATATTTTCTCTTATTAGTCTTAAATAGTTTACCCTGTAGCTTCATTGCATGTCCCCTAGTCTTTCTATATTCTGATGACGTAAACAATCGATCTACGTTTACCCGTTCCACTCCATTCATTAATTTATAGACCTCTATCGTATCTCTCCGCATCCTTCTCTTTTCCAGGTTGAAGAGTCCTGACCTTTTTAGCCTCTCTTCATAGTTCCTGGTGAGGGAGAAGTTCAAAATGCTCTCCCTTGGGACACTGTTGCCCTACCTCCACCAGGGAGACTGGCTTTGTTCCTTGGACCTAAAGGATGCATTCACCCACATCCTGATCCACCCATCTCACAGACAATACCTGAGATTCATGGTGAGGGGGGGAGGGGCACTACCAATCCAAGGTACTTCCTTTCCGCCTGGCCTCCTCGCCAAGAGTATTCACAAGTGCCCAGCAGTGATAGCTGCCCATCTGCACCTACAAGGAGTACTCGTCTTCCCCTATCTGGATGATAGGCTCATCAGAGGCGGCACAGCCACAGAGGCCAGTCAGGGCACAGAATGTACCATCCTCATCCTGCAGCACCTGAGATTCGTCAACAACTACCCCGAATCACATCTCTTTCCAGTGCAAGACCTGGAGTTCATCGGTGCTCAACTGGACACGATGCGGGCCAGAGCCGCCCTCCGTCAGGACAGGGCAGAACACCTCAAACATCTGGCAGGGGAGGTTTAACACCGTAGAATGGTGCCGGCTCGCCTTCTCTTCTGCCTGCTGGGACACATGGCCTCTACGGTCCATGTCACACCCCTAGCCTGCCTGCACATGCGGACAGTCCAGTGGTGCCTGCGTTCTCGGTGTACCCAGGCCATGGGCCATCTCCGGGACAGGGTCAGGGTCTCCCACCAGCTGGCAGGATCTCTCGACTAGTGACAAAATCTGGACCTCCTTCAGGCAGGAATGCCCTTCCAGGCGCCCCCTCCGCAGTGTATCCTGACCACAGATGCCTCTCTCCAGGGCTGGGGAGCTCATTACGGAGTTCACCGCACTCAGGGTTGCTGGTCCAGGGAGGAGTCTCTACTACAGATCAACCTCCTGGAACTCTGGTGCCCTATGTGCATTCAGCTTCCTCTTGCAGAACAGACCTGTGCTGGTCCATACAGACAGCCAGGTCGCAGTGTTCTATATAAACAAGCAGGGGGCATGGGCTCATACTCCCTTTGCCAGGAGGCTGAAGCCCTCCTTTGCTTTGCAGTGCGCAGTGGCATGCTCCTACGAACAGTCTATCTCCCAGGACAGGAATGGACAACTACCTAACGGACAAACTCAGCAGCATCCTGCACCCTCTCAAGTGGCGGAGAAGCTCTTCCGCCTTTGGGGTGGCCCGAGATGGACCTCTTTGCCTCTCCAGATAACACACAACTGGCTCACTTCTGCTCCAGGCAACCGCACCCACAGAGGATAGTGTCAGATGCATTCCTGATCTCATGGTCCGAGGGACTGCTGTATGAATTCCCACCAACTCCCCTGGTCGCCAAGATTCTGTTCAAAATTCAGAATGAGAGGGCATTGGTGATACCGATCGCCCCCTGTGGCCCAGGCAACCCTGGTTCCCACTACTGCTTTCGCCGGTGGCGACACTCCCAGTATCCCTGAGTTGAGACCTGGACCTCGTGACTCAGGAGGAGGGTTCCCTTCGGCACCCCAATGCAGGGTCATTGACTCTAACAGCCTGGCTTCTGAGAGGGTAGCCTTGGCCCCGCTCAACCTACCACGTTGAGGAGATCCTGTTAGCCTCCAGGAAGCCCTCCACGAGGAGGGCTTATGCCTTTAAATGGCACAGATTTGCTCTGTGGTGTGCAGCTAGGAAGGAGAACCCATTCTTCTGCTATGTCCAGCTGGTACTCCAGTACCTAGTGCATCTGTCACGTGCAGGGCTGAAATCTAACTCAGTCCGGGTGCATCTGAGCACCATAGCTGCTCACCACCACCCAGTAGGGGGAAAGCGCTTATCTTGCCAGCCCCTAAGAACATAAGATATGCTATACTGGGTCAGACCAAGGTCCATCAAGCCCAATATCCTGTTTCCAACAGTGGCCAATCTAGGTCATACGTACCTAGCAGTTTCCCCAAAAGAGACAGGTTCCACAATGCTTGTACTGGGTCAAGCATTGATATCCTGGGTCCCTTCTTAATAATGGTTTATGGACCTTTCCTCCAGAAACTTGTCCAGACCTTTTTTAAACCCAGCTACACTAACAGCCTTTACTACATCCTCCGGTAACAAATTCCAGAGTTTGATTACACGTTGAGTGAAAAAATATTTTCTTTTATTAGTCTTAAATAGTTTACCCTGTAGCTTCATTTGCATGTCCCCTAGTCTTTCTATATTCTGATAACGTAAACATTCGATCTACGTTTACCCGTTCCACTCCGTTCATTAATTTATAGACTTCTATCATATCTCCCCTCAGCCGTCTCTTTTCCAGGTTAAAGAGCCCTAACCTTTTTAGCCTTTCTTCATAGGAGTATCCTTCCATCCCCTTCACCATTTTGGTGGCTCTTCTCTGAACCTTTTCTAATAGCGCTATATCCTTTTTAAGATACGGCGACCAGAATTGCACACAATATTCAAGGTGCGTTCTCACCATGGAACGATATAGAGGCATTATAATATCTTTTGTTTTATTTTCCATTTCTTTCCTTATGATACCTAGCATTCTGTTTGCTCTCTTGGCCGCCGCTGCACACTGGGCCGAGAGTTTTAACATGTTATCCACAATGACGCCTAAATCTTTTTCCTGGATGGTGGTTCCTAATGTGGAACCTTGCATCGTGTAACCATAGTTTGGGTGGTTCTTCTCTAGGTGCATAACTTTGCACTTGTCCACATTAAATTTCATCTGCCATTTTGATGTCCAGTCTTCCAATTATCAAGATCCTCTTGCAATTTTCCACAATCCTCTTGGGTTTTAACAACTTTAAATAGTTTTGTGTCATCTGCAAATTTGATAACCTCACTCGTTTCCCGGTTCCTATGGGGCCTTCTGCTTTTCAAGCCCCCTGTCTGCACTCCGGCAGCAGAATGGGACCTCAACGTGGTGCTCACCCAGCTGACTAGGCCACGGTTCAAGCTACTGGCCACTTGCCATCTCAGATACCTATCGTGGAAGGTGATATTTCTGGTGGCCCTGACTTAGAGTCAACGAGCTTCAGGCACTGATGGTGGACCCCCCGTACACCAGGTTCTTCAAGAACAGGGTAGTGCTCCACCCATCCTAAGTTCCTTCCGAAGGTGGTATCCCCCATTTCACCTCAACCAGGAGGTGGTACGCCGCATCTTCTACCCGCAGGCCTCATACTGGCAGGGAGGAGCTCATACTCTACACATGGGACTGTAAACGGGCCCTGTCCTTCTATCTGCAGCTGACCCAGGGCCACCTCAGCTTTTTGTGTCCTATGACACCAGCAGACTGGGGCTCCCTGTAACCAAGTGTACCCTATCCTCTTGGGTGGCAGACTACATAGCCCTTGCTTATGAGCCGGTGGACCTCTCCCTGGAGCACCAGATCACAGCACATCGCATGAGGGCAATGGCTACGTCGGTGGCACACCTTCATTCTGTGCCGGTGACAGAAATTTGCAGAGCCGCCACTTGGTCATCCATTCACACGTTCACAGCACACTACTGCCTGGAAAGCGAATCCTGCAGGGGGAGTACCCTTGGTCAGGCAGAGCTGCGTAATATTCTTAGAGTGTAGGCAACTCCTGCCCTCTGAACCTCTGTGTTCAGGCTACCGGAGTATTAGTGTTGCCTGAGGCTAGGGTCTTGCAGAGTCTCTCAGCAGGACTTGCCTTCTGCAACTCACGGCCATCCTCCCGAATTCTATTGGTACTGTCATGGTTCGGTCCGCGGCAGCCTGGAGCTAGGGAGTTCCATATGTGAGGACTGACTTCCTGCTTGTTCCTGGAGAAAGCGCAGTTACTCACCTGTAATAGGTGTTCTCCGGGAACAGCAGGAATCAGTCCTCACAACCCTCCCTCCTCCCCTTGGAATTGCCGTCCTTTTGTTTTTGCCTGACTGCCATCTTAGCTATGTCATCTGACAGAGCAAGATGGCATCCTTGGGCGGGAAGGCGACCACGCATGCGTGGTCGCATTCCCAAAGGCTTTCTTTGAAAGCTGGGGAAATGCTCCACGTGGGCTCCGTCGGCACCACCGTCATCCATATGTGAGGACTGATTCCTGCTGTTCCCAGAAAACACCTGTTACAGGTGGGTAACTACGCTATCATGGCAAGCCACCGGCGCTGAACAATATACCCGGATATTCAATGCTGGCATTATATCTGGCTCCAGCATTGAATATCCGGGTTAGCCACTCTTGCCCATTGGTAACCAGTCAGCAAAGATACCTAGCTGCTGCCCGGTTAACGATATTTATTTATTTAACATGGGGTTTTTTAATATTGCTTTTTCATTTCAGTCAAAGCGGTTTACATTGTAACTTCATCTTGATAATGTACGTTAAACAGGGGAATTGATAACTTGGATATACGGCGGACGTTAGGCAAGGGTTACCTGCGCCTGGCTTTCACTGCATATAGCTAATCAGGCAGGGGTTCAATATCACCACTGGCTAGTTACCGATTAGCGCCACCTCCGCTCTGCCTTGGAATGCCCTCGACATGCCCTGATGCATAGCAGTTAGTATCGGGGTATGTAGAACAGGCAATGCCGCTGACTGTTCTGTTCACTGTCATTAATGTGGATATCAGCCCTACTAACCACGTTAATCACTTTGACTATCAGGCCCTTACATCATACCATTGATACGCACACACACACTCTCTCACACACTCTTTGTAAGTGTGCACTTTCAATTTGTTTTGTTCTTCTCCTTAGTACTCCATCGTTGTGGGTAGAGAGGCATGCAAAGTCCCCTCTTAAGTCCTTCCATTACCTACATTTCCCATATCTAGCCACAAGACTGCTATTCTAAATAGCCAGCATTACATCTGGCCTCATAGGTCTCACAGGTACACTAAAAAAATTTTTTTTAAACTGCCTCTAATGTTTCGATTGATTTTTACGTTTTTTGTTGCGCTGAATCCAAATCTGGTAACCAATTTGCTCCATCACGTACAGATTTTTTGCTACATTGGGTTAGCAGTTTGAGGTGAACGTTTCAGATTGAGTGCGATTGAGATAAAAGTTTCTTGGATGAATTCTTTATACTAATTGTTTAGTAGTTATTCAAATAAGAATAAAGAAAATTGTAACAAGGCAGCACATAAGAATAGAGTAATGTCAACAAAACACACTGTGATGGTAGCATAATTGTCTGCACTTAAAACAGCCACATACATGTGCACAAACATTGAGCATATAAGAGCGAGGTTAGACACAAAGCAAAGCAAAGAAATGTGCAAAAAATGTTGTACAGGTATGTATGTAAGAATAGAAAACGCAAACCGCACCATTGCAATACATGAAGACAAACACCCAATGGTGTGAAAATAAAATTCTAATAAATGAGATCCGACACTGTGGTAATAACTAGCAAATTTTTATTTCAAAGTTTAGTAAAAACACGATATTTGTCAACACAGTTTAGATTTTAAAGTCATTCTTGGGTCAGTCAATCTCCTGGTGGGCCCGTTTCTTCTTCCCCCGAATGCTTCTCTTGGTGTGCTGCTTGGCGTATTTTTCATCTGGGGTTTCCCGCAGCAGCAGCCAGCAGAAATCAGCCATCATAGTGGTGTTCCATCTTCCTTGGTACCTTCTCTCTGCGTCCTTGATGTCCTGGTGAAACCTTTCACCTTGTTCTTCACTGTACGCCCCCAAGTTTTCGGGAAAGTAGTTCACATGGGAGTGCAAGAAATGGACTTTCAGGCTCATGTTACAGCCTTGTTCTTTGAAGGCATTGAGCATCCTGGCAACAATATCCTTATAGTTCTCATCCCGCCTGTTCCCCAAGAATTTGAGAACAACATCCTTGAAGGAATCCCAGGCTTCTTTTTCCTTCTCAGACATCGTTTCAGCGAATGCTCCATCTGAAATGAGTTTCCTTATATCAGGGCCAACAAACACTCCTTCCTTTAGCTTTGCTTCAGAAAGTCGGGGGAACTTTGAGCAAAGGTACCGAAAGCACTCACCATCTTTTGGAAGGGACTTGATGAATTGCTTAATGAGACCCAACTTAATGTGGAGAGGTGGTAATAGAATTTTATCACGAGGTACCAAGCTCTCATGAAGAACATTTTTCTCACCAGGTCTCAAATACTCCCGAATTGGCCAGTCTTTTTTCCCCCAGTGTAGGTCGCGGACCCGGCTATCCCACAAGCAAAGGAAGCAGGGATATTTGGTGAAACCGGATTGCTGCCCTAATAGCATGGATAGAATTTTAAAGTCTCCACAAATCATCCACTTATGCTCATCATAACGAATCTTCTGAAGAATCAGGGCCAAATTCTCGTATTTTTCTTGGAGAATAACAGAGTGAGCAATAGGAACTGAAGCGAATGTGTTGCCATTATGAAGAACACCTTTTATGCTGTCTTTTGACGAATCAATAAACAGCCGCCATTCAGCAGGATCATACTTGAGTTTAAACTTTTCCATCACTCTGTATATATCGTTGCAAATTACCAAATCTTCCTCTTTGCTGAAATACTTCAAAAATTGTGTCTCGCGGTTGCGGTACCAATAAAAAGTTGTTCCTGGTGACAATAGATTTTTCTGTTTAAGCCGAGAACCTAGCAACCTAGCAGTTGGGCAGCTTCTTTTGGGAGTCCTAAATCCCGGACTAAATCATTCAATTCAGCTTGAGAGAAAAGTTCAGGTTTCGGATCTGGTTCAGTTTCAAACTCGGAAGTACTGGACTCATCGGGAAAAGCCATCTGATGAGTCTCATCATGATCAGAACCGTCCACACAAATATGATCCAAAGATTTTGGTGGTTCAGGCACAGGTACTTCGTTGCTATGAGGCATAGGCCTAATTGCTGAGGGGAAGGTTGGGGTAACTTATTACGTTCTTATTTTTTAAGTTGTATCCCTTCACAATGCAAGAGCAAAAATAGCAGTCACTGCTGTGGTCTCTTTGTTCACGCCACATCATAGGTATTCCGAAACGAAATGCTTGTTTTTTACCTTTCATCCATAAGCGTAGATCTTCCTCACATGTCTTGCACACTTTGTGAGGAGCCCACGGTTTGTCTTGATCGCCTAACTTCAAACCGAAATAGGCGAAATATACTTTTTTAATAAATGCAGAAATGTTCCTCTGCCGCTTTTTCACGGTATATTCCCCACAAATAAAACAAAAACTGTCCGGAGAGTTGACGCAACCTCTGGCTCTGTGAGCCATCACAAATACACAGCACTGCAAACTACAACTGTAGTGAACCACTTCGGAATAAAGCTGGCTTACGACTGAGCAAACAAAAGGTAATAATGAACTTGCAAGAAACTGAAATTTGACAGGAACGTTCATGTCGCAACCACCGTGTTTGAGCGAGCGAACGAGGCGAGGCGAACAGGAAAGAACATGCGCCAGCGCGAGTACTGGATTTAGCCCCCTGCCTCCCAATTGTCCTGTTAATGTATAAAATGAATACAAAACACTCTAAAATATCATGAGGGAGTGTTTCTAGTTAGTTAACCATTACAACCTCTATTTTGGGCCAAGAAAATAAACTGCAGTCGGCTAAAAAGAAATTATGTGAACATTCCTTATATGGGTAAGAAATCTAATTTTGCAAGAAAACGTGACGTGATGGAACATTTTGGCTATTTTTCCTGGATTCAGCACCCCAAAATCTATAGGAATCAGTTGCAAAACTGGAGGCAGTTTTTTGGTAGTGTACCTGTGTCTCCTGTGTATCTTTGCACAGGACCTGCCTATGCAAGAGCTTGTGTTTCTTCTAATTATTATAGTGCTTGCAGCCAACCAGATAGCCAGCCTTTTGGTGTAGACCCAGGGCTGCCCCCAACTTTAGGCAAACTAGGCAGTTGCCTAGGGTGGCAGCTTCTGGCAGTGGCAAAGAGTAGGACATTCAAAGCTAAACAATAGATTCTGACATCAGGGGTAGGGGGAGGCTTAAGTTTTTTGCCTAGAACACCAACACCTTAAGCCAATTCTGAGCTAGCCCTGTGTAGACCCACCAAGTGCTAGGCACCAGTGCCTTGTTTGAGAGTGCCATAAATCCTTTAGAATGGTTATCTCAGTAGAAGCAGTCCCACTTAAACTGGGAGACACAATGGGGGAGATATTCAAAGGCATTTACTCGGTTTGCATTTTAAACATACTGGAAACAAACTAGTACTCAAGAAAACCTTAATACAACATCAGATTACAGAATTTTTCTGTGCATTATCTGATAATCAGATCATTAAGAGGAATCAAGAAAGTAAAGCCAACGGAAAGCTTTAAAGGCAATTGCTAAAAAGAAATATCACGTTAATGTCAACTCCCATTCAGTTAACACACTCATAAAGGAGTCTGTCCTTGCCCAACCTACATGCTTCCCCCCCCTACTCCGATTCTGAATTGTTAGCTCCAAAGCCAGAATTTCATTGCACTGAGGAAGAATTGCAGTTGGGATGATTCAGAGAAAACATGTTTTACATTATCATACTTCACTTAACTATTACAAGGAAATCTCACAAAAATCTTTACATCGACGCCTCTTGGTAGAAGGCCAGAAACCTTTTTCTTCTGTCTTGCATAAACTTTAAAATTTAACCCACACTATCCCAGGAATAAAAAGTTCTTGAAACAAACAAATGAAAAATAATTGCTTTAGCCTGCTTAAATAAAAACAATGTTATTAAGGTAGCTCTATTCTATTGTATTTCTCTTCAAAGGATTTCTCCAGTATAGATGTTAAATCAAGGCTGTCTTTAGAGATCCTTTGCTCTTTTTTGCAAAATGCCTCTTCTCCTGGCAGGTAGGATAAAACCTTCCCAGCTTGTTAAATTGTCTCATTAGGGATCTCAAGTACCTCAGTTATATAGCTCTTAAAGGTGACCAGTGGAGGTACTCTGAGGAAATTCACGAGTCTCAAATTCAAACGCCTCCGATTGTTTTCATGCATTTAGTTGTGATGAACTACTTTATCGTGAATCATATCAGAATTAGATGTCACCTTTCTTTCTGAGGCCACCTCCACATCATTAGCTCTTTTTCAGTTCTATCTTAATAGCTTAATATCTTCTGAGCACTTTGTTGTGAAACGCACCTGTTATCAAATGCAGAGTCACAATAGGTGGCCTCAAGGGAACAACAAGGAAAGGAGCTACACACACTTGCTCATCCAATTTCACCTTAGGCAGGCTTACCTCAAAATCCTTCAACTCTTTTATGAACTGCTTTTTCTTCAAGAAGCTGATCCACTTCTGCAGTTGTTCCAGTGCCAGAGAGGCATTGACACAGCTTACTATGGCTTCTGTATGCACGTTGGCTGCCCCATGACATCCACTGCTTTGGCTATTCTCAGAATGGGAGCAGGGGGAGCATATCCAAGTGTCTGTGATCAATAAAACATTCAGATCCTGGCAGGCTGCATCCTCCATGATACTGCCAGCAGATAGGGCCAACAATCCTTCAACAGGAGCATAACAGACAGCAGAGGAAACAGCCCTCATCTTTGATCAAGGTCCCAGGAGAGAAGGTTCAGAGAAATAATTCCTCATAATAAGCAATTGTGCTCATACTTAAAGTTCAGCTTAATGCATTACCTCATGATAAAATGTAGTAGACTGTCTGTGGCGTTAGTCAAGGCAAGTAGGTACCAACCCTGCTGTTGATGGCTTACTGCCCATTATCTAGCCGCAGGTATGAGACGGTGATAAGGGCAAAAGATTGTCTAGGATCAGTTTCTTCAAAACTCAATCACTACACCTAACACCTTCCTGCTTCTTCCTAAATTTCTTGTAATTTAGCCAAGTCCTGGCTAAATGACTCGTGGGCCTACTTATCATATCAAAATACCTCAACACATTGGAATGTAACTTTGGTTTATGCTACCCAAATAATGCTGCCTAAGTTGTAAAATGCCAAAAATGTAATATACCTTTAGCCTTGTCTTCCAGTTTATTCTTTTATTTTACACTTCATTCAGTCCTTTAAAGAGGAATAAGAATATCTTTATATTTTTTTCCATTCTTATCTCTTTGAGTGGGGAAATAGAGGATATGTCCATTGCTTAGTTGATGCACTCTCACTGTGCCTCTGTCTCGGGAAATTATGAACTGAATTCCATCTCCTTATCCAAACTAGAGTCTTTGTATCACTGGATGGTAGGAGGAGTCTTCCTGCCATATCTTCACAGAATAAAACCCTTTTGCTCTCCTTTGTTTGATACCTTTCTTGTCTATGTGTTCTGTTAAAATCTTAATTTTATGCCCTCCCTACCACTTACCTTCACTCAACTAACAGTCTTTATCTTTAGAACTCTGTTGGCCCTCCAGGAGTTTTGCTAACCATGGTACGCAACACATTTTCATTACTACATGGCTTAATATTTGATTTGCCCACGCTGCTGGAGCATTAAATGGATTGCTCTACAATGTCCACCTGTCTTCTCATCTCTTTCCAGGGTTTTGGGGTGACAGATCAGCCAATGTTGCTTCAGTTCAGTGCTGAGATCACCAGCACGCTGTATTATCCAGCTAACTTTTCACCTACTCTGGGCCCATACCTCTGCACTCTCCCGCATATTGCAAGAGCAGATCCAGCTCTCCTACATGTTTTGAACTCTTGCTCTCAGCTGACACACCACTGACTATGTGGCCCCATGCTGCAATCCTGGCTGCTCTCCTGTCTTCCTGTGTCTGCTATAGTACAGCTGTGAAGTTCCAGTACAGTATACCCAACTTCAGCCCTCATCAGCCACCTCTTGCATTGAGCTGGCTGCAGTGGCATTGCACCCTGCTTTGGGCATGCATATTTATAGGTATTTTGATCATCTCCTTTTTGTATCGGTGGGTATTTTTGCCCACCAAAACAAGGAACATACTCAAGGCTGGAATTTCCTAGGAGAGAAGGAAGGGATGTTAGCACAGATCTTTCAATTATTACTGCGTGTCTTGTCCCGATGTGCTGCTGTGATCCAGAAATGATAATTCTCCAGGAACAAGCAGGAATTCAGTCCTCACATATGGGTGACGTCGACGGAGCCCCCATGAGGAGCAAATCCCCAGCTTTCGAAGAAAGCCTTTGGGACTGCATCACGCATGCACGGTCCCCTTCCCGCCCAAGGGTGCCATCTTGCTCAATCTCTTTTTTTCCGCAGAGCCCAATGGACGTCGTCCTAGTTTCCCCGTAGAAAAACTGATAAAAGTTGAAAAATTGTGGTTTTTCTGTTTGCCGGTTCGACGCTGGTTACCCCCTCCCACTCGGCTTGGTACACCGGTATCGAGTCCAGCCTATTTTTTCATTTTTGTCCTTAGTGACTAGCGTTCACGCTCTTTTTTGCTTTTTAGCTGGTAGCCCGGTCCTTCAACCTTGCAGGGGCCCTTTTTCCCCCGATGGTGCCAGCGGGTTTAAAAAGTGTGATTGATGCACGAAACTAATGTCTCTCACCGACACACACGACTGCTGCCTCCGATGCCTCAGGGCCCGACCATGACCCCTGGTCTGTGGCCTATGCAAAAAGATGTCTTCCAAGTCATTGAGGAGCAGGCAGCAACAACATGACAGGATTTTTCCCCAAGTCCGCAACCACCCGGGCCCGGTCCTCGTCAGAGGCCTTGACCTCTCGGGAGCTGTCTGATCCCAAGCAGCGTCGGGTGTCCTCTGAAAGGGGGTCCCCTCACGGGAACACCGGAGGAAGAAAAAATCCGTGAGGGCGATGTCGTCTGAGAGCTCCAAACAGGCCTGGTCCCTCGTGGGCTCGGTTGCGGAGCCCGGCTCACCGCCCCGGATCATCGGAGTCTGAGAGGCCTGCCAAACTTCCTCGAAAGGACCCAGAGACGCCAAGGAAGGTAAGCACTGTCCCCGTTGTTGACTCTCCCCCGGGAGAGCCAGCGTCGGGACCCGAGCTAGGGGCTGCGGAGCCTCCTGAGCTCAGTCTCAGGTTGGCAGCCTTGGAGCGCAGCGTGTTTGCCTTCATGGACCAGCAGCAAGCGCTGATGGCCGGTCTCAGACATCCAAGTCGACCCCGGAGGCCGAGCTGATCCTCGAGACAATAAGATCTGAAGTCAATCCTCGGCCGAAATCCCCCTCGACCTCCCGTTCGGGATCGAGGTCATCGACTCCGATTCCCTCGGCATAGGGGCGGTCGAGACCGAAGCCCTTGAGGCCGGAGCTGATCGACTCCTCCTTGGAGTCCGGTTGGGAGACGGAGGACGAGGAGTCCCCAGGCACCCACCGTACCAAGTACATCCCATCAGACTCCCTGGGATCTGAACCTCGGAGACGGTCACCCCCAGAGGACACCCGGTTCTTGGACTTCGTCCGGGACATGGCAAAGGCTTTGTCATTCCCAGCGGATGCCGAGGAGGAACCTCGAGCTGAGGAGCTCGAGGTCCTCCAGTATGACTTTCCTCCTAAGGAAGCCCTTACTGTACCGGTGCCCCCCATTCTGGAATGACTGATGCTCCGAATGTGGGAGACGCCGGCCTTGATGCCGCTCCTCAGCAGGCGAATTGATTCCATCTATCGAGTTTGCAAGAGACCTGGGTTCCAAAAGGCACAGCTGCCGCACAATTCCATGGTTGTGGAATCAGCCATGCGCCAGCTCAAGAGCAAGAAGAGGCACTCTTTGGTGCCTCCTGCCCCGGAGGCCCGCAACATGGATGCTCTTGGCAGAAAGTGCTACCAGGGTTCGATGCTGTCATGCCGAATCCAGACGTACCAGCTGTACATGGGCATGTACCTGCGAGACCTGGGAAAGGAGATTGCCGGGTTCTCAACTGGTCTCTCCGAGGGACCTTTGCAGCGCTTCCAGGTTTTGTCCACTGGATCCGAGAGTGCTTGAAGTTTGACTCGAGCAGCCTATGACGGCTTTGAGGCTTCGGCCTGGGTAGCGGGGGCCAGCATCGGTGCACGACGCCAGGCATGGCTACAGTCATCAGACCTGGAGCCATGGGTTCCGGACAAGTTGGTCGATGTCCCTTGCCGAAGTGAAAACCTCTTTGGCAAGCCCATGACTGAGAAGGCTACCGAGATCGAGTCCGAGTACCTGGCCCAGACAAGACTCGAGAAGAAGACTTCTGCCCCTTCTAAGAAGAAGGGCTCAGGTAAGAAGCCCTTTTTCCCGAGGAAAGGATCAGCTTACCAAAACTACCCCACGTATCAGGCCTCCCCAGCAGGGGCAGCAGGCCAAGGGGCAGGGGCAAGGCCCGCATAAGCAAAAGGCCCCCAAGCCCCAGGCACCGGCTTCGGCCCAGCCTGGAGGGGGCTTTTGACTCCCAGAGCATAGTCTCTCTCCCAAAAGACGCAAGGCCCTGTACAGGAGGAAGGCTGACCCTGTATGCCCACAGGTGGCCAGCTATTACAACAGACACCTGGGTTCTCCATATAGTCCAAATGTGCTATCAGTTACATCTCAGCTAGGTACCTCCCTCTTACTTTCCAGGGGAGCCTCTCAGACCCCCTCTTCACAGGGACCTCCTTTTGCAGGAGTTAACAGGTCTTCTCGAGGATCAGGCGGTAGAATCAATGCCTCACCACCTACAGGGCACAGGCTTCTACTCCAGGTACTTTCTGACACCAAAGAGAAATGGAGGCCTAAGACCTATCCTCGACCTGCAAAGTCTAAACAAGTTCCTGGTGAGGGAAAAGTTCAAGATCTTTCTTTATCTTTATCTTTATTGGTGACTTAATATACCGCTCAGGCAAAATGCGTCAGAGCGGTGTACAATATGCAAAACAGCTGCAGGGAAGAAAGAAAAGAACGCCAAATATATGACAGGAAAGATTAGGAGAAAAGGAGAAAGCTAAAGGGAGAGGAAAGGTAACAGGAAGAATAACTACAGAGAAGTCAGTGGAGGGGGGGAGGGGAAGGAGGTGGGGAAAGATCAAAAGCAAGACAAAAGAGGTAGGTCTTTAAGTGTGGGTCTTAAAGGTTTTCAGGGAAGATTCCAGACGGAGGTCCGGGGGAAGTGAATTCCAGAGACGGGGCCCAAGGAAATAAAAGGCAGAAGAGCGGGTGGATTCAAGGTGAGCCTGTGAGGGGGATGGTAGGAGCAAGCGGTTAGTGTGAATGGAGCGGAGCGAGCGGTGGGGAGTGTGGAGACGGATCTGATCTGCGAGATAAAGAGGGGTACCTGAGTGGATAGATTTGTGAACGAAAGTGAGGACCTTATATTGAATGCGGAAGGGGACAGGAAGCCAGTGTAATCGTATGAGAAGAGGAGTGACATGGTCGAAGCGGGAAGAGCAGGTGAGAATATTACAATAATCGAGACGGGTGACAACAAGTGAAAGGAGAAGGGTGGTCATGGACGAGAAAGAGAGGAAAGGACGGACAGAACGAAGTTGGCGCAGAGTAGAGAAGCAACGTTGGACAACAGAAGAAATATGGGGTTTAAAAGATAAGGAAGAGTCGAGGGTAACGCCTAGGTATCTTAGGGAAGAGACAAGAGGGACAGGAGAAGAGGAAAGCACAGGGAAAAGAGACGGAATAGGACTGCCAGCAGTGAACCATATTGCGGAGGTCTTGGTGAGGTTGACATGCAAAAAGTTGGAAGAGAGCCATGAGGCCACAGTGGAAAGATAGTTGTTGAGAGGTGTAATGTCAGGGGAGGCTTTCCCTTGGAATATTGCTGCCTTACCTCCGCCAGGGAGACTGGCTATGCTCCTTAGATCTCAAAAATGCGTATACACACATCTTGATTCATCCAGACCACAGACAATATCTAAGATTTGTAGTGGGAGGAAACCATTTTCAGTACAAAGTGCTGCCCTTTGGCCTAGCCTCGGCACCCAGGGTATTCACAAAGTACCTTGTGGTGGTGGCAGCCTTTCTAAGGACTCAAGGGGTATTTGTCTTCCCCTACTTAGACGACTGGCTCATCAGAGCCCAGTCAGCTGTAGAAGCCCAACAGGCCATGTCCCGCACTATCCAGTTGCTTCAGCACCAGGGCTTTGTGATCAACTACACAAAGTCCACCCTGGTTCCCTCTCAGGGACTGGAGTTCATAGGGGCAAGCTTAGACACCCTTCAGGCAAGGTCTTATCTACCAGAGGAAAGGGCTGAAAGACTGGTAGCCCTAGTGCAGCAAGTGAATCGCAGATCCCGCATCTCAGCAAGACACTTTCTGCGCCTTCTTGGTCACATGGCCTCCACAGTGCATGTGACACCCAATGCTCGACTTCACATGAGAACATCTCAGTAGTGCCTCAGGGACCAGTGGACACAAGCCACAGGCAGACTCAGAGACAACATCAAGGTGTCCCATCGCCTGATACAGTCTTTGAAATGGTGGCTTCAACCTCACAACCTTCTGGAGGGGGCGCTTTTTCAGCCTCCCATGCACTCAAGGGTGCTGACTACGGATGCATCCCTGCTGGGATGGGTTGCGCAATGCCAACAGGTCTGCACTCAAGGTGTGTGGTCTCCATGGGAGAGCACGCAACAAATCAATCTCCTAGAGCTTCGAGCGATCCGCCTAGCTCTTCGGACCTTCTGCCAAACCCTGGCTCATCAATCTGTCGTGATTCAGACAGACAACCAAGTAGCGATGTTCTGTGTGAACAAACAGGGGGGCACAGGCTCTTGCATCCTGTGTCAGGAAACCCTGGACCTATGCTCCTTCGCAGTCAGCCAGGGTATGTTCCTCAAGGCGGTTTACTTACCAAGTCAGGAGAACTTCCTAGCAGACAAGCTAAGCAGAATTCTTCAGCCGCATGAGTGGCAACTGGATCCCAATGTAGCCCAACAACTCTTCCAGTGTTGGGGGCGACCATCCATAGATTTGTTTGCGAGCCCTCAAAATCACCAGTTGCCCCGCTTCTGTTCCAGACAGCCGCACCCACACAGGGTAGCTGCAGATGCTTTCCTAATATCATGGTCTGTGGGCCTCCTATATGCGTTTCCTCCCACACCACTGGTAGCTCAGACCTTATTCAAGATCCTTCAGGACAAGGCCTCGGTCATCCTGGTGGCCCCCAGGTGGCCAAGACAGCCTTTGTTTCCATTCTTCCTGCAGCTGGCGGAGGAGACTCCAATTCCTCTGGGATTTCCGCCCAATCTCCTGTCGCAGGGCGGGGTCTCATTTCTGCATCCCAATCTCAGGTCCCTCAACCTGATGGCATGGTTGCTGAAAGGGTAGTCCTTGCACCACGTCTCCTACCAAAAAAGATAGAGGACGTGTTGCTAGCCTCTAGAAGGCAATCGACTAGGAAAACCTAAGCATTTAAGTGGCATAGGTTTGCGGTATGGTGTACTCAGCAGAGTGAGAACCCATTCTCCTGCCAGGTGGCTGCAGTGCTGCAGTACCTGCTTCACCTTTCCGATTTAGGCCTCAAGTCAAACTCGGTCCGAGTTCATCTTAGTGCTTTATCAGCACACCACTCTCCAGTGAAAGGGCAACCTCTCTCTGTACACCCCTCGGTGTCCTGGTTTCTGAGAGGTCTGCTTCTGTTGAAACCCCCGGTTTGCCCCCTGGCGACCGAATGGGATCAGAATGTGGTCTTGCAGCAGCTTACTCGCCCACCCTTTGAGCCAATGGCTAGCTGCCATCTCCACTTCCTTTCTTGGAAGACGCTTTTCTTGGTGGCACTCACATCAGCTAGACAAGTGAGTGAGCTCCAAGCTCTGGTGTCCGATAGACGGTTCACACGGTTCTATAGGAACAGGGTTGTACTTCGCACACACCCCAAGTTCCTGCCAAAAGTGGTCTCATCTTTCCACCTTAACCAGGAGGTGGTGCTTCCGACTTTCTTTCCGAGGCCCCATGCCAGCCGGACAGAGGCAGTTCTGCATACCCTGGACTGTAAGATGTCGTTGGCCTTCTACTTGGAGCATACGTGGGGACATCTCTTATGACCCCAGTAAGCTGGGGATGCCTGTCTCCAAGCGTACGTTGTCCATCTGGGTGGCAGATTGCATCACCTGGGGATACAGGGTGGCCGATCTCCCGTTGCAGGGTCAAGTCACGGCCCACCAGGTCAGGGCTAAGGCCGCAACAGTGGCTCACTTCTGCTCTGTTCCGCTGGCAGACATCTGCCGGGCCGCAACCTGGTCTTCAAGCCAGACTTTTGCAGCCCATTACTGCCTGGATAGGGAGTCCCAATGGGACAGTGCTTTCGGCCAGGCTGTACTCCATAATCTGTTCGAGGTTTAGCCAACTCCTACCTCCGACCCTTTGGTGTCAGGCTACCGGATTGTTACGTTCTCATTTGAATTCCTATCATGGCTGCTGCGGCTCTTCTAGAGGGAGCCTATTTTTCAGTTATGGGTTCTCGGTAGCCTATAGCTAGGGAGTCCCATATGTGAGGACTGACTTCCTCACAACCCTCCCTCCTCCTCTGGAGTTGCAGTCCTTTGATTAATTTTTATCCTTTTGCCGTCTTTTTAGCTATGTCATTTGACTGAGCAAGATGGCACCCTTGGGCGGGAAGGTGACCGCGCATGTGTGATGCAGTTCCAAAGGCTTTCTTCGAAAGCCGGGGATTTGCTCCACATGGGGGCTCCGGCGATGTCGACGTCACCCATATGTGAGGACTGATTCCTGCTGTCCCTGGAGAACACCTGTTACAGGTGAGTAACTACATTTACTGCAGTGATCTCTTCCAGTGCTCAGAGCGCTCAGTGAATCTGTTGTATTCTCCAAAATGATTGGGCCTGCTCTCATCTCTGTCACTAGCCGTTCTGTGCCTTCTGAGTGATGCAACTTGCCCACCCCTGACTCTTTCCCTCTCTAGCACTTCAGCAGGAATAGAGGTGAGCAAATTAAATAGATTTTGAGGTCCTTTACCCCACAGTATTCTGTTTCCCCTCAGCACTAGAGTACTGCCTCATGTGGGAGAAGGGGAGGTTTCAACCATGCAGCAGCCATATCAAGTCACCCCTTTGACTTGGGTTCTCTCTTATCTTGACACCAACTCATTCATTTTAAGTACCTCTAGTAAATCATCTAAAATACTTAAATTCATCCCATTAAAAAGTAAATAGATTTTTAGCAATTTCTAATGCTTACCAGTCACTTGTTGCCTTTGATGCTGCAACAGAGGCCACAGAATTGACTGGTTCCCACAGAAATGTAGAAAAGTGAGTAGCCTTGTTGGGCGGCATTGGGATAGAGGATTATAATTGGCGACTGGGCACATACCTTAAAAAGGATATAGCGTTATTAGAAAAGGTTCAGAGAAGAGCCACCAAAATGGTAAAGGGGATGGAAGGATACTTCTATGAAAAAAGGCTAAAAAGGTTAGGGCTCTTTAACCTGGAAAAGAGACGGCTGAGGGGAGATATGATAGAAGTCTATAAATTAATGAACGGAGTGGAACGGGTAAACGTAGATCGATTGTTTACGTTATCAGAATATAGAAAGACTAGGGGACATGAAATGAAGCTACAGGGTAAACTATTTAAAACTAATAAAATAAAATATTTCTTCACTCAACGTGTAATCAAACTCTGGAATTTGTTACCGGAGGATGTAGTAAAGGCTGTTAGTGTAGCTGGGTTTAAAAAAGGTTTGGACAAGTTCCTGGAGGAAAGGTTCATAAACCATTATTAAGAAGGGACCCAGGATATCAATGCTTGACCCAGTACAAGCATTGCAGAACCTGTGTCTTTTGGGGAAACTGCTAGGTACGTATGACCTAGATTGCCACTGTTGGAAACAGGATACTAGGCTTGATGGACCTTGGTCTGACCCAGTATGGCATATCTTATGTTCTTATGTACCTACAAGGGGGGCATTTGTTCCTCCCTTTTCCTTCTGCCCTGATACTCCCTAAGGTGATTCTCACCTCACTCCTAGAAAAAGGCCATATGGCCCATCCAATCTGCCCTTCCATACTAATTACTGTAGTCCCTTTTTTCCCTTGAGATCCTCTGTGTTTGTCCCATGCTTTCTTGAAATTAGATACTGTCCTGGTCTCTACTACCTCCACTGGGAGACTATTCCACGCGTTTACCACTCTTTCCTTACTCTTAAATCTGTCCCCTTTCACATTCATTCTATGCCTCCTCGTTGCAGAGCTTTCTTTCAATTGAAAGAGGCTCTCCTTTGAATTTATGCCACAGAGGTATTTAAACTTCTCTATCATATCTTCTCTCTCCTGCCTTTTCTCCAAAGTATACCTATTGAGATCTTTAAGTCTGTCCCTGTATGCCTTATGACGAAGCCCACTGACCATTTTGGTAGCCACCCTCTGCACTGACTCCATTCTGTTTATATCCTTTTGAAGGTATGGTCTCCAGAATTGCACACAGTACTCCAAATGAGTCATAGATCTCTCTACCGTGTCTTGCATGGATCAAACTCTAGTATGACCAGAGGTGGCAGAGGAGGTGAATGCAGACTAAGGCATTGCCTCTCTCATCTGACTGTCAGCAGGGAGCTTATGCATGTGAGAGAACATGGATGGGGCAGGAAGGGTAAAAAATGAACTGAGCATCAAGGAACAGTTGAGAAGAGGGGCTGGGAGGGATCAGGCATGCAAGGAGGAAGCATAGATAGAGTGGAAAGAGTTGTCTCTTGCCTGGACATGCTTTTGGTGGCTAGATAAGGGTTATAGTGGGACCTTTCCAGATCCTACTCCTCCCCTTCAGTCCTTTCCCCTTGATTCCAAATCTTCTCTCACCCATTTCAAATCTTCAGCACTCTTCAGTCATGGATCCCCTTTCTTCCATTGTACCCCTATTTCCTTTACCACGTCCCTCCCTTCTCAGATTTCCCCCTTCCCTCCTCACCCGATCCTTTCTTCACCCTAATCTCAGCTCCTAAGCCCACATTCTTTCCCTCTCCTTCTCCCCCAACCCCTTCTTCTCTTTGATCCTTTCCCACCTTAATCTTTTTCCCCATCTCCTCTATCCTGGATTCCTTCCTCCCTCCTCTTGACTTCTTCCCTGAATCCTGTGTCATCTACTCAATCCTATAATGTGCCTCTCTCCTTTCCAACTCTGGATTTTTTCTGTACCTTCCCCAGTCTTTGATTTCCCAGGCAATTTTTATAAAAATTAATGTGCATAGATTTGAAAATGCAGCCTATGCGGATTATTTTCTGATCCCACTGGGAACATGTCCCTGGCAGACCTTCAGCTTCCCCCACCATAATTAAATGTCAAATCCCTAGCCCCTCTCCCCCCCAAGATTTTGATAATTAAATTCAACTATCACGAATACCACAAAATCACCTTTTCCAAAACACTTCTGTTCAAAATGGATATCATACTTTGTTTTGTATATATTTACACAAAGACAATTTTTAAAGCTACTTATCCAGGTAAATGGGCTATTTGAGAATTGCCACCCTCCCTGCAGGTAAAATTACATGCTGATGGTGGTTTGCATTTATGTAGCTATCAGGACCTATTGTTTTGCTTTGACTGCAGCTGTTCCTTGCCACCCATATTAAAGCTGCCTCACTAGGCAACCACTTAGTTCTCCATATGGTTAAGTTGTCCCTGACCAATTTTTAGCCAGATGTAGAGATGGCAATTTTCAGACTGTCAATTTACCATTTGAATAGCTTTGAAAATTGCCCTCTCTGACTTCTTGCTTGCTATTAACCTTCATGTTCTTGTTGAAAATAAATTGGATTGCAATCTATTTGCTGTCTGGCTATGAAATTTGTCAAGGTGGGACATATTTTTCATTTGACTGTCTTTTCATCGCATAGATTGAGTCAAGACTTTTTCCAAAAAGAATATTGCATTTCTGTCATGATTTTGTTCTGTTTGTCTTTTATAAGTTTGGCTTCCTACTGGATGAAAATGCTGGATCAAAATTTGACAATATTGGCATGAATGCAATGGCCAACAAAGACAATGCAAGTAAGTATTTTCATAGTGTTCTAAACTGCATCATTGTGTGACACTGCCGGTGATCTTCCATGCCAATTCTTTTTTTAATTCTAATTTTTATTGAAATTATTTAAATTCTACAGAGTCATAGCAAAAGGCATATACAATACAAAATGGGCAAACCGACGCATACTGTCCCTGACAATTCATATAACATCAGAAAGACACAAATAACAGCTCTCGGTATAGAGGATCTTAACCCAGCCCCCTTCCTCTTGCTCTCCCTCATATACTACCATCCCCCAAAAATACCATACTGTCCTCCCCCAATCCTCCAACAAATACTCACATGTCTTTTCAAATTGCTACAGTCTATTTTGGCACATGGCTGTAAGTCTATACGTATTATATATATATAAATATATATATATATCAATTTAATTCAGCTAATGAAAGCTCCTTTTGAGCCACTAAATACCTGGCCTGGAAGGTCTTGCTCTTGGTGACGGTCACTTGAGTGTGCAGTTTGTGAGCTTCAGTCTCTAGTAAGTGAGCCAACCTGTACAAAGCCAATTCCGCCCACATGCAAACAGGAAGTCTGCAGTAGTGGGGGCAGAAGCAAATGGCCCCATGGCTCCGAAGTTTTGACGTAAGCACCGTGGGGCTGTTTGAGGCTATTGCTGCCTGCCACTGTAAGTTCCAAAGACAGGCGGCAATGGCAACAATGGTCACACCCGGAGGGTCAGCACTCTTGGTTACTGCCTAGTTCACCTAATGGAACCATTGACCCTGCTTATAGGAGATGCTCATAAGTGCCAGTTTGGCTCCATCCCTTCTCAACCCCTAGGAATGCCAAGGGGTATATCAAAAATAGGCGCTGTGTTTTCCTAGCTCCTTTATGTGTGTATAAGCTGGGGCAATTTTATATGTGCCTACTTCAGCATGTAAAACAGTGTTTTAAATGCTTAAGTTGCTTATAAACCTATCCCTTTAGTGATTAATTTTGCGTCCTTAAGGTGTACTTTCACTTTCCCATCCAAAATTACCTCTTAGGAATCACAATTAAAGAAAAAATTCAGTTAAAATGCAGTTCACTTTCTGTGGGTTCCCATGGCTTCCACACGTGTCTGCACAAAATATTTGTGCAGGTTATCGGACAAAGAAGGTGTGGGAGTTTGATAGGGATGGGTAGAAGGGGATGGGGTAGGGTGAGACAGTTGTCATCATTATTGTGGGTTAGGAGGGAGGGCTGAGGGAAAGAGTTAGGAAGTTATTGGCGGGTTGGTGAATGCCAGATCAGTAATGAAGAAGGGAAAAGATATTGATATCATAAAACGGTATCATCTGGATTTTGCTGACTGTCACGGAAACATAGGTCCTGGATTGGGGGTATATTTGTATGAATTGGGTCCAAAAGGTGTTATCTCATTCAAGGGTGAGGAAGAAGAGGGGTGTGTTAGTAGTTAGTTTGGAAGTGATTAGATCTAAGGAGGTGCATTTGGGTGCTACTGATAAGCATGGACGGCGCTACCATTAATTCAGACTAGGCAGTTGCCTAGAGTGCCTGCCCTTCAAGGGCGCCCTTTGCTGCTGTTGTAGCCCCTCTCCAGGGTGTACAACAGTGGCAGTGGCCACAAACAGCCCTGTGGCACTTGCCTATAAGTTTCAGCATCACAGGGCTGTTTGCTTTCCCCTTCTCCAACACCCAATGCTGAAACAGGAAGTTGGTATCGGAGAGGGGGGCGGAAGCAAACAGCCCTGCAGCACTGAAGCTTAAAGGTAAGCACTGAGGGCTGTTTGGGGCCATTGCCACTGTTGTACATCCCAGAGAGGGGCAACAGTGGTGGCAATGAGCGCAACAGGGGGAGTGGGTGCTAGAGGTGAGGTTCGCCTAGGGCTTCTCATATCACATCAGGCCTTGCTGATGAGATTTTGCTAAGAATGAGAGAGGAGAGAAGCTTGGGAATTCTGCTTCTGTATGTTCCCCCTAGTTTGGAATGGGATTGTATTTTTTCCTAACAATAATCTTTATTACATTTACAAATCGAGTAGAGTTGTTGGAACCTGCGGCAAAAATACGAATGAGTATATTTAATTTGTGGATTATAGGATATTTTAATCTGTGTTTTATATGAGAAGGATAGGGTGAAATCAAAGAGGTTTCGGATAGGTTATTTCTCTGTGAGCAAGCAGAAAATATATAAGTCTTCACGTGTGGGTGACATCACCAACGGAGCCCTGCACGGGAACACTCCCCAGCTTCCAAAGGAAGCCTTTGGGAGGTGCACTGCGCATGCATACTTGCCTTACTGCCTGCTACAGCGCCATCTTCTCCAGTCTTCTTTTTTCCGTGGAGCCCCTAGGACATGTTCCTGCATAATGGAAAGACATTTTTCTTCTTGGCCCTCGTGGGCTGTTTTTTATCTAGCTTTTCTTGCTGCCTGTTGTTGGCTCAGTTAGGAAAAAAAATCCTAAATCTGTAGACTATTGTTTTTCTTTTTTTTTTCTCCCTTGGGGCGTTTTCCTGCCCATGGCACTATTGAATGTAACTTGGCCGTGGTGGTATTTTTCAGTGTGTCCAAGCCAGCCAATGGCTTCAAAAAATGCACCAAGTGTGGCAAGACCATCTCAGTCACCAACCGTCACAACTGGTGCTTACAATGCCTTGGACCCGATCATCAGTTCGCGTCCTGCATCTGTGCTTGCAGATGACACCATGGAGACTGAAAGGTTGGAGAAAAACAAAAGGAGGAGTCCTTCAGCTCATTGGATTCAGCTTCCTCAGCTCTGACCTCGTCGTCTGCACCTTCCAAGGTTCCTGCGGAGACATCTACGGGAAGGGAACTCCGTGCCCAGTTGGAGCCAAGAGGCCCAAGCAGCAAGAGGAGACTCTTTAGCAAGACGTCGAAGGGTGAGCACCAGAGAAAGTCTGGGTGCATTGTCATCACAGATCTTCTCAACAGGATGCAGAGAGCGAGGGCTGGGAGCAACTGGCCAAGCTTCCTCAGTAAGAGGAATCAACCCCCATTGCCCAGGAGAGCAGCTGGATGTCTCCCGATGCACCAATCATTGTGGAGTCCCCACCTGAGGTCTTAATACTGGTGTCTGCTGCTGTGGCATCAGCCCTCTCACAGGTGGTTGGTTTGGCGGAACACTTTCGAGCCTTCGAAGCTCACTTGGTGGTGGTTCTAGCCTTGCAAAATACAGGCTTAGTGGTGCCAATGACATCGTCACCGCACTCTGTCCAGCCCTTTCTGGAGACCCATGCCCTGCCCACTAAAGCAGGTGCATCAGGTGGGAGTTCAGAATCAACACTGGTTCCGACAGCTATCTCCCTCTCCATTGTGTCGGAATCAGATGCCCAGGGACACTGATGCCCATATAAGGGATGGCACGGGGCCACTGGCATCTGCCCTCTCCCTCACCTCAAAGTTGGTGGGGGGAGGAGACCCAACACTACTTCAACTTCATCTCTGAATCGGAGTAGGAAACTGAGCAGGAATTGATGGCTCCAGACCTCCGGTCCCCTGACCTTCCATCTGACCCGTTACCTCCCCTTGAGTGGCATAAGTCTCCTCCAGAGAACATTTCCTTCCAGGACTTCATCAGGGACATAGCCAAGGCCATTCCCTTCTCCCTGGAACCGGAGGAGGAACAGAGGGTGGAGGAGCTGGAACTCCTCCAGTACCCCTCCACCCCCAGGGAGGCAGTGAAGGTACCCGTGCACCATATTCTGCAAAAGCTGCTGTTGAGGCTGTGGGAAACCCCCCTCATAGTCAGCTAGAGACTTGATTCCTTGTACTAAGTCTAGAAGGCCCCAAGTTTTGAGAAGCTTTTAACTACCACACAATTCTGTCGTGGTTGAGTCGGCCTTGAAGCAGGCTAAAAGCACCAAGACTCACTCTTCAGTGCCCCCAGGCTGTGAGGCTTGAACCCTAGACTCCTTCGGGAGAAAATGCTACCAAGGTTACATGCTGGTTGCCAGGGTCCTGGCCTACCAGACCTATATGAACAGGTTCCTCAAAGACATCATGCTAGACTTGGCCGACTTTGTCGCCCACATCCCCAAGGACCATTGCGAGGCCTTTCGGGCCTTGGTGGCCCACGGCAAGAACTGCTCTAAATTCGAGTCCGCAGGTAGAGTAACGGCGGTGGGCATCACTGCCCATCAGAAGGCGTGGCTGCAGTCCTCTGACCTAGAACAGTGGATCCAGGACTAAATAGTCAACATTCCTTGCCAGGGGGAGAACCTCTTCAGGAAGCCGGTGGAGGAAAAGTCAGAGGAGCTCTAGAAGGAGCAATGTGATCCTCTCTAGGCTCTCCAGGAAGACTGCAGATTCTGCAAAGAAGAAACACCTGGGAAAGAAGGCTTTCTACCTGTGCCCATGCTGCTATTTCCTGGCCCAGCCACAGGTCCAGCCAAAGGCACAGGCCCCCTGCCAGCCTCAGAGGGAGAAAACACAGAAGGCCCACCATGCCCCACAGCCCAGGCTTGTGGGTAGGATGGGTTCCTCAGGGGCATAGTCAGCCAGCTGCTGTCCACCGGGGTACCCCCTCAGGTAGTGAGGTGGCTTGTCTACTTCGCCCACAGGTGGCCCCTCGACACCTAAGTGTTGCAGATCATAAAAAGTGGATATCTGCTGCACCTCACCCAACTGCCACCTCCATATACCTTGGAGGAGTACCCCATGACCCTGTGCATTGGAACCTGTTGCAGGAAGAAGTCTCCGCTCTGTTGGCCGACCTAGCGTCGAGCTGATTCCCCGACTCAGGTTGGACAGGGCTTCTATTCCAGATACTTCCTGGTCCCAAGAAGATCGGAGGGTTCAAGACCATCCTGGACCTGCGAAACCTAAACTATTTCCTGTTGCGTGAGAAGTTTAAAATGGTCTCGCTGGGGACGCTGCTCCTGTACCTTCTACAGGACAATTGGCTATGCTCCTTGGCTCTAAAAGATGCATACACACACGCCCCAATACACCCGAATTGCAGACAGTATCTACAGTTCGTGCTGGGCGGCCAACACTATCATTGAGTGCTCCCCTTTGGGCTGGCCTCAGCTCCACGGATCTTCACAAAGTGTCTGGTGTTCGTGGCCACCTACCTTCGGACCCTGGGAAGTCTTCATCTTCCCATACATGGACGACTGGCTTATCAAGGGTCCCATGCCGGGCAGTGTCCAGCAGTCTGCCGAGCTCACCATTCAGGTGCTTGAATGCCTCTGCTTCGTAATCAATTACCCAAAATCCATCTCCAGCCCACTCTGGCATGGGCCTTTCTATTGGAAGACCGCATGCAGCAACTGATAGCAGTGATGGGCGATGTGCAGCGCCAGCACTGCATAACGGCCTGTGGGATGCTGATGGTCCTCGGCTACATGGCAGCCACAGTGCATGTCACCCCTCAAGCCCGTCTCTTCATGTGGCAGGTCCAATGGACCTTAAGCATGCAATGGAAGCAGGCAACGGGAAGTCTCCGGGATAAGGCCACGGTCCATCAACTAGTGGAGCAAGCCAGTGAATCTGCTGCAAGGCCCTCCCGTTCCAGACAGCTCTCCCCCGCAAGATGCTCATGATGGACACGTCCAGGCTTGGATGGCCTGCGCACGCAGGGCCTGTGATCCGAGCAGGAGAACCTGCTCCAGATAAACTTTCTGGAACTTCTGCTGATTGTCAGTGCCCTCTGCGTCTTCCGAGTGCACTTGGCCAATCAGGTGGTCCTGATCTAAACTGACAACAATGTAGCAATGTTCTACATAAACAAGCAGGGGGACACGGGCTCATACCTCCTCTGCTGGGAGTCTGTCCAGTTGTGGAAGTTTACCCTGCTCCATGGCATGGACCTCAGAGCAACTTATTTACCCGGTGACCACAGTGGCCTAGTGGACCAGCACAGCCGGGTCCTTCAGCCACACGATTGGACCCTCAAGAGGGCAGTGATGAACCAGATCTTTCAGGAGAGGGCACTCCTGTGGTGGATCTCTTCACCAAGGCACACAGTGCCCAGGTGGCCTGGTTCTGCTCTCAGAGGCTAGCCAGCAAACACCTGGCCTTTGATAACTTCATCCTCCACTGGGGGGGGGGGGCTTGCTGAATATATAGCCCCCGATACCACTTGAAGCGAAAACCCTCCAGAAGCTCCAGGCCAATAAGGGTTCCATGATTCTCCAGGAACAAGCAGGAAGTCAGTCCTCACATATGGGTGATGTCGGTGCCCATGCGGAGCATTTCCCCAGGTTTCAAAGAAAACCTTTGGGAGTGCTACCACACATGCGTGGTCCCCTTCCCGTCCAAGGGTGCCATCTTGCTCTGTCTCCTTTTTTTCCACAGAGCCCAACGGACGCTTGCCCTGTTTCCCCAGAAAAATCCTCTAAAATCATCCTAAAACTTGTTTTTTTTTTTTTGCAGTTTGCATACAGGTTCCACTTCCCGCCTCGAGCTGGCGCCGTACCTGACGCCATTCTTGGCTTTCCCTTCTTTTTCTTCGAGGCTTGCCTCGACCGGCGTTCGCACTCTTTTTTGTCTGGGGGTCGTTGACCCCTGCCAGGTGTCTCCCACCATGTCTCCCGATGGGTTAAAAAAATGTGACCGTAACAGTCAAATCATGTCTCTTACAGACATCCACAACTGCTGCTTGCACGTCTTGGTCGAGACCAGGACAGTACCACCTGCAACCTGTGTCAGGCCATGACTCCGAGAACCAACAAGAAAAGGTCGGAGTTGCAGAAGAAGTTTCCGCTGTCTGGGTCAGCCCCAGCTTCCCTGATTCTGAGACCCAAGCCGAGCACCTCCCGTGAGGCCCGGGCATCTTCGGAGTCCCAAGGTGGCAGCTCCTCCATTAAGACACTGGACCCTGGCAAGAAAAGGGCTCAGGCGACTCCAAGCAGTGCCTTCCTAAGGTCTCTAAGCAGAAGTCCTCTGCTGGCAGCAACCGTGCGAGGCTTCCCAAGGCCGTGGTCCTCCTCAAGGATGCAGTAGTTAAAGCAGCAACAATGATGGAAGTGAAATGAAGGCACCATAAGTATCCCCTTAGAGTTCAAGAGAAGCGACACAGACTGTTTCGAGCTCCGCTTATTCATTCAAGAGCTCTGCATCAGGCTAAATCACAACCGGTTCTGGCGCAGAAAATGTTGGAGATCTTGGATGTTTTCTGTTATGGCCCCTGTCTGATGGAATGAGATGCCCAGGGAGATGAAGCTAGAGATGAGCCAAAATACTTTCCCTAAATTAATAAAAAGCTAACTTTTCACTACTGGGTGGAATATGGGGGAGCAGTGAGTGGGGCAGCTGGAGAGCTTTTCAAAATTTAATAGTAAGGGTAAATTATTGTTCAGGCAGATCATTGTGTTGTATATTTTATGGGGGTTGTGTGTTTGCGTATGTGGTTTTGGAAACCAAATTGAACAGGCTGGCTTCTGTATTGTGCTATATAAGTATTTTTAAATTAATAAATAAAACTGACTCGTCTGGTATCCCTGTGAGTAAAGTGCACATTGTTATGCAACATGTATACTTCTACTCCCCTGTGGCATCTATCTGCACCAGGAAAACAGTGTGCTGGAGGAGTGGGTGTATGTGCACATCTGCCATTTGTGCCCATTATGCTGGTATATTCATAAAATGGATAGAAGTAAGCTGTTCCCTAAACAGTGGCTGTTGTAGGAAGCCTTCATCTTTAAATAAACTAAATTATTGAATTGTAATAACCATAGCAAATGTTTTCTATAAAGCTACGACTGGCTACTGCCGGGATCTCAAACACGCGGCCCACAGGCCGCATTTGTGCGGCCCACGACGGAGAGGAAACAAAACAAAAAAAAAAACCCTGGCTTCTGCTGCTGCCACTGGAATCAACTCTCAATTTTAAAAAAAAAACAAAAACCTGGCTTCTGCTGCTGCGGCAGCGGCAGAATCAGCTGTCCCGCGGCCCCTTCCCGTCTGTCCGGCAGAGCCCTCAGTCAGCTTCATCAGTGGCGGGCTTTTCAAGCCGCGAAGAGAGTATTTCCCTCTCTCGTGGCTCTGTTAAGCCTGCCGGGGCTGAAGGAATTCCCATCAGCCCCGGCAGGCTTAACAGAGCTGCGCGAGAGGGAAATACACTCTTCGCAGGCGGCCCTGAAAGCTGCCGCTGATGGAGCTGAGCTGAGGGCTCTACCGGGCAGACGGGAAGGGGCCGCGGGACAGCTGATTCTGCCGCTACCACGGCGGCAGCAGCAGAAGCCAGGTTTTTGTTTTGTTTTTTTAAATTTACCTGGGCTGATGGGGGGGAGGGGGGGTTAGGACTGGAAAGTGGGTTGATGGGGGTTAGGACTGGAAATGGGCTTATGGGGGGGAGTTAGGACTGGTAATGGGCTATGGGGGGGCTAAGATTGAAAATGGGGTGATGGGAGGGTTAGGACTGGCAGTGGGCTGTTGGGGGGGGGCTAAGACTGAAAATGGGGTGATAAGAACATAAGATATGCCATACTGGGTCAGACCAAGGTTCATCAAGCCCAGTATCCTGTTTCCAGCAGTGGCCAATCTAGGTCATACGTACCTAGCAGTTTCCCCAAAAGACACAGGTTCTGCAATGCTTGTACTACGTTAAGCATTGATATCCTGGGTCCCTTCTTAATAATGGTTTATGGACCTTTCCTCCAGGAACTTGTCCAAACCTTTTTTTTTTTTTTTTTTTTTAATATACTTTCTTTTATAACCACCAACAAATACAATATACAATATACACATATCACCAAGAGGGGTGTACTCTGATCCCCTCTCGGAGGATAAACAAAAACAGAAATGACAGGTGAAATGGTGTTTTCTCCCATAAGTAGTCCCCCAATCCCCACCGCCCGCTACCCTCCCCCCCTCCCTCCCTTCACCCACAGCACACTACCCTACAGACTCTATAAATCCCCCATCAATATCTACGTACACTCCACACCTCCCACCAGCAGCTCACTCCGTCAACTACCAACGTGCAGGATCTCATTGCGACACCTAGCACTCAGCTGTTGAATATAAGGCTCCCAGACACGCATAAAGGCTGTCCAACGTTTGACACTGCCCCGCGCCCCCCATCTCTCCGTCAACATCATTTGATGGAAGCAATTACGCCACTCACCAAAGGAAGGTGGGCTGCAGTCCCTCCAAAGACAAAGAATTGGCCCCTTCCCCACTAGGCAGGCTTTACGCACCAACAATCGTTCCCCTTCTGACACAGGGCAAGGAGAGTCAAGCGACCCAGCGCCACAAGGGCCCCGGTCCATCGCACACGCCGATGTAGTAATCAATTTAGAAAAGTACATATCTTAGCCCAATAGGAACGCAATAATCTACAACCCCACCACATATGTAATAAAGTCGCCATAGGCTCCGAGCATTTCGGGCAAGACGCATCAGTGGCTAGCTGACTGCGCAGCGCCCTTCGTGGGGAAAAATGCACTCTAGTTACACATTTAAATTGTATCTCCCGCCAGCGTGCCTCCTGTGTCAGTCTCACTATCCCTTTTAAAGCCTGAATGACCGACCTGGGGGATAATGCTTCACCCAACTCCGCTTCCCAAGCTGCCTCGACCCCTCGATAATCAGGGGTGATTCGAAGCCTAGCCAAACGCTTCTTGAAGTCCGAGATCGATGGGGGGCTTTCCTCCCCCAGCCCAAAAAACTCCAAAATTTGTGCTGACCGGTCAATATGTAACGCCTCTCGGGACAGTGAAGACACATAATGAGCAAGTTGTATATAAGCGAAGCAATGCCTAGTGGATAAATCATATTCCCTACTCAGGGTCAAAAAGGATTTGCACTGCCCTGACGGCTCCACCACATGTCCGACATTCCGGATTCCTCGAGCACTCCACTCCCGAAAGATCACCGTCTCCGAGCCAGGTAGAAAATTAGCATTGCCCTGTAATGGAAGCCAACTAGAGATCTTCCACGATGCATTCCAATGGACGTTAAGTTGTTTCCAGGTTCGCTGGGCCGAGCCAATCAACTCACTACGCACTACGTGACTAGGGAGAGCATGGTGTGCCCCGTGCAGGACCCCCAACAGTGTCAATGGTGCCACAAAACACTCCTCCATAGCTCGAGGCGTATACACGTCTGTCCCTCCCAACCAGTCTCCAAGGTAGCGAGCCTGACAGGCCAGAGCATACCCCATAAGATCCCCCCTTCGCGCCATGATCCCAACATTCGCGACCAAGAAATACACGCCTTCCCTCCCTTCCACAAGAACCATCGAATAACGGCCTCAAACCGGCGCACATCTCGGCTCAACAGCCAAACCGGCAGTGTTTGAAACCAATACAACAGCCGTGGTAAGAGCACCATTTGGACCGCCGCCACCCTCCCTGACAGGGATAGCGGGAGAGGCTCCCATGCTTTCAACTGTAGCTGCAGCTGCCGCAGCGACCTCTCCAAGTTACGCATATAGAGCGCCCGGGGGTTGCGAGTTAGCACTATGCCCAAATAAATAAATTTGTCTATCGCCCACTTGAGAGGGAAAGCCCCCACCCAACGCCCACGCAACTGAGCCAATATATCCAATGCTTCTGATTTATCTCTATTGATACGTAGCCCGGCAATGATACCAAATCTCGCAAACTCCTCCAACAACTTCGGCAGCGACTGATCAGGGGAGAGCAGGTGTACCAAAAGATCATCTGCAAAGGCTGAAAGTTTAAACTCCTGGGAGCCCATTCTGATTCCCTGTATCTCACGTGAGGCCTCGATAATCCGAATCAGGGGGTCCAGTGACAGGACAAACAATAAGGGAGAAAGGGGGCATCCCTGTCGCGTGCCCCATTCCAAAGGAAAGTCCTCGGAGAGTACCCCATTGCACAGCACCCCCGCTGTCGGCTGAGCGTAGAGACTCTCCACCATCCTACAGAAATTAACTCCCAAACCATAACGCGGGAGAAGATTACGAAGATATTGCCAATCCACCCTGTCGAAAGCTTTTTCCGCGTCAAAGCTTACAAGCAATGAAGGCAACCGATGGGCATGGACCCATTCCAGGGAAGCTAGAATCTTACGCAAGTTACGAACAGCATATCTCCCCTTAACAAACCCCACCTGGGAGTCATGCACTAAGTGTCCTATAACTGTTGCCAGCCTTATTGCCAAAACTTTCGCATTTAATTTGATATCAAAGTTAAGCAAGGAGATTGGACGATACGACCCTACTAGCAAAGGGTCTTTACCCTGTTTAGGAATCAGCGTGAGGTGGGCATGGTTACGTCCCCAGCGAAAGGCCCCTCGTTCCGCCCTCCCATTAAAGACCTCCGCCAGCATAGGGCTCACAGGCTCATCAAGAAGTTTATAGAACTCTGTACCCAGTCCATCCGGTCCAGGTGATTTGTTACAACTAGCTGCGGAAATCGCGGAGGATATCTCCTGCGCAGTTATAGGTTGCTCTAAGAGCTCCCTCTGTTCGTCAGTAAGCTGCGGCAAATCCAACGTTTTCAAATACTCATCTAGCTCCACTGTGGACGCGGGTTGTGCCTTATATAAGTCCTGAAAAAAGTTCCGAAAGGCCCGGGCAATTTCAACGGACTCTTTTTTTTCAGCCGTCCCTGATCATCCCGGACGGCCGTCACTAACGAGGAACCCCGCTGACCCTTCAAACATTGGGCCAGTAGCTTCCCCGGCTTGTTCCCATAGCAATGTAGCCAATATTTATAATAAAGGACGGACTTCTTGGCTCTCTGATGTAACAACTCATTGAGATCCACCTGAGCTTCCCAAAGCTTTTTCTTATTCACAGACGTCAGGCTACGCGCACACAGCCTTCTCAAGCTAGTAACCAATCGTTCTAGACCAATTATTCGTTCCGCTATTAGCCGACGTTTCCGGGCTGCAAACCCAATGATATCTCCCCGTAACACCACTTTTGCCGTCTCCCACACCAATTCAGGGTCCTCACTGTGGCACTGGTGGTCACTCACAAACTCCCGCCAACGCTGCTTCAAAAAATGTTTTAATCGAACGTCTTGACACAACCCTAGGGGAAGCCGCCACAGTCGCATCCGGGTATTATCCACCCCCCACTGCAGCTCCATCATGACCATCGCATGATCTGAGATTTCCAGGGGGCCTATCTGCACCTCACCCGTATTAGCAAACAAGGCCCCAGACACTAGGAGATAATCAATTCAAGCGCTGGAGCCGTGCGCCCGGGACTGATGGGTAAAGTCCCTTTCCAAGGGATGTAATAAACGCCAGGGATCGACCAGGCCTAGTCTGCCACGAAAACGCTGTAACATCCGCGTCATCGGGATCCTATCCCTCGCCTCCCCCCCTCTAGAGGTGTCAAGGTCCACATCCAGAACCCCGTTAAAATCCCCCGCCAGGATCAGCGGAATTCCGGAAGTTGCTCGATTTTAGAGGCTAGGCCATTATAAAAGCCGGGGTCCATCACATTAGGACCATACAGATTCCCAATAATCACAGCCTTCCCTTCCAGTCGACCAGCCAGCAGAAGAAAGCGCCCGTCCTCCGATGCAACAACTTTTTCCACAGCAAAGCGGACTCGCTTATGGAACAAAATTACTACTTCCCCCTTTTTTCCTCGCGCAGAGGATCCCCACACCTGCCCCCCCTCCCCCACCCCCTCAGCCCCTACAAAGTTTACCATGCTCTTCCTCAGACTGGTGTATTTCTTGCAGAAGTGCAACATCACACTGCTGTCTGGCCAAGGCCTGCAATATTTTATACCGCTTAATTGGAGTCCCCAACCCACAAACGTTCCAGGTAATAACCTTCAGTGGCATGGGGCAGTGTCAAGATCCAGCCAAGCAGAGAAATCTAGTCTCAGTCAAGGAGTTCCCCCAGCCTGGAACTCCCCCCTAACAATCAGCAAAACAATGCAGAGCTGCTTACAGGGAAACAATGGAGTGTGTGCTATCCCATCCCCTCGCCTTCCCCCCCCCCCCACCCAGCTATCTCCCCCCTGCCCCCCACTACTTGACCATCAAGTCCACCCATAGGTTGGACAACTTCCCTATGGCAATCGGGACTGCCCCAAACTTCCCTGAGCTCAACATTGAGCCTAACCATCTTATAACATGCAGCTCTCTTCCTAACCTCTATAATATGGGTCTCACAGTACTCCCCACTCCCCCCCCCTCTCTCCTCCCTAGGACTACAGCACTCCCTAATCAACTTCACTTACCCTAAGTACCCAATACTGACAGGTCACCCCCCCCCCCCCTCCTATTCATTGAGCCCCAAATTACTTTTCCCCCCAGGGTCCTTTATCCCCTTCTTCCCCAATCCGGGACCTGCACCCCCTCTCCGTAGCAATCCCCCAGTTGGAACCCAATATGCCTACTTTTAGACCGCAGAGGCCACTTTATCGGGTACCCCCAAAGCACACCCTATTACCACCCTATGAGACCTACCCATATCCCCCCTCCGGTCACCGATTCAATGGGATTACCACCTTATTGTGCACAATATCACATATGGGATAGCCAGCAAGCCTCTAGAGGCCACACATGAAAATGAGCAAAACAACAATAAATATCATTGGCATAACATAAGCAATCCACTCATCCTCTCCTTCTAGGGCCTACCCCTCAACACACATACCATCCCACATTCTCCTCCCCAACCATCCTATTTTACCTAACATCAGCCGCCTACATGAAAAACAGGCTCCGGAGTGAAAAGCTGCTAAGTCTCAGGGTCAGTCTCCTCACGCCCCTCCAATATCCACTTGTGCTAGCCCCATTACCACCAGAGCTGCCTGCGCAATACTTCTTGGTTCCCAGTGGAATAGGCGGCGTGGTGATCCTCCCCCCCAAACCATCAAACCGACCTACAACCCTCCACCCCGTCATCTCGCCATCCGGGTCTTAACTAAAAGTAGGAACAGAATTAAGAACCAAGAATAGGAACATGCGAGCACATCCATTATCCCTTCACAATATATCCCAACAGTATAGAAGAGAAGAGAAAAGGAGGAGGAAGAGAACCACATAGAAAGCAGAGGAAATTATTATAAGAGACAGAGTAAAAAAACCCTTTTCTCAAGGCCAGCCAACGGACCCTCACCTAACTACCCATTCTCACGTTCTATACATTCCACGCAAAGAGATCAGGGAAACTGCACTCACATTTTGATCCATGAGGCAAGTTAAACATGGCAACAATGAAACAATGTAGTCATTGAAACATTCACACAAGGGAGCAGTTTAAACAATGTAGCCAAATGTGTCAGGCCACAACTTAAACAAGGCAGGAGATGGAACAGTGTAACAACTGAAACCATTGGGAGAGCAACTGCTACAGTTCAGGCCCCAACTAGGCCCTTGAGCCTCTCTCCTTCAGCAAGACATCGAGACTCCATCCACGCTGGTATCACATGCCTCACGAGGGCGAAGCAGCCTGAGTGTTCAGGGTTCCCAGAAGAGTGGTAGCCGCTGCCGGTGTCGTCAGGTAGCGTGTCTGTCCATGGACCTCCACCCGCAGCCGAGCAGGATACAACAGTGAAAATCGCACTCCTTGATTTCGCAGCTGTGTGCAGACCCCTGAGAAAGCCCGTCGCTGCTGGCTCACTAGGGCTGAGTAGTCCTGGAACACAAGGATTTGTTCCGGATCCTGTTGTCGTATATTTCGGCCCCGAGCAGTCCTCAACACCACCTCTTTTTGCCGGTAATCCAGAAATCGTGCTATAACCGCTCTCAGACGCCTCAACTGGTCCCGCCACTGGCCCAACCGATGCACGCGCTCCAGCTTTACGGGGTCAGCGCCTTTGCCTTGTAGCAGCTTCTCAATCCAGGTCTGCAGGTATTCAAAAAGGGCGCCATCCGCCACGCTCTCCCGTATCCCGATAAAGCGTAGGTTCTTGCGTGTCCCCCGATTTTCAAGCTCGTCCAGCTTGTCACCCTGTTGCTTTACCAGAGTCTCTAGGGCCTCTACCTTAGCTTCCAGGGAATGCTGGGCGTCCTCTATGTCCGAGACACGGGTCTCCACCTGGTCCATCCTCCCGGTAAACTCAGTGAGGCTTTGGCTGATATTCTGGATCTGGTCCGCCAGTTCTTGAAAGCGGGTATCCAGAGCCTGGACCACCACGGCACTCACTTCTTTCACCAGATCTTGGGTGCCACTGGATTTCGGGCTGGCTGGCGCCCCCTCCGCCATTTTACCCTCGACAGCCCTCAGCTTCTCCTTCCGTGGCGGTTTTGATGCCATCGGGCTTCATGCCGTTAAGAAACTGCTCCCAGCACTAAATAACTCCCGTACTCTGAGAGAGATAAATTTGTGGTTAGTGCCCACTTTTATAAAGAGTTATAGCCGTTTTGTGGGGCAGAGTATCCGGAGCTGACCGTAACCGATCCGATCAGCTCATTGCCAAACCGGAAGTCCCCCCAAACCTTTTTTAAACCCAGCTACACTAACAGCCTTTAGTACATCCTCCGGTAACAAATTCCAGAGTTTGATTACACGTTGAGTGAAAAAATATTTTCTTTTTATTAGTCTTAAATAGTTTACCCTGTAGCTTCATTGCATGTCCCCTAGTCTTCCTATATTCTGATAACGTAAACAGTCGATCTACGTTTACCCGTTCCACTCCGTTCATTAATTTATAGACTTCTATCATATCTCCCCTCAGCCGTCTCTTTTCCAGGTTAAAGAGCCCTAACCTTTTCAGCCTCTCTTCATAGGAGTATCCTTCCATCCCCTTTACCATTTTGGTGGCTCTTCTCTGAACCTTTTCTAATAATGCTATATCCTTTTTAAGATACGGCGACCAGAATTGCACACAATATTCAAGGTGCGGTCTCACCATGGAACGGTGTAGAGGCATTATAATATCTTTTGTTTTAGTTTCCATTCCTTTCCTTATGATACCTAGCATTCTATTTGCTGTCTTGGCTGCCGCTGCACACTGGGCCGAGGGTTTTAACATGTTATCCACAATGACGCCTAAATCTTTTTCCTGGGTGGTGGTTCCTAATGTGGAACCTTGTATCGTGTAACCATAGTTTGGGTTGTTCTTCCCTAGGTGCATAACTTTGCACTTGTCCACATTAAATTTCATCTGCCATTTTGATGCCAAGGCTTCCAATTTATCAAGATCCTCTTGCAATTTTCCACAATCCTCTTGGGCTTTAACAACTTTAAATAGTTTTGTGTCATCTGCAAATTTGATAACCTCACTCGTTATTCCACTTTCCAGGTCATTTATGAATATGTCAAAAAGCAGCGGACCCAGCACAGATCACTGGGGTACACCACTATTCACCTTTCTCCATTGGGAAAATTGGCCATTTAGCCCAACCCTCTACTTTCTATCTTTTAACCAGTTCCTGATCCACAGTAGTACACTGCCTCCTATCCCATGACTCTTTAGTTTTGCCAAAAGTCTCTGATGAGGGACCTTGTCAAAGGCGTTCTGAAAGTCCAGATACACTATATCAGCCGACTCACCTTTGTCCACATGTTTATTCACACTTTCAAAAAAACATAACAGATTAGTAAGACAAGATCTTCCTTGTTTAAAGCCATGTTGGCTGTCTCACATTAGGCCATGACTATCTACATGCTGAGTAATTTTATTCTTTATGATGGTTTCTACCATTTTTCCCGGTACTGACGTCAGGCTCACCGGTCTAGTTTCCCGGATCACCCCTCGAACCCTTTCTAAAAATTGATGTTACATAGGCGATCCGCCAATCTTCAGGTATTAGAGATGATTTTAATGATAGTTCACAGATTACTGATAGCAGGTCTGCAATCTCATATTTCAGTTCTTTCATCACCCTTGGATGTATACCATCTGGCCCAGGTGATTTGCTACTCTTCAGTTTATCTAATAGTTGTAATACATCTTCCCGATGTATTGATATTTCCTTCAATTCTTCCGCACCTTTAAATACCACTTCAGTCATGGGTAACATCCCTACATCTTCCTCAGTAAAGACCGAAGCAAAGAATTCATTCAGTCTCTCCGCTATCGCCTTGTTGCCTCTTAGTGCCCCTTTAACTCCTCTATCATCTAATGGTCCAGCTGACTCTCTCACAGGTTTTTTGCTACGAATGTACTTGAAAAAATCTTTATTTCACGTTTTTGCTTCCGCAGCAAGCTTCTTCTCAAATTCTCTCTTTACCTTCTTTATCAATGCCTTGCATTTGACCTGCCAGTGCTTGTGCTGTTTCCAGGTTTCATCGTTTGGCTGTTTTTTTCCATTTCCTGAAAGATGCTTTCTTGGCAACAACAGCCTCTCTGACCTCACCTTTAAACCATGCTGGCAGTTTTTTGGACTTCCTTCCACTTTTCTTAAAGCGTGGAATACAGCTGGTCTGGGCTTCTAAGATAGTATTTTTCAACAACACCCAAGCTTGATGTAAGCCTTTAACTTTTGCAACTGCTCCTTTTAGTTTTTTCTTTACTATTTTCCGCATTTTATCATAGTCTCCCTTTCGAAAGTTAAAAGGTAGTACTGTGTATTTCCTTACTATCCCTCCTCCACTAATTAAATCAAAGTCGATCATGCTATGATCACTATTGCCAAGTGGCCCCAACACCCTTATCTCTTGCACTAGATCTGGTGTTCCACTTCAGGACTAGGTCTAATATGGTTTCCCCTCTCGTCGGTTCATGGACCAGCTGCTCCAAGAAGCAGTCATTTATGTCATCTAGGAACTATCTCCAGGAACAAGCAGGAATGAGTCTTCACATATGGGTACGTCGGTACCGACGGAGCCTGCACGGGAACGCTGCCCAGCTTCCAATCAGAAAGCTTTTGGCAGCATCCCTCGTGCCTGCGCGCTGACTTCCCGCCTTCTCCAGAGCCTCTCTTCAGTTTTTCGTTTTTCCGCGGAGCCGGCAGGACGTTCTCCTGTCACCGCAGAAACTTTTCTTTTTACTTACTTTAATTACTTTACTTTTTGTTTTCTTGTGGTCGCGGCTGTATTTCCCGCCGCCACCGGTACCGCCGGTGGATTTTTGCCTAACTTCTGAGAAACTTTTTCTTCAGTTTTTTGCCTTAACTTGTTGGGCCTACCAGGCCTCTTCCTCATGGATCCTTCTTTTCCTAAGAAGTGCATTCGATGTGAAAACACCTGTTTCCTTTTAGACTCCAATCGTTGGTGTCTCAATTGTGTGGGTCCTGACCCTTTTTCCCCTGACTTGTCAGGGGATACTTTTGTGAGGAAACCTTCAGTTTTTAGAGTTTCCCTCGATACCGTTTTTTATTCGGCAGTGAGGGAACCCGGTTTCTCCTCTTCACAGGATCAGGTAACCCACAAACAGTCTGTTAAGACTAGTCAATGCTTGAGTGGTATATCCCATGCCCAGCATGGTAACGGCTCCGGCCTTACCCTCAAGAATCCATTGGCATTACCCCTGCGGGAGTCTGCGGGCTCCAAAGCATTAAAGGGGTTTCAGGTTGTTCCTGGGGCTCACCCCTCACAGAACATACGTGAGCCATGTCCGGGGGTGGTATCCGCTTCCAGCGGTACCGATCCCCCGGCATCGGCACCGGTGTCGAGTGTTCCACTCTTCACCAGGGATCGTCATCGGGCATCCTCGGTACCTTCGGGACCGATCGATACGCCCCGAATTGACTTCCCTCGATCCCAGCTGTGCACGGTACGGGTATCCGCTTCCGGCGGTACTGATTCCCCGGCATCGGCTTCGGTGTCGAGTGTTTCACTCTTCACCAGGAATCGTCCTTTAGCATCCTCGGCACTTTCAAAGCCGGGTGATACGATACCGATGGACATTTCCATATCTCAGCCATGCTCCGAGACGGTACCGGCTTCGATCGGTTCCGATACCCCGGCATCGGCACCAGTGTGGGATAACGTTCTCCCGGCGAGAGGTTGTCCTCGGGCATCCTCGGTACCTTCAGGACCGATCGATGTAACCCAGACTGCTTTACCGGTATCTGCATCGCCGATACTACCACCGACGTCGGTACCCTCAAGACATGCATCGATAGACTCGCTTCCTTCGATGCCGAGTCTTGAATCGATATCTAGTCTCGAGGACTGGGTACCGACGCGTCCCGGAACCGACTCCCGTCGTTTCCAGATAAGCAGTTCCGAGGATCCTAGCCATAACTCTCGCATGATCTCAGTACCATTGCAGCAGTTCCCGATGACAATTTCAACTGCTGGCCCTGTGTCAGTATCGATGTCGATGCCTGTTCTTGCACCGATGCCTAGTTTGGAACCGATACCTGGGGTTGCTGATGCAGTACTCACTGCCTCTAAGTTACCATACCAGTATCCTTGTCCATCTACTAGGTTTCTCTCCTCCCACCACGGTACGTCCTCTGGTGCTCAGCCTCTTTCTTTAGCCTTACCAGGGAAGGTTCCCATAGGAGATCAGTCTTTTCAGGCTTTTCTCCTGGATATGGCAACCTTTCTTAATATCTCTATCCCTGGTTGTGATGCTATTCCTGGCTCACCGGTACAAATGGAAAATATGATGCTTCCTTTGCATCCTGCTCTGCAGGATCTCCTTTTGAGGGTCTGGAAATCACCCTTACGGCTTCCTCTACCTTCTACAGCCACTGAGGTTCGGTACCGGGTACCTCCCTCCCCAGGATTTCAGAAGCCTCAACTTCCTCATCGTTCCCTTGTAGTGGAATCAGCACTGAGGAAGGTTAAGAGCAAAAAGAAGCATTCTTCTTTTCCGCCAGGTCGTTCTTCAAGAACACTCGATGCGTTTGGTCGTCAAGCCTTCCAAACATTTATGCTGGCCTCCAGAATTCTTTCATATATTTTCCACATGAGTCTCACACTCCAGGAGGTCACAGAGAGATTGTCTCTTTTGACCCCTTTTATGCCAGAGCCCAAGGCTACTAATTCCTTGCTACTCAATCATAGCCAGAATATATCTTGGTTCCTTTCTCGTGCTTCTATAGACTCTTTTGAGTCTGTTAGCAGATCTTCTGCTATTGCCATTGCAGCACGTCACAGAGCCTGGCTCGAAGCTTCAGACTTGAGCAGATGGGCACAAACTATATTGGCTCATTCTCCTTGTACAGGAGAAGGTCTCTTCAATGAGGAGGCTTTACGTCAGGTTGCTCAATGCTCCGCTGACTCTCCTTCCACTAAGGACCATTCTAAGCCACCTCCTTCTTCGAAAGGTAGGAAATGTCCTACCAAACCTCCTTTCCCTAGGAAAAGAACGTTTCATTCATCTTCTGCCCATCATTCGGCGGTACCTAAGCAAGGGACACCTCAGCCTAGTCTGAAGTCCTCTAGCTCTGGCCAGTCTCAGCATTCCCAGCAACCATAGGGGCTGGGAATTCTACTCTACAGTTCACTTCTACCCATTAGAAGTTTATTCACTGTACTTTTCTTTTTCAGTATACTAAGCTGTCGGAAAATTTTTGTTCAGGGACTACAGACTTCTCCTCTTCTTACTCCCTAGAAGAGCAGTTGCAACTATCACCTGATAGTTCTGTCCCAACTGAACATTTTTTCCTTCAGTTGACTTACCCTATGGGTGCGTCACCCTCCAATTACTTGCTCTACCCTCTCAGCCGGGCTTTTTCCCTAACTGAGGGGTACCATACTGAAAGGCTTCTCTAGCAAGCTCGTTCCTCAGACAGGGAGAAGGTATATCTCCTCTCCTTTCTTGTCTGTTTTTCTTTATTGGGCACAGGACAATCTCTCTGCTGTTTCCGTCAGCAGCTGTGCCTGCAGGAGTTACAATGATTGTATTACTGGTACTTTTTATAAGTTCCAGTCCCTTATTCAAAATTTTGTCTAGCCTCAGTAGTGATTCCAAGCTACTCGTCAGCTATCTTGGATCCTCCTACTCTTTTAGGCTTTCTCACCTTATTCTATCCATCTCCTCTCCTAGGATATGGCAACACACCTGACTTCAGTCAGTTTATCTCATATCTCTCCTGCACAATGCTCTCTGCAGTCTTCAGAGAAGCTTTCTACTATGAGGGCCTTGCTATAGAGCATTGACCTTGTCTCTAAAGCTTCTCTATTAGTAGGGAAAAGCTTATAATCCTTTCCCGTGCCTGTGAGGGTTCTCCACACCCTCAAGCCTGGGGTGTTAACATGAAATATAAGTTCTTCTGCGTGAAAATCCAACGTTGATGTTTACGCATGCTACCTCTGGGTCCCTCCAGTAGGTCCCTCTGGTATCTTCTTCTGCATTCTACACATCTGCCATGTCAGTGTTCTGTGGAACTCCCACCTTGTTCCTTACAGATTCATATGATCATCTGTTCTCACGCAAACATCACGGTTATCTTGTTGGATTGCCTTCTTGCATCCCTCAATCCACAGAAATAGATTCTCTATGCATATCCCAAGTGGGTTCACCCTCTTGTAGAGCGAAGAATCTTTTTCTTTTGTATTCCCCATGTACAATTATGGGGCTGGGTGGTAGACATGTATCTTCAACTTGTTATCTTGTAGGTAGCATCTCCATATATGTCTACATACCTATATCATTACTCTGGTGGTGCAAAACCATGCCCCACAAATGTATATATATTTCAATATATCATATCTATATCTATATATATATATGTCCATATGTGTATATTAGGATATGGGTGGAGAAATGTATCTATCTATATATATATCTGTCTATATATGTGTCTGTTGGGGGGCTTCTTAGGGGTTGATATGTCTTACACACTATCACCCTTACTGTCTATACTAAATGTTTTACCTTCTAAAGGTTTTAGACAGTCTATCGCCCTACTTCGCATATCATACTACGATGCAGAAACTGTCATGCACCTATAACTGCTGTGGTGCTAACATCTTCCATTTTTTCTTTAAGTCCTTGAAGCATCAAGCTTCACTATTTTTCCTACCTCTCGCCAGCTAGGAAAAATAGTGTACATCTTTATCTTTGAGTACACAGCTATTCTCCTTGGGAATAGGGGTTTTTTCCAATCCCCCTCTTCCCGCCAGGACTGGGCTAGTTCTCCAACTCCGTCAGTCTTCTTCCTTTAGTCCTCAATGTTAATGACTTTATGCCTAAAGGAATTTTCAGCTTTTTCCCATAAAGCTTCCATTGAAGACCTGACGTCTAATCCTACCCAGTTGACACCTGGATCGTCTGCTACCTCCAGGTCTGGACCTTCATCCTCACTGCTGGGAGGTCACCTTGAAGATTCCGCCACTGCTTATCCAGTAGACTCCATCATGCTCTCTACTTCCTACAATACAGTAGGTAAGCTGCATATTTTAAGTGTACATTAAAGGTCTTTTAATGCTACTCATCATTTATACCAAGGACTCCTGTAGTCTGTAGAGCCCTGTAGTCCTTGGCTATGCTGTTTCTTTCCTCACAGCTCCTTTATTGTCAACTCCTACCCTCCATCCCACTTTGGATGCCGGGGATTCCTGGAGACAAAATGCACCCCTGGTCCAGGCTCCTGCATTTTTATGGGATCTCCCCCTGGCATCCCCAGCTCGGGAGTCCCCATATGTGAAGACTCATTCCTGCTTGTTCCTGGAGATAGCACAGTTACTTACCTGTAACAGGTGATCTCTGGGAACAGCAGGAATTAGTCTTCACAACCCTCCCACCTCCCCTAGGAGTTGCATCTCTTATCTTCTTCTTCTTTTCCTCTCCTCGCCTTTGTCTCAGCTTTGAAACTCAACTGAAGAGAGGCTCTGGAGAAGGTGGGAAGTCAGCGTGCAGGCGCGAGGGATGCTGCCAAAAGCTTTCTGATTGGAAGCTGGGCAGCATTCCCGTGCAGGCTCCGTCGGTACCGACATACCCATATGTGAAGACTAATTCCTGCTGTTCCCAGAGATCACCTGTTACAGGTAAGTAACTGTGCTTTATCTCCCTAGCATGTACTGCTGTGACACTGACCCAGTCGATACCAGGGTAATTGAAATCGCCCATTATTACCGCGCTGTAACTTTTGTTAGCTTCCTTGATTTCTTTGAGCATTTCATCATCCATTTGTTCATTCTGGCCAGGCGGTCGATAGTACACCCCCACCGCCATCGCCTTCCCATTTTTACATGGAATTTCAATCCATAGAGATTCTACAGCAAATTTTGTTTCCTACAAAACTTTAATCCTTTCTGACTCAATGCCCTCTCTAACATAGAGCGCAACCCCTCCACCAATTTGATCAGCTCTATCATTACGATATAGTTTGTACTCAGGTATCACAGTGTCCCACTGGTTGCCCTCCTTCCACCATGTCTCTGATATTCCAATCACATCTAACCTCTCATTTAGTGCTATATATTCTAACTCTCCCATCTTATTTTTTAGACTTCTAGCATTTGCATACAAGCATTTTAGAGACTGTATTTTATTTATATTAATTTGGCTATTGGTAGACATGGGTAATTTGGGATTTTTAAGCTCTGTCTGCTCCATACTCGAGGGCATTTGGGCTACTTTACTCTTTTTTGGAACCTCTCTGCTTTTGGTAGTATCCTTCAAGGATACATTCTTCCAAACCATGCGCTCTTGGGCGACTGTCGGCTTTCCCCTATTATCTAGTTTAAAAGCTGCTCTATCTCCTTTTTAAAGGTTAATGCCAGCAGCCTGGTTCCATCCCGGTTAAGGTGAAGCCCATCCCTTCGGAAGAGCCCCTCCTTTCCCCAGAATGTACCCCAGTTCCTAACAAATCCAAACCCCTCATCTCTGCACCATCGTCTCATCCACGCATTGAGACTCCGGAGCTCTGCCTGCCTTTTGGGTCCTGCACGTGGAGCGGGAAGCTTTTCAGAGAATGCTACCCTGGAAGTTCTGGATTTCAACTTCCTACCTAAAAGCCTAAATTTAGCCTCCAGAACCTCCCTACCACATTTTCCTATGTCACTGGTACTGACATGTACCAAGACAGCAGACTCCTCCCCAGCACTATCTAAGACCTTATCTAGGTGGCGCATGAGGTCCGCTACCTTCGCACCAGGCAGGCATGTTACCAGGCGATCCTCACGTCCACCAGCCATCCAGCTATCTACATGCCTAATGATCGAATCACCAACTATAACGGCTGTCCTAACCCTTCCCTCATGGGCACATGGCCCTGGAGAAACTTCCTCGGTGCGAAAGGGTTTTACATCACCTGGAGGACAGGTCCTAGTTACAGGATCACTTCCTGCCACACCAGGGTGATGCTTTCCTGTCACGGGAGGGTTAGGGTTAGGACAGGTAGTGGGCTATGGGGGAGCTAGAACTGGTAATGGACTGGGGGGGTTGCTAGGACTGGAAATGGTCTGAGTAGAAGGGGGGGGCTTGAACTGCAAATAGCTGATGGGGATGGGGTTTTGGAATGGAAATGGGCTGAGTGGAAGTGGGGGCTTGAACTGCAAATAGCTGATGGGGAGGGGGGCTTGGAATGCAAATGGGCTGTGAGGGGAGGGAGCTAGGACTGGAAATGGGCTGATGGTGGGGGAGCTAGGACAGGAAATGGGCTGATGGTGGGGCTAGGATAGGACTGGAAATAGGCTGATGCGGGGACTAGAAGGGAGCGGATACTGGGTGGGGTTGGAACTAGAAGGGAACTGATGTTGGAGGATTAGAATGAGATGGGGCTGGGAGAGTGAAATGGAGAGGGGAAAAATATTTTGTGTGGGAGGGAAGAAAAATCTACAATTGGCCAGGTATTGGGAGAGTAAGTGGGGATTGAGGATGGAGGGGTAAAATTTGAGTGGATGAAATAGGAATGAGGAAAGAGCAAAAGGAGAAAGATTAGTATGTTAAAGCAGATGTAGAGAGAGAATGGAAAAAAACTAGAAGAGAGAAGAAAGAACAAATGGACAGCAGACGATGGAGAGTTAGCAGAAAACACGAAGAAATCAGAAGAAAGTGGCTGGAAAAATTGTAACTGAAAAAAATGCACAAAAGGTAGAAAAATATCTCTTTATTTTGAATTTATTAACTGGAATATGTTAACTCTGGGAAATGTGCATCATTAACGTCTGCGCTTTGTATGGTAACATTATGCAAATATTTATGCAAATGAGGCCCCACGTCTTATGCGGCCCGCGGGTTACTTTACAAGTCCTCATTTGGCCCTCAAAGCAATTTGAGTTTGAGACTTCTGGGCTAGTGGGTAGTTAGTTTGGCATGAGCACTCAGCAGACTGGTTTGATTCACATTGGTTTTATCTGAGTTCTTTTTCCTTAGGTATCAAACAGCTCAAATGGGAAGCAGAGAGAGACAACTGGCTTCATAACAGAGATGCTAAATCCATTGTCAGAAGAAAAATTAAATTTAAGCATAAGAAGATTAAATATAAGAAGAGAGGCAAATAGGTGCAAAAATCGCATTTCATTTTCATTAAAGGGACAGTGCTGTAATGTGCAGGTTCTAATTTGATATAGTACTTTTCATCTACTGCTGGCTTATGTTTAATAAATATGGTCTATACCCAGAATTGTGAAGAAACTCTGAATACATCTGTGTAAAGAAAATATGTTTTAAAGGATGTCATCTTAATGTCTTGAACTGTAAAGCCATAAATAAAAAGAAGTGGGTTACTTCTACAAAGATATTTCATTAACAGACTTGCTGCAATAAAATTAAATACAGCTTTTAGCAAGGAGCCAGAATGACCAACATCATGCCTACTACTGGAAGTTTTGTTTGTATGTTTGTCTTTTTGTTATCATTGAAAAATAATACCACAAAACAAGTGTTCTATAATAGCAGTGAAAATGCACATGAGCTATATTAACTGATGGCAGTACAGTTCAGAGTCTGAAGCACAGAGGCATCTCAAAGAACTCTGCTAAAAAGAACAGTTATAAAACACTCCCACTCATTCTTAATGAAACAGACAGTAGCGCTGACACTAGAGGAAACAGTGAATTGACTGAAGCAGGGCCTTCCACAGTGAGGTGGTGGGGGAGGAAGAGTATCTCCCCCTGGGAAATTGAAAAATGAAGGTGGCTGTCTCCTACCAGCTGAAGTGATGTCAGATGTGGTTGCACCAATATTTTTTGCCTCCCTTCCCACCCAAGGACTGTCCTACAGGCCAGTCCTATCATTCAGTCCCAGCTCTCTCTAGTTTGAAGCTTGCTGAGATCCTTCCTCCCCAGCCCATCTGCAGGAGAGTAGGGCCTGTGGTGCAATGCTTCTAGCTGCTCCTGTTGTGGCCAGCCTCCCTCCCTCCCTCCCTCCCTCCCTCCCATGCTCATCAGAACAATTTGACCTGTGTGGGAGAGAAAGGAACCAACAGCAGAAAGGGTGGGTTAGAAGAATTGAACTAACCATCTCCACTGTCCTGCTGGTTGGGCTGCATGGAAAGTACCCCTCATCTCTTGTGGAACACAGAAAGCAGCTATTCTGCCTACAACAGAGGAAAGGAGCAGCTGTAACAATGTCCCCAGGCTGTCAGTGGACCCTGCTAGCCAGAAATGTGTTTTATGTTTGGGATTTATAGATCACAAGCAAAAGTAGTAAAAGCAGAGCATTTAGTGTAAAGAAAGTAAGGATCTGACCAATCTACTCAGCCAGATCATAACATACACATACTCGTATCTATAGAAGGCAAGAAAGACATTGTTTGGCTTTATCTTGTAATAAAAGTAGATAACAATTCCATATTTTCAACAACAGTAATTCTCCAGGACCAAGCAGGAAGTCAGTCCTCACATATGGGTGACGTCGGCGCCGACAGAGCCACGTGCGGAGCATTTCCCCAGCTTTCAAAGCACGCCTTTGGGAATTGCAGCGCACATGCGCGCGGTCCCCTTCCCGCCCAAGGGTGCCATCTTGCTCAGTCTTCTTTTTTCCACGGAGCCCGATGGACGTAGTTCGTTTTTCGCCGAGGAAAAAGTTGATTTCCCTGTTTTTTGTTCTTTTCCTTCGGTTCGACGCCGGATCCTTTTCCCGCCTGGACCCGATAAGCCGGTATCAAACCCACTCTCTCTTTTTCGGTTTTTGTCCTTTGTGACTAGCGTTCGCACCATTTTTCTTTTTTCACTGGCAGCCTTGTCTTTTGACCTCGCAGGGACCCTTTTTCCCCCGATAGCTGCCAGCGGGTTTAAAAAGTGTGATCGGTGTAAGAAACTTATGTCTCTTACCAACACACATGGCTGCTGCCTCCGCTGCCTCGGACCCGATCATGACCCGATGATCTGTGGTCCGTGTGGCAAAATGTCCTCGAAGGCGTTGAGGAGTCAGCAGCACCAGAAGTATAGGATCTTCTCTGACTCCGCGTCTGGACGGGCCCGGACCTCGTCAGAGGCCTTGACGTCTCGGGACTCTGGCCCCGAGCAGCGTCGGGGCTCCTCTGAGCGGGGGTCTCCTTCGCGGGAACAGCGCAGGAAGAAGAAACCCGTGAGGGCGGCGTCGGACGCTCCTGGTTCCTCGAGGGCCAGGTCGCATAGCCCCGATAGCCGTCCCGGGTCTTCAGAGTCGGAGAGGCCTGCCAAGCAACCTCGTCTCGAGATGGAGTCTCCTGGACACGTGAGTGCTGTACTCCTCGTGGACTCTCCTCCACAGGAGCCGACGTCGGGCCCGAGTCAGGGGCTGCTGGGTCTCCTGAGCTCGGACTCAGGTTGACGGCCTTGGAGAGCAGCCTCGCTGCCTTCATGGAACAGCAGCGGGCATTGATCGCCGGTCTCACTGGTGCATCTGCCCCGACCACCGGCACATCGACGTCCAAGTCGACCCCGGAGGCCATGCGGGCTCGAGTCGATCCTCGGCCACGGTCTCCCTCGGCCCCCCGTTCGGGACCGAGGTCGTCGATGCCGGTACCCTCGGCGTCGGGGCGGATGGCATCGGTGCCTGCCCGCCCAGAGCCGCTCAATTCCTCCTCGGAGGAGTCGGTTTGGGAGACGGAGGACGAAGAGTCACCCGACACCTATCGGACTCGGTGTGTCCCATCGGACTCGCCGGAGTCCGAACCTCGGAGACGATCCCCACCAGAGGATACCCGGTTCTCGGACTTCGTGCGGGATATGGCCAAGGCCTTGGCATTCCTTGCGGATCCTGAGGAGGAGCCTCGAGCCGAGGAGCTCGAGGCCCTCCAGTATGACTCTCCCCCGAAGGAGGCCTTTACTGTACCGGTTCCTCCGATGCTGGAGCGGCTGCTCTTCCGCATGTGGGAGACCCCGGCCTCGACGCCGGTGTTAAGCAAGCGGGTCGATTCCATCTATCGAGTCCGCAAGAGCCCCGGGTTCCAAAAGGCACAATTACCGCACCACTCCATGGTTGTGGAATCAGCCATGCATCGACTGAAAAGTCAGAAGATGCACTCCTTGGTGCCTCCCGGCCGGGAGGCCCGGAACCTGGATGCCCTCGGTAAGAAGTGCTTCCAGGGCTCTATGCTTGCTTGCCGAGTCCAGACATACCAACTCTACTTGGGCATGTATCTCCGAGACCTGGCAAAGGAGATTGCCGGGTTCTCTGCTGGTCTCTCCGAGGAACCTTTGCAGAGGTTCCAGGCCTTGTCCACTGGTATTCGAGAGTGCTTGAAGTTTATCTCTCGGGCAGCCTACGATGGCTTCGAGGCTTCGGCCCGAGTAGCCGGGGCCGGCATCGGTGCCTGCCGACAGGCTTGGCTACAGTCATCCGACCTCGAGCCATGGGTACAGGACAAGTTGGTCGATGTCCCCTGCTGGGGTGAAAGCCTCTTTGGCAAGCCCATGGCTGAAAAGGCTGCACAACTCGAGACCGAGACTCTGACCCGGACTAAGCTGCCCAGAAAAACCTCTGCCACTTCTCAGAAAAAGAAGGGCTCGGGGAAAAAGACCTTTTACCCGAGGAAGTCATCTGCCTGTAAACAATACCCTCATTATCAGGCCTCTGCAGCTCCCCAACAGGGTCAGCAGGCCAAGGGGCAGGGTCATGGGCCCTGTAGGCAGAAGGCCCCCAAGCCACCAACACTGGCCCCTGCTCAGCAGGGTGGGGGTTTTTGACTCAGACGGCATAGCCTCTTCTCCTCAGCTGGCTCACATCAGCACAGGAGGCCGGCTGGCCCACTTTGCCCACAGGTGGTCAGCCGTCACATCAGATACCTGGGTGCTCCATATAGTCCAAAAGGGCTATCTTCTCCATTTTCACCAGGTCCCTCCCTCCTATTTTCCAGGGGAGCCTCCAAGACCCCCTCTGCACAGGGACCTACTCCTTCAAGAGTTAGCAAGTCTGCTAAAGGAACAGGCTGTGGAACCGGTGCCCCACCACCTGCGAGGTCACGGCTTTTATTCCAGATACTTTCTGGTACCAAAAAGAACAGGTGGCCTCAGACCCATCCTAGACTTGCGCAACCTCAACAAGTTCTTGGAGAGGGAAAAGTTCAAGATGCTTAACCTTGGAATCCTGCTGCTCTACCTCCAGCAGGGAGATTGGCTATGCTCCTTGGATCTAAAGGATGCTCATACTCACATCCTTATTCATCCAGACCACAGACAATATCTCCGATTTGTTGTGGGAGGAAACCACTACCAGTACAGAGTACTTCCCTTTGGCCTAACCTCCGCCCCCAGGGTGTTCACCAAGTGCCTGGCGGTGGTGGTGGCCTGCCTGAGGCTCCAAGGTCTTTTTGTGTTTCCTTACCTGGACGACTGGCTCATAAGGGGCCAGTCTTCCCAGGAGGCCAGTCAAGCCACCCTTCACACTGTGGCTCTGCTTCAGCAATTGGGGTTTGTCATAAACTTCTCACAGTCCACTTTGCTCCCGTCCCAGAACTTGGAATTCATAGGTGCAAGGCTGGACACTCTTCAGGCGAAGGCATTTCTGCCAGTGGACAGAGCCCACAGGTTGATAGATCTAGCCAGACAGTTTCACAGCAATTCCCTGGTCTCCGCCAGGCAATTCCTGAGACTTCTCGGCCATATGGCTTCCACGGTTCATGTAACCCCCAATGCCCTTGGGCGGGAAGGTGACCGCGCATGTGTGATGCAGTTCCAAAGGCTTTCTTCGAAAGCCGGGGATTTGCTCCACATGGGGGCTCCGGCGACATCACCCATATGTGAGGACTGATTACTGCTGTCCCTGGAGAACACCTGTTACAGGTGAGTAACTACATTTACTGCAGTGATCTCTTCCAGTGCTCAGAGCGCTCAGTGAATCTGTTGTATTCTCCAAAATGATTGGGCCTGCTCTCATCTCTGTCACTAGCTGTTCTATGCCTTCTGTGTGATGCAACTTGCCCACCCCTGACTCTTTCCCTCTCTTGCACTTCAGCAGGAATAGAGGTGAGCAAATTAAATAGATTTTGAGGTCCTTTACCCCACAGTATTCTGTTTCCCCTCAGCACTAGAGTACTGCCTCATGTGGGAGAAGGGGAGGTTTCAACCATGCAGCAGCCATATCAAGTCACCCCTTTGACTTGGGTTCTCTCTTATCTTGACACCAACTCATTCATTTTAAGTACCTCTAGTAAATCATCTAAAATACTTAAATTCATCCCATTAAAGAATAAATAGATTTTTAGCAATTTCTAATGCTTACCAGTCACTTGTTGCCTTTGATGCTGCAACAGAGGCCACAGAATTGACTGGTTCCCACAGAAATGTAGAAAAGTGAGTAGCCTTGTTGGGCGGCATTGGGATAGAGGATTATAATTGGCGACTGGGCACATACCTTAAAAAGGATATAGCGTTATTAGAAAAGGTTCAGAGAAGAGCCACCAAAATGGTAAAGGGGATGGAAGGATACTCCTATGAAAAAAGGCTAAAAAGGTTAGGGCTCTTTAACCTGGAAAAGAGACGGCTGAGGGGAGATATGATAGAAGTCTATAAATTAATGAAAGGAGTGGAATGGGTAAACGTAGATCGATTGTTTACATTATCAGAATATAGAAAGACTAGGGGACATGAAATGAAGCTACAGGGTAAACTATTTAAAACTAATAAAATAAAATATTTCTTCACTCAACGTGTAATCAAACTCTGGAATTTGTTACCGGAGGATGTAGTAAAGGCTGTTAGTGTAGCTGGGTTTAAAAAAGGTTTGGACAAGTTCCTGGAGGAAAGGTCCATAAACCATTATTAAGAAGGGACCCAGGATATCAATGCTTGACCCAGTACAAGCATTGCGGAACCTGTGTCTTTTGGGGAAACTGCTAGGTTCATATGACCTAGATTGGCCACTGTTGGAAACAGGAAACTGGGCTTGATGGACCTTGGTCTGACCCAGTATGGCATATCTTATGTTCTTATGCCCGCATGCACATGCGGCCTGCTCAGTGGATCCTTCAAACTCAGTGGCATCAAGCCACAGGGAGCCTTGCAGACTCAGTACAAATATCTACCCTGCTCATCTCCTCTCTGCAATGGTGGCTTCATCTTCCGAATCTGGTACTCGGAGTGGGTTTTCAATCCCCTCCGCATTCTCAAGTGCTGACGACAGATGCTTCTCTTCTAGGTTGGGGAGCACATTGCCAAGGGGCATGTACTCAGGGTCTCTGGACCCCTTGGGAGACTGCTCAACAGATAAACTTCCTGGAGCTATGGGCGATACGCCTAGCTCTGAGAGCCTTCTCCCACCTCACATCTCACCAGTCTGTACTGGTCCAGACGGACAATCAAGTTGCCATGTTCTACATGAACAAACAAGGAGGCACAGGCTCCTTCCTTCTCTGTCAGGAGGCATAACGGCTGTGCTCTTGGGCCGTCACTCACGGAATCCTCCTCAAGGCTGTCTACCTCCCAGGTCAAGAAAATTACCTGGCAGACAGACTGAGCAGGATCCTGCAACCACACGAATGGAGATTGAATCCGTTGGTGGTTCAGCAGATCTTTCTCAGGTGGGGCCTCCCCACCATGGATCTTTTTGCCAGTCCTCTGAACCGGCAACTCCCGAGATTCTGTTCCAGACAACCGCATCCTCTCAGAGTAGCAGCGGATGCGTTTCTGATTCTGTGGTCCCAAGGCCTACTGTATGTGTTTTCTCCCACGCCACTGGTGTCCCGAACACTGTTCAAAGTCCTCAGGACAGGGCCTCAATGATTCTGATAGCCCCCAGGTGGCCGAGGCAACTGTGGTTCCCACTTCTGCTGCAACTGGCAGTGGACACTCCTCTTCCTCTGGGGATTCAACACGATCTCCTGTCTCAGGAACAGGGATCTCTCTTGCACCCCAACCTCCAGTCCTTTCATCTGATGGCCTGGCTGCTGAAAGGGTAGTCCTGGCTCCCCTACTACTGCCTAGAGAGGTGGAAGACGTAGTCTTAGCCTCTAGAAGGCAATCCACCAGGAAATCCTACGCTCTTAAGTGGCGTAGATTCTCCGCATGGTGTGCTCAGCACAACGAGAATCCCTTCTCGTGCTTGGTAGCGGTAGTATTGCAATATTTGCTTTACCTCTCCAATCTAGGCCTTAAGTCCAACTCTGTCAGGGTTCACTTCAGTGCTCTCTCAGCGCACCACTCGCCGGTGGACGGACGGCCTCTTTCCAACCACCCTTTGGTGGCTCGTTTTCTCAGAGGCCTCCTCCTGCTTAAGCCTCCTTTACGTCCACCAGCCCCTGAGTGGGATCTGAATGTGGTCTTACAGCGGCTTACTTGTCCGCTGATTGAACCTATGGCTACCTGCCCTCTCCGTTTTCTCTCCTGGAAAATCTTGTTTCTGGTAGCTCTTACCTCTGCTAGACGAGTAAGTGAACTTCAGGCGCTAGTGTCTGATCCCCCTTACACTAGGTTCTACAGGAATAGGGTAGTCTTACGGACTCACCCCAAGTTTCTCCCTAAGGTTGTCTCCCCTTTTCACCTCAATCAGGAGGTGGTTCTTCCGACCTTCTTTCCCAGGCCGCATGCCAACCGGGCTGAGATGGTCCTGCATACCCTGGACTGTAGGAGGGCGTTATCCTTCTACCTTGACGGTACGCGGGAGCATTGGAGGGCTGTTCAGTTCTTTGTTTCTTTTGACCCCAATAAGTTGGGGTTGCCTGTCTCCAAGCGTACTTTTCCATATGGGTCGCTGACTGTATCGCCTGGGCTTATGGGGCAGCCGGCCTCTCGTTGGAGGGTCGAGTCACGGCGAAGGCTGCGTCAGTGGCTCATCTCCACTCTGTTCCATTGGCAGACAGCTGCCAATGCCGCTACTTGGTCTTCATGCCAGACTTTTGCGGCCCATTACTGCCTTGAGAGGGAGTCCCGCAGGGACAGTGCTTTCGGACAGGCAGTACTCCATAATCTCTTTGGGGTTTAGGCAATTCCTACCCTCCGGCCCTGGTGTTGGGCTACTGGTCGGGGGCGTTCTCGGAGAAGATTCCTTCCTTACGTACTGACGAGCCGAGGGAGCTCATTTTTTCGGCTTGAGGTCTCCGATAGCCTTAAGCTGGGGAGTCCCATATGTGAGGACTGACTTCCTGCTTGGTCCTGGAGAAAGAGTAGTTACTCACCTGTAACAGGTGTTCTCCAGGAGCAGCAGGAATCAGTCCTCACAACCCTCCTTCCTCCCCTTGGAGTTGCAGTCATATGATTTATTTTTGCTAATTTTTTTGCTGTCTTTTAGCTATGTCATCAGACTGAGCAAGATGGCACCCTTGGGCGGGAAAGCTGGGGAAATGCTCCGCACGGGGCTCCATCGGCACCGACGTCACCCATATGTGAGGACTGATTCCTGCTGCTCCTGGAGAACACCTGTTACAGGTGAGTAACTACTCTTTCCTGGCACATGTCCCCTTCCCTAGCCAATGACAATTCCACAAACATCACTATGTACCTGGATTTTCGATAGTGCTATCTTGGGCAGTATGCTGTCTAATGGTTGATTGTTTGGGTTTTTATTTGTGATTAGAAACACGTTTTCCAAAGAAGTAACTTACAGCCTTTCTTCCTTATAATGACACATCCAGAATACATTGTTGTAAGTATTTAGACATTGGTTGGCCTGTGACTCTTACTGCTGTGATGTGTGAAGAATCCAAGATCTTAGTGCAAGACTAAACGGTGACTGGAAGAGCCTTCCTTTGTGATATCTTTTTAATAAAGCACTAGAAGCTACTATACTATACTTTTACAGCCAAACAGGATTTTGAACCTGTTAATTTTACATTTTATTGTTATTTTATTTATATGTAAGCATTTGTTGCTTTGGGAGATTGTTGTAAGCTTTTATGAATGGGTGGGGTATTGAGTTTAATAAATAAATACAATACAAATCCTATGAAATTATTTGAACTGCAGTTCTCATAAGGGGCTATTTACTGTCAAAGCTTCAGCTGAGTGCAGCCTGTCTATATCGGGTCAACTGAAATATTGCCACAATTTGCCAGCAATTTAGAGAGAGAATCAAATGATTTTATGTGCATACAGTGTTTATAAATGCAGGAGACTGATGCGCCATCAAGAAGCTAGTAATCATCTCACCTAATACTGAAGCTCTTCTCTACTAAGCACTGTTACTATGTGAGTTCCCTCCTCTCCTGTCCACCGCATTAATGCAGGGAAAAGAGGAAGGGGCTGGAGCAGCAAGCAGGAGAGTTGGGGCATAGACTCAGGGTGGGAGATCATGTGCATCTGCCAACACTGCTGACAGACTTTTTTTTTTTTCTTTTTTCTCTTTTCTCATGGCACATCAGTGTGCTGTGTCACATAGGTTCAGAAGCACTGGGCTATTCTCCAGGACCAAGCAGGAAATCAGTCCTCACATATGGGTGACGTCGGCGCCGACGGAGCCCTCGTGGAGCAATTTTACCCAGCTTTCAAAGAAAGCCTTTGGGAATTGCAGCGCACATGCGCGGTCCTCTTCCCGCCCAAGGGTGCCATCTTGCTCAGTCTTCTTTTTTCCGCGGAGCCCTACAGACGTTGTCTGTGAATCCCCGCCGAAAAGTTGATTTTTTCTCTTTATTTCTCTTTTTTTCTTCGGTTCGACGCTGGTTCTTTTCCCGCCCGGACTCGCGACGCCGGTTGCGGGTCCGTTCCTTATTTTTCGGTTTTTTGTCCTTCGTGACAGATTTCGCGCCTTTTTCCTTTTTCCCTGGCAGCCCGGTCTTTCGACCTCGCAGGGGCCCTTTTTCCCCCGATGGCTGCCAGCGGCTTTAAAAAGTGTGACCTCTGTAAGAAACTCATGTCTCTTACAGACACTCATGACTTCTGCCTCCGCTGCCTCGGACCCGATCATGACTCCATGATCTGTGGTCCGTGTGGCAAAATGTCCTCAAAAGCGTTGAGGAGTCGGCAGCATCAGCGGGAGCGTATCTTCTCTAACTCCGGCCGGGCTCGGACCTCGTCAGAGGCTTCGACGTCTCGGGACTCTGGTCCTGAGCATCGTCGAAGTTCCTCTGAAAGGGGGTCTCCTACCCGGGAACATCATCGGAAGAAGAAACCCGCGAGGGCGGGATCGGTGGACGCTCCTGGTCCCTCGAGGGCCAGGTCGCATAGCCCCGATTCCCGTCCCGGGTCCTCGGAGGTGGAGAGGCCGTCAAAACATCCTCGACTCGAGGTGGACTTGCCCGCTCACGTGAGTACTGTTGTCCTCGTTGACTCGCCTCCGAAGGACCCGCCGTCGGGGCCCGAGTCGGGGCTGCTGGGTCTCCTGAGCTCGGACTCAGGTTGACGGCCTTGGAGAGCAGTCTGACTGCCTTCATGGACCAGCAGCGGGTATTGATCGCTGGCCTCGCCGGTGTTTCTGCCCTGACCGCTGGGACGTCGACCTCCAAGTCGACCCCGGAGACCGAGCCGATCTTCGAGTCCATGAGGGCTCGAGTCGATCCTCGGTCGAGGTCTCCTTCGGCCTTCTGTTCGGGACCGAGGTCGTCGACGCCGACTCCCTCGGCGTCGGAGCGGATAGCATCGGTGCCCGCCCGACCGGAGCCGCTCGACTCCTCCTCCGAGGAGTCGGCCTGGGAATCCGAGGACGAAGAGTCACCTGGTTCCTTTCGTACTCGGTGTGTCCCTTCGGACTCCCCCGAGTCCGAACCTCGGAGACGGTCCCCCCCGGAGGATACCCGGTTCTTGGACTTCGTGAGGGATATGGCCAAGGCTTTGGCCTTCCCCGCGGATCCCGAGGAGGAACCTCGAGTCGAAGAACTCGATGCCCTCCAATATGACTCTCCCCCGAAGGAGGCCTTTATTGTACCGGTTCCTCCGATGCTGGAACGACTTCTCTTCCGCATGTGGGAGAGCCCGGCGTCGTCGCCGGTGTTAAGCAAGCGGGTCGATTCCATTTATCGAGTCCGCAAGAGCCCCGGCTTCCAAAAGGCACAACTACTGCACCATTCCATGGTGGTGGAATCGGCCATGCATAGACTTAAGAGTCAAAAAATGCACTCCTCGGTGCCCCCTGGTAGGGAGGCCCGAAGCCTGGATGCCCTCGGTAGGAAGTGCTTCCAGGGTCTATGCTTGCTTGTCGAGTCCAGACCTACCAGCTCTACATGGGCATGTATCTCTGAGACCTGGCTAAAGAAATAGCCGGGTTCTCTGCTGGTCTCTCCGACGAACCTTTGCAGAGGTTCCAAACCTTGTCAACTGGTATTCGAGAGTGCTCCAAGTTTATATCTCGAGCAGCCTATGATGGTTTTGAGGCATCGGCTTGAGTAGCTGCGGCCGGCATCGGTGGACGCCGCCAGGCTTGGCTTCAGACGTCCGACCTCGAGCCCTGGGTGCAGGACAAGTTGGTCGATGTCCCCTGCCGAGGTGATAACCTCTTTGGCAAGCCCATGGATGAGAAGGCTGCACAAATCGAGACGGAGACTCTCACCAGGACTCGTCTCTCAAGGAAGACCTCTGCCCCTTCTCAAAAGAAGAAGGGCTCGGGGAAAAAGCCCTTTTACCCGAGGAAGGCGGCTGCCTATAAATACTACCCTCAGTATCAGGCCTCAGCAGCTCCCCCGCAGGGAAAGCAGGCCAAGGGACGGGGTAATGGGTCCCGTAGGCAGCAAGCCCCCAAGCCTGCACCACCGGCCCCTGCTCAGCAGGGTGGGGGTTTTTGACTTCCACAGCATAGCCTCTCCCCCAGCTGGTTTCTCTCAGCACAGGAGGCCGGCTGGTCCACTTTGCCCACAGATGGTCCAACATCACCACAGATACTGGGTACTTCACATAGTTCAAAAGGGCTATCTTCTTCACTTTCACCAGGTACCTCCCTCCTACTTTCCAGGGGAGCCTCCCAGACTCCCTTTGCACAGGGACTTACTCCTTCAGGAGTTAACAAGTCTCGTTCAGGAACAAGCCGTGGAACCGGTGCCCCACCACCTGAAGGGTCAAGGGTTTTACTCCAGGTACTTCCTGATTCCAAAAAGAACAGGAGGCCTCAGACCCATCCTGGACTTGCGAAACCTCAACAAGTTCCTTGCAAAGGAAAAGTTCAAGATGCTTACCCTTGGAATCCTGCTGCCCTACCTCCAGCAGGGAGACTGGCTATGCTCCTTGGATCTGAAGGATGCGTATACTCATATCCTCATTCATCCAGACCACAGCCAATATCTCAGATTTGTTGTGGGAGGAAATCATTACCAGTACAGAGTACTGCCCTTTGGCCTATCCTCCGCCCCCAGGGTGTTCACCAAATGCCTAGCAGTGGTGGCGGCCTATCTAAGACTTCAAGGTCTTTTTGTGTTCCCATACCTGTACGACTGGCTCATCAGAGCCCCATCTTCACCAGAGGCCGCTCAGGCCACTCATCGCACTGTGGCTCTGCTCCAGCACTTGGGTTTTGTCATAAACTTCGCAAAGTCCACTTTGCTCCCCTCTCAAAATCTCGAGTTCATAGGTGCCAGGTTGGACACACTTCAGGCGCGGGCCTTCCTCCCTCTGGACAGGGCCAAGCGGCTCATGGATCTCGCCAGCCACTTTCACAGCAATGCGCTGGTCTCCGCCAGGCACTTTCTGCGACTGCTCGGCCATATGGCTTCCACAGTCCATGTGACCCCCAATGCCCGACTGAACATGCGTCCTGCTCAGTGGTGCCTTCGCACTCAATGGCATCAGGCCACGGGGAGCCTAGCGGACTCCGTACAGATCTCCGACCAGCTGGTCTCATCTCTGCGATGGTGGCTTCATCTACCAAACCTAGTGCTAGGGGTGGCTTTTCAGCCCCCTCCGCATTCTCATGTCCTGACGACCGATGCTTCCCTCCTGGGTTGGGGAGCACATTGCCAAGGGTCATGTACTCAAGGTCTCTGGAATCCTTGGGAGTCTGCTCAACAGATAAACTTCCTGGAGCTCAGAGCCATCCGCCTAGCGCTCAGAGCCTTCTCTCACCTGGTGTCCCACCAGTCGCTGCTGATACAGACGGACAACCAGGTTGCCATGTTCTACGTAAACAAACAAGGTGGAACAGGCTCCTTCCTCCTCTGTCAGGAGGCGCAACAGCTATGCTCTTGGGCAGTCCGCCACGGCATCCTCCTCAGGGCTGTCTATCTCCCAGGTCAAGAAAATTACCTGGCCGACAAGCTCAGCAGGATCCTCCAGCCACACGAGTGGAGGCTGGATCCGATGGTGGTTCAGCAAATCTTTCTCAAGTGGGGTCTCCCTACCATGGATTTGTTTGCCAGTCCTCTGAACCGGCAGCTGCCCAGATTCTGCTCTCGACAGCCGCATCCTCTCAGAGTAGCGGCGGATGCTTTTCTGATTCCATGGTCCACCGGCCTCTTGTATGCCTTTCCTCCCATGCCACTGGTGTCTCGGACGCTCTTCAAGGTTCTCAGAGACAAAGCATCGATGATCCTAGTGGCTCCCCGGTGGCCGAGACAACCTTGGTTCCCGCTTCTGATGCAGCTGGCGGTGGACACTCCTCTTCCTCTGGGGTTTCAGCCCGACCTCCTGTTGCAGGATCAGGGGACTCTCCTGCACCCCAACCTCCGGTCCCTTCATCTGATGGCCTGGCTGCTGAAAGGGTAGTCCTTGCTCCTCTGCAGCTACCTCCAGATGTGGAGGAGGTCGTCTTGGCCTCCAGGAGGCCCTCCACCCGGAGGTCCTACGCTCTTAAGTGGCGTCGGTTCTCCGTCTGGTGTACTCATCAGTCTCAAGATCCCTTCTCCTGTTCAGCATCAGTGGTCTTGCAGTACTTGCTCTCTCTCTAACCTTGGACTTAAGTCCAACTCGGTCAAGGTCCACCTCAGTGCTCTTTCTGTGCATCACATGCCGGTGGATGGTAGACCTCTTTCCAGCCACCCTCTGGTGGCTCGTTTTCTCAGAGGCCTCCTTCTCCTTAAGCCACCTTTGCGCCCGCCAGCCCCGGACTGGGATCTCAATGTGGTTTTGCAGCAGATTACCTGTCCGCCTTTTGAGCCTATGGCTACCTGTCCACTTCGTTTTCTTTCGTGGAAAACCTTGTTCTTGGTAGCCCTCACTTCTGCTAGACGCGTTAGTGAGTTGCAGGCCCTCGTCGGGTAGTCCTACGGACTCACCCTAAGTTTCTTCCCAAAGTGGTATCCCCTTTTCACATCAACCAGGAGGTGGTACTTCTGACCTACTTTCCCAGGCCACACTCCAGCTGAGCTGCAATGGTCCTGCATACCCTGGACTGTAGAAGGGCGTTGACCTTCTACCTTGACCGTACGTGGGAGCACCGAAGGACTGTTCAGCTCTTCGTGTCTTATGACCCCAACAAGTTGGGGCTCCTTGTCTCCAAGCATACTCTGTCCATCTGGATTGCTGACTGTATCGCTTGGGCTTACGAGGCAGCCGGCCTCATGTTGGAAGGTAGAGTCACAGCTCATCGTGTTCGGGCGAAAGCTACGTCGGTGGCTTACCTCCGCTCTGTTCCATTGGCAGACATCTGCCGGGCCGCTACTTGGTCTTCAAGCCAGACTTTTGCAGCCCATTACTGCCTGGAGAGGGAGTCCCGCAGGGACAGTGCTTTCGGACAGGCAGTCCTCCGTAACCTCTTTGAGGTATAGGCAACTCCTACCCTCCATCCTGGATGTTGGGCTACCGGTTGGAGACATATTCAGAGAAGATTCCTTCCTTCTGTGCTACTGAGCTTGAGGGAGCTCATTTTTGTGCTTAGGGTCTCCGGTAACCTTAAGCTTGGGAGTCCCATATGTGAGGACTGACTTCCTGCTTGGTCCTGGAGAAAGCGTAATTACTCACCTGTAATAGGTGTTCTCCAGGAGCAGCAGGAATCAGTCCTCACAACCCTCCCTCCTCCCCTTGGAGTTGCAGTTCTATGCTTTCGTTTTTTGCTAATTTTTTGCTGTCTTTTAGCTATGTCATCTGACTGAGCAAGATGGCACTCTTGGGCGGGAAGAGGACAGCGCATGCGTGCTGCAATTCCCAAAGGCTTTCTTTGAAAGCTGGGGAAAATTGCTCCGCGAGGGCTCCGTCGGTGCCGACGTCACCCATATGTGAGGACTGATTCCTGCTGCTCCTGGAGAACACCTGTTACAGGTGAGTAACTATGCTGACTCTCAAGAATTCTGTGGCTGTAGTCTGTATTTCTTTTTTATCTCTTCCCTCCCCACCTACCTGTGCCACATTCCTGTTTTCATGCTGTTACTTCCTAGCTCATCCCGCAGGCACAAGCCATAGCTGGAAACCTCAGTATATAGATAGGTCTTTCAAGGATCTTCTACACTTATTTACATCATCATGAATATTAAATATTTATTTTGCATAATAAAGTAGTTTACAATCTTGTGTGACTGTATAGGTTTTTTTCACTTTAGGGTTTATGGGTGAAGGAATTTCAACCATCACCTTGGAGGAGGAAGAGGAAGTCAAAAATCGTAGAAATAGAAAACAGGAAGAGGAGATAGTGGGGAAGGAAGGAAAGGAGCAGGGCTTAATTTCTGGTAGAATGTAGTTCCGGCACTTCTTTTCAAACTCCAGAACAGCAAAAGTGTTCTGCTCCAGCCCTTCCCTTCTAGGCAGCTTGCAGGGAAGATGAAGGGAGGGGATTGAAGCTGGAACAGAGCAGAGAACAGTCATTCTATTCCCTGATCCAGGTCCTCTTCTGTTGCTCTGCCCCTGGCCAGCCTTCCATTCCCCCCCCCCCCCCCCCCCCGATCCACAGTTCTATTTATTTTTTATCTACAAATTAAGCACTGGAAAGGAGTATTCTGCATCATCCTGCTAGACCAGTTCAGACAAGTGGGTTGTGTTTCCCTGTCAGCAGATGATTTATTTTATTTATTTATTTAACCAGCTTTATATACCACTTTATCCTTCAATCAAAGTGGTCGACAACACAAAGGGTCTACATTGAACATTGAAGACAGAGAAACAACTAAAAGCTTCCAGTGATATCACCACTGGTGCAGCTAGGGGCACCTTCCAGTATTTCTCTGTCTCAAAACAATGGTGATTGCTGGATTGGTGCAGCTTACTTTTGGACTGATCCTTGCAGCTTCTGGGTAGGAATCCTTTAGGGCACCTACCTGGTATAGCTCAGTGTGTGAATGTCTCAAGTGCATATCTGTAGATATCTTGTTGGCGTTTCCCGCATGGAAGGGAGAAGGCCCTGCTCCCTGTTAGGTCTCCTGACTAATTGAGCTGTTAGCCTAGGCCTTTCAGGCACAGCCTCTATAGCCTCTCAGTTCATTTATTTCTTTCTTCATTTTTTTCTTTGTTTCTAATTTTGCCTCTTCCCTCTCCATGCCCCCTGCTGCTCTCTAGGGATAATATCTCATTTAAAGGTAATGATTGGAGCATTCAGGCTCCTGAGAGTACAGGCAAGAAAAGTGCAGCTTCGGCAGCAGTGTGTGTGTGTGTGTAAGACGAACAGCTTTGTTTGGTAGGTAAGTCTGCTGGAGACAAAGAAATACTGAAGGGTGCCCCTAGCTGCACCAGCACTAGAATCAGTGGTGATGTCACTGGAAGCTTTTAATTGTTTCTCTGTCTCCATCATGTTCTCCAGGAACAAGCAAGAAGTCAGTCCTCACATATGGGTGACATCGGCACCGATGGAGCCCTCGCGGAAGCATCCCCCCAGATTTCAAAGAAAGCCTTTGGGAGATAGAACCACACATGCATGGTCCCCTTCCTGCCCAAGGGTGGCATCTTGCTCAGTCTCCTATTTTCCACGGAGCCCTTCAGACGTTCGTCTGGCTTGTCCCTGGAAAACGTTTGGGTTTTTTTCCGAGTTTCATACCTCCGGTATTGCACCAGTACTCTTCCCACCTGCCGACCTCGTTGCCTCGGCGTTGATTTCAGTCCCTTTTTGTAGTCTTTCGTTCTTTTCTTTCCTGGCGTCTTCACAGAATTTTTTCCCCACAGGCAGCCCAGAAGTCTTCGACCTCGCAGGGGTACTTTTTTTCCCCCATGGCTACCAGTGGCTTTAAGAAGTGTGATTGGTGCTCTAAAATTGTCTTTGACTGACACACACGACTGCTGTCTCCGCTGCCTTGGGCCAGACCACAATCCCGGAAGCCTGCGATCTCTGCAAGAGGATGTCTAGTAAGGCCAGCAGCAGCACAATAAGTTTCTCCCTGAGTCCCCAGTGCCTCTGAAAGCCAGGGCCTCGTCTGAGGCCCCGACATCTCAGGCGGAACCTTCCCCAGCCTGAGCTACGTCGTGGGTCCTCAGAAAGGGGGTCCCCTCGAGGGAACCCAGGAAGAAGAAGAAACCCTCAAAGGTGGCGTCCTTGTTCCGACCAGCCAGGTGTCACCTTGGTCCCGCAGTCCGAAGCATTCCTCAGAGGCGTTCGAGAAGGAGCGGCCTGCGAAGGTCCCCCAGAAAGATCTGACTGTGGGACCGGCCTCAGTCCCCAGACACTATCCTCATCGAGGATTCCCCTTCGGGGGAGCCAGCGTCGGGCCTGAGTCCCTCTGTGCCCATGCCAAAGGCTGCGAAGCCTTCTGGTCTGGAGTCCAGAATGGTGGCCCGGGAGCACAGTTTGTCTGCTTTCATGGACCAGCAGCGGGCACTGTTGTCCAGCACGAAAGGTTCATCTGCCCTGACCACAGGGCCCTCGACATCCAAGACATCACTGGAGGCCGAGCCAATCCTCGAGGTCCTTCGGCTTCGAGTCGATCCTCGGCCGAGGTCACGATCCAAATCCTGCTGGATGGGACCATGGTCATCCCCAGAAAGTTTGCCGGGCACAGAGCATCAGGGGCCCCAAGCCTGTGGGGCAGCCCTCTTAAGAGTCCTCAATGAACTTCTCCGAGTAGGAGACGGAGGACGAGGAGTCCCCTGATACTCGTCACCACCGCAACATCCCATCGGACTCTCCAGTCTCGGAACCTCGACGGCATTCCTTGCCCGAGGACATGGGCTTCCTTGATTTTGTCAAGGACATGTCTAAGGCCCTACTGTTTCCAACCGAGTCGGAGGGGGACCCTCGGGCGGATGAGTTGGAAATTCTCCAGTGCGAGGTCCTCTGTGGGAATCGCTCATGGTGCCCATCCCTCCCATCCTGGAAAGGCTGATGCTCCGAATGTGGGAGATACTGGCCTCGGTGCCGGTGGTGAGTAAATGGCTCAACTCGGTGTATCGAGTCCACCGGAGTCTGGGTTTCCAAAAGTCACAGCTGCCGCATAACTCCATGGTGGTGGAGTCAGCCGTAAATCGGCTGAAAAGCCAGAAGATGCACTTCTTGGTGCCCCCCGGCAGGGAGGCCCGCACCCTGGATGCCCTCGGCAGAAAGTGCTACCAGGGCTCAAAGCTCAAAGGCTGCATCCAGGTCTACCAGCTGTACATGGACATGTACTTGAGAGACCTGGTGAAGGAACTCGCCGGGTTCTTGGCTGGTCTCTCCAAGGAACTCTTTCAGTGGTTCAAGAACCTCGCCAAAGCTGTCCATGAATGCTCCAAATTCATGTCTCGAGCGGCCTATGATGGGTTCGAGTCAGCAACTGGCATTGGTGCACGCTGCCAAGCTTGGGTACAGTCATCAGACCTCGAGCAGTGGGTTCAGGACAAATTGGTCAATGTCCCCTGCCAAGGAGAGAACCTCTTTGGCAAACCAATGACCGACAAGGCTGCCGAACTGGAGACCGAATTCATGAGGTCCACATCACCCACGATGCTTGCCTCCACATGAGGGCAGTGTACTGGTGTCTCTGGAACCAGTGGTCTCAGGACACGGGCCGCCTCCGTGACAGATTTTCTGTGGCCTACCAACTGGCGGATTCCCTAGTCTGGTGGCAGTCTCCCCAGCATCTCAAGGCGGGCATGCCTTTTCAGGCCCCAAGCCACTCATAGGTCCTCACCATGGATGCCTCTCTGTGCGGATGGGGAGCCCACTGCGGAGATCTCCAGGAACAAGCAGGAATGTAGTCTTCACATATGGGTATCGTCAGTACTGATGGAGCCTGCGCAGGAACATAAGAACATAAGATATGCCATACTGGGTCAGACCAAGGTCCATCAAGCCCAGTATCCTATTTCCAACAGTGGCCAATCTAGGTCATACGTACCTAGCAGTTTCCCCAAAAGAGACAGGTTCCGCAATGCTTGTACTGGGTCAAGCATTGATATCCTGGGTCCCTTCTTAATAATGGTTTATGGACCTTTCCTTCAGGAACTTGTCCAAACCTTTTTTAAACCCAGCTACACTAACAGCCTTTACTACATCCTCCGGTAACAAATTCCAGAGTTTGATTACACGTTGAGTGAAAAAATATTTTCTTTTATTAGTCTTAAATATATATACATACACACTTTTTTACTATTCTTTTAAATTGCCCCATGTGATTGTATATTTATATAACATTAATAATTTTTTACAAGAATTTACAATGTTTCTATGTCCTCCTTTGCTGTAGTTTTCACGCTGGTTTTGCTGGTTTACATGGACCAATTTGTTTTTGCATTGCCCTCCTGTTTTTATTTAATCTTGGTCCCTCAAAGGATTCTTCAGATCACTTCCAATATTTGAGTGGGTTTCAAACTCTTTATTTCTTTTAAAACGAGTCTTAGTCTGTTACATGAACTATTTTTCTATTCCCTGTATCAAGTATCATCTGTCTGTACAAATGATTTGATTTTGTCCTCTGTGCCTGTTGTATTATTTGTCCAATTATTTATTATACAAAATTTGTCTTCTGTACTGTATGATACAATTTTTAATTATGAACTTTATATCTGTTCATTTAGATATTCTCTTTGTGTTTTCCTGGTCCAATCATTTGTTCGTTCTGGGTTTCCTGTTATTTATAAAGGTTATGTTTGGATGCCATCCTCTGTGCTAATTATGATATTATAATGTTTAGCTCAATTACCATAGGATTGATTCATTTCTACGCAATTGTTCCCTTCTGTGCGCTCCATCATTTTAATATCATCTATAACCGTAAGTACTTTTATAAATTGATATATCCTGGGATGATACTATTCTCCCGTTTTGTATTCATCCAGCTAGTGTTTGTCATTTTTATCTCTGTATTTATTTATTTTTTTTACTATCTTTTGTTCATTATCATTTTTATACATTCAATTGTTATATTTTGTTACACATATGTACTTTTAATTTTGATGTTTTGATATCGTTAAGGTTGTTTTTATCCCAATGGTAGAAAGGCCTTGGATAGCTGAGTGTCGAGCACTGCTCCTATGAACTCCAACCTTTGAGAGTTAGTTGAGACTTTGGGAAGTTTATTACGAATCTCAGGTGTTGTAGCAATGCTATGGTGGTCTGGCGTAAACAGCAGAGTTCTTCTGGAGAGTCTGCCTTTACCAACCAGTCGTCCAAGTAGGGAAACACAAAAATGCCCTTGCTTCGCAGGTGAGCTGCTACCACTGACATGCATTTTATGAAAACTCTGGAAGCCGATGCCAGGCTGAAGGGGAGGACTCTGTACAGGTAATGGGCCCCCTGAAAAGTGAAGCAGAGATATCCCCTGTGTCCTGTATGTATTAGGGCATGAGTATATGTGTCTTTTAGATCTAGGGAGCATAGCCAGTCTTGTTCCTGCAGATAGGGTAGGAGAGTTCACAGGGAGATCTTGAACTTCTCCTTTACCAAGGATTTGTTGAGATTTCGGAGATCGAAAATAGGCCTGTATCCTCCTGACTTCTTTGGATGGAGGAAGTAAGGAGAGTAGAAACACATATTTAATTCTTGTTGTGGGACCTCCTCTATGGCCTCTTGGGTTAGGAGGTTGGAGATTTCCTCCTTGAGCAGGGCCCTAAGGGTGGGTTGGAGGGGATATTTGCCTTTGAAGTGAGGCGGAGGAAGTTGTTTGAAGTTTAACTAGTAACCCTCCCTGATGATGCTTAGGGTTGATTGCTCTGAGGTGATGGCCTGCCAGTGACTGGCAAAGAAGGAAAGTTGACCTGCTATTTTTATTTGATTAGGCCCCTGCAAAGTCAGGATGGCCATGTTCCCCAGGACAGTCAAAAACTCGGAGTAACTTGTGTTTGAGCTGGTGGCTGCTGTTTGGTCTCATGCTGCTTGCCCTGATTTTGGAAAGGGAGCTGCGAGTAAGCAGGGTAGAACGTCCCCTTTTTAGGGTAGAAGGGCTTTATTGCTGCTGACCTCTTCTTTGAGGGGTCAGCAGTCTTCTTGGAGAGCCTCTTTAGGTTAGTGTCATTAGTTTCAAGCTCTCCAGCCTTTTCTCTCCAATTCTTACCAAACAGGATTTCCCCAGTGCAGGAGATGTTGCCCAGCTGTCCAAGCCTGTAACCATGCCAGCCTTCTAGTACCAATGGCAATAGCAGATGCTTTGCTGGTAGATTCAAAAGCATCGAATGCTGCTCTGTTAACAAATTTGGAGACATTGTGACTGTTCTTGAGTTTCAAAAGCTGGCTTTTTGTCATCTGGGATGAATGGAAGGAAGGCCTCCCAAGCCTTATCTCCTTATCTCCCAAAAGCTTTCCTATTGGACGCTCCCTAGCATCCAATAGGAAAGCTTTTGGGAGCATCCCACAGTGCCTGCCTTTCCCAATTGTCCCTCTCCAGTTCTTTGTTTTCCGCGGAGCCGATAGGTCACACTTCTTGTCACCGCAGAAAAAAATTCCCTTCTTATTCTTCGTTTTTGTGGTCACGTCTGCCTTTCCTCGACGCTACTGGTACCGCCAGTTCTTTTTTTTTTTTTTTTTTAAAGAAAGCTTTCTTTCTGGAGTCTTTTCCAGTAATTTTCTCCTCAGGTGCCATGCGCCATTTTGGGCACTAGGCCCAACGTTTTCCTTCAGAATGGAAAAATCTGCTTTGGGTTTTAAAAAGTGTTCTAAGTGTGGCGGTACCATTTCCGTCACCAACACCCATGAGTGTTGCCTCAAATGTTTAGGTCCTGACCACTCTATTTCAGAGTGTGTTGCCTGTGGGATGATGTTGAAAAGGGGCCGGCAAAACTGAGTTGCTAAACTTAGCACTCTTTTTCCCTCCAATGCAGCCTCTGTGGCATCGACGTCTTCCAGGGCTTCATCTTCCTCCCATGGATCTCAGATAACTAAACATAAATCTAGCCGGTCCTCAAAGGGTAGATCTCCTTCTAAACATCGAGATGCCTCTGGCGTTGCCCTTGAGGGACTTTCACCGGCAAAATTGCCCCAGCAGGAGGCTTCGGCTTCCAAAGCACTAACGGGGCTCCAGGATGTTCTCGAGGCTTCAAGTTTGGCAGAACTACTGGTGCCATGCTCTGGGGTTCCAGCTGCTTCATCCAGCACTGATACCCAAGCATTGGCAGCATCGATAGACGAGATTCTTGACTATTGAACGCAGTCTGGCGGCTCTTCTCATGGCCTCGATGCCCCTGAAACTGCTTCAGACAATTCAACCGGTACCGGCACCGACTGCATCGACATTGGCAGGTATTCTACCGGGACCGAGTCATGCGTCTCTATCCAGCATCGACAAGTCGGTACCGGACCACTCCGATGCCGACTTCGATTGGTACCGGTACCGTGCTTTGCACGTTCACCCGGATCGGAGATATTTCGAATCCTTGGATGAGTCTGAAAGCTTTGCCGATACCAGAGTACTTCTTCCTGAGGATTCCTCTTCTCCTCAGCATAGGATGTCTCCACCAGAGGATATGTCCTTTCAGTATTGTATTCGAGATGTGGACCGAGGTCTTTCCATCACAGTGGCTCCTGAAAAAGCCTAGGGCAAAGGAATTAGAAATCCTACAATACCCTAAAGCTCCCAAGGAGGTAGCTACCTTACCTATTCATGAGATCTTGCATGATCTTATGTTAAGGATGTGGGAAATACCTCTAACCACATCTCCTCACTCTCAAAGACTCGACACCATGTATCAAGTTCCTCCTTGTCCTGGGTTTCAGAAGACTCAATTACCACACCATTCTATGGTGGTGGAATCAGCCATGAGACGGATAAAGAATGCAAAAAGGCATGCATCTAATCCTCCAGGACGTGAATGTAGAACTCTTGATGCCTTCCATGCTTTCTGCTAGGATCAGTTCCTATATCTTGTATATGGGAATGTTCCTTAAAGAGGTCACAGGAGATTTAGAGCTTATGAGCCCTCTCCTTCCTGATGATAAAAAGCAAGATTATCTTGCTCTTGTCGAACATGCTCAGGATGTTTCCAAGTTTGTCAATCGTGCAGCCTTTGACTGCTTTGAATGCATAAGCAGAACCTCTGCCATTGCCATAGGTGCACATAGGATTACCTGGCTACAGGCATCTGACTTGGAAATTTGGGTACAGGACAAACTAGGGAATATACCTTGCACAGGAGAGAATCTCTTTGGCAAGAATTGGCAGGAAAAAGCTAATGAGATAGATGCTGACAATATCACTTTGGATAGATTGTCAAAATCTACAGCTGATCCTGCGAGGAAGAGATCCTCTAAGAAACCATTCTTCAGCAAGAAGAAAAAGTTTTATCCCTCCTGTACCCAGCAGGGACATCGTTTAGGTCAGTCTGCCCAAAAGGGACAGCAGCAACAACCTAGGCAAAGAAAGACAAAAGCAGCTAAGCCTCAACTGGCTCAGCAGACTCAGCCTCCATAGGGGCTTTGACTCCTATCTAGAGAACTTTGCCTTCCTGGCCCTGAATGGCCCAGAACCCTCCACCATCCCAGGAAGGTTATGTCATTTTGCCCCCAGATAGGGTCAGATAACAGCAGAAAATTGGACTCTGTCTCTTGTAAGAGAGGGGTACAAGCTTCATTTCCTCAGCATGCCCCCTCCTGCAATGGTAAGACAGTTCAATTCTCAGACCTCTCTCAACGACCAATTAGGTAAAGAGGTCACTGTGCTCCTTGCTCAAGGGGCAATAGAAGAGGTACCCATTCCCCAACAGGTTACAGGGTTTTACTCCCCCTATTTCCTTATTCCAAAGAAAACAGGAGGACAGAGACCCATTTTAGACCTCAGGGAATTGAACAAATTCCTGTTCAAAGAGAAGTTCAAAATGATTTCTCTAGGAACTCTGCTGCCATACCTTCAAAATCAGGATTGGCTTTGTTCTCTAGATCTCAAGGATACATACAATCATGTTCTCATCCATCCAACTCAGTGAAAGTTCCTTCGCTTTCTGTTTCAAGGGAAGCACTACCAATACAGGGTTCTTCCTTTTGGCCTGGCCTCTGCACCAAGGGTGTTCACAAAATGCATGGTTGTGGTGGCAGCATTTCTCCGCACCCTGGGAATATTAGTCTTCCCTTACTTAGACGACTGGCTCATTCGAGCCCCTTCAGAGCCAGAGGCCAGGGTTGCTCTCTCTCGCACAATGCGCATCCTTCAGTATTTGGGACTTGTCATAAACTTCCCAAAATCCAACCTTGCTCCCACTCAATCCCTAGCGTTTATAGGAGCTCTGCTGGATACCAGACAGACAAGGGCCTTCCTTCCACAGCCCCGCTGCCTTCGCATTGTGCAGTTAGCTTCCCAAGCAGTGCTAAAACCTCACCTCACCTCACTGCTCGGGAAATGTTACAGTTGTTAGGCCACATGGCATCCACCGTGCATGTGGTTCCTTATGCTCGCCTCCATATGAGGGCAGCCAGGTGGACTTTATCCACTTGGTGGACTCAGGCGTCAGGTTGCCTGTCAGACAAAATAGCAAACTCAGATTGCCTTATTTTGTCCCTCCAATGGTGGCAGTCTCCCCAAAACCTTTTGGTGGGGTCTCCTTTTCAGCAACCCCCACCCTAAGCCACTCTAACAACAGATGCTTCACAGATAGGTTGGGGAGCCCACCTGCAAGGCCTGTCTACCCAGGGTACCTGGACTCCACAGGAGGCCTATCTCCACATCAATCTCGTGGAACTCAGAGCAATCTTCCTTGCTCTTCGAGTATTCCACACCCAGCTCAGCTACAGGACAGTCCTAGTTCAAATGGACAATCAAGTAGCCATGTTGTATGTGAACAGGCAGGGCGGAACAGGCTCTCTGTCGCTCTGCAGTGAAGCTTTGCGACTATGGGCCCTCACCAGAGAACATCAGCTTCATCTCTTTGCGGTGTATCTTGCAGGCATTCAAAACTCTTGGGCAGACATACTCAGTCGAGTTCTGCTTCCACACGAATGGTCTCTCCATGCAGACCAGGTGGCCAAAAGTTTTCAAATTTGGGGAACCCTGGACATAGACCTCTTTGCAAGTCTGCTGAATGCCAAACTTCCCCGTTTTTGTTCCAGAATTCCGGCTCAGGGTTGTCAGGCCAGGGATGCTTTCCTCCTCCATTGGGGTCAGGACTTCTTGTATGCCTTTCTACCCATTCCCCTAATTCCCAAAACCCTGTTCAAGCTTCAGAGAGATAGAAGTCATATGATTCTCATAGCTCCACGTTGGCCATGGCAAATGTACCCTCTGCTCCTACATCTCTCTCAAGCTCCGCCTCTGGAGTTAGGATCTGCTCCAGATCTCCTTTTGAGGATGGGATGCTGTGGCATCCCAATCCCCAGTCTCTGCATCTCAGGGCCTGTTTGCTGAAAGCCTAGAACTTCACAGTCGTAACCTTTCCCAGCAGGTAAAGGATATCCTTTATGCTTCCAGGAAGCCTTCCACAAGACGCTCTTATGCATTTAAGTGGAAAAGGTTTACCATATGGTGCTCGCAGAAGGGTCTTAACCCTCTTGTGATACCTCTGGAATCATTACTGGAGTATCTCCTTCATTTATCAAGTGCAGGGTTTAAGACACAAACTAAGTGAGAGTTCATTTGAGTGCTATTGCAGCGTCTTTCAAGCCTCTAAATGGACAACCTATTTCCTCTCATAGCGAGATTTTATGAGATGCCTTCTTTTAACTAAGCCTCCCATTAAGCCACCACCGGCTTAAGATGGGAGAGTTAGAATATATAGCACTAAATGAGAGGTTAGATATGATTGGAATATCAGAGACATGGTGGAAGGAGGACAACCAGTGGGACACTGTGATACCTGGGTACAAACTATATTGTAATGATAGAGCTGATCAAACTGGTGGAGGGGTTGCGCTCTATGTTAGAGAGGGCATTGAGTCAGAAAGGATTAAAGTTTTGCAGGAAACAAAATTTGCTGTAGAATCTCTATGGATTGAAATTCCATGTAAAAAGGGGAAGGCGATGGCAGTGGGGGGGGTGTACTATCGACCGCCTGGCCAGAATGAACAAATGGATGATGAAATGCTCAAAGAAATCAAGGAAGCTAACAAACGTTACAGTGCAGTAATACAGGTCTGCGACTAAAAAGCTGTTTGATTATTTTCATCTAATTTCCATGTATTTTGGTGTGCTGAAAACAAATAAAATATTGAAAAATCTCCTAGATGTCATGATTTGCCACATGCCAAAATTGTCTTCAAATTTATCAATTTTTTTCAAATTACTATTAATTAATTCAAATTACTATTAGTTAATTCACATAAGTGCATTTAAGATATAAAATGCCATAAAAACCTTAAAGGGGTTGTCTGAGTTATGTAAAAAAAAATATAGCACTGAAAATCTGATGGTCAGCGATATATACATATGCTAAGCAAGTTTTAAGTCCGTGCTTCTAACGGTAGAAGGGGTTAATCTTTCCTGAAGAATCGTTGGGAGGGAGACAAAGGGCAGATAGCAGCAGCTCCGGTCAGTGCAGGGGGGCGCGGTCAGCACTGTGACGTCTCGTGTACAGACACAGAGCTGCTCTCTCCTGCATGCCACACTTGTGCACAAATCATCAGGTTCTTGGTTCTAGGCGGTTCATACTTTTTCATCGCAATTCGTGTTAGCTTGTTATTCTTCAACCGTTATGTTATGGCTCTGCGAAAGTGTATTAATTCGCCAGACAGTTTCTGTTTCATCTGTGGTGAATATACAGTGTTGAAGCAACAGCAGAATATTACAGACTTTGTGAAAAAAGTATACTTTGCATACTTTGGACTAAAAATTGGAGATCAAGATAAAGTCTGGGTGCCTCATAAAGTGTGTAAACGGTGTGTTGAGGACCTCCGAAACTGGTTCAAGGGTAAGAAAAAATCTTCCCGTTATGGGATTCCTATGGTATGGCGAGAGCAAAAGAACCATAGTGACGACTGTTACTTTTGTTCATGCGATGTGAAAGGGTTTAATTCCAAATGGAAGCATTCCATTTCATACCCCAATCTTCACTCGGCAATTCGTCCCATCCCCCATGGCACAGATATACCAGTACCCAAGCCCCCTGCTATCTTGGAAGAGATACCTAGCTCCGATGAAGGTGAAGTCATACCTGAACCAGATGACGAATCAAGTTTTGACTTTGAAGATGATACAAGACCAAAATTGTTTTCTCAGGAGGAGATGAATGATTTGGTAAGAGACTTGAATCTTCCCAAAGATGCCGCTGAGTTATTCGGATCAAGGCTGAAAAGCAGGAATTTATTGTTGCCAGGAGTGTCATCTTCATGGTTCAGACATCGTGAAAAGGAGTTTGTTCCTTACTTTGCCCAGGAAGACAAGTTGGTTTATTGCATCGATGTCAAAGGTCTGATGGGTCAGTTTAAAATCCAATATGATTCAAAGCAATGGCGTCTTTTTATAGATTCTTCAAAAAGAAGTCTCAAAGCAGTTTTACTTCACAACGGTCTTTACGCTTCCATACCTGTAGGTCATTCCGTACACTTGCAGGAAACCTACGAGAACTTGGAATTGGTTCTTCGTAAACTTAAATATGAAGACCATGGTTGGCAAGTGTGTGGGGACTTGAAGGTCTTGTGCATGCTGCTCGGGCAACAAGCTGGGTATACCAAATATCCTTGTTTTCTGTGTCTATGGGACAGTCGAGACCGACAAAATCACTGGACCAAGAAGAGTTGGCAGCCGAGGGTGCTAACAGTCGGTGAAAAAAATGTCCTCCGAGAAACTTTGTTACCTTCCCATAAAGTTCTTCTACCACCTCTCCACATAAAATTGGGATTGATGAAGCAATTTGTAAAATCACTTCCAAGAGATGGAGAATGCTTCAAATACTTGGTCAGCAAGTTTCCTGTCGGAGGCAAAATTGAAGGAAGGTGTGTTCGTCAGACAAGACATTAGAAGGCTTATAGTTGATCAAGAGTTTGTCAATACCATGAAGGATCCTCAAAAAGAAGGGTGGATTGCATTTAAAGAAGTCGTACAGAAATTTTTAGGCAATAACAAAGATCCTCACTACAAAAAGATCGTCGGACGAATGTTGAAAGCACTTCAAGCTTTAGGTTGCCTAATGAGTTTGAAAGTGCATTTCTTCCAGTCCCACCTTGACTACTTTCCTGAAAATTTGGGAGCTGTGAGTGAGGAACAAGGTGAACGATTCCACCAAGACATTAAAGAGATGGAAAGGAGATACCAGGGAAAATGGAGCATTACAATGATGGCAGACTACTGTTGGATGCTTCAGAGAGACATTCCAGATGCTACTCACAAGCGCAAATGCACCAAGAGGAGCCACACAAGGAAGAAGAATCGATTTTTAGTGTGTGTAGGTGAACTCATTTCAGTTCAAAAAAGGATTTTCATGAAAATATTGTAATAAAACTTTAATTTTAAAAGTCTATTTCCTTTTATTTTGAGGTATTGCCTTATTTGACATAGTTACATAAATTGTCAGGAAACGTGATGTCCTATGACAAAATGGAGGTCATTTTCGGATTCAGCGCACCAAAGAACATAAAGATTACGTGGAATAACCAAAACAGCTCTAGAAAAAAAAATTTTTGCAGACCTTTGAATTGATTTCAATTACCCCGGTATCGACTGGGTCATTGTCACGGCAGGACATGCTAGGGAGATAAAGTTCCTAGATGAAATTAATGACTGCTTCTTGGAGCAGCTGGTTCATGAACCGACCAGAGGGGAAGCCATATTAGACCTAGTCCTTAGTGGAACACCAGAACTAGTGCAAGAGATAAGGGTGTTGGGGCCACTTGGCAATAGTGATCATAGCATGATCGCCTTTGATTTAATTAGTGGAGGAGGAAATCCACAGTACTACCTTTTAACTTTCGAAAGGGAGACTACGATAAAATGAGGAAAATAGTTAAGAAAAAACTAAAAGGAGCAGTTGCAAAGGTTAAAGACTTACATTAAGCTTGGGTGTTGTTGAAAAATACTATTTTGGAAGCCCAGACCAGCTGTATTCCACGCTTTAAGAAAAGTGGAAGGAAGTCCAAAAAAAACTGCCAGCATGGTTTAAAGGTGAAGTCAGAGAGGCTGTTGTTGCCAAAAAAAGCATCTTTCAAGGAATGGAAAAAAAGAGCCAAACGACGAAACCTGGAAACAGCACAAGCACTGGCAAGTCAAATGCAAGGCATTGATAAGGCAGGCAAAGGGAGAATTTGAGAAGAAACTTGCTGCGGAAGCAAAAACGCGAAATAAAGACTTTTTCAAGTACATTCATAGCAAAAAAACTGTGAGAGAGTCAGTTGGTCCATTAGATGATAGAGGGGTTAAAGGGGCACTAAGAGGCGACAAGGCGATAGCGGAGAGACTGAATGAATTCTTTGCTTCGGTCCTTACTGAGGAAGATGTAGGGATGTTACCCATGACTGAAGTGGTATTTAAAGATGCAGAAGAATTGAAGGAAATAGCGATACATCGGGAAGATGTATTACAACTATTAGATAAACTGAAGAGTAGCAAATCACCTGAGCCGGATGGTATACATCCAAGGGTGTTGACAGAACTGAAATATGAGATTGCAGACCTGCTATTAGTAATCCTGTGAACTATCATTAAAATCATCTCTAATACCTGAAGATTGGAGGATCGCAAATGTAACACCAATTTTTAAAAAGGGTTCCAGGGGTGATCCGGGAAACTACAGACCGGTGAGCCTGATGTCAGTACCGGGAAAAATGGTAGAAACCATCATAAAGAATAAAATTACTCAGCATGTAGATAGTCATGGCCTAATGGGAGACAGCCAACATGGCTTTAGACAAGGAAGATCTTGTCTTACTAATCTGTTATGTTTTTTTGAAAGTGTAAATAAACAGGTGGACAAAGGTGAGTCGGTTGATATAGTGTATCTGGACTTTCAGAAAGCCTTTGACAAGGTCCCTCATCAGAGACTTTTGACAAAACTAAAGAGTCATGGGATAGGAGGCAGTGTACTACTATGGATCAAGAATTGGTTAAGAGATAGAAAGCAGAGGGTTGGGCTGAATCGCCAGTTTTCTCAATGGAGAAAGGTGAATAGTGGTGTACCCCAGGGATCTGTGCTGGGTTCGCTGCTTTTTGACATATTCATAAATGACCTGGAAAGTGGAATAACGAGTGAGGTTATCAAATTTGCAGATGACACAACTATTTAAAGTTGTTAAAAACCCAAGAAGATTGTGGAAAATTGCAAGAGCATCTTGATAAATTGGAAGACTGGGCATCAAAATGGCAGATGAAATTTAATGTGGACAAGTGCAAAGTTATGCAGCTAGGGAAGAACAACCCAAACTATTGTTACACGATGCAAAGTTCCACATTAGGAACCACCACCCAGGAAAAAGATATAGGCTCATTGTGGATAACATTAAAACCCTCGGCCCAGTGTGCAGTGGCGGCCAAGAGAGCAAATAGAATGCTAGGTATCATAAGGAAAGGAATGATACCTAGCATTAGACTAGATAGGCCATGTGGTCTTTTTCTGTCATCATGTTTCTATGTTTCTATGAATGGAAAATAAAACAAAAGATATTATAATGCCTCTATATCGTTCCATGGTGAGACCGCACCTTGAATATTGTGTGCAATTCTGGTCGCCGTATCTTAAAAAGGATATAGTGTTATTAGAAAAGGTTCAGAGAAGAGCCACCAAAATGGTAAAGGGGATGGAAGGATACTGCTATGAAGAAAGGCTAAAAAGGTTAGGGCTCTTTAACCTGGAAAAGAGACGCCTGAGGGGAGATATGATAGAAGTCTATAAATTAATGAACGGAGTGGAACGGGTAAACGTAGATTGATTGTTTACGTTATCAGAATATAGAAAGACTAGGGGACATGCAATGAAGCTACAGGGTAAACTATTTAAGACTAATAAAAGAAAATATTTATCTCCAGGAACAAGCAGGAATGAGTCTTCACATATGGGTACGTCGGTACCGACGGAGTCTGCGCAGGAACGCTTCCCAGCGTCCAATCAAAAAGCTTTTGGAAGCATCCCACCACGCCTGCGTGCTGCCTTCCCGCCTTTCCCAACTGTCTCTCCTCAGTTTTCGTTTTCCACTGAGCCGGCAGGACAACGTCCTGTCACCGCAGAAAATTCTTCTTTTATTCTTTAGTTTTCTTGTGGTTGCGGCTGTCTTCCCCGACGCCACCGGTACCGCCAGTGTTTCTTTTTTCTTTTCTTGTAAATTTTTTCCTTTTAAAGGAATATATTTTTTTTCTTAGTGTCTTACGGTTTTTCAGGCCTTCTAGGCCTCTCCATGTTCTCATGGAACCGCCAGCCACTTTCTCCAAGAAATGTTCAAACTGTGGCGGTACAACTTTATTTTTAGACTCCCAGAATTGGTGTCTAACCTTTTTGGGTCCTGACCTTTTTCCTCCGGAGCCCTCGGGCAACGGTATTGAGAAGAGCTTTTCAGCATCGAGTTTCCCTCGACATGCGGTTCCATTCCAACTTCAGGGCACCGACCATTTCTTTTTCTACACAGGATCAGGTAACCCACAAACAGTCTGTTAAGACTAGCCAACCCTCGAGTGGTAGGTCTCATGCACTGCATGTAGACAGCTCCGGCCTTGCCCTCGAGGGCCCATTGGCTTCAAAACCCCGGCGGGAGTCTTCGGCCTCCAAAGCCTATGTGGGGTTTCGGGTTGTTCCTGGGGCTCACCCCTCACAGAACATACCTGAGCCATGCCCGGTGGTGGCTTCCGCTTCGAGCGGTACCGATACCCAGCATCGGCACTGGTGTTGGATGAAACACTCCTCACCAGGGATCGTCGTCTGGCGTCCTTGGTACCTACGGGACCGGTGGATACCTTCCAGACTGACTTTCCAGTATCGGTACCGGCACCGATACTACCACCGACGTCGGTACCCTCCAGACATGCATCGATAGACTCGCTTCCTTTGATGCCGAGTCTGGAATTGATCTCTAGTCTGGAAGACTGGGTACCAACACGTCTTGGTACCGACAGCTATCGGTACCGGGCGTTCGGTACCGAGGGTAACTGCCGAAGGCTTTCAGTTACCTCTGTACCGATTGGGCTGTCACCGATTGCTACTCCGATGTCGGTGTTGGGTTCGGTTCCGACAGCGGTATCGGTACCGGTGTCCACAGTAGCATCGTGGCCTGCTCCTTCCATGCTTCTTTCAATAGGATCGCTCCCTTCTATACCAAGTTTGGAGTCGATACCTGCATGGACGATGTGGTGCTGACTGTCGCTGGTCCTGATCTCCAGTACCACCGACCATCCTTTAAGGATCCCATACTGCACCGTGCAGGATCTTATATTCCTATATACTTAGATAGATCCTTCGGTGCCCAGGCTAGTTCTTCAGATCTAACCTGTCCAAGGGAGGTTCCCTTTGGAGATCCTTCTTTTCAGAGTTTCCTCCTGGATATGGCAAGATCACTTGCCATTCCTATCCCTGGACATGATCCTACACAAGGTTCTGTTTCTACCAAAGCAAAGGAGAACATAATGCTTCCTTTGCATCATTCCTTGCAGGATCTCCTTCTAGGAATGTGGGAAGCACCTTTAAGGGTACCCCCACCTTCTAGAGCAACTGATCTCCTATATCAAGTGCCCCCCTCTCCAGGGTTTCAAAAGACTCAACTTCCTCATCATTCCATTGTAGTGGAATCAGCAATGAGGCGGGTGAAGAGTAAGAAAAAGCACTCTTCTTATACGCCAGGTCGTGAGTCTAAGACACTAGATGCCTTTGGACGTCAAACTTTCCAGACATCCATGCTGTCAGCAAGAATTCTCTCATATATTTTTTATATGAGTCTATCCCTTGAGGAGGTCACAAAGAAATTATATCTTTTGACTCCTTCTCTTTCAGAGCCCAAGAGTGCAGACTATTCCTCACTGCTTAGTCATATTCAAAATATCTCTTGGTTTCTTACTCGTGCTTCCCTAGACTCATTTGAGTCTGTTAGCAGGACTTCTGCTATAGCTATAGGGGCACGACGTAGAGCCTGGCTCCAAGCTTCAGACTTAGACAAATGGGCACAACAAAGACTGGGTAATACTCCTTGCACTGGAGAAAATCTCTTCAATAAGGAGTCTTTACGTCAGGTTACTCAGTGGTCCACTGACTTACCTGTTTCTAAGGGCTGTTCTACGCCACCTTCTTTCCCAGTAGGTAGGAAATGTCCTACCAAACTTTCTTCCCCTAGGGGGAGATGGTTTTATTCATCTTCTGCCCATCATACAGATGTTCCCAAACAGGAGAAACATCGCCCTGGTCTGAAGAATCCAAACTCTCACCAGGCTCAGCAAACCCAGCAACCGCAGGGTTTCTGATTAATCATCATCATATTTCTTGTGCCTCTTGGGGTTTAGAACCTGCAGTTTGCTTCTTCTCAGTAGAAGCCTCCCACTGCTTTCATTCTAAACTCTAGGCATGGATCTCTTTTCACAAGACATCCATTTTTTTCTCTGTCATACGAGTTCTTAGGATGTTCATGCCTATAGGTCACAGGTTTCTCCTCTTCTTCCTGCCAGGGAAAGAGGTTTAACAACTATCAAACGATAGTTTTCTGTACCTGCATGAATTTTTTCCTTTCTACAGACTTACCACATTGTAAGTCTCCATTCAGCTCTATCTTCTCTACCCTCTTACCAAGCATTTCCTCTGTAAGAGTGGTACTACTACACTGGAGGGCTTCTTCTTCAGCCCCTCTAGTTTTGTCACTATTCCAGTGTGGAGTTTTTCCTCTGAGTTAACTCCCTTCTTCACTTTTGCTTTAGGGCAGCTTATCAGACAGGTCCAGAGTTTTCTTACTCCTGTTCTGTCTGTTCTTTCTGTTTTTAAACAGAAAGATTCTTTCTGCTGTCTTACTAGCAGCTGCCCATGCAGGAGCCCTAGTGATTGGACCACTGGTTCTTTTCCACAAGAATCCAGGGTTGTCCTCCACTGACATTCTTTCTGGCCTTAGTAGTGACTCCAAGACAGTGGATCCATCTGTCTTGGGAAATCTTATCACTACAGGCTTCTTGAATTGTCTTCTATTCTTGCCATCTCCAATTCCCTTGGGTTTGGCAGCATAGTTGACCTAGGTACTGGCTTTTCCAACAGCCAGTTCTATCTCCTAGTTCTCCTGCATCATGCTCTCTGCAACTCTACAGAGAAGCTTTCCACTATGGGCCCTTGCTAGAGAGCATTAGGATTTCCTCAAACAGCTGTTTTAGATGGTTGGAAAAGGCTCCCTCAGTCATGCCCTCATGACTGGAAGGGTTCTTCCTACCCTTCTATCCCCTTTTTAAAACAAAGGACATGGGCCTTCTCTTACGTGAAAGATTAAAGAGTTGTTCAGTTCCCTGGTTTGGTCCTCAGGATTCCCACCAGGAATATGCTCTTTTTTTCCCTGCAGCTCGTCCTCATGGTATCCTAATCCTTCATGGACAGTGCATATTCAGCTAAAGAACGCATGATACCCTTTTTGCCCCTCAAGTAGGTCAACATGGTATCTCATTCCTATGCGTCTTCTGTCCATTTACCATGCTAGAGTTCTGGAAGACTCAAGACTTGTTGCCTGCAGACTGATATTATCCTCTGCTTTTCACGTAACCATCCTGGTTATTTCACTGGCTAGCATTCTTGCAGCAATCTAGTCTGTTCCTTGTCAGGGAGATTTTTCCCCTGACTCCCTCCATCATAACCAGGGGGAATAGATTCTCTATATATCTTCTCAAGTAGGTTCTACCTTCTTGTTATTAGATGAATCTTTCCACTCCACATATCCTATGTGAATATACTTCTATAGGCATATCTCTGTCTGCTTAATTGCAGACACCTATATATAGGCCTATATATTCATATCTATATACATATCTGTATACATCTCTATGGATATATATATCTGTCATTTGTGTGTGTATATATTGTGCCCTTCTATATCTCACTATAGATATATTCTTATATGTCTATCTATATATACATATATACATATATATATGTATCTGTCAAGATATTTTATTATAGGTAGATATGTATTACATACATATCTGACTGTCTATGCTCATATAGCTATACATATCTCTATATGATTCTGACAATTGGGCTCTACCCATACCATGCTGTCCAGCATGTTTGGGGTTCTACACACACAACCACTTCCCGTGGTAGTTAACAACTTTTCTACCATAACCTTAAGGTTTAGGTACCCCTGAAGCTCTCCATGTCCAGTATCTTTCCTAGCTAACACCAGTTAGGAAAGACATTGCAGATCTTCAGTTAATCAGAGGCTCTAATGCCTCAGACATCTGTCCTTTCTTTTTGGGATGCAAGGGTTTTTCCATACCCCTTCTTCCCACAAGGACTAGGCCGGTTTGTCCAAATCGGTCAGCCTTTCCTCTTTTTGCTCCTAAGAGTGAGCCACTCTGCAGCCAAAAGAGTCTAGGCTTTTTTCATAAAGCCTTCCGCTGAAGGCCTACTGTTTTTGTACTACCCCAGTTGATCTCTGGGGTTACCTTTCACCTTTCAGGATTCTGACCTCCACTGTTTTTTCTAACAGGTTTATTACCTCCACTTCACAGTGAGGTCCTCCTTGAGGTTCCTCTACTGGATTCCCAGTAGATCTCATGAACCTCCATACTTTCTGCAATCCTATTAGGGGAGGTCCATATTGCAATATTTCCTTTTCAATATATTTCCCCAAGGAACCTGTGTCCCTTGGGGAAACTGCTAGGTACATATGACCTAGATTGGCCACTGTTGGAAACAGAATACTGGGCTTGATGGACCTTGGTCTGACCCAGTATGGCATATCTTATGTTCTTATGTCATCCACACAAGGACTCCTTGTCTGCAGTCCTATGCTAGGTTAGCTGTCTCTTACAGCACCTTTCTGTTCTCAACTCCTACCCTCCATCCTGAGGATGCCTGGCGATATGAGGTGTAGCATGTTCCAGTCTATAACATGCTGGGACTCCAGGCATCTTAGCTTGGGAGTCCCCATATGTGAAGACTCATTCCTGCTTGTTCCTGGAGATAGCACAGTTACTTACCTGTAACAGGTGATCTCTGGGAACAGCAGGAATAAATCTCTTCACAACCCCCCACCTCCCCAGGAGTTGTATTTTTCTCTCTCTCTCTATCTTTCCCTTCTCTCTCTCTCTCTCTCTTTGTCTCAGCTTTAAAACTTAACTGAGGAGAGACAGTTGGGAAAGGCGGGAAGGCAGCATGCAGGCATGGTGGGATGCTTCCAAAAGCTTTTTATCCTCCAACTTTTTAGTCTCCTGCAAAGTAAGATGGGTCTCCTGTAAAAGTATTATATCGGCCTGCTGTCGGTGGCAATACACCAATATCTTTTTCCTTTTTACTGGGGTCTTAATGCCCTTCACATTGAGGGACACGAACTTTAGCCTGTTACCCATTACCCCTTAAAGGAAAAGAAAAAACAAGAATACCATGTACAGCAAAAGAAAGCCATCCCTGAGATTGCTGCTCATGCTCTTTCCCCAGAGAACCAAACATTACCCCACAACAAAAAAACCCAATAATAAAGCAACAAATTGGGTGAGACATAGAAATCGTCCAGCATGGCCCAGACTGACCCCAGACTTACACCCTCCCCCCTCAAAAGAAATCAATGATTATCCCCCCCCTTAAGCAGACTGGAAGGACCTCCAGATATCTTCCTCAGCCAATCCAGACTACGAAGATAAGCGTCTTCATCCAACTCCAAAAACCACGATCCAACTGCTAGACCGCCGGAGAATCCGTTCACTGAAGCGCACCCACCCAGTAGACTTATTAGGTCGAAGAACAGACATTAGCACCAAAAATACAGGTATGTCACAAAACTGACGCATCTTATAGCAGGCCCGCGGGTCCTCCCAGCGGCCCACTGCACAACAGGACCACCACAGGTTCAACCTGCTTGCATCTGCAAGGCCTCTTGATCTTCGATAAACAATGCAAGCGCCGCAGGATCTTCAAATGTTTTAGTGACATTATTCAAAGTCACCTTGAATCGCGCAGGGTTGAATAGACCATATCTGGCCTGTAGACGCTGAAGTCGTGGCCACAAAGCGAGAAATTACTTCCTTTTGTCAACCGTGGGTTTACTGAAGTCCGGGTACATAGAAATCCTCTGCCCTTCAAATTGTAACGATTGGCAGGCTCGAGCCTCAACACGCACAAAATCATCGGGCGTGGATGCTTGGCTCCCTGAACAACCGTAGATGGTATCCGATGGGCCCTTTCAATCTCCAAAGGGCATGAGAATTCTATCCGCAACAGCTTCGGGATTAGCGCTTCCAAATAACGGATAGGGTCTCCCCCTTCCGCCCCCTCTGCAATCCCAAGTATATGAATGTTGTTACGCCGGGCCCGGTTATTCATGTCCTCCAAACTCTTCTCTAATCCGTCAATCTTACGAGTGATTTTTGGCAGAAGGGTCAAACGTTCCTCGTGCGTCACCACCGCCGCTTCTACTTTTTCTACCCTTTGCGTTAGCAATTGCATCTGTGCAGTCATCTCTTTCAGGTCCGATTGCATTTCAGCCAGGGACTCCCCATTTGAATCCACCTGACTCCGGATTGCCCGCACCTCCTTCAGTAGCTCCAGCAGCCCCTCCTCCAATGCTTGGGAAGGCGCCATTTTTTGCGGGGACAGAGGATCCGTCTTAGTTCTTTTAGAACCAGATGACACTGCATTGGCAAATTCCAAACGGGTCTGCTTACTCCCGGACATACTCCCAGTCTGCCTCTCCAAGTCTGTGCCAATCAGGGTAGGTAGGATTGCCGAAAAAATAGAATTTGACTAGCTGGGGTCAGGAGAGACTCTTACGCTGCCATGCTGGGACCTCGCAGGCTCCGCCCCCATCGCTTCCAGAAGCTTTTTGATTGGACGCTGGGAAGTGTTCCCGCACAGACTCCGTCAGTACCGACGTACATGTGAAGACTTATTCCTGCTGTTCCCAGAGATCACCTGTTACAGTTAAGTAACTGTGCTTTTCACTCAACATGTAGTCAAACTCTGGAATTTGTTACCAGAGGATGTAGTAAAGGCTGTTAGTGTAGCTGGGTTTAAAAAAGGTTTGGATAAGTTCCTGGAGGAAAGGTCCATATACCATTATTAAGAAGGGACCCAGGATATCAATGCTTGACCCAGTACAAGCATTGTGGAACCTGTGTCTTTTGGGGAAACTGCTAGGTACGTATGACCTGGATTGGCCACTGTTGGAAAGAGGATACTGGGCTTGGTGGACCTTGGTCTGACCCAGTATGGCATATCTTATGTTCTTATGACTTAAATCTGGTTCTTGGGCAACTCATGAAACCGCCCTTTGAACCATTAGCCACTACCTCTTTGAAATTTCTTTCCTGGAAGGTCATCTTTCTCATTGCAATCACATCAGCACGTCGCATCAGTGAATTGCAAGGGTTGGTGGCTGATCCTCCTTATGCAAGGTTCCATCATGATAAGGTAGTCCTTAGGACTCATCCACACTTTATGCCAAAGTTGGTGTACCTTTTCATTTAAACCAAGCGGTTTACCTTCCTGTATTCTTTCCAAGGCCTCGTGCCTTAAATGCGGAAAGGAATCTTCATACTTTGGACTGTAAAAGAGCTTTGGCCTTTTACTTGCAAAGGACACAGCAACATAGAAAGTCCTCTCAACTCTTTATTGCTTTTGATCCTAGTCATTTGGGACTTCCAGTCTCCAAAAGAACACTGTCTAGCTGGATTGCACAGTGTATATCTTTTGCCTATGGGAGTAAAAACCTTCCTCTTGAAGGCCATGTCACAGCTCACAATGTGAGAGCCATGGCAGCCTCTATGGCTCATCTTTACTCTGTGTCTTTCGACGACATCTGTCGAGCAGCTACTTGGGCTTCGGTTCATACCTTCACAGCCCATTACTGCTTAGACAAGGACTCCCGCCGGGATGCCTTGTTTGGTCAGGCTGTTCTTCATCACCTGTTCCATACTTAATCAACTCCTACCCACCATCCCTGGTAGGATGCCAGAGATCCATGGGAGGAAGTGGAGTCCTTTCACAAGGGCACACAACTTCTGGGGCCTTCTCCCTGGCATTTGCAGCTAGGGAGTCCCCATATGTGAAGACTACATTCCTGCTTGTTCCTGGAGATAGCATAGTTACTCATCTATAACAGGTGATCTCTGGGAACAGCAGGAATTTAGTCTTCACAGCCCACCCACCTCCCCTAGGATTTGTATCTCTCTCTCTTTCGTCTCAGCTTTAAACTCAACTGGAGAGGGACAGTTGGGGAAGGCAGCATGCAGGCGCTGTGGGATGCTCCCAAAAGCTTTCCTATTGGACGCTGGGGAGCGTTCCCACGCAGGCTCTGTCGGTACTGACAATACCCATATGTGAAGACTAAATTCCTACTGTTCCCAGAGATCACCTGTTACAGGTGAGTAACTATGCTATTTCTGCAGTCAGGGCAACTGGTCACTGGGTGAGAGCACCCAGCAGATCAATGGAGCTCCAAACCATACACCTAGCCCTGAAGATCTTCTGTCACCACCTGCATCACCAGCCAGTGCTGGTCCAGACAAACAACCAGGTGGCAATGTTCTACGTGAACAACCAGGGGGGGCATGGGGTCTCATACCCTTTGTCAGGAGACTCTGATCCTCTGCTCGTACACAATCCAACAGGTTATCCTCCTGCAGGCAGTGTACCTGCCAGGCCAGGACAAACCTGTTGGCCGACAGGCTCAGCAGAGTTCTCCAGCCGTATGAGTGGCAGCTGGACCCCAGGGTAGCCAGTCAGATTTTTAGGCTCTGGGGGGAACCCATGATGGACCTGTTTGCCAGCCTGGACAACTTTCTGTTCCAGGCAGGCCCACTCCTCCAGGGTGGCAGCAGACACGTTCCTGGTCTCATGGTCAGAAGACCTCATATATGCCTTCCCTCCTACGCCGCTGATCGCCAAGACCTTGTTCAGGACTCTCTGCCACAGGGCTTCGCTCATCCTGATAGCTCCTCAGTGGCCCAGGCAACTGTGGGTTCCCGCTGCTTCGACAGTTGACGGTGGAGACTCCCATCCCCTTGAGGACCGCCCGTGACTCCTATCTCAGGAGGGGGGCTCTCTCCTGCACCCCAACCTGGGGTCCCTGTTGCTGACAGCATGGCTGCTGAGAGGGTGACTCTGGCCCCTTTCAATCTTCCCGTTGAGGTAGAGGACATTCTGCTGGCCTCTCACAAGGCCTCTAATAGGAAGGCTTACGCCCTCAAATGCTGCAGGTTCTCTGTTAGGGTCAGCCCCGTGTTTGGCGCACCATTCTCCTGCCCGGTGACTCTGGTGATACAGTACCTTCTCCACTTCTCTCAGTCCGGGCTTAAGTCTAACTCCGTCCGAGTGTACCTTAGTGCCCTGGCGGTGCACCACCATCCAGTGGATGGTAAGCCTTTCTTGGTCTAACTGTTGATGGCCTGTTTTTTTGGGGGCTGCTCTTATCAAAGCCCCCAGTTTGCCCTCCAGCAACCAAATGGGACCTCATTGTCGTGCTGGGGCAGCTCACGTGCCCGCCTTTTGAACGCCTAGCTACCTGCCACCTTTGCCACCTCTCTTGGAAGGTGGCTTTCCTGGTCACACTTACCTCTGCTTGCAGAGTTAGTGAGCTTCACGCCCTTGTGGTGGAGGCACCCTATACCATATTCTACAAGAACAGAGTGGTGCTTCGCACGCACCCCAGATTCCTGCCAAAGGTAGTGTCGCCCTTCCATCTCAAACAGGAAGTGTGCTCCCTATCTTCTTTCCAAGACCTCACTCCAGTTGGGGAAAGACGGTCTTCGACACCTTGGACTGTAAGAGGGTTTTGTCCTTCTATATCAAACAGACCCGGGGCCATCGCAAAGCCTCTCATCTCCATCTCCTACAACCCCAGTAGGCTGGGGGAGGCTGTGACCAAGCGTATGCTGTCCACATAGGTGACGGACTGTATCACCTTCACTTATGAGCAGGCAAGGCTCCTGCTGGAAGGCTGTGTCACGGCGCACTGTGTCAGGGCCATGGTGGCTTTGGTGGCAAAATTGCACTCTGTCCCAATGGTGGACATCTGCCAGGCTGCCACCCGGTTTTCAATCCATACTTTTGCAGCCCATTACTGCCTGGAAAGAGAGTCCCAACGGGACAGTACCTTTGGCCAAGCTGTGCTCCGTAACCTTTTTGGGGTTTAGACAACTCCTATCCTTCGACCCTTCTTTGTTCAGGCTACTAGAATGCTAGTTTCATCAGACACAGGGGTCCTACTGTGGTCTGTGGACACAGACTAAATTGCTGCTGTTTGGGGCTCCCCATGAGGGAGCCCCTATTTTTGCTATGGGCTTTCAGTAGCCTGTAGCTGTGGAGTCCCATATGTGAGGACTGACTTCCTGCTTGTTACCGGAGAAAGCACAGTTATTCACCTGTAACAGGTATCCTCTGGGAACAGCAGGAATCGGTCCTCAAACCTCTCTTTCCTCCCCTTGGAGTTGCTCCTTTACCATCTTTATTTTGCTGTCTCTTAGCTATGTCATCTGACTGAGCAAGATGGTACCCTTGGGCAGAAAGGGGACCACACATGTATGGTGGCATCTCACTAAGGCTTTCTTTGAAAGCTGGGGGCGATGCTTTCACGAGGGCTCTGTTGGTGGCAACATCACCGATATGTGAGTACTGATAACTGCTGTCCCCGGAGAACACCTGCTACAGGTAAGTAACTACGCTTTCTGGTAGGGGAACACAACCTGCTTATCTGGACTGATCTAAAAGGACTCCATGAAAATAAATTATCAGGTAAGTAAATTTCACCTTGGGAATGGGGACAGGAGCAAGGGGGTGATAAGTTCTGTAATTTTTAAGAGAATAAAGTGTGAAGAATGTGGGATTTGATAGGGAAAAAGAGGGCATGCATCTGGAGTCTGAGTTCCTTCCAATCTCCAGGAACAAGCAGGAATGCATTCTTTGGATATGGATGAACGTCACTGACTGATCCCGCATGGGAATGCTCCCAAGCGTCTAATAGGAAAGCCTTTGGGAGCACTGTGACTGTGTGCCTGCCTTACCACTTTTTCTCCTCAGTTCTTCGTTTTCTGCTGAGCTAGTAGGACGCATGGTCCTGTCACTTTGAAGCTACTGACATCTCATCAGGAGTTAGTGGGCCTTTTTTGTGTGTTTCGTGCTTCTGCTTTCCTGTCTACGCTGGTTCCATTGAATCTGACACTGGTCCTGATATTTTTCATTTTTTATTTTCAATTTTTCTTTTCTACTAATTTCCACTGTGGTTCTCACCAGTAAGTAAGGCCTCTAGGCCTATCTTCAATCTCGAAGACAACTTTTCAGGCATGGAAAAAAGTGTCAGTGGTTTAAAAAAAAAAGTACCAAATGTGTCAGTACCATTTTGACCACTGATAAATGTGACTGGTGTCTAAAATGTTTGGATCCTGAACATGAACCCACTTCTTGTCCTTTGTGCTAACAAATGACAAAGAGAGGCCTCACGAACCAAGCCAAATAGTTTGGATCATTGTTCACCTTGGACTTAGTCTCAGTGGCTTCCACTTCATTGAGGGCACTGACTTCTTTTCAAGCTTCTTCAAAGTTCAAACATGAGTAAGTCAGTCTGTGGTTGTTTTTAAATCTCTTAATTTTTGTAAATTTGTCGTGCTCTAATATTATCTTTGAAATTGTGATGTTATATTATTTCTGTTGTTAAATTGATTATAAGCAACAAGGTCTCAGACTTACATGGGGGCTTTAATTCAGACTTTGCCATGTCTGATATTCATGCACCCTTTTGCATCAATGACCTTTTTTCACATCGCTTAATATTTTAACTTCTTGAACTTAATAATCCAACTAGATCAAACTGTTTCCTTGAATCAAAGTATTAAATAGTGCTTAACTTTAGTATATTGTTCCCAAACGCCATGCTTCAGCGCCTTATCTGCGTTTCACTGTTGTAAAGTTTCTTCAGGGGGTTTCTTTTGAAAGCACTGATACCAAAAAAGATAGAAATCTTACTTGTTAATCACAATCTCTTCATTTCTTAACAATTATTGTCAATCTGAATTTGTGCTCTGACATAAACCTTTAAATGTTGTTATATTTCTTTACCTCAGTTGTATGTGTTGGTAATTCTTTGTTTCAAGCGTTCTGTGAGCCTGTTGGCTTCTCAAACTAACGCCGCCCATGTGGACTAGCTGTTATATGTGTCTTTTATATGGTGTTAATCACGTAACTCTATTCATCTGTGTTTAGTTTTTTCTAACTATTTAATTGATTTCACTAGAGTTGATGTAGTTTGTGCCAGTCTGACTCCCATTTTGTGCATGCATTCCAATCTATTTGGGCATTTAAGGAGATCCTGGATTCTCTACAGGGAGAACTATTCAGGCAATTGGTAACAGACCCCACACGTGAAGGGGCCATACTGGACTTGGTGCTTACCAATGGTGAAAGTGTTTCTGATGTTGTAGTGGGAGATCATTTTGCATCCAGTGATCACCAGATGGTGTGGTTCAGTATTAGGACTAGGGCTGTTAGAATCCATTCCAAGGTGAAGATCTTAGACTTTAGGAAGACTAACTTTGCAAAGATGGGCCAATACCTCAGGGAGTCGTTAGTGGGATGGGAACAGCTGGGGGACGTAGAAAAACAGTGGGCAAAACTGAAAGGGGGTATTTTAAAGGCAATCAACCTTTTTGTTAAAATGGTAAATAAAGGCAAAAGGAACAGGAGACCGCTATGGTTTTCGAAGGAAGTAGCTGAAAAAGTGAAGAAAAAGAGGGAGGCCTTCATGAAATACAAGAGATCACAGAGAGAGGAAGACAGGCATCTGTATTTGGAAAAACTTAGAGAAGCTAGCAAAGTAGTCAAGAAGGCAAAGATTCAAAAGGAGGAGGAAATAGCCAATGCAATAAAATGGGGGGATAAGACATTTTTCAGATATATTAGTGAGAAAAGGAAGGGCAAAAGTGGTATTGTCAGACTCAAGGGTGCAGGGGGGGAATATGTAGAAGCTGATAAGGATAAAGCGGAATTGCTTAACAAATATTTTTGTTCTGTGTTCACAGATGAAGAACCAGGAGCAGGACCTCAGAAAACACCCACAAATAAGAACAGAAGCGAGGGACATCTTGAACAATTTTCAGAAGACTGTGTTCGTGAGAAACTAGCTCAACTTAAAGTAGACAAAGCGATGGGACCGGATGGGATACACCCTAGAATACTGAGGGAACTTGTGGACGTTCTAGCAACTCCACTGACTGACCTTTTCAATGCCTCGTTGGAGTCGGGAGTGGTGCCAAAGGACTGGAGAGAGGCTCATGTGGTGCCTTTACACAAAAGCGGAAGTAAGGATGTGGTTGAAAACTACAGGCCGGTTAGTTTAACTTCGGTGGTGAGTAAATTATTGGAAACGCTGCTGAAAGAGAAAATAGTGAGGTTTCTGGAGTCCGGCGGATTACAGGATCCGAGGCAACATGGATTCACCAGAGGCAGGTCTTGTCAGACAAATCTGAATGATTTCTTTGACTGGGTGACCAGGGAGTTGGACCGAGGGAGAGCTCTAGATGTGGTGTATTTAGATTTCAGTAAAGCCTTCGACACTGTTCCTCACAGGCGACTTATAAACAAACTGAGCACCCTAGGGATGGACCCTAAAGTTACTGCTTGGGTTAGAAATCGGTTGGGTGGGAGGCGACAAAGAGTACAAGTAAATGGAGCTCACTCTGAGGAGAAGGATGTTACCAGTGGTGTGCCCCAGGGATCTGTCCTTGGTCCGATTCTTTTTAACATCTTTGTTAGTGATATAGCGGAAGGGCTGTCGGGTAAGGTTTGCCTCTTTGCGGATGATACCAAAATCTGCAATAGAGTAGACACCCAGGAAGGTGTAGATAACATGAGGAGGGATCTAGCTAAGCTTGAAGAATGGTCTAGAATTTGGCAGCTGGGATTTAATGTTAAAAAATGTAAGGTCATGCATTTGGGCTGCAGCAATCCAAGGGAGCAATACAGTATAGGAGGTGAAGTACTTTTGTCCACTAAAGAAGAGCGGGACCTAGGCGTGGTTGTGTCTGATGATCTTAAAGTAGCTAAACAGGTAGAAAAGGCGACGGCAAAAGCTAGAAGGATGCTTGGGTGCATACGGAGAGGAATGGCTAGCAGAAAAAAGGAGGTGATAATGCCTCTGTATAAGTCTTTGGTGCGACCGCATTTGGAGTATGGTGTGCAATTCTGGAGACCGCACCTTCAAAAGGATGTGAACAGGATGGAGTCGGTGCAGAGGGTTGCTACTAAAATGATTAATGGGCTTCATTATAAAGCATATGAGGACAGACTTAAGGATCTTAATATGTACACCTTAGAGGAAAGGCGGGATAGAGGTGATATGATTGAGATGTTTAAATACCTCCGTGGCATAAATGTTCAGGGAGAGAGCCTCTTTCAATTGAAAGCAAGTTCTGCTACGAGGGGACATGGGATGACGGTGAAGGGAGATAGATTCAGGAGTGATATGCGGAAATATTTCTTTACAGAAAGAGTAGTGGATCCGTGGAATAGTCTCCCAGTGGAGGTGGTAGAGATGAGGACAGTAACTGAATTCTATTTAAACCATCCAGAATAACTGATTGCAAATTATAAATCCATCTTTGCTCACGAATCAATAGAGTTCGATCCTTTGATTTTCCGTTATACCCTACTTCGATTTTGTCTATGCAGAAACAGTGTAGCTCTTCAAACTTGTGGTTATGTTCTAAACAATGATCCACTACTGGTGCTTCCTTTCTCTTGCAGTTCAATCTACTTCGATGTTCATTCATTCTCACTCTAAAAGAACGAATCGTTTTGCCTACATATATTAAATGACATGGGCATTGAATACAATAAACTACACAGCTTGAACCACAAGATATTTTGTTTTTTAGCTGGTATGTTACACCACAATGTTGAAATTTTGTCACTTCCAAGGTGATATCGCAAATTTTACAGTCGCCACATTTTTTATGTCCGTTGGTATTCTCTACTTGTTGGTTTAATAGAGGTCGCAGGACTGCCGGCTTAATTTTTCTTTTAGATTTTTGTGACGCTGCCAGACCCAACGGATGGTTTTCCCCTCCAACCCTGGGATACTGTTGATAACATTACTATGTTTCTTCATAATTCCGTTTAGTCTGGGAACTATATGGGGAATATTTTGTGACTAAATTGACATTATGGTCATCCACCATATTTTTCTTCTGCGGATATAATAATAAGTCACGATTGTTAAACAGCGCTCTTTTGTATGCTCGATTTATGACTTGTTTAGGATACCCTCTTTGTTGAAAGTTACACTTAAAAATGCTCGATTGATCCTTGAATTCACGATCTTCAGAGCAATTTCTTCTGTTATCTAACAAACTGCGAGAAAGGTAAGCCGTCTCTTAACTGTATGGGGTGAGCACTATTATAGTGCAAAAAAGTATTTTTATCTATATCCTTTCTGTAGACCGAAGTAATCCATCCTTTATCTCCTCTCTTCACTAATATATCTAAAAATGTCATACTGTCAATACTATAGGAATAGGTAAATTGTATGTTTTTTATCTCTATTGTTGAGCCATGTGTAAAACTCATTTAAACATTGAATCAATCCTTTCCATAGCATAAAAATGTCGTCTATGTAGCGACACCATAATTTCAGATGGCCTTTATAAGGTGACGATTTTACCCATTTTGCCTCATATGCCCCCATGAACAGATTTGCTATGGATGGGGCACATGTGGCCCCCATTGCTACTCCTGATGTTTGGTGATATAATATATTATCAAATACAAAATAATTGTGGTAAATTCGTTAATTCTGCTAGAAATAATAGCTGTCGTTCTGATAAATTCCTCCTGTCTTTTAAAGCTGTAACAACACCATCATATGCTGCAGGTTGCGGAATACTAGTGTATAAAGACGTCACGTCTAAAGTAACTAGTAGAATGTCTGCTTCCGTAACCCAGTAAGAATGCTGGGATAATATCTGCAAAAAATGGGTAGTGTCTCTAATGTACGATGGTATTGTTGTCATTAATGGTCTCAAATATGAGTCAATGTATATTGACAAAGGCTCTAAAATTGTACCTCTTGTGGATACAATAGGTCTCCCAGGGGGATCTATTAAACCTTTATGGATTTTCGGTACTAGGTATAATTTTGCAGTTGTGGGGCATGATTCATTTAAAAAATTCCATTCTTTCTTTGTTATTAACTTTTCTTCCAAAGCATGAGATGTGATTGCTTTAATACGTTTTTATAGCTGGTTTGTCGGATCCTCTACTAATACTTTGTATGTTTCTGCATTAGATAACTGCTTATAGGCTTCCTTCAAATATTGATCTTGATTTAAAATGACTATGCCACCTCCCTTAGCTGCTCGTCAAATCACAAATTCAGTTCGCAATTGGAGATCTTTTAATGCCATTTTCTCTTTCTTAGAGATTGTACTAGATATTTGTTTTTTCATTCCTTTTAACTGTTTGATGTCTTTCAAAACTAACTCTCTAAACAGTATTAAGGAGGAATGCAATGGTCCTGGAGGGGACCAGGTTGATTTTAATGGTAACTGTATCCTTCTGGAAATTAAAACCTGTGTCGGTTCTATTTCTGCTGATTTAGCCGCAAAATATATTTTCAAATTCAACTTTCATAGTAGATTCTCCAGATCAATCCTAAACTGAAAGGCATCAAAAAAGGCTTCTGGAACATAGGATAATCCTTTATAATCCTTTATTGAGGATCTGTGTCTGTTCTTGAGATAAACTATACCCTGATATATTGATCACTAGAGAATTTTGTTCATCTAGAGCTAAAATTATTATTGATTAATTTTTGTGCCGTAAATTCCCTCGATTTTGGGTTCTTCCTCGTCCCCCCCTCCTCCTTTCTTTTTCTTTTTCCCTTCTGCTTCGTCTGAAAAATCCTCTTTCGATCTCTTACTAGAATCTGTAGTGTTAGTGTCATCAGAAATATCATTGAAATCTACTTGATTTCTTTGCTTTTTTTTTCTTTTTTCTTTAGATTCATCCAGGGATATACATACCCCGTTGTGTAATCTTCATAATCACTTTTCAATTTTTTTGACTTCACTTTCTTCTCTTCTTCTTTTAGCGTCTCTATTTGTTTTTTCAAATCCTCTGTTTTGTAAATCATTCAGTAGTTTCAATATCTTTCAAATTATCAATCATAGATTCTACTTGTTTTTTCAATGTGTCAATATTATCTTTTGTGGTTTCTATTATTAATACCATTAGATCTAATGAGCATTTAAAAATTGGTTTCATTTTTCCATGAATGTTGAATCAGTAATGTACATTTTTGGTTCTTTATACATCCTCAGCCCACGTGGTATGTGTTGTCTTCGTATATATTCTATCAATGAAAGTCTATGTAACTCCAGTCGTACAACTCTCTTTTGGATTTTAAATAATTCTTCCCAATTAATGGTATTTAACTTCTCTATATTACCTTCCTCTATTGTAAAAGGTGGTGTTTCTTAAAGGTGGTGTTTCCTAAACAAGTCATAAATCGAGCATACAAAAGAGCGCCGTTTAACAGTCATGACTTATTGTTATATCCGCAGAAGAAAAATATGGTGGATGACCATAATGTCAATTTAGTCACAAAACTTTCCCCATATTAAACGAATTATGAAGAAGCATAGTAATGTTATCAAAAGTATCCCAGGGTTGGAGGAGAAAAACATCCGTTGCGTCTGGCAGCACCATAAAAATCTAAAAGAAAACTTAAGCCCGGCAGTCCTGCGACCTCTATTAAACCAACAAGTAGAGAATACCAACAGGCATAAAAAATGTGGCGACTGTAAAATTTGCGATATCACCTTGGAAGTGACAAAATTTCAACATCGTGTTGTAACATACCAGCTCAAAAAAAAACCATCTTGTGGTTCAAGCTATGTAGTTTATTGTATTCAATGCCCATGTCATTTAATATATGTAGGCAAAACTATTCGTTCTTTTAGAGTGAGAATGAATGAACATCGAAGTAGATTGAACTGCAAGAGAAAGGAAGCACCAGTAGTGGATCATTGTTTAGAACATAACCACAAGTTTGAAGAGCTACACTGTTTCTGCATAGACAAAATCGAAGTAGGGTATAACGGAAAATCAAAGGATCAAACTCTTTTGATTCGTGAGCAAAGATGGATTTATAATTTGCAATCAGTTATTCCGGATGGTTTAAATGCCCAAATAGATTGGAATGCATGCACATAAAGGAAGTCAGACTGGCACAAACTACATCAACTCTAGTGAAATCAATTAAATAGTTAGAAAAAACTAAACACGGATGAATAAAGTTACGTGATTAACACCATATAAAAGACACATATAACAGCTAGTCCGCATGCACGGCGTTGATTTGAGAAGCCGACAGGCTCACAGAACGATTGAAACAAAGAATTACCAACACATACAACTGAGGTAAAGAAATATAACAACGTTTAAAGGTTTATGTCATAGAGCACAAATTCAGATTGACAATAATTGTTAAGAAATTAAGAGATTGTGATTAACAAGTAAGATTTTTCTTTTTTGGTATCAGTGCTTTCAAAAGAAACCCCCTGAAGAAACTTTACAACAGTGAAACGCAGATAAGGCGCTGAAGCATGGCGTTGGGAACAATATACTAAAGTTAAGCACTATTTAATACTTTGATTCAAGGAAACAGTTTGATCTAGTTGGATTATTAAGTTCAAGAAGTTAAAATATTAAGCGACATGAAAAAAGGTCATTGATGCAAAAGGGTGCATGAATATCAGACACGGCAAAGTCTGAATTAAAGCCCCCATGTAAGTCTGAGACCTTGTTGCTTATAATCAATTTAATTATTATAGAAATTTGTAACAAACAACTGCTTAAAACAACGGAAATAATATAACATCACAATTTCAAAGATAATATTAGAGCGCGACAAATTTACACAAATTAACAGGCTAATTCGCTCTGAAAAGTGACCATATCAGTGGCTTGTTTCTATATGTCTGGCATCGAAGACCGATGCCAGAGAGAAGTCCCAGCATACTACTACTACTATTGCTGAACATTTGTTTAGTGCTACAAGACATACTCAGTGCTGCACAGACACATGTAAAAGATTCTCCCTGCTCATCGGAGCTTTACAATCTAATCAAGACAGACAACACAGTAGCTGTAGCCACGGGATACAGCTAGGGGGACTGGTAAGGAAACACAAAGGAGATCAGGTGAGTCAAGATCCAAAAACGGCAGTGAAGAGGTGAGATTTCAGCCTTAATTTGAAAAGGATCAGAGAAGGCACCAGACATACAGACTCAGGTAGTTTGTTCCAGGCATAAGAGGCAGCAAGGTGAAAGCGGAGTTAGCAATCGCAGAGAAGGACACAGATAGAAGCAATTTGCCAAAAGAGCGGAGTTCCTGAGGAGGGATGTAGAGAGAGATAAGAGAGGAAAGGTAGTGAGGAGCTGCAGAGTGAATGCACTTATAAATCAGCAGGAGAAGTTTGAACTGGATGCGGAAATGGATAGGGAGCCAATGAAGTGACTTGAGAAGAGGGGTAATATGAGCTTGATGAGGCTGGCGAAAGATTAGCTGCACAGCAGAGTGTTGAACAAATTGAAGGGGACAGATATAATTCAGAGGGACACCAGCAAGGAGTAGGTTACAATAGTCTAGACAGGAGGGTGACTAAGGAGTGGATAAGTGTCTTAGTAGCATGTTCAGAAAGGAATGGGCAAATTTTGTTGATGTTGTAGAGAAAGAAATGGCAGGTTTTAGCTATTAGTTGAATGTGTGTGGAGGAGCGAGTGGAGTCAAAGATGACCCCAAGGTTGCAAGCTGAGGAGTCAGGGAGGAGTAGAGAGTTATCCACAGAGGCTGAAAAAGGAGGGAGGGAAAGAAGGGTTTAGGGGGGAAAAAATAAGAAACTCTGTTTTGGCTATGTTCAATTTCAAGCAGTGTTGAGACATCCAAGCAGCAATGTCAGAAAAGTGGTCAGAGATTCGGGCCTGGATTGCCGGAGAGATTTCAGGTATAGAGAGGTAGATCTGGGAGTCATTAGTGTAAAGATGGTACTGAAAGCCATGGGAAGAGATGAGTGCACCAAGGTTCTGGGTGTAGAGAGAGAAAAGGAGTGGACCCAAGACAGACCCTTGGGGTACACCAACAGAGAATGGGATAGCAGTAGAGGAGGATCCACCAGAACAGACACTGAAAGAGCAATAGGAGAGATAAGAAGAGAACCAGGATAGCGCAGAGCCTTTAAAATCAAGCGAGGAGAAAGTAGCAAGGAGAAGTTTGTAGTCAATAGCATCAATGAAGCAGAAAAATCAAGGATGAGGATTGATAAAGGCCCTTGGATTTTGCCAGGAATAGGTCAATGGAGACTTTGGCAAGAGCCGTTTCGGTAGAATGTAAAGGATGAAAGCCAGATTGTAGAGGATCCAGAAGGGTTGAGAGGGGAGAAAGTCAAGGCAACGGTGGTGAACCGCACATTCAAGTAGTTTAGAAATGAAGGTTAGGAGGGAGATGGGTCGATAGTGAGAAGGACAGGTAGAAAAACAGTGGGCAAACCTGAAAGGGGATATTTTAAGGACAACCAACCTTTTTGTTAAAACGGTAAATAAAAGGAAAAGGAGACTGCTATGGTTTTCGAAAGAAGTAGCTGAAAAGGTGAAGAAAAAGAGGGTGGACTTCATGAAATACAAGAGATCACAGAGAGAGAAAGATGGGCATCTATATTTGGAAAAACTTAGAGAAGCTAACAAAGTAGTCAGGAAAGCAAAGATTCAAAAAGAGGAGGAAATAGCCAATGCAATAAAATGGAGGGATAAGACATTTTTCAGATATGCTAGTGAGAAGAGGAAGGGCAAAAAGTGGTATTGTCAGATTCAAGGGTGAAGGGGAGGAATATGTAGAAGTTGATGAGGATAAAGCAGAATTGCTTAACAAATATTTCTGTTCTGTGTTCACAGATGAAGAACCAGGAGCAGGATCTCAGAAAACACCCACAAACAGGAACAGAAGCGAGGGGTATCTTAAACAATTTTCAGAAGACTGTGTTCATGAGAAACTAGCTAAACTTAAAGTAGACAAAGCGATGGGACCAGATGGGATATATCCTAGAATACTGAGGGAACTTGGGGACGTTCTAGCAGCTTCATTGACTGACCTTTTTAATGCCTCGTTGGAGTTGGGAGTGGTGCCAAAGGACTGGAGAGGGGCATATGTGGTCCCTTTACACAAAAGCGAAAGTAAGGATGTGGTTGAAAACTACAGGCCAGTTAGTTTAACTTTGGTGGTGAGTAAATTATTGGAAGCACTGCTGAAAGAGAAAATAATGAGATTTCTGGAGTCAAGCGGATTACAGGATTTGAGGCAGCATGGATTCACCAGAGGCAGGTCTTGTCAGACAAATCTGATTGATTTCTTTGGCTGGGTGACCAGGGAGTTGGACTGAGAGAGATTCCTAGATGTGGTGTATTTAGATTTCAGTAAAGCCTTTGACACCGTTCCTCACAGGTGACTTATAAACAACCTGAGCACCCTAGGGATGGACCCTAAAGTTACTGCTTGGGTTAGAAATTGGTTGAGTGGGAGGCGACAAAGGGTACAGGTAAATGGAGCTCACTCTGAGGAGGAGGAGGTTACCAGTGGTGTGCCCCAGGGATCTGTCCTTGGTTCGATTCTTTTTAACATCTTTGTTAGTGATATAGCGGAAGAGCTGTCGGATAAGGTTTGCCTCTTTGCGGATAATACCAAAATCTACAATACAGTAGACACCCAAGAAGGTGTAGATAACATGAGGAGGGATCTAGCTAAACTGCTCAGAATGTGGGAGACACCGGCATCTGGTACCGATAGTGAGCCAGTGCCTCGATGCCATGTACCATGTCTGGGATGGCCTGGGGTTTTACAAACCCCAGCTCCCACATACCTCCATGGTTGTCGAGTCAACCATGTAAAAACGTAAGAGCCAAAAGACCTACTTTTCTGTTCCCCCCAGAAGGGAGGCCATAGCCCTCGACGCCTTCAGGCGCAATTGTTACCAGGGCTCAATGCTGGGGTGCCGGATCCAAGCCTATGAATTATAAATAGGTGTGTACCTAAAGGCTCTAACCCAGCAGCTGTTGGGATTTTTGGCTGGCCTTGTCAGGGAACCTCTCCAATGGTTCTAGTCCCTGACCTCGGGGATCAAGGACTGCTCCAAGTTCCTCTCCCGAGCAGCCTATGATGGCTTTGAGTCAGCGGCTTGAGTTGCAACAACCGGCATCGTCACTCTGTGCTAAGCCTGGCTACAGTCTTCTGACCTCGAGCAGTGAGTCCAAGACAAGCTGCTTAACGTCATCTGCATTGGGGAGAACCTATTCGGCAAACCCACGGCCGACAAGGTGGCCGAAATTGAGACCGATGTGGTGACATGCCAGAGGCTTTCTAAAAAGACATCATCCTTTCCCCGCAGGAAACCAGTGGGGAAAAGACCCTACTAGATTCCTCTTCCCGAGGAAAAAGATTCCTTTCTCACAAAGTCGCCACTACCAACTCTTCTTGAGCCAGCAACAAGGTTCTCACCCTAAGAGGCAAGGCCATGGGGCTCAGAAGGCGAAAATACAGAAGCCTCAGGCCCCAGCTCACACCCAACCTGGGGGGGAGCTTTTGACTCCCAGGGCAAGGCCTCCCCTCCCCCAGGAGACCTTCACCAGCCCACAGGGGGTGCCTGGCGCTCTTTACCCACAGATGGGCCAACATCACCTCGGACCAATGGGTACTGCAAGTGGTAAAGGAAGGATACCTCTTCCACCTTCAGCAGATACCACCCCGGACAGACTTAAGGATCTTAATATGTACACCTTAGAGGAAAGGCGGGATAGAGGTGATATGATTGAGATGTTTAAATACCTCCGTGGCATAAATGTTCAGGGAGAGAGCATCTTTCAATTGAAAGCAAGTTCTGCTACGAGGGGACATGGGATGAGGGTGAAGGGAGATAGATTCAGGAGTGATATGCGGAAATATTTCTTTACGGAAAGAGTAGTGGATCCGTGGAATAGTCTCCCAGTGGAGGTGGTGGAGATGAGGACAGTAACTGAATTCAAAAAAGCATGGGACCAACACAGAGGATCTCTAAAGGTAAAAAGTGGACTGTTGTAGTTGTTGTTATGGAAGGACAGACTAGATGGGCCTTGTGGTCTTTTTCTGTCGTCAAGTTTCTATGTTTCTATGTTCTTCCCAGGAGAGCTGGTACGACCCCTCCTTCACCAAACTCTTCTGCTCACAGAGCTTGCAGGTCTGATCAGGGACAACGCAGTAGAGCCTGTACCCAAGCACCTATGGGGAAAAGGCTTCTACTCCAGATACTTCCTTGTCCCAAAGAGGACTGGGGGCCTCAGGCCCATACTAGATCTGCGAAAGCTGAACAAGTTTCTGGTGAGGGAGAAGTTGGGACACTTGCCTTACCTCCACCAGGTAGATTGGCTGTGCTCCTTGGATCTAAAGGATACGGATACACGCATACTAATCCACCCCTCCCACAGGCAGTACCTAAGGTTTGTTTAGGAGGAGAGCATTACCAGTACAGGGTACTACCCTTTGGCCTGGCCTCCTCGCCAAGGGTCTTTACCAAATGCCTGGCTGTGGTGGCCGCCCACCTGCGTCTGCAAGGGGCCTTCGTCTTCCCCTACTTAGATGACTGGCTAATCAGGGGCAGCACAGCCTTAGAGGCCAGTCAGGTGGCAGAGCGTGCATCCCTCCTTCTGCAGCACCTGGGGTTCATCATCAACTACCCCAAATCCCACCTCTCTCCAGCCCAAAATCTGGAGTTCATAGTGCTCAGCTCGACACACTGCAAGTCAAGGGGTCCTCCCCAGAGAGAGGGCAGAACGCTTCAGACAACTGGCAGGAGAGGTACAACATCGCTGGTCAGTGCCAGTTCGTCTCCTCCTCCACCTACTGGGCCATATGGCCTTTACAGTCCACGTAACGCTCTCAACCCGCTTGCACATGCAAACAGCCCAGTGATGCCTCCACTCACAGGGACCCAAGCCATGGGCAGGCCAATGGACAGTGGTCAGGGTTACCTGCCAACTGGCGGAATCCCTCAACTAGTGGCAAAACATCCGCCCTCCCAAGCACCCACTCCTCCGAGAACCCTGACCACGGATGCCTCTCTCCTAGGTTGGGAGGCGCATTGTGGAGACCTCTGCACACAAGGCAGCTCGTCCCAGGAGGAGTTGCTCCTACAGATCAGTCTCCTGGAGCTCAGGGCGATCTTTCTAGCCTTATGAGCATTCCGCCACCACCTGCGTCACCGGTCCATACTGATCCAGATGGACAATCAAATCACGATGTTCTATATCAACAAACAGGGGGGCACAGTTTTGTACTCTCTCTGCTAGGAGGCAGTGGCCCTCCTCTCCTTTGCAGCTCGCAACAGCATGCTCTTGCGAGCAGTCTACCTCCTGGGCCAGGACATCTGCGTAGCAGACAGGTTAAGCAGTGTCCTTCAGCCGCACGAGTGGCACCTGAAGCCCATAATGGCCAAGAGGCTATTCCACCACTGGGGCAGGCCCATGATGGATCTGTTTGCTTCTCTGGACAATACGCAACTGTTTCGCTTCTGCTCATGCCAACTGCACCCAGAAAGAGTAGCGGCAGATGCCTTCCTGATCTCGTGGTCCGAGGGCTTATTCTGTGCGTTCCCACCAACCCCCCTGATCACCAGGACCCTCTTCAAGGTCCAGAGTGAGAGGGCATCAGTTATACAAATTGCCCCCAGGTAGCCCTGGTTTCCACTACTGCTCTCCCTGTTGGTGGCACTCCCAGTCCTGCTGGGCTGAGCCCTGTACTTCCTGTCTCAGGAGGGGGGCTCCCTCCTGCATCCCAATTTGGGGTCTCTAACACTAACAGTGTGGCTGCTGAAAGGGTAGCATTGGCCCTCTTCAATCTTGTGAGAGAAGTCGAGATCCTACTAGCCTCCTGAAAGCCCTTAAGTAGAGAAGGTTCTCTGCCTGGTGTGCGGAAAGAAGGGAGAACCCCTTCTCCTGCCATGTGCAATTAGTGCTCAAATATCTACCTCTGCACCTGTCACACACCGGGCTAAAATCTAACCCAGTGAGGGCGCATCTGAGCGAGGGAAAACCCCTCTCTGGCCAGCCCCTGGTCTCCAGGTTCCTCTGGGGCCTCCTGTTATCCATGCCCCCTCTCTGGCCTCAGAGTGGGACCTCAGTGTGGTGCTCTCACAGCTCACCAGACCACCATTCGAGCCCTTAGCCACCTATGGTACCTGTCCTGGAAAATGGCCTTTCTGTTGACCCTCACATCCGCTCGAAGAGTGAGTGAACTCCAGGCCCTGGTGGTGGATCCACCATATACAAGGTTTTATAAGAACAGGGTAGTGCTCTGCTTACACCCCAAACTCCTCCTGAAGGTGGTATCACCTTTCCACCTCGGCCAAGAGGTGGTCCTCCCCACCTTCTTCCTGCGGCCTCACGCCAGGAGGAAGGAACTAATATTTCATATGCTGGATTGCAAATGGGCCCTGTCTTTCTACTTACAGCAGGCCCAGGCCCATCGCAAAGCTCCTCAGCTTTTTGTATCTTATGACCCCAACAGACTGGGGCTCCCTGTGACTAAGCAAACTCTGTTCACTTGGGTGGCGGACTGTATTGCCCTTGCCTATGAGCGAGCTGGCCTCTTCCTTGAGCACCGAATCATAGCGCATCGCTTGAGGGTGATGGCTATGTCAGTGACCAACCTCTGCTCAGTGCCGGTGATGGAGATCTGCAAGGCTGCCACATGGTCTTCAATTCATACGTTCGCAGCTCACTACTGCCTGGAGAGCGAGTCCCACAGGGACAGTGTATTTAGCCAGGCAGTATTCTGTAATATTCTCGGGATGTAGGCAACTCCTGCCTTCCAACCCTTCTGTGTTCAGGCTACCAGAGTGATAGTGTCGCTGGATGTTAGGGTCTTGCAGAGTCTCTCAGTGGGGACTCACCTTCTGTAACTCACAGTTACTCAATTGGTCGCCATGGTGCTGTTGTGATTAGGTCCTCAGCAGCCTGGAACTAGGGAGTTCCATATGTGAGGACTTGTTCCTGGAGAAAACATAGTTACTGTCCTGTAATAGGTGTTCTCTAGGAATAGCAGGAATCAGTTCTCACAACCCTCCCTCCTCCCCTGGGAGTTGCCTCCCTACCTTGTTTTACTACCGTCCTAGCTATGTCATCTGACTGCGCAAGATGGCGTCATTGGGCTAGAAGGGGACCACGCAGGCATGGTAACATGTCCCAAAGGCTTTCTTTGAAAGCTGGGGAAATGCTCCGTGTGGGCTCCGTTGGCGCTGATGTCACCCACATGTGAGAACTAATTCCTGATTTCCCTGGAGAACATCTGTTACAGGTGAATGAGTATGCTTTCCTTACTTAGACGATTGGCTAGTAAGGGGAGAATCCCAAGAGAAGACTTCATTGCACCATCATAGTGTTTCAACACCTGGGATTTGTCATAAACTTTCCAAAGTCCCACCTTGCTCCGCCCCAACGTCTAGAGTTCTTCAGAGCGCTCTTAGATACTTAACATGCCTGAGCTTTCCTCCCACAGGATCACTGTGTCTGTCTCATTGAGTTGGCAAAAGGTTTACAAGAGCAAAGCCAAGTTACAACTCAAGAGATGCTACAGCTATTGGGACACATGGCCTCCATGGTCCATGTTGTCCCCTATGTTCGAGTACACATGCGACAAGCGGAGTGGACTCTCTTCTTAATGGATACCAAGTGAGCAGTCGTTTCACAGACAAGATCCATATCACCCCTCAACTGATCAAGTCCCTTCAGTGGTGGTATCTCCTACAAAACCTACTCATCAGGTCACCTTTTCAGATGCCTCCACCCTGATGAAGGATGCTTCCAGGCTGGGTTGGGGGGGGGGGGTGGCATCTCAATGACCCGAACATACAGGGACTGTGGACACAACAGGAATCTGCCCTGCAGATAAACCTCCTAGAACTATGGGCACTGTCAAATGCTCTTTGGGTTTTTCAACCCCAACTACTGAGGTAACCTGTTCTAGTCAGAACCGACAATCAAGTTGCCATGTTCTATGTAAACAAACAAGGGGGAAAGGGTCCCATCCTCTCCGCAAAGAAGTGATTAGCCTATGGTCCTTTGCCATCTCTCACCGCATCCACCTCAGAGTGGTGTACCTCCTGGGCAAACTCAGTGTCCTAGCAAACAGGCTAAGCCGCATCCTTCATCCACACTATTGGACCTTGCAACAGGAGACAGGTACTCAGATCTTTCAAACGTGGGGAACCCCACTCATAGATCTTTCTGCCACTCTGCAAAACACATGGCTTCCACTAGTCTGCTCCAGGGTTCCGTCATTGCATTGACAAGCCTTGGATGCCTTCCTTCTCCAATGGGAATAGGGACTGCTCTACGCATTCCCTTGATACCCAAGATGCTGTTCAAGCTTCAGGCCAACAACAGCTCGATTATTCTCATAGCCCCCCTTTTGGCCCTTTCAACAGTGGTTTCCTCTGCTTTTTTGCCTGGCACATACTCTACCACTCAACCTGGGATGTGCACCTGAGCTCCTCTCTCAGGACGCTCCTCCATCCCAATCTTCACTCCCTATGCCTGACAGCATGGCTGCTGAAGGGCTAGTGCTTGCTGACCTCGACCTACCACAGGCGGTCAAGGATGGTCTTCCTGCATCTTGTAAGGATTCCACCAGGCCATCTTATGCCTTCAAATGACATAGGTTTGCCTCTGGTGCTCCCCAAAGGACATTGACCCCTTTTCTGACCCAGTTGAGTCACTTCTACAGTATCTCCTCCACTTATCCTTGACAGGTCTTAAAACTAACTCGCTGAGAGTTCACAGGCCAGTGGATGGACAGCCTATCTCCTCACACCCCTTAGTAGCATGCTTCATGCGGGGGGTCTCGTGTTGTCTAAGCTGCCTCTGGTGACCTGGGATCTGAATGTGGTTCTGGTGCAACTTCTGAAGCCACCTTTTGAACCTTTAACCACCACTTTACTGAAGTTTCTATCTTGGAAGGTCATCTTCTTTACTGCCCTCATTTCAGCTCGCTGCATCAGTGAGTTGCAAGCTCTAGTGACGGATCTCCCTTATACTCGTTTCCACCATGACAAGGTGGTTCTCTGTACTCATCCGCATTTCCTTCCGAAGGTGGTTTCCTCCTTCCATCTAAACCAGTCGGTAATCCTTCTGATTTTCTTCCCTAGACCACATGCGTCTCGGCCTGAAGCAGCACTACCCACTTTAGACTGCAAGTGAGCACTGGCCTACTACTTGCATAAAACTAAAGCTCACAGAAAGTCCTCTCAATTTTTCATTTCCTTTGATCCTAGTCACCTGGGCAAAATGTTCTCCATCAAGATGGATAGTAGATTGCATTTGCTTATTCACAAGCAGGATTCTCATTAGAGGGCCATGTTACTGCTCATAATCTGCGGGCTTTGGCAACATCCGTTGCTAATCTCTGTTCAGTAGCCATTGAGGACATTTTCTAGGTAACTATCTGGTCCTCCATTCACACTTTTGCTGCACATTTATTGTCTGGACAGAGACGCCCATCGGGATGCTGTCTTTGGCCAAGCTGTATGCAGCACCACTTTGGGATTTAGACTCAACTCCTACCCTCCCGGATTTCTACAAGATACCAGACTGTCATTGGGGGAGTATCACCTCCTGGAATTGAGTCCAATGGCCCTCATCTCTTCCAGACTCTTCAGCTACGTGTTTTTTGCTTTAGGGGTTGCACTTCTCTCCCCTCCCCCCATACCAGTCTGCTACCTGGAAACTAGTGCGCTCCATATGTGAAGACTGCCCTCCTACTTGTTCCTGGAAATAGCATAGTTACTCACTTGTAACGGTTGATCTGTGGGGACAGCATGAATCAGTCTTCACAACTTGCCCTCCTCCCCTAGGTTCCTTGTATTTTTCTTCTCAGTTACAAACTCAACTGAGGACTCCAGAGCCTCTCTTTCCTTCTAGGTGCTTCCTCATAGTCCTCCCTTCTATTTTCCCAGTTGATTCCCTCTCTCACACTTCACCCCCCGCCCACATATCTACATTCCTCTCTCACATTTCACCCACCCCCCCCCCAATTCTACATCCCTCTCTCACATTGTTCCTCCAAAGCCATGCCCCCTCCAGCCACCATCCCACCTCCCCCATGCCCACACTAATCATCTGGCAAAAAGATAAGGAGTGATGGCCTAGGTCACATTTTCTTACTGCTATCTGGGGCCCAGCTTGTGCTTTGAACTGTGAGAGACACTAGATCTGTGCAGTTCAAACCTCAAGTCAGATCCCAGACAACAGAAGTGTATACATTGCCCACAAACCACTCACCCCCCTGCTTCCTAATCAGTTGATGGGGGAACTCTGGGAGATGCACAGCTCCATGAATGGGCAGTTTTGGCCCCTGCCCTGACCGTGTCTTCGGTTGTCTATGATTTTGCAGGAATCAGCCAATTCCAAGACAAGAGGACTATTTTGTATTTCTTACTGTGGCCAAGGGAGCCCAGAAAACATGAGTATAATACCCATGATTGAATAAGGATTCTTCAGCAGTGTTCAAGGCAGTTAACTCTAGTAACTGATCACAGCTGAGGCAATCCCCAAAGCACTAGGTAAGCATGATTACAGAGATTTGAGTCCTATCCCATAATTGGAGTCTACACCCTGAACTCATTGAATGACTGCTTCCAGCATCCTTGCAAATGCAATGCAATGTGTGTCTTTGAGTCAATGCTGACTCCTGGCAACCCAGAAGCTCCTGTGTTTTCTTGGCAGTGTCACCAGAAGTAGATTGCCAGGCCTTTCTTCTGAGGTAATGGAGGGTTAAGTGACTTGCCCAAGGCCACAAGGAGTTCTAGTGGGTTACCAAGCCAGTGTCCTAACCCCTAGGCGGCTACTCCACTTCCTCCAGCATCTTTAGGCCTGACTTATCCAGGAAAATGGGTTCCAGTGGTTATCTTTTAGTCAAAACCAGTTTCTCTTTAGTAGCTAACTTGGTCTAGTTGCAGTCTGGATGCAGCAGACTAGAGCAGTGTTTTCCAACCTGTGGACTCTTATGGTCCATGGCATAGAGAAAAAAAAAGATACAGGCTGGAGGGTAGATAGCAAGAGACTGAGATTGGTAGGGACTGGGTGGAGGGAGACAGATCAATAGAGACAGGAATGGGAAGGGAGGGAAAGGGTTAGTAGGGATAGGCTTTCTGATGAGGATTGGGACTAGAAAGGTTGGTGAGAATGAACTGGCTGCCTCTGACCTTTTTGGAGGTTAATAAGGGGTCCACTTCACCAAAAAAATGTTTGGGAACTTCTGGACTAGATTAGACTATTCTATTGCCCCTCTTCAGTAGCAACTCACTCAAGATTCCCTTTGAAACTCACAAGGATTCTCCTAACATCCCACCTCACAATGTACATCAATCTGGGTGTAAGTCGTGCAGTATGGATTACGATATTTTCCATCTAAGTAGAGGGGGTCAAATTACAACTTGTGAGACAAAGCTGGTCCCAGCATGCCTTTATTGCAAGCTATAGTGGCCCAATGGTTTTGACTCAGTGCTTTCTGTGCCCTGTCCCCCGCAGCCCCCTCTAGTGGCGGCGTAGTAGTTCCACAGGGGCTGGGGAGCGCATAAGAATTAAAAGGTTCAGGGTTGATCTGTTGTGAGGGTCAATGGGATAGCAGGTCACATTGTCAGCCTCAGAGTCAACAACCTAAAAAAGTAACTCTTGCCAAGTGTAGGGTACAAAAAGGCTTTTATTTCCCCTTTTCGCATGAAGAAATTCAAAATATGAGGTAATGAGTAACAGAACATAAATTCAGTTGCATCAAAACGTGAGTCAGCAAAACACTCAAAATAACATGGTTCCTTCACCAACTTAAAGCATAAACTTTCCAGTACAATTTGCACACATTAGATTTGTTTGCCTTTTACTCAAAGATATCTTCTTGTGCAAAAGTCACATTCCATTAATTCTATATCTTCAGTGCTCTCAGATTCCCCTGGCAGCCATTCCATGTCAATGGGATCTGAAACTGAGTTCTCTGAGATCTCTTGGATATTAAAACCTGGTTTCCTAAAAGCATGCCATACTGTATCCCAGTGCTGGCTTGGTAGTTTGGGGCGTCGGCTTTTAGGTCTAGTATATCTCCCTGGGCTTGCTGTCGTTTCAGGACTAAAAGTTTGCTCCTTCCATTCTCTGGCAACATTAAACTTTTTCCTGTAAAACTTATCAGTTATATCTGGTTTAAAACAGTCCTTATTGTCCAGATAAAAACTAGCCCTTTGTTCCTCTCTAGGCTTCTTGAAAAAGGCTTGAGGCCTAGTCTGAGAGTTTTGTGCTCCAGGTATATCCTTTCTCTCAAGGCTATGAACTTTTCCTTTATCTTTCAAGTTACTTTTGTAAAAGCTTTTAAAAGTACCTTTTTTCTCTTGAAGGTTTCTTCTCCAACCGGAGGGATAAGCACTTCCTTCCTTGGCTGCAGTCCGTGATACTGCCCCTTGAAGTTGTGTGTGGCCTTTCTCTAGGCCTGCTCTCCCAGTAGCTTCCTTTCCTTTAGCTCTGCTGGGTTTGTCAGTGACCTCACCTCGGTCTCTGAGTCTGGCCTCTGGAGCTTCCCTTGGCACTGCCTCCTGTTCTTCACATGAAGATCTCTGCCAAGCTCCTTGCCTCCTCCTGTGCTTCTCCTCTGGGTTCTTCCCTTCGGGGTTTCTCTGTTGCCTTTCTGGCTCTCTTGACTGCCTTCCTGGCACCTTTGCCTCTCTTTGCTCTCTCTCTCTTGGCTCTCCCACTTGCAGTGCTCTGTTCCTACTTAAATCCAGAGCAGCTGCTTCTGAGTCCTGCCCATAGAGGTGTGGTTCTTCCACTTTCAGGTTTGTTCTCCTGCTCCCTCTATGTGTCCCTTCTCGTAATTGCAGGCAAATCCTGTTTTTTTCAAGATTTAAAAGTTTCCTTTCTTGCATCAGAGGGCTTGCGGTATCACATATCCCCCTTCTCAAAATATTACGGGCTGGGGGAAGCTCTTCACCGCAGCACGTAATCCGAGACATGGTGTCTGCGTTACAATGTAGCTTCCCAGCTCTATGCTCAACACGAAAGTCATAAGGTTGTAAAGCCATATACCACCGGGTTAACCTGGCATTTTCGTTCCTCATTGTATGCAGCCATTTCAGGGGGGCATGGTCTGTAATGAGGACAAACTTCCTCCCGGTAAGGTAAAATTTTAATGCCTCAATGGCCCACTTGATAGCGAGGCATTCACGTTCAATGGTGGCATATTTTCTTTCCGCTAATGAGAGCTTTCTGCTAAGGAACAGAATGGGATGTTCTGCTCCTTCTTGTACCTGGGATAAAACGGCACCCAGCCCGGTTTCCGAGGCATCAGTTTGAAGTAGGAACGTTTGCTGGAAATCTACCCCGCGTAGAACGGGGGCCTGGCACAACTTCCCTTTCAATCTTTGGAAAGCAGCTTCTGCTTCGGGCGTCCATCGTACTATATTCGGGGCATTTTTTCTAAGCATCTCTGTAAAGATGTTGCTCTCCTCGGCAAAATGCGGTATGAACCGACGATAATACCCTATGAGTCCGAGGAAGCTTCTCAGCTGCTTCTTATTCTGAGGAACCGGGAAGTTCCTGACACATTCAACTTTATCCAATAGTGGCCGTACGGTTCCTCGACCTACTAGATGACCCAGGTACTTGACCTCCTCCGCTGCGAACGTGCATTTCTTAGGATTAAGAGTGAGGCCCGCTCTCCTCATAGCCTCTAATATGGTGCCTATCTGCTGGAGGTGTTCTGTCCACGTGGCGCTGTGGATCACCACATCATCCATATATGCGGTCGCAAAATTCTGATACGGTCGAAGAATCACATCCATTAGGCGTTGGCATGTGGCGGCTGCCCCATGCAAGCCAAAAGGCATTCTCCTAAACTGGTAGAGCCCCAAGGGTGTACTAAAGGCAGTTTTCGGCTTGGCATCTCGCGTTAAAGGGACCTGCCAATATCCTTTGGTCATGTCCAATGTCGTCAGGTATTTTGCTTGCCCGAGCCGATCTAATAGCTCCTCTATACGCGGCATCGGGTACGCGTCGAAAATTGAAATCGCGTTGACTTGCCGAAAGTCTATGCAAAAACGCATAGATCCATCTGGCTTTGGTACTAACACCACCGGGCTGCACCAGGGACTGTGTGACTCTTCTATTATCTCCATCTGTAACATTTCTTGCACCTGATTAATGACCTCCTGCTTTTTCGCCTCCGGCAGTCGGTATGGACGCTGCCGGATAATTTTACCGGGAGGAGTCTGGATCTCGTGCGCCACCAACGAGGTCTCTCCAGGCATTGGCGTTAAGACATCTTTGTATTTATTTAACAATCGGGTCAAATCTTCCTTTTGTTTTATCGAGAGTTCTTCTCCTAGCTTTGGGGTAGAGTCTTCTTTACAATCCTCCAGACGAGGGCCCAATTCTTCCTCGGGTGGATCAGCGCCTATGGCCATTAAATTTTCTACTTCTGCTCTCCCCGTCGAGCCAAAACCTCCCACTCCTCGGCTTGTGGGATTTAACATCGGGACTTCCTCCAGATCAGGAAATCCTACCCGCTCACAAATGAGCTGTGCCACTCTGTCGCCGACTTGAACCTCGTAGTCCTTCTCTGAACAATTGCATAAGAGGACCTTTAGGACACCCCTATAATCAGGGTCCACGACTCCTGCAGCCACATCAATGTTGTGTTTGGCGGCCAGTCCGGACCTTGGGGCTATTCTTCCATAACATCCAGGTGGCAGTTCAATTTGTAAGTCCGTGGTCACTAATGTTCTCCCTCGCTTCGGTATGACCATATCCACGGCGCTATGGAGGTCATAGCCTGCCGCTTGTGCTGATGCTCTTTGAGGTGTCCGCGCTCTTGCGGATGTCTTGCAGTAGCGAAGCACAAACTTTTTGAGCGGCTGTGACCGATCCTTTACAACGGTCTTTGGGGGTTTCTCCCACAGCGGGCTAGGGATCGTAGTATCCGTAGCAGCAGCAAGGCTGCTCCGCTGTACTCTAGAGTTTTTAATAAGGTCAGGTGGCATGCCAGTGGAATCTGGTTTATCTTGAGGTAAACATTCTTTCTTCAAAGTTTTTCTAAATTGAGGCCAATCTCGGCCCAGGACTAAATCCTGCGGTAATCTTGGCACCACTGCCATTGGCATCTCTTTCACAATACCCATCCCCTTTATCCACAACTTATAAATGGGGTAGCGGGTAGCTGCTCCATGTACACACTTAATCTTGACATACCCCTCGGGTGATTCTGGGACCGACAGTCCATGATCCTGGATGGTCGACCATAACCTTTTTGAAAGCATAGTCTGGTCGGCTCCAGAATCTAACAATGCTCGTACACTTATGCCATGTATTTTTACATTGACAAGAAACCCATCATGCACTATTCTTGGTGACTCTCCTACCAAGGCTGTTCTCGCATGACATTCATACTGTACATGTCCTTTTTTTCCACACGCAAAACATTTTTTTGTATTCACTTTCTCCAGGGGTTTATAACTCTGCCACCTACCAGCTGGAGGACGGGAGGGACTTCCCTTCCCTTGTGCCTCCAATCCCATGGCACTTCGTGGACTTACACTAGGCTGTGTCACCTTTTCAGCCTCTAAGTATCTTTCAGTAAGCACAATAGCTTCAGTGGTATTGCTACAATTTTGGAGCATCAGAAAATTCTGCACCCTGTTAGGTAGTGCATTCATATATTGCTCTAAAATTATCGCATCCATGAGCGTATTTATACTTCTCCTTTCAGGTTGTAGCCACTTGTAAGCAAGACTACGCAACCTGTGGCCTAATGCCTTAGGTGTTTCATCTACCTTAAGCATAGCAGCTCTGAACATTTTATTGTACGCCACCGGCGTAAGACCAACACGATCTCTAATTGCGTTTACTACATCCTGATATGAATTTGCGAGCTCTGGGGGCATGGACCTGTAGGCCGCCAGCGCTTCACCTGTAAGTGATGCCGCTAGGCGTATGGCCCACTGCTCCTCAGGCCACTTAGCCGAATTCGCAATCCTAGCGAAAGTGTCTAGAAAGTCATCAATATCGTCACTTGGACTGAGCTTCCCTATCATTAAGTCCGAACAAGACCAATGTCCAAGTTCAGGGTTTACCCGTCCGACGAGTGATGTTCCTTCTTTCCTGCTCTGAGCCAGCTCCTCTCGCTGTTGCGCCATCCATGCGCTCATTGTTTCTATGACAGGCGTCTGCTGCTCCTGCATCGCCTTTAGCGCCTGATCCTGGCTCCGTTGTGCCAGCTCAGCCTGTTTGGTGAACTGGTGTGCCATCCAGGCACACAGCTCCTTGGGCTCCATTGTACCTGTTAAAAAAACAGAAAGAGAAAAAAAAACCCAAGTGCGGCTCTTCACAAAATATATTTTTCAGACCCTCTATATTTTTTTCTTTCAACTTCCCCGGGTGTCCAACACTAGGTAGGGTTATCTACGCCTTACCTTGCTTTAGTGTTGCATCAGCTTTTTGGGGAATGTAGTGCGGTCGTCCAGGGGTTGCTCCACCGCTCCTGGATTCGCCAGATGATCTTTCACCTTTAGGATTTTCCTCCCTTTTTTTTTCTTTCTTTTTCCACTCCGGTCCGGGTTCCTAGGACTCCACTCCTGGTTTTTAACTCCGGTCCACTTTCTAGCAACTGCTCCGGTCTCCTGGTTTTCCTCTTCCGATCCGGATTCTAATACAGGTCAGTCCGGGTTTTACTTGCAGTTTTGTTTTTTTTTTCAAAAAGAAAAGAGCTTCTATTTCTCTTTTGAGTAGTTGCCCACGTTGCTCTGTACACTCAAAAGTACCCCAAAAATCCTGCCAACTACGCCACTTATGTCCCCCGCAGCCCCCTCTAGTGGCGGCGTAGTAGTTCCACAGGGGCTGGGGAGCGCATAAGAATTAAAAGGTTCAGGGTTGATCTGTTGTGAGGGTCAATGGGATAGCAGGTCACATTGTCAGCCTCAGAGTCAACAACCTAAAAAAGTAACTCTTGCCAAGTGTAGGGTACAAAAAGGCTTTTATTTCCCCTTTTCGCATGAAGAAATTCAAAATATGAGGTAATGAGTAACAGAACATAAATTCAGTTGCATCAAAACGTGAGTCAGCAAAACACTCAAAATAACATGGTTCCTTCACCAACTTAAAGCATAAACTTTCCAGTACAATTTGCACACATTAGATTTGTTTGCCTTTTACTCAAAGATATCTTCTTGTGCAAAAGTCACATTCCATTAATTCTATATCTTCAGTGCTCTCAGATTCCCCTGGCAGCCATTCCATGTCAATGGGATCTGAAACTGAGTTCTCTGAGATCTCTTGGATATTAAAACCTGGTTTCCTAAAAGCATGCCATACTGTATCCCAGTGCTGGCTTGGTAGTTTGGGGCGTCGGCTTTTAGGTCTAGTATATCTCCCTGGGCTTGCTGTCGTTTCAGGACTAAAAGTTTGCTCCTTCCATTCTCTGGCAACATTAAACTTTTTCCTGTAAAACTTATCAGTTATATCTGGTTTAAAACAGTCCTTATTGTCCAGATAAAAACTAGCCCTTTGTTCCTCTCTAGGCTTCTTGAAAAAGGCTTGAGGCCTAGTCTGAGAGTTTTGTGCTCCAGGTATATCCTTTCTCTCAAGGCTATGAACTTTTCCTTTATCTTTCAAGTTACTTTTGTAAAAGCTTTTAAAAGTACCTTTTTTCTCTTGAAGGTTTCTTCTCCAACCGGAGGGATAAGCACTTCCTTCCTTGGCTGCAGTCCGTGATACTGCCCCTTGAAGTTGTGTGTGGCCTTTCTCTAGGCCTGCTCTCCCAGTAGCTTCCTTTCCTTTAGCTCTGCTGGGTTTGTCAGTGACCTCACCTCGGTCTCTGAGTCTGGCCTCTGGAGCTTCCCTTGGCACTGCCTCCTGTTCTTCACATGAAGATCTCTGCCAAGCTCCTTGCCTCCTCCTGTGCTTCTCCTCTGGGTTCTTCCCTTCGGGGTTTCTCTGTTGCCTTTCTGGCTCTCTTGACTGCCTTCCTGGCACCTTTGCCTCTCTTTGCTCTCTCTCTCTTGGCTCTCCCACTTGCAGTGCTCTGTTCCTACTTAAATCCAGAGCAGCTGCTTCTGAGTCCTGCCCATAGAGGTGTGGTTCTTCCACTTTCAGGTTTGTTCTCCTGCTCCCTCTATGTGTCCCTTCTCGTAATTGCAGGCAAATCCTGTTTTTTTCAAGATTTAAAAGTTTCCTTTCTTGCATCAGAGGGCTTGCGGTATCACAGCCCCTCCCCATCCTGCTGGAAATGTGAATTTTAATCTTTTAGAACGGGGAAACATGGAGTGTGCAATGTTTCCCAACTGACCCCCCTTCACGCTTTTACCGTGATCAGCTGCTCCTATGAATAGTCTTCCTGTTTTTATGTCCATGAACAGTAGTAAGGGAACAAGAAAAGAGTTGGTTCAGGGTGTGCCTAGCGTTGAATTTTCCAAATATAGCTAATTAGCACCATGCTAAACTGATACAAATCAGCAGTGCTAAATCTAATCACACAAGTTTAATGCAGTTAGATTAAACCATCTATTCAGCAGTTAAGTCTAGATGAATACCTAGACAAAAAACCCCAATTAATTTTGTAAACTCTGTTGACGCTAGATATCAGCTCTTCACTCTACAGCTTATGAGGCAAACTGCTTATTGTTCTGAAATATTCTCCATTTCTAAACAATTTCCTGTTCTCTGCACAATTGGCACAATATTGCAGGAAGGAATCTTGAGTCTAAGAAAGGTCATGGAAAAGCCGCTTTGAAGACCATTTCTTTGGAGGGAAAAATATTCAACTTTTTATATCACTGTATTAATTATGCAGTTCATTTTCTGACATACAGATGAATTTTGTTGTAGTGGGAGCCTTTCAATGCATCCTTTTTCAAGTCAGGGGTTGTCTGTGGGCCTACTGCAAAGTTCACTGGAAAGAAAAGAGGTTTTGTATAAGCTGAAACTTCTCTGGGAATGGTTCCTACTTATTATATTTTACTACAAAAAGCTGTTTGTGGAAAGTTGGTAATGTTTGTTTTAATATACTAAAGACAAAACCAGCATCTAAAGCACTGAGTGGTATAGTCATGTACTCCCCCTTTGGCTAAGCAATAGCTAGTTTCTGCTAAGAAAGAAGGAAACCACACATCATCTCTCCTCCTCTAAACTTATTACCTTCTCCTCTGATCCCATTCCCCCACCCATCTACTAAACTCCATCTTCTCCACTGTTGTCCCTTCCATCTGTCATATCCTCAACCTACTGGTTTCTATCACAACTGTTTCTGCAGCCTTCAAGCATGCTGTGGTTACACCTCTCCTCAAGAAACCATCACTGGATGCTACCTGTCCTAATTATCAACCCATCTCTCTCCTCCCCTTTATTTCTAAACTAAGAACATCATAAATGCCATACTGGGTCAGACCAAGGTCCATCAAGCCCAGTATCCTGTTTCCAACAGTGGCCAATCCAGGTCATAAGTATCTGGCAGGTTCCCAAAAAGGTTCACAGGTTCCACAATGCTTGTCCCGGGGTAAGCAGTAGATTTCCTGGGCCCCTTTGATAATGGTTTATGGACCTTTCCTCCAGGAACTTGTCCAAACCTTTTTTTAAACTCAGCTACACTAACAGCTTTTACTAAATCCTCTGGTAACAAATTCCAGAGTTCGATTATGCATTGCATGAAAAAATATTTTCTCTTATTAGTCTTAAATGGGTTACACTGTAGCTTTATTGCGTGTCCTCTGGTTGTTTATCAAAAAGTAGAAAGACTAATCTACATTTATCCATTCCACTCCATTAATTTATTTATAGACCTCTATCATACCCCCCCCCCCTCAGCTGTCTCTTTTCCAAGTTGAAGAGCCCTAACCTTTTAAGCCTCTCCTCAAAGAGGTATCCTTTCATCCCCTTTATCATTTTTGTTGCTCTTTTCTAATTCTGGTATATCCTTTTTAAGATATGGTGACCAGAATTGCACACAATATTCAAGGTGCAATAGCACCATGCAAAGATACAAAGGCATTATAACATCCTTCGTTCTATTCATTATTCCTTTCCTTATGATTCCTAGTATTTTATTTCCTTTCTTAGCTGCCGCTGCACACTGGACAGAGAGTTGCAATGTGTTAGTCACGATGACATCTAAATCTTTTTCCTGTGGTGGTTTCTAAGGTGGTATCACTGCTTGACCCAATATAAACATTGTGGAACCTGTATCTTTTGGGGAAACTGCTAGGTACTTATGATCTAGATTGGCCACTGTAGGAAACAGGATACTGGGTTTGATGGACCTTGGTTTGACCCAGTATGGCATATCTTATGTTCTTATGGTACCTTGCATTGTGTAACCAAACTTTGTGTTATTCTTTCCTATGTGCATAACTTTGCATTTGTTCACATTAAATTTCATGTGCCATTTTGATGCCCAGTCTTCCAATTTGGCATTCCTAACAGGGGCTCTACAGGTCAAACAACGGTAAGGATTTGAGGGTTTATTTTTATTAAATTGCTAGCTCTCTGACTGGGAGCTCTTAAAAGGGTTTTTGTATATTTTTAAAGCAAAGTTACTTTCTTTTTGGTGCTTTAGTAGAAATTTCCTTGAGCAGAGTAGGTTGTTGAACTCTAGTAACCTTCTCAGCTTTGGGAACTGCTGACACCTAATCAGGTGTTAGTTCCCTCCCTACCCACCCCGACTCCCACCCACCCCTAGTGAGCAGTCTTGCTTTACAGGGCACCCCCCTATTTAACAAAGCACAGAGACTTGGAGCAGCACATTTTGAATATAATTAGAGATTTAACTGCTTTTTCTCTGAAAGGACAGCTGGGAAACTGACTGGTACTTGGTAGATCTCTCTCTTTTGCTTTAACAGATACCTAAGCTCCACGGACAGAACAATGGCTGGGAAAAATCATTTCGCTAAAGCTGTTGCCCCGTTACAGCTTCTGCCGCTGTCCAGACAGAGGTCCTAATGCCAGTTGAAGGACAGGTTCCATGTGCAGGGTGCCTCCTTGCTGAAGCTTTGAGGAAACAAGTGGAGGAACTCAGAGAGGAGGTGGCGAGGCTGAGGAGCATTCAAGACAGTGAGAAGTACATTGTTGAGATGCTTCTTACAGCAACCAAACTCTCCAGCAGAGGAAAAGATGGGTGCCAACAGAATGTCGATGGTTGGACACAAGTCACCAGGGCCTGCAAAATCACCAATTCAACTTCTCCAGCCCTTGAATTGAAGAACCATTATGTAGCCCTGGAAGTGGAGGAGGTGAAAGCATCCCTGTAAAGGGAAGAACCAGAGCTCAAGTACCCCAAAGTTGTAGAATCAGTGACCACAAGGAAGCGAAGGGTAGTGGTGATTGGAGACTCTCTTCTGAAGGGTACTGAGGCATTCATCTGCCAACCAGACTTGATGTCCAGAGAGGTATGCTGTCTGCCTGGTGCCAAAATCCAAGATGTTACGGAGAGTTTGCCGAGACTCATCAAGCCCACTGACTATTACCCAATGTTGCTAATCCATGTTGGAACAAATGATACTGCCAGGTATCCCTCAGAACGTATCAAAAGTGACTTCATGGGTCTGGGTCAGAGGGTGAAGTAGTTAGGTGCACAGGTGGTGTTCTCTTCAATCCTCCCTGTTTAGGGTAAAGGCCAAGGAGAAAGGCTTGCATCCTGGAGATGAATGCATGGCTGCGTTGATGGAGTCATCGAGAGCGTTTTGGTTTCCTAGACCATGGGATGTGTGATAAGGAAGCTTATCATAGCTCAGGAAGGAGCTATAGAAAAGGTGAAGTGACTTTGAACAAGCAACCTGTCAGTTCTGGTAGAAATAAGAAAACAGAATTTTCCCATAAAAGACTACCAGTCCCAGAATGCACCAGGTTTTCAACAGACATTAGAGGAGCTGAAGTGGAGAAACGTGTGTTCAATCAGGAGGGCTATGAGGTAATCCCTAAGCACTCATCTCAAAGGGCAGGGCCTGATTCAGCACAGCTGCGCTGTGTTAGGAAGGAGCACTCATCTAAGCAGAATAAGAGTAGAGTTTATTCTACAGATGACCATCTTCATGATCACCTTGGATATCCAGAGAATTGTTCTCAGTATCCTGAGAATCAGCTTGAGTTTGATCATCAGTTTCATCTGAATGATCATCAGAAGCAGAAGCCAAACCGGACGGACAGAGAGGGAAAGAGACCCTTTGGAAGAAGGAAGAGAAAAGCCTTTGAGAGGTCTAGAAGAGTCCAAAGCAGTACGTATACTGGGAGGTATTCCAAGGGCCAGCATACACCATTGGACTGGGGAAAGCCAGAGGAATGGTGCTGCAGAGCAAGGAATCACCAGAGGCTACCTGTGAGGGAGACGGCTGCACGTGGAAGGGACCCTAAGACCTGTGCCAGAAGGTATGTGAAGAGAGATCCAGTGTCCAGGGATCTGGATTGGAAGGCTGGACATAAGAACTGGACTACATACTGGCCAGGCTATATAGAGAGGAACTCTAGCAGCAATGGAAGCTCAGGTATGAACACTGATCTATGCCCTAGCTATAACCTTGAAAGACAGCAGGGAAACAAGTATTCTCCTGAAAATGCTCAATTGAGAGATTCATCTGTGCCAATCCATGATATTGAACCCATGCTTGTTGAACAAGGGGGAATAATAGCAGATGAGGATCCTGTTTATATGGACTGCTCTCTATCTAAACTCCATTGGTAACTTTCTGTTATAAAGTACAGCAACCATCACAAAGAAATACAAATTTGTTCTTTAATCTACCCAGAAAAGCTCCTGAAGCAGGATTTGACCCACACAGTAGAAAGCAAGCCAGCTAAGGGGTTTCAGCTGGATAACTGTTAGCAATTAAGCCTTACCTAATTGCTTGTGAGCTAGGAGAGAATCACTTCTGTATCTATGTGGGAAGTAATCAGAAGTTAACCTGAAAAGAACAGTTTGTTTCTTGCTTTGTGGCTTTTCATTTGTTGTTTTCCTGATTTTGACTTTGTTTTTCCAAGTTAACACTGAAAGCAAGTAACCTAATTTATGTGCTATCAAGCATATCTGTGTTGGGAGAAATAACCCCATAAATAAATATCTTATTGGCTTTACCCAAGAGCACAACTAAATTATTTTCAGCAGCTGTGTCTGGTGTGAATGAACTACATTGCCCACAATACCTTGCAAATCATAGAAATATGCACTTGCCAAGAGTGTGAAGATTCTCACCCAGGCAGCCATCTGACAAATGGCGTAGTTTTTCGGATTGCTTTTGCACAAAGGGGATTTACTTGCTGAGGATTACAACTAAAGTTCAAGTTTAAAGCTGGAAAAAAAGATTTTCCCTCAACTGCACTTTGGAGGAGAAGTGGTTGTTCCAGGAAGCTGTTCCAGGAAGAAAAGACCCTGTGCAGAGCTGGATTCATCACTGACACAAGGTAATAAGTACCTGGGCATGTCTAGTGGTGGATGGGAGTAAGCACAGGGGTAATTGAAAAAAAAAAAAGTAGAAAAAAACACATCTGTTTGGAAGGTGGTGCACTTTGTTTTTTTTTTCTTTGTTTCTTGCAGGGATCAAGATGGATCCGAGGGAGATGGCTAGCTGGATGGCAGCCCAGTTTAGCAGGCAACTGGAGCTAGCACAGCAGGCTCAGGACACTGCTATGAAAGCCATAATGGAACAGCAGAAGCCAGTGCTTGATTTGGTGCAAGCCCTAGTTCAGCTGCAGTGCCAAAGTGGAACAGATGCAAGACCAGCAGTAAATACTGGTACACCACATGTGGACAATGTGGGACTCAATCAAGGGAATGGGGCATTTAGTTTTGGGAAGCTAACTCCAGATGATAATGTTGATGATTTTCTAGAGTCTTTTGAAAGAGTGGCACAGGCATTAGCATGGCCAGAGACCCAGTGGGCAGTAAGGCTGGCAGCCTCATTAACTGGAGAGGCGCTTGCAGCTTATAGAGCAATGCCAGCAGCCCAGGCTTTGAATTATAAGGATGTAAAGGCTGCTATTAGAGATCGCCTAGGGTTGTCTATTTCAGAGTATAGGCGAATGTTTAGAGCTGTTACATTGAGAGGGGGTGAAACACCCAGGGCTCTGAGTCAGAGAATCAGAGGTTTAGCTGTAAAATGGTTGGAGCCTGAGCAAAAGACGGTAGGAATGTTATTAGACATTATAATGCTGGAACAATTTATGTCTGGGGTGCCTAAAGATTTGCACACTTTCCTTATACAGCAAAATTGCCAAAATCTTGGAGAGGCAACCATGCTAGCAGAGAGATTCTTGGAAGCCCGCAGGCTTGCCATAGAATGGGTGGCCCTCTGAAGATTGGTGCTGAGGCAAGATGTGCTGTATCAGAAAAGAAAATAATTAAAAATGTTTCTGAAAATGAATGTACTGTATCAAACCAGATGACACAGTGGAATAGAAAGAAATGTTTCAAGTGTGGAAAATGGGGACATTTAGAAAAGAGATGCCAGACACACACTAGTTTAATGGGGGTGGATTTAAAACAGCCCAAAGAAGGATTTCTTTTGATGGTTGATGTGCAAGGAATTACCACAAATGCTCTGTTAGACTCTGGGGCAGACCAGAGTATGATGTCAAAAAGGCTTTGGAAGAGGATAGAGGCCCAAGAAGGATTTGTGCCTAGAACCCCTGAAAGCCAAGTTCACATCAGATGCATACATGGTGCTGCAACATCATATCCCACCTATAGGCTAAAGGTTAAGTGCCTGGGGGAACAAGAGGAAGTCCTGTTAGCAGTGGTGCCTAGGCTACCCTTTGATTTGGTTCTAGGAAGAGACTGGCCAAGATTTAAGCAGGGTCTAGTGGAAGGACTAGGAAAGAAGGAGGGAGAAGGTTTAATGGTAATAGCTCCCGGGCCTTTATTTGGAAGTCCTCAGACCCCAGCTAAAAAGATGGTTAAGCGTCCAGAAGACCAAGCTACCCCAAAGCAGACATTCGTCCTAAAGTACCATAGGGTCACAGAGAAGGCCCAAGCTCCTAAGCGGGCAACCCCTCAAGCTGCTGGGTTTGACCTGTGCAGCATAGAAAATGTGACTGTACCTAGCCAAGGGAGAGCCCTGGTGGACACTGGTCTCCAAGTGGAAATACCTATTGGATGCTATGGGAGAGTAGCCCCAAGGTCCGGATTAGCCCTTAAATATTTCATCGATGTGGGTGCGGGAGTAATTGATCCCGATTACAGGGGCAATATTAAAGTTCTGTTGTTTAATTTTGGACAGAATGATTATCACGTGAAGACAGGAGACAGAATTGCCCAATTGATCTGTGAGAGGCTGGGTTTTCCACCTGTGGAGGAGGTCACATCCCTGGAGAATTCTGAACGTGGAACCAAAGGCTTTGGTTCTACTGATGTCAAAGGGGTTAAAAGCCTAGCTGCCACCTGTGCCCGAGAGAGGGAGGTGAATGAAGAGGAAGATTTGGGACCCCAGGTATCTGATTGTAAAGAAAAATCAGAGCCCCAAATAGGTGAGGATCTGACAGTGGTACAACAGGAAGAAATTAGGAAATTGCTTAAAGAATTCCCAGATGTGTTGACACCCATACCTGGGGAGACACATTTGGTTGCCCATGAAATAATAACTCCACCTGGGAAATTAGTTCGTCAAAGGCCATATCGCTTGCCTGAAGCCAAGAGACAGGAAGTAGTGGCACAAGTCCAGGAGATGTTGGACATGGGAGTAATAGAGGAGTCAAAGAGTCCCTGGAATAGCCCCATAGTCCTGGTGCCGAAGCCTGATGGATCTTTAAGATTTTGTATTGACTTCCGGCAGGTAAACGCCATATCAGTTTTTGATGTATATCCAATGCCAAGAATTGAAGAGCTGTTGGACCAGCTGGGACAGGCTCAATACTTAACCATATTGGCAAATCCCTCTCACCAGGGAGTCGAAGCCGAAGACTGCGTTCAGCACCCCCGTTGGCCTTTTCCAGTTCAAGAGGATGCCTTTCGGACTGCATGGAGCAGCGGCTACCTGCCAAAGGTTAGTGGATCAGGTACTTCGACCCCACCAAAATTATGCTTTTGCATATATGGATGATGTCATAATCCATAGTAACACCTGGGCGGAGCATCTAAAGAGGATCAGGGCAGTCTTGTGCTCCATGAAGCAAGCGGGAATCACTTTAAACCTGAAGAAGTGTGCCTTTGCAAATAGGGAGGTAAAATACCTGGGCCACCTAGTGGGAAGAGGAAAAATTAAACCTCTAATGAGTAAAGTAGATAGCATCAGGAATTTTCCTCCTCCAACAACAAAGAAACAACTAAGAAGTTTCTTAGGACTTATTGGATACTACCGCAGGTTTATACCGCAATTCGCAGAGAAAAGTGCAATAACCCCATAAATAAATATCTTATTGGCTTTACCCAAGAGCACAACTAAATTATTGTCAGCAGCTGTGTCTGGTGTGAATGAACTACATTGCCCACAATACCTTGCAAATCATATAGAAATATGCACTTGCCAAGAGTGTGAAGATTCTCACCCAGGCAGCCGTCTGACAGATGCTGTTCCAAGGGTGCAGAGCAGAGATGGCATCCATCTGTCCAAGAAAGGTCAACACGTCTTCGGTAGTAGACTGGCTAATCTACTGAAGAGGGCTTTAAACTAGATTCGTTGGGGATGGGTGAAGAAAGCCCACAGGTAGGTGATACATTAAATACCTTTATGGAAATGGGTAACAGGGGTAACATATGGAAAGCAGTGTGTATAAATGCCCGTAGCATGGGAAATAAGATCCCTGCTGTTGAAGCTTTGGTGGGAGTGGCTGACTTGGATTTAGTGGCAGTTACAGAAACATGGTTCACAGAAAACCATGAATGGGATGTAACTATACCTGGCTATACTTTATTCAGAAAGGACAGGGTAGGAAGAAGGGGAGGAGGAGTGGCACTATATGTAAAAACTACTATTAAAGCTTTGGAATTACAGAGCTTAAAAGGGAGAGAGGAGGCACTGTGGGTTAAACTAGAAAGAGGGAAAGAGAAATCTATTTGTATTGGTGTGATATACAGACTTCCCTCACAAGAGGAAGAGGTGGACAGAGAGTTAATTGAAGACATATACAGCATTGCTAGGAAAGGGGAAGTGCTACTGATAGGAGATTTCAATATGCCAGATGTTGATTGGCACATTCCTACTACAGTGTCATCTAGAAGTAAGGAGATCCTGGATTCTCGACAGGGAGAACTATTCAGGCAATTGGTAACAGACCCCACACGTGAAGGGGTCATACTGGACTTGGTGCTTACCAATGGTGAAAGTGTTTCTGATATTGTAGTGGGAGATCATTTTGCATCCAGTGATCACCAGATGGTGTGGTTCAGTATTAGGTCTAGGGCTGTTAGAATCCATTCAAAGGTGAGGATCTTAGACTTTAGGAAGACTAACTTTGCCAAGATGGGACAATACCTCAGGGAGTCGTTAGCGGGATGGGAACAGCTAGGGGATGTAGAAAAACAGTGGGCAAAACTGAAAGGGGATATTTTAAGGGCAATCAACCTTTTTGTTAAAATGGTAAATAAAAGGAAAAGGAGACCACTATGGCTTTCGAAAGAAGTAGCTGAAAAGGTGAAGAAAAAGAGGGAGGCCTTTATGAAACACAAGAGATCACAGAGAGAGGAAGACAGGCATCTATATTTGGCAAAACTTAGAGAAGCTAGCAAAGTAGTCAGGAAGGCAAAGATTCAAAAGGAGGAGGAAATAGCCAATGCAATAAAATGGGGTAAGACATTTTTCATATATGTTAGTGAGAAGAGGAAGGGCAAAAGTGGTATTGTCAGACTCAAGGGTGCAGGGTGGGAAATATGTAGAAGCTGATAAAGATAAAGCGGAATTGCTTAACAAATATTTCTGTTCTGTGCTCACAGATGAAGAACCAGGAGCAGGACCTCAGAAAACACCCACAAACAGGAACAGAAGCGAAGGACATCTTGAACAATTTTCAGAAGACTGTGTTTAAATGAAAGACTGTGTTTAAATGAAAAGGCTAAACCACCTTTGGCATAAAGTGAGGGTGAGTCCTACGAACTACCTTATCATGGTGAAACCTTGTATAGGGAGGATCAGCCACTAAAGCTTGTAACTCACTGTTGCGTCTAGCACAGGGGTCTGCAACCTTTAAGACGTAAAGAGCCACTTGGACCCGTTTCCGAAGGGAAAAAAAAAACTGGGAGCCGCAAAACCATTGCGACATTTAAAACAAATCTAACACTGCAAATATTGTTTCTTACCTTAATGCTATATACGACCCCCTACTTTTCCTGTTAAAATATAGGTGTTTGGCCTATACTCGCCATATAAGACTACCCCTCTTCCTTCACACACACCAAAAAAAAAAACGCCAGAAAATATCACAACAACAAGTAACAATATTTGATTTCAAAATTATGATGATTTTGTAGTCAAATCACTAATATGAAATAAAATTATTTTTTCTACCTTTGTTGTCTGACCAATTTATTCTTTGATCATGCTGGTCCCGATCTGAGGCTTCTGCTTTCCTGTCTTCTCTTAGCTCTCTTTCTGTGGTCTATGGTCCATCTGCCATTTCTTATCTCTTCTTTCGTTTTCTTCACTTCTTTCCATCAGCCTATTTCCAGTCCCAGTAACCCTTCCCAATATCAGCCCCTTTCCAGTCCTCACTCCCAGTACCTTCCAGTGCTAATCCCCCCTCAACCCCATTACCAGTGCTAGCCTCCCCTAATCAGCCCAATACCAGTCATACCCCCCCATCAGCTCATTACCAGTCCTAGCCTCCCCTAATCAGCTCATTTCCAGTGCTCGTCCCCTCAACCCCATTACCAGTGCTCCATCCCTCCATGTCAGCCCCCTCCCTCCCTCCATCCATATCAGCTCCCTCCCTCCATGTCAGCCCCCTCCATCCCTCCATGTCAGCCCCCCTCCCTCCATCCATATCAGCTCCCTCCCTCCATGTCAGCCCCCTCCATCCCTCCATGTCAGCTCCCTCCCTCCATGTCAGCCCCCCTCCCTCCATGTCAGCCCCCTCCATCCCTCCATGTCAGCCCCCCTCCCTCCATCCATCCATATCAGCTCCCTCCCTCCATATCTGCTCCCTCCCTCCATGTCAGCCCCCCTCCCTCCCTCCATCCATATCTGCTCCCTCCCTCCATGTCAGCCCCTCCCTCCATCCATCCATATCTGCTCCCTCCCTCCATGTCAGCCCCCCTCCCTCCATGTCAGCCCCCCTCCCTCCATCCATCCATATCTGCTCCCTCCCTCCATGTCAGCCCCCACCATCCCTCCAAGGCAGCCCCCCTCCCTCCAACCATCCATATCTGCTCCCTCCCTCCATGTCAGCCCCCCTCCCTCCATCCATCCATATCAGCTCCCTCCCTCCATGTCAGCCCCCTCCATCCCTCCATGTCAGCCCCCCTCCCTCCATCCATCCATATCTGCTCCCTCCCTCCATGTCAGCCCCCCTCCCTCCATCCATCCATATCTGCTCCCTCCCTCCATGTCAGCCCCCCTCCCTCCATCCATCCATATCTGCTCCCTCCCTCCATGTCAGCCCCCCTCCCTCCATCCATCCATATCTGCTCCCTCCCTCCATGTCAGCCCCCCTCCCTCCATCCATCCATATCTGCTCCCTCCCTCCATGTCAGCCCCCCTCCCTCCATCCATATCAGCTCCCTCCCTCCATGTCAGCCCCCGCCCTCCATCCAGCCATATCAGCTCCCACCCACCAAGTCAGCCCCCTCCATCCCTCCATGTCAGCCCCCCTCCCTCCATCCATCCATATCTGCTCCCTCCCTCCATGTCAGCCCCCCTCCCTCCATGTCAGCCCCCCTCCCTCCATATCTGCTCCCTCCCTCCATGTCAGCCCCCCTCCCTCCATCCATCCATCCATATCTGCTCCCTCCCTCCATGTCAGCCCCCCTCCCTCCATCCATATCAGCTCCCTCCCTCCATGTCAGCCCCCCTCCCTCCCTCCATCCATCCATATCAGCTCCCTCCCTCCATGTCAGCCCCCTCCATCCATCCATATCTGCTCCCTCCCTGTCAGCTCCCTCCCTTCTTCTGCAGCCGCGGCTCTCTGCCTCTTAGGGAACCGCGGCTGTGCTTTTAAAATCATCTCGGAGCCCTTCCTGTCTTGACGGGCTCCGTGCAGCATTGTCCCGCCTCCAAAGGAAGTGGTAAACAACTTCCTTTAGAGGCGGGACAATGCTGCACGGAGCCCGTCAAGACAGGAAGGGCTCCGAGATGATTTTAAAAGCACAGCCGCGGTTCCCTAAGGCAGGGAACCGCGGCTGCAGAAGAAGGGAGGGAGCCCATAACGCCATAAATACCGGGCGGGCAGTGTGCTCCGGAGCCGCGGCAAAGGTGAGAAAGAGCCGCATGCGGCTCCGGAGCCGCGGGTTGCCGACCCCTGGTCTAGCAGAAGTGAGGGCAATTAGGAAGATTACCTTCCAAGAAAGAAACTTCAGAAATGTAATGGCCAAGGGTTCGAAGGGAGGTTTCATAAGCTGTCCAATGACAAGATTCAAATCCCATGCCACGGGTGGTGGCTTAATGGGAGGTTTAGTTAAGAGTAGACCCCTCATAAACGGCGCTACTAGCGGTTGAGAGGAGACAGGTTGTCCATCCAAGGGCTTGTGGAAAGCCGCAATGGTACTAAGGTGGACCCTTACTGAATTGGTCTTAAGACCAAAGGATGAAAGATGAAGGAGATACTCTAGTAACGCCTCCACTGGAACTGAGAAGGGATTAAGTTCCTTCCTTAAACACCAGATAGAGAACCTTCTCCACTCAAAGGCGTAGGCTCATCTTGTGGAAGGTTTTCTTGAAGCTAAAAGGATATCCTTAACCTGTTGAGAGAGGTTGATATCCTGGAATTCTAGGCTCTCAGAAGCCACACCCTGAGATGTAGAGACTGAGGATTCGGGTGCAATAGCATCCCATTCTCCTGGGAAAGAAGATCTGGAGCACATCCCAACTCCAGAGGCTTGGCTTGAGAGAGTTGTAGAAGCAATGGATACCACGTCTGTCGTGGCCAGCATGGGGCTATGAGGATCATATGGCCCCTGTCTCTCTGAAGTTTGAATAGCGTTTTGGAAATGAGGGGAATGGGTGGATAGGCATAGAGGAAGTCCTGACCCCAGTGAAGGTGGAAGGCATCCCTTGCCTGACAATTGTGAGCCGGGATTCTAGAACAGAATGTAAGGTCATGCATTTGGGCTGCATTTGGGCTGCAGCAATCCAAGGGAGCAATACAGTATAGGAGGTGAAGTACTTTTGTCCACTAAAGAAGAGCGGGACCTAGGCGTGGTTGTGTCTGATGATCTTAAAGTAGCTAAACAGGTGGAAAAGGCGACAGCAAAAGCTAGAAGGATGCTTGGGTGCATACGGAGAGGAATGGCTAGCAGAAAAAAGGAGGTGATAATGCCTCTGTATAAGTCTTTGGTGCGACCTCATTTGGAGTATGGTGTGCAATTCTGGAGACCGCACCTTCAAAAGGATGTGAACAGGATGGAGTCGGTGCAGAGGGTTGCTACCAAAATGATTAATGGGCTTCATTATAAAGCATATGAGGACAGACTTAAGGATCTTAATATGTACACCTTAGAGGAAAGGCGGGATAGAGGTGATATGATTGAGATGTTTAAATACCTCCGTGGCATAAATGTTCAGGGAGAGAGCCTCTTTCAATTGAAAGCAAGTTCTGCTACGAGGGGACATGGGATGAGGGTGAAGGGAGATAGATTCAGGAGTGATATGCGGAAATATTTCTTTACGGAAAGAGTAGTGGATCCGTGGAATAGTCTCCCAGTGGAGGTGGTAGAGATGAGGACAGTAACTGAATTCAAGAAAGCATGGGACCAACACAGAGGATCTCTAAAGGCAAAAAGTGGACTGTTGTAGTTGTTATGGAAGGACAGACTAGATAGGCCATGTGGTCTTTTTCTGTCGTCATATTTCTATGTTTCTATGTTTCTAGAATCAGGGAAGTTTGGCATTCTGAGGACTTGCAAAGAGGTCTATATCTGGGCTTCCCCAGATCTGAAAAATTCGAGCAGTTTGCTCTGGATGAAGAGACCACTCGTGTGGCAGCAGAACTCAACTGAGTTTGTCTGCCAAGAGATTTTGTGCGCCTTGTAAATACACCGCTAGTAGGTGGATTTGGAGATATCTGGCGAAGGCCCAGAGGCATAGAGCCTCATTGCAGAGTGCCAGAGAACCCGTCCCACCCTGCTTGTTTGTTCACATAGAACATGGCTACTTGATTGTCGGTCTGGACAAGAACTGTCTTGTAGCTCAGGTGGTCCTGAAATACTTGAAGAGCATAGAAGATGGCTCTGAGTTCCAGGAGGTTTATGTGAAGACAAGCCTCTTGCTTCATCCAGAGACCTTGAGTAGAGAGATTGTCCAAATGAGCCCCCCAACCTTACTTTGATGCATCTGTCATCAAGGTGGCTTGGTGTAGTGGTTGCTGAAAAGGAGACCCTACGAGAAGGTTTTTCAACGATTGCCACCACTATAGGGACAAAATGAGGCATGTAGAGTTTCTGATTTTGTCCCCCAGGCAACCCTACGCCTGTGTCCACTGAGAGGCTAGGGTCCACTGGGCTGCTCGCATGTGTAGGCGAGCATAGGGAACCACATGGACAGTGGATGCCATATGCCCCAGAAGCTGAAGCATTTCTCGAGCAGTTAGAAAAATTTTCATACTGCTTGAGAGGCCAGCTGGAGTATTCAAAGACAACGTGGTTGTGGCAGGAAAGCCTTTGACTGCCTTGTGTCTAGAAGAGCCCCTATGAACTCTAGAGACTGAGAAGGGGTGAGATGAGATTTTGGGAGGTTTATGACCAGTCCCAGGTACTGCAGGATTTGCATTGTACAGGAGAGAGTGGAACTGGCTTCTGGAGCTGTTGATGCTCGGCTGAGCCAGTTGTCTACGTAGGGGAAGACGAATATCCCCAGAGTTCTCAAGAATGCTACTACTATTGCCATGCAGTTTGTGAAGACTTTTGGGGCGGAACCCAGTCCAAAGGGTTGAACCCTGTACTGGTAATGTCTTCCTTGAAAGAGGAACCGAAGAAACCTCCTGTGATCTGTATGGATGAAAATATGTGTGTATGCATCCTTTAGATCTAGAGAACATAGCCAGTCCTGATTCTGAATGTAAGGAAGAAGTGTTCTGAGGGAGATCATCTTGAATTTTTCTCGGAACAGATACTTGTTCAATTCTCTGAGGTCCAGTATGGGTCTGTATCCCCCTGTCTTCTTTGGAATGAGGAAGTAGGGGGAGTAGAAACCCATGCTCTGTTGGGATATGGGTGCCTCTTCTATTGCCCCTTGAGCAAGTAGTGAGGTGACCTCTTGACACAAGAGAGTGGTGAAGGGGCCCCGAGAATTGAACTGTCTTGTGATGGTGGGAGGGGGCATACTGTGAACATGGAGTTTGTACCCCTCTGTTACAATAGAGTGAGTCCAGTGCTCTGATGCTATCTGTTGCCATCTCTCGGCGAAATGACAGAGTCTGCCTGGGATGGTGAGAGGCTCTGGACCCTTCAGGGGCAGGATGACTAAGTTCTCTAGGAAGGAGTCAAAGCCCCTGAGGAGGCTGCATCTGCTGAGCTGGTTGAGCTCTGGGGACTTGGGCCTTCCTCTGCTGTCTGGGTTGTTGCTGCCCTTTTTGGGGAGCATGGACTCGACAGTGGACAGTTTGGGTGTAAGATGGATAGAATTTATTTTTCTTGCTGAAAAAGTGTTTCTTAACTGTCTTTTTCTTTGCTGGGTTGGCTATGGTCCTTGATAATCTGTTCAAGGTGGTGTTTTCAGACTCAAGCTGATTAGCTTTGTCCTGCCATTACTTGCCGAAGAGGTTTTCTCCTGTGCAAGGAATATTCTCCAGCTTGTCTTGCACCCATTGTTCCAAATCAGATGCTTGTAACCAGGCAATGCGACGTGCACTGATGGAGATAGCAGAGGTTCTGCTAATGCACTCAAAGCAATCAAAAGTTGCTCGGTTCATGAACTTAGAAACATTCTGGGCATGTTTGACCAGAGTGAGAAAGTCAGCCCTTCCTTCATCAGGAAGAAGTGGAGCCATGAGCTCCAAGTCTCTTGTAACCTCCCAAATATACCCATATAGAGTATATAAGAGCTTATTCTAGCTGATAGCATCAAGGACTGAAAGCATCAACACCCAAAAGCATTGAGCGTCTTCGATTCATGACCTGGAGGGTTGGATGAATGTGTCTTAGCACTCTTGATCCTACGCATTGCTGATTCCACTACCATGGAATGGTGTGGTAATTGTGTTTTTTGGAAACCGGGACAGTGCAGTACCCGATACATTGTATCGAGTCTCCGAGAATGTGGAGACACCGTTAAAGGTGTTTCGCACATTCTAAGCATGAGGTCATGCAAAATTCGGTGAATAGGAAGGGTAGCAGCCTCCTTAGGAGCTGCTGGATACTGAAGAATTTACAACTCTTCAGCTCTCGGTTCCTTCTCAGGGGTCACGGTGATCAAGAGTCCCCTTGCTACATCACGAATAAAGTCCTGAAAGGACATGTCCTCTGGGGGAGACATTCAACACTGTGGTGGAGAGGGATCCTCCGGAAGCACCACCCTGGTACCGACAGAGTCATCAGAATCGGAGGATTCAAAGTATTATCGGGCCGGATGTTCTCATATTGCTTGTCGATGGTATCGATTGAAGTCGGCATCGGACTGCCTCGATGCCGGAAACCAATTCCAGGGCGGGCATGGGAGGAAGCATGGAGAGAGGCGCATCGGTCGATGCAGATATGTTCGGTACCGATACCGGTACGGACAACTGTATCGATTGAAGCGGCTTTAGCTGTACTGAGGCTGCTAATAGAGCCACAAGACTGCACTCGATGGCCAGGATACGTTGATCCATGGAGCCCACCGATGCCTGGATGTCGGTACCGGCAGAGTAGGCCACGACACCAGAACATGGCACCAAGAGGTTCACCTGAGGTGGAAGCTTCAGGAACATCCTGGAACCCCATTAATGCTTTGGAGGCCGGGGCCTCCTGCCGGGGTTGTTTGGCCAGTGTGTTTTCCTCGAGGGCAACGCTAGTAGCATCTCGATGCTTAGAAGGAGATCTACCCTTTGAGGACCGTCCGGTCTTGGAAGACCTGGTTTTGGTTATCTGAGATCCATGGGAGGAAGATGAAGCCCTGGACGACGTCGATGCAACAGACATTGCATCCGAGGCAAAGAGGGTGCCGAGTTTTGCAGCTCTGTTCTGCAGGCCTCTCTTGGTCATCTTTCTACAAAGGAGACACTCAGATGGTAAATGGTCAGGATGTAAACATTTGAGGCACCAATCATGGGTGTCAGTAGCAGAAATGGTACCGCTACACTTTGAACATTTTTTTAAACCACTAGATGGTTTCTCCATTTTGGAAGAAAAGAAGGCCTAGTGCCCAAAATGGCGCCTGGCACCAAGAGGGGACAGACCCTCCAAAAAGAAGTTGTTATTATTTTTTTTTTTTAAGAAAGAATAAGAAAGGAAACACCGGTGGTACCAGTATAGGCATCAACGGTGAAGGCAGATGCGACCACAAAAAGAATTTTCTGCGGTGACAGGGTTTGTTTCCTGTTAGCTCCGCGGAAAACGAAAAACTGAAGTGGGAGAGTTGGAAAAGCGGGAAGACAGCGATGCAGGCGCAGTGGGATGCTCCCTAAAGCTTTCCTATTGGACGCTGGGGAGCGTTCCCGTGCAGGCTCCGTCGGTACCGACAATACCCATATTTGAAGACTACATTCCTGCTTGTTCCTGGAGATGGGTAGTACCTGTAGCAGGTGTTCTCCATGGACAGCAGGAATAAGCCCTCACACATGGGTGATGTCCCCAATGGAGTCCCATGTGTGGGAACACTCCCCAGCTTCTATTGGAAGCTTTTGGGAGGCTCCACAGTGCCTATCTTCCCATCTGCCACAGTGCCATCTTCTGCAGTAAGATAACAAAGCTGTAGCAGAAGACAACTCCTCGGAGAGGTGGGAGGATTACATAGTAACATACTAAATAACGGCAGATAAAGACCAGTATAGTCCATCTAGTCTGCCCAGTAAGATGGCAAGAGTAGATGCACCTGCCGCTTAATGCAGGTCACCCCTCCCCATGTCTTTGTTTAGGGGTGAACCCACCGCTCCGTGTAGGACACACCTGATTGTTGAGAAATTAGATAGTTAAGTTTATTTTGAATTTATCCTGTTGCTGTAAAGGGATCCACTGTGTCTGTCCCATGCCATTTTGAGGACTTATTCCTGCTGGCCACAGAGAACATCTGCTACAGGTGAGTAAATACCTTTTCTCTGTGGACAAGCAGGAAGCAATGCAATAAAATGGGGGGATAAGACGTTTTTCAGATATGTATGTTAGAAGAGGAAGGGCAAAAGTGGTATTGTCAGACTCAAGGGTTCAGGGGAGGAATATGTAGAAGCTGATAAGGATAAAGCAGAATTGCTTAACAAATATTTCTGTTCTGTGTTCACAGATGAAGGACCTCAGAAAACACCCACAGAAAGGAACAGAAGCGAGGGACATCTTGAACAATTGTCAGAAGACTGTGTTCATGAGAAACTAGCTCAACTTAAAGTAGACAAATTGATGTGACTGGATGGGATACACCCTAGAATACTGAGGGAACTTGGAGACATTCTAGCAGCTCCACTGACTGACCTTTTCAATGCCTCGTTGGAGTCGGGAGTGGTGCCAAAGGACTAGAGAGAGGCTCATGTGGTGCCTTTACACAAAAGTGGAAGTAAGGATGTGGTCGAAAACTACAGGCTGGTTAGTTTAACTTCGGTGGTGAGTAAGTTATTAGAAACGCTGCTGAAAGAGAAAATAGTGAGGTTTCTGGAGTCCAGCCGATTACAGGATCCGAAGCAGCATGGATTCACCAGAGGCAGGTCTTGTCAGACAAATCTGATCGATTTCTTTGACTGGGTGACCAGGGAGTTGGACTGAGGGAGAGCTCTAGATGTGGTGTGTTTAGATTTCAGTAAAGCCTTTGACACTGTTCCTCACTGGCGACTTATAAAGGAGTGGAGGAGTGGCCTAGTGGTTGGGGCAAGGTACTTCAGGCCGGAAGGTCGGGGGTTCAAATCCCACTAGAGGACAGCAACCTTGGGCCGGAAAGGCGGGTTTCTAGTCCCACAGGTGCTCCTTGTGGTCTCGGGCAAGCCACTTAACCCTCCATAGCCCATGTTCCCTGTAAAATAGTTATCTCCAAGTTATAATGCCCTGTTCAATGTAATTTCAGTTTGTTCAATGTAAACCGCACTGATGCAGAATAGCATGGTATATAAGAGAATATAAATATAAATAAACAAACTGAGCACCCTAGGGATGGACCCTGAAGTTACTGCTTGGGTTAGAAATTGGTTGGGTGGGAGGCGACAAAGAGTACAGGTAAATGGAGCTCACTCTGAGGAGAAGGATGTTACCAGTGGTGTTCCCCAGGGATCTGTCCTTGGTCTGATTCTTTTTAACATTTTTGCTAGTGATATAGTGGAAGGGCTGTCGGGTAAGGTTTGCCTCTTTGCGGATGATACCAAAATCTGCAATAGAGTAGACACCCAGGAAGGTGTAGATAACATGAGGAGGGATCTAGCTAAGCTTGAAGAATGGTCTAGAATTTGGCAGCTGGGATTTAATGTTAAAAAATGTAAGGTCATGCATTTGGGCTGCAGCATTCCAAGGGAGCAATATAGTATAGGGGGTGTTACTTTTGTCCACTAAAGAAGAGGGGGACCTAGGCGTGGTTGTGTCTGATAATCTTAAAGTAGCTAAACAGGTAGAAAAGGCGACGGCAAAAGCTAGAAGGATGCTTGGATGCATACGGAGAGGAATGGCTAGCAGAAAAAAGGAGGTGATAATGCCTCTACATAAGTCTTTGGTGCGACCTCATTTGGAGTATAGTGTGCAGTTCTGGAGACCGCACCTTCAAAAGGATGTGAACAGGATGGAGTCGGTGCAGAGGGTGACTACTAAAATGATTAGTGGTCTTCATTATAAAGCATATAAGGACAGACTTAGGGATCTTAATATGTACACCTTAGAGGAAAGGCCGGATGGAGGTGATATGATTGAAATGTTTAAATACCTCCGTGGCATAAATGTTCAGGGAGAGAGCCTCTTTCAATTGAAAGCAAGTTCTGCTACGAGGGGATATGGGATGAGGGTGAAGGGAGATAGATTCAGGAGTGATATGCGGAAATATTTCTTTACGGAAAGAGTAGTGGATCCGTGGAATAGTTTCCCATTGGAGGTGGTAGAGATGAGGACAGTAACTGAATTCAAAAAAGCATGGGACCAACACAGAGGATCTCTAAAGGTAAAAAGGTGACTGTTATAGTTGTTGATATGGAAGGACAGACTAGATAGGCCATGTGGTCTTTTTCTGTCATCATATTTCTATGTTTCTAAGTAAGCCCTCACGCATTGGACTCCCAAGCTACAGACTACCGAAAACCGAGGAGGCCGTGATGAAGCCCAACAAGGGCAATATTAACTACAGAACATACAAAATCAAAACTACTATGTACAGAGATGACAATTTGCACCTCATCTCTTCTGCCTTCTTTTTTATTTCTCTTTTTTTTGGTAGCCTGGACAGATAGAAGGGCATTGGTGGGACAGAGTTGGATTCTAATCCCCAAACAGGTATCAGAGTGCAGATTGTCCAAAGTTACTGATACATCAGGAATCCCCTTCCAGACAGTAGTGAGATGTGAATGTGTGTACAAAAGCCCACCTTCCAGCCTTGCAGATTTCTTCCATGGAGAGCAAGTTTAAGTTGACCACCAATGGAGCCATGGCTCGGACATTGTGAGCTGTGACATGACAATCGGGCATAAGCAAAGGAAATACAGTCTGCTAGCCAAATTGAAATTTCCGCATATCACTCCTGAATCTATCTCCCTTTACCCTCATCCCATGTCCCCTTGTAGCAGAACTTGCTTTTAATTGAAAGAGGCTCTCTCCCTGAACATTTATGCCACGGAGGTATTTAAACATCTCTATTATGTCACCTGTATCCCGCCTTTCCTCTAAGGTGTACATATTAAGATCCTTAAGTCTGTCCTCATATGCTTTATAATGAAGACCTGTAATCATTTTAGTAGCCACCCTCTGCACTGACTCCATCCTGTTCACATCCTTTTGAAGGTGCGGTCTCCAGAATTGCACACTATACTCCAAATGAGGTCGCACCAAAGACTTATACAGAGGCATTATCACCTCCTTTTTTCTGCTAGCCATTCCTCTCCGTATGCACCCAAGCATCCTTCTAGCTTTTGCCGTCGCCTTTTCTACCTGTTTAGCTACTTTAAGATCATCAGACACAACCACGCCTAGGTCCCACTCTTCTTTAGTGGACAAAAGTACTTCACCCCCTATACTATATTGCTCCCTTGGATTGCTGCAGCCCAAATGCATGACCTTACATTTTTTAACATTAAATCCCAGCTGCCAAATTCTAGACCATTCTTCAAGCTTAGCTAGATCCCTCTTCATGTTATCTACACCTTCCTGGGTGTCTACTGTATTGCAGATTTTGGTATCGTCCGCAAAGAGGCACACCTTACCCGACAGCCCTTCCGCTATATCAATAACAAAGATGTTAAAAAGAATCGGACCAAGGACAGATCCCTGGGGCACACCACTGGTAACATCCTTCTCCTCAGAGTGAGCTCCATTTACCTGTACCCTTTGTTGCCTCCCACCCAACCAATTTCTAACCCAAGCAGTAACTTTATGGTCCATTCCTAGGGTGCTCAGTTTGTTTATAAGTCACTTGTGAGGAACAGTGTCAAAGGCTTTACTGAAATCTAAATACACCACGTCTAGGGCTCTCCCTCGGTCCAACTCCCTGGTCACCCAGTCAAAAAAATCAATCAGATTTGTCTGACAAGACCTGCCTCTGGTGAATCCATGCTTCCGCGGATCCTGTAATCTGCTGGACTCCAGAAACTTCACTATTTTCTGTTTCAGCAGCGTTTCCAATAATTTACTCACCACCGAAGTTAAACTAACCGGCCTGTAGTTTTCAACCACATCCTTACTTCCGCTTTTGTGTAAAGGCACCACATGAGCCTCTCTCTCCAGTCCTTTGGCACCACTCCCGACTCCAACGAGGCATTGAAAAGGTCAGTCAGTGGAGCTGCTAGAACGTCCCCAAGTTCCCTCAGTATGCTAAGGTGTATCCCATCCGGTCCCATCGCTTTGTCTACTTTAAGTTTACTTCCTGTATTTTTCCTAGGCCTCACACCTCAAATGCAGAAAGGAATCTTCATACTCTGGATTGTAAGAGAGCTTTAGCTTTTTACCTTCAGAGAACTAAGCAATATGGAAAGCCTTCTCAGCCTTTTGTTGCCTTTGACTCCAGTCATCTTGGATTACCAGTTTCGAAGCAAACTTTGTCTAAATGGATTGCAGATTGCAAATTCCTTTGCCTATGAGAGTAAGGGACTTTCTTTCGAAGGTCATGTCACAGCTCACAATGTGAAAGCAATGGCAGCCTCTATGGCTAACCTTCACTCAGTTTTCCATTGATGACATCTGTAGAGCAGCCACTTAGGCTTCGGTACATACCTTTGCAGCCCACTACTGCTTAGACAAGGATTCCCATTGGGATGCCTCGTTTGGCCAGGCTGTTCTCTAGCATCTCTTTCAGACTTAGAACAACTCCTACCTGCTGTCCTGGGGTTCGATGCCAGAGTTCCATGGGAGAAAGCATGACCCATCTCATCCTGGGTTTCGCAGCTTTCTGGGGTCATCTCCCTGGCATCTTTCAGCTGGGGAGTCCCCATATGTGAAAACTACATTCCTGATTGTTCCTGGAGATAGCGTAGCTACTCACCTGTAACAGGTGATCTCCGGGAACAGCAGGAATTGAGTCTTCACAACCCCCCCACCTCCCCTAGGAGTTGTGTGTCTCTCTCTTCTCTCCTTTGCCTCAGCTATAAACTCAACTGAAGAGGGAGAGTTGGAAAGGCGGGAAGGCAACGATGCAGACGCAGTGAGATGCTCCCAAAAGCTTTCCTATTGGACGCTGGGGAGCGTTCCTGTGCAGGCTCTGTCGGTACCGATGATACCCATATGTGAAGACTCAATTCCTGCTGTTCCTGGAGATCACCTGTTACAGGTGAGTAACTACGCTTTTCTGGCAGATTGCTTTTATCTTTGCCCTTCTCTTCCACTGCAAACTCCAGACTTGGCCTGGAACAAACTACCTGAGACAGTACATCAGGTTTCATCACTGGTCCTTTTCAAATCCAGGGTGAAAACTCACCTCTTCGAGGCTGCTTTTGGATCATGATCCGCCTAGCCTGCTGCTCTACAAGTGTGTGTTTCCTTACCATTCCCCTAGCCCTATCTTAGATGTTGTGTTGTCTGTCTTGACTAGATTGTAAGCTCTAATAAGCAGGGACTGTCTCTTACATGTCCCTGTACACAATGCTGCGTATGTCCTGTATTGCTATACAAATGATTAGCAGTAATACTAAGAAAAGGTAGACAAAGATTCCTTATCGTTCCTCCAGTTTAGTCCTCTACTTCTGGGTTGTGCACCTCTTCCTGCAGCTAGGAGACTGGGCATGTCAAAGTCGTGACATCACTGGATATAGCCTGCTGGTATCTCCCATCAGCCTCCAGTGTGTCCAGTCTCCTTGCAGCAGGAGGACATAGTGAGCCTAGCTTCTGCGCTCACTTGGGGGGAACAGATAAGGAGCATTTAGTGTGACAAATTCTATTCTGATTTTACTTTTGATTTTTACCTTTAATTTACTTTTAATTTTACTTTTACTTCAGTTACCTTTGGTTAATTGGCAATCAGGGATTAGTTCCCTTTAGTTAGGAGCAAATTTCCTTATTTACAGTAATTTTAAATTTGAGCCTGGTTCTTTAAATTAGTAGCAGTTCTCGCCTTCCCTCCTCAGTTATTTTCACTTGCTACAGGCATTTGCCGGTGCGGATCTCTCTCCCTTGACTGTACGGGAGAGAGCTCCGGGACCCGTACAGCCACACTGAAGCTGTGTGAGACGGATCCTCTCCGTTGCTGCGGGATTTTAATTTTACTCTGTGGAACCGGCTGAGCGATCCTCGCCGCGGCTGCCAGGCGCATCAGCGTGGCTTGAGGATCGGATGAATTCAAGGTGGTAGGAGCAGGCTGGGTGACTTTTGGCCCTGCAGGTAAGGCCTTCGGGCTCTGTCGGTCTGCTGAGGCCTCATTTTTGCAGCGGCTGTTGTTCTTGGCGCCAAAATTCATTGGTGAAGGGGCGGAAATTTCCTCTCTAGGTATTTGGACCGCATGGCGAGAGTTGCAGTGAGCTGCCTGTGTGAGGAAAACAACAGGCAGAATAGCTAGATTTTTGGGCCTAGTGTTTCTCTCTTTTGTTTGTAGGTTGTTTTTTTTAGGTTCAGGGGGTTCCGGCTCAGGGGGTTCCTCAGCATTAAGGGGGACTGTTGTCAATCCTCTTTATAGATTAAATAAGAATAACCTTAGAAACTGGACAGCAGTTTTGGCATTGATACCTGATACCACATGGTCTTTCCCTCCTAATCATGTCTCTGAGGAGCATCTGTTAAGGCCCAGGATATTAGGCAAATTGCCAGCTTTTAGGTTCAAGGGCAGAGCCCTAACTTGTAGTTGGACAGAGGGGAAGCCTGGAAGTGTGCTTTTATGTATTCTATAGTTAAAGTTGCCCAAAATTCACAGGGACAGGTTTAGGAAACCTTAGGATATAAAAAAAAAAAAAATAGGCTGGCAGTTAAACTGTCAACCAAGACGTGCCTGTGCTACGGTCTATGGCCACCAGAGGGCAGCTGGTACACTCAATAGTGCCTTTCTATGACTGTGTGTATGCATGCAGCCATTATCTGCAGGTCAGGAAAGAAATCACCACAGAGCCACAGAGCCTCGGTGATGTGATGTAAGGTCTGAGAATCCAGATTATATGACCAAGATTTAAAGCTCTTAATTTCTGTATCATTGGTCGGGCTCTGCTGCCCGAAAGGCCACCGAATGACAGCGCTGCTCATGAATCACATATACTCAGTACTCAGTGCCCCCATCCTTGGGGGGGGGGGTGGTACAATACAAAATCATATTACTCATCAGGTTCACACAGGCAACAACCTCTAAGACCTCCATTTGCAAGGTGGTCGGTGTATTCCACTGCTATTTCTCTGACTGCAGGAAGGCCTGGGGAGGTGCTTGTGTGTTTCATAGCAACACTTAGCAGGCCCTTCCCAGGAAATTCTCATCTATTACTAGAGCAGGGTTTCATTTCATTTTATTTCATTTCTCTGGTTGTGGTTAATGCACAGCGTCAGGGGCTGTGTTCAAAAGCTTGGGTCCCACGGACTTCGGTGGGATTTCCAAAAGAAAAAGAAACTCGCTTTAGTGAGAGGGAGCCTTGTTCATTTTTAGCTAACACTGTTGATTTTACTTTTGATTTTTACCTTTTGCGCCTGAATCCCAAGGACGGGACACTGTTTGCTTCCAGGGGTTCTACTTTCTATTTTGCTCTTCAGCTCCCTGGCAGATGCAGTAGGCTGGCAGGGGGTGGGCAACGCCTTCTGCAATGCAGAATCCCCCAGGATAAGGGGGGGAAGGACAACTGGGTGCAGCGGGGGCTGGTAGCTTCTTGCAAAGCTATATTAGCAGTTGTGACCCCCTATTAATGCCCCCAGCGAAGGCACGTAGGGCTTAAGGGGTTTGTTTCCTTCTTGAACAGGTATTCCACTATTTCCTGAGGCAAAGCCTTCTGGGAAATGTAGTTCTCTTTTACTGTCCAATAAAGTGTAGTGTGACTCAAAAGTGATCAAAGTAACAAGGATTTATTCCCCTCCCGGGGTGGATTTCAACAAGGAAAATAAGGTACAAAAAACCAGGTGCTTCTGGCAGAAGGACAAAATAAAACTTTCAAACTCAAACAGCTTACTTCAGCACAAAAACATGGCTTCCAGCAATCAAGGTAAACAGTTCTGTTTTCTTCACAGCTTTGTACTTTTAAATCCCAACAATTCTGTATTTCTCTTCAAAGCATTAATTCAACGCAGGGATAATATATCATTAGATAATGTAATTGTACAGTCCATCAATTCCTCCGGAGTATTTACAAACTCTGGCTCTGTCTCCATTAATTCCTCTTGTGAGGCAGGAAATGTTTGCAACGTTAAATCTTGTGCCATGCCTTTCCTCACTGCTTTAGGCTTCTGGCTATACTCTTGAATCAGGTACTGTTTTAAACAAGCATTCTCATCACAGTCATTTTCCTCACAGCCCCAACCCTCCGGGTAGATAAAATCACAGTGATTATTAAAACCCCAGCCTTTAGGCTTACCTCTAAACCTGGCTGACAAAGGTTTACTCTGAGACGTGGGAATGGCTGTAGGTTCCAAACCTGACTTGTGCACAGAAGGTTTAAACTGCCTTCCTGGCTTTCTCTCCTTTCTGTAATCCTCAGGATACTGCAGATAACCTGGTCTGCTTCTGTTGTATCTTTCTCTTGGAGACTCTGTCCTCTCTCTGACTGGAAGCTTGGTTCCTCCCTTCCACGGAGACTCTGTCCTTCTCCTCCCTGGGATAACCTTGCTTGCTCCGTTCTCCTCGATACCTTCCAAACCTTCCTCAAAACCTTCGTTACCTTCCTCCACCCCTTCCATTTCCTCTACTGGGGCCTCTTTATGAGTCTGAATTCTAGGGTAGTGCTTAACTCCACCCCTTAACAGGTGTTCTGAATTAGCTCGTAGCTCCCTATCTAATTGGCCGCATGGGTGTGTTTCTTTCCTTTGTGCTTGGTTTCCATGGCCACCATGAGCCATGTGCTTTTGTTTATGCCTCAGCACTGCTCCTGTTTCCTGCTTTTTAGCTCTTTCTGACGGGCTGGAGGGACCCACTATGTCACACAGTTCGGGTAATTTTAGCTGATCTGCTCTGATTTCATTGGAGTTGGCGGAAACTTGGTTTTTGGAGTCCTATACTTTATAAAAAAAAAAAAAGCAAAGAAAAAGGGGCATAGCTATGTTGATTTACCAGAATCTCCTTCCGCTATCCATAGAGGGTCCTATAAAGCGTTAAAGTCGGTTTATATGGCAGGATAATTTTATTTTATTTATTTATTTAGCTGTATTTATATCCCGCTTTTCACCGGGTCAAAGCGGTCAATTGGGAGATACATTTAACACGAGGGGATATGACACACATACGCTAATACTTACAGGGAACATGGGCAATGGAGGGTTAAGTGGCTTGCCCAAGACCACAAGGAGTGCCTATAGGACTAGAAATCCCAGTCCCTCCGGCCTGAGATTGCTGTCCCCAGGTGGGACTTGAACCCCCGACCCTCCGGCCTGAAGTACCTTGTCCTAACCACTAGGCCACTCCTCCCACTCCTCCTCCCAATATTTTGGCTTAGCTGCTGTGATATAGCGCTATGATCCGCTGTAAACATATTCAAGTCAAAAGGAATTATGGTGATAACTCTCTTGCACAGTTGTAACAGGTGCTTGGGTGAGCGCCATGGCCAGTCCACAGATGTGCAATGCTCTGCCATAAGCATTATGCCATGGGAAGGATTTTATAGTTGTGTGGTTTCTTAATGGAAAATGTTCCCGTTTAGTTTGGCTTTGCCCAAATTATAAGATTTTACGGTAGATTTGTAATGTCTTAATTTTGGCTATATGTGGTTTAATTTTACATATGGAAAAGGCAGCTCAGCGGAGAAGGGTTGCAAAATAGAACTCTGGCCTTTGAAGCTATCTATGCTCCCATTCCATTTATCAGCGGTTCTCCAGTATGGAGAGTCTCTGCTAGTGTTCAGCGAATGCCTTAATGGGGGGCCAGAAGCACGCAGACAGGCTAGTTCTCTAGCAGCAATGGCAGTGGCTCAGACTCTTGTAGGCATACTTCATATGCTGGGCTTACAAGATGGCTTCCGCGCTGATCGGCATCAGCCAAGGTGACTGCCGGTTTAGACTGTGAATGTGGAGTCAGCCTGGAGGAAGGGCCTTGCATTCTCTGGAGAATGCCCTGCATACACTGAATCCCTTCAATTCGATCAGCTGCTGGCAGGACACAAGGCACTCTCGCATGCTTTTTTTGCTTCAGTGGTCTAAAAGTGGAGTCTTTACCAGGTGGTATAATGGGAACTTGTCTGCAGTTTCTCGGCTTCTTCATTGCTGACTCAATTGCCACTGCGGAATGAGAGCTGTATTTCATATCACCAGGTGCTAGTTGAACTTAAAATATAAAGTCCATCTTTGTGCAGTCAGATGGAATGGGGCGTTACTCTAGCAGGAAGTCTGTGGATTAGTATGCCTGTGTTTGGGAGTTCTTTCTACTTCATATTGTTGGCACGGAAAGAGCGTCTCTTAACATATGCTGAAGGAATTTTTGGTTTAGAGGTGTCTTTGTAAAAAATTAATTAATTAATTAATTAATTAAAGAAAGTATTCAGCTGTCCTGAATTCGCTTGTTCTTGATTGACATTTTGAGGCTAAGCAGGGGCAGGCCTGGGTACTATGTGGGTGGGTGCACACCTTGCACTACCAGGGGGTGTGGACTCACTGTATGGAACAGAGCCCTAGCAATCTTCTTTATCGCAAGATAGGAAAGTAGATGGTTCACTGAAGCAATCGTTGGGGGCAATGCTCTGGCCTTACAAGCTCCCATTTTTGGAGCCTGGGGAGGCGAGAGCATGCTTCAGGTGGTCGCAGTGTTTACAGCAGTCTACTCGCCTGGAACAGGAAAGGATCAGGGAGTTGAATCGACTTGAGCCTGATTTGCTTTATGGGGCAAATGTGCATTATGGCTTAATTCAAGCACTAGCTAATATTATTGGCTTCCTTGGGGTTCACCCAGAGGTCTCTCTGGTGGAGGAATGGGGCAGCTGATGGTTCGTCCAAGTCAAGGGTCAGTAAGCTCCCAATTAAGTCTTTGTCTTGTCCTTTCCCCGTGGGCTCTCATAGGGCAACTAGTTGGCGTATCAAGGCTTTCGGAGAAAGGTACTCTTGGTAGCGCCCGGTTGGACGAGACGGCCGTACTAGGCTTTTCTCATTCGCCTACTCAACAGGCTTTTCCTAGAAGTTGTCGGTAGCGGACGTTCTGCTGCGGCTAGGTCCGTGACAAATGTCTCAGGTGGATCGGTGTCCGCCTACGGTTTGGCCTTTGTATGGGCGGGGCTCAAGTAGAAGAGTTATTCTGCGGCAGTCTTCGCCGCCTTGTTGAGAGCAAGGAGGCAGGCTGCTTCTGCTACGTAGGTCCATGCTTAGCGCCTTTTGGAAGGCTGCTGTTCACGGCGGCAAGTCCAGGCGACAAAGGTGTCTGTATCCTTGGTCTGAGTTCTCTGCAGGACAGTGTCTGAAGGAACGAGCGGCCAGTTCCTTAGAGGATCCAGCAGGCGACTGTTTCCGGCTGTAGAGGTTCTGTGAAGGGAATAGCGCTAGGTGTTCGGATCGATGTGTAGCATTTCCTTAAGTTGGGATCCAACTGCGCTCCTCAAGGAGAGTTCGGGTGCCACCGGGGGATCCCGATTGGGCCTTAGAGGCGTTAGCTAAAGAGCCCTTTGATTCTTTACTCCAGGCATCAGTAAAGGATTTGCTGTTATAGACAGTGGCTTTGATACCTCGTTGTTCGGTGCGACGAGTTTCGGAGTTTCAGGCGTTGTCATGTAATGAGCCGTTTTCACCCTTTCTGGATAGAGGGTGGTGTTTGCGAGCAGTCCTGTCGTCCTTCCAAAAGGTGGTATCTGATTTTTCTCCTGAGCCTATTGATTTCTCTTCCAGTTCTCGGTTTTTCTGGAAGGGGAGGTTTTTATTCGTAGCTTATGCCAATAGGAAACATAACATGCAGGGTGCGATGTTCGTTTCTTTGTTTTTGTGTGCTGGTTGGAGGTCCCCACAACGGGGAAGCAGCAGCGAAGGCGGCCATTGCGCACTGGGTTAAGGCGCTGGTTGCCTCATCTTTCTGCTGGCGAGGTTGTATGATTCCGGGGGGCGTTCTGACTCTTGCTACCAGGGCACAAGCGGCTTCATGGGTGAATCACTGTGTCATTCCAGCAGGGGGGATTGGTAGAGCAGCTTCCAGGTCGTCTCTTCATTTCCTCAGTAACCTCTACCGCCTAAATGTTTTGGAAGTAAAGGAGGCCTGTTCTGGGTCGGCGATGTGGTGAGTTGGCTGGATAGGTCCCTCCCAATGATTACTGCTCTGTTACATCCCAGAAGTAGAGGACTAAACCGGAGGAACGATAAGGAAATAGAAATTACACTTACCTGGTAATTGTCGTTCCTTGAGTGACGACAGTTTAGTCCTCATTCCCGCCCAGGAGTGTGATTTCTTCAGAGTTTATTTTCAGGCGGCGTGGAGCATCAATCTCAAGGAGTAGACAGATCCTTTCAGTTTCTAGATCGCAGTGAGTATCCCTCTCTGTTCTTTCTTTCTTTTCTCTTATTTAAACGAGGTGATGGTATAGGATACGTGTTTGCATAGGGGGGACATGAATGTAAAGTTAAAAAAAAAAAAAGAAAAAAGAAAATATAAGACGGATACGGTTAAAAAGGCTCCTCCGGTTGAGGAATGGGGAGTTATTTAAAGTTATGGTTTAGTTGCTTATTTGTTGTTCCTTTGAGTTTGCTTTGTCAATAGTACACTGGAGGCTGATGGGAGATACCAGCAGGCTATATCCAGTGATGTCACGACTTTGACATGCCCAGTCTCCTAGCTGCAGGAAGAGGTGCACAACCCAGAAGTAGAGGACTAAACTGTCGTCACTCAAGGAACGACAATTACCAGGTAAGTGTAATTTCTATTTGGTGTGCGAAAGTTACAAATTCTTTCCCATGTTTGAGGACAGAAAGATGTAGAGGAGAGCACTGAAGAAAGCTTATAAAAGGACCAAGGGGTTAGAATGGAGAGAAACCAAGCTGTCGTTATTTGGAGAATTTTATGCTCCTGTCATGGTGTAGGGATCGGCAATGACGCTATACTATTCACAGCTTTCTAACAAGGGGCTTTGCTTCAGTTTGCACTATTTGGAGAATGTGAGAGTGTTTTATAAAAAATTCAACAAAATTGTTTGGAAAACCTGAGGATCTGTGGCAGTTCATGTGGAGGCTGGAAGAAGTGAGGGATGTACCAACCACATAGTGAATAAACAACTAAACAAAAGACAACTTGGACTTGATTAGTGATGATGATATACCAGGAAAGTGCAATTTTGGACTCTGGTGTTTGGAAGTATTCTAAGGTTTGAGTGGCTTAAGTACTAATCAGTTTGTATGAGGGAAAGAGTATGGGACTGGTGGCTGTGAAAAAGTGAAACAGAGGTGCAAAAGACTTTGGTGGACATTAGAGTGGCCAGAGCAATGGACTGTGGACAATATAAGGAGGCCTTATTGTCAGATGCTGGGCCTGTTTGGACATGATGGGGATATGAAAACTGGGCCTTTTGAATGACTAAGATATCCCATTGCAGCTTCAGAGCATTAAAGCCTTAAAGGTAAGTGGCATGTGAGGTGAACATGCTATGGACTGGGAAGGCACAAGTGAATGGCAGTGATCTTCTGAGAAGATGTGCTGATGGCTTGATAAGGAGGTCATGGCACACTAAGATGGATTGTAGTATATGGGAAGTGGAGTGGTAGGTGTTGGATTATGTTATTTTTTTAAATTTTAATTTATTATTATAAACTCTTGTATTGAACACTTCCAGAATACAAACATTAATATATAACAGGCGTACCCATAACATTGTACCCCTAACCCAATACTCCCTCTCTGTTACAATACAATCCACCAACCCAAGACAGGACATTTCCCTAAACTCCCGTAAAGACAGTGAGCTACTCCTATCCCCCAGAAACATTACAACCATAGTCCACTGATCCCCCCCTACTAACCCCTTATCCTTTGCATTAGAGCTATTCATTAAGCCGCTCCCCCTGGCTCCCGCCTACCCCTACCCCCCCCCCCCCCCCCAAGCCTACTGCAATGCTTGCAAAAACTTTCCCCACCTCGCTGCAAACTGTCCCCCTTCTCCCTCCGCACCGCCGTTAACCGTTCCATCAGTAATTTATGTCTCACTCTCCCCTCAAATTCCTCCAGCTTTGGGGCCTCCCTCCACTTCCACGCAGCTGCCACCGTGCACCGTGCTGCACTTAGACATGCCGCCAATCCCCTCCCTCCCTTCCCCTGCCCTTCTCCCCACCAAGAAAGCAAAAATATCCCCGGAGCCATGTCCACCTCCTCCCCCAACTTCTCCCATATCCACCCTCTAATCTCTCCCCAGAAAACTTGTATCTTTACACATCCCCACCAAATATGCCAAAAGGTACCCACCTCCCCACATTCCCTCCAACATGCCGCCCTAACCCCCGGAAACATGCAATCTTTCGGGGGTGTAGTACCATCTAAGCATAATTTTATAATTGTTTTCCCGGATACTGCTAGACCACGGAGCCTTCTTGATCTGATCCCATACCTTCTTCCATGCTGGGCCATCCACTGTCACCCCCATATCCCATTCCCATTCGCGCATATATCGAAACTTCACCCCCTCCCCTCTCCTAATCCCCTTATATAGGGCAGAGAACATCCCCTTTGACCCCTCCTTTCCAACCCATGTAGCTTCGATATCCGATAGCTCCCCCCCTAAGCTTCCTCCACACCTACTCCTTGCAAGGAAGGACGACACCTGCACATACGCAAACCTATCCTTCTCAGCCAACCCGTAATCCTCCTTGACCTCCTCAAAGCTCATAATTTCCTCCCCATCCATTAATTGAAAAAAACACACCATCCCTTTACTCGTCCATTCATCATACCACCCCCCCCCCTCCCATCCCGGCCTAAAAGCTTTACACCCCCTCCATGACATTACCAACGAGAACCCCCTCCCCCTTCCCTTACAACCCTGCACCCTAACCCCATCCCATACCTCTGCCACTTGTCTTGGGTTATGTTTTTAATGCACTGCAGGGTAAAGCCTATTAATAAGTCACTGTAGAAATCATGAGATTCACATTATGGCTCTGCTAGAAAGCCAAGGGAAGAGAGAAGGGTGTAGGGCTAAGAGATTAACATTCTCTTAAATTGAATCGCTGTGGAGGAGTGGGTGTAGAATATGGGGAATCCTTATCTGGTTATTCAGAGAGGTTCTGAATGGGGTGGGGGAAGGTTGATAGGAGTAGTGAATATTGAGTGTGGTGTCAATGTGAAGATTGAGTGAGTGATGGTGGTGGTAAGGAACAGGGAGAAAGGGGGAATATAAGGAATGGGGTTGTGTTTGAAGGGGGGGGGGTGTATGCTTAAGATAGGAGAGACGTAAATAAGTTGCTGGAGTCCTTGATGCAAGAGTTCTGGAGGTCTGGCTAGGAGTCCTCCAGGGCAGAGATTGGGTTCTCGAGAAGGCTTTGAGAAGTATGGAATTTCTGAGGAAAAAAATTATTGTGATATTAAATGTTGATGGTATCTACTCCCCTGTAAAAAGAACAAAGATCCTGGCATATCTTAACAGGCAAAAAAAATGATGATGTGTTACCATAGGAGATGCATTTGTCTCTAAATGACCATATGAAGCTGAGGAGGGCATAGGCTGGAGAACTAATATGCGCATCTTTTAAACACTTGGCAGTGGGGAATAGCAATTTTGTTGAAAAGAAGCCTGGCACGGTCACTGCACAAATCCATAGTTGATGTTAATGGCCATTCCAGTTCATACTGCTAGACCAGTCCAGACAAACGGGTTGTGTCCCCCTGCCAGCAGATCTTGGAGACAGAGAATTCTACCAGAGCTCTGATAGGCTGGACTCTGGTGATATGGTCCTACCCCTAGGGGTCTCCCTCAGTATTGTAATCAGCAATACAACAGGGTTTGAGCTTCTGATTTCACTGTCTCTGCAGCTCCCCTTTTCTCCAGAAACACCTTCCAGCCCCTGCCATGAGGGTCTAAGTGGCTGCAGAGGGATCAAATTCTAATTTCCCTACCTTTCAGTCGCTGTAATTACCTTACACTGACTTTGAAAGTTTCTCTTCTCCATGGGAACTCAGCTCCTCTGTACCAGCACAGTGAATAACTGACAGTTTCCTTCTCCCCTCCGTTTCTGGTGATTCAGGGTTCGTCAGGATTTGAATTTTGAAGTTGCTAGCAGCACTCCTTGCCTCTTCCCCAGTGATCTCGCTGCATTTTTAAGGTTTTTAGAGCTTAGGGAACTTTTATTTTGCAGTTTTTCTGTGCCAGCGGCCATTTTGAAAGTCAGGAGGGATTTCTCTTCAGTGTTGTTTTTGGAGGGAACAGCTCGGGGCAGCCATTTCAAAACATTTAAACATGCTGTGAAGGCACAGGGAGTTTCAAAACCCCTTTTCTTTGAAGAGTCTTCTGTTTCCCTAAGCCTACCTTGATTTTTGTTTACGCCTCTGCAATGCCTGTTTCTCTGCACAGCTGTATTATATGTAATAATAAATAATTTAATTTAATTAACAGTTTCTTATATACCGCATCTTCCAATGATCAAATGCGGTTTACATGGAACAAAACATAACAGGCAGGCGTCTGTTTTTACAGTGAACAGCTTAAAACCATGACAACTATATTATATTACATGGAACATGCAAGAACTATTTACAGGGAACAATATGGGTAAAAGATACATGCAAGAACTATTTACAGGGCACAAAATGAGTAAAAGATACAGTGTTGTATGTGACATTTAAGGATCATAAGCATTTGGAGTTTCACATCATTTGTCAAATCAATTCAGTTTGGTTTATGGGAAACTGACATGGTATTATCCATTTTCTAGCTGGGGAGGTGTGCTTGGCAAAGATCCGTAGTGTGAGGTGAACAGGTGCGTTTTGAGTTTTTTACGGAATTCTTTGATCTCTAAAAGTGATCTCATTTCATCTGGAAGGGCGTTCCATAGAATGGGGGCAGCATGTGAGAATGCTTTTTTGTTTGTTGTCTTTCTTGCTTTTATAAATTCTTTCGGAGTCCTTAATTTGTTTGTATGATCTCTCATGTGTAAGTTTTTAGCAGGTTCTTTAGTGATGAGGTTGGATAGAGTGGGTGGTGCCAAATTGTTTAGAGTTTTGAAGGTAGTTGTTAGAGTTTTATATACTATTCGGCTTTGTATCGGTAGCCAGTGTAAGGTCTCCAGTATCGGAGTGATATGTTGAAATGGGGGGATCTTCATAATGGTCCTGGCTGCTGCATTTTGTGCAATTTGAAGTCTTTTCAAATTTTGTTTTGTTGTGCCTAGAAGTATTAGATTTGCAAAGTCGAAGTGAGGCGTAATTATGGCTTGTATTATTTGCTGGAAGTCTTGAAGGTGCATTAGTGGGCTTAACTGCTTTAGGATTTTAAGTTTGAAGTATACTTTCTTCGTTGTGTTTCTTATATGTGTTTCCATGATAAGGTGTGTGTCAAGTATTACACCTAGATATCGTACTTCATTTTTTATTTTGATTACTTGATTTTGCAGAGAGATATGTGTGGGGGGTGAGTATGAGCGGTTTTTTGTTACAATTAGGGCTTCTGTTTTTGCATGATTGATGTAGAGATTATTTTCATTTAGCCAGGTAGTTAGTTCATTAAAACAGTCTATGAGTAATTGGATTGGTATATTGGGGATTGTAAATGGAATGTACATCATTATATCGTCTGCATATAAATGATAGTAAACGTTGAATTTTTTAAATATATTACAGACATGCTTTATGTAGATATTAAATAGGAGGGCTGACAGTGCCGAACCCTGAGGGAGACCTAGTTCCTGGTTGTACGTCTTGGATGTAAGGTTACCGATTTGTACTGTTTGTGTTCTATTGCTTAGGTAAGAAGTGAACCAATTAAGTACAGTTGATTTTATTCCTATTTGTTTGAGTTTCATGAGCATTAAAGAATGGCTTACGCTGTCAAATGCTGCAGAGATATCGATGAATAGGAGTAAAAAGGCTTGCTTGGGATTATCTATTCCTTTTACAAGTGTGTCGATGAGTACTGTTAAGAGTGTCTCGACACCATGGCGAGGGCAAAACCCATATTGTTGTTCATCGAGAGGGGCTGAAGCGTCTGTGTTCTTGAGTCTGAATTTGTACAACTTTCTCTATTAGTTTTGCCATGAAAGGAATACTAGAAATAGGTCTGTAGGAATTCGGCAATGTTTTGTCAAGGGTGGCCTTTTTGAGTATTGGGCGGATCAGGGCATGTTTTAGTGATGGGGGTAAATATCCAGTTTTAAGGGATAAATTGATTATAGGGAGTATGAAGGAAGATAAACTTGGGAGAGTGTTCTTTAGCCAAGATACTGGGCATGGATCTAGGTTAGATGTTGTTGTGTTTAGATTTAAAACAGTGTTCTTGAGTATATCCTTGGTTATGGGGTTGAATTCAGACCATTCGGCTTTGTAGTGGTTTTGATATGTGTGTGTGGAGTTAGGTAAAGTTGGGTGGAGCTTAGTTTTATTTATGTAGTAATTAGCTAGAATCTGTGGAGAGATTTCAGTTATATCATTGCTGGCATTGTTAGCGTTACTCGTTAGTTTTTGTACAATTGAAAATAATTCTCTTGGTCTGTTTAATGAGTTTGTTAGGATGGAAGCATGGTAATTTTTCTTAGCAGTGTCCATTGCTTCCTTATAATTTTTAAGTTGATTGTGGTATATCTCATTATTAATGGTGTTTTTGCATTTACGCCACTTAACTTCTGCTTTTCTTAGTGTTTTTTTCATTTGTTTTAGGGTGTTATTAAACCAAGGGGCATTACCAACTCTGGTATGTATGTTCTTTCTATTGACATTTTTATTAGTGGCTGCATTACTTACAGTTTTATGCCATTTCTCTACCGTTTCATCCAGGTCATGTGGTGAAGTGTCTAGGTGGGGGATTATTAAATCCAGAAACTCTTCTTCATTAAATTTTTTGAATCTTGGGGTTGGGATCTGTGCTGGTCTACCTTTGTCTGTTGAGATGTTGGTTGTAATGTTAAAGTTAATAAGGTGATGGTCTGACCATGGTATTGGAGAGCATTTGAGTGAGTTAGGGTTAAATGAATTATAGATTGCTTCCGGGAGGAGGACAAGGTCGAGTATATTTCCTTTGTTGTGTGTTTTAGTGTTAATTATTTGGTGGAAATCCATGTCTATTATTGATTCTAAAAAGAAGGTAGAATATGAAGCTGGCAGTGAGGGAAGGTTAAAGTCACCAAGCATTATAATTGGATTTTTGTCAGTGGAGAAACTTAGGAATTCGATTAAGGTATCTAGGTTTTCTGATTGTTGATCAGGTGGTCTGTAAATTAGACAAATTCTAAGATGGCCTATTTTCATAATGATAGTGTCTATGTTTGAAGATAAGTTAGATGACTGTTGTCTGGCTTTTAAAGTACTTTTTGTCATCATTAGTACACCACCCCCTTTTTTGTGATTTCTATGTGTATATGCAAGATCGTATTCATTGTTTTTTAGCTGGTTTATAAAGACATTATCAGTATCTGTTAACCATGTCTCTGTGACACACAGTATATCTGGTTTTTGGTCATTTAGAATGTCTGTGAATATAGGAAGTTTATTTTTCATTGATCTAGCATTTATTAATAGAATTGATAATGGTTTCGAGTTTGTGATGACATTATGGTTATTTAAATGGTGAGGTAAGGTATAATTTATGTGAATTAGTCTGTGAGAATTTACTTTGGGATGGTGGTGATTCCATGGAGAGGGGTTAAATCTTGGTGTATTATGTATGATTGGGATGTTATTGACGTTATTGTTGTTTAGGCTGTGGGTCAGGATGATTAATGTTGTTATGGTGATGGTAATGTAAAGTAGTTTTAGTATAGGGTAATTTGTAAGAGCCATTTTGGGGTTGAGGCTTTTGGAGAGATATCTGTGCAGAGTATGAATATCTATCTATGCAAAGGTAATTTGGTGTGAGCTAGAATGGTATGTCTTCAATTCAGTACATTAAGTTAGAACATATTGCAAGTAGGAGGAGTCCGTGGCTAGAATTAGTGAGTTATGTTACCTCTGTCAATAGCTTTAAGTAGTTAACAATATTATTTCAGGCAGTTGCTAGCAGTTGTGAACAGTGTTACCTCAGGCAGTAGCTAAATGTTGAATACAATGTTGCCTCAGACAGAAGAAATACAGTGTTAGCTCATACATTAGCTAGATGTTGACTTACAATGTTATCTCCGACAGTGGCTAGACATAGAAACAATGTTACCAGCATAAGCAGTTTCTGTGGGCCGGAGTATCAGGCTAGACAGGAGGTCAGCTTTGGCAGTAGGTAAACAGGGAAGCTAGCGCAAGAGTGGGATAGTAAAAGATATAGCATGGAAATCTAATACACATTGCTGTTAATAGGTGTCATGTCAACTGACAGGTTCTGGTAGATCGGCAAATATAAATTCAGTTTGCTTTATTTAGACACCTTGCATATTATTATTAAAAGACAGAGAAACGGAATAAAAACTTAGTTACCGGGATTATTCCTGAGTCGTAGATTATCTTGCAACACGATGGTTAGTTTGAGTGTATGGTCGAGAGATTGATGAGGTCAAGGATCAGAGACTTTAGTAACAGCTGTTTTGAGGTTTGATGGAAGAATCTTGAGTATAGATAGAAGACCAATAGTGGTCAAAGATCGTGTTGCAGTTGTGGAGTAGGGTAAGTCTATCTGCGACGAGCTGGGTGGGAAAAGCTTGAGCGTGTTTTCATTTGGAGACGTTGGTTACTACGTGAGACAGCCTCCGAGGATGCCTCCGCCTAAGGGCCACGCCAAAGGGCCCTCTGGCGAGGCCCTCAGGCGCGGGCGCCTGAGCGGCGCTTGCCTTTGAAGAGCTCCGGCTGACCCGATTGGTCAGCACGTGCACCGGGGGTGGACCGATGCTCCGGCGGGCTCAATCCTCGGACTGAGGAGAGTAGATGGCTGCCCGGAGTTGCCCAGAAGCGGAAAAAGGATGCGCTCGATCAGCGCTCACCTTTGAAGAGCTCCGGCTGACCCGATTGGTCATCACATGCACCGGGGGTGGACCGATGCTCCGGCGGGCTCAGTCCTCGGACTGAGGAGAGCAGATGGCTGCCCGGAGTTGCCCAGAAGCGGAAAAAGGATGCGCTCGATCAGCGCTCGCCTTTGAAGAGCTCCGGCTGACCCGATTGGTCAGCACGTGCACCGGGGGTGGACCGATGCTCCGGCGGGCTCAATCCTCAGACTGAGGAGAGCAGATGGCTGCCCGGAGTTGCCCAGAAGCGGAAAAAGGATGCGCTCGATCAGCGCTCGCCTTTGAAGAGCTCCGGCTGACCCGATTGGTCAGCACGTGCACCGGGGGTGGACCGATGCTCCGGCGGGCTCAATCCTCTGACTGAGGAGAGCAGATGGCTGCCCGGAGTTGCCCAGAAGTGGAAAAAGGATGCGCTCGATCAGCGCTCGCCTTTGAAGAGCTCCAGCTGACCCGATTGGTCAGCACGTGCACCGGGGGTGGACCGATGCTCCGGCGGGCTCAATCCTCGGACTGAGGAGAGCAGATGGCTGCCCGGAGTTGCCCAGAAGCGGAAAAAGAAAAAGGAGTTAATAGATTGCTTGTGTTCCACCTGCATGCTGCATCCAGGAGAATCTTCTTCCTCCATTCCCTCTGTGCTGCCAGCTGGGGACATCAGCACCTTAACTCCTCCCTCCTTAGAGCCCCTGCAGCAGGATCTTCCTGCAGAAAGGACTCAGTCAGCTCCCATTTTGCATCCACAGCCGCTGGAAGCCACGGCAGCCTTGGCTGACAGGGAGTTCCTGACGCTCTTCCACCAGGCATGGCACCTGTGGCGTTCTGAGTCTGTTGGTATACCTTCAGCAGCCGCCCGGTAGCACACAAGGATATGGTGGGGTCTCGCAAGTGGTCCCGAAAGTCCTCAGACCTTAAAGCAATACATCCTTCCAGGAACGTTGCATGTGGCTTGCGGGACACTGCGGATATTCCAGAAGACTTTAAATCGTCGGAGGTGAGCCCTGGCTCATTGGAGAAATAAGATGGGGAATATTCTCCGTCTGATTCTTCGCTGACAGTTCACGAGGGCTCTCACGATATCAGACTTTTTCGGAAGGAGGAGTTGCCGGCCCTAATCAGGTGATGGAGTCGCTACGCCTAGTCGACACGCCTGATCCTCAGAGTTCTCAAACCCTGTTGCAGCCGGATCCCATTTTACTGGGCATTCGTAAGCCTTCCAAAGCTTTTTCCTTTCCAGCCGAGTTACAGCATATGGTATCTCAAGAGTGGGACTCTCCAGAGTCCTCTCGACGTACGACATGCGGTATCGGTCAGTTATACCCTTGGTCTCCTTCTGACTTGGACCATTGGCTGACATACCCGAAAGTTGATGCATTAGTGACCGAAGTCGCCAAGCATACCACAATTCCGGTTGAGGGTGGAGCGGCACTCCATGACCAGCAAGACCAAAAAAAAAAAAAAAAAGTTGAGTCTGCTAAAGACGGGTTTTTTGTTGTCCGCTCTTTCCCTTCAAGCAAGGGTGTGCGCAGGTCTAGCAGCACGGGCCTCCCTTCGATGGATTCTGCAGCTTCCAGGTGATCCCGAGTTGGCTCGTTTAGAATCCATCGCTGCATTCCTGGCAGAGGCCTTCTCTGATCTCTTGCGGCTGTCAGCTCGCTCCATAGCACCGGTGACAGTATCTCGGAGATGGCTCTGGCTGTGTCAATGGGCAGCGGATGTTGATTCGTTCAAAGACTCCAGCGTTTAACTGCCATTCGTCCAGTTCCACCGTTGGAAAGAGGGCTAGGCCGTTACGCTGTCTATTTCGTGGTGCAAAAAAAAAAAAAAAAAAGACGGCTCCTTTCATCCTATCTTGGATCTCAATGGTGTCAACCGCAGTCTGCGGGTACCACACTTATGAATGGAGACTCTGCGATCTGTTATTCAAGCGGTACGCAAGGGGGAATTCTAGCTTCCCGCAATCTCACAGAAGCATTCTTCACATTCCCATTCGGGAGGGGCATCAGCGACTCGTTTGATTCGCGGTACTCGGTCAACATTTCCAATTTCATGCGATGCCATTCGGTCTAGCTTCGGCGCCTCGAACCTTCTGCAAGGTAATGGTGGTAGTAGCTGCGGCCTTACACAGCCACGGCATCAGAGTTCATCCTTATCTGGACGTCTGGCTCATTCGCGCAGACTCTCTCCCTGAGGCTTGCAGCACAGTCTCGGTGGTTGTTGCCTTTCTCGAAAGCCTCGGCTGGGTAATCAACCGCGACAAGAGTTGTCTTCAGCCGTCCCAGGAGATCGAATTTTTTGGGGGCTTGATTTGATACAGCCTTAGGTCGGGTCTATTTGTCAATGCCTTGATTCCTCAAGTTAACTTCTCAAGTTCGCAGTCTCCTAGCACAGGTCTCGCCTCGGGAAGATGTCTTACAACTATTAGATAAACTGAAGAGTAGCAAATCACCTGGGCCAGATGGTATACATCCAAGGGTGTTGAAAGAACTGAAATATGAGATTGCAGACCTGCTGTCAGTAATCTGTGAACTATCATTAAAATCATCTCTAATACCTGAAGATTGGAGGATCGCCAATGTAACACCAATTTTTAAAAAGGGTTCCAGGGGTGATCCGGGAAACTACAGACCGGTGAGCCTGACATCAGTACCGGGAAAAATGGTAGAAACCATCATAAAGAATAAAATTACTCAGCATGTAGATAGTCACAACCTAATGGGAGACAGCCAACATGGCTTTAGACAAGGAAGATCTTGTCTTACTCATCTGTTATGTTTTTTTGAAGGAGTGAATAAACAGGTGGACAAAGGTGAGTCGGTTGATATTGTGTATCTGGACTTTCAGAAAGCCTTTGACAAGGTCCCTCATCAGAGACTTTTGGCAAAACTAAAGAGTCATGGGATAGGTAGCAGTGTACTATTGTGGATCAGGAACTGGTTAAAAGATAGAAAGCAGAGGGTAGGGCTAAATGGCCAATTTTCCCAATGGAGAAAGGTGAATAGTGGTGTACCCCAGGGATCTGTGCTGGATCTGCTGCTTTTTGACATATTCATAAATGACCTGGAAAGTGGAATAATGAGTGAGGTTATCAAATTTGCAGATGACACAAAACTATTTAAAGTTGTTAAAACCCAGGAGGATTGTGAAAAATTGCAAGAGGATCTTGATAAATTGGAAGACTGGGCATCAAAATGGCAGATGAAATTTAATGTGGACAAGTGCAAGGTTATGCACCTAGGGAAGAACAACCCAAACTATGGTTACACGATGCAAAGGTTCCACATTAGGAACCACCACCCAGGAAAAAGATTTAGGCGTCATTGTGGATACCATGTTAAAACCCTCGGCCCAGTGTGCAGCGGCGGCCAAGAGAGCAAATAGAATGCTAGGTATGATAAGGAAAGGAATGGAAAATAAAACAAAAGATATTATAATGCCTCTATATCGTTCCATGGTGAGACCGCACCTTGAATATTGTGTGCAGTTCTGGTCGCCGTTTCTTAAAAAGGATATAGCGATTTTAGAAAAGGTTCAGAGAAGAGCCACCAAAATGGTAAAGGGGATGGAAGGATACTCCTATGAAGAAAGGCTAAAAAGGTTAGGGCTCTTTAACCTGGAAAAGAGACGGCTGAGGGGAGATATGATAGAAGTCTATAAATTAATGAACTGAGTGGAACGGGTAAACGTAGATCGATTGTTTACGTTATCAGAATATAGAAAGACTAGGGGACATGCAATGAAGCTACAGGGTAAACTATTTAAGACTAATAAAAGAAAATATTTTTTCACTCAACGTGTAATCAAACTCTGGAATTTGTTACCGGAGGATGTAGTAAAGGCTGTTAGTGTAGCTGGGTTTAAAAAAGGTTTGGACAAGTTCCTGGAGGAAAGGTCCATAAACCATTATTAAGAAGTGACCGAAGATATCAATGCTTGACCCAGTACAAGCATGTGGAACTTGTGTCTCCTGGGGAAACTGCTAGGTACATATGACCTAGATTGGCCACTGTTGGAAACAGAATACTGGGCTTGATGGACCTTGGTCTGACCCAGTATGGCATATCTTATGTTCTTATGAGCATGGTGTCCAGAGGATTATCAAGTTCGGTTGCCTCTACTACCGGCGGTGCGACTTTGCCTCCGTTGGTGGCTCTGGCCCCGCAGTCTCGTCTCCTTCGAGGGGTTCCCTTGGAGACTCCGCACTGGGTGTTGGTAACAACAGACGCCAGTCTCTCCAGTTGGGGAGCGCATTGCGGCTCGCACTCAGCGCAGGGGATTTGGTCTCCTCGGGGGGCCCGGTGGTCCATCAATCGCCTTGAGACGCGAGCGGTGCGCTTAGCCTTGCGAATGTTTCAGCCTCTTCTGCGGCGTCAGGCGGTTCGAATTCTGTCCAACAACGCTACGACAGTGGCATACCTCAACCGCCAAGGGGGCACACAATGTCCAGGTGTATCGAAGGAAATGGGTCTTCTCCCTCCGTGGGCAGAGAGGCATCTGCAGGCGATCTCGGCGCAACACATCGCGGGTGTAGACAATGTAAAAGCTGATTTCCTCAGCCGACATGCTCTGGATCCGGGGGAGTGGGCTCTGGCCCAAGAGTCCTTTCAGTCCATTGTTCGATGATGGGGTCTACCGGTAATTTTATTTATTTATTTATTTATTTAACAGTATTTCTAAACCGCCTTATCTTAATAATCAAGGTGGTATCACAGCAAGCAATCAGGTAATGGATCTCATGGCTACGGCGCAGAATACCAAGGCACCGATCTACTTCAGCCGTTGGAGAGACAATAGGTCACACGGGACAGATGCTCTGTCTCAAGCGCGGCCAACCCATCTCCTTCTGTATGTCTTTCCTCCCTGGTCCATGATCGGCAAGATTCTCCAAAGAGTCAGGGAGCTTCGCGACCCGGTGATCCTGGTGGCACCGGATTGGCCTCGCAGACCGTGGTATGCGCATCTCGTCCAGCTGTCTCGGGCATCTCCTCTATGCCTGGGGGCGTTCCCAGGGCTCCTGCTCCAAGGGCCGGTGGAAATGGGAAACTCAGCTCCTTACTCGCTTACGGCCTGGCTCTTGAACGCCGCAGGTTAGTTCAGAAGGGATATTCATCGAGTGTGGTGGTGACAATGCTTAAGGCACGGTGGTCTTAGACGTCGCTGGCTTACGCTCGTGTGTGGCGTCTCTTTGACACTTGGTGTTCGCTACGTCACATCTCGCCCTGGCTATGCAACATCCCGGATATTCTTTCCTTTCTGCAGGCCGGTCTAGATAAGGGTCTGGCGCTTGGGACCTTGCACGTGCAGGTTGCCGCGCTAACTTGTTTTTGAGGGCCGATAGCAGGGTGTTCTCTCACCTCGCATGTGGACGTTTTGCGTTTTCTTAAAGGGGTTCAGACATTACGGCCCCCGATACGTCCTTTAGTTCCTCCTTGGGATCTCGCTCTCATTCTCCGTGCCCTTGTTGCTCCTCCCTTTGAGTCCCTGAAGGCATGTTCCCTTAAGGATTTAACGCTAAAGACGGTTTTCCTAGTGGCCATAACCTCGGCACGTCGGATTTCCGAACTTCAGGCTCTCTCTTGTCGAGACCCCTATCTCTCGTTTTCTTCGGCGGGAGTTTCTCTTCGAACTGTTCCATCCTTTTTACCTAAGGTGCTCATCCCGTTTCATGTCAACCAGCCTCTTTTCTTGCCTACCTTTGAAAGAGAGCAGTGTTCCGGTCACCTTCGTCAATCGTGTGCTATGGACCTGTAGAGAGTGCTTTATCGGTATCTTAAAATCACAAACGCCTTCCGTAAGACCAATCATCTTTTTGTCCTGTTTGCGGGCCCTCAACAGGGGTCCGCAGCCTCCAAATCCACCATTTCTAGATGGTTGCGAGGAGCTATTGAGGCAGCTTATATACTGCAAGGCAAGCAGGTTCCAGCAGGGCTCCGAGCTCACTCCACTCGGGCTCAGGCTTCTTCTTGGGCTGAGCGGTCTCAAGTAGCCCCTCTCGACATTTGCCGGGCGGTTACTTGGTCATCGTTGTCCACATTTGTCCATCAGTATAGATTGGATGTTCACGCTCAGCAGGAGGGGCAGTTTGGAGCTGCAGTGCTGTTGTTGGCATTGACCCCCCCTTGAAAGCAGGTAGTTTGGGTACTGCCCGTTTGTCTGGACTGGTCTAGCAGTATGAACTGGAAGGAGAAATTTCACTTACTGTCAATTTCCTTTCCTGGAATACTGCTAGACCAGTCCAGGACCCACCCTGCTGTCAGTTACGGTGCTGCTAGTGCGGTGAAGCCGCTGGCCTCTATTCCTTCCTTGTCAGTATGCCTCACCATGGGGGCCCGATGGCTGCGTTATCGGTCTTAGCAGCCTTCAGTTCTGGGGATACTTTCAGCTCCCTTGTACATAGTTGAATTAAATGTCCACTATGTGTGGTCTTATGGTTTAGTTGCGTTACATGTTTGGGTTCGCTTTACAGACAATACTGAGGGAGACCCCTAGGGGTAGGACCATATCACCAGAGTCCAGCCTATCAGAGCTCTGGTAGAATTCTCTGTCTCCAAGATCTGCTGGCAGGGGGACACAACCCGTTTGTCTGGACTGGTCTAGCAGTATTCCAGGAAAGGAAATTGACGGTAAGTGAAATTTCTCCTTATATGCTCCTATTGGGGGAAGTTGTATAGGAAGAAAATCCTATTAGGTAGTGTTTATGCCCCAAACCTACACAATCACAGTTTTTTCACACATTTTGGATAAAGTAGTGTCAAGTTCATAATACCAAATTATTTGGGTAGGGGGGATTTTAATATTATGATGGACTCTCTAGTAGACTGTAGGTCGGTCAACCATCAGCCAATAAACATGGGAAGAAGAGGATAAATTTCTTATTATATAACTTAGATAGGATAGATGCCTGGCGCATGATACACCCCACTGAACATGAGTACACTTACTATTCCCATGCACATATGGTACATGCTAAATTAGATTACCTGTTGGTGTTGACCACATTGGTAGCGAGATTAGACCAGGCAGAGATTATGTCACATGAAGTTTCTGACCATCCATTGGTAGCAATGATGTTGCAGATAAATGAATATCAAAAAGATTATATAGAGAGATTAAATCCTGTGGTCTGTTATTTTAATAAGTTCAGAGTGCATTTGAGGACAGCATGGCAAAACTGTCACAACAAAAGACCCCTCACAGATTAATGTCATAAGTTTTTAGGAGGCTGATAAAGCTGTACTGAGGGGGGAAATTATCTCTTATACAAGTCATGAGTGAAAGGAGAAGGACAAACGGCTAGTGGAACTGACAAAAGAACTGGGGGCGGCAAAGAAAAAGCATTATGCTACTCTGTCTTTGCAAGAGGAGGAGGACATGATGACACTAAGAAAACAAACTGATGAAATATTAGAACAAATATAATTTGCAAAAATGGAGACAAAAAGCAGGACAAATGATGGCCAATCTGCTATGTATTCCTAAAAATAAGCAATATAAAATTAAAACATCTAGAGGGGAGGCACACCAAATGGGAGAAATTATGGAGGCTTTTCTTTCTTTATACAAAACTTTGAATACAATGGAAGGTGATATTATGTTTAAATCATGCCCAATCTGTGGGGACACTTACACAGAGCTGGGGAGTCAAAAAGGACAAGCCAACAAGAATTATGTTTTCGTTTTCCTCCCTCAATCCCCCCTTCCCCCCTTATATACATTCAGGGCTTAATTTGTAGACAAAAAAAAGTGGAACTGTGGGCGAGAAAAGGCTGGAAGTGACCTGTGGAGATGGGGCCAAGGCTGGAATTGTTACAACCTTTGCCCCTCCCCATATTTCTGCACTTGGTCTCACGGCCCCAATCATACTCTTCTCTTAATCTCTGGTCAATTTCTTAGTCTCCATTATCACTCCAGGCAACCTCAAATTCCCACTTGTCCACCCTGCCCAGTCCATGTATGCTCACCCTTGGTCCTAATTTGGCACTGGCAACACAGAGCTTGGGCAACCATCCCGGCCTGCATATGTGTGTGTGGATTATGATGCCCTACATCTAGCCCTTTCCTAAAGGAAGTCACAATATCAATATAAGGTTATCCACTTCTAACACCCTCAGCACCCCAAAAAACTACTCTAAATCATGCAAATGTACCTCACAAAGAGCAATTTCTTTGGCCGCCCCTTTTATTTGGAACTCTCTCCCTCCTGATTTACGCTCACTGGATGATTTAAAAGACTTTCGTAAACAATTAAAAACTACACTTTTCATTGAACAATATGGATCAACAATTGACTAAATATATTATTTATTTTAATTATTTTAACTAATTTGCCTTATTGTTAACCCTTGTTATTTTTCCTATATTACCATTGTACTGTTATGTTTATACTGTGTTTGTTTCCCTTGCCTATAACCTTTGTATTTCTTGTGACCGCTTTGATTGAAGGAAAAGGCGGTATAGAAAACTTGTTAAATAAATAAATAAATAATACTTAGCAATGTCCAACAGATCAATATCCCTTTTTCTCAAATTTTCCCTATTAGCATGCCATCACCTGAAAGATCTCCTTTGTACCATTCTCCACAACTACAATAGAAGATATCAAAACAAAGTTTATTCAGATGAAATGCTGTTTGCAAAGTCTATTTTAGCAGGGATAGTTGGTGGGAGGGAGGTAGGAGCAACAGCTCAGTCTTACAGTCCAGCTTGCAGATACCAGACACAATTTCTGTATAGTTCAGAGACTATCGGACAGTTGGCAATGCTAATTGCCAGCAGCTCAAAGGCTTCATTGAGCACCAAGACTTGCAAAACAAAAAAAGCACATAAGGCCTCTTTAAGATTAGCATAGAGATTTGCTAATGTGTTTGTGAATAATTAGCAGATGCTAATACAGAAATAATCAGTATGAGCCAGGGACATTAAAAATCTTGCTCTAGATACAAAACAATGTTTGCATGCTACGAAACAAATGCATAGTTTTAATAAATAATGGAGAATCTTGTTATCAATTACAAATTTGTTCAACTGTATGTGTCTGACAGTGAACTTCTTGTCTACCGCAGCACATTAAAGGGCAACAGTTTGGAAGCAATCAACTTTTTTTCATTCTAATTCCACCACTCATTCTGAACAGTAAACTATTTAATAATTTATGCTTTTATTGAATCAGCATAAACCATGCCACTGTGATAGCCCAAGTACTGTAACATCTTTGGATTATTCTTAAATTGAGCCAATATCAATGATACCACATTTAACAAAATATCCTCTTTTATTCAGGGCCAAAAAAAGTCATTAGAATTTTGCACTCCTTAAAGTGTGTTACGTTGACCTTGGCTGAGGGGGGGAGGGGCAGAGTCAAGATGGCAGCACTCCTTAAAGTGTGTTACATTGACCTTGGCCGAGGGGGGGGGGGCAGAGTCAAGATGGCAGCACTCCATTTCTAGCTGTGGGCGAGTTTTCCTTCTTCGCAAATTGTTAGCTTTTGTAAACTTTTCCAAAGAAGAAAATGAAGTCAGTAGCCAAAGCAAGCAAGGTTGCTGCTGCAGACCCACAACAGACATGGCTCAATCAACATCTGACTGCTGCTACCAGGAAACCTGGTTTGGTATTGGCTGCCCCTGTTCTAAAGCCAGTGAGGGGGTGCACTGGCATTACTTAGAGAAGAGTTATTGCAACGTCCGCAATTGTCTTCCACCCTGCTGGTGCACCGGGGGGAGCTTTTGGACCTGGGCAGTTCAGTTGGTTCCATTGAGCTGATAGTGGGTAAGTTTCCACTTGAGTCAGCAATGGCTGCCACGAGAACAGAGCTGACATGTTTCTGGAGGCTGAGGGCCCCTGTGGAGTTCAAGTTCTGCATAGTTTGGGGGAGCTGGAGGAATGTTATCTGAAGGCAGACCCGATGTGTCAGCTCAGCAGGAGTTCACTCTCCACCTGATGTGGGGTGTCCTAATAAAGCTTGGAGCTTCAGTTTCCAAATGTGCATTGGATATCAACTCTTTGGTTGTTTCTGGGGAAGGCATGACACCAGAAGGCACTTGCCAAAGAGCATTCTGAAAAAATTCTTAAGATTGAAAATGATATTAAGGGATCCAAAGAAATTGTGGATGCTTTGGTCAAGGATAATTTCGATATTGTAAATTGGAGCAAATGGAAAATCATGTTAGGCATTTGAACTTTTGTTTTCTAAACTTTTCTAAGACTTTTGGATCTGTTGCCCTTAATATATTGAAGAAATATTTTGCTGAAGTGCTGAGAATACCAGATAACTCTATTCCAATCTTAAATATGTTTTTTTTTATTTGCCTATACCAAGGAAAAAGTTGGAGTCTCTTGTACACGGTACATTGGACATTTCAGCAATATTGAAATCTTCTGGCTTGGAAGTCCAAGAAAGAGGGGCATTATTGACAAGGTTTGTTTTTGATCAAGATGCTTCAATGATCTTACAATTTTATTTCAAGAGGAATATGATAATTACTCAACAGTTCTTTAAGGTCTTTTCCTTTAGAGATTTAACACACTTAATTTTAACTATATTTATTGAGTTATGACAAATCTAGAAGATAACACAATTGTTCAAGAAACATAAATATTATATAACAGAAAGGAAAAACAATTATTGGAAACAAAAAAAAAATACTGTGAATCACCTTGTTCCATATTTCCATTAGACCCTTACAAAATCAGTGGAGGGGGAGGAGAGGAAAATCAGTGGAGAAATACAAAAAAAGAATAGGAAAAACAAAATGAATTAAAAATCAGCATTAACTACAAACTGCTCCGGATTATCACAGTCACTCCTTCCATCTCAACCAGGGATCTCAAGGTTGAGCCTGAGACAGCTAGTTTCTTTGCATCCAAAAAAGACCAAAGATGGTTAAGTAAAAGAAAACATATCTAACATTAAGATATCTCACAATGCATTTACACAGATAGCGTAATAGAAAGGAGACGCCCAAAGCCAGTGTCTCTCGCTGCATAGTTAGGAAAAGCTTACAGCGTTTTTGCGTAGAATGCACCAAATCAGGAAAAATCCAAATTCTTTTGCCAAGGTAAAGTTCCTTTAATACTAGTCTTATTTATTTATTTTATTTATTTAACTGTTTTTCTATACCGCGCTCTTCAATATCAGTGCGGTTTACAAATAACAAATTCTGCAAAGACCGAGGGAACAGCTTTGCACATACAGAGAACAGGATCATATAACTTGGAGCTGAACTAGTGAACTATTTACATAACCAACCACTCGAATTGTGGAAGGGTAACCATTTACAGGTTATACATTAAGCACAAACAGGATAGTAGGGTTGAGTCTTAACAGATAGTAAAAAGTCAACATTGTTGGATAACAGCCGATTATTAGGTACAAGTTAATGAGTAAGATGTTTGGCTAACCTGAGTCAGTTGTATGTGAGTTGGGTATGGCCTGAGTGAGTTGGGATGTGAGATATGGCTGTGTTGTGTTTGGCTGAGTGAAGTCTTATCTTACTTTTGGTAAGTCCCTGCACAAGGGGGAAGGCTGTTATTCACTGTGTTAAAGAAAATGGTCCTTTCTCAAGCTTACCATATCTATTCAGATAAACACAAAAAATAGTTTGGAATCATGGCAAAAAAGCTTACACTTTCCATCCCCACCTGTCCAGGTTTAGGTCAGGCCATAGTACTGAAACTATTTTATCCACTCTTTTGAGTGAAATTCATAGTATTATAGATCAGCATATGATAGCACTGGCTGTCTCCCTTGATCTTTAATCAGCCTTCAACCTGGTAGACCAGAGTACTCTTCTTTCAAAATTATAGTCACTTGGCCTCCAAGATACTCTGCTTTCTTGGTTCATATCTTTCCTGTCTAGTTGTACTTTTTCAATTTCCATAGACTCATTCTAATTTGTTCCTTCACCTTTACACTGTAGCATCCTGCAAGGTTCAGTGTTAACCCTGCTGCTTTTTAATATCTTCTTGAGTCCCCTTGCAACTCTCATTCAAGAAGTAGACATAAATGCATTTTACTATCCTGATGATATTTTACTCTTGGCTCGTGTATCCACAGTTTCCTCTTGGCTAACTGATAATCATCTTAAGCTTAATGGGCCCAATATTCAAAGGTATTTACATGGTTTACAGACCTGTAAACCGTGTAAATGCCACTTAGAGGGATATTCAACACAGTGCTGTTGAATATCCGCAGGTTCCTCTGCTACATGCCCTTTTGCTAACCGTGTAGCATTGGAGTGTGTCTTAGATAGAGCAGAGGCGGTACCTGTCACTAACAAGGCAGTGGCGATATTGAACTGCTGCCCAGTTAGTGACCCACAGGTAAAGATAGGCCAGTTTTCCTTTACTCTTGGGTGCTAACCGGGCAGTGGCTCAATATCGCCGTTGCCTGATTAGCTTCTGTGCCATGCGGCAGACCCAGATATGGCCCAGGCATTGAATATCTGGAGTTAAGGTTCAGCAGCAACGGCTATGCACTTTGGAAACACTAGCCACTGCCACTGAATAACTGGCCCCTTGTCTCTAGTTTCAGGTATTTAGGTATTCACCTTGATATAGAACTTTCATTTGATAAACAGGTGAATTCGGTAGTGTTACAGCAGGTCCAGTCTGTTTGCCCATTCTTAGTTTCTTCTGCATGAAAGACTTTGGTCTTATGTTATCACACCTTTTGATTATTGTAATTCAACTTGTGGTGGGCTTCTTGCCTAAAGGCTTAAATGATTACAAACAATATACAAGACTGCCATCCATCTGTGTCATGCTCATAAGTATAACCGCCTCACTGCCCTGTTCATCTAGCAACATTAGCTTTCAGTACAATACTAAATCCAATTCAAAATTGTAATTCTTACACATGAGGTCATATATACAGAAACTCCATCCTATTTAGCTTCTTTAATAACTCCCTATATACCTTCTTGTCTTCTGCGTTCTCTACATTAAAATCATCTGACTATTCCATCTGTCACTCACGCTTAGAATCAACTAGGCACACTGCATTTTTTTTTATTGCCCCTAAACTATGAAATAGCCTTCCAACATATCTATGTTTGGAACAATCAATCAAGAAATTCAAGGCTGGTTTGAAAACATATCTATTTGAACAGACTTTCAAAAGTCTAGGTGGATCAGGGAGAGGGGGGTCTGACCGGCAGGGCCAGCCTCAGAGTTATCTCAAGATGTTGGCGCCCTAGGCAAACCTTAAGCCTTATATCCCCCTGGCTGTTGGAATCAATTGTTTAGCTTTGAATACCCTGCTCCTTGCCACTCCCTCCCCCGAAGCTGCCATTTTAGGCAGTTACCTAGTTTGCCTAATAGTTGGGCTAGCCCTGCCGGCCAATAGTATTTGTGACTTATGTTTGTCTTTTTTTTTTCTATTGCTTTTTTTCTACTGCTATTCTTTCATTACCATAACAGACTTCTTTTCAGATTTGTCGGGCCCAATTTTCATTTAGGCAGGCTATGCGTCGTGTCAGCACATAGCTTGCCTGCTGACCATCTTAAACAGGATTTTCACTTCCGTGGTGATGGAAGTGAAAATCCGGGTTAGCTGGACATGCCAGCAGCCACTGAGGCTAAGCAGGTAGCGGCAATTTTCAATGCTACCCGGTTAGTCCCAATGCCTCAAAGATAGGTGAGGAAAACCCTTGCTTATCTTTAAGGTGCCAAGGGCTAATCAGGTAGCATCGAAAATCACTGCTACCCGCTTAGCCCTTTCCTCTGCTCAAGAACACCCCCGACACGCCCCAATGCTAACCGCATAGCATCGGGGCACGTAAGGGACAAACCAGGGAATTTTTGAAGGCACTACCCCTGTAGGTGCCTTTGAAAATTCCCTGTTAAGGCGTGTACACGGGTAACTAGGGCAGTTACCTGTGTAAATGCTTTCGAAAATCGGGCCCGTAATTTTTAGGCTGAATTATAAACCATTTTGATATACTTTTTTTGAAAGGCAATATAACAAGAAAATAATAAACTATAAACTATTTAGTCTGTAGTATTTGTAGTATTACAGGATATCATGGGATATAGTGAAAACAGTTGAAAACGATCCTTAAATATCAACATATCTCTAATATAAAGTGAGCAGTTCTCCAGGAACAAGCAGGAAGTCAGTCTTCATGTATGGGTAACATAGGCGCAGACAGAGCCTCACTGAAGCATCTTTCCAGCTTTCAAAGAAAACCTTTGGAATATGTCACCACTCATGCGTGGTCCCCTTTCTGCCCAAGGGTGCCATCTTACTCAGTCTCCTTTTTTCTGCGGAGCCCAACAGAGGTCCGTCTTTTTTTTCCCCCGGAAAAAGCTGATCTTTTGTGCATGAAACTGTCTTTTCTTTCTCCGGTTAGCACTGGTTCCTTTCCCGCCTCCGAGCCTGGTTGCCCCAGCATTGGGTCTCAGACACATTTTTTGTTTTCTTTCCAGCATGGTTTTGTACCTTTTTCTATACGTTGACCGTGTCAAGGGTCTTCGACCTACAGGGGTCCTTTTTGCCCCATTGGCTAGTGGGTTCAAAAAAATGTCCCTCACCGATACACACAACTGCTGCCTCTGGTGTCTAGGTGCTGACCATGATCCAGAGATCTGCGCCCTGTGCAAAAAGATGTCCGCGAAGGCCATCCAGCATTATAAGCAAAAACAAGATGACATCTTCACAGGTTAGATTCTGCCCCGATATCACCAATAGCCTTGTGCTCTAAGGCCCCACATGGCGCCTCGAAGTGGTGTAAAGCCCCCGCAGCATCCGATTGGGTCCGCGGACACTCCAACAAGAGTTTCCCAGAGCAGGAATGCAAGAAGAAGAAGAAATTCCAAAAGGGTGGCTGCTGCAGGCATTGGCGCTCAATGCCAGGCCTGGCTCCAGGCATTGGACCTCGCGCAGTGGGTCCATGAGAAACTCCTTGAGATCCCCTGCCTCGAGGAAAACCTCTTCGGGAAACCAATGGAGGGAAAGATGGCGGAGATCAAGACTAAATTCCTCACGAGGACTTGGCTCTCCAGGAAGACCCCCACACCCTTCCTAAGAAGAAACCATTGGGGAAGAGACCCCTTTTCAGAGAAAGGGCCAGCCCCACTTAATATTAGGACTAGGGCTGTTAGAATCCATTCAAAGTTGAGGGTCTTAGACTTTAGGAAGACTAACTTTGCCAAGATGGGCCAATACCTCAGGGAGTCGTTAGCGGGATGGGAATAGCTGGAGGATGTAGAAAAACAGTGGGCAAAACTGGAAAGGGATATTTTAAGGGCAACCAACCTTTTCGTTAAAATGGTAAATAAAGGTAAAAGGAAAAGGAGACGGCTATGGCTTTCGAAAGAAGTAGCAGAAAAGGTGAAGAAAAAGAGGGAGACCTTCATGAAATACAAGAGATCACAGAAAGAGGAAGACAGGCATCTATATTTGGAAAAACTTAGAGAAGCTAGCAAAATAGTCAGGAAAGGAAAGATTCAAAAAGAGGTGGAAATAGCCATTGCAATAAAATGGGGGGATAAGACATTTTTCAGATATGTTAGTGAGAAGAGGAAGGGCAAAAGTTGTATTGTCAGACTCAAGGGTGAAGGGGAGGAATATGTAGAAGCTAATCAGGATAAAGCGGAATTGTTTAACAAATATTTCTGTTCAGTGTTCACAGATGAAGAACCAGGAGCAGGACCTCAGAAAACAGTAACAGAAGCGAGGGACATCTTGAACAATTTTCAGAAGACTGGTCGTGAGAAACTAGCTCAACTTAAAGTAGACAAAGCGATGGGACCGGATGGGATACACCCTAGGATACTGAGGGAACTTGGGGACGTTCTAGCAGCTCCACTGACTGACCTTTTCAATGCCTTGTTGGAGTTGGGAGTGGTGCCAAAGGACTGGAGAGAGGCTCATGTGGTGCCTTTACACAAAAGCGGAAGTAAGGATGTGGTTGAAAACTACAGGCCAGTTAGTTTAACTTCAGTGGTAAGTAAATTATTGGAAGCGCTACCTTTACCTAGGTAGCAACACAGACCATCGACAAAGCTTAACAGAATCTGACCGGTACTATATCAGTGGCGATGTGAACAATTTCCCCTGATGAAACCAGTTGGAGAAACGCATCTCATAGCGCATGAATAAGCATCGGGAATCCATCGCACAGCTAAGCACTGGTTTATTATTTGATATTAAGTAATGTGGTCGCTTAAAGTATTGAAATATTGAAATATTGAAGAACAATTCACATCAAAAATTTTTTCTCAGGAGAACACCTATATGGCTAAAGGTTTAAGTAAGAGGTCATTGATGTATGTTTAGGCATTAGTCCACTGGATCTTTCATGAAAACAGTGGCAGCCTATGGTATCTGAGTCCTCATTAGCCAGGAGTTCCATTCGATGTATAAAATGCTTCCATAGATGAATTACAGAGAACCATTATTATCTGCATTTCAGTCTCTGTGATATATAACCACATCAACAGTTGTTAAATATGGAAGGACAGACTAGATAGAAATATGACGACAGAAAAAGACCACATGGCCTATGTTTCTATCCCCAATGCCAGGCCACCCAGACACCACAACAAGGTCACCAGGACAAAGGAGCGGGCTAAGGCCCGTGCAAGCCAAGGCTCCAAGCCCCAGAGTCCGGCTTCTGCCCAGGTTGGGTCAGGGTTTTGACTGCCTGAGCATAGCCTCTCCACCCATGGGGGGAGCAGCTGCCAACAGGGGGGGGGGCATCTCATTCATTTCGCCCATCAGTGGCCTGCCATCACCACTGACTCCTGGGCACTCTAAGTAGTCAGGGAAGGCTACCTCCTTTATTTGGACTAGACGCCTTCCTGTTTCTTTCCAGGAGAGCCCCCTCAGACTCCCTTGCACCAGGCCCTGCTACTGCAGGAACTCACAGGCCTCCTCACAGACAGAGCCGTGGAGCCAGTACCCCACCACCTGAAGGGCAAGGGGTTCTACTCCCGATACTTTCTGGTCCCAAAAAAGAACAGGGAGCCTAAGGCCCATTATGGACTGGCAAAACCTGAACAAGTTCCTGGTGCAGGCGAAGTTCAAAATGCTCTCCCTTGAAAAATTGCTGCCCTACTTCCAGCAGGGAGATTGGTTATGCTTGTTGGACCTAAAAGATGCTTACACCCACATCCTCATTCATCCCATTCACAGGCAGTACTTAAGGTTCATGTTTAGGAGCGACCACTAACAGTATAGGATACTACCCTTCAGTCTAGCCTCCATGCTGAGTCTTCATCAAATGCCTGGCAGTGGTGGCCGCCTACCTCCGTCTTCAAGGAACCTTTGTTTTCCCATACTTGGACGATTGGCTCGAAAAGGGGGACACAGCCACTGAGATACAACAGGCCACAGCCCACACCATCAATGTTCTGCAGCATCTGGGGTTTGTGATAAATCACCCCAAGTCTCACCTCACTCCAACGCAGGGCTTGGAGTTCATAGGGGCTCAACTGGACACTCTTCAGGCCAGGACCTTTCTTCCCTTGGGGTGGGTCGCCTCAGGGCTCTAGCCATTGAGGTGCAACACCATCACATAGTTTTGACGTTGTCCTTGCTCCGCCTACTGGGCCACATGGCGTCCATAGTCCATGTGGTTCCCAATGCTTGCCTTCACATGCAGGCAGCACAGTGGTGTCTCCGCTTCTAGTGAGCACAAGCCACAGTAAGGCTCTGGGACAAAGTCTTAGTATCCCATCAACTAATGGAGTCACTCGACTGGTGGCAGAACACATTGGACCTGCAGGAGGACATGCCCTTCCAACCCCCAAATACCCAGAGGGTCCTCATCATGGACGCCTCCCTACTGGAGGTGCCTATTGCGAGGAACTCTGCACGCAGGGCAACTGGTCCCTGGTGGAGAGCCAGCAGATGATCAACCTGCTAGAGCTCAGGGCCATTTTTCTGGTGATCAAGGCCTTCCACCACTGCCTGCGGAACCAGTCGGTGCTAGTCTAAATGGACAACCAGGTCACGATATTCTACTTGAACAAACAGGGGGACACAGGGTCTCACCACCTCCATCAGGAGGCAGTAGCCCTCTGCTCGTACATGATCGGCCAGCGAATGCTCCTCGGGGTGGTATACCTCCCGGGCCAGGACAATGCCCTAGCGAACAGACTGAGCAAGGTCTTCCAGCTGCACAAATGGCAACTAGACCCCAGGATGGCGCAGCAGCTCTTCTGACTCTGGGGCACTCCAAGTCTGGATCTCTTCACCAGCCCAACCAGTGCTCAGCTGCCCCTCTTCTGTTATCTCCAGCTGCATCTGCCCCGGGTAGCAGCAGATGCCTTCCTCATCTTGTGGTCGGAGGGCCTTCTGTACACCTTCCCTCTCATGCCACTTATTGCCTGAACCCTCTTCATGGTCCTGTGGGACAAGGCTTCCATGATCTTGGTGGCCCCACGGTGACCCAGACAACCTTGGTTTCCCCTGTTGCTCTACCTCTCAACAGAGCTCCCCATCTCTCTGGGGATTGCCCTGGGGCTACTGACTCAGGAGGAGGACTCCCTTCTCCACCCCAACCTGGGGTCCCTGACATTAACAGCATGGCTGCTGAATGGGTAGTCTTCAACTTCTCAGTATGGTATGTAGAGCAATGGGTTGCTTAATGTCCATAATATCTTACTCCTTCATGCATTTTAGTTTAAACCATGTGTATATTGTACGGTTGTTTTTGTTTATTTATTATATTATGATCTTATTTATGTATAGGCTTATTTATTTATATTGATTGTCAGCCATTCATTTTCATTGTTATTTATTTATTTATGGTTTTAAGATATTTATTTTTGTATAGTATTTTTATGTCTTAATGGCGTCTTGTACCCTGATTTTATGTATATTTATTTTATGTATATGTCTTTTTATTTATTGTTTATTTTGGTTATATTTTGAGGTTTTGCACCCCCCTGAGGAAGGCTCTTCAGACCATAACGCATTGGGGTTTGGTTTGACAATAAACAGCCTGGTTTTCTGTCTCACAAACCTGCTGCTTCATTGTTCCTTCTACCTGCAGTGTACACAGGGCCACCGCAAAGTTGCCTGGGGAAGGCTGTTACAAAGTGGACCCTATATACCTGGGTGGCAGACTGCATCACCTTTGCCCACGATCAGGTTGGGCTCTTGTTGGACTGCTGATTCACGGCACACAACGTCAGGGCTATGGCGACCTCGGTTGCAAGCTTTCACTCTGTCCCCATGGCAAACATCTGCCGGGCCGCCAACTGGTCCTCAGTCCACACCTTTGCAGCTCACTATTGCCTGGAGAGGGATTCCCAACGGGGCAGTGCCTTCAGCCAGGCCATACTCCATAATCTCTTCGACGTCTAGACAACTCCTACCCTCTGACCCTTCTTGTTCAGGCTACCGGAGTGATGGTTCTCCCTGGACACTGGGGTTGAGTCTCTCCTTAGACTCGCTTGCGTCTGTTCACGGCTGGACCGTGTTTTCTACAGGTTCTTGGTAGCCTGTAGCTAGGGAGTCCCATATGCGATGACTGACTTCCTGCTTTTTCCTGAAGAAAGCGTAGTTACTCACCCATAATAGATGTTCTCTAGGAACAGCAGGAATCGGTCCTGACAATCCTCCTTCCTCTTCTTGGAGTTGCTGTACAATTTCTGCTATCTTCTTTTACTGGCTTTAGCTATGTCATCTGACTAGGATGGCACGCTTGGGTGGGAAGAAGATCACACATGCATGGTGGCATCTTCCATAGACTTTCTTGAAAGATGGGGAGATGCTTCTGCAGGGCTCCGTTGGTGCAGACGTCACCCATATGTGAATACTGATTCCTGCTGTCCCTGGAGAACACCTGTTACAGGTGAGTAACTATGCTTAATCATGTTCTCTGGTATAGAGAATGCTCCAGTACTGAGAGAAAGTTCTACAATAGTGTTTGTGTTCTGGCATGAAGTGGTAATGCTGAACTCCTTTAGAAAAGTTTCCGTTTTGAGCTTGCCTTTGCTGAGAAAGGCAGCAAGAGGCTCACCTTCCTAGTACAGGGATTCCAACAAGAGCAACGCCACCAGAATGCATAGTGGGAGACAGCCTCATCTTTGAGGAGCGGAGTGCGGAAGAGGATGGAGACGTTCCCCTCCCCCTTCAGAAAGGGCCATTTCTCTCAACCTCACTCTCATTTCTACCAATCTCTCTCAGTCCCCCACCCAATTTGTACTAGTCTCTTTCACAGTCTTTCTCTCTCATGCCCCCAGTCTTTCTCTCTCACCACCCTACCAATCTCTCTCAATCCCAATCCACCCTGTCTCTATTTTCTTTTTTGGGATGGGAAAGGACAAGAAAGAGAGGGTTTCAGCAAGAGAAAATAAATAAGAGACTAGACTCTTCCAAAGCAACTCACTCATATGTCTGGCCAGGCTCCAGGACTCCTTTTCATACTTAAGATCCAAACATTGTTCTCCCTGACAGACTTCAGAGCAAAAACAAAGTGAAGACTAAAGAACAGCAGAGAGGGGCAACCCTTCTCAGCTGGCTTGTTTCTGCATGTTTCACTCTTCATCCTCACAAACCTTTTGATAACATCCCTTCTGGGTGATATCTCACAGAGGGAGTCAGGAGGATAGGATATTTATGTTAGTCCTGGGCCAAAGAACTTGACAGCACAAGCCTTGGATGGACAAGATGCCTGCTGAGGCCAACAGTTGCCTGCTCCAAAGGTCTTGTAGGCAAAGAAGGCTGGGGTGATCTTTTCTAGCAGCTCACATGAGTTGATGATAACCTTACCTTCCACTGGGTCCACATAAGAGGATAGCTGTGCTCTTCCTACTTGTGACTAAAATTAAATGAACAGGAAGTGCGCATCTGTGTTCACGACACATCCTCACAGGAAGAGACCTACCTTTCTAAATATATGCTGTCAAAAGGGCATGTCTACTAAAGCACAATAGTCTTTGTAGCTATCAGTCAGGACCACTCCTGGCCTCCTCATTGATTCTCACAAATATAGCGCTAATCTCACACTGCTGTCCCCTAGCATCAGGATGCTAGGTGCAGCACCGCATGAATGTGGCCATTTTGTGGAGAAGTGAAGATAGGACAGAAGAGTGAAGGACTGCTCATATCCCTGATGACCACTGGACTACCAGGATGATAAAGGTAATGGCTTGTGGGGGATTTGGATATGGGGAGGACTGTCAGGGGGCCCCCTTAAGCCGACTAACTAACAGGCATTTAGAATTTTGAATGGAGGGAGGGAGAGGAGAGTCAGCTCCCTGACTAGTTAGCTGGGATTTTTTAAAAAATTTTTTAACTGGGAGGGGAAGGTTAAGGCACTCAACTGACTAGCTGAGGATGTTGTGCTTTGTCAAGGTGTGTACCAATCCCCCCCCAGGACAGTTCCCAGTGAGGATCGGGAGCTGTTGAGGAGGGGGCGGAGGCCTCACTTTTTATATTGTCGGTGCTGCGGATCTGAACATCAGCAGCACCGAAAATATTGACAGATTAGGGGGAGACTGTCAGGGCACTGGAGGGCCAATCGCCTCCAGGGAAAACATCTGCTGAATCACCTGCAGCTAACGCCACTTCTTGAGGTGGCACTGTCTACAGCCATGATTGGACCATTTTTGTCAGCCATCACACAAAATATTTTCATGTGGTGGCTGCCAAAAATAGGAACACCTACTCCCCGCCCCAATCCTGCCTCCCCCTAGGTCCAATGCGTGACATGCAGATTTCGCAGAAAGGTGCCTGGGATATCTGCATTTCACCCACGTTATCTGCTGCTGCCAGATGATAAATCTGCGTTAGTAGACATGCTCCAAAGATTCCTTAGAATCATTCAGGGTTTCAGTGCTGCTGGCTCTTTCCTAGTGTTAGAGGGAGAAGGGGAATTTGGTTTTCTCTGCAGTGGGAAGAATTGAGTTTTCCCAGTAGGTCCTATGATGTTCTAGAACCCATTGCAATATTTAAACATAGTAACATAGAAATATGACGACAGAAAAAGACCACATGGCCTGTCTAGTCTGGCCTTCCATAACAACTACAACAGTCCCCTTTTTACCTTTAGAGATCCTCTGTGTTTGTCCCATGCTTTTTTGAATTCAGTTACTGTCCTCATCTCTACCTCCTCCACTGGGAGACTATTCCATGGATCCACTACTCTTTCCATAAAGAAATATTTCCGCATATCACTCCTGAATCTATCTCCCTTCACCCTCATCCCATGTCCCCCCGTAGCAGAACTTGCTTTCAATTGAAAGAGGTTCTCTCCCTGAACATTTATGCCACGGAGGTATTTAAACATCTCAATCATATCACCTCTATCCCGCCTTTCCTCTAAGGTGTACATATTAAGATCGTTCAGTCTGTCCTCATATGCTTTATAATGAAGACCACTAATCATCTTAGTAGCCACCCTCTGCACCAACTCCATCCTGTTCACATCCTTTTGAAGGTGCGGTCTCCAGAATTGCACACTATACTCCAAATGAGGTCGCACCAAAGACTTATACAGAGGCATTATCACCTCCTTTTTTCTGCTAGCCATTCCTCTCCGTATGCACCCAAGCATCCTTCTAGCTTTTGCCGTTGCCTTTTCTACCTGTTTAGCTACTTTAAGATCATCAGACACAACCATGCCTAGGTCCCGCTCTTCTTTAGTGGACAAAAGTACTTCACCCCCTGTACTATATTGCTCCCTTGGATTGCTGCAGCCCAAATGCATAACCTTACATTTTTTAACATTGAATCCCAGCTGCCAAATTCTAGACCATTCTTCAAGCGTAACTAGATCCCTCCGCATGTTATCTACCCCTTCCTGGGTGTCTACTCTATTGCAGATTTTGGTATCATCCGCAAAGAGGCAAACCTTACCTGAAAGCCCTTCCGCTATATCACTAACAAAGATGTTAAAAAGAATCGGACCAAGGACAGATCCCTGGGGCACACCATTGATAATATCCTTCTCCTCAGAGTGAGCTCCATTTACTTGTACTCTTTGTCGCCTCCCACCCAACCAATTTCTAACCCAAGCAGGAACTTTAGGGTCCATCCCTAGGGTGCTCAGTTTGTTTATAAGTCGCCTGTGAGGAACAGTGTCAAAGGCTTTACTGAAATCTAAATACACCACATCTAGAGCTCTCCCTCGGTCCAACTCCCTGGTCACCCAGTCAAAGAAATCAATCAGATTTGTCTGACAAGACCTGCCTCTGGTGAATCCATGCTGCCTCGGATCCTGTAATCCGCTGGACTCCAGAAACCTCACTATTTTCTCTTTCAGCAGCATTTCCAATAATTTACTCACCACTGAAGTTAAACTAACCGGCCTGTAGTTTTCAACCACATCCTTACTTCCGCTTTTGTGTAAAGGCACCACGTGAGCCTCTCTCCAGTCCTTTGGTACCACTCCCGACTCCAACGAGGCATTGAAAAGGTCAGTCAGTGGAGCTGCTAGAACGTCCCCAAGTTCCCTCAGTATTCTAGGGTGTATCCCATCGTGTCCCATCGCTTTGTCTACTTTAAGTTGAGATAGTTTCTCACAAACACAGTCTTTTGAAAATTGTTCAAGATGTCCTTTGCTTCTGTTCCTATTTGTGGGTGTTTTCTGAGGTCCTGCTCCTGGTTCTTCATCTGTGAACACAGAACAAAAATATTTGTTAAGCAATTCCGCTTTATCCTTATCAGCTTCTACATATTCCTCCCCTGCACCCTTGAGTCTCACAATACAACTCTTGCCCTTCCTCTTCTCACTAATATATCTGAAAAATGTCTTATCCCCCCATTTTATTGCATTGGCTATTTCCTCCTCCTTTTGAATCTTTGCCTTCTTGACTACTTTGCTAGCTTCTCTTCCAAATACAGATGCCTGTCTTCCTCTCTCTGTGATCTCTTGTATTTCATGAAGGCCTCCCTCTTTTTCTTCACTTTTTCAGCTACTTCTTTCGAAAACCATAGTGGTCTCCTTTTCCTTTTACGTTTATTTACCATTTTAACAAAAAGGTTGCTTGCCCTTAAAATATCCCCTTTCAGTTTTTCCCACTGTTTTTCTACATCCCTCAGCTGTTCCCATCCAACTAACGACTCCCTGAGGTATTGGCCCATCTTCGCAAAGTTAGTCTTCCTAAAGTCTAAGATCCTTGCCTTTGAATGGACTCTAACAGCCCTAGTCCTGATACTGAACCACACCATCTGGTGATCACTGGATGCAAAATGATCTCCCACTACAACATCAGAAACACTTTCACCATTGGTAAGCACCAAGTCCAGTATGGCCCCTTCACGTGTGGGGTCTGTTACCAATTGCCTGACTAGTTCTCCCTGTAGAGAATCCAGGGAGATTCTCTACAGGGAGAATCTCCCTGGATGAGGTGCTGTCCTTTTCGGGGTAGTTAGAAAAAAGGAGAAACAAACAAGGGAAGTGAGGTGATACCTTTTTATTGACCTAACAATACATTATTGGACTGGCTTTCAAAGGTTAAAACCTTCTTCTTCAGTTCAGGACAGTATGAACAACTAGATGACAATACCATAATATATAAGTGAATTACAAAAACATTCCATTGACAGTCTCAGGGGAAGTGGGAGTGATGGATAGGCCAGGTTGTAAATATTTATAGTTGATAATGTGGTAGCAATCCCGTATCTTTATTATCTCCTGTCGGGTTCAATTGAAAGTGTCTTATCTTTTGAACATAAGACACTTTCAATCCCTAGTGTTCTTCTACAGAGGTGGCCCAAGGATGATGCGGAGCCATGTGCAGAGACTCATTGCGGGGCCTCATTTGCATAGCCACTGGACCTCATTTGCATAAATGTAATTTATTTTAATTTTAAAATGTATATGTTGCCCGTCTAAAATTTTAGGCAGCTTTCAAAGGAGCCCTTTACAAGCCGTTTTTTTGTCCTGGCAATGACTCAGGGGCATATTTACTAAATATTAATGTGCGTTAAGTGCCACCGTGCCAATAGAAATAAATGGGAGTTGCTGCACTTAATGCGCATTCACAAATGTTAATGTGCGCTAACCTTTAGTAGACATGCCTCTTAATGAGTGTCTCAATACCATTTTCATGGGTAGTAAAGATAAAGATACTATCAGATTTCTGTATTACTATATTCCAGTGTCAACTGCCAGGCACATTAGGAAATACTCTACATCCTGCTCATTTAGAATCCATAGCAAACCCGCCGTATCATAACAGCACTACCAATACTCACATAGCACCAAGCCCTATTTATGAAAGGCAACACTGCAAATATTAAACCAATACATCTCAGAGAATACCAATACATCTCCTACTGGGGAAAGAGAACAAGTGGGACTGTCACATAGAAACTAAATGAACAAAATACCTCAGCTCGGTTACACATGCAAAACATAATCTGTCACCAAACATAGAGCAAGGGATCACAATTTCGAAATATGAAGACAATAATTAAACTGGGAACACCAAAAGCTAAACTTGGAATGTACAACACTGGAGAAATAAAACTATAAATTAATTTCCTACAGCTGATATATTTCAGTCAATACATTAAAAATAAAATAGCCGGAAGGGGTTTCTTTAAGCCCCAAATTCCGGCTACCACCTCCTTTCCCCCAGCCACTTTCTTCCTCTACTTTCCTCGACGCTCTCCCAGCCCTGTAGCCTCGCCTTTGAGACCTGTTTGCCCGGCTACCTCTGAACAGACTGTTCCTCTTCCTACGGGAGAGGTAACTTTAGTGGATATTTGGACTGCAATTCAACAAATTGATAAGCGTTTATCTTCAACTGTTTCGTCTCTATGTAGCTTTACAAGTAATGTAGTTGATAAATTTAAAGATGTTGATAAACAGATAAGTTCATTAGCTCAGATTTCTGCCCGTGTTGATTCCCACCTCCTAACTGGTTCAAATAGTAATCTTGCTTTAATTAAGGATTTTTCTGCAGTTTCTTACCGCGTGGAGATGTTGGAAAATCAGCATCGGGCAAGAAATCTACGTTTTCTTAATTTTCCATCAACCCACTTATTGTCTCCTGAAATTTTGTTGCAGAAATATTTCTCTGAGACCTTACAATTGAAAGGCTCTTTAAATGTGGTCCAAGTTTATTCGTTTTCTTCTGGCGGTCGAGCGACGTCTCCTGTGGAGGGGGCTTCTACTCCTTCTGATCAGTCTGTCGCCCAGAATTTAACCGCCTTTTTGGAGGATTCTTCAGATGTCATATCCAAGCGTTGCACTGTTGTTGCAACGTTTGGCTCTGAATCTGTTAAATTATCTGTGCTTAGAGCTTATTTTAAGCACAGGGATGCCTTATTTTGTGGGTTTAGACTTCAAGTGTTTCCGGATGTTGGCCGTGTCACACAGCTTAGACGTAAACAATTTTTGGATTTAAGAACTAGAGTTGTCGCTTTGGGAGCGTCCTTTTTTCTAAAATTTCCCTGTCGCTGCTTGGTTATTTACCAGGGGCAAAGTTATGCCTATACTGATATATTACAGTTACAGAAATTTCTGACTGCGAGGGAATTGGCTGAGAAGTAGGTTGGCGGGTTTGTTTTTTCTCTGTGCTCCCTAATGTGGAGTTTATAAAACTCTTAATTGCTAGTAACATTTATATTTCCTTGGATATTGTTGATTATCTCTCCTTGATGTGTGCTTATTTTCTTTTGTGAATTCTTTTTCTTGAATATTATCCTGTTTACTTGGATTTGTTTTTCCTTTGTTAGGTTTGTATTCAGGGAAGAAAAACCTTAAATAAAAGATTTAAAAAAAATAAAAATAAAATAGATTTTTTTTCTACCTTTTGTTATTTGGGCATTTTATTTTTCAGTTGTAATTGCCCCAGTCACTTTCTTCTGCTGACTCTCCATTATCTGCTGTCCTTTTTTTCTCTCTTTTAGTTGTTTCCATTCTCTCTACATCTGCCTTTAACATATTGATCTTTCCCCTTTTGCTCTTTCCTCGATTTCTTTATTCCTTTTTCATCCACTCAAATTTCACCCTTCCATTCTCAATCCCCATTTACTCTCCCAATACTCAGCCAATCACAGATTTCTCTTTCATCCCACACAAAATATTTGTTTCCCTCTCCATCCCAGCTTATTTTTTCTCCCACTAGTCCCAACTCCACCCCCTTCTATTCCTCCCCCAGCATCAGCTCCCTTCTAGTTCCAGCCCCTTCCAGTCCCATTAACCCATCCCCCTGCATCAGCCCATTTCCAGTCCTAGCCACCCAGTATCAGCCCTCCTCCAGCCTCTCAGCAACTGCTACCTTCCAGTCCCATTCCCCCATCCGCCAGCATCAGCCCATTTCCAGTCCTCACCCCCCCCCCCCCAATATCAGTCCTCCTCCAGTCTCTCCCAGCATCATTTCCCTTCCAGTCCCAGTCCCCCATCCCATTTCCAGTCCTACCCCCCAGTATCATCCTCCTCCACTCCCTCCCAGCATCAGCTCCCCTTCCAGTCCCTCAGCATCAGCCCATTTCCAGTCCTAACCCCACCAGTATCAATTCCCTTCCAGTCCCAGTCCCCCATCCCCAGGCCATTTCCAGTCCTAATCCCCCAGTATCAGTTCTCTTCCATTCCCTACCAGCATCCGCTCTCTTCCAGTGCAAGTCCCCCATCCCCCAATAATCAGACCATTTCCAGTCCTGAACCCCCCCCCCCGCCCCCGTTCCTGTTCTAGCCCCTATTCCCCCTCCCTTTCCATTCTAGCCCCCTGTTCCTGTTCTTATTCTAGTCCCCAGTCCCCCCATTCCCATTCTGGCCCTGCGTCCCCCCCCCGCCACAAACCAAAAGGGGCCCCATGTCTGATCAGCTTCAGAGGGAGCAGGGGAGGCCCAAAGCCCCCGCTGACCTCTGAAAAGCCGCAGGAGTAAAGAGCAGCATTTGCCTTCTCTCCCATTGCTGTGATAAGAAGAAACCTGCAGGCACGCTGAGATGTTCCGGGCCACCAGCATGGATCCCTGGTAGCACCGCCTCCGAAACCCATCGAGGGTGCGAGCCTCTTTAACTGGCGAGATGGAGCAGTGAGTCTTAGAACTCTTGATACCATGGTGTGGTAATTGGACTTTTTCCATGCCGAGACTCTTCTGTACCCTGTATATTGAGTTCAGCCTCCTGATGATGGCTGGAACCGTCAGTGGGTTCTCACACATCTGGTAGGCACTGAAGGATCTGGTGCACCAGCACCATGACTGCCTCTTTTGGTGGAAAGGGATACTGCAGGATTTCAAGTTCCTCGGTCCTTGGTTCCTCCTCGGTCTTGAGTGTAAAGGGGAGAGCCTTGGCCATCTCTGACACACTCATGAAAAGAGATTTATTTATTTATATATTTATTTAACCCATTTTCTATACTGCCTTATCCTTCAATGAAAGTGGTTTACATTATTTAATTACTACAAATGGGTACTGGATATATTCCCTCATCCCAAAAGGGCTCACTATCTATGTGTACCTGAGGCAACGGAGGGTTAAGTGGCTTGCCTAAGGCCATAAGGAGTGCCTATAGGACTAGAAACCCTCCGGCCTGAGATTGCTGTCCCCAGGTGGGACTTGAATCCCTGGCCCTCTGGCCTGAGGTTCCATGTCCTAACAACTAGGCCACTCCTCCTGAAGGACTAGAAAGGGGGACTGTTACTTCTGGAGAGAAATCTGCAACTGTGAGTATATACTTCTGGTAATTTTCTAAAAAGAATTCTTTGTATTAAAGCTACTTAATCTGTGAACCCACTGTTTTTTGTTGGATCAGTTAGGGCCTAGTAGCAGCAATTAAAGTTTGAATTTAAAACAGAGGAGAGCTTTCTGGTTACATTTCATACCCAGCAGAGAGCTTGTAGTTTAAATTTAATAGTCACTCAGGGCCAAGTAAGAGCAAAGTACTTTTAGTTTAAATTTAACACACAGAAGAGAGATTTCTGGTTAAATTTAGTACCCAGCAGAGAGCTTGTAGTTTAAATTTCATAAGAAGTTAGAGCCTAGCAGCAGCTAAGAGCTATAATTTAAATCAAATCAGAATTTAGCTTACCTCAGCAGCACAAGACAGGGTACTGTGTAGCAGCCCTCTTTTAATAAAATCATAGCTTTATAGGTACTTACACATCTTAAAAGACAGGAGGTGCTTTCAGGTGAAGCTCATTACCCAAATCAGTCATACACTAAGGACCTGAGATTAATTAAGCTTCAGGTGAACAAGGTATATTAAACGTATTAGGTACAGTTTTATTGGTATAAATACCCATAGCAACCCCTAGTAAGTAAGAACTTAAAGATCTAGACACAAACTTAAAACTAAGATGCAGAAAGCAGTCCAGCAGCGGGATGGGGGCTTTCCAGTCTTTTGCATTGAGTGTCACATGTATGATTTTCTCCCAGTTGGTGAGAGGTCTTACGTGTGCACTAGGTGCAAGGAGCTCTTTTCTCTCAGGGAACAAGTCCGTTCTCTAGAGGCTAAAGTAGCAGACTTGGAAAACATAAGACAGACAGAGAGGTACATAGACGAGACCTACAGGGATATAGTCCTGAAGTCCCACCTCTAGTCTGGCAGCACCCCTGTTGCCATGGAGGAGAGAGGTCACGTGACAGGAGAGCATCACCCTGGTGTGGCAGGAAGTGATCCTGTAACTAGGACCTGTCCTCCAGGTGATGTAAAACCCTCTCGCACCGAGGAAGTTTCTCCAGGGCCATTTGCCCATGAGGGAAGGGTTAGGACAGCCGTTATAGTTGGTGATTCGATCATTAGGCATGTAGATAGCTGGGTGGCTGGTGGACGTGAGGATCGCCTGGTAACATGCCTGCCTGGTGCGAAGGTAGCGGACCTCACGCGCCACCCAGATAAGGTCTTAGATAGTGCTGGGGAGGAGTCTGCTGTCTTGGTACATGTCGGTACCAATGACATAGAAAAATGTGGTAGGGAGGTTCTGGAGGCTAAATTTAGGCTTTTAGGTAGGAAGTTGAAATCCAGAACTTCCAGGGTAGCATTCTCCGAAATGCTTCCTGTTCCACGCGCAGGACCCAAAAGGCAGGCAGAGCTCCGGAGTCTCAATGCGTGGATGAGACAATGGTGCAGAGATGAGGGTTTTGGATTTGTTAGGAACTGGGGAACATTCTGGGGAAAAGGAGGGGCTCTTCCGAAGGGATGGGCTTCACCTTAACCGGGATGGAACCAGGCTGCTGGCATTAACCTTTAAAAAGGAGATAGAGCAGCTTTTAAACTAGATATTAGGGGAAAGCAGACAGTCGCCCAAGAGCGGATGGTTCGGAAGAATGTATCCTTGAAGGATACTACCAAAAGCAGAGAGGTTCCACAAAAGAGTAAAGTAGCCCAAATGCCCTCAAGTATGGAGCAGACAGAGCTTAAAGATCCCAATTTGCCCATGTCTAACAATAGCCAAATTAACATGAATAAAATACATTCTCTAAAATGCTTGTATGCAAATGCTTGAAGTCTAAAGAATAAGATGGGAGAGTTAGAATATATAGCACTAAATGAAAGGTTAGATATGATTGGAATATCAGAGACATGGTGGAAGGAGGACAGCCAGTGGGACACTGTGATACCTGGGTACAAATATATCGTAATGATAGAGCTGATCAAATTGATGGAGGGGTTGCGCTCTATGTTAGAGAGGGCATTGACTCAGAAAGGAAAGTTTTGCAGGAAACAAAATCTGCTGTAGAATCTATATGGATTGAAATTCCATATAAAAGGGGGAAGGCAATGGCAGTGGGGGTGTACTATCGAGCACCTGGCCAGAATGACCAAATGGATGATGAAATGCTCAAAGAAATCAAGGAAGCTAACAAAAGTTACAGCGCAGTAAAAATAATGGGTGATTTCAATTACCCCGTTATCGACTGGGTCAGTGTCACGTCAGGACATGCTAGGGAGATAAAGTTCCTAGATGAAATAAATGACTGCTTCTTGGAGCAACTGGTTCATGAACCGACCAGAGGGGAAGCCATATTAGACCTAGTCCTTAGTGGAACACCAGATCTAGTGCAAGAGATAAGGGTGTTGGGGCCACTTGGCAATAGTGATCATAGCATGATCGCCTTTGATTTAATTAGTGGAGGAGGGATAGTAAGGAAATCCACAGTACTACCTTTTAACTTTCGAAAGGGAGACTGTGATAAAATGAGGAAAACAGTTAAGAAAAAACTAAAAGGAACAGTTGCAAAGGTTAAAGACGTACATCAAGCTTGGGTGTTGTTGAAAAATACTATCTTGGAAGCCCAGACCAGCTGTATTCCACGCTTTAAGAAAAGTGGAAGGAAGTCCAAAAAACTGCCAGCATGGTTTAAAGGTGAGGTCAGAGAGGCTGTTGTTGCCAAAAAAGCATCTTTCACGAAATGGAAAAAAGAGCCAAACGATGAAACCTGGAAACAGCACAAGCACTGGCAAGTCAAATGCAAGGCATTGATAAGGCAGGCAAAGAGAGAATTTGAGAAGAAGCTTGCTACGGAAGCAAAAACGCGAAATAAAGACCTTTTCAAGTACATTCGTAGCAAAAAACCTGTGAGAGAGTCAGTTGGTCCATTAGATGATAAAGGGGTTAAAGGAGCATTAAGAGGCGACAAGGCGATAGCAGAGAGACTGAATGAATTCTTTGCTTCAGTCTTTACTGAGGAAGATGTAGGGATGTTACCCATGACTGAAATGGTATTTAAAGGTACGGAAGAATTGAAGGAAATATCGATACATCGGGAAGATGTCTTACAACTATTAGATAAACTGAAGAGTAGCAAATCACCTGGGCTGGATGGTATACATCCAAGGGTGTTGAAAGAACAGAAATATGAGATTGCAGAACTGCTATCAGTAATCTGTGAACTATCATTAAAATCATCTCTAATACCTGAAGATTGGAGGATCGCCAATGTAGCACCAATTTTTAAAAAGGGTTCCAGGGGTGATCCGGGAAACTACAGACCGGTGAGCCTGACGTCGGTACCGGGAAAAATGGTAGAAACCATCATAAAGAATAAAATTACTCAGCATGTAGATAGTCACAACTAATGGGAGACAGCCAACATGGCTTTAAACAAGGAAGATCTTGTCTTACTAATCTGTTATGATTTTTTGAAGGAGTGAATAAACAGGTGGACAAAGGTGAGTCGGTTGATATTGTGTATCTGGACTTTCAGAAAGCCTTTGACAAGGTCCCTCATGAGAGACTTTTGGCAAAACTAAAGAGTCATGGGATAGGAGGCAGTGTACTATTGTGGATCAGGAACTGGTTAAAAGATAGAAAGCAGAGGGTAGGGCTAAATGGCCAATTTTCCCAATGGAGAAAGGTGAATAGTGGTGTACCCCAGGGATCTGTGCTGGGTCCGCTGCTTTTTGACATATTCATAAATGACCTGGAAAGTGGAATAACGAGTGAGGTTATCAAATTTGCAGATGACACAAAACTATTTAAAGTTGTTAAAACCCAAGAGGATTGTGAAAAATTGCAAGAGGATCTTGATAAATTGGAAGACTGGGCATCAAAATGGCAGATGAAATTTAATGTGGACAAGTGCAAGGTTATGCACCTAGGGAAGAACAACCCAAACTATGGTTACACGATGCAAGGTTCCACATTAGGAACCACCACCCAGGAAAAAGATTTAGGCGTCATTGTGGATACCATGTTAAAACGGCGGCCAAGAGAGCAAATAGAATGCTAGGTATGATAAGGAAAGGAATGGAAAATAAAACAAAAGATATTATAATGCCTCTATATCGTTCCATGGTGAGACCGCACCTTGAATATTGTGTGCAATTCTGGTCGCCGTATCTTAAAAAGGATATAGCGATTTTAGAAAAGGTACAGAGAAGAGCCACCAAAATGGTAAAGGGGATGGAAGGATACTCCTATTAAGAAAGGCTAAAAAGGTTAGGGCTCTTTAACCTGGAAAAGAGACGGCTGAGGGGAGATATGATAGAAGTCTATAAATTAATGAACGGAGTGGAACGGGTAAACGTAGATCGATTGTTTACCTTATCAGAATATAGAAAGACTAGGGGACATGCAATGAAGCTACAGGGTAAACTATTTAAGACTAATAAAAGAAAATATTTTTTCACTCAACGTGTAATCAAACTCTGGAATTTGTTACCGGAGGATGTAGTAAAGGCTGTTAGTGTAGCTGGGTTTAAAAAAGGTTTGGACAAGTTCCTGGAGGAAAGGTCCATAAACCATTATTAAGAAGTGACCGAAGATATCAATGCTTGACCCAGTACAAGCATTGTGGAACTTTTGTCTCTTGGGGAAACTGCTAGGTACATATGACCTAGATTGGCCACTGTTGGAAACAGAATACTGGGCTTGATGGACTTTGGTCTGACCCAGTATGGCATATCTTATGTTCCTCTGGCGGAGACTTGTGTCTTTCATAGGGAGATGATGGATCTGAGGAGATGTCCCCATGCTGGTCTGAGACTGGGAACTCCTCCTTCATCTCCCAGCCATCGGAATCGGACAGAAAGTCAAAGCAGCACCTGTCCTCTTCCTGGCGCTCCCACCACTCAGGTGGGATGGTGGGGTTCAAGGAGCCCAATGCTGAAGCAGGGCGTTATTGGAACTGAAGGCTTTCATAGGGGAGATGGAGGCCGGCACCGAGGTAGAGTCCGAATGGAGACCTGGTAGCCATCCCAAGTTGGGAAGGGCATGGGTCTCTAAAATTGGCTGGAGTAGAACCGGTGGTGCCTCCGTGGATTGCAGGGCCACCACCGGCATTGAAGCACCCAAAGGCATTAAGGCCATCACAGTCTGTGCCAATAGGAATGCCGCCATGCTCCTCTCAAGGGTCTGCAGGAGCTTGGCCAGCACCACTGTTCTGAGCTAGTGGGGGCCAGGACAGCCTCCTCGGCCTCCAGCACTCGCATCGGGGACTCCTCAATGGTATGGGCATTGGGAGACTGCTGGCAGCCCTCAGGGGCTTGGGAGAGCTCCTCCTGCCAGGGCAGCTTAGCAGGCCGCTCCTAGCCATTGCCCTCAGAGTCACATCGAGATGGACTTTGATGCAGATGCCCATGGGGTTTCCCCCAGCCCTTGGCACTGGCCATCGACGAGGCAGAAGACCGGTCCTTGTGGGGGTCTGTCCCCACATCGAAGGACAACCTCTGTTCCATGGCACCACAGCCCCTTGGCTCCAAAAGATCTTGGGTACCACATGATGCCGAATCCTCAGTAGAGACCAATGTCAAGGCCAGTGCCAAGGACTCTGACGACCCAAAGAGAAATTCGTGCTATTTCTCACTATTCTTTGGGCCCTTTCTCATCATCTACAAACACAGTGTACAAAAAGCAGGCTCATGGTTGGGCCCAAGGTGTTGAATGCACCAGTTATGGTGGTCTATCACTAAGATGGTGCAGGCACACCGGATGCATTTCTTAAAGCTACTGGCCAGTTTGGACATGGGAAAAAACGCTGATGCCAAATCAAACAGTTCCAACATCTCAGATTTATTTATTTATTTATTTTATTTATTTATATTTCTTATATACTTCGCTATTACAATCAGTGTGGTTTACAGTAGAAACAAACGTACTACAATGTAATGACACATTGAGCTTACATAGAACAGGGTATTCAAAAAAAACTGGAAGGAACTAGGGGGAACTATATACAGCTTATGTACATGTTACAGTAACAGATGGCCAGGAAATGCGTGAGAAGAAGGACCCCACACTGAAAAACAAAAAAAAGGAAAATGAAAGAAAAAGAAACCGCCCATCAGCGCTTTACCCAGTTTGTTAGTCTCTTTTGACCCTAATAAGCTGTGCATGGCTGTCTCCAAGCGCACCCTCTCTCTGGGTGGCAGACTGCATTTCCTTTGCTTTTGCATAGGCCAGTCTGAGCCTTGAACATCATGTCACAGCCCATAATGTCTGAGCTATGGCTGCTTCTGTGGCAAACCTGCGTTCGTTCCCCACAGTAGAGATTTGCAGGGCTGCTACACAGTCTTCAGTCCACACGTTCATTGCCCACTACTGTTTGGATGAGCACTCTCAGCACGACGGTAACTTTGGCCAAGCTGTACTCCAGCATCTGTTTGGGACTTAGTTTCAACTCCTTCCCACTAGTCCTTCTGTTCGTCCAAGCTACTGTAAACAGTCTTCCTGATGTCGATATCCGCTGTGGATGCTGACTCGATTTGTCCCTTGGAGGGAACTACTCTTGCTGTTTCTTCCGGTTCTTCTCTTTGGTTGTCCCGCTTGGTTTGTTTTTACTGTTTTTTCAATAGTCTGTAGCTGGAGCCTCCCATTGTGAGGACTTACTTCCTGCTTGTTCCCAGAGAAAGCGTAATTACTCACCTGTAGCAGGTAGAAAGCCAAGGACCATTTACAATACAAATTGTGAAGACTTAAACTTCAGGTTTAAAGGTTAAATGCTTGAGAACATTTCAAGAAACTGTATTATTTGTTTTGTCAGTTTTATAATTTATATAGCGCAACGTCTGCTCATAAGGAGACATGGAAAGAGCCCGACACCATCACAGATCGAACAAATCACAGAATCACTAAACACCATGACCTCCTCCACTGACCCATGCCCAGTAGCACGGATCAAAGCCACTAAGGACAAAATCAGCAAGAGCCTACAACAAATCATAAAGCTATCCCTACAGCAGGGCTGTATGCCTACCACCCTAAAACAGGCCACTATAACCAGTCCTTAAGAAGAATATCCTGGACACATTTGATCCAAAATTCTACTGTCCGATCTCTAGCCTCCCATTCATGGCCAAAGTCTTTGAAAAAAAACATCCAAAGACAACTGCAAGAGCACATTGATATGTATGCCCCTCTAGACACACAACACCACAGATTCAGGTCACAGCACAATGTCAAAACGCTCCTCACATCATTAATTGATAACCTCATAATTGGCATTGATAACACAAGAAAGGATTCCTTCTAATCTTCATGGACATTTCAGCGGCCTTTGACTCTATATTCCATACCATTATGCTACAATGGCTTCAGGAAATTGGATTGTGTTGCAGTACCCTAAAATGGTTCACATCTTATCCAAGCAACCGATCCCAAAAGGTCAGATGTGGCAAAATCAAATCTGCTAAATTCAATGTAGCACAAGGTATCCCTCAAGGCTCAGCGCTGTCCTCCATCCTATTCCACTTATATATACAGCCAATATGCAACATCATCAGGCATCATAAAATACTCTACCACACAGAGCCGTATCAAGCCAAAATTGCACCCTGTGCGACTTGCACATCAGGCATGCCCCCTCTCACCCATACCTCCATGGCTCCATCCAGCCGCTGCCTGCTCTTGCCCTGTTGCTGCTGCTTTCTGTTTTCTCTGCACCGGTGCCGGCAGCAGCAGAGAAGACCTAACTTTAAAATGTATAGTAAAAAAAACCCACACAACGCGGGTCTTTCGACTCCACACTTTAAACAGATCTGATCCCTCCCTGCTCTGATGTCGCAGCGGCAGGGCAACAGCAGGCAGCCAAAATGCATCCCCTAAGGCAGCCTTTGCACCCCGTGTGGCTGCACCACTCACACAGGGCTAGGTACGGCATTGCTACCACATATATGCGGATGACATTGTTCTACACCCCCATTGACATACATACATCTGACCTCACACCCATCACCAATTGTTTTGAGGATATGACTGCATGGCTTACTAGCAACTCTCTTTCTTTAAACTGCAACAAGACAGAAGCTATGTTCAACTCCAGAAACTCCACCTTCACACCACCGTGTACTATTAGCAACCTAGGTAAACACATTGCAGTGAAGGATGAAGTAAAGTACCTGGGTGTCACCCTAGATAACAAATTGACCTTCCAGTCGCACATCAACAAAACTGCCAGCAAAACGCACCACCGACTCAAGCTCATCAGAAGACTCAAACCCATCCTGGACAATAAACACTTCTGCACAGTATGCCAGGCTATAATTACGCCTATACTGGATTATGCCAACTCGCTGTACCAAGGATTGTCTAAACAACACCTCCACCCTTTACAGCTGATACAAAACATGGTGGCCAGGATCATTACAGACGCTGCAAGAAGCGAGCACATCACTCTAATACTTCAGCAGCTGCATTGGTGGCCCATTCACTCACGGATAAGATATAAAGCAACTTTAAACATCTTCAAAATCTTTCATAACCTATCAGCCTACGCACTACAAAGCATTCTAACCAAGGACTTCAGCACAAGTCCCAGACGAAGCAACATGGCAAACAAAATCATCACACCAGCCAGCTTCCAACATGCCAACCAATCTACCACCAAAAGAGCCCCATCCCTCACTTCACCTACACTTTGGAATGCCCTCCCTGAACCAATGCGCTCGACAAAGGACATTAAGGATTTCAGGAAGATGCTTAAGACACTACTCTTCGCTGAGCACTATGGTTCCACCAAGCAATAATACCCATACTTCTATCATCTTATAGCATTGTTTTTGTATTGTTTTCCTATACCCACCCCTTAAATGTCCTATCTTGTACCCACCCTAATATGTAATCACTTTGAATGAAGGAAAAGGCAGCATATAAAACTTGATAAATAAGTACTAAGCATAGGCAGCGCTGTATAAATACACAAAAAAACCCAAACTATGGTTACACAATGCAAAGTTCCACATTAGGAACCACCATACAGGAAAAAGATCTAGGCGTCATTGTGCATAATACATTGAAACCCTCTGCCAAGTGTGCAGCTGCGACCAAGAAAGCAAATAGAATGCTAGGAATCATAAGGAAAGGAATGGAGAATAAATCCAAGGAAATTATAATGCCTCTGTATCGCTCTGTGGTGTGACCGCACCTTGAATACTGTGTGCAATTCTGGTTGCCATATCTTAAAAAGGATATAGCAGAATTAGAAAAGGTACAGAGAAAAGCCACCAAAATGGTAAAGGAAATGGAATGAAACCCCTATGAGGAAAGGCTTAGGGGTCTAATAAATTAATGAATGGAGTTGAACGGGTAAATATAGATAGGTTGTTTACTCCATCAAAAAGTAGAAAGACTTGGGGACATGAAATGAAGCTACACTGTAACCTATTTAAGATTAATAAGAGAAAATACTTTTTCACTCAATGCGTAATCAAACTCTGCTTTAAACCCAGCTACACTAACAGCTTTTGGACAAGTTCCTGGAGGAAAGGTCCATAAACCATTATTAAAGAGGACCCTAGAAATCCACTGCTTACCACAGGACAAGCATTGTGGAACCTATGTACCTTTTTGGGAACCTGCCAGGTCCTTGTGACCTGGATTGGCCACTGTTGGAAACAAGATACTGGGCTTGATGGACCTTGATCTGACTCAGGATGGCATCTTATGTTCTTATGAAAAAGACAAATAAGGATCTTGGCAAGAAAAAGCCTTCAGCTTGGAGATCTGCCTTGCAGAACAAATCATGGCCAAGAAGACTGTCTTGAGTATCAAGGTAGCATGCTTCAACGGCCATCAGACATAGATCCCAGGAAGGAACCACGCACCGAAGGGGAGAATGCAGATGCCAAACTCCATGGAGAAAATGTGAGATGTCCGGGTGTAAGACCAAAGACTTGCCCACCACTGGACCATGGGAACAGGCCAGAGCCATCACCTGAACTTTCAAGGAGCTAAGTGAAAGGCCCTTCTCTAGACCATCCTGCAGAAAGGCCAATAGGGAGGACACCTTTGCCATCTCAGGAGCGAAATGGTGCCTGCTGCACCAGAGCTCAAAGAGACACCATATTTGTACATATGCTAGCTTAGTAGACTTCCTCTGGGCACCATGCAGACTACTGCTGGATAGTAGCACTTACGCACTAGCAGTCTTCTTTCAAGAGCCATGCCATGAGAGCGAAGGGAGCTAGGTCCTCCAGGACAATCAGTCTCTGCCGCATAAGCCCACTAGACAGAGGCAGCCGAAGAGGAGACACCTGCAGGAGCAACATCAGGTCTCTGAACCACACTCTTCGTAGACAATCTGGCACTACCAGAACAATCCTGCCTGGGTTGCACTCTATACGCCGAATCACATGCCCCAGCAGAGGTCATGGAGGAAACACGAACAGCAGCTGCTGACTTGGCCAGTGCTGGGTCAGGGCATTGAAGCTCTCCGACTCCATCTACATGTGGCAACTGAAGAAGTGACAAACTTTGGCATTGGAGCAAGTGACAATCAGATCCATTTCAGAGTGACCCCAGCAGCGGAGAATCAACTGAAATGCCTCCAGACTCAACTCACCCTCGCCATGATTCAGAGAATGCCGGCTAAGGAAGTCCACTTCCAGATTGTTCACCCTGACAAAGTGCTGGGCCGACAAGGCTAGGACGTTCTTCTCCACATAGGCAAACAGGAGATCCATCTCCAGGGTCACTCTGGTACTCCTTGTGTCTCCTTACCAATTGACATACATCATGGCAGTGGCATTGTCTGAAAACACTCGAACCACCTGGCCCTTGGCCAGGGGCCAGAAATGCAGAAAAGTCAACCTGATGGCCCTCGCCTCTAGGCATCTGATGGATCACATTGCTTCCCTGTGGTTCCAACAGTCCTGGGTCATATGGTCTTGGGATCCATCATCAGCAGGATCCAGGAGAAATCATTCAGCGGTACACTCTTCCTCAGATGACAGGGCTGCTGTCATCACTGCAGGCTGGCCTTCACCATCAATGTGAGCAGATGCCTGTGCTCAAACTCCTGAGTACTCAGGGACCATCAAGTCAACAAAGACCACTGAATGCGCGCATGTGAGCATGCATCCATGGCACCATCTCTATGGTCGTCACCATCAATCCAAGGAGCTGAAGATAATCCCAGACTCCAAGGGTCTGCTGTGCACAGATAAATGCCAGGCAATCCAACTGTTTTCTTACTGACTTTCTCCTCTGGCTTGAAAACTCTGCCCACTCACGTGTCAAAATGTGTTCCCTGAAACGCCAAGGACTGGGAAGGCAAAAGCTGACTCTTTTCCTGATTGATCACCCAGCCAAAGCTTTCCAAAAATGACACGACTAGGGACATCACCCGAGATGCTTCTGACAGGGAATGAGGCTCAAATGAGCCAGTTGTCAAGATAGGGATGGAAACAGATCCCTTGGCGCCACAGCTGCCACCACCATGACCTTGGAAAATGTCCATGGGAGGTGGAAAGCCCAAAAGGGAGGGCGGCGAACTAATGATGAGAGCCAAGCATGGCAAAACACAGATACTTCTGTTGATCTGCCTGGATCAGGACATGAAATTTGCCTCAGCCAAATCTAGAGAAACCAAGAATTCCCCTCAGCACACTTCTTGAATCACGGAGCACAAGGTTTCCATCTGAAAGCGCAGGACATGCAAGTTCTCACTGACCCCCTTGAGGTCCAGAATGGGCCGGAAGGAACCATCCTTCAATGGCACCACAAAATATATGGAGTATCTGCCCTTGCCCCACTCGTCCGGGGGGATGGGCACCACTGCCTTTAGGTGTAGAAACTTGTCCAAGGTGGTCCACACAGCAATACCTCTGATTGCAGACCCACAAGGGGAAATGATGAAGGCATCAGGAATCGTCTCTTTGCATTCCAGGACATAGCCAAACTGAATGATGTGTGGCATCCAATGATCCTTGGTAACCTGGGCCCATTCCTGAAAGACAAGGTGAAGCATGGCACCCTCTGGAGGCACCAGGGAATGGGCCTCCAAACATTCATTGCAAAGCCCATGAAGGTCCTCCTCTGGAGGGGACAGAATCCCTGACCTATGTGCTCCATGAAAGGACTGAGAATGAGCCCAATGCCCTGAAGCAGAGGGGAAGATAGATTTACCAGGTCAGTAATGACAATAGTCCCGAAAACCTCTGAGAATTCGGCCAGCGCGCCTTTGGTAGTCAGGCGGAGACTGACGAGAAAGTGGTACTAGCCTGTTTCACAGGTCCCTCGGACCTGTCTTCCAGGAGGTGGTAAGATTTTGTCTCACCTAGGTCCTTCACCAGCTTCTCCAAATCAGTTCCAAACAAAAGCTTCTCTTTAAAGGCCAGTTGAATCAACCAAGCTTTGGAGGATGTGTCTGCTACCCAGTGTCAGTGCCAAATCCATTGACATGACACTGTTGTGAGGGCACCATCCCTGGCCGCCTAATGTATTAGATCATACATGACATCAGAGAGGAAGGCCATAGATGACTCCCAAAGAGAGGTAGTATCAACAGGTAGACAACTGAATCCACTGGAGCAGGGCTCGACATGTCAGGCTGGTACATACCACCAGCTGCAGAATAGCCATCACAATGGCAAACCAGCTCCTCAACAAGGAAACCACCTTATTTATTTTATTTATTTATTTATTTACATTCTCTTATATACCGCGCTATTCTGCATCAGTGCGGTTTACATTGAACAAACTGAAATTACATTGAACAGGGCATTATAACTTGGAGATAACTATTTTACAGGGAACATGGGCTATGGAGGGTTAAGTGGCTTGCCCAAGACCACAAGGAGCACCTGTGGGACTAGAAACCCCAGTCCTTCCGGCCCAAGGTTGCTGTCCTCTAGTGGGATTTGAACCCCCGACCTGAAGTACCTTGTCCCAACCACTAGGCCACTCCTTCACTCCACACCTTACAGTCAAGAAAATCCTGGTAACCACCATGACCTGTGCATCCACCTTAGGGATGCCAAACTAATCGATGCACTCCGCCTCTGAAAGAGCGTAAATCTTCTTACATACCCTTAACCTTTAGGTAGGGAGTCAGGAGAGTCCCACTCCAACTGGATCATATCCTTAATCACATCCAGGAATGAGAAGACAGTAGTGGATTTTCACACCCTTGAAAGAGTGGGCGTACCTTTGGTTCCTGCTCTGTGCCAGAAGCATCCGTCAAGTTCAAGGTGGATGAGACCCTGAGCAATCAACACCGCCAGCTCCTCCTTCCAGAATAGGCAGATCACGCCGGCCTCTGCATAATCTTCTGAAAGCAAGAGCACTTCCTCATCCACATCAGAGCCCAGTCGGAGCCCAGTAATGAGTCATCTGAATCAGACAAACACAAAGAAGAGCAGAAGGCTCTCGCAGAGAAACCAGGAACACACAAGGCGAGAGGCGTATGTTGGTCACAGGTGCCTTTATTGGTAAACCCCAACACGTTTCGGTGTTGCCTTCATCAGGGGGTGTATAGCTCAAAATAGAAATACATAAAAGCAATATAAATCAACATAAATCAAAAAATGTAAAATAAATGATAAAATCACAACAAATTGATATTAAAAACACATAGAGATAAATACATTAAAAACAAATAAATATAGGGAAGAGCACTGTATGACAAACAATGTATAAAAGACGTAGGGCAGAGGATAAACATGTCTAATAAGGTCAGGACAGAAAAAGATTGCAAACACAATAAAAACTGTACAAATGAATTTATACTCACTAGTGCAACCTATGGTAGCCTTTAGGACTGTATAGCTCTCTTATCTAAAACCATAAAATGTAATAAATAATGAAAATGATAAGAACCAAAGAATAAAAAAGTAAAAACGACAATAATGAATGGCCAATAGGTAGTGAAAGCATTAAAATAATAAATTGTGAGAACATTAAAATAATAAATGGTGACATCCTTGACTACAGATGGCTCAGGAGGTGCCATCGTAGCAGGCTATGGGATACTGATAAAACCATGACTAATGCTGAAAGCGAAACGCTCACTTGACATGGTGGACAGCGTCAGGGAGTTGATTGTTTTGCATGGATCTGATTGCAAGTCTGTTTAAGTTAAGTATTTAGTGGTATGCTCTAGGGGAGAGTCGAGAAAGTTAAATTGAATGAAATTAAATTGAATTGAATTTTAAGAAATAGAACGATGTAAACAGGAGTTTTTCAGGCCATTGATATGGTGGGAGTGAATAGGTGCTAGATATATGCACTAGTTTTAAGTTCCATGTACTCTGAGGCCTTTTTCTCCTCTTATTTGAAGTTGTATTTAATGCTATATCTGTGATTAAATGTTTGTGCATTTAGTGGAGTGATTTGAGAGTTGTAGTTCACCCTGGAAGTGATAATTATTGAGACTGTGCAGACAAAAAGCAAGCAAATGGATTATGTGCACATGGCTCTGTGCTAGCAGCAGCTGTATCGGCACTATATGGTGAGATGTTACTCTGTGCATAGCAATATTATTATTCATATGTATAATAGAATTCCTATATATAAAATAACCACAAAATTGCAAATTAATAGAATCAGTCAATAACACAATGTAATTATCAAATTTCAACCAAATAACAATCATACATAAACAATAATAAATTCATATTTTTACAAGAATGATACAATACCAAATATGTTTAATTTTTTATTAAGACACAAAAAAAACAATTATTAATACAATAAACACACTTCCACACACTTTTAAATTAATCACTATACTCTTTAAGTGTTAACATATCATTCATATAATTCATAAAATATTACATTTAATTTCATTCAATTTCATATGACAATAAAAAAATATTGCACAACCCTATATACGGTCAAAATTTCTTTCATGCAAGTGACTTTTTCTCATGATTCTTCTAAACTCTCTCTCATAATACCGCCAACCCTTTCTTCAGAACACAATAAAGAATCTGTAGCCAAAGTAATGTGTGTAAACTGATGAGATACGCATTATAAAAAATGAAATAGTTTTTTTGCTCCTTCTGGGAGATCCAATGTTAGATGTCATTGTTGTTGTTGTTAAGTGCCGTTGAGTCAGAGTCGACTCATGGCGACCCTCTAGATAGCTATCCTAAATTGTGTTCAGTCTTCAGTCAGGCGGCTCATTGTTGACAGACTGGTACCCGTAGCTGCTGTTATTGTATTGATCCTTCTCATTGCTGGCCTTCCTCTTTTGCATTGACCTTCTATCTTGCCAAGCATGATGTCTTTCTCTAATGATCTCTCTCTTCGCATGATGTGTCCAAAGTATGAAAGTCGAAGTCTTGTCATCTGAGCTTCTAAAGAAAGCTTAGGTTTGATCTCCTCTAGTACTGACTGGTTTGTTCTTCGGGCAGTCCATGGCATACACAGTATTCGCCGCCAGCACCATAATTCAAAGGCATCAATTTTCTTCCTGTCTATCTTTTTCACTGTCCAGCTTTCACATCCATATGATGTTATTGAAAATACCATGGCTTGAACAAGTCAAATCTTTGTATGGAGAGAGACATCTCTGCTCTTGAGAATCTTATCTAGGTCTTTCATAGCCATTCTGCCAAGAGCAATGTGTCGTCTGATTTCTTGACTGCTTGTTGCTTCTTTATTGATAGTTGATCCAAGTAGATTAAAGTTGTTCACGGTTTCAATTTCTTCTCCTTCAACGATGAACCTGTTGATTATGCCAGTTGTTGTGATCTTTGTCTTCTTTACATTAAGGTGCAGGCCCATTTTGAGACTATGTTCTTTGATTGTGAGAAGCAAATGTTTCAGATCATCTTCACTTTCAGCCAGTAATGTGGTATCATCAGCATAGCGAAGGTTGTTGATGAGTCTTCCACCAATCTTCACACCTCTGTTGTCTTCATACAATCCTGCTTCTCTGATGATTTGTTCTGCATTGTGATACAGTGGAGCCAATGGAGGTTAGTGGGAGTGAAGAACTCACCTCAAACTTGGCTAGGCAGAAGGATTCAGCATGGCTAGGAAGGGCTGAGCAGCCGGTGCCATTAGCACAGATAGAACAGAAAGGGTTTAAAATGAGGTTTCCTTTTCTGAGCAGTGACGCAGATAGAATTCAGGAACCTCATTACAAACACCTGTCCCCAGAAGCTGATGTAACGTGCAGAGAGGGGAGGTACAAAGGGCCCTGGTTAGAACCAGGAAGTCAGATTCGGTTCCAGTCTCAGGCAGAGACTCACGCAGGAAGTCAGATTCGGTGCCAGTCTCAGACAAGGAGTGAGACTCATGCCAAGAGCAGGAAGGAGAGCACGAGAAGAAGTCCAAGCAGTTACCTGAAAGAAAGCAAGCAGGACTCTGAGGAGGAGAGTGGCAGTCAGATGCAGGTGGAGTTCCAGCATCAGGCAGGCAGGTCTCCGAGGCAGAAAGAGTCCCAAAACCCCAGGAGACGTTACAACTTCAGGGGAAGCTTTGGAGGTCTGGGAGGACCAAAAGCTCTTAAGGGAAGCTCCAGGCAAAAGCAGTGGAGCAGTAGAGAAACGAATCTCTGGAGAGATAGTCCCAGAGAGGATTTCCCTTCAAGCAGGAAGTGGGACACTAACTCCGAGGGTTTTCCCAAACCACGGGGAAACTTTCTACATGCCAGTAAAGCTTTGCTGAGAGAAAGAAACCCCACAGCTGACTCCCGAAGCACACAGAAGGTAACAGGGTTAAAGCCTTATGCTGGGGAGAGAAGAGAAGCTGGGAGTTTTTACAATCCATGTTTTGAGCAAAGTTTTAACATAGGAAAGTGTACAGACTTCCCTATAAGAGAGCCATGGGAGGCTGGCCATAAAGAGACTTATTATACTAGAGGTTTTTACAACCCTGAGCTAGACAAGTGCCTGGGAGAAGAGAGAGTCTACCTTCCCCCAGCATGTGAACCCAGCCCATGCTATGAATGTGAGCCGGGCTGTAACAGTCACCATCCAGATGTAATACAGGGAGAAAGCAATAATATTTATCCTGATCCTGAACCAATGGACTGTACGATATGCTTGTCTGATGAGAGAACATCTTTATGCTGAACTGTCTTGTAAAAGGAACAAGAGAGAGAAGGAAAAAGTATTCCAGCTGTTTTTGTTTAGTTTGTTTCATCGTTCTGTATTTGTTTGCAAAGAAATGATATCCGCCAGGGAACGGGAATAAACCCTACTTTAATTTACCACTCTGACTGACTGACTCTGTATACAAAAGAGAAAGCAGATCAAGGTATTCACAACACCCTAGGCAGTCGCCTAGTGGACACGCGGAGTCTCCTACTACGAGGCCCGTGACAGCATATAAATTAAACAGGTAGGGGGAAAGTATGCAGCCTTTTCTTACACCTTTGCTTATTTTAAACCATTCTGTTTCTCCTTGTTCCGTTCGAACTGTTGCTTCTTGATCAATGTACAGATTGTGCAAGAGTACGATCAGGTGTTCTGGTATACCCATGCTTCTTAATGTGGCCCAGAGTTTCTCATGGTTTACACAGTCAAAAGCTTTGCTATAGTCGATAAAGCACAAATAGATATCCTTTTGGTATTCTTTAGACTTTTCAAGGATCCATCTCACATCCGCAATGATGTGTCTCATTCCTCGCCCTTTCCTGAACCCTGCTTGCACTTCAGATAGTTCTTGTTCCAGGTCATTACATTATTTCAAAGCTGAAAGATGTCCATATACCACCTCCTAGAAAGATATATTTAATCCGTTAGGGAAGGCATAAAAACAAAAAAATAAAAATACATCATTGCCGCTCTGAGAGTAATATCAATGTCAAAAATATGATCAAAAATATAAAATACTATTACCTCATTATATACCGAGAAGGATCTCACATCAGAATCAACTATGATATCAAATCTTCAACCCAAACAAAAGGCACACAAATCACTCAATTCTCCATATGATTTGCATCATGAGTAAAGGTTTCGCCGATCAACGGCTTCATCAGGGTAAGCTACAAGACACAGTATGATGGATAGTGAAAGAAACTATCTAAACACAAATTCAATGCAAAAAACATGCTCAAAAAACATATAATTGTATCAACCACTAACCTCAAGACCAAACCGATGAACTTCCATCTACAAAATGGTTCCCGAAGGAAATCAATCCTCCAAATAAACGCCCACACATGCGCTCTTATATCCAAGGAATTTCCCATCCAATTAGTAAAACCACTGCCATTCAATCTGGGAATTTAACCCATTAGGTACTAAACTATTCCAACGAAAAATATACTCTTGTTCCCTACGGCACAATCGCCGTTGGAAATTGCCACCCTCACCACCCCTAACTTGTTCAATAACAAAACAACGTAAATCACTTAAAGAATGATTTTTGAGTTTCCAATGTGAAACCAAGGACGCAGATTCCACCCCTCGGCGGATGGCAGACAGATGTTCAATAATCCTCATTTTAAAAGGACGTGAGGTCTGGCGAAGATATAACAACAGGCAAGGACACATCACCGCATATATCACACCTTCAGATTTACAATCCGTACGATCGTGGAGTTTATGGGTAAACCCCAAACTGGGATGTTTGAATACCTGTAATTCCACAGTAACTGGACAAACCACACATTTATTACATTTACTATGTCCACCATTATTCATAACTGGTTGATCAGAATAACGTGAATGGACCAAAATATTTCTTAGATTCTGTCCTCCACGAAACAAGAAAATGGGCGGCATGGCAAACACCAGATGAACTCTCAAAATATCCCAGTGAGAGAGAATTAAATTACGTATATGATTAGCCTGAGTTGAAAAAGGTAACACACAGGTCAAAGAGGATTCAAACTGTTTCTGTGACCGTAAAAAAAGCCACTCACAGTGAACATTAGAAGCCCGTTTATACGCCTTGTTTGTCACATGCACTGGGTAGCCCCTATACTTAATTTCCTATGCATTTTCTGTGCTTGAAGAGTATTCTCTTCTTTAGTAGAATAAAGTTTCCGCAATCTAAGAAATTGGCCTACAGGGATATTATCACATATATGTCGTGGATGGAAGCTAGCATAGTCCAATAGAGTATTTCTATCCGTAGATTTTGAATAAATGGACGTAGGAAACCTAAAATTATACAAAGTAATTTGAATATCTAAAAAATGAACAGTAATCTTTGATAACTCTGGAGTAAATTTCAAATGTGGATCCTGTTGATTTAGCCATACCAAAAATTCCTGTAAATACCAATCCTGTCCTTGCCATATAAAAAAGACATCATCTATATATCGCACCCATTTAACTATTGAAGGCCAAAATTTGGATTGCGACACTATATGTTTCTCAGTGTCCTTCAGGAACTTGTCCAAACCTTCAGGAACTTGTCCAAACCTTTTTTAAACCCAGCTACACTAACATGCTCGTATATTGTGGTAACCTGCTGTTCCTTTTCTTCTTCTCCTCTTATCTTCATGACTGTTTCTGTCCTCTATTCTGTCCTATCTCATAAATGGCATTCTTTTCATATTTTCTCAAATGATATAGTATTGTAAAACGCTCTGATGCTTTGGCCTGAGCAGTATATCAAATGTATATAAACATAAACATTAATCATTTATATAGCACTACAAGGCATATGCAGCGCTGTACAGACATAGATAAAGATGATCCCTGCTTGTCAGAGCTTACAAGCTAATTAAGACAGAAAAGACAAAAGATAAGAATAATGGTGCAATAGGGAAGGGTAAGGAGACACAAGGAAAGGGTGCAATAGGATAGGGTAAGGAGACACAAGGAAAGCAAGGGATCAGGATCCAAAAGCAGCCCCAAAGAGGTGAGCCTTTAGCATGGATTTGAAAAGGGCACCTGATGCACAGAGTCAGGAAGTTTGTTCCAAGTATATGGAGCAGCAAGGTGAAATTATCAAAGTCTAGAGTTGGCAGTGGAGGAAAAGGACAGAGAGGAGTATGCCACTGGAAGAGCGTAGTTCAGGAGGAGGGTGTAGGGAGAGAGGAAAAGTAGGGAGGAACAGTAGAATGAATGCATGTATAGGTCAGAAGAAGTAGTTTGAACTAGAATCAGAAAGGAAACCAATGAAGCAATTTGAGAAGAAGGGTTATATGAGTATATTGAGGCTGGTGAAAGATTAGTTGTGCAGCCAAGTTCTGAACAGAATGAAGAGGAGAGAGGTGACTTAGAGGGAGACCAGCAAGAGGGAGATTGTAATAGTCGAGGGGGAAGTGATTAGAGAGTGGACAGAAAGGAAAGGGCAAATTGTGTTAATATTATAGATAAAGAAACGACAGGTTTTAGCTATCTATTGGATATGTGAGGAGAAGGAGAGGGAGGAGTCAAAGATGACCCCGAGGTTACAAGCTAAGGAAACAGGAGCTAGAAGAGTGTTATCTACAGAGACAGAGAAAGAAGGAAGGGGGGATAAAGGTTTAGGGGGGAAAATAAGAAGTATGGTCTGACTATGTTTCGTTTCAAATGGCAGTGAGACATCTAGGTGGTGATGTCAGACAGGTAGGCATAGATGCAGGCCTGGAGTGTTGGAGAAATATCAGGAGAAGAAAGATAGATCTGAGAGTCATCAGCATAAAAATGATACTGAAACCCATGTGAGGGGATGAGAGCAGCAAGGGACTGGGTATAGAGAGCGAAGAGGAGTGGGCCCCTTTGGGTACATCAACTGAGAGTGCAATAGCAGTAGAGGAGGTGCAACCAGAAGAAACACTGAAGGAGTGAAGGAAGAGATAAGAAGAGAACCAGGACAGCACAGAGCCCCTAAAACCAAGTGAGGACAATTTGTCAAGGAGAAGGTGGTGGTCAACAATGTCAAAAGCAGCAGAAAGGTCAAGGATGAGGACCGAGTAAAGAACTTGGACTTAGCCAGGAACAAGTTCCTGGCTGCTGGAAACTTTGACAAGTGCTGTCTCAGTAAAGTGTAAGGAATGAAAGCCGGATTGAAATGGATCTAACAGGGCCTGAGAGGAAAAAATTTCAAGACAATGGCAGAGGACTGCATGTTCAAGAAGTTTGGAAATGCGGATCATCACAGCAGCATGCTCTGGGCAAGAACTGTTGGGAAGTGCTTGAGGTGAGGAGTCCCTGCAGTACGGGAATGCAGCCAGCTGGCACCTCTGCGGACAGCTTTCAGTGACGCTCTCTACACAGAGGCCCCCTCAGTAGGACTTACAGCCCAGAGACCCTCTGGGTTGTGGCCCGAAGAGGTGTGCCTAAAGGGGCAGATCCCGCCCCTTTTGCACCCTTTCTGCATGTTGCCAGAGCAACGTTTGGATTTGTCAGACAGCTTCCTTGCAAAGGTACTTTGAAGTGATTTCCTTTTTGAATTTAGTGATATGGGGGAAGCGGAAGGCAAAGAATATACCATGGCCAACACCATTGGTGACTGCTGATAGGGTAGTTGGGCCACTGGATAAACATTTCTTACTGTTACTTTGCACTCACCCAGAGATGGTGTTTCTCGCAGCCCAACAGAACGGATTCCACCACCACCACCGAACCTGCTATTGTCTTCCACAATAATTTTGGATAGTTCCTTGGTTAATGTGTCTCTCACCCTAAGTGCCCTATCCCGAAGCCAATCTCTTGGCCGGTGGATGCTCAGAAAGTGGAGGACCTATCTCAGGAGATACCGTTAAAGGACATATGGTCAGCAATAATGAATATAGATGTGAAACTGTCATCTACGGTTTTGTCTGTGCGTGATTTTACTCAGAAGGCTAATAGGGTGTTTCAGGATTTGGATAAGAGAATTTCTGATTTGGTGAAAATGTTTCTAGGATTGATGGCCAGCTGCATAATTTGCAGCAGTCTAGCATTTCCTCTATAAAAGTATTGCATCAGAAGTTAGAAGCCCTTGAAAATTCCTCAAGGGCCAATAACTTGAGGTTTCTTAACTTTCTGGTTACGCACTTGTTGTCCCCCGAGATATTGTTAGAGAGATACTTTAAGGAGGTCCTACAAATTTCTGATGCTGTCTCTAGACAGAGGTATTATTTGCCTAGCAAACTTTGGGTTGAGGCTACTTCTGGGGAGGCGGTGGATGTATTAGTTGCCAATGTAAGTCAAGGCTTAACAAAATTCTTGAAGGACTTGACGGATAATATATCCAAGTGAGCAACCCTCCTAGTTACATTTTTATCCATGGCAGACAAGCTCAAGATTCTGAAGCTTTATTTTTGTAGAATGAAGCTGAATGTATTCCTGGGTGTGTCTAGGGGTACGCAGCTTGGACAGAAGCAGTTTTTAGCTCTGAAATCTAGTGTTGGGAATTGGAGGATTTTCTTTTTATGCTTATCTTGCAAATGCATTGTCACTTGGAAGGGAAGCACTTTTGTTTTGTTTTTTACTCCTTTCAGCTGGAGACATTTCTTTCAGCCAAGAAGGGAGTTTTGGGGGCCATGTAGATGGTGTAACCCAGTAATATATTAGGGGAATTTTCCTCATCACTTGTTTATGAGGGTTTCATACTGCCTTGTTTTTCCCTAGCTGTGGGCTATGATGTGTGTTTTGTGTTATCTTTAGTCTATATGGAAGTAATCTTCTTGAATACTCTTTTTTTCTTTATTATGTTATTTTTGTAATATTGCAAATGCTTAATAAAAAAAAGACGTTTGGAAATGAAGGGAAGAAGGGAGAGAGGTCAATAATTAGGACAACTAGGGTCAAGTGAAGGTTTCTTGAGGAGGGGTGTGACCACAGCATACTTGAAGGCAGCAGGGACAGTAGCAGTGGAGAGCGAGAGATTGAGAATATGTGAGATGGTAGGTATATGGAGTTCAGGAGATGGGTGGGGATAAGATCAGAGGTGCAAGTAGTAGGTTTAGAGGAGGAGAGAAGAGATTTCCTCTTCGGAGATCATAGAAAAGGATGACAGTATCAGAGTTTGAGGGGAAAAGTAGGTATTGAGAAGGAGGAAGAGGGAATGAAGCTGATATAGTGGGGGAACTGGAGTGTAATCTTGTGGATTTTGTCATGGAAATAATCAGCTAGAGTTTGGGCAGAAAAAGGAGGGGTTGAAGGAGTAGGCGCCTTGAGGAGAGAGTTCAAAGTAAAGAAGAGATGGCGGGGGTCAATGACAAGAGAGTTAGTCAGATGGACATAGTAATTTTGCTTGGTGAGAGCTAAGACTGACTGGAAGGAGATAAGCATGAATTTGAAGTGGAGAAAGTCAGAAAGGGAGCAGGATTTGAGCCAAGTGTGCTCAACTGAGCGGGCACAGGAGTGTAGATAGCAGGTAGTTGAAGATAGCCAGGGTGAGGTATAGTGTATATCACAGAATGAGGGATGGTAGGAACAAAGGTATCCAGAGCAGAGGAGAGGGCAGTATTAGAGGAAATTAAAGCCTCATCAAGACTTAGAAGATAAGATGGAAGAAAGAGATGATGAAACAATAGTGGATTGATAGCATGAAAATTCCTAAAGAGGTAGGAGGAGACTTGGCGAGATTGAGGTGAGGAATAATGAAGAATGAAGCTTTGGAGGTAATGATCAGATAAGGGAAGAACTGAGAAACAGAAATTGGATGGTAAACAGAGAACAAAACCAGGTCAAGGCAGTGACCATGCTGAATGGGAGCAGAAGAGCAAAGTTGGAGGTTGAAGGAGGAGGTAAGGGAAAGGAGTTTAGAAGTATAGGGTCAGAAGGATTATCAACATGAATGTTAAAGTTGCCAAAAATAAGAGAGGGGGAAGAAGAATCCAGAAATAGGGAAAGCCAGGAGTCAAAGTCGGTGAGAAAGGCAGAGGTGGACTTATCAAGTGGTCTATAAATAGCAGCTATCTAGAGAGGTAAGGGATTGAAAAGGCAGATGGAATGGACTTCAAAAGGAGGAAAAGGAGTGAAACTGAGATAGGAGAAGAAGTTTGAATTGGCAGGAAGGAGAAAGCAGAAACACAACACCACCACCATGGTCAGTGGCACAAGGGGCCATGAGAGAGGGCTGGGATCGAAGCAGTGTCATCAGGGAGGAGCCAGGTTTCAGTAAGAACTAGAAGATGGAAAGAGTTAGAAATGAAGAGATCATGAGTAAGATGAAATTAGACTTACCTGCTAATTGTTGTTCCTTGAACTCCAGTCTAGTCCTGAACCTCTGGGGTTAAGCACCTCCTCCCGCAGCTTTGGAGACTGTGCATGTCACTCTTTTGGTGACCCCCATATAAATAGGCCAGGATTCGCCTTCTCGCTACAGAAACCTATTGACAAAGCAGACTCACGAGAGCAATAACTAAGTAGTTAAAAACAACAGTAACTAACTCTGTAAGATTAACACTTCAGAAGCTCCTCTGAACAGAACACCTCTTGAAACACACCTATTCTGCTATAGGTATTGTCGTTTTGCGCTGCTGAGGCTAACCTCACCCTCTACCTAGGACCCCCAGGTAGCCCTTAATCCCTTACACCCCAACTACTCACATCCCCTTATGAACCGCAACCTGCCCAGCTGCGTCTGCGGCCTACTTACACAATTGTCTTCTTCTTCAGGCTACAGCCCAAGATAAACACCAGGGAGGGATACAGGACTAGACTGGAGTTCCTCAAGGAACAACAATTAGCAGGTAAGTCTAATTTCATCTTCCTTATCGTCCCTCCAGTCTAGTCCTGAACCTCTGGGGATGTAACATAGTAGTGAATCAATCACCGGGAGGGACCTGCTAGACCAGCCTGAAGCACCGCTGATCCAAAACAAGAATCCTTTTCCGCCTGAACATCCAACTGGTAATGCTTCACAAAAGAATGAAGCAAAGACCACATCGCTGCCTTACAAATCTCTACCACCGGCACTAGGCTGAACTACACCCAAGAAGCCGCTTGTGCCCTCGTCGAATGGGCTCTCAGCCCCACCAGAACTGACTTGCCTTTCAACATATAAGCAGATGCAATAGTCTCTCTCAATCACCTTGCAATAGAAGACTTTGACACTGCCTCTCCTTGTCTCGGCCCCCCAAACAACATAATCTTTCCGACTTGCGGAAGGGAGCCGTTCTATGTAAATACTTTCGCAACACACGCCCTACATCCAGCCTATGTAGCCATCCTCCAGGCCCCTTTTTGTTGTTAAGATTGAAAACTGGCAATACCACCACCTGATTCAAGCGGAACACCGACACCATCTTAGGCAAGAAGGAGGGTACCGTCCTCAAGACTACCTTCTTGCCATGAAAGGACAAGAAAGGCTCCTTACAGGACAAAGCCTGCAATTCCGAAATTCTCCTAGCCGAACAAATAGCCACCCAAAAGACCACTTTGAGGGTGAGATCCTTTAACGTAGACGCACTCAAAGGCTCAAACGGCTCCCGCACCAGGGCCTCCAACACCAAATTGAGATCCCACACAGGTACCGCTGTCCTGCATGGAGGCCTCAAAAGCAACGCCGCTCACAAAAATCGCTTCACATCCGGATGAGTCCCGAGGCTCATACCATGAACTTTCCCCCGAAAAGAGGACAGCGCTGCCAGCTGAACTTGTAGGGAAGCGGCCGCCAAGCCCTTATCAAAACCATCTTGCAAGAAAGACAGAACTTGCGCAACCGACGCCTTCAAGGCCGGCTCACTCTTACCTTCACACCATGACTCAAACAGCCGCCATACTCTAACATACGCCACCGAGGTAAAGCGACGCCTGGACTTCAACAGGGTAGAAATGACCTATGGTGAGTAACCCTTCGCCTTCAAACTCGCCCTTTCAAGAGCCAAGCCGTAAGCGAGAATCGATCCACCTGAGGCATATTCAACGGCCCCTGCACTAACAGATCTCTTCTGTCCAGCAACCGCCATGGCCGCCCCACTAGGAGCTGCATCAGGTCCACATACCACGGCCTTCGAGGCCAATCCGGAGCAATTAGGATGACCTGACCCTTGTGCTGCTCTATCCGCTGCAGCACCCGCCCTATTAACACCCAGGGTGGAAACACGTACAGCAGCTGCTCCTCCGGTCAGACCTGCATCAAGGCATCTAAGCCTTCAGACATCTTTCTCGTCTTCTGCTGTAAAACCTTGTGGCCTTCGCTGACTCGAACGTTGCCATGAGATCCATCACCGGTGTTCCCCAGTGACGCACCAGTAAGTCAAACACCTCTTGATGGAGAACCCACTCTCCTGGATCTACTTTGACGCGACTCAAGAAATCGGCTGTCACGTTATCTATCCCCGCTACATGAGCTGCCAACACCTTTAGATGTTCTTCGGCCCAGCTTAAGAGCTCTCCTGCCTCATCCTCCAGAGCTACGCTGCTGGTGCCCCCTTGGCGATTGATATAGGCCACCGCTGTGGCATTGTCTGACAGCACCCTGATTGCTTTCCCCTGCAGCCTGTGCTGCAAGGCCCAAAGTGCCAACTTCACCGCTCTCAGTTCCAACCTATTGATGGACCATTCCTTTTCCGTTTCCGTCCACTGGCCCTGCGCGATCTGTCCTTCGAAGTGTGCCCCCCATCCGAACAGACTGGCATCTGTCAGAGGCATCCAGCTCGGCGACTCTAAGGGCATCCCCTTCTGTAGACTTTCGGGCTCGAGCCACCACTGAAGGGCTTCCCTTGTCTCCTGCGGACAGGGCAACCTCTGAGTCAACCAATCGGACTGATGTGACCATCTCCTGAGTAAGGCCCTTTGTAACAGCCTCATGTGGGCTCTGGCCCATGGTATGACCTCTAGCGTCGCCACCATCTTTCCTAGCAGTTGCAGATAATGCCATGCTGTAGGAGCTCCCCTCTTTAGAAAGGCGCAGATGAACTCCCTTAGCCCCTGTGCTTGGAGGAGCGGAAGGAAGACTCTGCCTGCCCTCATGACTAAGCGGGCTCCCAAATACTCCAACTCCTGTGAAGGCTCTAGCTTGCTCTTTTCTGCATTGACTACCTAGCCCAGACTCTGCAGAAACTCTACCACTCGGCGGGTAGCCTGCTCGCTTTCTCTTCTCGACTTTGCTCGGATCAAACAATCGTCCAAATAAGGATGCACCAACACTCCCTCTTTTCACAATGCCACCGCCACCACCACCACCACCTTGGTGAAGATTCGCGGAGCTGTTGCTAACCCGAACGGCAATGCCTGGAACTGAAAATGTCTCATAGGAACTGCGAAGCGCAGAAACCGCTGATATTGCATGCAAATTGGTATGTGCAGATAGGCTTCCGTCAGATCTAAAGACGTGAGAAACTCCCCCTGCCTTACTGCTACTATGACCAATCTCAGGGTCTCCATCCGAAAATGTGACACCCTGAGGCACCGACTCACCCTTTTGAGATCTAGAATCGGCCGAAAGGCGCCCCCTTTCTTTGGGACTACAAAGTACACAGAGTATCGACCGCAACCACCACAGGGAGTAGCCTAGTGGTTGGGGCAAGGTACTTCAGGCCGGAAGGTCAGGGGTTCAAATCCCACTAGAGGACAGCAACCTTGGGCTGGAAGGACTGGGGTTTCTAGTCCCACAGATGCTCCTTGTGGTCTTGGGCAAGCCACTTAACCCTCCATTGCCCATGTTCCCTGTAAGTATTAGTGTATGTGTCTCATATCCCTGCATGTTGAATGTATCCCCCAATTGTGTTGTGACCGCTTTGATTGAAGGATAAGGCGGTATACAAAACTGTCTAAATAAATAACCACACTGGTCCTCCGGCACCGGCACTACCGCCACCGCCCTGAGAGCCAGAAGCCTTTCTAACGTCTCTTGTACCGCCAGCCGCTTCAACCGGGCCCTGCAGGGAGAGAGAATGAAGGCGTCATGCTCTGGAGTTCCAGCGCCCAGTGCTCAACTATTGCAAATGACCTCCAACACCCACTGGTCTGACGTAACCCGGATCCAGGCAGGACAGAACTCCCTTAACCGACCCCCCCACGGGTATCAACCCTGCCTGGATCCCCCTTACTTCATTGCGGTTTCTTGAAGGTCGAGGACGAAGAAGCCCCAAAACCTCTTCCTGCTCCTCTTAACCCTCAAAACTCCTGGGACCTGTAAGCCGAATGTCCCCGCTGAAACTGACCAAACCTTGGTGAGCAAAAACGCCGGAACTCCCTCTGCTGATTTTTCGTCATCCCCAGGGCACGTCCCGTCTTCTGCTTATCCTCCGGTAACCTTCTGCCCTTAGATTCTCCGAGATCCTTCACTAACATCCAAATCCTCTCCAAACAGGACCCTGCCCCTGAATGGAAGCTTACTCAGCCTCGCCTTAGAGGAACCATCTGCAGCCCAGTTACAGAGCCACAAACATCTCCGTGCTGCTATCACCGATGCCATACTCCTGGACAGTCCTCGAATAAGATCATACTGGATATCCGCCAAATAAGCCACCCCTGTCTCCAACCGGGCTGCCTCCTCGGCCACATCCTCCCGCTGTATTCCACTAATTCTCTGACACCATCGAAGACAAGCCCTCGCCACCCATGCCCCACAAATAGAAGCCTGCATGGAAAGGGCATTGACATCAAACACTTGCTTCAACAAGGTGTCTAATCACCTATCCTGGGCATCTTTAAGGGCTGCACTACCCTTTACTGGTATGATCATCTTTTTGGTAACGGCCACCACCGCCGCATCTACCTTCGGAGACTTAAAAAGATCCTTATCCTGGTCCGCCAAAGGATAAAGGCGAGCCATTACTCTCGAGCCCTTCATCCCTGACTCAGGCATGTCCCATTCCTCTTGAATCATTTCTCTAAACACTCTATATACTGGAAAACCTTTCTGGGACTTGCGAACTGCCTGCAATAACGGGTCCTCTAATGCAGAATCCTCCGGACCCAAAACCGGCATGTTAAGCGCTTTCAGCGTTTCCGTGATAAGCACCGGCAACTCTTCCCGCCAGAACACTCTCACCACTCTTGCCTGTTCCTCCTGCTCTGTGAGCTCACCTTCCTCCAACTCCTCTTCTATCTCTAACTCCTCCAAATTCTCTGACTGCTCTTCTACATCTACTGTTTGTTCTGTGATGTCATTCAACAATCTCTGCTTCTTAGATGGGACACTGTCCACAGCCGAGTCTAGCTGAGGTCCTGGGCGTTTTCCCCCCAGTCCCCTCTCCTGCCCCTGCCGGTACATGCACCCCCCCCCCCCACAAGGGCTTGTTGCAGCAGGGTTACGAATTCCTGGGAGAAAATCGCTGCCAATCCACCCTGAATCAGGGCTGGTGAAGAGGGAACGTCTGGCGCTGTGGATGGCCCTGCTACCGGCTCAAGGAGGGGTTCTGACGGAGAAAGTGGATCAGGAAGGCCAAGAGGTTGACCCTTTTGGCTCTCTCCCCCATCTTTCATGGCTATATTCGCTGAGGCCGCTTCCTGCAGACATCCCCTGCACACCCCAGCCTCAGACAGTGACCCCTTCCTTGCCCCACATAGCAAACACAAAGGCTTGGAAGGCATGCCTGTCAGCCAGCACCTCCAGTTCAGCACTTACCAAAAACAAAATTTTATTTTTTTTTAAAACAATACCAGGAGACCTTACAAAAAACTCTCCCTACTTGCCCCTGTCCTCCGCAACTAGTTTTCTACTCAATGGCAGGTGCAACGCTACCACAATGTCTCCTGCGCTTTTCCCCACATGGCTGCGGCCTAACCAGGCCCGAAATTACCACATGGTCTACTGCCCGCTTGGCTGCCTGCCTCTCTGCTGCCTGCGTGGCTCTTACCTCGTAGCTTGCTTTCTCGCCTTTCCGACTTCAAAAAGCACTTCTCCTGCTCAATTCCACTGCGATCTACCTGTCAGCGGCATCAGCATCGGGAAGAGCACCAGCGAGAGAGACAGTGAGACTCCATCTGAGATGGCGCCGTCCAAATCGCCAATGCGATCCCCAGCTGCCACCCACTGTTAGCTCGCACCGGCGTTCTCCGCTAGCCGGCTCCTCACCAACACGGTGGGTTTGGGAGCCAGAATCCTCCTCCTGCACTCTGCACCCGCCGGTACTCCTGATCTGTAGCTACTGTAGTGAGGGGGGGGGAGAGGAGGAGGCAGCCCCTGCAGCCTAATTCTCCCGGGCAGGCTGACTCTGCCTTTAAAATCTGCAGAACTGCAGATCCCTCTTCTCTTTTCACCAATGAATTAAATTAAACCCTCAAAGCTAAACTAACTCTCCTTATTCATTTCTCTGAGTCCTAACTTCTTAGGGTCAATACTCCTCCAGCTGCTTTGGAGACTGAGCTTACTGGAGCGAGAAGGCGGATCCTGGCCTGTTTATATGGGGGTCACCAAAAGAGTGACATGCTCAGCCTCCAAAGCTGCGGGAGGAGGTGCTTAACCCCAGAGGTTCAGGACTAGACTGCAGGGACGATAAGGAAAGGGAAGTTTATTAGATATGGAAAGCGTACTCACCTGTAACAGGTGATCTCCGGGAACAGCAGGAATCAGCACATGCGCGCTGCCTTCCCGCCTTTCCAACTGTCCCTCTTCAGTTAAGTTTGTAGCTGAGTGAAAGGATAGAGGGACAGAGGAAAGAGACAAAGAAATAGAGAGACAACTCCTAGGGGAGGTGGGTGGGTTGTGAGGACTAAATTCCTGCTGTTCCCAGAGATCACCTGTTACAGGTGAGTAACTACGCTATCTCCAGGAACAAGCAGGAATGTAGTCGTCACATATGGGGACTCCCTAGCTGAAGATGCCAGGGAGATAGCCCCAGGAAGGTGCCACCCTAGAAGGTGGGAATCCTTCCTCCCATGGATCTCTGGCATCCCACCAGGGTTGGTGGGTAGGAGTTGGTTTAGGTTTGAAAGAGATTTTGAAGAACAGCTCGGCCAAAGAAGGCATCCCGACGGGAGGCATTATCCAGGCAGTAGTGGGCTGTGAAGGTGTGTACCGAAGCCCAGGTGGCTGCTTGACAAATGTCATCGATAGACACAGAGTGGAGATTAGCCATAGAAGCTGCCATGGCTCTCACATTATGAGCTGTGACATGGTCCTGAAGAGGAAGACCCTTACTCTCATAAGCAAAGGATATGCATTGGGCAATCCATTTAGATAAAGTCCTTTTGGAGACTGGAAGTCCCAATTGACTAGGGTCAAAAGCTATAAAAAGTTGTGAGGACTTTCTATGTTGCTGTGTTCTTTGTATGTAAAAGGCTAAGGCCCTTTTACAAGCCAAAGTATGAAGGTTTCTTTCTGCATTAGAGGTGTGAGGCCTCGTGAAAAAATACAGGAAGATAAATTGATTGATTTAAATGAAAAGGCGAAACCACCTTTGGCATAAAGTGTGGGTGAGTTTCAAGAACAACCTTATCATGATGAAACCTAGTATAAGGAGGATCAGCCACTAAAGCTTGTAATTCACTAATGCGACGGACAGAGGTGATTGCAATTAGGAAGATGACCTTCCAGGTCAAAAACCTAAGGGCTGTAGTGGCTAAAGGCTCAAACGTTGGCTTCATGAGTTGCCCAAGAACTAGATTTAGATCCCATGCCACCGGTGGTGGCTTGATGGGAGGTTTAGTTAATAAAAGGCTCTCATAAATCTTGATAGGAGTGGATGAGAGGAAATTGGTTGTCCATTCAGAGGCTTATAAGAAGCTGCAATTGCACTAAGATGGACTCTTACCGAATTGGTCTTTAAACCAGAATTCGATAAAGGAAGGAGATACTCTAGTATTGATTCTAAAGGTATGACCAGGGGATTTAATCCCCTCTTGGAGCACCATATAGTAAAACGTTTCCACTTGAAGGCATAAGATCTTCTTGTGGAAAGTTTCCTAGAAGCCTGAAGGATATCTTTTACCTGCTGGGACAGGTTGAAATCCTGGAGGTCTAAGCCTTCAGCAACCAGGCCGTGAGGTGCAGGGACTGGGGATTCGGGTGCCATAGCGTCCCGTTCTCCTGGGAGAGGAGATCTGGAGCATGCCCTAATTCCAGAGGCGCCGCTTGAGAGAGATGCAAAAGCAGGGAATACCACGTTTGGCGTGGCCATCGTGGTGCTACGAGAATCATGCGACCCCTGTCTCTCTGAAGCTTGAAGAGTGTTTTGGGGATAAGGGGAATGGGTGGGAAGGCATAAAGGAAGTCCTGACCCCGTTGAAGGAGGAAGGTATCCCTTGCCTGACAGTTCTGAGCCGGAATTCTGGAACAGAACCGGGGAAGTTTGGCATTCAGTGGACTTGCAAAGAGGTCTATGTCTGGAGTACCCCAGAGATGAAATATCCTTGCCACCTGGTCTAGGTGGAGTGACCACTCATGAGGCAGCAGCACTCGACCGAGTTTGTCTGCCCAAAGGTTTTGAATGCCTGGAAGATATACCACTAGAAGGTGAATTTGATGCTCTCTGGCGAGGGCCCATAGTCATAGGGTGGCCTGAAAGAGGGGTTGATGGAAAGGAAACCCCACTGTCAGATTTTTTAGTGATTGCCACCATTGGAGGGACAAAATTAGTCTTTGAGAGATTGTTATTTTCTCTGACAAATGACCCGTGGCCTGTTTCCACTGTGGAGAGGGTCCACTGAGCTGCTCGCATGTGGAGGCGAGCATATGGGACTACATGGACTGTGGATGCCATGTGTCCCAGTAAATGCAGTAGCTCCTGAGCAGTAAGGGAGGATTTGCCTGCTGCTTGTGAAGCTAGCTGCATTATGCGAAGACACCAGGCCTGTGGAAGGAAAGCCCTTGCCTGTCTGGTATCCAGACAGGCTCCTATGAATTCTAGGCATTGGGAAGGAACAAGCTGAGACTTCAGGAAGTTTATTACCAATCCCAAGTATTGGAGGATTCGCATTGTACGGGACAATGCAATACTAGCCTCTGCAACTGTGGGGGCTCGAATGAGCCAGTTGTCTAAGTAAGGGAAGACGAAAATCCCCAGGGTTCGTAGGAATGCAGCTACTACTACCATGCATTTCGTGAATACCCTTGGTGCTGAAGCCAGACCAAAAGGAAGAACCCTGTTCTGGAAATGTCTTCCTCTGAAAAGGAAACGTAAAAATTTTCCTGTGATCTGGATGGATGAGAATGTGAGTGTAGACATCCTTTAAGTCTAGAGAGCAAAGCCAGTCCTGGCTTTGAAGGTATGGCAGAAGAGTTCCTAGAGAAATCATCTTGAATTTCTCTCGAAACAGATATTTGTTCAATTCTCTGAGGTCTAGAATGGGTCTGTGTCCTGCTGTTTTCTTTGGAATAAGAAAATAGGGGGAGTAGAACCCTGCACCCTGTTGAAGAATGGGTACTTCCTCTATTGCCCCTTGGGCAAGAAGTGTGGAGACCTCGTAATCTAGCAGATTGTCTGCAGGCGTTTGTGAATTGAATTGCTTTAGAATTGTAGGAGGGGGTATTCTGTGAAAATGAAATTTGTACCCCTCTCCTACAATGGATAAAGTCCAATCTTCTGCTGTTATCTGATGCCATCTGTTGACAAAGTGACATAACCTGCCCGGAATAATGGGGGGTTGGGGACCCTTCAGAGGCAGGAAGGCAAAGCTCTCTAGGAAGGAGTCAAAGCCCCTGAGAGGGCTGAACCTGGAGAGCTGGTTGGGCTCTCGGGCCTTTTGGTTTCTTTTGCTGTCTAGTTTGTCCCTTTTGGGCAACCTGACCTGGAGTCTGACTCTGCTGGGTATAGGAAGGATAAAACTTCCTCTTTTTGCTAAAATAGGGTTTTTATAAGGCTTTCTTTTGTCTGGAGTGGCTGTAGACTTTGACAATCTATTTAGGATAGAATTGTCAGCATCTAACTCGTTAGCCTTCTCCTGCCAGTTCTTGCTGAAGAGATTCTCCCCCGTGCAAAGAATATTGCCTAATGTTGAAGGTAGGAGTGGTCTGGTGGTTAGGACAAGGTACTTCAGGCCGGGGGTTCAAGTCCCACCTGGGGACAGCAATCTCAGGCTGGAGGGACTGGGATTTCTAGTCCTATAGGCACTCCTTGTGGTCTTGGGCAAGCCACTTAACTCTCCATTGCCCATGTTCCCTGTAAGTATTAGCGTATGTGTCTCATATCCCCTCGTGTTAAATGTATCCCCCAATTGACCGCTTTGACCCGGTGAAAAGCGGGATATAAATACAGATAGATAGATAAATAAATAAATAAATAACTTGTTCTGTACCCAAGTCTCCAAGTCTGATGCCTGTAGCCAGGCAATCCGTCGTGTGCCAATGGCAATAGCAGAAGTTCTGCTGATGCATTCAAAGCAGTCAAAGGCTGCACGATTGACAAACTTGGAAACATCCTGAGCATGCTTAACTAGACCAAGAAAATCTTGTCTCATCATCTGGGAGAAATGGGCTCATAAGTTCCAAGTCTCCAGTAACTTCCTTGAGGAACATTCCCATATATAGGATATATGAGCTGATCCTAGCTGAAAGCATAGAAGCTTGAAACGTCCTGCGTCCAAAAGCATCCAGAGTCCTGCATTCACGACTTGGAGGATTGGATGCATGTCTCTTTGCACTTTTCATCCTACGCATGGCAGATTCCACTACCATTGAATGGTGTGGCAGCTGAGTTTTCTGAAATCCAGGACATGGCGGAACTCGATACATAGTATCAAGTCTCCTAGAGTGAGGAGAAGTAGTCAGAGGTGTCTCCCACATTCTGAGCATCAAGCTATGCAGAATTTCATGGATAGGCAGAGTGGCTGCCTCCTTAGGAGCTTTAGGATATTGGAGAATTTCCAATTCCTTTGCTCTGGGTTCGTCTTCAGGAGCTACTGTGATTGAAAGACCCTTGGCCTTATCACGGATGAAATCCTGAAATGACATATCCTCTGGAGGTGACATTCTGCATTGGGGAGAAGAGAGATCTTCTAAGAGAAACCCTCTAGTGCCAGCAGAATTATCATTGTCTTCGGAATCTGAGGAATCGAAGTATTCCTGACCCCGATGCTCCTGCAAAGCACGAAGTCGGTACCGAGGTGACTCAGTACCACTTTGTCAATTCCAGCCAGAGATGGCATGGGAAGAGTTCTCACCAGGGCCTGTACCGGCATCGTCGATGTCGATACTGGTGCCCTTGGGACCACTGGTACCACAGCTCAAAGAAGAGCTGCGATACTGCGCTCGATAGCAAGGAACCTCTGGTTTATCAATGCGGCCGATGCCTGGGTGTCGGTACCGGTAAGAACGGCCAGAACCCCTGAGCATGGCACAGGTAGTTCTTGCGAGGTTGAGGCCTCGAGAACATCCTGAAGCCCCATCGATGCTTTGGAAGCCGAAGCCTCCCGCCGGGGCTGTTTTGCCGGTGTGGTTCCCTCAAGGGCAATGCCAATGGTCTCTCGATGCTTAGCAGGAGAGCTACCCTTTGAGGACCGGCTTTTATGTTTAGTTACCTGAGATCCATGGGAGGAAGAAGAGGCCCTTGACGATGTCGATGCAATGGATCTGGCATTTGAAGAAAAGAGGGTACCGAGCTTTGCAGCCTGGTTCTGTCTTCCTCTTTTGGTCATCCCCAGGCAGGAGAGACATTCAGTTGGAGAATGATCAGGTCCTAAACATTTTAGACACCAATCATGGGTGTCAGTGACGGAAATGGTACCGCCACACTTAGTACATTTTTTTAAAACCACTAGTTGGTTTTTCCATGATTTAGGAAAATGGGGCCTAATGCCCAAAATGGCACCTAGCACCAAAGAGGAAAGTTTCTGAAAAGAAACAGTCTAAGTTTAAATCCCTTTTTTTTTTTTTTGTATGAAAAGAAAGAAAAGAACCGGCGGTACCAGAAGGCGTTGTGCGGTAGGCAAACGCGACCACAAGAAAGAAATTTAAAGACGGAATTTTCTGCGGTGACGGGGATTAGATCCTGTGGGCTCCGCGGAAAACGAAGAACTGAAGAGGGACAGCTGGAAAGGCGGGAAGGCAGCGCGCATGTGCTGAGGGATGCTCCCAAAAGCGTTCCTATTGGACGCTGGGGAGCGTTCCCGTGCAGGCTCCGTCGGTACCGATACCCATATGTGAGGACTACATTCCTGCTTGTTCCTGGAGATTGAGCATTCTATAAGGCACATGAGAAAGTAAGAGAAGAGGGAGAAAGAAGAGGAATGTGAATGAGATTAGAGTGGCTGAGTGAGGAGTGGGAGAATACTCTAGGGGGGCCAGGGTTAGGATTAATGTCACCTGATGAAAGAAGGAGAGTGTAAGGCAGAGACGGACTAGCAGAAATGAGGATGCCTTTTTTAAGAGTGAGGGGTGAATGAGAGGAGGTGAATTCAAGAGCTGAGGAGAGAGGAAGACCAGATGAAGAAATGGGAAAGGTAGGGAGAGAGTGATAAGGAAGGGGGGTGGTTGAGGATGTTGGTATGAGGGGAGAAGGTTAGGGAGTGTCAATAGTAGGAAGAAAAACTGATGTGGCGCCATAAAAAGAAAGGAGATGGAGAGGAAAGTTAGAAGAGTTAGTAGAAGAATTATCTTAACAGTATGACTAATACTATTAGTGTTGTAGCAAAGTGCAATCAATGAATAAATCCAGGAGTCAATTGACGGGGTCCAAGCCAGTTTATTGTGCACAGGTCGTCAGTCAGAGCTTCAAAAGGAACTGAGCAAAAGTTTCTACAGAGACATAACCATTTATACCTCTTTTTCAGTTTGATACATGAGAACTTTCTATTGGTTCTAGCTCAATACATGCAAACTTCTCATTGGTTTTACATTCCCTGCACCTGTCCAATTAGAAATCCCTCCGGAGCCTAGCAACCAGCCCCCTCCCTTAGGATTGTTCTAACAATGGTGCAGTTCTTGATTTTGTTACTTCTCTACTGCAAGGTTATCCCTAGCTCCAGGAATGCATGTATTGAAACATTTCTTTTCTTTCACACACAAGAGAATAATGAGAGACTTATGAATTCATAAAAACTTCTTATTAAGCACTTTAAAACAGTTTTCTCATTTCTCATAGATTTTTGGTTCTTTTCTAGCTATAATGGGAGTTAGGATTCAGGCCTAACTTACAGGCCTTTCATAATAGCAGGCCATAGCCTACCACATTCCCCCCTTTGATTATTCTCACCCGCAAGTGAGAAAGGGTGAGAATTAAATCACTCATTAGTCAATTAACACATTATACAAGTGTAATAGCATCATCGTGTGGTATAGGGTAATATTGCCACATAGCTAATATCTTTGTAGCTGCCTTCCTTTCTACATTGCTATCAATGGCTGCTGACTTTATTCAACTGTGATGAATCCAGGGTTCGAGTTTTGCAACTTTAACTGCTGTTGGGATTAACAAGATGACAACATAAGGTCCCTTCCAATGCGGTGTCAACAGTGTCTTTCTCCACTCTTTGATCCACACCGAGACTCCAGGCTTGAGAGGATGCAGGGGTTCTGTTAGATGGATGAGCAGCTGGTCTTGTACTCACGTATGAAGACTCTGCAAAACAGAACTTAAAACCAATAGTTCTTGTCTAGTAATTTCAGATCTAATCTATTCCATATCTCCCTTTATTTCCTATACAATAGGTGGGGGTCGCCCATACAGAATCTCAAAAGGGGAAACTCCTAAAGACTTAGCAGGGGCTAAGTATATCCTAAGAAGGGCTATAGGAAGAACCTGGGGCCACTTCAGGTGAACCTCTTGGCAAAGTTTGGACAACTGAGATTTCAGGGTTCTAGTCATACATTCTACTTTTCCTAAATTCTGAAATCTGTAGGCAGTATGCATCTGATAATATCAATATCTTGGGGCCATACTTAATGGACTTGCTTCCTGAGGTTATCCACCCTCATTCTTTGTACAGGGCCCCATGTGCATGCAAGGTTGTAAGGGCATACTTGGAATCTGGGTACACATTTAGACAGAGCCCCTTTTCCTACTGTCAGTGCTCTAGTAAGAGCTATCAGTTCAGCTTTCTGTGCTGAGGTTCCTGGGGCCAGGGCTGAGGACTCAACTACCAGATCAAGGGTCACTACTGCATATCTGGCACAACAATATCCATTAATGATGACAAGACTGCTTCCATCTACAAAGAAAGTCCGTCCAGGGTTCTCCAAAGGAACATCAGTCGAATCAGGGTGACTTGAGAATATAGTGTCCATAGTTTCTAAACAGTCATGATCAGGGGGTCAAGACCAACTGGTAACAACGTAGCAGGATTCAGAGCTTGACTGACCTTCAATTGTATCTGGGGGTTTTCACACAGCATACTCTGATACCTCAACATTCGTGAATTAGCTAGAAGTTTCCTTTGTGTTTCATAATGGTTAGAACAGAGTGTGGTACAGTAACTTGAAGATTGCTCACTAGGAGGGCTGTAGCTGCAACAGCTCTCAAACAAGGGGCCAGCCTTTTGCAATTACATCTGATTGTTTTGACAAATAGGCTACTGGTCGTTGCCAAGATCCAATGAGATTGAGTCAAACACTCCTAGAACATTTCCTTGTGACTCATGAACATAGAGATTGAAAGGTTTTCTGGACATCTGGTAGACCCAGAGCTGGTGATAACATCAGAGCGGTTTTCAAAGATCAAAAGGCTGCATCCTGTTCAAGTCCCTATTCCAATGGAGACTTTTCCATTCCTTTGGTAGCTTGATACAATGGTTTTGCTAGCAGCGCAAAATTGGGGATCCATATACGACAGTACTCTGCGGCACCCAAGAAGGCTCTCACTTGCCTCCTGGTGGTTGGAGTAGGAATACTGCATACAGCTTCTTTGCGTTCTGGTCCCAGGCGTCTAATTCTGCTGGACAACGAATCCTAGGTATTTAACTTGTTTGACATAATTATGCCTTGGCTCTTGAGACTTTGTATCCAGCCTCATTAAAAAGGTGCAAGAGTTCACTGGTGGCTTATAGACATTCACTTTCTGAGTTGGTGGTTATGAGCAAGTTGTCCACATACTGGAGAAGAACCCTTTCTCCTGGGTTCACATAGTAGCTTGAAAGATCTTGATTTAAAATAGCACTGAAGAGAATAGGTGAATTCTTGAATCCTTGAAGTAATCTAGTCCAGGTGAGTTGGCCCAGGCTTCCTGTTGTGGGGTCTTGCCATTCAAAAACAAACAAAAGTTGACTGGTGGGGGTTAGGCGCAATCAGAAAAAGGCATCTTTCAGGTCCAGGACGGTGAAATGAGTAGCCTCAGCGGGGATCAGTCCCAAGAGAATATAAGGATTTGGTACCACTGGGTGTATAGTTTCAGCTGCATCATTCACTCGCCTCAGATCTTGTACTGGGCGGTAATCCCCTGTCCCAGGTTTCTTAACTGGGAGAAGGGGGGTGTTCCAGGGTGACTGGCATTCCTTGAGAAGTCCATACTTCAGCAGTTTCATCAAATGGCAGTGGATTCCTTCAATGGCTGGTCGAGGGAGAGGATACTGCTTCACATGCACTGGTTCCACTCCTGGCTTGAGGGTGACAATGACAGGGGCTATGTTCTTCGCTAGGCCAGGTGGATTATCTTCTGCCCATACTTCAGGTGGGGCTATAAGGTTGGTGGGTATACAGGAACTAGCTGGCTTGATTGGAGATGCACTATAGAACCGCTACTCTTCTTCTCGGGGAACAGTCAGCACCATCAATCCAGCAGGCTTTGGGTTCACAGTCATTTTCATTTCTCCCCCTTCAGCAAAGGATATTTGTGCCTGGAGCTTAGCAAGCATGTCTCGGCCCAGTAGTGGAATAGGGCACTCAGGCATATACAAGAACTGGTGCATTATCTTCTGTCCCCCTAGTTCACACATGCGGTTCTGCAAGAATGACTTTGTGGCTTTATTTCCAGTGGCTCCCACAATAGTGACAGATCGTGAGGACAAAGGAGCTACTGGCTTGGCTACTACTGAATGTTCTGCTCCTGTATCTACCATAAATTCCATGTATTGGTCCCCTATCTTTAAACTGACCATAGGCTCCTGGGGACCCAGGGTGAACTTGGAGCCCGGTCTGGCCTAGTCTTCATCTATGTCTTCCTGGTCATAGCCCGTTGCTACTGCCACTCCCTCAATGGCTTCCTCCCTCTCTTGCTGGAACTGTGTTCGGTTCATTCCTCCCCTCCTTCGAAATCGTCCTCCTGGCCTCCCTCCTCCCCTCGCAGGGGCGGAGTCCAGATGCGGGCACTCATTTCTCCAATGTCCTTCTTCCTTGCAGTAGGCACACTGATTTGCACCCAATTGAGGCCTTTCACTTCCGCGGCCTCTTCCACGTCCTCTGGTCCTTTGATTAGGAAAACCTCCTCCACGTCGTTCGGTTATAGCAGCAGCAAGAAGATCTGCCTTCTCCTTCATCTTTCGTTCACTTTCTCTGTCTCGTTTATTTCCACAATTCACAAACTTTCTGAACAACTTCCATTAACTGTGCTGTATTCATGCCCGCAAATCCATCCAGTTTCTGCAATTTCTGTTTTATATCTCTCTGGGACTGACTGACAAAAAACGCAAATTCTCCTGGGCTGCTGGATCGCATGGGGTATATGGTGAGGGCTGCCTGCGCTATTTGGATCCCACTTGGGGCCATCAAGGCTGATGGGTCTACATAATACTGTTCATTAGTTCAATCAAATCCTATGGTTTCTCAGTGTAGGAGGCATAATGCAGCTTTCAGTTCAGTAAATCAGTGGCAGAAACAAAGCTGGTCAGCTGGCTAGTGCAAAGCTGGCCCTGGACCTAGTGCAATGGGATAACGTGACCCTCCCTTTTGCTGGTAGTTGTACATCTGAAGGCATACGGCAATCGGGACTGTCTGGGTTCCACTTCATGTTCTTGGGTGCTGGCTGTGAGTGACCCTGAACTGGCAAATGAATCCCTGCTTGTAGTGTCATCGGTGGACTGTGGCCTACTCTGAGTACTTTAAACTGTGCCGGGGCTTTCGGTCAAGAGGGGGTGTATGTCCTTCTGCTGCGGAGGTGGCTGGTGACATTTGCAGGGAGGTATCCCCCCCCCCCTGCCCCAGGCTCTGCCCGGGGTGGTGGCAGAGCTGAGGGAACTGGCCTATAAAGATAATAAACGGGCAAGTTTTTTTTTTCTTTTCTTTTCTCAAACATTTAACCAGGAATCCTATGTAGGGGAACTGATCAGGGAACATTCTCTGTACAATCTAATAAACACGGGAAACTACGGGGCCATGAAGTAACTAACACTGGCCACCCCCTTCCACAGAGCATTTCTAATAGGGACAGAGACATTTTAAGTCTGTAGTCTTCAGCAAAGTCATTGCTAAAATTCCTAGTCATACATTTCAATAAAATCTGCATGGACTCTGACCCCCCCCACACCAGTCAGGCTGCATTTTCCTGTGGACTAAGCATAATGGATGTGTGCTCATTCTAAATAAGTACAATTTAGATAAAGTCCTTAAAATATAAAACTATTATTTTGCAACATGTTATAACAACAATCCCAACAGAGAACTATAGCTCTTAACATGACGGCCACATATCTGTTACGTATGACTGGAATAAAATTACTTGGCATGAAAACTAACTGCCAGCCGTAATCAGCATGTCTCTGCAAAAGAAATTACTTTAAATCTTACAGTTTTAGGAAGCAGATATTCAAAAGACATTCCGAATACTTTTTCCATAAAGTGGGTGGATATCTAGAATACATATACACTTTTTTCTTCCTATCTTATTTTTATTAACAATAAGTATGTCTTCTATGAGGTGCTTGCCGCAGTATATCAGGAACTAGAATTCAAACACGATGAACTCCTTATTCACTCAGGATTTAAATCACTTTCAAGTCGCGATCTGGTACTACTGGCTCGGAACGGTTCTTAACCTCTACTTTGTAGGACAAAGGGAAAACAAAAGCAGTTTCCTGAATTTTTCTATCATTTCCTATTTAAACCATTACAGTACTTACTGAAGGTTTGAACATAAATAACACAAAACAAAGCTAAGCCCACAAATGCATTATACCTATAGCCCTACAAAAATTCTTCTCACTCGGTCTGTACAAGTACAGGAACTCGAAAGGGGTTAATAAGAACATACCCTTTCCAGGCTAAGCCCAAAACTATCGAGATCCACAATCCTGACTAAACATTCTTATTAAATGATATATAATACATGACCATAGCAGAAGGAACATCACTATTAAAACATATTGAATTAAACAGGTACAATTTTCCTGAAATAAGCACAAATTAACCCAGCTGCAAAGTGTTGAGATTAAGCCTTCATAGGGTTAAAAAGACACTGCACATTCCTTTCTTCAGACACGCCCCTTCTCTCTCCGCTAGCCAGCTTCATGCTGTGCGAAAGGAAAACTGAAATGAGTGAAACAGCTTCTTGATTTTACAGTGACTCTGGCATAGGTGTTTGCGTCTTCTTTCTTCTTTTCTTACTACTATTTCTTAATCGTAAACTGTCACAAATTACCCAACAGAATAATCTTACATCATACCAGAAGGGAAACTCACGGTTTCAACAGATAACAAAAATCAGAGACAAATAACAAACAGTAAGAACAGATGAACACCAAACGCTTCCTCCTTTTCGCGACCTGGGCGCAGTCGCCTGGCCAGGAATTGCGCTACTCAGAAGTCCGCTCTCGCTCGGCCTGTATTTCAAGACCTCTCACTCACACAAGCAATCATATTTTAACAAGAAATCATTTTTCAAGTGCCCAGGTTTTTCTGACTAACTGGCTATTTCAAACAAGAAGGGTCGATGGCTTCATCTTCCGCTTTCACTTACGCGGAGCTTACTAGGACCGCCCTTATGGGAGGTGATCAGACTCCCTTGTCTCGCACACACTCATGCGAGATTTTTCCCAGTTAGTCTATACCAAATCAGTCTTGCGCATACTCATGCAAGACTTTTTCCCCAGGCTGCACTGACTTTTAAACAAGAAAACATCTACTCACCGGATCCAGTTCCTGATACCAAACCAATTCATGGGTTGGACCCTGGACTCCCCCGGGTCGGAGGTGTTGGCCAGCTGGACCCGATGGCCCGCCGAGGCAGGCGGAACCCTCTCCGATACAAAGGGATCAGTGGCGCCTGAGAAGTTCCCCTGCGGTCGGACAGACATGGTTCCAACCGGACCAAACCTCAAGGCGAATTTTGTAGATTATTCACTTGAATACCATTTACTACTCGTAGTTTCCCGGCCAACGCACCAAGAATATGTTGTAGCAAAGTGCAATCAATGAATAAATCCAGGAGTCAATTGACGGGGTCCAAGCCAGTTTATTATGCACAGGCCCAGTCAGTCAGAGCTTCAAAAGGAACTGAGCAAAAGTTTCTACAAAGACATAACCATTTATACCTCTTTTTCAGTTTGATACATGAGAACTTTCTATTGGTTCTAGCTCGATACATGCAAACTTCTCATTGGTTTTAGATTCCCTGCACCTGTCCAATTAGAAATCCCTCCGGAGCCTAGCAACCAGCCCCCTCCCTTAGGATTGTTCTAACAATGGTGCAGTTCTTGATTTTGTTACTTCTCTACTGCAAGGTTATCCCTAGCTCCAGGAATGCATGTATTGAAACATTTCTTTTCTTTCACACACAAGAGAATAATGAAAGGCTTATGAATTCATAAAAACTTCTTATTAAGCACTTTAAAACAGTTTTCTCATTTCTCACAGATTTTTGGTTCTTTTCTAGCTATAATGGGAGTTAGGATCCAGGCCTAACTTACAGGCCTTTCATAATAGCAGGCCATAGCCTACCACATTAGTGCTAACATTGATCTATCATACAGTGCTAAGTGTAAGGTTATAAGTTCTTTTAGATGAAATAGAGCTTTAGATTTAATTTTTATGAACTGTATCATGGTTCCAAGGGCATGCAGGATAGGGGTGCTTATCTATAGTTCTTCCTTTCAGTGTAGTTTGAGTAATGTTAGAGGATCATAGAAATATAGAAAAATGACAGAAAAAGACCACATGGCCTATCTAGTCTGTCCTTCCATATCAACCACTACAACTCTCCCCTTTTTTCCTTTAGAGATCCTCTGTGTTTGTCCCATGCTTTTTTGAATTCAGTTACTGTCCTCATCTATACCACGTCCACTGGGAGACTATTCCATGGATCCACTACTCTTTCCATAAAGAAATATTTCCGCATATCACTTCTGAATCTATCTCCCTTCACCCTCATCCCATGTCCCCTCATAGCAGAACTTGCTTTCAATCGAAAGAGGCTCTCCCCCTGTGCATTTATGCCACGGAGGTATTTAAACATCTCAATCATATCACCTCTATCCTGCCTTTCCTAAGGTGTACATACATATTAAGATTCTTAAGTCTGTCCTCATATGCTTTATAATGAAGACCACTAACCATTTTAGTAGCCACCCTCTGTACTGACTCCATCCTGTTTATATCCTTTTGAAGGTGTGGTCTCCAGAATACTCCAAATGAGGTCACACAAAGACTTATAGAGGTACTATTACCTCCTTTTTTTCTGCTAGCCATTCCTCTCTGTATGCACCCAAGCATCCTTCTAGCTTTTGCTGTTGCCTTTTCTACCTGTTTAGCTACTTAACATTTACAAGCAGAAACTGTTTCTTAGTTACCCTGTCAATTTAATAAACTGTAATATCAAGAGGGTCAGTAAGTGACATGCAAGGCAGCAATAGGCTGCGCAGTACGATCCTAATGCAGCATGAGCCAGCCTGGTTTTCAGGATGTCCCTAATGAATAGTCATAAGGCATATTTGCATCCACTGCCTCCCATTGTAAGCAAATATATCTCATGAATATTCAGTAGGGGCATCATTGTGTACTAGGACCAGAGTGGGACATCCCTGCCATAGAGGCTCTCTGTTACTGATGGAGCGAAAAGAGTCGGGAGCGCCCACAAGCTGAGCAGGGAGGCACGTAAAAATTGACTTTTGCTTCACCCAGGCCTCCTTAGATTTGAATACACTGTGCACTGTCTACTCAAGGCTTTGCGCACAGTTTGCTTGCATTTTTGTTCTTGCAGTGGTAGCTAACCTGCGTGTAAACTAGCCTCACGCACTGCTCTTTTGGCACAGCGCTTGTCCCCTACTCCCATTGACTCACTGTTTCTTCTAAGCTGTGTGCGCGCGCGTGCACACACACCTTGCCAAGTGAGCGCACATACTTTACAACAGCGCGCACAAAAATTACGGTTCTGATTCTGATAGAAAACAACACAGACGTTCTTAAAATTGAAAAGTTGTTGTGTATTTATGGTTTTCACGAGTTCTACAATAAATGTGGTGTACATACTGTATTCTGACGTGTAGTTAAATTTGAAAGTATATAACTCCGAGTGTCGTTATGTGGCGCACAAAAATTTAACCTTCCTTCAAAATTTAACCAGCTGATATTTTATGCGCACACAGCCTACAGAAAATTAGAGGGAACATTGCATTGACTTATCGGCATTCATCACAGCAGCTCCTCCTGCTCGTCTGTATAAAGTGGTTGAGCCTCCACCATGCAAAATTCAGTAAAAAAGAAATGCTTGAGCGGGGACACGGGAGAATGAAGGAGATGCGGGAAGAACAGCGGAGGGCCGGAAGAGATAAAGGAGCTTCTGGTCCTAAAGCGGTACTATCATAGTACATAATGTGCAATGAGGAGGCCTCTTTATTCCAAAATAAATGCATGTTATATCAGAATAAATAAAACGAATTAAACAGTGGTGCAGAAAGTGAACACTTCGGCCCTGCACCTGACAACAGCGCGGCCGCAGACTCGGGTGAGAGTGGGGTGCATTACATCACTGGAGCGGGAGACGCGGCATGACTCACAAGGTGCACAAGAAACTTTCTATGGTCCACTCGCCCACCTTCTACGTGCCTTCGCAAAAAGCTGAAGATTCACTCTTTGATCTCAGCGGGCCCCCGTAGTACCGGCGATTCCCGCTTCCAGTATGGCCGCCTTGCGGCACACACACTCTTCGTGAACTTTTTCGCTCTGCAACAGTCGCGTGCACAGGCGCGCCAGCTTTTGTTTGTTTTGTTTTTGGGGAGTTGGCAGGGGAGGAGGGAGAAGGTGTCAGCAGCTTGCGTGCTCGCGGACCAGTCAGTTATTTCCCTCGTTGCTGGCAGGCTTTGTGTTGCATGGATGAAAAGACGGAGAGAGGCCGTCGCTTGTGAGCACTGCTATGGAAGAGTCGCCGGGCCCGGAGCGCTGCAGCAGCGTAAGCAGGTAAAAGGAGGAGGAAGAAGGGGCTGGAATGAGTGCTGCACCGCGCGCTCCCGTGTGATAGTTTCCCGGCACGCACAGAGAACAAACATCCGCAACCGCTGCGAGATAGTGAGTACTGCAGAGTCCCTTCGGGCGCGCACGCGCACTCGGGTATCTCCGCCCGGCACCTTCTCCTGGCAAATAGTGAGCCTTGCTGCGCGCGCTGCTGACTTTCGGCACTCTCGTGGAGGGAGGGAGGGAGGGAGGGAGAAGAAAGTTTCACGGTTCCCACGACGCGCTTTGCAGCAGGAACGGAGGCCGGTGCGCGCCGGGGAGATGCGCTGCAACCAGACTGCGGCTCCCTGCTGAAGGTATTTCGCGACTGGTGATTTTCTGTTTGCTTTATTTGTAAATGTTTCCAAGTTGTGTAAGAGGCTCCTGCGTGTGTGCATTTTGCTGCCCGATTCGTTCATAACGTGCATGAGAAGGATTTACGCCCGGCGAGAACTTCGTGATGCAAAAACCATTTAAAAGAAGAATTTCTTTCTAGCCGTGCATGTTTCTGAAAGGAAGCATGTGCATGGAAGCAGACTGGGTTTGCAGCTTTGTGGGGGGTGCAGAAAGCTGGGCTCCGTTCTCGCTTTGCTGCTCAGTGCAGATTTATTGCAGCGTTTGTGCTCCTCCTCCTTGCCCAGCTGTTCGGGGCTACCTTTGCCAAAGAGCACCCGGGTTCTGTTTCTGTTCTTTTTCTCGTATGTTTTTTTGGTTCATCGAAACTTTCTGGGTGCGTCTTTGAACTGTTGCGAAATGGCAATTTGATGCGGGGGGGTGGGAGCAGGGAGGTAGGTAGGTACACTACTCGCCACACTAGGAGGGGTACGTGCACCCGGCGGGGGTAGGACGGCGGACAAGGATTATTGTAATTTTCAAGAAAAAATAAATGCATGGGGAAAAATAAGTAGGCGAGCTGGGAAAGATTTCCTGCACTTAAACAAAACAAAAAAACCGCTGCAGGGGTTTCCTCGTGAACAAAGCAGATGGGGAGGGCTTCGGTGATCTGGTGAAAAAAATACAATTTGGGGGAATTGGGAAAGGTTTCGAACTCGCCAGTGATGTAAGGGATTTGTCGTGGTAAGGAGATTAAAGAAAGGGGGCGGAGAGTTTGGACGACAGAGAGAATCCGTGAATGTTAGTCATAGAGAAAATTAAACAGAAAAACGACGATGTTCATGCACGAAATAAATGTTTTTCCTTTTTTTTTTGAGGGAGGTGATTTACCCTCGCGCCTTTTTAATTTGATGCTTCATGGCCATATAGATTTCCACCCACTCCTCCTCGGTGTTCCCAAGGTGCGGATGTTGCATGGATGCTTTGAAAAGTTGGTAACCCTTGGCATCGTTTTGATGGTGTGTAAAAGAAAACGGTTTTGTATCTGAAGCATGTAGGAAACATCAGAAAGAAGGCTGTGCTTTCTCACCAGTTCTGCTTAAACTGCACGGAGTAGATGTTGCATAACAAAAGCAGAAAGTGCTTTCTGTAGACAAGTCTAGTGTGTTTAAAGCCCTGCTTCTTGGATATAACCTGCTGCTCTTATGGTGTCTGCTGGCTGGAGCTTCAAATGCATTTCACTATTCAAAGGAAGATGGAAGTCAGTTTTTATTTCTAAACTGCAGCCTAATTAAAAAGGCTTGTCGCTTGTGTTTTGATCTACTGTTGGGTCTCTCTTTATTTTTTGTGACCTTGTTCTCTTTTATTTTGAATCATCTTGCCCATGTTCCCTCTTCGGCCTCAGGCAAGATTCACACCTTTTAAATTTCTGTAGCCCATGCCTGCATGAAAATGTCATAATCTGCAGCATCTTGGTTAACATGAATTTGCAGTGATAGGAGCAGCAAAATGTTTAATATCTGTCTTGGAATGATGCAAATTTTTAAAAAAAGGGCTTATTTGTGATGTGTTCTTTTCTAGCACCTTACTTGTGACACAGACTTATTTTTGCTACTTCGCTGCTATTGTTGCAGCTCATTTTGCTGTTAACTTGTTGAACTGTCTATAGTATTTTGTAAATTGGTACCAAAAATTATTTGGCAGGCTGCAAGATGGAATAAAAAAAAACAAACTAGACACCATTATACTGGTCTGCTCTTATTTACAGTACTCTGTAATATACTATCCAGTGTTCTGGGTGAAAATTTTATGCGTGAAATTAGTGTGATGCAGTGCAGACTCTTAATTATATACAGCATACAGAAGATTGTATTGTAGGATGCTGAATGACTTGTCAAATGGCAAAGCAGCTAAAAATCTCTCGCTTGCATTACAAGAGGGGTCTCTGTGACAACTGAACCCATCTGGTGTTGGTCCTAAGCCTAGAGTCTGTTTTGAATTTTGTATTCTTAGTTGGAGACACCCTTAACAGAGGGAGTGTGCCTGTATGCTTCCTGTTTGGGACCATTTCTGACCTTTGGAACTGTTTGCTAGGGCAGATGATGCACATCTTACCTGGGTGTGGACAGATGGCTGTGGAAACTATTTGCAGCACATGGAAATGAAATGGGCGAATGCTTCGGGGAGTTGCCCAAAAAAGACTGCCCTCAGTAGCACACTGTCTTTAATGATAATGGGAAGAGGGAGGAAAAGGTGGTGCATAGTCACTCCCCGGGTTCTCACCGTGTGCAGCATGCTTTTAGAAGTGTTATTAAGATTTGTAATAATGGTATTCACTGTCTGGCCTTGTCATGCACGAGGACAAATGCAGAATTTAAAGATCATATGGCTATACTGGGAGTATGTCAGAGGGCTCTACAAATCTCAGGTGCCAGGTTGCCATGACAACCAGTAATTTGCACCTGGAGCCTGGGATTTACTTGCCCTGCCCCTCTTAAAAATCATGCTTGCAGGGCAAAAACCCTTCTCTCTGCCTGAGGGAGATCAGCCTTGATCCGAGCCTGGATGCATGCTGTCTGTCCGTGGGAGACTGGATCCCTGCAGGTAGGCAGCTTGCATCTGGGCCATGATTGCAGCCTTCCTCTTCTCATTTGCTGCCCACAGGAGATTGGATTCCCTAAAGGCGGGGAAGGCCGGCATCACGGTCTTGAAGGCAGAAGAAGAGCTGATTGAGGCAGTAGTTTAAAACAAAAATAAAGTTAGGAGGGAAGGGGGAGTAAAACTGCAAAAATTTAAAGGGCCAGTAACAGAAACTAAGAAAACAGGATGTAGGAGTGCTAGGAGGGAGGAAGATGGGGAAAGAGTCTGGAAGGGGAACAGTGGGGAGGGGTTGGCGGGGGGAAGAATGCAAGCTGTTGGATGATAAAGGAATGACATCATGGGAACAAAAGGGCACAATGTGTATTTGTTGAAAGGTGCATTCCCTTCCCCCCAGAATAAATATATACACAAATATCCCACACTATTGTCGCACGCACAGGCATCCCAGCTCCATGCTACATACACATTCACAAATATAGACACCCCAGCTCTGCAAATAGCAAGCAAGCTCCCCGCCCCTGTGGCGCACACATACACACATGCACCACAGCTCTCTGCCACATCCTGTGCTCAGACATGCACACCACTGTTGCACTACTCACCCATATAGACACTTGCTATCTGTAGCTGTAACTCTTATCTAAAGATGATGCGTGGAGTAGGAACTCTGGCACTGGTCTCATGAGACTTGAGAACATGAGACCAGCTTGAGAGACAACTGGTCATGGGAGGGGAGGCACGAGGAAGTTGCATGCATTGGCTGCTAAGATTTATTTATTTAACTGTATTTATATCCCGCTTTTCACCGGGTCAAAGCGGTGTTAAATACAAGGGTGGGGCCATCACCAGGGAGGCAACATTGATGATTTCGAAATGTGACAGACTTTGGACATGGGCAGTTTAGTGCAGTTTTTGATCAGAGGTTCATGGTGGGCGAGATCAGGGGTTAGTGCACTTTTTGGTGGGAGTTGTTTTAAAGTATTCTTGGAATAGGATGGTTTTTAGCTGTTTTCTGAATGACAGTAGATCATCATTGTTTCTGAGTCGGCTCGGTAGAGAATTCCATAGGGACGGAGCATAAAGTTCAAAGGCTCGATTGCATGTCCGTTGAGAGCATTTGGTTCTTTTGTGAGGGACGGTGAGGGAGTTGCTGGAGGCTTGTCTGGTAGTTTTGCCGTGGGCTGGACGAGACAGCAGGGTGCGAAGCTGGGTGTTCTGTGTTTGGTGGATGGCTTTGTGGGTGAGTAGGATGGATTTGTATTTAGTTCTTGCTTCGAAGGGAAGTATGTGTAGGTCTCTTAGAATTGGGGTGATGTGGTCGCTTTTCTTTGCTCTCTGAATGATTCTTGCTGTGGTGTTCAATGCTGTTCGGAGGGGGTTGGTCTGTGTGGCTGGTAGTCCATGGTAGATTATGTTGCAGTAATCCAGATGTGGGAGTGTCATAGCTTGCATTACCGTCCTGAAGTCTTGAGGTTCGAGGAGGGGTCTGAGACGTTGCACTGTTTTCGCTTTGTGGAATATAATTCCGGAGGTTTTAGTAATTTGTTGCTTGAGGGTTAGGGCTTGGTCAATGATAATGCCCATATATCTTATTTGTGGCTGTATTTGAATGCGTGTGGTTCCTATGTTGAGGTGTGTAGGTGCTGTGAAGTCTGGGTCTTTTGTCACTATGAGGGCTTCAGTTTTCTTTATGTTGATGGATAGGTTGTTTTCTTGTAACCAGTCGGACACTTCGGAGAAGCATGCTGATAGATATATATTTGTTGGATTCGTGGTTGTAATGGGGGCGTACAGCATGATATCATCAGCATATATGTGGAAGTTGATGTGTGTACGTATGACTGAACAGAGTGGTTAAAGGTAGATGTTGAAGAGCATGGCTGACAGCGTGGATCCTTGAGGTACTCCTTGGTGTTGCTGGAAGGGGGGCGAGGGCGAGGTCGAGGTGCTGGTACGGATTAGTTGTTGTCTATTAGTTAGGTAGGATTGAAACCATTTAAGTACGGTGTCTTTGATCCCAATTGTCCGCAGTCTGCGTATGAGGATGTTGTGGGAGATGTTGTCGAAAGCTGCTGATATATCAAGGAAGATCATGGCATATCCAGAGTGTTTTTCTTGTGTTCCTATGATGAGGGTGTTCATCAGTGTGGTCATTTTGGCCGGACTCCTAAATTCACACACAATTTGTCAAGGCCTAGTATATCATATGTTCCTTATTGTTCCTCCAGTTCAGTCCTCTACCTCTGGGTTGTCAATCTCCTCCTGCAGCTTGGAGACTGGTATGTCAGAATGATGACATCACTGGATATAGCCTGCTGCACTCCTCCTTCAGTCCCAGTGTTACCAGTCTCCATGCAGCAGGAGGACTTGACGAGCCTTTTAGAGGGCTCTCTGGAGGAATGGATAAGGAGCCTTTACTGTAGTAGCAGCTAAGTGTAGAAGAATTGGTTTTTTTTGTTTTTTAGTGTAGTGCCTCTTTAAAAAAAAAAAAAAAAAAAGGAAAGAGCTTTGCTGTTTTCAATCTGTGCTCTGGCTCCCTTGCTCCCTACCTGTGCCTGTGGGGTATTTTCGGGGGTTCAGGCTCAGGGCTTTCGAGTCTTCCCTCCTTCGGGGCCCAGAGGTCTCTCTCCCAGGACTCTTCGGGGGAGAGCCCCTCTTGTGACCGTGCCTACTTTTGGCCGGCAGCCTGCCTTACCGCGGCTTCCCTGACTTCTCGGGAGTTCAGCGAGGCAGTTGGTGCCGGTGCTGAGAGCCTTCAGCAGCTCCGTTTTGTGCCGCACAGCAACAGACCGCGCCAGTAAGTCCTCCGCCGGCGTTGATCTGTTTTTTCCAACGGAGATCAACTTTTTCTGAAGTGCAGGGCACTCGTGCAATTTTGGCACCTTCTTTTTTCCCTTCAACAATTTTGCGGCGGCCATTTTCGGCTCCGCGGTGAGCCGCGTGCTAGCAGGGAGCCTGCCGTTTTGGGGCAGAGCGTCTCGAGGGCCCGATTTCTGTTCTTTAATTTTACTTTATTTTACTTTATATTCATTTCTTTTCATTATCTTCTGGTTTTTGTTTCTTTTTGCTGGGAGCTTCCCTTGATCGTGCCTTTGTTCAGCCCTCCTACAAGGGGGGGGGAGCTGAGGAGGTTCTTTTTCGAGGGGGCAGTGTGTTAAAAAAAAAAAAAAAAGGAAACAAACAGGGACCAGCTTAGGATTCCATACCTTTCTGCTCCAGAGCGCTGAGGTTGATACCAGCGGTGGGAGTAGGGAAGGCTGCAGGCTATATGGCTGCCAGGCTTCAGTGTATTGTCTGTGGCACTAGGAGAGGCACGGTGGCTGATACTGGGGTTTGCCGGGGCTGTGCGATGCTCTCATCTGCAGTGGAGCAGCAAATGGAGTTGCAGGAGTCCCCAGAGGCGCAGGGGACGCCCGCGGGAGGGCGGGCTGCGTCCCCTCGGCCTTTAGCACAAGGGGGACCGTTGGAAGAGCTGGCGGGACCCTCCGGTGTTTCCCTTCAGGTCCCGGCGCCGTCTCTCGGAGAGTTTAGTCCAGAGTTTATTCTGCTGATGCATCAGGCTTTCTGCCTCAGACAGCAGGGTGCAGCAGTGGGCACCGGGTCCCTGGTCTCTCCGGTTACGCAGCTGGAGGCGGCTGAGGTGTTGGCGGAGGGACCTCCGCCGCCTAAGCGTGCAAGAGCTCGGGACCCTGCGCTATCAGAGGGCGACTGGCCTGAGGCCTCAGCGCCGGAATGGGACCAGGAGGAAGGTTCCCAGGATCTCGAAGAAGTGGAGATTCCTGAACCCAAGGATCAAGCTAAGATAGTTAGGGTCTTCCGTAGAGAGGAGTTAGCGGCCTTGATCTCGGAGACCTTAAATATGTTGAATTTGGCTACGCAGGTAGCCGTGGAGGATGATGTGGAAGATCCAGTTATCCGGGCAGTGCGTCAGACGCAGGTGGTGTTTCCAGTGCACAAGGTAGTGGACCGAATGATTCAGGATGAGTGGGATAAGCCGGAAGCTGGTCTGCGGGGCTTACGGACCTTGAATAGATTGTACCCTTTGGCTGATAAGGATAAGGAGAGGTTCCGGGCTCCGCGGGTAGACACAGTGGTTTCCGCGGTTACAAAAAAGACCACCATCCCGGTGGAGGGCAGTGCGGCCTTGAAGGATGCCCAGGACCGTAAAGTGGATGGCCTGCTCAAGCAGGCTTTTGAGGCAGATTCTATGTCTCTACAGGCATCCATCTGTGGGGCGTGGGTGGCCCGGGCATCCCTGAGATGGGCGCAGCGCCTGCGTCAGTCCCCCCATTTAGATCCCGAGGAACTGAAGGAGCTGGATCGCCTGGAGTCCGGGGCGGCTTACTTGGCGGATGTACATTATGATTTGATCAGGGTGCTGGCTAATAGCACAGTGGCTGTGGTGGCCGCCAGGCGTTCCTTATGGTTGCGAAATTGGGCGGCGGACGATCCTTCGAAGTTCCGCCTTAGCAAGCTCCCCTTTAAGGGGGGGTTGCTGTTTGGAGAGGATTTGGAGAAGTTAGTGAAGGACCTGGGGGAGTCCAAGGCGGGTCGCCTTCCGGAGGATAAGCCGAAGCCCAGCAAGTCCAGCCCTGGCTTTCGGGGTCTATTTCGTGATGTACGGAGATTTCGTTCTCCACGATTTGCTGGTTTCCAGAGGGGCCGGTATTCGTCTCGGGCCCAGGGCTTTCGCGGGTTTCGAGGAGCGACTAGAGGTTTCGCCTCCAACCCGGCTACCGCTTCTCGTAAATCGCAATGAAGCGAGGCGGGTCCTGGCGGAGGGGCCTCCCATCGGCGGGCGGCTTCGGGAGTTTCTTTCCGCTTGGACCCAAATCACTTCCGACCAGTGGGTGCTCGAGATTATTCAGCACGGCTATGCGCTGGAGTTTTCCAAACCCGTGCGGGATTCCTTTGTCATGTCCCCTTGCCGGGGTCCAAGGAAGACGGCGGCGATCCGCAGAACCTTGGATTGGCTTCTTCAGTTGGGGGCCGTGGTGGAGGTTCCCGAAGCCGATTACGGCTTGGGTCGGTACTCTATTTATTTCGTCGTGCCAAAGAAGGGCGGCACATTTCGGCCCATTCTCGATCTGAAGGCCGTGAACCGGTGCTTGCGGGTGCCGCACTTCCGGATGAAGACCCTGTGGTCGGTTATTGTGGCGGTGCGTCGCGGGGAGTTCTTAACGTCTCTGGATCTTACGGAAGCATATTTGCACGTTCCCATCCGTTTGGCGCATCAGAAATTCCTACGGTTCGTTTTTCCCTGGGGGCATTATCAGTTCCAGGCCTTGCCTTTCGGGTTGGCCATGGCGCCGCGCACCTTCACCAAGATCATGGTGGTGGTGGCGGCGGCAGCGTTGCGCAAGGAAGGCATTCTCGTTCATCCTTATCTCGACGATTGGTTGATACGTGCCAAGTCCGAGGAGGAGAGTTACCGGGTGACGGACAAGGTCATGCACTTTTTACAGAGTCTCGGTTGGGTGGTCAACACGGCCAAAAGTCAGTTGAAGCCCACCCAGGTTCTCGAGTACCTCGGGGTCCGGTTCGACACCAGCAAAGGGCAGGTGTTTCTGCCGCACCGGCGGGCCGAGGGCTTGAGGTCCCTAGTCAGACAGTTTTGGGCGGTGTCTGCGCCGTCGTCGTGGGATTATCTCAGAGTCCTGGGAACGATGGTAGCGACTCTGGAGGCGGTACCGTGGGCCAAGGTCCATATGAGGCCTCTCCAACGGGCCCTTCTTCGCCGCTGGTCGCATCAGGCCAATTCCTTGAGCAAGCGGCTTCCGTGCCCGATCGCCGCCCGGCGCTCGCTTCACTGGTGGTTACTCCGGTCGTCGCTGGAGGCGGGCATGCCGCTGGAACAGACGGAGTGGGTTCCGTTGCTGACGGATTCCAGTCTATCCGGCTGGGGAGCCCACTGCGAGAACCAGTTTGCGCAGGGACTTTGGTCTCCGCTAGAGGCGTCTTGGTCGATCAACAGGCTGGAACTGAGGGCGGTATTCCTTGCCCTTCAGACGTTCGAGGATGTGCTTCGCGGATGACTCGTCAGGGTGCTCTCCGACAACTCGGCGACGGTAGCGTACATCAACCGCCAGGGGGGCACGGGCAGTGCCGCCATGGAGTCTGAAGCGGACGAGTTGTTTGCCTGGGTGGAGTCTCGGTTCCCAGCACTCTCGGCAGCGCACATTGCCGGGAAGGACAATGTCACCGCAGACTTCCTCAGCAGAGTTCAGGTGGATGCAGGGGAGTGGGAGTTGCATCCCGACGTTTTCAAACAGATCGTAGATCGTTGGGGTACTCCGGTGATGGATCTCATGGCGTCCTTCCGCTCGGCAAAGGTCGCACGGTTCTTCAGCAGAAGGCGCGAGCGAATGTCCGAGGGCATAGACGCGCTGTTGCGCCCATGGCCAGACGGCCTTCTGTATGTCTTCCCACCTTGGGCGTTGATCGGCAGGCTGGTTCAGCGGATCGGGGCACACAGGGGGAAGGTTCTGTTGGTGGCTCCCGACTGGCCGCGGCGCCCTTGGTATGCGGATCTCGTGCGCCTCTTGGAGGGTCTGCCCTGGTGGCTCCCGAGGCGCGCGGATCTGTTGCGGCAGGGTCCGCTGTTCATGCCTCAGGTGGATCGGTTCTCGCTTACGGTATGGCCATTGAGAGGGCTAGGCTGAGAAAGCGAGGTTATTCGTCGGCGGTCGTTGCAACGTTGCTTAGGGCACGTAAACCGTCGACGTGCCTGGCGTATGTGCGGGTCTGGCGTATCTTTGAGGATTGGTGTTCTCGTCGTCATCTCCGCGCACTTACTGTGTCTATTCCAGTGGTCTTGGAGTTTCTGCAGGACGGGTTTGATAAGGGTCTTACAGCCAGTTCTTTGCGCGTCCAGTTAGCGGCCCTGGCCTATTATCGTGGTAAGATCAATGGGGTACCCTTGGGGACTCACCCGGATGTGGGTCGCTTCCTGAAGGCGGTCGCTAGATTACGGCCGGCGCGTCGGGTGTACATTCCGCCGTGGGATCTCAATCTTGTTCTCGCGGCATTGGTCAAGTCGCCCTTTGAGCCTTTGCGCCATGCCTCTCTTAAGGATTTGACGTTAAAGACAGTGTACTTGGTGGCCATTTGTTCGGCTCGGAGGATTTCCGAGTTGCAAGCCTTGTCGTGCCGGGAACCATTCTTATCTTTTTCTAGGGAAAAAGTAGTGCTGCGCCCGGTTCCGTCCTTTTTGCCTAAGGTGGTTTCCCCCTTTCATTTGAATCAGATGGTATGTTTGCCCGTCTTTGGGGCTCAGGAGGGGGGCGCCTCGAATCGCGGCCTTCGTCTGTTGGACGTGAAGAGGACTTTGCGTCAATATTTGCGGGTAACAGAGTCCTTCCGTAAGTCGGATCGGTTGTTTGTGCTGTTCGGTGGAGTGCGCAAAGGTGAGGCAGCGGCGAAGGCTTCCATCGCTAGGTGGGTCAAGGAGGCGATTGCCTCCGCTTATTTGCTTCAGGGTCGGGTGGTGCCCGATGGGTTACGGGCGCATTCCACCAGAGCGCAGGCGTGTTCTTGGGCGGAGCACAGCTTGGTTCCGCCGGGGGACATTTGCAGGGCGGCGACTTGGTCGTCGCTACATACTTTCAGCAGGCATTACCGGCTGGACGTAGCAGCCGTTGCGGATGCTCGTTTTGGGTCGGCGGTTCTGTCCGCTGGTTGGAAAGGTCCCTCCCAATGATTACTGCTCTGGTACATCCCAGAGGTAGAGGACTGAACTGGAGGAACGATAAGGAAATCATAATTACACTTACCTGGTAATTGTAGTTCCTTGAGAGACGACAGTTCAGTCCTCCTTCCCACCCGGCTGTTTATAGGAGGTTCCAGCTACGTTGACGGACCTATGAGAGTTCCAGGTGAGTCCAGATTATTTCACTTTCCTGGGGTATTCACTTTCTTTCTGGCGAGGCAGGGTGGAAGGAAGCCTGGCCGGAGGGGGTGGCTGATTGGGAGTTTAGTTCTAGTTCTGTTTTCACTGTTATAGTTGGCTACTTATTTGTTGCTCCTGTGAGTCTGCTTTGTTAATAGTTCACACTGGGACTGAAGGAGGAGTGCAGCAGGCTATATCCAGTGATGTCATCATTCTGACATACCAGTCTCCAAGCTGCAGGAGGAGATTGACAACCCAGAGGTAGAGGACTGAACTGTCGTCTCTCAAGGAACTACAATTACCAGGTAAGTGTAATTATGATTTTCTTTGTAAGAACAAAATATAGGACTTGTCATGCTGGGTCAGACAAAAACAGGTTATTGGGCTTGATGGGGCTTTCAAAAGTGGCAAATCCAGATCCTAAGTATATGGCTAGATTCCATACTATTTACCTCCAGGAATAAGCAGCAGCTTCCAATACGTCCCTCCAGTTAAATGGGTGGTGCTCTTTTACAAGCAGGTGGTGACTGGGAACACAGCTTGAAGTGAGCTATAAGCAGCCTATGCTAGCCGAACAAGCCAGTATTCTCAGTCTCTAGCAGGTGGAAAGAGGAGCATAGCCTGTGCTGTTCTTTTTTTGCCGTTGCCATTCAGGCCCTGGGTGCATAACCTGGTGGTACCAGTTCCCTCCCCCTTCTCCCCCAGCTGCTCCCTCTGGTGGGATCTTCCTGTCGTCCTCCCCAACTCTCAGGAGGAGACTGGGAGTGGAGTAGCTTCCTGGTATTGAGGGGGGGGGGGGGACAGACAGCGAGAACAGGGATCAAGGGGGAGTGGTACCAGAGGAGAAGGAGAAGTTGTGCCGCAGATGGATCCACTGGTCACAGCAATAACTCATAAGATTGCTATCCTGGTAGAAGAGGGTGCGGCTCTGAAGGACCCACAGGATAGAAGAATGGAAGCCCTGCCCAAGCAGACATTTGAGGTGTCTACACTGGCTGTTCAGGGAGTCATCTTTTTTATTTACATTCTCTTATATACCGCGCTATTCTGCATCAGTGCGGTTTACATTGAACAAACTGAAATTACATTGAACAGGGCATTATAACTTGGAGATAACTATTTTACAGGGAACATGGGCTATGGAGGGTTAAGTGGCTTGCCCAAGACCACAAGGAGCACCTGTGGGACTAGAAACCCCAGTCCTTCCGGCCCAAGGTTGCTGTCCTCTAGTGGGATTTGAACCCCCGACCTTCCGGCCTGAAGTACCTTGCCCCAACCACTAGGCTACTCCTCCACTCCATCTGTGGAGCCTAAGTGCCCGTGCCTACCTTCGGTGGTCTCGGCAGATTTTGGAAGAGGTAGGGGCAGACCCCACTGACCACGTTTCAGGGGCTTGGCTGAAGTTGGGGTCGCCCTTCTTGGTGGACCTGCTGTGTGATTTGCTGCGGGCCTCTGCCAAGGACATGGCAGTGGTTGTCTCTGCATAGGCAATTTTGGCTGCAAAATTGGTAGAGCTTAGCAGGCTCCCCTTTGCAAGGAAGATGCTGTTTGGTGAGGACCTGGAGAAGCTGGTCAAGGATCTGGGAGATCCAGAGGTATCCAAGCTGCTGGAGGACAAGTTCAAGGAAGTGGGGTACAGGGCCCTATTGTGGGGGTGGGGTCTTGACTCGTGCAACTTTCAGCCTTCCCACGCCTTTAATCCTCAAAGGACCTGTTTTCTGCAGTAAGGTTCTTCCTTTTAGGGATGCTGTGGAGGGACACCCGATACCTCTGAGCCCCATCAATTAAGGTGTAGGGGCCCTGGTGGAAGTTCAGCCTGTGGTGTTTCCTTCCCACCTGCGCCTGGATTATGTCAGATGCCCGGGTGCTCAAGGTGATCCAAGAGGGTATGCCCTCGAGTTTGCTAGGCCTCTTCTGGAGGTCTTCGTGTTGCCACCCTGCTGTGTTCTCTCAAAGGCTGAGACAGTGGAGGAGACACTCGACTGCTTGCTGAGACTGCAGGCCATTGTTTCAGTCCCATGTGCAGTTTGGAACCCTGGCCAGTATTCTGTCTACTTTGTGGTTTCCAAGAAAGAGGGGTTCTGGTGTCCCATTTTGACCTGAAAGGGATCAACGGGGCCCTGAAAGTTCCCCGGTTCTGTATGGAAGCAGAAATCCAAGGGAATTGTATGCAGTAGGGGGTAAGAGGTTGGTGTGCATGGACCAGGAGAAAGACCTCGGAGTGATTGTTTCTGAGGATCTCAAGGTGATGAAACTGTGTGACAAGGTGGTGGCAAAAGCCAGAAGAATGCTGGGTTGCATACAGAGGAATTACCAGCAAAAAAGAAGAGGTACTAATGCCACTGTACAAGTCACTGGTGAGGTCTCACTTGGAATATTGTGTTCAGTTTTGGAGACCATATCTCGCAAAGGATATAAAAAGACGAAACGGTTCAGAGGAAGGCAATCAAAATGATTTGGAGCCTGCGTCAGAAGACTTATAAGAAGAGACTTGAAGATCTAAATATGTATACTCTGGAGGAGAGGAGGGACAGGGGAGATATGATTCAGACCTTTTGTTTGTTCATTAATATTAAGTATTTAAATCTCTTCCAAAGATGGGGAAGCTATAAAACTAGAGGGCATAGCATGAAGCTGCAAAAGGGTAAACTGAAAGGTATACCAGGAAATACTTTTTCACTGAAAGGGTGGTGGGTGCTTGGAATGCCCTCCCAATGGAAGTAGTGGGGGCAGATACAGTGACAGAATTCAAAATAGCATGGGACAGACACAGTGGATCCCTTTTATAGCAACAGGATAAATCAAAATAAACATAATCATCTCTTTTATATCTCAACAAATAGGGGTGACCTGCACGGAGCGGTCATGGGGAGGGGTGACAGGCCAATATCCCTAATAAATCTGGATACGAAAATACTAGCTTGTATTCTAGCAGCACAAATTAATGTATAAATGCCTAGGTTAGTAAATAACAATTAGGCAGGCTTCATTCCAGGATGCTTAGCAGCAGATAATGTGAAGAAGGCGCTGGTGGGTAAATCAGCTATAATAGTAGCAATCAATGTCAAGGAATTTGATAGGGTAGACTGGAAATTTTTATGGGTACCATTAAGAGCCTATGGGATAGGAGAGAATTATATAAAGTGGATCCAAGCATTATATGCAAAGCCCACAGCAGCGGTGAAGGTAAATGAGGGGTATTCAAAAAATTTTAATCTAAAAAGGGGAACTAGGCAGTGTTGCTTGCTATTGCCACTGCTGTTTGTGCTCTCTGTAGAGCCATTTGCAGCCAGAAATAGGCAACAAAAAGATATGGAAGGGGTGAGGGTAGGTGAGCAAGAATATAAGATCACTTTGTTCGCTGATGATATCCTATTAATAATAACTGAACTAAGAAGCTCACTCACAGGGCTAAGGGAAGAGCTAGAGATGTTCCAGGAGGTCTCTGGATTTAAAGCTCACTTAGAGAAAACAGAGATTTAAAATCTCACATTTAGCGGAAAGAGATGTAGCAATCTTAAAGGAACTGTTCCCTTTTTAGATGGACAAAAGACCCCTTGAGATATTTAGGTGTTCAGATCTGTGTGGATGTGGCCAAATTGTACCAAATCAATTATGAATCACTCTGGGGGAAAATTGGCCTTGGATATAGAGCGCTGGTATAAGTGTCTGCTGTCGTGGCTGGGGCAGATAGCAAGAGTCAAAATGGTAATAGTATCCTAAGTATTATATTCCAAACACTACCTATAGTGGTACCGAACCAAGCTCTGGTCAAGCGCAAAGGAAAACGTTCCACTATATTTGGAGTCATAGACCCCCAAGAATAGCTAGGAAGACACTATATAGGTCAAAAAGGATGGGAGGTTTAGCAATTCTGAATTTAATGTGGTGGTATAGAGCAGCTCAACTAACCAATATTATAGCGTGGCAAGAAGGCACTAAAGGAAAATGGGTAGAATTATTACAGGGGATAAAAGGAGAAGGCCCTATCTGGAGGCTGCCATGGCTAGATCAAGGGGAAGGATCTATTAGTAATCCATATGTGTGGTATGTGATGAAAATTTGGAGAGAGACTAGGGAGGGGAAGAAGTTAAAGGGAACAAACTTTTTTTTTTTTTTTTTTTTGCAGCCAGTATGTCAAAACCCAAATTTTTCACCAGGACTACAAGACCCACTGTTCAAGATATGGAAAACAAAGGTAGTAATATCAATCATTCAACTAACAGAGAAGAGTACGTTGATAGAATATTCAAAATTACAGGTGAAATATGGGCTACCACACTCAGATTTCTATGGATTCCTACAGGTGCGACATTGGCTAGCCAGCAAAGAAAGGGGACATATTATAAAAAGGGGATTGACTGATTTTGAAAGAATATGCTGGAAGCCTATGGCTCGCCGTGAGGGGCTATCGAAGATATGCCATTTAATTATGGGAAAAAAGAGATTGAAAGGTTATTCTGGCAATAACAGTTGGAAAAGGGTATGGGGGAACCATTAGATGATAAGGAGTTGGGATACATTTTTAAATATATGGTCAAAGGATTTACAGCTGTTAGACATATAGAGACATTTATAAAATGTTATATTGATGGTATCTCACCCCGGCACAATTAGCATTGCTAGGAAAGGATCAATCGGAAGAGTGCTGGAGAGGATGTAAAGAGAAGGTAGACTGTCCATATGTGGTGTGGGTGCCAGAAACTCCAAGCATTTTGGGACAGAATTTACCAAGTAATCCAAGAGATAGTGGGACATAAAATCGAGTGAAAACAGCCATTTTCAGAGAGAAACAGGAAGCATTCAAGGAGTGCTGGGCGCTCTTCTAAAAGAGAGAACCTTTTAAAGGTGCAAGTGGAAGGGGAATGGACGGCAGGCTGATAACAAGAATCCGGTGAAAATTAGAGAATATAAAGAGTAAAAGGTATCTGAGAGAGTAATCAAAAAAGCTATGATAAGCCTAGGAAGGGGGAAGGTGATGGAGTTGGGGATGTGTGTGTGTGCGCGTATACATATCTTGCATGGAAAAATAGAATAATGTAGAAAAAAAGCTTATGGATGTGAGATGGTTTCATAAAAATTGTCAAATTAAAAAAAAATGTGGAGGAGGTACGTTTTTGACTACCAAATTCTTTCATTTATACAGTTTTTGGAGACCCTGGGCTCCTTTTTTTTTTTTTTCTGGCAGATCTTGCGATCTACTCCCTTTTTGTGTTAACTTTAATGAGTGCTAAGTTGCTGGAGAACTGGGGTTTGTACTTCTTCCCTGCTTTGTGATGATCATACTGGCTTGCTTGGCTAACTCAGGCTGCTTATAACTCACTTGAAGTTGTGTTCTCAGTCTCCGCCTGTTGGTAGAAGAGCATAACCTACTTGTCTGGACTGGAGGGACTCCAGGAAAGAAAATTAGCAGGTAAGGTCTAATTTCACATTTCCCCAGGTCTCCCTTAATAGCAATCTTGACTTTTTTTTGCCAGGACTTTGTACAAATCTTTTTTTATTTTTTTTTTTTAGCTCACGCTAACTGCTTTTACTACATTCTCTAGCAATGAGTTCCGAAGCTTAACTATGGGGTATGTTTACTATTCGGTGGTAGAGACTTCCATGCGATATCGGGGCCGCGGCTCTGATATCGTACGGAAGCCACTACAGCCAAATAGTACACATACCCCTATGTATTCAGTGGAAAAATTATTTTCTTCTATTTGTTTTAAATGTACTACTTTGTGACTTCCTGGTCTTGATAAACCTTTTGTTATCATCCTGCTAGACCAGTCCAGACAGTGGGTTATGCTTCCTTGCCAGCAGGTGGAGTCTTGAGCATTCTTCAGTGATGTCGTCAGGAGGTATAACCACAGGTGTAGCACTGAAGCCAGTAATTGCTTCTAGCAGGTGGCAAGGTGTATGGACTGGTGCAGATAGGTCTGACTTTCCTGGCCCACACTATGGTGCAGTAATTGAGGTCAAGTTCTGAAGGGCCCTATGGTGCTTGGAGAGTGGGTACACCCTTGACTGGTCGAGCTGACAGCTGCCTGGTATCCAGCACCATTTCCCATGGGTTACTAGTGCTTGGTGAGTTGGAGAAGAGCAGGAGAGGACCTTGAGAGGCCCCTGGGGGTGGGTGGGCAGTAAGTTGGCCCAAGGCTCCTTTCCGTCTCGTCTCTTATCTGCATGCAAATATTTTTCCTAAACGCTTCTCTTAAGTTTTATCCATTGATTAACTTTGGGCTCTATTTGACTCTTTGTCTGCCTTTTATAAAGTAGATTCCAAAAAAAAAGTCAGGCCTTCTCTGACAGTGGGATCTCCCAGGCCTGTGTAGATGTTTGGGGGAAGCCCAGATTGTTTCCTCTATTTGCCTTTAGGTGCTGGGGCTCCTGATGAGGATCTTTTTGCTGCAGTTTTGACTTTGGTGGTATTTTATTCATGGCCTGTACAGTTTTTTTTTTGTTTTGTTTTGTTTTGTTTGTTTGTTTGGTTTTTTTTTTCTTTGGGCCTTTTTCATGGCCTTTTTTTTTTTTTTTTTTTCTTTTCCTCCTTCTTTACGGACACTTGGAGCCTGACAAGCATGCCATGTGGCACATGCAGGGTCAGCTCTACGATGGGGCTCCTTTTGCCCCCATTGTGATGGTAATATAAAAGACCTGAATTTTTCGGTATCATTGAGACCCCATATGGATTCTGGGGCCTTGCCGACATTAGCTATGCCTGCTTTGTCTGCAGGTGCCTCACGGATGGCTGAGGAAGGCATCATGCTCAGGTCAGCAGGCTTGTGTGGGTTACAAGTGACCCCATTGACTTGGAGAGCTCTTTCATTAGCTGCTGCTCAAACTGCCTACTACTTGGCAACCTCCTTTGTAGGGGTACAGGGCCCTGGACCTTCGGCTGGCACTGCCATGGTCTCTCAGGGGGCTAAGCATCTGTGTCTCGCTCATTCACTTGGGCGCTCCTCTGGGAGCCTAGCCTTATGACCTATGGGGGTTGTCTGGGATGCTGAAGAAAGATTCCTTTTTGTCTGAAGGTGAATCTGAGAAGGAAGGGGAAATTTCCTCTTATGATCTGCCTTTTTCACTAGGAGACCTCCCATTGTTGATTCAGGATGCTATGGAGACCTTGAGAATTGAGGAGCCTACATCCACACCACCATCTTAGGTGTACCCTATCCTGGCAAAATCTGATGGCCGCCTGGGTTTTTCCTTTTACGAGACTAAGTGGAACAGCTTTTGGTCTATCAGTGGGAGAATCTAGAGTTGGGTCTCAAGGGACCAAAGGCTCTAATGCAGTTATATTCCCTGTCTCAAGGCAAGCTGAATCAGCCCTTGGAGTTCCCTTTGGTGGATACCCTTTTCATGGGGGTGACTAAGCGAACATTTATGCCTACTGTAACACGCTAGATACCCCACAGCCTGGGCATGCAGGGTTAAGCGGCCTGATATCCTTTCTTCAGATAGTATAGTAGAGTTTGAGGAGGCAATGCCTCATGGGAGTTGTAGTACTTTTTTACTATCCAAATAAAGAGTAGTTGAGCACGAATGGTTTCAGGCAAAAATAACAGGATTTTAATTCCCCTCTGGGCGGATTCAAACAAAGGAAACAAAAGACATTTTGCCATACATCTCTGGCAGGAAAACACCATAAGAATTCAACAAAAATAGCTTCTTATCTCAGCATGAACATTTACTTTGGAGCAATCAAACTTTAACACTTCTCAGCTCAAAACGTTTGTGCTTCCTTCCTGCTGACTCATGTAACTCTCTGGACAGCCTGGCTTTAGCACAAAGATATTATGTTATCTGAAATAGACAATGTACAGTCCATTTGTTCTTCTGGCATATACTCTACAACCGGTTCTGTCTCCATTGCTTCATAATGGCTATCAGCTGGGAATGTTTGAAACTTGCTACACTGCGTTTCTAAACCCACACCCAGTTTCTTCTCTGCTCGAGGCTTCTCTTTGTAGCACTCTATCAGACACGGTTGAGAATTACCATATATATTGTATTTACTGTGAGGAGAGTCCCACCCTTCTGGGTCAGCACAAGACCAATTCTTAAAAACAGTTTTGTCTTTGAGCCAATCTTTCAGCCTACCTTTTGGCTTTCTTACAGGAGGATTCCTTTGTACTTCAGGGTCAGCTAAAGATCCAAACCTTGGAGTTTGTGAGTGCTCCCAAGTTAGCCTTCCTGGTATTCTTTCCCTTTGGCTGCCTTTCAGACATGGCACCAAACCTGGGCTGTTTCGACCTGGCTTCTTGGCACTGGTTATCCAATTGTTTCTCTTGCTGGTTTCCCTCTCAGAATTAAACCTCAGAGAATCCTCTCTCAACGTCAGCTCCTCTGAGTTCTCACTCCCAAGCAGTTCTTCCTCTGCTTCTGAACTTGACTCCTGTTCTGGCTCTGGTCTTCCTCTCCGTTCCAATCTTTGTTCTGCTCCTTCTCCTTCCTTCTCTCCTTTCCCTCCTTCCCCTTCTAACTTTCTTTCTAATGAGCATTTTTTATACCCCTGCCTTCTAGAGTTTAACTTAACCCCTCCTCCCAGCAGGTGTTCTGCCTCAACTCCTGACTGTGGAGATAAACTGCTGCAGGGGCATGTTTTCCTCTCCCCTGACTCATTCTGCTTGTGGTTTCCCTGGAAACCATGAGCCATGTGCTTTTGTTGTCAGCTACTGAAGCCAACTCTTCCGTTTCAGCTATCTCTAAGGGATCAGAGGGACTTTCTACACCACACTACTTATCAGCAGATGGAGACTGAGAATCACTGGTTTGATGTTATGGTATAAGGGTTCTGTGCAGCCCATTGTTCACCAGTATTTCTCTGTCTCCAGCAGATGGAGTTTGTCTAGCCAGTTGCAGATTGGATTGGAGAGATCTAATTTTAGGATTTTTAGAGCATGGAGCATAGTATGCTGGTGGCTGCCTACAATACCTTGGGGTGCAGAACCCAGTGGTACTGGGTCCCCCCCCCCCCATTTATCCTCTCTTCAGAAGAAGAAAGTTTAAAAAAAAAAAAAAAAAAAAGTGTAGTGGAATGCTTTGTGTAGAAACCGGTGGGGCCAGGTGACCCTTACACTTGGAGAGCGACTGTGATCCACCATTGCCTCCTCAGGTTTTGGAGAGGAGGCCAGGTAAGGAGTTTCCCTTTTTTTTTTTTTTTTTTCTGGTTGCTAAGGGCACTTTGAGTTGCGGGGGTGGGGGGGGGCATGGCTATGGGCCTTTCCACAAGAGTTCAGGACAACAGAGGCTGTTGGTGCCTGTAGAAAAGACAAGTGACGGCTCTTGGAAAGGAGGGGGGAGCCTTGATTGGTGCGGAGACTCCTGCCTGGTGTTGACTGGCTCTCATTGCTGTGATGGTCTGGAGAATCTGGGTAATCTGGTCATTAGTTCTATTTTACTTGAAAGGGCACGGTCTGGATGCTGTCCTGCTCTTAATCATGGGCTGGAGCCTCTGGCCTTTTTGGTCATTTGGCACATGGTACAGCGTGGTGTTAGCTAGATGTCGATGTGGTCACAGCTGGGATACTCGGAGCTTAGGCACTGTGTTGTCGGTCTCCCAGCTTCATGGGGAAGAGCAGACACGCTTGTTTCAAAACAATTTGGCTAGTTTTGGTGAAAATGGTGGTTAGCATCCTCGGACGTTTGCTGTGCTTTCCCGGATTGCAAGCTGTGTGTTAAAATATAAAAAAACCCCAACAAAATAGATGGCAGTGCCCAGGCATTGCTAGATACTGTGGAAGCATAGTGATGGCAGGCTGCTGTAGCGAGTCAAATTGGAGCGCTGAAGAGATTTGGGCAGTCATGGTGCCATTTTCTTCCCTTGGCCTGCCCTCTGCTCTTGCAAGGGCGGGAAATCGTGGTAAGTGCTCTGAGGATTGGAATAGGAAAATTTACAGATGTGCCTTTTCCCCTAGGGTTGAGCTGCAATAATACAATGGTGATTTGTTCCAGGAGAAACACCCTGAAGACAGGCACTTGGCTTCAGAGGCTGGCTGTAGGCACTGTGGGGGGGGGGGTGTCTAGTGGAGCTACACTGGCATTTTAGGATCTCTAGTGGCTGAGTACACCTCTCACAGGAGTTTAAAAAAAATAACAGCTGCAGAAGAGAATGAAATTGAAGAGTTCTATGAACAAGTACAAGCTGAAATTGACAGAACATGCAAACAGCGCATGAAATGAGAGTCAGAAGCTGTAAAGATGTCTTACACATTGGAACATGGAACGTACGAAGCATGAACCAAGGGAAGTTGTAGGTGGTCAAGAATGAAATGGAACGTGTACAACTTGATCTGTTGGGTGTCAGCGAACTGAAATGGACTGGCATCGAGCACTTTGCATCAAATGATCACATGGTCTACTATGCTGGAAATGAAAGACAAAGAAGAAATGGTGTTGTATTTATAATAAAGAAGAAACTTGCAAGAACTGTAATGAAATACAATGCAGTCAGCGAACGTTTAATCTCTATTCGTCTACGAGGAATGCCTATCAACACAACTATAATTCAAGTATATGCCCCAACAACAGCTGCAGAAGAGAATGAAATTGAAGAGTTCTATGAACAAGTACAAGCTGAAACTGACAGAACATGCAAACAGGATATCCTGATAGTCATGGGTGACTGGAATGCAAAAGTTGGCAACAAAGAAGAAAGCAAAGTAGTTGGAAACTATGGACTTGGCAACAGAAATGAAGCTGGAGAAAGACTGAGAGAATTCTGCAGTGATCTATTCATCTCAAACACCTTCTTCCAGCAACACAAGCGGCGACTGTACTCATGGACTTCACCCAATGGATTGTATAAAAATCAAATTGACTACATCTGTGGAAGTCAACAATGGAAAAGCTCTGTAACATCAACAAAGACAAAACCTGGAGCTGACTGTGGTACAGATCATCAACTACTAGTATGCAAACTCAAGCTAAAGTTGAAAAAGAGCAAACCACTCATGAATGCAGCAAAATATGACCTTGAGAATATACCACTGGAATTTAAAGACTGCCTGTAAAATAGATTTACTGCTTTAGATACAAATGACAGAGCTCCAGGAGAGTTATGGAATGACATCAAGAAGGTTGTGTTGGAAGAAAGCGAGAAGTCTCTACCAAAGGTGAAAAAGCAAAAACGGCCAAAATGGATGATGGAAGAAACTTTGAAAATTGCCCAGAAACGCAGAGAAGCTAAAGCCAGAGGAGAAAGAGACAATCGCAGAACTCAACAGAGATTTGCAACGAGCAGCTAGACAGGACAAGGAAAAGTACTACAGTGATGCATGCAAGGAAATAGAAGCAGAAACTATTAGAGGAAGAACAAGATCGGCTTTCCTGAAGCTACGAGAGTTAAAGAAAAAGTTCTAGCCTCGAATTGGAATGTTACAAGATGCTCAAGGTTCTATGTTGAATGATGCTGAGAAGATCAAGAAAAGATGGAAGGAATATACAGAGTTTTTTTATATGATAAAGATCAAGTGGACCAAAAGCCGTTTCAACCTGTACCTTATGATCGGGAACCATTGGTGATGAAAGAAGAAGTTGAAGCAGCATTGAAAGCCTTATCAAAGAACAAAGCACCAGGCATTGATAGCATTCCCATAGACGTATTACAGCAATCTGATGCTGCTGTTACCATACTTACAAGGCTCTGCCAAGAAATATGGACGACAACATCATGGCCAACTGACTGGAAAATCTGTGTTTATACCAATACTAAAGAAAGATGATCCAACTAACTGTGGAAATTATTGCACAATCGCTCTGATCCCACATGCCAGCAAGATTCTACTGAAGATTATTCAAAAGAGACTACAACCATACCTGGAACAAGAACTACCTGAAGTGCAAGCGGGGTTCAGGAAAGGGCAAGGAACGAGAGATGACATTGTGGATGTGAGATGGATCCTTGAAAAGACTAAAGAATACCAAAAGGAAATATATTTCTGCTTTATTGACTATAGCAAGTCTTTTGACTGTGTAAACCATAAGAAACTCTGGGCCACATTAAGAAGCATGAGTATACCAGAACACCTGATCGTTCTCTTGTACAATCTGTGCATTGATCAAGAAGCAACAGTTCAAATGGAACAAGGAGAAACAGAATGTTTTTTAAAATAAGCAAAGATGTAAGACAAGGCTGCATACTTTCCCCCCTACCTGTTCAATTTATATGCAGAACAAATCATCAGAGAAGCAGGATTGTATGAAGACAATAGAGGTGTGAAGATCGGTCGAAGACTCATCAACAAACTTCGCTATGCTGATGATACCACATTACTGGCTGAAAGTGAAGATGATCTGAAACATTTGCTTCTCACAATCAAAGAACATAGTCTCAAAATGGGCCTGCGCCTTAATGTAAAGAAGACAAAGATCATGACAACTGGCATAATCAACAGGTTCATCGTTGAAGGAGAAGAAATTGAAATCGTGAACAGCTTTAACCTACTTGGATCAACTATCAATAAAGAAGTAACAAGCAGTCAAGAAATCAGACAACGCATTGCTCTTGGCAGATTGGCTATGAAAGACCTAGATAAGATTCTCAAGAGCAGAGATGTCTCTCTCCATACAAAGATTTGACTTGTTGTTGAAAACACCATGGCTTGAACATCATATGGATGTGAAAGCTGGACAGTGAAAAAGATAGACAGGAAGAAAATTGGTGCCTTCGAATTATGGTGCTGGTGGCGAATAATGTGTATACCATGGACTGCCCGAAGAACAAACCAGTCGGTACTAGAGGAGATCAAACCTAAGTTTTCTTTAGAAGCTCAGATGACAAGACTTCGACTTTCATACTTTGGACACATCATGCGAAGAGAGAGATCATTAGAGAAAGACATCATGCTTGGCAAGATAGAAGGTCAACGCAAAAGAGGAAGGCCAGCAATGAGATGGATCGATACAATAACAGCAGCTACGAGTACCAGTCTGTCAACAATGAGCTGCCTGACTGAAGACCGAACACAATTTAGGATAGCTATCCAGAGGGTTGCGATGAATCAACTCTGACTCGACGGCACACAACAACAACAATAATCAAGAGAGAGGAGGTGGACCTTCTTTCCTTTTTGTTTACGGTTAGGGCTGTGTGTGTGTGTGTGTGTGTGTGTGTATTCTTAGCTAGCCCTGGCTAGGGCTGGGTGTTTCTTTCAGAATCTGGCATTTCCTGAGACATCAGAAAAAGATGGGGCATCAGTATAGCCCTGAGTTGGCTTATGGTTGTGAGAACATAGGCCTGGCATGTTCTCCTCCATAGAAAAGGAAAGAGAGGAGAAGAAATAAATAAAATAAATTATGGATATAAATAAATAAAACCAACCAAGAGGAAGAACCTCTAGATTGGTAGCTGAGACACGCTCGTGCCCTTTAGGTTACTAAGCCTTAAGCTGGATCGATACTACCAATGTAATGCGATACATAAGGCTTCCATATTATTAGATGGGAGCTCTGAGACAGGAACCCCATCCTGCCTAGAGCAGCAGATACAATCTTAAAAAGGAGAGTAACCTGCATGGGGTAGGAAGTGCAACTCTAGCCACCTTCCTGGGCAAATAAGATGGACCATGCTTGTTTATCTGCCATCATTTATTTATAATGTTACTAGGTTAGTAGGTTGCAGTGTCTCAGAGATAGGAAGATCAAGTGATGAGTTTACCTGAGTGCTTTGTGTGAGGAGATCGGAATTTCTCTGCTTGGTTAAGAGTGTGTTGCAATTTAGAGCATGCTAAGTGAGCATTGGCAGCTAGTATTTTATGTGGGACAGATGGTATGAGGTTTTTGTCCACAGGTTGGTCTGCATTGACAGAGTATTGCATGGACTGCAGCAGATAGTCCTGAGTGGCAAATGTTTGTCTGCATGGACTGAGCAACTCCTGACACTTATGGTTGGAGTCAGTTTGCCTGTAATTTTTGCCACTTGGTGTACTTAAAATTTGATTGCAAACCTTAGGGCAAGAACGGTTAAAGTCCTAGGGGTTAGGCACCACTGCTGAATTCTAACTCCGTATATTCAATGCTGGGGCCACTGGCATTGAATATCCAGGTCACTGCAGAACCTGGAAACTAACCAGGCAGCGGTGATATTAAGCCGCTGCCCGGTTAACTTATGTGGGTAAAGTTAGGCCAGCCTTTTCCATGCCTGACTTTACCTGCTTGTCACTAACAGGACAGCAGCTACTGCTTGGTTACTGATGGGTGCCACCTTTTGCTCTGCTCCGGAACGCCCACGACACACCCCAGTGCTAAGCGGTTAGTATCGGGGTGTTTTATTTATCTATTTATTTATTTAAAATATTTGTATATCGCAGTGCGGTGCCACAGACTATCCTCTTCAGGTCTGCAAACCATGTGAATGCCTTTTGAATATTTTTCTTCCTCCCCTTAGTTTCTAGGAGCAGTGCATGGTCCACATTGGTCTTTATTCTTGCTCTTTCATTTGTTTCCTGATCAGTGGATTAGGATTGGTCTTCAGATTCTCCTATGCTATGGTCCAGTCCTTGAATCTTGGGAAGTCAGGCCTACATTGAAGAGCCACTGGAGGTATATTTGGCCTTAAACGGTGGTAGAAAAACCTTAAGCTCTAAGTTGTGTATTTGTCTACTTTTCGGCTGCACGGAGGGGGGGGGGGGGAGGGAGGGAGACAGTAGGAGGGAGCAATTGCCCTAGCTCCTTCAGTGGCTCTACAGGTGGTGTGAAAGTTGGAGTCTCAACCCTATCGCAGAGAACTGGGAAATGATTTTGCCCTGGGGAATCATGGAGTCTCAGTAGCATAGCATAGTGCAAACTAGGCTTGGCTTGGTTTGTCGCGGGGCAGTTTCTCCAAATGGGTTTAATTTTGCGCATACCATAACAGTCGTGAACTTCACTTCTAAGCCAGGGCACGGGGAGTATGATCTCAGCATCTCAAATTTACTGCCAAGGCTCGGCATAGTACTTGCATTGTGCCAAAGTGAACCTCCTGCTGGAGTTCGTAAGATATTCTCAAACTTTCGCTCTCCCCTGCAACTTGCCCTGCAGCCTTCAAACATGCATTGGTCACACCTCTCCTCAAGAAACCTTCACGTGATCCCACCTGTCCTTCTAATTATCGACCCATCTCTCTCCTTCTCTTAGTTTATAAACTACTTGAACGTGCTGTTCGCCGCCGCCTCGACTTCTCCTCTCATGCCCTCCTGGATCTTTTATAATCTGGCTTTCATTCTTTACACTCTACTGAAGCAGCTCTTGACACTGCTGACCACAATCTTCTCCTCGATACTGTGTCCTCGCTTGGTTTTAAGGGCTTTGTGCTATCCTGGTTCTCCTATCTCTCCCATCGCTCTTTCAATGTGTGTTCTGGTGGCTCCTCCTCCTCCTCTGCTATCCCGCTCCAAGTTGGTGTACCCCAAGGATCTGTCTTGGGTCCGCTCCTTTTCTCTCTCTATACCCAGTCCCTTGGTGCGCTTATCTCTTCCCATGGTTTTCAGTACCATCTTTATGCGGATGACTCCCAGATCTACCTCTCTACGCCTGAAATCTCTCTGGCTATCCAGACCCGGATCTCTGCCTGCCTTTCTAATATTGCTGCCTGAATGTCTCACCGCTGCTTGAAATTGAACATGGCTAAGACTGAACTTCTTATCTTTCCCCCTAAAACCTCCCCCCTCTTCCTCCTTTCTCAGTTTCTGTGGATAACTCTGTACTCCTTCCTGTTTCCTTGGCTTGCAATCTTGGGGTTGTCTTCGACTCTACTCTTTCCTTCTCCACACACATTTGTCTGATAGCTAAGACCTGCCGTTTCTTTCTCTATAATTATCAGCAAAATCCATCCTTTCCTTTCTGAACACACTACTAAGACGCTTATCCACTCCTTAATCACCTCCCGTCTTGACTACTGTACCTACTACTTGCTGGTCTCCCTTTGAATCATCTCTCTCCCCTTCAATCTGTTCAACACTGCTGCATGGCTAATCTTCCACCAGCCTCGTCATGCCCATATTACTCCTCTTCTCAAGTCACTCCACTGGCTCCCGTTCCGTTTCTGCATCCAGTTCAACTTCTCCTACTGACCTATAAATGCATTCACTCTGCAGCTCCTCACTACCTTTCTTCTCTTATCTCTCCTTACAACACCTCTGGGGAACTCCGCTCTTCTGGAAAACTGCTTCTATCTGTGCCCTTCTCTTCTATTGCTAACTCCAGACTTCGCTCCTTTCACCTTGCTTCACCTTACGCCTGGAACAAACTACCTGTGTCTGTGCGCCAGGCACCTTCACTGACTCTCTTCAAATCCAGGCTGAAAACTGACCTCTTTGCTGCTGCTTTTGGATCTTAACTCACCTGATCTCCTTTTTGTTTTCTTTTCCCCTTGTTCTGTCCCAGCCTACACCTCCTGTGTTGTCTATCTTGACTAGATTGTAAGCTCTGATGAGCAGGGACTGTCTCTTACATGTCTGTGCAGCGCTGCGTATGAATTGTAGCATGTAAAAGGGGGTGCTTGTTATGAAGGTACCGCCATCTTGGCAAGTATGTAAATTAACTGTCTTGCAAAGGATTGTGGTTATTGAAGTCCATTCACACAAAGCTTGCCTTTTAAAATAAATGAACTCTTGTAGTTGGTACAGTGTAAGGCAAAATTTGAGTTTATTTATGGGGTGATTATTCCACACACAGATATGCTTGGTAACACTCTCCAGGGTTTGTTCAACACACAAAATAAGGCAACTGAAAATCTTATGCAAATAAGAATCAAAGTCCTTTATGGAACAGAAAGGCTTTCTTACAGCCACTGCTAATAAACTCCTTAGCAGTGCGGAGGTGAAAGCAAATCAAAGAGGAAAACTTCTTTATACAAAAACATAGCTCACTTTCTCCATGCAGAAAAGAACTTTAAAATCCTACGTGTGCACGGCTTGTGCTGGGCTCTCCTCCACCAACAGGTGACAATTAACGGCAATCAGTAGCTTGATTTCAGCACACGTGCAAAACTTTCCCAAAAGCTCTTTCTTTTCAACAAAACTTTATGGGAAGCCAATATTTAGAATGTTTCCTTTTGATGTTTGCTCTGATATTTAGGATTTTCCTAAAATAACAACCTACTCAAAGAACAGTCCATATAATCATCCTCTGTATCAGATATTAAACCTTGTTTTTCCGTCTGACTCAGAGGGCTTTAGGAACTGACCTCTACACGGAGAGAAACTGTTTCCCTGCTGTTTGCAGTGCTCAAAGCTAGAGAAACATTCAGTTCCTACCCGAATCCAGGCAAGCGTCAGGCTGCTTCTTCTGGTATTCTGGCCAGTATGCAATAAAGCTTCTGTGTCCTGTCCTCCAGTTGGTATCTCTGGACCTCAGGATCTTTTCTCCAGATGTCCTCCAAGAGGTATTTGGGCTCCTTTCCTCCTTAGCTGCAACAGACCTCTTCCTAGGTGTTGCTTGAGGGTCTCTGGCTGTGGATCTCCAGACCTCTGGCTTTTTCCAGTCCTCTGAAGGTTCTTTCCCCCAGGTATCTCTCCAGGCATACGTATTGCTCTGAGATCCTCTCTTGGACCGTCTGCTTCCTTGTCCTTGTTCCTTCAGGTTCCGGTTGTTCTTCCTTCTGTTCTTCTGATTCCCCTTCTCCTTCTCTGTCTCCTTCTCTGTCTGGCTCCCTGAAGATTCCCCTCTAGCTTTAAAGGGCTTAGATTGCAACTCCTCCATTGCACTCTTCAGGTGTTTTGGATTAAGCACACTCCTAGAGGCTGTTTGATTAGGGATGACATAATGCTTTCTTTGATTCGACTCATGCTTTTCCACTCTAGCTCCCCTAGGGACTTTCTGCATACTGGTGCATTCTGGAACATGTAGTCTTTTAGGGAAACAAGCTGTCTTATTTCTATAACCTGCCAGCACAGGTCCCTTGATCAGAGTAAATTCTCCTCTTTTGTCATTACTCCCTGAGCTTTGATAAGCTTCCTTATCACAAGCGCTATACAAATGCTCAGTAGTGGTAGTAGTACTGTAACATGTATGGGTAGTTTGTCAAGATGGGCTTGGAAATTCTTCTTTATAAAGTCTGGGTCACCCAACATGACAGGAAATATTTCTGTATCTTTCTGCCACATTTTCTTGGTCGCTGACTGCATTTCCTGGCACTTCAGGATCTTCTGCCTCTCCACGTGATTCATAAAGTAGTCGCTTGGAACTGACGACACCTATTATTTATTTATTTAGAAGGATTTAGTATACCGCCTTATCGTTAAATCAAGGCGGTGTGACACATCAATCAAAATCAATAATAAAGTGTGGTTTGTAGCATGCAGTGTGAGAACTGAGAAGTGTAGTGTGTGTATTATCACTACCGTTCTGGTGGTTTTCTCCTTAACCACTATATCAGGCTTCCTTGCATCCATCTTTTAATTGGTCGGAATGGGAGTATCCCAGGTGATCATAACCTCCTTATTCTCTACAATTCTCTTAGGGTTGTGATCCCAGTGCTTTTTGGGCACAGTGATGTTGTAGTGCTTACAGAGTTTCCAGTGGATGAGGCGCACTTCTTTATTATGTCCCATGTGAAGAGTGGGATGTTGAAGGTAGGTTATGTCCATAGCTGCCAGTGTTGATCTTGGAGTCACAGTTGGTAGGCTGCAGAGACAGTGCATGGAAAGTATTTCAGGCCATCTATCAAAGCTTGTCCCCAATGAGGATCGCTTCTGGTTACGTAAAAGTCCATTAGTATAGTTGTGTGTTAAAAAAAAGGTTTGGGCAAGTTTCTGGAGGAAAAGTCCATAAACCATTATTAAAGAGAACCAGGGAAATCCACTGCTTACCCTGAAAAGACATCAAAGGACGGACACATAGTAAACCAAGAGAGGGAGCTAGGTATGTATGCAATATAATTTGCTGAGAACCTGCAAATGCTTTTTCTAGTAGAGAGCAGTAAAGAGAAACCATATTATAGTGAAATGGAGGGGGAAGAGTAAACTTACTTCACAGTAGAAAACCGTAGAGTCAAGGACTCAATTCACAGGCACCTATACAGCGGAAAGTCTGCTCGCACCAAGAAAATATAAAACACAAAATTTTAATCATGTCACACGAGGTTTTCCCTCTTTTTTTTTTTTTTTAAATAAACACAAATGCAAAATGTGACAATAAGGGAGGTGGTAACCGTCAACGTAAACAGGATAAACTAAAATTAAGACAGTATAAGGGACCAATACATAACATGACCAAAAACTTGAGATTGCTATATCTTGCTAGAGAAGCAAGGATGAGAGGAGCCGTAACCCCCCCCCCCCCCAAAAAAAAACCTGAAACCTCTCGAGCCCGGTGGAATCCCAGTATAGAGGAGATGAACAAGAACAAACTTAAAGAATAAAAACTACTGTAAGTATAAATCAAAGATTTAAAAAAATACAGGCGTTATAGGAAAAAAGCAAGTACTGGCATGGGAAAGGCTGTCCGAGCAAACTGTCAAACTAATTTTCTACAGGGTTGCATTAATCTGCCACTCGATCAAACCATAACTGGTTTACCATTAATGTTTTTAGAATCAATATTAAAAAAATGGGTAATACAGGCAATGACCATGAAAATCGCCAAAGAGATACTTGCCATGCAGAGTGCCTTTAAATGTATCCGGCATTCACAACAGAATAGCAAGTTCTGAAGAATGCCTTTTTAAACCACTCCTCTTGGCACCAAAAAACTTAAGGAGATATGAAAAGGCTAAACAATAGAAGGTGGTTCCCTCTGTTGGTTTATTGTGTCCCTCCTTTCACGTCTTTTCGCTTCACTATTCTGTCTGTTGTATTCATGATATGGAAGTCTATTATGCTTGTCTGTTTTTTTATTTAGACATGTTTTACTTTTATCCCTTATGCACATATTAATTTTTATGGATGGTCCAACGGGCATTCTTTTAAGTACATTTTAATTTTGTTTTTTTATATTTTTGTATTCGACTTGTATTTGTTTATGCTGTTTACATTGTAATTATGGTTGTGTTTGCTTTCTTCAGGAGGAACCTCAAGAAACAATCGTGCCAAAAAATGGCCGTGTTGGGGTGCCTTTTGGATAAAGGACTCTTTACCCCTTTCTCCTTTGTGTTCTGCTGGGCATGATGGGCCTTGATGTGCCCTAGTATGGCAATTCTAATGTTCTTATCTTCCATTTTTGCGTACATAGGCTGGCATAAGTTGGACCCTTTTGGTGGCACACGAATAGGGCCTCGAAAGGCATTTTGGTTTCTTTCCATTCACCAGTAGGAAGGAACTGGAAGAGTGCAGCAGCTTCACACAACCTTAACGCCCCTCCTTCTTCCTCTGTCTCCCCTGCTCTCTCCCGAAGGCTTCTAGAAGGATCTGCCTGCCTGCCGCCAGCCACTTTAAGCGCAGTGCTGCAAAACCAACCAGTGAAACAGTTTTAGGGGAATAAGCCCGGCACAGATTCTCTATCTGGGGCTCTCAGGGGGTGAGTATCAAGGCTTGACCTCATCATTGTCCTTATTGGGGCTCCCGATTCCATCATCTTTGGATCCAATTTGGATGGTCTGCTGGTGAATTTTGGCATGGTTTGGGGCTTTCCTGCTGTTTTCTGCATGTGTTAGTAACGTTTTTACCTATTGTGTGCCGGGTGGTCACATGGTCCTTAATGCATGGTCTGCCTGTGACGCGTGTAACATAAAAGTGAAGTTAACATGTGCTTGTGAACTGATGCAGCCTTAGCACATGCTGTTGTCATATTTGCCCTAACTCTGTCTCTTCTTCCAGGAAACATTGTTTGACCTGTGGCAAGTGAGATGCCTCATACCTGGGTTCTGGACTTTGCTTTTCCTGCATGGCAGCTTTTGAGTCGTCCCTGGAGGGCCTGCTTTTCCCTCTCTCAGCCAGTCTGACCTTGCCGGCCTCAGGGCAGGAGGTGAAGGATGGTGCTATGGGTAAGGATATTTCGCCAGCTGGAGGATCTGGTGACCGTGCTGTGAGCTGTTCATCATCCTCTAGGGCATCTGTGGTGGCTTTGCCCCCTGGTGTTGGGGAGTCGTGTCCAAGAGGAGAGCTTCCAGACTCCAGGTTGTCATCCCCTAGAATTCTTTTCCTTTTTGCAACAGGCCTAGTCCTTCTGGCGTGGAAATTCAGACCCTGCGGCCTCTGTGTGCCCCCTAGGTGCAGTCTTGTGTGGGGCAAGCTGAAAGTGGAAGCTCTGTTCGATTACCATTTGGCTAAGCGTTCCTGGTGAGATGTGCCCCGTGGAGATGGAGAACAGCTGGGAGCTATCTGAGATTCACTATCACTCTGATTCATATGGCTCGTTACTGGGCCCTGATGTGGATGAGGAAATGCTCTTGCTTTTAGAAGATTATGCAGAGGCCAGCGTGATCTGCCTATTCTGGAAGGAGGAGCTGGCGGCATTGATTGCCCAGGGTCTCATCCGCCTTGAACTTGACACATGATTCTGGCATGGAGCAGGAACCGAAGGTACATCTGGTCCTTCAAGGTGTGTGAAAATCCACTACTGTCTTCATTCCCGTATATGATTAAGGATATGATCTGGTCGGAGTGGGACTTTCCTGACACTCTACCTAAAGGTTAAGGGTATGTAAGAAGATCTACGCTTTCCCAGAGGAGGAGTGCATCAACTGGTTTGGCATTCCCAGAGTGGATGCACAGGTCATGGTGGTTACCAGAGGGACGGACCACCATTCCTGTGGAAGGCGGGTCGACTTTAAAAAAAATATCTTGACCATAAGGTGGTTTCCCTGCTGAGGAGCCAGTTTGCTGTTGTGGCTATTCTGCAGCTAGCGGTATGTACCAGGCTGACTCCTTGTGACCTGTTCCAATAGATTCAGTCTCTTCTGCCAGATACTACTACCCCTCTTTTAGAGTGGACTATGGCCTTCCTTTATATGATGCTGTGTATGACCTGGTACGTTTGGCGGCCAGGGATGGATGTCCTGATGACAGTGTCATGGTGTTGGATTTGGCTCTGACACTGGGCAGTAGACGTATCCTCCAAAGCCTGGTTGGCCCAACTGGGCTTTAAGGGGAAGCTTCTGTTTGGAGATGATTTGGAGAAGTTGGTGAAGGACCTGGCTGAAGATAAAATCTTACCGCCTTCTGGAAGACAGGTTCAAGGGCCCTGTGAAGCAGGCTAATGCCACTTTCTTGTCAGCCTCTGCCTGTCCACTGAGGGCGTGTTGGCCGGATTCCCGGGGGTCATAGGTTTTCCAGGTCAGTAATAACGAGAGCCCCTTCTTCCCTTCTGCTTCCAGGCCTCAGGCTTGTTCTCTTGTTCCTTTCATGGAGCGCATAGGTCCAGGTACTCGGTGCTCTCCAGAGGAGGACCCTCCCTGACTGAGCAGTGAATTTTTGGGGGGCCCATTCCTCCAGCTGGAGGCAGGCTTCTCCTTTTCTTTCAGGAATGAGCCTGGGTTACCAAGGATTGCTGGATACCAGTTCAACTATGTCCTGGAATGCAAAGAGCTGTTTCCCGATGCTATTGTCATTTCCACTTATGGGTCTGTGATCAACAGTACCGCTGTGGGGACCACCTTGGACAAGTTGCTGCTCCTAAAGGTGGGTGGTGCCTGTCCCCCCAGATGAGTGGGGCAAGGGCAGATACTCTCATCTATATTGTGGTGCCAAAAAAGGACTGTTCCTTCTAGCCAATTCTAGACCTCAAGGGGGTCAATGAGCACCTGCGTGTCTTGCACTTCCGGATGGAAACCTTGTGCTCTGCAGTGTGAAGTGGGATATTGAACTTGGCTTCTCTGAATCTGGCTGAGGCATATCTTCATATCCCAATCTGAACAGATCAGCAGAAGTATCTGCATTTTGCCATGCTTGGCTCTTGCTATGAGTTCACTGCCCTCCCTTTTGGGCTATCTTCCGCCCCAAGGATGTTCTCCAAAGTCATGGTGATGGTGGTTGCGGTGCCAAGGGATCTGACCATTCATATATGGACCACTGGCTCATCTGAGCCTGTTCTCTTTCAGAAGCCTCCTGAGTGGTGTCCTTTTTGGAAAGCCTTAGCTGGGTGAAAGAGCCAGCTTTTGCCTTCCCAGTCCTTGGAGTTTTTGGGAGCATGTTTCAACACTCGAGTGGACAGAATTTTCCTGCCAGATGAGAAGGTCAGACTGTTGGATTGCCTGGCGCTGTTCTGTGCACAGCAGACTCCTAGAGTCTGGGATTATCTTCAGCTCCTCGGATTGATGGCGGCAACCATAGATATAGTGCCGAGGGTGTGTGCTCACATATGATTGCTCCAGCAGTCATTTTTGACTCTGTGGTTCCAGAGTTCTCAGGAGTTTGAGCTCAGTCTTCTGCTCCTATTGATGGATAAGGTCAGCCTGCGGTGGTGGCGGCAGCCATGTCATCTGAGGAAGGGTGTGTAGCTGGATGATTTCTCCTGGATCCTGCTGACAATGGATGCCAGTCTCTCGGGCTCGGGAGCCCATTGCTGAGACCATATGGTCCAGGGCTGTTGGAACTGCAGGAAAGTTGTGTTGGCCAATCAACCACCTCAAGGCGAGGGCCATCAGGTTGAATCTTCACTTCCCGCCCCTGGTTGAGGGCCGAGTGGTTTGAATATTTTCAGATAACGCCATGGCGATGGCTTATGTCAATCAGCAGGGTGGCATGAGGAGTGCTGGGGTAGCTCTGGAAATGGCTCTCCTGTTGGCTTGGGCAGAGAAGAACCTCCTAACCTTGTCAGCCCACACATTGCCAGCGTGGACAGTGTGGAAGCAGATTTCCTCAGCCAGCACTCTGGTTCTTGGAGAGTAGAAGTTGTCAGTTGATTCTGTGCTGCCCCAAAATGGATCTGATGGCGACCCACTCCAGTTCCACAGTTTGCCGCTTCTTCAGTTGCCACACGGAGACGGGGTCCAAGGGTGTCAGGACCCTGACCCAACCATGGCCAAGTCAGCGACTGCTGTATGTATTTCCTCCATGGCCTCTCGTGGGGTGTGATTCGGTGTATAGAATGCCTCCTGGGCAGGATTGTTCTGAAGTTGCTGGATTAGCCGAGGAGAGAGTGGTTCAAGCACCTGATGTGGTTCCTTCAGGCCCCAACTCTTTGGTTGCCTCTGTCTTGGGGTCTATTGCAACAGGGACAGATCATCCTGGAGGATCAGGTTCCCTTCTTGCTTACAACATGGCTTTTGAAAGGAGATGGCTAATGCATAAGGGCTACTCTCCAGCAGTGGTGTCTATTCTGCTCTGGGCCTGGAGGAAGTCTACCAAGCTAGCATACGTACGGATATGATGCCTCTTTGAGCATTATTATGGTACATGGCAGTTGGCCCCTGAGGTGTCCTCCCTGTTGATCTTTCTGTAGGGTGGCCTTAAAGGATCTTTTCCTTAATTCCCTGAATATTCAGGTGGCAGCTCTTGCCCACCACTGAATCCCGGAAACAGGCCGGTCTCTGGCCTTGCACCTGGGCGTCTCATGTTTTCTTCCGGAGTTCGGCATCTGCGGCGTCCTCTCCAGCCTGTCATTCCTTCCTGGGATCTGTATCTGGTGCTCAGGACCCTTATTGCAGCACCCTTTGAGCTGTTAACGCACACAACTTTAAAGGATTTGATGCTCAAGACTGTCTGCTTGGTTGAGATTTGTTCTGCAGAGCGGATTTCTGAGCTGCAGGCTTTGTCTTAACGCAATTCATATCTGTCCTTTTCTAATGAGGCTGGTTTCCATTTGCCCTGTGCCTGCCTTCCTACCTAAGGTGCTTTCTCTCTTTCACTTGAACCGGGTGATCTGCCTGTTCTCCTTCCTGAAGGAGCGGTGTTGAGGGGGGGAGGATAAAAATATTTGCCTGATGGGTTTTGGAGGGCGTTCCTCTGGTACCTGGAAATTATGAATTCCTTCCATAAGTCTGACCATCTTTTTGTGCTGTTTGCTGGCCCACGCAAGGGTGAAGCATCAGCCAAGTCTACTTTGGGGCGCTGGATTAAGGAGGCCATTGCTTCAGAGTATCTGTTGCAGAACTGGCCAGTTCTAGAGGGTTTGTGTACCCATTCTACCTGAGCAAAAACATCCTTGTGAGTGAAGTGGAGCTTGGTAGCCCCTGCAGACAATTGTTGGGCAGCAATGTGGACATCACTTTTCACTTTTGACAAGCATTGCTGCTTGGATATCCATGTGCAGGTGGACATGGCCTTTGGCTCAAGGGTTTTATGAGCTGCTGTTGTCTTCCTGCCCAGTGGAGTTGTTGCTTTGGTACATCTCACATCTAGACTTGGTCTAGCAGGAGGATATGGAAGGTGACATTTTACTTAACCAGTTTAATGTCCTTTCTGTGAGTTCTGCTAGACCAGTTCAGGGCACGCCTCTGAAACAATTTGCTCTATTCTGCCGCAGTACCCTTGGGCCTGCTTTTGATTTTTATCCTTAGCTCATCTTCTGCTGCAGCCTTCGGTTGATGCTTTTCCTATACATAGTTCTCTGCTGTTGCTTGCTCTTTGCTGCCCACAATTGAGGTTGTATGAGGCTTGCCATGTTTCTCCCATATGCTTTGGGATGAGTTCTGAACAAGGTCAGCCCAAGGGTGATGCTGGGCCATGTGTGGAGTGGAGGAGTGGCCTAGTGGTTGGGGCAAGGTACTTCAGGCCGGAAGGTCAGGGGTTCAAATCCCACTAGAGGACAGCAACCTTGGGCCGGAAGGACTGGGGTTTCTAGTCCCACAGGTGCTCCTTGTGGTCTTGGGCAAGCCACTTATCCCTCCAGAGCCCATGTTCCCTGTAAAATAGTTATCTCCAAGTTATAATGCCCTGTTCAATGCAATTTGTTTGTTCAATGTAAACCGCACTGATGCAGAATAGTGCGGTATATAAGAGAATGTAAATTAAATAAATACATTTTGGGGCCTCATTTCCGTAACGATTTGCATATCAACTGGGCCTTATTTGCATACATTTTAATTTTAACATTTATATGCGTCCCATCTACAATTTTAGGAGGCTTCCAAAGGAGCTCTTCAGACATCTTTTTGTCCCAGCAATGAATTAGGGACATGTTGATGTGCATTAAATGCCACTATGCCCATAGAATTAAATTGATACTGCTGCACTTAGTGCATGTTAACATTTGTGAATATACATTAACCTTTAGTAAACATGCCTCTTAATGAGTGTCTTAATACCCTTTGCATGGACAGTGAGGATAAAAGGCTGCTATTTTTCTACATTACTATCCTTCAGTATCAACTGCCAGATACATTAGGAAGTATTACAAAATCCTGCTCATTTAGAAACCCGCAGCAGCAAACCTGCCATACCATAACAGCACAACCAGGATTCACACAGCACCAAACCCTACTTAGAAAAAGGCAGCGCTGAAAATATAAAACCAATACATCTTATATTGTTTTTTTATATCTCCTACTGGGAAAAGAGAACAAGTAGGACTGCTACACAGAAATTACACAAACAGAATACCACTGCTTGGTCATATATGCAAAACATAGACCATCGCCAAATACAGAACAAGGGATCACAGTTTAGATATATGAAGGCAATAATTGAACTGGGAACTCCAGAAGCCAAACTTGGAATGCACCAGAACACTGGAGAAATAAAACTAAATTTGTTTCCTCTTGTGCATCACTGATGCCTTTGAGTGTGTTCAGTACATTTCCCAGAGCTGACATATTCCAGTTAATAAATTCAAAGTAAAATAATTTCTCTCTACCTTTGTGTTTGGGCATTTTATTTTTCAGTCACAATTGCCCCTGTCTCTCTTATGCTTTCATTGTATTGTCTGCTTTCCATTTGTCCGTTCTTCTCTCGTCTCTTTAGTTTTTCCACTCTCTCTTACATCTGCTTCCTTATCGTCACTCCAGTCCAGTCCCTTTACTTCTGGGTTGCGCAACCCTTCCAGCAGCTTGGAGGCTGAGCCCAACCTTTTTGGGGATGAAGCGGTATAAATACCCATAGGACCACCCCCAGGCTCCAGTATTCTCAGCTTCCAAGCAGCTGGAGGGTTCTGTAAGCCTAGGGCTTACTGGAGTCTCCCTTTTATTCAAATTTACTTTTTAGTTTCTTTATTAATTCTTGGATTTTACTTTGATTTTACCTTTTGGTTGCTTCAGGTCCTGTACCTTTAATTCTCCTGCTTGCTCTCTCCTTCCCCCCCCCCCCCCCCCCGACCCGGCTGGGTGTCTGAGGTGGTTTCCTGTAGGCAGCAGTGTGGAGGACCGCGCAGATCTCCTCTGCTGCTTATCCGGCCGGCTCCTGCACAATTGCTCTGCAGACCTGCCCTACCTCGCGCCGAAGCCCTCCTGGTGGCTGAGCGCTGGAGGCAACGCCGCAATTCCATTGTCACCGCCGGCCCCGTCCCAGAGCAGAGGGATGCGGAGGCGAGCTCCGGAGGCCCTGATTCCAGCGGGAAGTGGTTTTAAGCGGCGGTTTTCCGGCTCGAGGTGAATCGCGGTGTCCAGCCCCGATCCTGCATTCGGAGGGAAGATCGGGTCAGTGAGCAGACTCGCGGCTCCCGTTTAGGTCTCCACGTGGTGCAGCCTACCACGTGTAGAGCCAACGGTTGCAGTTCGCGGAGTCGGGCCCAGACATCTCAGCAGAGCAATACTTAAACCGCAAGTACTGGGGATTGTTTTAAGGGATTTGTATTTATTTATTTATTAATTTAATTTTGATTTAATTTTGATTCAATTTTTAAAGGGGAACTACTAATTTTTCAACTAGTGGAGAGAGCATACACACTTAATAAAGGAGCGGGTTAACCTCTGGATCGGAGCGCTACAGTCTCTCCTTGGTTAGACCAAGCGTTTCAGCCTCGGAGCTCAGGAAGGGCTCCTGTAACCTTTTCAAGGTCATGGCGAGCAAGTCTCGGTGTCCATCCTGTGGCACCCGGCGAGGTACTTCCTCGGAGGCAGGGATCTGCAGGGGTTGTGCTGCAGTGGCTGCCTCTGTGGAACAAGAAATTAACTTAGCCATGTCGCAGGCTTCCCAGGGGTCCGGAGATCCCCTAGAAGGGGAGGGTGGTTCTCAGCTCCCTCCTTCTACGTCGTCAGATTTATCCACTCCTCCCCTGCCCCCTTCCCCCTTCCCTACGGGAGAAGGGGGGCCGGGGATTTTTTCTCCCCTGACTTCGTCCTTTTACTTCACAAGGCCTATTGCTTGCGTAAGCAGGGCTTGGGGTCAGGAGATGCTGGAACGTTGGCAGAGGTCAAATCGGCCAAGCCCACGAGAGTAAACAATCCGGAACCCGGGATTCCGCCTAAGCGCCCCCGTCTGAGCTCTGAGGAGCCCCTCCCGTCCCTCTCACAGGATACCCCTGTGTAATCAGGGTCTTTCATCGGGAGGAGCTCCCGGCATTAATTAATGAATCCCTGAAAGTTCTCAATGTAGCCTCGGATGCGCCTGCAGAGGAGGAGGCGTTGGAAGATCCTCTAATCCAGGCCATCAGGAGATCACAGAAAGTTTTCCCTGTCCATAGAGTTGTGCGTCAGATGATCCAGGAGGAATGGGATCAACCAGAGTCAAGTTTAAGGGGGGTCCGATCCATGACTCGCCTATATCCGCTTCCAGAGTCTGATAAAGAGCTGCTGAAGTCTCCCAGGGTGGATGCGGCGGTGTCAGCAGTTACGAAGAAGACTACCATCCCAGTCGAGGGCAGTACGGCCCTGAGAGATTCTCAAGACAGAAAATTGGACACGCTTCTGAAGCAAGCCTTTAATATTAGCGCTCTGGCATTGCAGGCCTCCGTTTCAGGGGCCTGGGTAGCACGGGCCTGCTTAAGATGGTCACAACAGCTTCAATCAGCGGAGGGCTCCGCGGACGAAGCTCAGGCCAACGCTGCTAGACTGGAATCCGGAGCTGCCTACTTGGCGGATAGCCAGTATGACCTCATTAGAAGCCTAGCCAAGAACATGGCCTCGGTTGTGGCTGCTAGGCGTTATTTGTGGCTACGGAATTGGGCCGCCGATGCCTCCTCCAAGTCATGCCTCAGTCGCCTTCCCTTTAAAGGAAAGCTGTTATTTGGAGAGGATTTAGAGAAACTAGTAAAGGACCTTGGCGAATCTAAGGGAGGCAGGCTTCCGGAAGACAGACCGAAGCAAGGGCGTTCCCTGGCCCCTGTATGTAACCAACCTAGGGATCCCCGGAGGTTTCGCCCAGCCAGGTCAAACCCCTTTCCCAGGGGCCGTTTTCCTTCAAGGGGTCAAGGTTTTAGAGGGTTTCGAGGAGCAGGTAGAGGCTTTGGTGCCTCTTCCTCCTCGGGCCCTAGAAAACAACAATGAGACAACGGGGGTCCAGGGGGACGGACTGCCGGTCGGCGGTCGCTTAAGGCAGTTTCTTCCCGCCTGGTCCCGGGTCACGTCCGATCAATGGGTCCTAGAGGTGATCAGAGAGGGCTATGCTCTCGAATTTGCAAAGCAAATACTGCCTGCCTTTGTTCAGTCTCCCTGCGGTTCGCCTATGAAGAGAGCGGCGATAGAGGCAACTCTTGCCCGACTAATAGCTCTCGGGGCCGTGGTCCCAGTTCCACCAGACCAGTACGGCTCAGGTCGGTACTCGATTTATTTCGTGGTCCCAAAGAAAGAAGGGTCCTTTCGCCCGATACTGGATCTAAAGCAGGTCAGTCGCTGTCTCAGAGTACCTCACTTCCGGATGGAAACCCTACGTTCGGTCATAGCAGCCGTAAGGGACAGGGAGTTCCTGACGTCCTGGATCTGACAGAAGCCTACTTGCACATACCAGTCAGAAAGTCCCATCAACAGTTCCTGAGATTCGCAGTGCCCAGAGGCCACTATCAATTCCAGGCTCTGCCCTTCGGCCTAGCTACGGCTCCAAGGACTTTTACCAAAGTGATGGTGGTAGTAGCGGCTTCCCTGCGGAAAGAGGGAATACTAGTGCACCCTTATCTGGACGATTGGCTGATCCGGGCAAAGTCGGAAGAGGAGAGTCGCTCGGCAACGGCCAGAGTAGTCCAAGTTCTAGAGGAGCTGGGGTGGATCATCAATCGAGCAAAAAGCAGGATGACCCCCTCCCAGGAACTCTAATATCTCGGAGCAAGGTTCGACACCAACAAAGGCAGAGTATTTCTGTCACGAACGAGGTCAAGAGACCTAAGGCTTCTGGTCACGCAGTTTCTGCACAGACGGAGCCCCTCAGCGTGGCATTATCTTTAGGTCCTGGGAACCATGGCGGCGGCAATAGAGGTAGTTCCATGGGCCAGGGCTCACATGCGGCCGTTGCAGCGGGCCCTATTGCGGCGTTGGTCCCCTCAGCATCATCCTTTGTCAATGCAGTTACCCTGTGCTCCACGGACCAAGCAGGCACTCCACTGGTGGCGGTGCCCAAGAAATCTGGGTCGCGGGATGCCCCTCGAACCTCCTCAGTGGTTACTGTTGACGACGGATGCCAGTCTGGCAGGCTGGGGTGCCCACTGCGAGGACCAGTTCGTCCAGGGTCGCTGGACACCGTTGGAATCTCAATGGCCCATCAACAGGCTGGAATTGCGGGCCGTCGTCCTGGCTCTCAAGGCCCTAGAGCCCTTAGTGCTGAAAAGAGCAATTCGCGTCCTCTCCGACAATGTCACCGCAGTGGCATACATCAACCACCAGGGCGGCACCAGCAGCCCCGCCTTAGAGAAGGAGGCGGACGTCCTATTCCACTGGGCCGAAGTTCGGTTGGAGGCGCTCTCAGCTCAGCACGTGGCCAGCACGGACAACGTCACGGCAGATTACCTCAGCAGGTGCAGGATAGACCACGGAGAGTGGGAGCTGGACCAGGGGACCTTCGACCAAATAGTTGCCCGTTGGGGTCTCCTGGTCATGGATCTCATGGCACGTGTCTCGTCCGCCAAGGTGGCCCGCTTCTTCAGTCGGAGGAGGGAAAGAATGTCCGAAGGCCTGGATGCCCTGTCCCAGAAGTGGCCTTCGGAGGGTGGTCTCTATGTGTTCCCCCTCTGGGCTCTGATCGGAAAGGTCCTCCAGCGGGTGGAGGCTCACCGGGGATTGATAATTCTCATAGCCCCGGATTGGCCTCGCCGTCCCTGGTATGCAGATCTGGTGAGGCTACTTGTCGACCAGCCTTGGCAGCTTCCCTGCAAAAGGGACCTGCTGAGGCAAGGGCCGGTTCGGATGCCTCACGTGGATCGGTTCTCGCTTACGGCCTGGCTATTGAAAGGGCGCGGCTCCTGAAGCGGGGCTATTCAGGAGCGGTAATCACGATGCTGTTGAAGGCGAAGAAGTGCTCAACCTGCCTTTCCTACGTGAGAGTTTGGCGCATCTTCAAAGTGTGGTGTGCGGAACACCGGAGGAATCCTTTTTCGGCCTTGGTCCCCGAGATTCTGGAATTCTTGCAAGCAGGTTTTGACAAAGGTCTAGCGCCCAGTTCCCTACGGGTCCAGCTAGCTGCCATCGCTTGCTATAGAGGTAAGGTCCGCGGCAAGTCCCTAGGGGCCCACACGGATGTGTCCAGGTTCCTAAAAGCTGTTAGGCGACTGCGTCCTCAACGAAGGTCGGTCATCCCCCCTTGGGATCTCAACCTAGTACTAAATGCCTTGGTTGGGGAACCCTTTGAGCCGGTTAAGAATGCCTCCTTAAAGAACCTAACCCTGAAGACAGTTTTTCTGGTCGCTATTTGCTCGGCCAGGCGGGTCTCAGAATTACAAGCGCTGTCTTCACAGCCCCCCTTTCTATCCTTTCTCAAGGACAAGGTAGCCCTGCGGACGGTTCCTTCATTCTTGCCTAAGGTTATCTCCCCCTTTCATGTGAACCAGGTAGTTACCCTTCCGTCCTTTCCGGCCGAGGGGTTAGAAGGGAGGGATAGCAAGCTTCGCTTACTAGACGTCCAGAGGGCTTTGAAGCGTTACCTCTCCCGCACAGCCCCCTTCCGGAAATCAGAATGCCTTTTCATTCAGTTCGGAGGTCCACACAAGGGGGAGGCGGCGGCCAAGGCCTCCATCTCCAGGTAGATTAAAGAAGCTATTGCCTCCGCCTATATCCTGAAAGGGAAGCAGGTTCCAGGGGGCCTGCGGGCGCATTCAACTCGGGCACAGGCTACCTCTTGGGCAGAATTCAGTCTAGTTCCCCCTCTGGATATTTGTAGGGCAGCGACTTGGTCCTCCCTGCATACATTTACCAAGCACTACAGGCTGGACGTACAGAGTTCAGCGGACGCTCGGTTTGGTCTTGCGGTTCTTCAGTCCGGTATGTCGGACCCCACCCAGGTTTGAACTGCTCTGTTACATCCCAGAAGTAAAGGGACTGGACTGGAGTGATGATAAGGAAGAAGCAATTAGATCTTACCTGCTAATTGGTGTTCCTGAAGGAACGACAGTCCAGTCCCTGATCCCACCCGGTTTCCGCCAGCCGTTAAGGCCTATTAGTCAGGGGCGGAGCTACGGACCGAGCATGGGGCCGGTGCTGGGGGGAGGAGGGCAAGTGAAGGACGGCTCGGACAGACGCAAGTTAACCACCTCCTCCCGTTGTCCTTCCTCCTCTCCTACTCCTAATTCTTAAAAAAAAAAAAAAAAAAAGTTTAATTTATTAGTTTATAAGTGTGGTTTCTTTTTTCGGTGTTAATTTATGTAGGTCATTAATGGAAGTTCGTTAAGTCTGCTTTTTCATTCGATTACTGGAGCCTGGGGGTGGTCCTAGGGGTATTTATACCGCTCCATCCCCAAAAAGGTTGGGCTCAGCCTCCAAGCTGCTGGAAGGGTTGCGCAACCCAGAAGTAAAGGGACTGGACTGTCGTTCCTTCAGGAACACCAATTAGCAGGCAAGATCTAATTGCTTCTTCTGATGGATTGATCTTTTTGCTATTTCCTCTACGCACATGCACTCATCCTCAATCTCCCTTTGACTTTACACCTAGCATCTCTCCCATTACTCCTCTAACCTCCGGCCCATCCCATCTCTCTCCCATTTCCCATCTCACTCCTTCACTAGCCTCTTATTCCCTTCTGTCTTTCACTCGCTTCCCATTACCACCTTTCCACCCTCTATAATCACCATACTCCTCTCACTCACCTCCTTGCCAACTTCTTATGGCCTCTCTCACATAGTTCTATTATGTCCACTATCTCCACACTGTTGTCCACCTTCCTAGCCCTTTTTTAATTTCTCTCACATGGTCCAGGAGCCTTCTATCCCCTTCCCATTCTCCAATCTCTCCCCCTCCAATGACCTGGCATCTTTCCTATCTCCCCTCCCAGTCCAGCATGTCTCTCTCCATCCTCAGTCCAATATATCCCATCTCTCTCTTCCTCTGCCCTGCCCCCAATCTGGCAAGTTCACTCGCACCAAAATCTCCCTCTACCCCCCCCCCCCTTGCACTATGGCAAAACTATCATGAAGCACCATGCTTGGTGTCGTCTTTTTCTCTGAATCAACATGCTGCAGCCAGTACTGCCTGTAGCTTTCACTTATGGTGCACAGTACGATGACCCCGCATACTGGAAGTGAATGCTACAGACAGCAGTGGGTAGCCATCATTGAACTGGAGAAAGAAAGATAAAGCTTTGGATGGTGCCATAATCTTTCTGCTGCCGGGATTGCATGCACAGTAAATTTACGCTGATCCTGTGCCCGAGTCCCCACTTACTCTCCAAATACCTCAGCCAATCTTAGAGTTTATCATCGTCTTTTCTCCCACTCAATTTTAAAGTCTCCACCTAAATCCCAGTCCTTGTCTTCCCCTATCTCTGTCTCCCCGGTACCGACCCTCCTGCTTCCTACATCCCTTCCACACCCACCCAGCTACTTCCTTTTCCTATATTCATTAATTCGGCCTTTCCTCCTCCTTACCCCAGCATCCATCTTATGCCTCTCCCTCTCAACCTTTTGCTCTGTATGACTCATTTCTTCCCTCCTACACAATGTCGCCCTTCCCATCCTCACTCCCCTAGCCTTTTTCTCCTCCCTGCCCTCCCCCAGCATCATATCCCTTCCAGTCCTTGTCCCCCCAACAGAAGTCCTCTTTCAATGTTGTGCCGTGCCTGCCCCCCCCCCCCCCCCCCAATCCAGCACACACCTTCTTCTCCTTCCTTCTCATCCCGGTGGAGTGGACCTATCTGCTGCAATCACTACACAGCCGTGAGACTGTTCTCCTTTGGTCCTGTGGCCGTGCTAAACTGCAGCCCCCAGCATGATTGGGCAGCCGCTTTGATTGAAGGATAAGGCGGTATAGAAAACTGGTTAAATAAAGTCAACCAACCCTCCATTGTCTTAGAAAAATCCAAGTTGGGGAGTAATCATCTTTACCTGGGAGCTGCCGCGTTTTGTTCAGCTACGCAGAGCAGTGCAGTAGGAGGGAGTTTGAGACGTGGTGCAGAGCTGCAGGCACTGAGTGGACGTTCCTGCCTTTGAGGACCCCCCCTTCGACCCACATTAAACGCTGTTGGTGTACTCGCGGCTGCGAGTCGCGGCCTACATGGTCGTGTCAAAAGGGGCAGGACACGCTCCTTCGGCGCTCCTGAGAAGTCTTTCTCTGGGTGCTGTTTGTCACATTGTAGTGTGCATGGGAAAGCGGAAGGTGAAATCGGGTGCTAAGTCCGGGATTAGTGATGGAGCACAAGGAGGTAAGCTGGTTGGTCCCATGGACAAACATGTGACGTCACTACTGCCTGCAAAATCGCCGGATGAGATCTCTTTCAGTCCTAAATTTCGGCTGCCGCCTCCTTTTCCTCAGCCCATTGTCGTCTTCTACTTTCCTTGATGTTCTTCCGGAAGCTGCAACTCTTCTCCTGAGATCTGTCAGTCCAGTTGTCGATGATCAGGTTTTTCCTCTCCCTACAGGAGAGGTAACGCTCGTGGACATTTGGACTGTGATCCAAAGAATTGATAAACGTTTAGCTTCAACTGTTTCTGCCTTATGTACTTTCACGCACGATGTTGTAGATAAATTTAAAGATGTTGATAAACAGGTTCTTTGGCTCGGATTTCTGCCCATGCTGATTCTCAGCTCCAAACAAGTTTGAATAGCAATGTTGCCTTAATTAGAGATGTTTCTGCTGTTTCTTGTCGGTTGGAGAGCTTAGAAAATCAGCATAGGGCAAGAAACCTTTGTTTTCTTAATTTTCCCTCAACTCACTTATTGTCTTCAGAAATTTTGTTACAAAAATATTTTTCTGAGATTTTACAGATGAAAGATACTTTAGAAGTTGTCCAAGTGTATTCGTTTTCCCCTCGTTGTGCAACGTCTCTTGAGACGGGGGCTGCTGCTCCCCCTGTTGAGTCTATTGCTCAGAATCTTACCGCTTTCTTGGAGGATACATTAGATCTCATACCCAAGCTCTGCACTGTTGTTGCAACGTTTGGTTCTGAATCTGCTAAATTGTCTGTGCTTAGGGCTTAAGTTAAGCACAGGGATGCTTTATTCTGTGGGTATAGGCTCCAAGTTTTTCCAGACGTTGGACGTGCTACTCAGTTCAGACATAAACAGTTTCTGGAGTTAAGAACTAGAGTTGTCGCTCTGGGAGCATCTGTTTTTCTTAAAATTTCCCTGTCGCTGCCTGGTAACTTACCAGGGGCAAAGTTATGCTTATACTGATGTGATACAGTTGCAGAAATTTCTGCTAGGTAAAGAAATGGTTGAGAAGTAGGTTGGGTTTTTTTTTTGTTTTGTGCTCCCTTATGTGGAGTGTTAAATCACTCTTTATTGCTAGATTTATTATCATGTTTCATGAGGAATTATTGATTGTCTCTCCTTGATGTGATTCTGTTTTTTGTGATAATTTACTTATCTCCAGGAACAAGCAGGAATGAGTCTTCACATATGGAACTGGGGTATCGTTGGTACCGACGGAGCCTGCGCGGGAACGCTCCCCAGCGTCCAGAAAGAAAGCTTTTGGGAGCATCCCACAGCGCCTGTATGCTGCCTTCCTGCTTTTCCCAACCGCCTCTCTCCATTTCTTCTTTTCCGCGGAACCAGCAGGCGTGTTCCTGTCACTGCTGAAGAAGTTCTTTATATTTCTTTATTTTTCTTTATTTCTTTGGTCGCGCGTCTGCCGCCTTCGACGTCGGACCGGTACCAATGGTCTTTTCTTCTTTATTCTTTAAAAAAAAAAAACTACCGTTTTCCACTTCTGTCCATTTTTTCCTTTTGGGCCTTAGGCCTAGAAAAAAAATTCCTCATGGAAAAGCCCGCTTCCGGGTTTAAAAAGTGCACGAAGTGCAGCGGTACTCTTTCTATCACAGACACCCATGACTGGTGTCTAAAATGTTTGGGTCCTGACCACTCCATCACCGATTGTGAGTCCTGTTCCATGATGTCTAAAAGAGGTCGACAGAATCGAGCGGCCAAGCTCAGTACCCTGTTTCCCTCTGATGCAGCTTTGGTGGCATCGACATCTTCCAGGGCTGCTTCTTCCTCCCATGGATCTCAGGTAACCAAACATAAGTCCAGCCGGTCTTCGAAGGGTAGATCTCCCTCTAAGTATCGAGATGCCTCCGGGCTTGCTCTCGAGGATCCCGCACTGGCAAAATTACCCTGGCGGGAAGCTCCGGCTTCCAAAGCTTTATCTATGGGGTCACAGGTTGACATCGATGGCTCGGCCTCGACCGATCACCTGTTGCCATGTTCTGGGGTACCGGTGGTTTCCACTGGTACCGACATCCAGACATTGGTTGCGTCGATGGATCAGAATATTCTGACCATGCAGCGTGCCATTATGGCATTCATACAAGCTGCGACGCCTCCGGTACCGCAACGAACTCCGTTGTCGGTACCGGCACCGATATCGGTTCCGGTGCCGGTACCGATTGCATCAACATCGGCTTTGGTGTCGACTGCAGCGGTACCCTGTTCTGTGATGCCCATCCGTACCGAATCGGTACCGATCACTCCCGATGTCGATACCACTCGATACGCGTATCGGGCTCTGCAGGAGCATCCAGACAGGCGATACTTCGATTCCTCCGAAGACTCTGATGAATCAGAGGCTTCTGTCGAAGCATCGGTACTCCTTCCTCAGGAGCCCTCTTCTCCAAAAAGAAGAATGTCTCCTCCAGAAGACTTGTCTTTTTGAGACTTCATTAGGGAAGTGGCCAGGGGCCTCTCCATTTCAGTGGCCCCTGAATCGGAGCCTAGAGCCAAGAAATTGGATATTTTACAATTTCCTAAGGCTCCTAAAGAGGCAGCTACTTTACCAATTCATGAGATCCTTTATGATCACATGTTGGGCATATGGGAGACACCTCTCACTATCTCCCCTCATTCTCGTAGGTTGGACACCATGTACCATGTTCCTCCTTGTCCTGGCTTTCATAAGACTCCGCTTCCTCACCACTCTATTGTGGTGGAATCTGCTATGAAGAAGATAAAGAGTGCAAAAAGACACTCATCTAATCCTCCAGGAAGAGAATGCAGAACCTTGGATGCTTTTGGCCGGAGATGTTTCCAGGCCAATATGCTTGCTGCCAGAATCAACTCCTATAGTCTCTATATGGGGATGTTTCTAAAGGAAGTTACAGATCATCTGCAAACTTTATCTCCTTTTATCTCAGAAGATAAAAGGGAAGAGTTTCTCACCTGGCTTAAACATGCCCAGGATGTTTCCAAATTTTCCAACCGTGCAGCCTTTGACTCTTTTGAGTGTGCCAGCAGAGCCTCGGCTATTGCCATAGGTGCACGCAGAGTTGCTTGGTTACAAGCTTCTGATTTGGAACCCTGGGTCCAGGATGGATTAGGAAATCTTCCTTGTACAGGTGAAAACCTTTTTGGCAAACATTGGCAAGCAAAGGCCACCCAGATGGATGCTGAAAAGACTTTCAAAGTCTACTTCTGCTCCTTTTAAGAAAAGGTTGTTCAAAAAGGGTTTTTTCCCAAAAAAAGGGAAATATTATTCTGCTTATGGTCAGCAGGCATCTTCTGCAGGTCGTTTTGCAGAAAAGCGTCAGCAACAACCTAAACAAGCCAAGCCTAAGGCTGCAAGGACTGCTACGGCCCAAAAGCCTCAGCCTCCTCGGGGCCTTTGACTTACATCTAGAGAACTTAGCCTTTCTGGCTCTAGAAGAACCAGAGCCTTTCACCATTCCAGGAAGGTTAGCCCACTTTGCTCCCAGATGGGAACAAGTCATGGCAGAGCAATGGACCCTCTCCATCATAAGGGAGGGGTATAAGCTTCATTTCTTAAACCTTCCTCCTCATACCATGGTGAGACAGTTGAATTCTCCAACATCTCTCCTCGATCTTCTGGGTCAGGAGATTGCTACCCTTCTTGCCCAAAGGGCAATAGAAGAAGTACCCCTTCTTCAACAGGGCTCAGGGTTCTACTCCCCCTATTTTTGTATCCCAAAGAAAACAGGGGGCTACAGACCCATATTAGATCTCAGAGAATTGAACAAGTTTCTATGCAAGGAGAAATTCAAGATGATTTCTCTCGGTGCTCTCCTTCCTTATCTTCAGAGTCAGGATTGGCTTTGTTCTCTAGATCTCAAGGATGCGTACACCCATATCCTCATCCATCCAACACATAGAAGATTCCTTTAGTTCCTTTATCAAGGAAAGCACTACCAATACAGAGTGCTTCCTTTCGGTCTGGCCTCTGCTCCAAGAGTGTTCACAAAATGCATGGCAGTAGTAGCTGCATTTCTACGCCCTCTAGGAATATTTGTATTCCCATATCTGGACGACTGCATCATCCGAGCTCCGTCCCAGTCAGAGGCCCAGACTTCCCTAGCCTGCACAAGGCGTGTTCTTCAGTATCTGGGACTTGTAATAAACATCCCAAAATCCCATCTCACCCCTACTCAGTCTCTAGAGTTCATAGGGGCCTTGCTGGATACCACAACTGCAAGGGCCTATCTTCCCCAGGCCCGTTGCCTACGCTTGGTGCAGTTAACCTCACAAATTCAGTTAAAGTCCCATTTAACTGCTCGAGAAATGTTACAACTGTTAGGCCACATGGCATCCACCGTACATGTGGTTCCTTACGCTCGCCTTCACATGAGGGCAGCTCAGTGGACTCTGTCCACCCAATGGACCCAGGCATCAGGGTGCCTGTCAGACAAAATAGCAACCTCCAGTCGCCTCTTCTGGACTCTCCAGTGGTGGAAGTCCACTCAAAATCTGTTGCTGGGGTCCCCCTTTCAACAGTCGCTACCCCAAGCAACCCTTACAACAGATGCCTTTCCAAGGGGTTGGGGAGCTCATCTACAAGATCTCTCCACCCAGGGCATCTGGTCTCCACAAGAGACATCTCTACATATCAACCTCTTGGAGCTTAGAGCAATTCTTCTAGCTCTGAGTCTTCCACACCCTGCTCAGCTACAAAACAGTCCTCATCCACATGGACAACCAAGTAGCCATGTTCTACGTGAACAAGCAGGGCGGGACTGGCTCTCTGTCGCTTTGCAATGAAGCTTTGAGATTGTGGGCCTTTGCCAGAGAGCATCAAATTCATCTCGTGGCAGTGTATCTTCCAGGGGTTCAAAACTCTTGGGCAGACAGACTCAGTCGAGTTCTGCTTCCACACGAATGGTCCCTCCATGGGGACCAGATAGCCAGGATCTTCCGAATTTGGGGAACCCCGGACATAGACCTGTTTGCAAGTCCGTGGAATGCCAAACTTCCCCGGTTCTGTTCCAGGATTCCGTGTCAGGGAGTTCAGGCCAGGGGGCAAGACTTCCTCTATGCCTTTCCACCCATTCCCCTAATTCCCAAGACACTGTTCAAACTTCAGAGAGACAAGGGGTCTATGATCCTCATAGCACCACATTGGCCACGCCAGGTGTGGTACCCTCTACTTCTGCATCTCTCTCAAGCTCCCTCCCTGAGCTTGGGATCTGCTCCAGACCTCCTGTCCCAGGAGGAGGGAACGTTGTACCACCCAAATCCCCAGTCTCTTCATCTCAGAGCCTGGTTGCTGAAGGCCTAGACCTTCAAGATTTGCATCTTTCTCAGCAGGTGAAGGATATCCTTCATGCTTCCAGAAAGCCTTCCACTAGACGTTCCTATGCTTTTAAATGGAAAAGGTTTACCATTTGGTGTGCACAGAAGGGTCTTAACCCCCTTGCAATACCTCTGAATTCTTTACTAGAGTATTTGCTGCATTTATCCCATGCAGGCCTTAAAACAAATTCAGTAAGAGTCCATTTGAGTGCTATTGCAGCATCCCTTAAGCCTCTCAATAGACAGCCTATTTCCTCTCATCCTCTTATTGCAAGATTCATGAGAGGCCTTCTTTTAACTAAACCTCCCATTAGACCACCTCCAGTGGCATGGGACTTGAATTTGGTTCTTGGCCAGCTTATGAAGCCACCCTTTGAACCCTTAGCCACTACCTCCTTGAAATTTCTTTCCTGGAAGGTTACTTTTCTCATTGCAGTCACCTCAGCTCGCCGCATCAGTGAGCTGCAGGCCTTGGTGGCTAATCCTTCTTATACAAGGTTCCATCATGACAAGGTAGTCCTCAGGACTAATCCACACTTTATGCCTAAAGTGGTCTCACCTTTTCATCTGAACCAGGAGGTGTATTTACCTGTCTTTTTTCCAGGACCTCATGCATCAAGTGCAGAGAGGAATCTCCATACCCTGGATTGTAAGAGAGCGCTCGCTTTTTATTTACAAAGGACACGGCAACATAGGAAGTCCTCTCAACTCTTTGTTGCTTTTGATCCCTCTCATTTGGGACTTACAGTCTCTAAGAGAACTCTGTCCAGTTGGATTGCTCAGTGTATTTCTTTCGCCTACCAGAGTAAGAACCTTTCTCTGGAGGGCCATGTCACAGCTCACAGTGTGAGGGCCATGGCAACCTCTATGGCTCATCTGAACTCTGTGTCCATCGACCAAATCTGTCGAGCGGCCACCTGGGCCTCGGTTCATACCTTTACAGCCCGTTACTGCTTGGACAAGGACTCCCGCCAGGATGCCTTGTTTGGTCAGGCTGTTCTCAAACACCTGTTCCATACCTAATCAACTCCTACCCCCCCATCCCTGGTTGGATGCCCGAGATCCATGGGGGCAGGAAGAGCCCTTCTCAGGGACTCACAACCTTGGAGATCTCCCTGGCATCTCTAGTTGGGGAGTCCCCATATGTGAAGACTCATTCCTGCTTGTTCCTGGAGATAGCACAGTTACTTACCTGTAACAGGTGATCTCTGGGAACAGCAGGAATAAGTCTTCACAATCCACCCACCTCCCTTAGGAGTTGTATCTCTGTATCTATCTTTCCTTTCCTCTCTCTCTCTTTGTCTCAGCTTAAAACTCGAACTGGAGAGAGGTGGTTGGGAAAGGCGGGAAGGCAGCGCGCAGGCGCTGTGTGATGCTCCCAAAAGCTTTCTTTCTGGACGCTGGGGAGCGTTCCTGCGCAGGCTCCGTCGGTACCGACGATACCCATATGTGAAGACTTACTCCTGCTGTTCCCAGAGATCACCTGTTACAGGTAAGTAACTGTGCTATATCCTAAAACTCCTAAGGAGGCAGCTACCTTGCCTATTCATGGGATTCTGTATGATCTCATGTTGAGAATGTGGGAAGCTCCTCTAACCACCTCTCCTCATTCTCGCAGGTTGGATACCATGTATCGTGTCCCTCCTTGTCCTGGTTTCCATAAAGCTCAACTTCCTCACCACTCTATTGTGGTTGAGTCTGCAATGAGAAAGATTAGAAGTGCCAAAAGACATGCCTCTAATCCTCCATGACGTGAATGTAGAACCCTGGATGCTTTTGGAAGAAGAGTCTTCCAAGCTTCCATGCTTGCTGCGAGAATTAATTCTTATAGTCTCTACATGGGAATGTTCTTAAAAGAAGTCACTGACCATTTGCAGACTTTAAGTCCTTTTATGTCTGAAGATAAAAGGCAGGACTTTCTCACTGGGCTCAAACATGCCCAAGATATCTCCAAATTCTCCAACCGTGCAGCTTTCGACTCCTTGGAATGCGTAAGCAGAGCCTCAGCTATTGCCATAGATGCACTTAGGTTTGCTTGGCTTCAAGCTTCTGATTTGGAGATCTGGGTTCAAGATGAATTGGGGAATATCCCTTGTACAGGTGAGAACCTGTTTGGTAAGGATTGGCAAGCAAAAGCCAATCAGATGGATGCTGAAAATTCTGCTTTGGATAGACTATCCAAATCCACAGCTGCTCCTGCTAAGAAAAGGTTATTCAAGAAAACACCTTTTTCTAAAAAGGGAAGATAATATCCTGCTTATGCTCAGCAGGCATCTTCTGCAGCTCAGTTCCTTACCAAACGTCAGCAATCTTCCAAACAGACCAAAGCAAAGGCTGCTAGGCCTGCTCCAGCCCAGCAACCTCAGCCCCCTCAGGGCCTTTGACTTTCCGCTAGAGAACTTAGCCTTCCTGGCTCTAGAAGGACCAGAGCCCTCCACCATTTCAGGAAGGTTATGTCACTTTGCTCCCAGGTGGGGGCAAATTACAGCAGAGCATTGGACACTCTCCATCATAAGAGAAGGGTACAAACTTCATTTTTCAAGCTTGCCCCCTCTCACAAGAGTGCACCAGTTCAATTCTCCAACCTCCCTCCTCAACCTGTTGCAGCAGGAGGTTGCCACTCTTCTCGCCCAGGGGGCAATAGAGGAAGTGCCTTTTCAACCACAGGGTTCTACTCCCCCTATTTTCTAATTCCAAAGAAAACAGGGGGCTTCAGACCCATCTTAGATCTCAGAGAGTTGAACAAATTCCTAGTCAAGGAAAAGTTCAAGATGGTTTCTCTAGGAATTCTGCTGCCATACCTTCAGAGTCAGGATTGGCTTTGTTCTCTAGATCTCAAGGATGCGTACACTCATGTTCTCATCCATCCAACTCACAGAAGGTTCCTTCGGTTCCTTTTTCAAGAGAAGCACTATCAATACACAGTGCTCCCTTTTGGTCTGGCCTCTGCACCAATGGTGTTCACCAAATCATGGCAGTGGTAGCTGCGCACCCTGGGAATATTCGTCTTCCCTTACCTGGACGACTGGCTCATTCGAGCTCCCACTCAGAGGCCAAGAGTTCTCTGACCTGCACAATGGTATCCTTCAGTATTTAGGGCTGGTAATAAACATCCCAAAATCCAATTTGATCCCTACTCAGTCCCTGGAGTTTATAGGGGTGGTGTTGGATACCACAAGGGCAAGGGCCTATCTTCCCCAAGCCCGTTGCCTTCGCTTGGTGCAGTTAGCTTCTCAGAGTTCAAACCCCTCCTAACTGCTCGAGAGATGTTACAGTTGCTAGGCCACATGGCATCCACTGTGCATGTGGTACCATATGCTCGCCTTCACATGAGGGCAGCTCAGTGGACTTTATCCACCCAATGGACCCAGGTATTAGACTGCCTGTCAGACAAAATAGCAAACAAGTCGCCTCATTTTGTCCCTCCAGTGGTGGAAGTCCCCTCAAAACCTGTTGCTGGGGTCCCCCTTTCAACAGTCTCTACCCCTAGCAACTCTTACAACAGATGCCTCTCCAATGGGGTGGGGAGCTCATCTGCAAGACCTCTCCACCCAGGGCATCTGGTCCCCACAGGAGACTTGTCTACATATCAATTTCTTGGAGCTCAGAGCAATCTTTCTTGCTCTGTGTGTTTTCCACACCCTGCTCAGCCACAAGACAATCAGGTAGCCATGTTCTATGTGAACAAGCAGGGAAGAACTGGCTCTCTGTCGCTTTGCAATGAAGCTCTGTGACTGTGGGACCTCGCCAGAAAGCATCACATTCATCTTCTGGCAGTTTATCTTCCAGGCGTTCAAAACTCTTGGGCAGACAGGCACAGTCGAGTTCTGCTTCCACACGAGTGGTCCCTACATATGGACTAGGTGTCCAAGAATTTTCACATTTGGGGAACCCCGGACATAGACCTCTTTGCAAGTCTGTGGAATGCCAAACTTCCCCGGTTCTGTTCCAGAACTCTGGCTCAGGGAGCTCAGGCAAGGGATGCTTTCCTCCTTCACTGGGGCAAGACTTCCTCTATGCCTTCCACCCATTCCCCTAATTCCCAAAACCCTGTTCAAGCTTCAGAGAGACAGAGGCCACATGATCCTAATGGCTCCACATTGGCCATGGCAAGTGTGGTACCCTCTGCTTCTACATCTCTCTCAAGCTCCCTCCCTGGAGTTAGGGTCTGCTCCAGACCTCCTCTCTCAAGAGGACGGAAAGTTGTGGCATCCCATTCCCCAGTCTCTGCATCTCAGGGCTTGGTTGCTGAAGGCCTAGATCTCCAGGATCTTCATCTTTCTGAACAAGTGAAAGATGTTTTTTATGCTTCCATGAAACCTTCCACTAGACGTTCTTATGCTTTCAAGTGGAAGAGGTTTACTATCTGGTGTTCTGGGAAAGGTCTTAACCCCCTTGCCATACCTCTGGAATCTTTGCTGGAGTATCTCCTCCATCTGTCTAATGCAGGCCTTAAGACAAATTCAGTAAGGGTCCATTTGAGTGCTAGTGCAGCTTCCCTTAAGCCTCTAAATGGACAACCTATTTCCTCTCATCCTCTTGTAGCCAGATTCATGAGAGGCCTCCTTTTAACAAAGCCTCCCATTAGACCACCCCTGGTGGCATGGGACTTAAACTTGGTTCTTGGTCAGCTTATGAAGCCGCCTTTTGAACCTTTAGCTACCACCTCCTTGAAATACCTTTCTTGGAAGGTTATCTTTCTCATTGCAATCACATCAGCACGTCGTATTAGTGAATTGCAAGCACTCGTAGCTAATCCACCTTATACAAGGTTCCATCATGACAAAGTGGTCCTTAGGACTAATCCACACTTTATGCCTAAGGTGGTCTCGCCTTTTCACCTCAACCAGGAGGTCTACCTACCTGTCGTTTTTCCAGGACCTCATGCATCAAGTGCAGAGAGGAATCTTCATACCCTGGACTGTAAAAGAGCTCTGGCTTTTTACTTACAAAGGACACAGCAACATAGAAAGTCTTCCCAACTCTTTGTTGCCTTTGATCCTTCTTATTTGGGACTACCAGTCTCCAAGATAACACTATCTAACTGGATTTCCCAGTGTATTTCTTTCGCCTATCAGAGCAAGAACCTTTCTCTGGAGGGCCATGTCACAGCTCACAATGTGAGAGCTGTGGCAGCCTCAATGGCTCATCTGAACTCTGTGTCTATTGACGACATCTGTCGAGCAGCCACTTGGGCCTCGGTTCATACCTTCACAGCCCATTACTGCTTGGACAAGGACTCCCGCCAGGGTGCCTTGTTTGGTCAGGCTGTTCTTAAACACCTGTTCCATACTTAATAAACTCCTACCCACCATCCCTCATGGGATGCCAGAGATCCATGTGGGGAAGTGCAGCCCTGTCCCAGGGGCACACAACTTATGGGATCTCTCCCTGGCATCTAAAGCTAGGGAGTCCCCATATGTGAAGACTCATTCCTGCTTGTTTCTGGAGATAGCACAGTTACTTACCTGTAACAGGTAATCTCTGGGAACAGGAATAAGTCTTCACAACCCACCCACCTCCCCTAGGAGTTGTCTCTCTCTCTATCTCTCTATCTCCAGGAACAAGCAGGAATGAGTCTTCACATATGGGTACGTCGGTACCGACGGAGTCTGCGCGGGAACGCTCCCCATCGTCCAATCAGAACGCTTTTGGAAGCATCCCAACACGCCTGCGTGCTGCCTTCCCGCCTTTCCCAACTGCCTCGCCTCAGTTTTCGTTTTTCCGCGGAGCCGGCAGGACGTCCTCCTGTCACTGCAGAAAATTCTTCTTTTATTTTTTGGTTTTCTTGTGGTCGCGTCTGCTTTCCCCGATGCCACCGGTACCGCCGGTGTTTCTTTTCTTTTTTCGAATAAATTTTCCTTCATAAGGAATACTTTTTCCCTTCTTAGTGCTGACGGTTTTTCTGGCCTGCTAGGCCTACTCTTTTTTTCCTCATGGAAGCGCCAGCCACTATCCCTAAGAAATGTTCAAACTGTGTGGCGGTACAAAATTCATTTTAGACACTCATAACTGGTGTCTGCCCTGCTTGGGTCCTGACCACTATCTGCTGGAATGTCCCTCCTGCAACAGTATAGTCGGAAGAAGTCTTCAGCATCGAGTTCACCTCGATACACGGTCCCCATTCAACTTCATGGCACCGACCACCCTTTCTTCTTCACAGGATCAGGTAACCCAAAAACAGTCTGTTAAGACTAGCCAGTCCTCGAGTGGTAGATCTCCTGCACAGCATAGAGATGCCTCCGGCCTTGGCCTCGAGGATACACTGGCTTTAAAACCCCGGTGAGAGTCTTTGGCCTCCAAAGCCTTAGTGGGGTTTCAGGTTGTTCCTGAGGTTCACCCCTCTCCGAACATACCTGAGCCATGCTCGGTGGTGGCATCCGCTTCGGGCGGTACCAATACCCCGGCATCAGCAATGATGTTGGATGAAACATTCCTCACCACGGATCATAGTCTGGCGTCCTCGGTACCTGCGGGCCTGTTGGATATGCTGCAGACCGATCTTCCTGTATTGGTATCGATCCCGGTACCGGTACCGATGCCGGTACCCTCCAGATGTGCATCGATAGACTCACTTCCCTCGATGCCGAGTCTAGAATCGATCTCCAGTCTGGATGACTGGGTACCGACTCGCCTTGGTACCGATACCGGACGGTACCGAAGGCACGGTTCCGATGATCCAGGTCGGGCACTCTCGGATTCTTCGATACCGTTAGAGTTGTCACCGGCTGGCCTTCATCTACCGCTATCGGATACGGTGCCGGAGTCGGTACCGGTATCAACATTACCATTGCTGTCGGTACCTTCCATGCTTCTCTCATCAGGGTCGCTTCCCTCGGTACTGAGTTTGGAATCGAGCCCTAGCATGGACGATGCGTTACCGACTGTGGCTGGTCCCGACCTCCTGAGGTACCAGTGACCATCCTCTAAGAATCCGATACTCCACCCTTTAGGGTCTTCTATTCCTCAAAATTTGGATAGATCCCTAGGTGCCAATGCTAGTTCTTCAACAGATCTAGCCTCTCCTCCTCTTTCTAGAGGATTTCCCTCTGAGGATTTTTCTTTTCAAGCATTCCTGCTTGATATGGCAAAGTCACTTGCCATTGCTATACCTGGTCAGGATCCTGCACCAGGGAATACAGAATCCCTGTATATTCCCTGGAGTCCAAAGGAGAACATCATGCTTCCTGTGCATCAGACCTTGCAGGATCTCCTCTTACGAATGTGGGGAAACTCCTTTAACGGTACCCCCACCTTCTAGGGCAACTGATCTTCTATATAAGTTGCCCCCCTCTCCAGGGTTTCAAAAGACTCAACTTCCTCATCATTTGATTGTTGTAGAATCAGCAATGAGGCGGGTGAAGAGTACTAAAAAGCACTCTTCTTATCCGCCAGGTCGTGAGTCTAAGACTTTAGATGCCTTTGGACGCCAAACCTTCCAAGCATCCTTGCTTTCAGCAAGAATTCTCTCATATATTTTCTATATGGGATTATCTGTTGAAGAGGTCACAAAGAAATGATTGCTTTTGACCCCTTTTCTTCAAGAGCCCAAAAGAGCAGACTATTCCTCATTGGTTAGTCATGCTCAAAATATCTCTAGGTTCCTTACTCGTGCTTCCCTAGACTCCTTTGAGTCTGTTAGCAGAACTTCTGCTATAGCTATAGGGGTACGACATAAAGCCTGGCTCCAAGTTTCAGGCTTGGACAAATGGGCACAAGAAAGACTGGGAAATACTCCTTGCACTGGAGAAAATCTTTTTAACAAGGAGTCTTTACTCCAAGTTGCTCAGTTAACCACTGACATTGCTGTTTCCAAAGGCTGTTCTACGCCTTCCTCTTTCCCATTTGGTAGGAAATTTCCTAACAAACTTTCTTCCCCTAAGGGGAAAAAGTTTTATCCATCTTCTGCCCATCATACAGATGTTCCCAAACAGGGGAAACATCGCACTGGTCTAAAGAAACCACAATCTCAACAGGATCAGCAAACCCAGCAGTCGCGGGGTTTCAGATAGATATCATTACATCTCCTGTTTGGTGGTTAGAGTTTGCAGTCTGCTTCTTTTCACTTGAAGCATCTACACTAATTTCATCCTAAATTCTCATGGATCTCTCTTCACGAGACATCCTTTCTTTTTGCTCTAAGAGTCTTTATGATGATCATGCCTATAGTTAACAGGTTTCTCTTCCTCCTACTGGGAAAAGAGAGGTGACAACTGTCAGTAAGACAGTTTTTTTCCTGTACTAGCATGTATCGTTCTACCTTTTAGAGACTTACTACATAGTAAGTCTCTTACTACATAGTAAGTCTCCTTCAACTCTGTCTTACCTCCCTCTTACTACAACATTCAGTTTGTAAGAGTGGCTCTATTACACTGGTAAGCCCCTATGGTCCTATACCTATTTTCACAAAGGGATTTTCCCTTCCAGAGTTGTCTTTTTCATTTTATTACTTTAGGGCAGCTTCTTAGACAATAAGGAGGTCTTACCACTCCTACTTATGTCTGTTGCTTCTTTTTCCAATCAAAAAAAAAAAAAGTTTTTTTCCGCTGCCCTGATAGTTGCTGCAACTTATAATGCTCTGTTCAATGTAATTTCAATTTGTTCAATGTAAACCGCACTGATGCAGAATAGCGCGGTATATAAGAGAATATAAATAAAATAAATAAAATATCCCTAGGGGGATCTAGTTATATAGCCATGTCTCCATCTACTACCTGTGTCTATCTATATATATCTATATCTATCTCTATATCTATCTATATCTATAATGACAGCAATGCTGAGCAGATGGATTGGGAAAATAATGAGCATTGTACCTTTAAGAGTAAGGACGTCAGGTTCCCATAGAAACCGAAAGCTTCCAATTAGAACTGAGCCCAGCCATAGCAGTGACGTAGGAGCTGAGTGGAACTCGGAGTTGCACCTGAGTAGCCAGAGGGGTGTGGCTGCTGAAGGAAGCTGTTTCAAACCTGCTTCAGAGCAACGACAGCAGACAGAGCAAGGAAGGCAAAGAGGAGAGCAGCAAAGAAGGAAACTTTGGAACCCAGAACTAGCAAGGGAGGATTCTGGAAGGTCCATTTCCTTTACCTCGAGAGCACTAGAAGCAAAGCCAAAACCTCTGTGGAAACTACCCGAAGAAAAGGTAGAAGAGTTTAGCTATACGAGGGAGGAAAGCTCTGATTACAGAAAAGGCATTGCGAGTGAAAAAGGTACGTCTGCCATAATTCCTAGCCAGAGACTTGCTGAGGAGATTGTACAGCAGTTAAAGAACAGTGCTAATAAGAGCAGAGATAGCACTGCTGCAAAAACAGTTCCAGTCAGAAACATTCTTAGTAAGTGTTTTGAAACAGACGTAAAGGTAAAGGCTGTTGCTAAGAGCTTACCTAAGAATCAGTTTCCTGCACTAGAGAAAGTTACTGCCAATCAGAGGGACAACTTTATTGAACAGCTGCAAGAAGTTCTCAGTGACCTGCAGTCTAGAAGTTACCCTAAGCAGAGTTATAATGATTACAGCGAGGAGATGATTGTTGACGTAGAAAGCACTCCTGATACAACTGATATCTGTGAGATGGATTGTTTTTTATGTGAGATTGATCACTTGGACCTACGTTAGACAACCTTTGCATGAAGGTAATGCAAAGTTGTTGTTTTCTCCTGAATGTTTGCTGTGAAGAAACAGTTTGCCATATGCTTTATTTTTTAACTTTGAATTGCTCCTGTTTCCTATTGTTTTGGAAAGTAATCCTTGTCATGTATTGAGCCAAGAATCTATGTGTGAAAGGGAAAACCCCAAATAAAAATTTATCTGTTCAAATGACCCTCGTGCCACAACACCTTTGTTTGATAGTAAACCTAGACTACAACTCCCAGCGTACCTTGCTGCTACCTTAGTCAAAAAGGACACTTGAAGACAAAGTAGAGGTCACCCTTGCTCTAGAGTAACCGGCCCTAGGCGGGGGCAGGACTATATATATATATATATGTTTGTTCCACACAGGTATATCTCTGTATATATATCTATATATACCTGTCGAGATATATCTTCTAGGTAGATATGTATCTACGTGCTTATCTATCTCTCTGTCTAGATTCATATATCCATATATTCCTATAGGACTCTGACAGATGTGCACTACCCCTGTCAATGCTGTGCCAGCATGCTTGGGGTTTTTACACATATAACCACTCTCTGTGGTAATTAACAAATTTGTTGCTTCTCTAACCATAACCTTTCAGGTTTAGGTACCTCTGAAACTTTTGATGTACCTTTTTTCTTTCCTAATGGACCTCATCTAGGAAAGACATCACGGATTTTCAGTTAATCTAAACCTATAACGCTTTGTAAATCTGTCCTTACTTATCGGATATAGGGGTCTCCCCACCCCTTCTCTCCTACAGGGACTATTTCTATTGTCAGTCCAAATCGGTCAGACTTATTTTTCCTTTTGGTCCTAGCATTGTACGGTTCTTTGACCAAAAGGGCTTAAGCTTTATCTAATAGTACCCTCTGCGTTTCCCGCAGAAGCCCTACCTTATTGTACTACCCCATTTTTCCCCTGGGGCTCTTTCTCACCCTGATGGGTTCTGTCCTCCACTTGTTTTTCCTACAGTTTATTACCTCTACTTCACAGTGAGGTACTCCTTGAGGATCTTCTATTGGCTCTCCTAATAGATCCATATGAACCTCAATAGACTTTTACAATACCACCAAGGGAGGTCCATATTAGAATATTGCATTCATTATTTTACTACTAAATGTCATCTATACAGGATCTTCCTCCATAGAAGACCTGTTCTAGTCCAGCTGTTCCACAGCACCTTTTCTATAACTCAACTCCTACCCTCCATCCCCAAGATGCCTGAGGTTCGGAGGAGTAGCATGGCTCTTTTTAAATTCGCTACATGCTTGGACTCCCTCTGGGCATCTTAGCTTGGGGAGTCCCCATATGTGAAGACTCATTCCTGCTTGTTCCTGGAGATAGCACAGTTACTTATCTGTAACAGGTGATCTCTGGGAACAGCAGGAATAAGTCTTCACAACCCACCCACCTCCCCTAGGAGTTGTTTTTCTCTATCTCTATCTTTTCCTTTCTTGCTCTCTCTCTCTTTGCCTCAGCTTTAAAACTTAACTGAGGAGAGGCAGTTGGGAAAGACGGGAAGGCAGCACGCAGGCGTGTTGGGATGCTTCCAAAAGCGTTCTGATTGGATGCTGGGGAGCGTTCCCGCGCAGACTCCGTCGGTACCGACGTACCCATATGTGAAGACTTATTCCTGCTGTTCCCAGAGATCACCTGTTACAGGTAAATAACTGTGCTTTCCTCTCCCCTGGGGCTGACAGGGGGGTTGAGTTAGTCACTGTCTACGATCTGCTTTTGGCATTTGCTTCTGTGTTTTGAGGAAGATGGCAGTTAGGGCCTAGGGGCCTGCAGTTTATTTCAGTTATTTCCCCATTTTAGTTCATTTCTTTGTTAGCTAACGTACAAAAAAAGACATACATTTCTGGAGTAGTTTCTGTTGGCTCCTGGGATTTCAGGGTCAGGGGCTGCTGGTGGATGGACTATCATGCCTGTCAGACCTCAGTGCCTGGTCTGTGGAACCAGGCAGGAGTGGTCTCAGAAAAGGCATTTTGTCTGGGATGCACTCAGTAGGCCACATCCTTGGAGAAGGGTCTGCAGAAGAATAAGGTAAGAAACCCATCACCGGCCCGGAAGGTGCAGATTACGGAGGGGTCCTCGAGCTCAGGGTTGGCGTCAGCCTCAGGGCCTCTGGCTGTCCCCAGACCTTCCTCTTTGGTTGCGTTCCTGGGAGATTTTCCCCCAGAACTTGCCCTATTGCTTCATCAGGCTTTTTGCATGCGCCAGCAGAGGGCAGGGGCCTCTCTGCTAGCACCGGACCTGGGTGCTAAGTGAGCAGCGGACCCGAAGGTGGGCATCTCAGAGGAGGGGCAGGTGCGTTCACCTCAGAGAGGCAGGACGTGGAAGATTTAGACACTGAGTTAGAGTCCCAAGTCAAAGAACCGGAAGGAGAGATCCCGGAGCAAGAGGACCAGTCGGGAGTAGTCCGTGTCTTCTGATGAGAGGAATTGCAGGCGCTCATCGGGGAGTCCTTGAAGGCCCTCAGTATGCTGGTGGGAGTGCCGGTGGTGAGGAAGTGTTGGAGGACCCCCTGCTTCAGGCAGTGCGGAAGCCGCAGAAGGTTTTTCCGGCGCACAGAGTAGTCAAGCAGATGATCCAAGAAGAGTGGAATCTGCTGGAGGCAGATCTTGGGGGCATACGGGCCATGACTCTCCTGTATCCCTTACCACAGACGGAGCGCAAACATTTCCAGTCCCCTAGGGTGGATGTGGCAGTGTCAGTAGTGACAAAGAAGATGACGATTCCGGTAGAAGGGAGCGTGGCCCTCAAGGATAGCCAGAACAAGAAGTTGAACACCTTGCTCAAGCAGGCCTTTGATATCAGCGCCCTGGCCCTGCAGGCCTCCATTTGTGGGGCCTGGATAGCTAGGGCCCTGCCTACGCTGGTCGCAATGGGTTCAGTAGCCAGAAGAGCAGGCAGCGGATTGGTCTGGAGAAGTGGACAAATTGGAATCGGGATCAGCCTACCTTGCAGATAACCTACTACAATCTCTCATCAGGGGCTCTCAAAAAGCATGGCCTCGCTGGTCTTGGCTCGCCGCTATCTATGGTTAAGGAACTGGATGGTGGATGGGCCTCCAAGTCTCGTCTTAGCAAACTGCCCTTTAAGGGTAAGCTGCTCTTTGAAGAGGACCTGGACAAGTTGGTTGAGGATTTGGGGGAGTCTGAACAAGGATAAGGATAAGCAGAAGCAAAACCACCCGTCCACAACGGCAAGAGGGCAATTGAGGGACTTTGTTTTCGCACGTCCTGCTTTGTCTCAGAGAGGCAGCAGTGCCCCCAGGGGGGTAGGGGTTTCGAGGTTTCTGGGGGGCAGGGAGAAGCTTTGGAATGGCTACTTCTTCAGAAACCAGGAAATCCCAATGAAGCAAGGTGGGCCCAGGTGGGGTTGATACCTGTGGGGGGGTCGACCACTTGAGTTCTACCCTGCTTGGGTCCAGATCACATTGGACTGTTGGGTCCTGGAAGTGGTCCGGGAGGGCTATGCTCTCGAGTGGGCACGGCCTGTCTGACACTCTTTTATTCAGTCTCCCTGCAGGACGCAAGGCAAAGCGGTGGCAGTAAAGGCCACCCTGTAGAGGCTGTTGCAGCTAAGGGCCTTGGTGCCGTTGCCCAAGGACCAATATGGGTGCGGTCAGTGCTCCATTTATTTTGTGGTCCCCAAAAAAAAGAGGACTCCTTTCGACTGATCCTCTATCTCAAAGGCATAAACCAATGTCTGTGAGTTCCGCACTTTCGCATGGAAACCCTGAGGTTGATCATAGTGGCTGTAAGAAACATGGAATTCTTAACCTCGCTCTTTCTGAGCCGTATTTGTACATCCCCATCAGACCAGAGCACCAGCAGTTCCTCCGGCTTGCAGTTCTGATGGGGCATTTCCAGTTTCAGGCATTGCCCTTTGGGCTGGCAACGGTGCCGCGTACGTTCACCAAGGTCATGGTGGTGGTGGCAGCGGCGCCCCGCAGAGACTGAGTTCTGATACATCCGTATCTCAGTGACTGGCTGATCAGGGCAAAGTCCAGAGACAAAACGTATTGGCCACAAAGAAGGTGATAAAGCTCCTCGACCGTCTGGGATGGATGGTCAACAGGGTCAAGAGCCGGTTGGTGGCATCTCAGGAGCTGGAGTATTTGGGAGCGCGCTTTGACACCAGAGTGGGGAAAGTTTTTTTTTTTTTTCTGCCAGCTCAGTGGGCTCAAGGGCTGCATCGGCTAGTGCACCAGTTTTTTGCGGAGGGCCCGGCCATCGGCCTGGCACTATCTGCAGGTCCTGAGGACCATGGCAGCCATGATCAAATTGATTCTGTGAGTGAGAGCGCACATGCAGCCTCTACAGAGAGCTCTCCTACATCAGTGGTCCCACCAGAGCCAGCCCTTATGCACTCATCTCAGGTGCCCAGGGCAGGCAAGGAAGGCACTGAAGTAGTGACTGTGACCGGGGATGCTGGAAGGGGGCATACCCCTTGAGGGGTGTCAGCATGGTCCCTCTGATGACAGATGCTAGCCTGGCCAGGTGGGGGGGGCCCACTGCAAGGATCACATTGTGCAGGGGCAGTGTGGACCGCAGGATGCCCACTGGTCCATCAATGGACTGGAAATGCAGGCGCTGCTCCTGGTGCTCCAGAGTTTGACCATGGCTGCAGGGGAAGGCGGTACAAGTACTCTCGGACAATGCAACCATGGTGGCCTACATCAACCACCAGGGCGGCACGGGCAGCTTAGCCCTAGAGGAGGAGCTGAGGTGCTGTTCGAGTGGGTGGAAAATGACCTCCAGGCCTTATTGGCGGCACACGTCACGGAAGTCGACAACATGACGGTGGACTATCTGAGCCGGGTGCATGTGGACCCAGGCAAGTGGACTCCCAACCAGGACGTATTCGAACAGGTGGCTTGCTGTTGGGGCATGCCAGTGATGGATCTGATGGTGACCTTTTAGTCGGCCAAGGCGAGCTGGTGGTTCAGCAGAAGAGAGAGAATGTCGGAGGGGCTGGACACCCTTGTGCAAAGGAGGCCCGAGGAGGAGCTCCTCTGTGTTCCCACCATGGGTGCTCATAGGCTGGGTGATGCAGAGGATAAAGTCGTACTGGGGGTCAGTCATCTTGATCGTCCTGGACTGGCTGAGGCACCCGTTGTATGCGGATCTAGTACAGGTGTTAGCGGATCAGCTGTGGCGCCTGCCGACTCGAGAGGATCTGTTGACACAGGGGCTAGTCAGCATGCCTCAGGTGGATCGATTTTCTCTTATGGCATGGCTCTTGAAAGGGTGAGGCTGAAGAGGAAAGACTACTCTGGCGCGGTGATAGTGACCTTGCTGAAGGCTTGGAAGAGGTAGACCTCTTTGGCATACATCAGGGTATCATTAAACAATTAATAAACACTCTAAATATCTCAATTTTCCAAGCTGGCAGATAAATTTTTAAATATTTGATTTTAATAATCCCATAGGGAAACTTTTTACATTTAACATACTGTGTATTATCATATACAAATATTATACTCTACTGTTTTTATTACAAAAAACTCCTGTAGAACTGTATTACTACTGATGATACTTATATCTCTTACACAGTATGACTAGAAATTGTACTAATTAGTTCCCATTAGGTTCACAATATACATAAATACATATTATCTCATTTAAACCTTGAAAACCTCTATAACTTATGCTGAAAAAGAATACATAAAACCACTCTGTTACTTTCTCTTTTTAAAAAACAGAATTACTAGTATGGGCATCCTCTTCTGTACTGAATGGCTGAATAGCTGGTATTGATAACACTCTTATCGCATTCTCTTTTAAAACATTCTCTTTTAAAACGGAATTGCTAGTGTGGTCATCCTTTTCCAAACCGAATAACTTATGTCAAACGGCACTGTTCACAGGAAATGACATCAAGTTCTTGCTTGTCTCCGTTGCGAACTGTCCACACTAGAAAAGTCCGTCAGAAATGCTTAATCCTCCAGCAAATCCTTCAGCGTATAATCAGTTCAAAAGTTTCCCATGTTGTAACATCACTTGGTTATCTTTAAAACCATAACCCAACGCCGTTCTATGGCACTGCCCTCGCGTTTCTCTAATTGGTTCTTCAGGGGTCCGTCTTCAAAGAGCTCTGCCCTCAGCATATGCACTATAAGTCCTAATCACAATCTAAAAATGAAAAAAAATGAATAATAAAATAAAATTTATTCCACCATCCCACCTAGCATTATCTACCATTAAGTGTTATATACTGTTACATCTATCACTCCTAAATGCACTTACTAGATGCTGCCCACGTCTCACAACATGGGAAACTTTTGAACTGATTATACGCTGAAGGATTTGCTGGAGGATTAAGCATTTCTGACGGACTTTTCTAGTGTGGACAGTTCGCAACGGAGACAAGCAAGAACTTGATGTCATTTCCTGTGAACAGTGCCGTTTGACATAAGTTATTCGGTTTGGAAAAGGATGACCACACTAGCAATTCCGTTTTAAAAGAGAATGTTTTAAAAGAGAATGCGATAAGAGTGTTATCAATACCAGCTATTCAGCCATTCAGTACAGAAGAGGATGCCCATACTAGTAATTCTGTTTTTTAAAAAGAGAAAGTAACAGAGTGGTTTTATGTATTCTTTTTCAGCATAAGTTATAGAGGTTTTCAAGGTTTAAATGAGATAATATGTATTTATGTATATTGTGAACCTAATGGGAACTAATTAGTACAATTTCTAGTCATACTGTGTAAGAGATATAAGTATCATCAGTAGTAATACAGTTCTACAGGAGTTTTTTGTAATAAAAACAGTAGAGTATAATATTTGTATATGATAATACACAGTATGTTAAATGTAAAAAGTTTCCCTATGGGATTATTAAAATCAAATATTTAAAAATTTATCTGCCAGCTTGGAAAATTGAGATATTTAGAGTGTTTATTAATTGTTTAATGGTATTCACACTCTGTGATAAGTGCCTTAGAAAGTGTTGACTGAACGATACATCAGGGTATGGCATCTATTTGAGTCGTGGTACAAGAATAGGCAAGTGATCCCATCCTCTGCATCTGTTCCAGGCAGTTTAGTCTTTTTTCAGTCTGGGTTCGACAAAGGTCTGGTGACTGGTTCCCTAAGGGTGCATCTGGCAGCGCTTTCTTGTTACCAGGGAAAGGTGCAGGAGTAGCTTTGGGCTCTCTTCCTGATGTGCTGAGATTCCTGAGGGCGGTGGGCACTGTTCCCTCTAAGCTGTGCGCGTGTGCGCGCGCACACACCTCGCCGAGCGAGCGCACATACTTTATAACAGAGCGCACAAAAATTACGGTTCTGATTCTGATAGAAAACACAGACATCTTAAAATTTAAAAGTTGTTGTGTATTTACGGTTTTCACGAATTCTACAATATTATCTAGTGCAATCAATGTGGTGTACATACTGTATTCTGACGTGTAGTCAAATTTTAAAGTATAGAACTCAGAGTGTCGTTATGTGCTGCAAAAAAAATGTAACCTTCCTTCAAAAGCTGCACAGCTGATATTTTATGCGCACACAGCCTACAGAAAATTAGAGGGAACATTGGCGGTGGGTCACCTCTGTCTTCCGTGGAGACCGGTGGTGCTGCCCTGGGATCTCAGTCTAGTGCTGTCGGCGATGACCAAAGAACACGTTGAGCCATTGAGTCAGTGCTGATTGAAGGATTTGACTTTGAAAACAGTTTTCCAGAGAGAAGGTGGTGCTTTGGCCAGTACTCTTCTTCCTGCCCAAGGTGGTTTCGGCCTTTCGGTTTCGGACATGGACCCCTTGAGCTCTCAGTTGCGCCTGTTGGATGTTGGTGCCTCAGGACCCATTTATTTGAAGCGTATGGCGGCCTTTTGGAGATTGGAGCACCTGTTCGTTCTGTTTGGGGAGGGGGACACGGAAAGGAGAAGCAGTGGCGAAGGCTTCTATGTCAAGATGGATTAGAGAGGCTATTGCCTCAGCCTACGTGGTGAAGGGGAGAGTGGTGCCAGCAGGGTTGCGCGCACATTCCACAAGGGCCCAAGCATCCTCGTGGGCGGAGTATAGTTTGGTGTCACTGGCAGAAATCTGTAAGGCGGAAACCTGGTCTTCTCTTCATACCTTTTGTTAAGCATTATCGCCTGGATATACAGGCTTCGGAGTGACAGTGCTTCAGGCCGGTATGGCAGGTCCCTCCCATTAGATTAACTGCTCTATTACATCCCAGAGATGCGGGACTGGACTTAGAGGGTTGATAAGGAAAGAGAAATTAGACTTACCTGCTAATTGTTATTCCTTGAGGACTCCAGTCCTGTCCCAGATCCCACCCTTGATGGTTTCTAAGAAGGTGGAGTGATGGCGCTTTCTTCTAGGATGCTCTTTCAATGTTTTCGTGGCAGGAGTCTGGAAGCACCGTAGAGTAAACCCCCTTAAACGAAGGGGGTCAAGGCCGGAGGAGTTGCCGGTATCGTGCTTCATCCAGTAAGGCAGGCCTGCGTTTCACAGGTAAGCCACTCCGTGTTGGGGGGAATGGGGGATTCCTTTCCAGATAAGGGAGGGGGGGGGCTAGTAAGTTGGGGTGTATAGTGTTGATTGTTTATCATGGTGTAACTCATTTGTTACTCCTGTGAGTCTGCTTTGTCAATAGGTTACTGGGGCTGGTAGGCGGTGCCAGCTGTATAAGTAGATGGGTATCATCAAAAGATGACATGCTCAGTCTCCAAGCTGCTGGAAGAGGTACACTACCCAGAGGTGCGGAACGGGACTGGACTGGAGTTCCTCAAGGAACAACAATTAGGTGAGTCTAATTTCTCTTTCAGGATTTTAGTGAAAAAGAAAAATTTGGTTCATGCACGGAGCAGCTGGTGCACCTACTCTTGCCATCTTACTGGGCAGACTAGATGGACCATCCTGGTCTTTATCTGCTGTCATTTACTATGTTACTATGTATGATAAAGTAGTCAAAAAGGCAAGCTTAAAACAAATAAATAAATATTCCAGAGAGAACTGGCTGACCTATGCTGTCTTTGCAATAATTAAAGTAAAACAAACCACCTGATATCAGATTTGTTATATCAGGAGTCCTAGCATGCCTTGCAGCATGATCTACTAACAGGGCCAACTCCTAGAGCTCTTCTAGTCTCACATTCTTATCATTTTTTTAAATTCTTTTCTTTTTGAATGGAGTGGGGAAGGGCAGAGGCTTGGGCATTTTGTTCTTTTTTGACTTTTTCCTGTCTTAAAGGTTCTTTTTTGGTGTAGAAGAGACTAATGGAGAGCCTTAAGGATGGTGGGTCCTGTTCTGAATTAGCCTCTTTCTAGGTGCAATTTTTCACTGCTCATTGTGGCGTTGTTTTTCCGTGAGCAAGCAGGGTAAGTGTTCACATGTGGATAATGTCATTGATGGAGCCCCACGTGGAAACCTCTCTCAGCTCCTTCTAGAAACTTTTAGATTGGTTCCTCTGTGCATGCGCATATCTTCTCATCAGACACCATGTCTCATCTATTCAGTCTTTTTCCATGAAGTCTGGAAGCTTTCCTTCTGCATCAGTCCATATCTTTCTGTGTTTTTCACTATTTAACTTTTTGGTCTCTCTTGAGTTATCCTGTCTTGTCTTACTGCTGCTTTAGCCGTGTGTACCTTTCCTTCATTTTTTTTCCTTAGTTTAGAGTTGTTGTTTGTTTTAAGTTTCTTTTATTTTTCTCGCATCACTGTTACAGGCTGCATTGATACCTCTGGTATTCTGGCCATGCTAATTTTTTCTTTCTTCATAATAGCTACATCAAAATCAAAATGACTATTTTCTTGACGCTACGTTGTACAAACTAGCCAGCAGGTTCAAAAAGTTCACCCAATGCTCGGAAACATGTCTGTTAAAGACAGCCACACATGATGCCTGCAATGCTTGGGGGCCTGACTATGATCCGCTGTGTTCACAGATGAAGAGAGGGCTCCAGGGTTGAGAGAAGCAGCGAGAATGTATTTGTTGGTGTCTATAAGATGGATTCATTGTCTTTGGCACCAGTGCCACTGGTTTCTATGGCTTTCGGAGCAATATTGGATGCTGTTGGTGCATGGACATTGAGGGGCCTTCAAGCTCACTTGGAGCTGAGCACCAAGACTGCCCTGAGGAAGAGGAAGGAATCGTTTTTGTCCTTAAAGGTATAGAGGCAGAGGCTATTGTACATCTGTATAAGAGATCAGAGCACGATATCAAGAGCATCGAAGTATCAAAGGAACCCTGACCCTTAGAGCAATCCTGATGTGAAGACCGCTCATCCTCTGGTATCGTAGGGGCCACGTCAGCCTCGATGAAGCAGAGACAAGCTTGCCAATACTCCTTGTCAAATTCCACAGACATCAGCCTGATCTGCTACATGCCTTTATACCTTTCTCTATGGCAGCCCTTGAGGAGCAGTTGCTGAAAGGGTTTGACTAGAGAATGACTATTTCCTTATCCCTCCAATCCAGTCCAGACGAGTGGGTTTTGCACGCCTACCAGTAGATGGACATTGAGAATGATTGGCTTGAATTCTTCTGATGTCTTGATTTAAGAGGACCTGGCAGCCTCACTCTAGCCAGTATTTCTGAGCCTCCAGCAGATGGTGGATGTCTTAACCTGTGCGGTCTGGTACTCTTTGAAGGAGCTATGTGGTGTGTTTTTTTTGGGAAGGTTCAGAAGAGCTGGCTTTTGGTGGAGACTAATTCCTTAACACTAGGGTGTAAACCTGGTGGTCCAGGCCCCTCTTCTTTCCACCACTCCCCGGTCCCTTCTAATGGGATTCTTGCTTATTTTGCTACCAGTTTCCCCCCTTCCTCATGAAGGGGTACGTTTTTGGTTTATAGGGGAGAGCTGCCTGGTATAAAGAAAAAAGAAAGAGCAAAATGGAAATTGCACACTACCCTCCGACCCCCTCACTGTTCTCAGGAGGAAGCCAGAGGGGAAGCGGTGAAATGCTGAGCACAGTCAGCTGGAACAGTCCTGGAGGGCTGGTTTAAGCTTTGCAAAAAAAAAATTGTTAAAGTGCAAAACCGAAAGTTAAGGGCTGTTTAGTCTACATTGGTAGAGCCATCTTCTCTGCAGAAAAGGTAGGAGTGCTCTTGCTTTTGCTGTGGCCAATAGCAGAGGTACTTCGGACCCTCCCTTCCAGTACTTCAGTGAATTGTGACTCTAATGGCAGGTTAAGTTTGTCCAGAGCTCTTTCCCATATTCTCTTGGAAAGGGGAGGGGGAGATAAAGCCGTGATGGCCGGGCCTCTGCGGGGTACTCTTACTTTATTTTATTTATTTATTTAGCATATATTTGTATACCGCTACTTCCAGCGATCAGGAGCGGTTTGATTAAGTAAACAGAAAATGTCAGATCAATGACAGAATTTCAAGGAATTACAGCGTGATTTACAAGGTTATGTGATAGGTTTTCAAAACAAAGCCAGTCAGTTTCATTATAGTATACAACACACAATTGTGAGGGGGGGGGGGGAATTTGCTTTTGTACTTTTTTACAATATATACATTTATACTTTTTACATATATACATTTTATACTTGCTTATAGTTTGGTGTGTATATTGTTGATTTACGTCACGTTGTAGGCCTCTTGAAATAAGTGTGTCTTTAGGTTTTTTCTGAAACACATCAGGTCATTGATTGCACGCAACTCAGGCGGGAGTTGGTTCCAAAGTGAGGGGGCAGTGTATGAGTATGCTTTGTTGCTTGTGGCTATTTTAACTGATCTTATACTTGTTGGTATCTGCAGGTTGTTTATGGTGGCGGTTCTCCTGTTTCTGTTCGCAGGTTGTAAGGTGATTAGGTTTGAGAGGAAGGTTGGTGCCAGATTGTGGATGGTTTTAAAAGTCGTTACTAGGATTTTGTATTTTATACGGGCTATGATGGGGAGCCAGTGTAATTCAACTAGCACTGGTGTGATGTGTTCTGCCACACCTGTTTTAGTGATGATTCTGGCTGCGACGTTCTGTGCCATCTGGAGTATGTTTAGGGTTTTTTTTGGAAGGCCCTGTAGAATTGCATTACAGTAATCGAAGTGGGGTATGATGAGGGCTTGGGCTACGGTCCTAAAGTCGGTGGCTTCTATGATGTTCCTGAGGGGTTGTATAACCCTGAGCTTGTGAAAAATGGCCCTGTTCACTAAGCGGAGGTGTTTTGAGGTATAGTCTGTGTTTTGCTTTATCAACTGGTTCAGTTCTAGGGGTGGAGTGGGACCTGTCAGAGTTTGCTGCTGGAGTCTGGGTACGATTGGAGCCAGACCATTTGCGGCTAGCCTCCTGGGCTGATGCTGGGTCTGAAAGGAATACTGTGGCAACAGGTGCGCAGGCTGATGAATGAGTCTTCTGCAGGAGACGTGCATGGGTATTTTTGTTTGTCTTAGCGTCAGTCATTTTGGCAGTAGTTTTGGGCGCGAACGGTCGCCATTTTGTCTAATGCTTCATTTCTGAGCGTCAACGGCTGGCTCCACAGTTGCAGCTTTCCAGGGCAGTTTCATGGTTTCCTTTAAAGATTTTGTTCTACTGTCTTGCTTGTCAGTGTGTTGGAGTTCCAAGAACTTAAAAAAAACAACAAAAAAACCCACTCTCTATACACATCTAACAGAGCTAGACCTGTAATAGTTCTCCTCTTTAAATACCTGCGTCCTTGCTCGGGAGTGTCTGGTTAGTTGACACTTTTTTTTTTTTTTTTAAGAAACTAACTGATTTGTGGACTAGAGTGAAAATACTGTGTCCTGTTTTTGTTTGGCCCTCAGTACTATTACTGCTCATGGTCTGCATAGCGATACAAGACGTGTATAATGCTGTGCATAACCATATCAGATTCATTCCCTGCTTTTAGAGCATGCCATCTAATCAAGGTGAGGGCACAGCAGTAGAGTTTTTAGTCTGGGTTTCCCTTCTCTTCCCTTCGGTTATTGATTTGTGTAATTGATTTGTTTGCTGTGTAATCCGCTTTGATTTCAGGATAAAGCAGTATATAAATCCTATAAAATAAATAAAATTGTTAGATTTGGTTAGACTCAGTCCCTATTCAGGTTGTCTCATTCCAACAAAACAGAAAAAACAAAACAGACAAAGCAGGCTTAAAGACTGCAGTCTCATCAGTCCTCACATATTCTTTGATATTGGCTGTTGGAACTTAGGGCTTCATTTAAGTCAGGTAATAGTGTTAGACGGCCTTGAAGGACAGCTTTCTTCCTGGTCAAGGTTAGCCTTCCCCAGGTTCATTTTTGGGGACCGGCTGTCCGGCTCGGAGTGGCAGCTCTTTGATTTCACCATGGCAAGGTGTAGGTGGTATAATTGTTCTCTATTTCAAGCTATTCTGTGGCTTAAAAAAAAAGAGTGTGGTGGAGTAGCCTAAGGTTGAGAACAACTGCCTATAGCCCAAGAGAAGGGGCTTTGTTCCCACTACCACATCTACTGTCCTTAGGCAAGCCACTTTATTCTCCAGTGCCTTGAAAGATGAGTGGTGCCAATCTGCTTAGTGTTATCTGCTATATAAAAAAAAAAAGAAAGAAAAAAAAATCCCAAGAAGAGAGAGAATGCCCTTCTCTGAGGGGTGCCCTAAGAGGATTCAGGGCTCAGGGCCTATTCTCCCAGGTTTGCCCTGCTTTCGGCGCTAAGTTTTTTTTTTTTTCCCCCTCTCCCCTCAAGACTGTCAGCCGCCTCAACTCTGCTTCAGTAGTTTATAGAAGGCGTTCTCCTGACAGAAGTGGGGGTGGATCTTTGGCACTCAACTTTGTCAGTAGGATTTGACTAAAGGTTTTGAAACTTCAGTGGTGGTCTGGGGTCAGGGGAGGTCTGCTTTCTGCCTCATTCTGGGGAGGTCTTTTTCTAGTTCTCTATAGCTCTGAGTGGCTAGGTACTGTCTTCTAGGCTAGTTCTCATTTGGTTTGGTTTGGCTATAGGTCTGTGGCTTGAGATGTGATTCATCCTTCTCATCAGTAGACAGTTTGCGGAGGTGATCTTAGTCCTTCACTTTGTTCTAAGTGAAACCGAGGGGAAATGTTGTGGAGCTAGCTTTTGTCGACCGTTTTGTATCTGTTTCAATTCATGGGTTGCTGTAGCGAGGTTCTCTCAAGCCACTAGGCAACCCCATAGATAAATGTATGTAGGTTTTCATCTATCAATGGATACATGGAGTCCTGATGGCTCTTCTGTGAAATGCCTTCCTTACACCCAAGGTTGGCAGCCAGCTGGGCTCATAAGGACCTGCCAAACTGTGTTAAGAAAAAAAAGACATTGACTTTTTAGAGAAGGCCTCAATATATATCCACGACGGGGGGAGACCAGTCTGTGGATACAGTGTCTTACTAAATAAATCTCTCCCTAGAATTAAATGAATGACTGACTATATGAATGAAGGGTCAAGTGTCCATCCGGGATCATATGCTCATGAAAAAGTGATATGGTAATCTCATGTGTTTGGGTTCACCGAAAGCATCAGCCATAGGCACTTTAGTCAGGGGGAGTTGGCGGACTCTTGGGAGCCCAGTTCAAAATCTTGTGTGTCTAGGTCCATGCTTGTCCTACCTTCCCAGGGGTGGAATGGTAGGACGCTTGGCCTTCCCAGTAGGGCTCTTATCTTCTTAGGACCAATTCTGTTCAGCTTGAGCATGAGACTCTTATGGCCGTTGAGTCAGGTTCATCTTGAGGTTTCAGATCCACCGTGACAAGCTCGGTGGAGCCTCAGTGCTTCTTGGTGGCAGCAAGTGGCTGTACCAACTGTAGGGGGCTGGGCTGGCAGATTCATGTCAAAACGTCACATGACAGTTGGCTATGAGTATCTCTTTGCTAGGACCCTCTGGCTGCTGGTGATTGGTGAGGTTTGGTTTCTTTCCTAGGTCCCTTTCCTGGGTCTTTGCTTGTTGCAGGGGATGTCCACCCGAGAGAGAGTCCATCTCCTGGTAGGATAAACGCTTGTTGACAGTTGCCTTTGGCAGAGAGTCTTGCGGAGTGGCCAGTGGAGCTGGCTTTAGCACTCTGTGATTCCACAGAAAGTTTGGCTGGGTGTTTTTCGGGCTCTCTGCGCTAAGTTATTGAATATGGATCCTGCCATGTGGTGGTTCCTTTCCTTATCCATTGCACCCTCAGGGGTGTTAGGTTGGGAAGCAAAATCCTACTTACCTTCGGTGGACTCGGGACGTTTTCAGGGTCCTCATACTTGCTACCTTTGAGTAGTAATAGCGGATCTTCCTTGGTAGAGTATAGGTATCAGAAGTATAGTTGTTGCTCTCCGTAATACACTGATTCTATCTCGGCCGCTGAGATGCCTCTTGGCTCAACTCTTTTTGTCAATTGTGCATAGTGGAAGAGTCTCTGCTTTCCCCTGTGGGGCAGAAACCATATACACAATTCTGAGCCTCTATACCATGGTGGGTTTGATATCAGGGATCAGGCTTGGTTCCTTGTCTCTGCTAGTCTTGCAAGTCTAGCAAGGGTTACCTACCTCTTCCCATTTCCTGTGGGGGCTTATTCTGCTGGTTTAGGGCACCAGTACACATGGTAGCCTTGGTGGTTAGGATGTGTGGCTGTAGGCACTGGTTGCAGCTTGACTTAGTCTCAGTGTTCCTTTTTGGACTCTCCCAATCCTGTTTCTATTTTCTGCTTTAGTGGCATAGTCTGCTCCAGCTATCTGTCATCAAGGCTGGCCAAATACAGCTGCATTTAGATTTCTTGTGGCTTCATAGGCGTTCTGCAGGCAGCTTGGTCTTATCTTCTTAGTGAGGGTCTGGTTGCTTGGAGCTTCCATCAGGTTTTTATCAGAGAATTGGTGAGTTTGGCACAGAGGTTTTCCTGTTCTAGTGGGCATTGCCAGACCTAATGTTGAGGACTGCGGGCCTTCATTGGCGGTTGCTGGATCAAGGCTGGCATGTCTGTTTTGTGTGGTTTTGTTGGAAGTGACACTTAGGCTCAGGGTGATTCCTTTTGAGCTTCAGGCTGAGCTGTGTTCGTTCTTTTCTCTCCCTGTGGATGGGTACTGCTTTGGTACATGCCACTGGACTGGAGGGTTGATAAGGTCTACTTTCTCCTTCCTTATCTGCCAATTGTCTCTTCTTGAGTCCCTCTAGTCCAGTCCCTCCAGTAACTATTATTTTCTCGTGTGGTTCCTGGCCTTATGGATCTGTAGATACACTGACACAGGGCATCCAAGTGTTGGTCTAGTGCATACAGTCCTGTAACCTTCCAGTGTTTTTTTTTTTTTCCCCCTCTGAGCAGCAGTGGGTTTTTTGGATTTCCCTCCTGCTAGGGCTCTTATGCTTTGTCACCTAGTGCTTGCTCATGCAGGGTAGGCTCTTTGGGGTACATGAAGACATGTCACATTTTGGTGGCATGCCTAATTCTTGTAGTCTCCTAATCTGCTTTGTTAGATAAATACCGGCAAGAATGAGGCTGCCCAGGTCCTCTTATATTTATTTATTTATTTATTTATTTATTTATTTAACTATTTCTTTTATACCGCCCCTTCCAGAGATCAAGGGCGGTTTACATATAACAGGTTAACAGTCTTGTACACAGTTTGTATACATTTTACATAGAACAATAGAAATCAACTATTTACATTGAACATTGTACATAGAACAATAGAAATCAACTATTTACATTGAATAGTAAATATATTAAAGAAAAACAATAAGCAGAGACATCTTTTAGGTATTAAAGCAAGAACTTTGTAGGTATTAAAGCAAACACATCAACTTTTTACAAATGTATATTTACAGTGTGTGTTGTGTGGGGCAGATATTGGTGTAGGTGTTGGAATTTAGTTCCTTTTTTTTTCGTCTTTGAGGCGTGTGAGTGGGGGGGGGGGGGTAGGCTTGTGTTTATATTGTTTGGGTTAAGGGAGTTTGTGCATGTGTGACCAGGTTTGTTGTGGAGCTAGCTTTGGGGTAGTAGGGGACTTCGAAGTGTTCAGTGAACAGGTAGGTCTTTAATTCTTTCCTGAATTGGAAGAGGTCTCTTATGGTGCGAAGTTCAATAGGGAGGTCGTTCCAGAGTGTAGGGGCAGTGAATGAGAATGCTCTGGAGCTAGTGGTGTTCTTAGTTTTGCGGATGGTTTTAGGTATGATGAGCGAGTGGGCCGCGTTTTGTCTGAGGGTCCTTGTCGAAGTTGGAGATTGCAGTAATGTGGATAAGTGAGAGGGGGTTATGTCGTTTATGAGTTTATAGATTGTTAGGATGATTTTATATTTAATTCGACTGTTTATAGGGAGCCAGTGGAGGTCTAGCAGTATAGGGGTTACGTGATCTGTTAGGGGAGCTTTAGCAATCACTTTTGCACAGATGTTTTGTGCTCTTTGCAGAAGGTAGGTGCTTTTTTGCGGGAGGCCTATTAGGAGACTATTGCAATAGTCAAAGTGAGGGGTGATCAGTGTGCTTACTACGGATCTAAAGTCTGGTGTTTCTAGGAGTGGCCTTAGGTGTTGAATTGTTTTGAGTTTATAGAAAATGGTTTTTACTGTTTGTTTTATGTGTGGTAACATGGTGAGAGTGTGGTCTATTATTACTCCTAAGTATTTTACCTGTTTTCTGACAGGTATGGAGGTTTTGTTGATAGTGATTATTTCCGGGTAGGTGTTCTCAGTCATAGATGATCTTGTCACAAACATTGCCTCAGTTTTTTTGAAGTTTATGCTGAGGTGGTTAGTTTCCATCCAGGAGGTGGTTTCAGCCATGCATTTGGATAGCGAGTCATATGTAGGGTTTTTAATGGTTATGGGGGTAGCTAGCATTATGTCATCGGCATATATAAAGTGCTTAATCTTGTGTTTTTTAAATATGTTTGTTATCGGTTGCAGGTACAGGTTGAATAGGAGGGCTGATAGGGCTGATCCTTGGGGTATTCCCTGTCCTTGGGGGAATGTTTCTGATGCTTGTTGGTCAATTTGGACACGTATTAATCGGTGTGAAATGTAGGATTTGAACCAGTTAAGGACGGTCCCGCCTATTCCTAGATTTTCTAATCTGTTGATAAGCGTTAGATGATTAATGTTATCGAATGCGGCTGAGATATCTATAAATAGGAGTAGGTAGCCTTGTTGTTTGTCATCTGTGCCCTTGATGAGGAAGTCCATAAGGGTGATTAGGAGGGTTTCTACTCCATGGGATGGGCGGAAACCAAATTGGTGTGAGTCAAGGGGTTTGTATTCATCAATGTGTTCCTGTAACTGAATTTGAATTGTTTTTCTCTATAATTTTGGCTATGAACGGAATGCTGGCTATAGGTCTGTATGAGTTTGGATCTTTTGAGTCTAGCTTATTATTCTTTATTATTGGTCGGAGTGTTGTGAGTTTTAGGGCATCAGGCATGATGCCCTGTGATAGAGATTGGTTAACTATGTGTTGTAGATTTACCGCCAGTTCCTCTTTCGTACACTTAATCCATGAAACGGGGCATGGGTCAAGTGGGGAGGTGGTGGTGTTTATCATTGTTATGATTTTGAGGAGTTGTTTTTGTTCTATCAATTGGAAACTTGTCCATTCATGCGTGGTTTTCGTGCTTGATAATAAAGAAGTTGGGGTAGTGGGGTTGTTTTTTAGTTTTTTCTGCGAAGTGATTTGCTAGTGTTTGTATATTAATTGCTTGTTTAGGTTCGCTGTTATTAGCTTTGGTTAATGTTTTTACTATCGCGAATAACTCCCTAGGGCGGTTGATGGATGAGTTTATTACTTTAGAGTGGTAGTCTCTTTTTCATTTGTTAATTGCGTTTTTGTATTCTATAAGTAGGACCATGTATTGGGATTTGTTTTCATCAGATTTTAGTTTTCTCCATCTCTTTTCTTGTCTCCTCAGTTGTTTTTTTAGTTTTTCTCAGCTCTTTCGTGAACCATTTTTCTGTCTTTTTTGTTTGCTTGTGTAAGACTTTTGTGTGGACAGCTGCTTTTTGAATGGTTAGGTTCCAATTTGATATGGTTGAGTTGATGTCTGGTGTGGTTGTATCTAGTTTGGGTAGTACTTTGTCGAGGAATGTGTCTTTGTCAAAGTGTTTGAAGCGTGATATATGCGGGGTTGTGCTCCCATTATTTTTTGGGACTTGTGCTGATAGCTGGATTGTGATTAGATGGTGGTCTGACCAGGGTACTTCGGTTATACTCGGGGTGGTATGTAGTAGGTGACTGTAGAGTGAGGCTGGGAGGAAAATTACGTCAAGTATGTTGCCTCTTTTGTGTGTAGGAGTGTATTATCTGTGTGAACCCCATTTGTGACATGGCATCTATGAAGTTATCTGATTGGGAATGGTTCAGTGATGGGAGGTTCAAGTCACCAAGGAGTATAAATGGTTTGCTTTGTGACGCTGTGCATGCAAGTTCTAGGATAGGGGTGAGATTTTTTTGATCAGATGAGGGGGGTCTGTAGATGAGGGTGAGAGCCATGGTTTTATTTTCTATGTTAACAATGTCCATACCATCTATATTATTTTGGTTTGTAAGGGTGAATTTTAGGTCATTTTTGGTGAGGATCAATACACCCCCTCCTCTTTTTATGTTCCGTTGGCAATTGAATATGTCATATTGATATGTGGTTAGTTGGTTTAGTAGTATAGTGTCTGTAGGTGAGAGCCATGTTTCAGTAATACAGATAATGTCAGGGGAGGTATCGTTAATTATGTCATTAATTATTGGTAATTTATTTCTTATTGATCGGATGTTTATTAGGATGAGTTGTAATTTGGTGTTTGTATTGTCGTTTTGGTCGATTTTATCGCTTATAGGTTGTTGCTTTATTTGGATGAGTCGGTGATGACGTTTGTGTGAGGTGTGGCGCGAATGGTGATTGCGAGAGTTTGTGTATGTAGAACTATATGTTGGATTCTGGTACAGATTGTAGGTGATTGGGAAATTATTGTAAGGGTTCCGGTTATGATTGTGGATGATTGGAATGTTTTTGTATGGACCTTGGTTGGTTTTGTAAGTGTATATATGTTGAGTTAGGAGGGTTATTAAGAAGAGAGTGAACAGGAGATTTATAATCCTATTAGGAGACATTGTGCTCATTTTATGAGGTAAAGGGAAGAGTGTTAGGGGAAGTAGTTGGAGGGAGGGAGGTTATTGCTGGTAACAGTATCTCAGGCTGACAGTGCAGGAAGGGTACTTACTACTGGCAACTGTGTCTCACGATGACAGTTCAGGAAAAAGTAATTACCATTGGCAGTAAGTATCTCACAATAATTACTACTGGCAATGATTACTACTGGCAACAGTATCTCACAATGATTACTACTGGCAATGATTACTACTGGCAACAGTATCTCACAATGATTACTACTGGCAATGATTACTACTGGCAACAGTATCTCACAATGATTACTACTGGCAATGATTATTACTGGCAACAGTATCTCACAATGGTTACTACTGGCAATGATTACTACTGGCAACAGTATCTCACAATGATTACTACTGGCAATGATTATTACTGGCATCAGTATCTCACAATGATTACTACTGGCAATGATTATTACTGGCAACAGTATCTTACAATGATTACTACTGTTTTAGTTGTTGTATACGTGCTGTGGGATTATATTTCTATATGCCTCTTCCTGGCCTCAACATGCAACCATTCAAAACGAACCTTAAACGTATATGCAGGCAGCTTCGATTTTGAGAATATGGCTGGTGCTGTTATCCTGTTGCCGGAGAGCTGCTGATGATGGCAGGGGTTTTTCTGGTGCCCCTTCTCGCGGTCCCCGCCTAAGGGCCACGCCAAAGGGCCCTCTGGCGAGGCCCTCAGGCGCGGGCCCGCCAGGCGCGGGCGCTCCTGCCGGAGTTTCTTTTAATCGTTGGCTGCTCTGCCCCGATTGGGTAGAGCAGCAGGCTGGAGGAGCCGCGTTGCTCCGGCGTGCTCCTCCCCGATCGGGAGAGCAGTGGCTGGGCCGGAGGGGTGCAGGCAATGGAGAGGCCTGTGCTCCTGCCGGAGTTTCTTTTAAGCGTTGGCTGCTCTGCCCCGATTGGGTAGAGCAGCAGGCTGGAGGAGCCGCGTTGCTCCGGCGTGCTCCTTCCCGATCGGGAGAGCAGTGGCTGGGCCGGAGGGGTGCAGGCAATGGAGAGGCCTGTGCTCCTGCCGGAGTTTCTTTTAAGCGTTGGCTGCTCTGCCCCGATTGGGTAGAGCAGCAGGCTGGAGGAGCCGCGTTGCTCCGGCGTGCTCCTCCCCGATCGGGAGAGCAGTGGCTGGGCCGGAGGGGTGCAGGCAATGGAGAGGCCTGTGCTCCTGCCGGAGTTTCTTTTAAGCGTTGGCTGCTCTGCCCCGATTGGGTAGAGCAGCAGGCTGGAGGAGCCGCGTTATATCATGTCAGAAGAATTCAAGCCCATCATTCTCAGTCCCCATCTGCTGATAGGTGTGCATAATCCACTTATCTGGACTGGAGGGACACAAGGAAAGACATTTTGGCAGGTAAGGTCTAATTTCTCCTTAGTGCCCTTCATGAAACTGCAGCTTCAACGACATTGATGATGCTCAATCGTGCATCAAGCCCATCTTTCAAATACTTAGACCTCCTGTGGAAGAGGAATCCTTAGACCACCTGCAGGAGATCTCAAAGGACGTTGATGTCTGTTTCTACCCAGTGCACCTGGAGGTGATTGCTTCCCGATCCATCGGAGGTTATAAGTACATAGTTTACAGAGATCATCTCCCTCCCCGGTGAGGTGGAGAGCAACCCAGGAAGAGGCTTCGATGTCATTTTAGTACTTGGTCTGAGTTAGTCTATACTGGATTGCTCTTGGGAGTCTGAATTTGGTGATCTCTCCTCCAAAAAGTCTTCAGAGTCAGTTATCTTCAGACACCAGCCAGAGGAGATGGCCATTTCCCTGACAAAATCATGGAAGGTTAAGTCCTACTTTAATGCATTTTGAATTGTAATTTTTAGACTGTAGAATGGGAAGAATCTACAGGAGTGTCTGAAGACTTTCTTGTATTTTAAAAAAAAAAAAAAAAAAAAAAAAAGCCAAGGTCCAAGTCTTGCAGATTCCCAAAAAGGTACAAAGGTTCCACCGTGCTTGTGCTGGGGTAAGCAGTGGATTTCCCGGGTCCTCTTTAATAATAGTTTATGGACCTTTCCTCCAGGAACTTGTTCAAACTTTTTCTAAACCCAGCTATACTAACAGCTTTTACTACATCTTCCGTTAACGAATTCCAGAGTTTGATTACACATTGAGTGAAAAATTATTTTTTCTTATTAGTCTTAAATGGGTTACATAGTAGATTCTTTGTGTGCCCCCTAGTCTCTCTGTATTTTGATGGAGTAAACAACCGATCTACATTTACCCCCACTACTCTAGTCATGAATTTATTAGACTACTATCATATCTCCCCTCAGCTGTCTCTCTTTCAAGTTGAAGACCCCTAACCTTTTAAGCCTATCTCCAGGAACAAGCAGGAATGAGTCTTCACATATGGGTATGTCGGTACCGACGGAGCCTGCATGGGAATGCTCCCCAGCATCCAATCAGAAAGCTTTTGGGAGCATCCCTCGCGCCTGCGCACTGCCTTCCCGCCTTTTCCACTGCCTCTCCTCAGTTTTCGTTTTTCCGCGGAGTCGGCAGGACGTCCTCCTGTCACCGCAGAAACTTTTTTCTTCAAATTCTTTATTTCTTGTTTTCTTGTGGTCGCGGCTGTTTTCCCGCCGCCACCGGTACCGCCGGTGGATTTTTCTTTTCTTTTTCTTAAACTCAGGGAGATTTTTCCCTCAGTTCCTGTCTTTAAAATTTTTGGGCCTACAAGGCCTCTCCACCATGGAGCCTTCGTCTCCTAAGAAGTGCCTTCACTGTGGAAGCACAGTTTTCTTTTTAGACTCCAATTCCTGGTGTCTAAACTGTTCGGGTCCTGACCCTTTTTTCCCCTGAACACTCAGGCTGCAAAACTGTGAGAAGAACTTCCCTCTTTCGAGTTTCCCTCGATACCGTTTTCCCTCCCGAAGTGCGGGCACCGTTTTTTTCTTCTCTACAGGATCAGGTAACCCACAAACAGTCTGTTAAGATTAGCCAATTCTTGAGTGGTAGGTCTCATGCCAAGCATGATGACGGCTCCGGCCTTACCCTCAAGACCCCATTGGCATTAAAACCCCGGCGGGAGTCTTCGGGCTCCAAAGCATTTCAGGGGTTTCAGGTTGTTCCTGGGGCTCACCCCTCACAGAACATACCTGAGCCATGCTCGGTGGTGGCATCCGCTTCGAGCGGTACCGATACCCCGGCATCGGCACCGGTGTTGAGTGATCCACTCTTCACCAGGGATCGTCATCGGGCGTCCTTGGTACCTTCGGGACCGATCGATACGACCCAGATTGACTTTCCTATATCTGAGCTATGCTCGGGGGTGGCATCCGCTTCCAGCGGTACCGATACCCCGGCATCGGCTCCGGTGTTGAGTGATCTACTCTTCACCAGGAATCGTCATCTGGCGTCCTCGGTACCTTCGGGACCGAACGTTACGACCCAGATTGATTTTCCTGTATCAGCAGCATCGCCGATACCATCACCGACGTCGGTACCCTCGAGACATGCATCGATAGACTCACTCCCTTCGATGCCGAGTCTGGAATCGCTCTCTAGTCTAGATGACTGGGTACCGACGCGTCTTGGAACCGATGTTTACCGATTCCGCATACACAGTACCGAGGATAATCACCAAGGGGTTTTACTTACCTCAGTATCGCTTGAGCTGTCTCCGATGTCTGCTTCGGCGCCTTCGCTATCGGTATCGATGCCGGTGTACCTACAGCATCATCGGAACCAGCTTCTTCCATGCTTTTGTCACCTGGATCGCTCCTCTCTCTGCCTAGTTTAGAGTCTATTCCTGGCATGGATGATGCACTACTGACTGTCTCAACTCATACTTGCCAGTTCCAGTATCCATCCATTGCACATCCTGTTCTGCACCGGACAGGTATATCCTCCGGTGCCCAGGCTTCCTTTTCAGGTTTAACCAGTCCAGGGATGGTTCCTATCGGAGATCCTTCTTTTCAGAAGTTTCTCCTTGACATGGCAACCTTCCTTAATATTCCTATCCCTGGCTATGAGTCTTCTCAGGGTTTTTCTGCAGGAAAGGAAAATGTAATGCTTCCTTTGCATCACTCTTTGCAGAATCTTCTTCTGAAGGTATGGGAAAAACCTTTAAGGGTTTCTTCACCTCCTACAGCAACTGATCTTCTGTATCAGGTGCCCCCCTCTCCAGGATTTCAAAAGCCTCAACTTCCCCATCATTCCATTGTAGTGGAATCAGCAATGAGGAAGGTAAAAAGCAAGAAAAAACATTCTTCTTTCCCGCCAGGGCATGCATCTAGATTACTGGATGCCTTTGGACGTCAAACCTTCCAAACATCTATGCTGGCAAAAAGGATTCTCTCATATATTTTCTATATGAGTCTAGCCCTTCAGGAGGTCACAAAGAAATTATCTCTTTTGACTCCTTTTCTATCAGAGCCCAAGGCTGCAGACTATTCCTTACTTTTTAGTCATAGCCAAAATATCTCTTGGTTTCTTTCTCGTGCTTCCCTAGACTCTTTTGAGTCTGTTAGCAGAACTTCTGCTATAGCCATAGGAGCACGTTGTAAAGCCTGGCTCCAAGCATCAGACTTGAATAGATGGGCACAACAAAGACTGGGTAATACTCCTTGTACTGGAGAAAATCTTTTCAATAAGGAGTCCTTACGTCAGGTTGCTCATTGTTCCACTGACTTTCCTGTTTCTGAGGGCCATCCTAAGCCCTCTCCCTCCTCAGCAGGTAGAAAATGCCCTACCAGACCTTCTTTCCCTAAAAGAAAGAGGTTTTCCTCTTCACCTGCCCATCATTCCGATGTTCCCAAGCAGGGGAAGTCTCGCCCTGGTCTGAAGAATCCAAACTCTAGCCAGGCTGAATAAATACAGTAACCATAGGTTTCTGATTAATCTTTTTATAACTACAGTTAACTTCTTTTCAGCAGAAGGTTTTCACTGTTTTTCCATTCAAAACTCTGCTCAGGGATTCCTATTCTCAGGAAATCCATTTACTCTTCACTATGCTGAACTGTCAGGTTATTCATGTCTATAAGTTAGAGTTTTCCACCTCTTCCTGACTAGAAGAGAGGTTTAGCAACTATCATATGATAGTTTCTCTGTACCAGCATGAATTTTTTCCTTCCATGGACTTACCATGTGGTAAGTCCTTCTTCAGCTTCTAGCTCTACCCTCTTCGCCAGGGTTTCCTCTGTAAGAGTGGTACCCTACCATTGAAAGACTTTTCTTGTCTTTCTTTTCACTGTAGAGTTTCTTCTCCTGAATAAACTCTTTTCTTTATCTGGGCAGCTCTGCAGACAGAGACAGCTTGCTCTCTTTGTTCAGTCTGTTAACTCTGTTTGATACAGACCGACTCTCTCTGTTGCCCTATTCAGTAGCTGCCCATGCAGGAGTTCCACTGCTTGCCTACTGGTACTTTTCCACAAGTCCCAGTCTTGTCTTCCACCACTCCTGTCTGGCCTTAGTAGTGATTCCAAGACAGTTTTCTACATCTTTCTTGGATAATCTTTTTCACTACAGGCTTCTTACACTATCTTTTACCCTTGCCATCTCCAATCTCTGGGTTTGGCACATAATGGACGTGGCTGTCAGTTTTCTCCATCAGCCAGTTCTACATCCCAGTTCTCCTGCATAATGCTTTCTGCAATCCTACTGAGAAGCTTTCCACTATGGGCCCTTGCTAGAGAGCATAGAGTTTCTCGAATGACTATCCATCATGGTTGAAAAATGCTTCCTCAGTCATCCCCTATGACTGTGAGGGTTCTTCATACCCTGCTATCTTCTTTAAAAAAAAAAAAAAAAAAAAAAAAAGAGGGAGAAGGACATAAGCTTTCTCCACATGAAAGTCTGAGAGTTATCCCATTCCTTAGGGAATATACTCTTTTTTTTTTTTTTTTTTTTTTTTTTTTTTTCTTGCAGCTTGTCCTCATGGTATCCTAATACTTCAAGGACAGCACATATTACTCTGAAAAACGCCTGGTACCTCCTTTGTCCCTAATGTAGGTCAACCTGGTATCTCATTTTATGCGTTTCTGTCCTTTTACCATGCTGGAGTTCCACAGGACTCCGGACTTGCTGTTTACAGACTAATATTATCCTCTGTTTTTTCACATAACCATCCTGGTAATTCACTGGATAGCATTCCTTTATCATTCCTGGGGGAATAGATTCTCTATATATTTTCTCAAGTAGGTTTCACCTCCTTGTTCTTGGATGAATCTTTTCCCTTCACATCTCCATGTGAATGTCCTGATATGCATAACTCTGTCTGCTTATTGCAGGCATCTATCTTTAGACCTATATATTCAGGTATATATATCTATCGTATGAATATGTATATATGTGTATGTGTATGTGTGTGTGTGTATCTGTCCAGATACTTATTATAGGTAGATATGTATTTCCATACTTATCTCCTGACTGTCTATGCTCATAAAGGTTTTTACCTTCCTGCATGTTTGATAGTAGGCTTGCACAGCTCATACTGTTCCACAGTATGTTTCGGATATTTTGCACACAACCACTGCTGTGGAACTGACAGCCCTACCGTATCCTAGGTTTACGTATCCCTGAAGCTCCATGCCCCAATGTCTTCCTACCTCTCACCAGTTAGGAAAGACATGGTGGATTTCAGATTCAATTCCTCAAACATCTGTCCTTTCTTGGGAGTATGGGGTTCTTCTCATACCCTTTCCTCCCTCAAGGACTAGGTCTGTTTGTCCAGATCGGTCAGTCTTCCTCTTTTGCTCCTACCTCTGAATACTTCTGTAGCCAAAAGAGTTTTCAGCTTTCCATGAAGCTTCCCACTGAAGACCTGCCGTGTTTGTGTTACCCCAATTAAATCCTGGGGTCACCTCTCACTTCCAGATGTGGACCTCCACCTTCACTCCAGTGAGGTCACCTTGAACATTATTCTACTGGATCCCCAGTAGACTCCATCAGCCTCTCTACTTCCTGCAATCCAGTAGGTGAGCATCTTATGGTGATTGTTCATTCCAATATTATGGTGATTGTTCATTCAATATATCTTTTGATAATGATCATATATACAGGGACTCCTACCGGGTAGTCCTTTCTTAGCTTAGCTGTTTTTTCAGCAGCTCCTCTCTTTTCAACTCCTGCCCTCCATCCTCAGGATGCCTGGCCATATGAGGTGTAGCATGTTTTCAATCTTCAACATGTTAGGGCTCCAGGCATCTTAGCTTGGGAGTCCCCATATGTGAAGACTCATTCCTGCTTGTTCCTGGAGATAGCACAGTTACTTACCTGTAACAGGTGATCTCTGGGAACAGCAGGAATAAGTCTTCACAACCCATCCACCCACCTCCCCTAGGAGTTGTATTTATCTTTCTATCTTCCTTTCCTCTTTCTCTCCTTTTGTCTCAGCTATGAAACTCAACTGAGGAGAGGCAGTGGAAAAGGTGGGAAGGCAGTGCGCAGGCGCGAGGGATGCTCCCAAAAGCTTTCTGATTGGATGCTGGGGAGCATTCCCGTGCAGGCTCCGTCGGTACCGGCGTACCCATATGTGAAGACTTATTCCTGCTGTTCCCAGAGATCACCTGTTAAACAGGTAAGTAACTGTGCTTTCCCCAGGGGTATCTTTCCATCCCCTTTACCATTTTGGTGGCTCTTCTCTGTACCTTTTTAAATTCTTCTATATCCTTTTTAAGATATGATGACCAGAACTGAACACAATATTCAGGGTGCGGTTGCATCACAGAGTGATTCAGAGGCATTATAATATCCTTGGTTTTGTTCTCCTTTCCTTTCCTTATGATTCCTAGAAATTCTACTTGCTTTTTTGGTTACTGCTGCACATTGGGTGGAGGGTTTCAACAATACTATCCATGATGTCTAAATCTTTTTCCTGAGTGGTGGTTCTAATGTGGAACCTAAGTGCATAACTTTGTACTTGTCCACATTAAATTTCATCTGCCATTTGGACATCCAGTCTTCCAATTTATCAAGATCCTTTTGCAATTCTTCACAATCCTCTTGCATTTTAACAACTTTGAATAATTCTGTGTCATCTGCAAATTTGATCACCTTGCTAGTTATTCATAAATGTCCTGGAAATGGGAATATGTTAAAGCAGTGGGCCCAATACATATTCCTGGGGTACTGCACTATTTACCTTTCTTCATTGAGAAAATTAGCCTTTTAGCCCTATCCTCTGCTTTCTATCTTTTAATGAGTTCCTGGTCCACAATAGTACACTGCCTCGTATCCCATGCCTCTTTTTTATTGTCTTTTATTCAATAGTGATTAACAAAAAATAACCAACATATATATCCCCATTACCATTATTCCTGCATTGACAAAATTTATCACCAAATCCCCGAGATGTTGCCGGGGGTGGGGTCCCTACGGTGACCCTACCCCTGCTTATACAGGTGTTGTAATCCACTGTGAACAGTTTGTTGGTTTATGACAGATTGTGTAACATTAGCAACAGCACAACAGAAGAACAAAGAAATATGCTCAGAGAATCCCCCAAGCAGTACCTTCTCCATTCTTTCAGATCATCATTTGTACGCTGCAGTGGGGTCTGGCATCCTTCCCCTCCCACTATCCCTCCCAAACGTCCCCAGCTTGTTAAGATAACGGATCCAGATCTTTTCAAATTCGCAAGCCCCCTCCCGTAACTGATATACGAGTTAATCAAAAGCCCATTGCCTCACCCACCTTTTGCAGCCAATCTGTTACCAATGGTCCCTTGGCATGCCATTGCCATGCTATAGCCACTTGCGCAGCTAAGAGGAGTTTAGATCATAGTCTGGTGTTCCGACCCCCCGATAAGAGTAGTCCCCCTGAGATTCCCAACAACATCCGTAAAGGCTCCAACTCCATCATCCCTCCTGTAAGTTGTTGCACCCTCTGGAGGGCTGCTGTCCAGTACCTCTGGATAGTTGGGCACTCCCACCGCATGTGAAAGAATGTACCCACTTCCCCACAACCCCCTCCAACATTACGTAGTGTTCCTTCTTCAGGCCTTAAATAGTTGCACAGGAGTAATATAAGCTCTGTGTATCACCTGGAACGGCATCTGTCTCCAGGACATGACCAGGGGTACCCCTATGTATTTCCCCATGGGCCCTTTCCTACTCCCTCTCTTCCATGTCCCTCCCCAGCTATTCCTGCTTCCCTCTAACACACTGCGGATCATTCTTCTTCTCCTCTAACAGCTGCACTTTATAAAGCCAAGAAGTTAACACCTTCATCCCAGTCCCTTGAAATAGCATAACTTTCGGAGGGGTGGCAACCCCAGTTCTGTTCTCCTGGTGCTGCACAAAATACCTTAATTAAAAGTACTGGTAAAAAAAAGTACCCTCTTCCTTAGCGTCCCTCTAGTCCAGTCCCGGAAATGTAGAGTTGTCAACCTCCACCAGCAGCTTTGGAGACTGAATGATGTCATCATTTTGATGTCACTGGTACAAATAGGCTAGATCCGCCCCCTTTCACCAGTACTTTCAGTCTCCAAGCAGCTTGGAGGTTCTGAGCCCGGGACTGGGCTCAGAGGAACAAATAAGCAGAGCTTTAATTCTTTGTTTAAATTTAGGATTTTTCCTTTGCTTTCTTGTTTTTTAGCTGCCTGCTGCTGCTGACAGAGATTCTGTGCTGCTGGGGCTGTTTCTCTCCGTTCCTGCTCTCTTCTCCTCCCCCCCCCCCCTTCCTTCTCTTTTCTTTCTTTGCCTTATTGCCCCAGCATTTAAACGAGCATTGTGAGTGCACTGGTGTGTGCCTGGCATTATCTCCCTGCTCCCGAACCCACTTGGAAGGGTGAGGAGCAGGTTGAGCACGTTTGGACTGCTGGCAGCAGGCAGGGGGAGTGTATAGCAGTCTCTCCAGGAGCTGATGCCGATTTAAGGGCTGTGCTCTTGAGGGGTTCAGCGCTGCCCTTCCTCACTCTCCTCCCGGTGTTTGGTGAGTAAATTTGCCTTAGGGTTCCTTGGGGGAGTGATCTTTGCTGGCAGCAGGGGTTTGTCAGCTCCATCAGGGTGCAGGAGGCCTGGCCGCATGATTTTTGGCGCCGCAAACGTTGCGGCGGCCATTTTGGATCCCGTTTTTTCTTCTGCCTAACAAGATCGTTTTTTCAGGGTTAGGAGCTTCGTTTTGGCAAACGGTGTTAGGGGGCAGCTAGTTAGAGCTAACTGCATCGATCTGTGTAAAAAAAAAAAAAAAAAAAAAAATCGCGTTTGTAATTTAGCTGTTCCTGGGGCTTTCAAAGGCTTCTTCTGCACTGGTACAGCGCTGTTTATTGATCATGCCTGCCAAGCCCCGCTGCCTCGTGTGTGGGGTGAGGCGCGGAGAGCTTTTGGACACTGGGGTGTGTAAGGCGTGCTCTTTAGAGGCCATGGGCATGGAAAAGTCCCTGGGGGAAGGCTCTCAAGGGCAGGGAGAGGCTTCTCTGGAAGGAGAGGGGTCTATCCCCCCTTCTCTGTCTGCTTCGGAGCCGGTTGCGGGCCCGTCCTCCGCTGGCAGCGTTCCTCTGTTGCCGGAAGGGTCTCAGGGGGCTGGGCTGCCAGGTGTCCCTTCAGAATTTTTCTCCTTGATGCAAAAAGCTTTTGCCTTACTGCAGCCTGACCGGGGGGTTCCGTCCCCGGGTCCTGCGAGGGGTACGAGGCGACGCTCATCCACTCTCCATGAAGGAGACGTGGCGTTACCAAAAAGGCGACGGGACGATTTCGATTCGGCTTCCCCGGCTCCTTTGGAGGAGGACCTGGGAATGCCAGATCTGGAAGATGAGGTGTCGGATGAGGACCTAGAAGACGGGGAATTGTTGGAGGAGGAGCAGCAGAGCAGGCTGGTCCGCGTATTTCGGCGGGAAGAACTGCCTGCTCTGATCTCCGAGACGCTAAAGGTGTTGAATATGCCCGCGGGTTCCACGTCCTCCGCGGAGGCGTTGGAGGATCCGCTGCTACAAGCCGTGCGCACTTCGCAGAGAGTGTTCCCCATCCACAGAGTCTTTCGGGATATGATTCAGGAGGAATGGGACTCGCCGGATTCGGCGTTGCGGGGGACCAGGGCTTTGGATAGGTTATACCCGATCTCTGAGCAGGATAAGCTGCTTTTTCGTTCTCCTAAGGTGGATGCCGCGGTGGCGGCGGTCACTAAAAAGACCACCATCCCGGTGGAGGGGGCGGCAGCCTTGAGAGATGGTCAGGATAGGAAGTTGGATACTTTGCTGAAGCAGGTGTTTGATATGAGTGCCCTTTCCCTGCAGGCCTCCATAGCAGGGGCCTGGGTGGCGAGGGGCTGTTTGCGCTGGTCCCAACGTATCCAGAGCTCCCTCCCAGAGGAACAATCAGCGGATGGGTCTCGGCTGGAGTCCGGCACCGCCTACCTGTCTGATGCGCACTATGATCTTCTTCGTGGTCAGGCCAAATGTATGGCTTCGGTAGTGGCGGCTCGCCGTTATCTGTGGCTCCGCAACTGGTCAGCGGATAGTTCGTCCAAGTCGCGGCTCAGTAAGCTTCCCTTCCGGGGTAAACTTCTCTTTGGAGAAGATCTGGAAAAGTTGGTCAAGGACCTCGGGGAGTCCAAAGGGGGCCGGCTCCCAGAGGATAGACCGAAACAGTCTCGGGGGGCTTCTGGGTCTCGAGGCCTCTCGAGAGATTTTCGTAAGTTTCGCACTCCTCGTTTTCAGCAATCGCAGCGGAGCAGGTTTCCGTCGCGGGGCCAGTCCTTTCGTGGATTTCGGGGAGCGGGAAGGGGTTTTGGTACCTTCCAGCCCTCCGGTGCCAAGAAGTCCCAATGAGATGAGGCGGGCCCAGGTGGGCGAAGTGCCCGTGGGAGGCAGGTTACGGGAGTTTTACCCTGCCTGGGTCCAGATTACCTCCGACCGGTGGGTATTGGAGGTCATTCGGGAAGGATATGCCCTGGAATTTCGGCGCCCCGTAGGAGATTCCTTTGTTCTTTCCCCCTGCAGGGCCCCTCGGAAGCTGAGAGCTGTGGGCGACACCATAGGGCGGCTCCAGCGGCTCCGTGCAATAGTGCCCGTTCCGGTCGCCCAGTGCGGCGCCGGTCGATACTCCATTTATTTTGTGGTTCCCAAGAAAGGGGGTACGTTTCGTCCGATTCTCGACCTCAAGAGGGTAAATCGTTGCCTTCGCGTGTCCCACTTCCGCATGGAAACCTTGCGGTCCGTCCTGGCGGCGGTTCGCGCGGGAGAGTTTTTGACGTCCTTAGACCTGACGGAAGCTTATCTTCATATCCCCGTGCGCAGGGAGCATCAGCGCTTTCTGCGTTTTGCGGTGCCGATGGGACACTTTCAGTTCCGGGCGCTTCCTTTCGGTCTGGCGACCGCTCCCCGGACATTCACGAAGGTCATGGTTGTGGTGGCGGCCGCTCTTCGCAAAGAGGGGATACTGGTACACCCTTACCTAGACGATTGGTTGATACGAGCGAAGTCAAGAGAGGAAAGCGTGGTAGCCACTGCCAGGGTGGTGGAGTTCTTGGGCAGCCTCGGTTGGGTAGTCAACGGGGCGAAGAGTCGTTTGACCCCCTCTCAGGTTCTAGAGTATCTGGGGGCGCGCTTCGAGACTCGGTCGGGCCGGGTCTTCCTTCCCGACGTAAGGGCGCAGGCCTTGAGAGAACTGGTGCGTCGGTTTTTGAGGCTTCGGGCGCCGACGGCTTGGCAGTACCTGCAATTGCTCGGCACCATGGCGGCGACGATAGACTTGGTGTTGTGGGCCAGGGCTCACATGCGGCCGCTACAGAGTGCTCTTCTTCGGCGGTGGTCTCATCAGTCGGACGCGTTGTCTCACTGCCTGCCCTGTCCGGCGGTGGTGCAGGACAGTCTGCAATGGTGGCTGCTTCCCGACAGTCTGAATCAGGGCGTGCCTCTGGAGCCCCCGTGCTGGCGGCTGCTCACGACGGATGCGAGTCTAGCGGGCTGGGGGGCTCATCTAGAGGGCTCGTTTGCGCAGGGGACTTGGTCGCCGGAGGAGCAACTGTGGTCCATCAACCGGTTGGAAATGCGAGCGGTGGTTCAGGCCCTGCGGGCGTTTCGACGGGTGCTGGGGCAAGCAGCGGTCAGGGTGCTATCAGACAACGCAACCACGGTAGCGTATATCAATCGGCAAGGCGGTACGGGCAGTGTGGCCCTGGAGGAGGAGGCGAGTGTGCTGCTGACCTGGGCGGAACTGAACTTACAGGCTCTGTCAGCTCAGCATGTCGCAGGAGTCAACAACGTCGAAGCGGATTATCTCAGCCGCTGCCGCGTGGATCCGGGAGAGTGGACGCTGCATCCGGACGTCTTTGCAATGCTGGTGCGCCGGTGGGGGATCCCGGTGATGGATCTCATGGCGACATTCGCGTCGGCAAAAGTGGAGCGTTTCTTCAGCCGAAGGAAAGAGCGGATGGCAGAGGGCCTGGATGCTCTGGCGCAACGATGGCCCACGGAGGGGCTTCTGTATGTGTTCCCTCCCTGGGCACTCATCGGCAAGGTGATACAACGCATCGAGAGGCACAAGGGTCAGGTGGTGCTGGTGGCGCCAGATTGGCCAAGACGGCCGTGGTATGCGGATATGGTGCGGCTGGTGGCCGACGTCCCGTGGCGGCTCCCGCTCCGGGAGGACCTGTTGCTTCAGGGGCCCTTGCGGATGCCTCAGGTGGGTCGGTTCTCGCTTACGGCCTGGCTCTTGAGCGGGCGAGGTTGACGGCCCGCGGTTATTCGACGTCCGTGGTAGCCACTCTGTTACGATCGCGCCGGAGGTCGACTTCCCTAGCATATATACGCGTTTGGCGTGTTTTTGAGGCCTGGTGTTCCGATCGGTCTGTCATCCCCATGCGGGCTTCTGTGTCCGATGTCCTCTCCTTTTTACAAGCAGGGTTGGAGAAGGGCCTGGCGGCCAGTTCTTTACGAGTGCATTTGGCGGCTGTCTCCTGTTTTCGCGGCAAGATTCAGGGTCAGGTGATAGCGACGCATGTCGACGTTCGGCGCTTCCTGCGAGCGGTTTTGCTCTTGCGTCCGCCGAGGCGTTCGGTTATTCCTCTATGGGATCTCAATTTGGTCTTGGAAGCCCTGATCGGGCCACCTTTTGAGCCTTTGAGTGCAGCCTCGCTTAAGGATTTGACTCTCAAGACTTTGTTCCTAGTGGCGATCTGTTCCGCCAGGAGGATTTCGGAGCTACAGGCGCTGTCTTGCCGGGAGCCTTTTTTGATTTTTTCCCCGGACAAAGTGGTGCTACGGACGGTGCCAGCCTTTTTACCAAAGGTGGTGTCCGCTTTCCATGTGAATCAGGTGGTGTCGCTGCCAGTATTTTCCGCGGAGCAGAGGGCTCAGGCGGGTGGGCGCTTGCATCGGTTGGATGTGCGGAGGGCGCTCAAGAGCTATCTCCGTCGTACGGCTTCCTTCCGGAAGTCGGACAGGCTTTTTGTCGCCTTCGGAGGCCCTCGGAAGGGCGAGGCGGCAGCAAAGTCTTCCATTTCTAGATGGCTGAAAGAGGCCATTAGTTCCGCCTACATTCTGAGGGGCAGAGAAGTGCCGGTCGGCTTGCGGGCGCATTCTACGAGAGCTCAGGCAGCGTCGTGGGCGGAAGTCAGTCTCGTTCCGCCGGCAGACATTTGTAGAGCTGCAACCTGGTCCTCGTTGCATTCTTTTGCTCGGCATTATCGTTTGGACGTACAGGCGCGCGGGGATGGTCGTTTTGGGTCAGCCGTCCTTCAGGCTGCAGTTTCCGGACCCTCCCGTTGATATGTACTGCTCTGTTACATCCTCTACATTTCCGGGACTGGACTAGAGGGACGCTAAGGAAGAGTAAATTAGACTTACCTGCTAATTGTTGTTCCTTAAGGAACTCTAGTCCAGTCCCGGATCCCTCCCATTCGAGGGGTGTGGAACAGCCTGAAGTTTCTGGCCGCGCGAGATGTGAGTTTGGACAGCTGCTGAACCTTTAAAAGGAAAACATCATTATGGGGAAATCTAATTTCTTCGTGTCAGGGCGCTCGGGGAGGCGCAGGAATGAGGGGCGTCTTCAGCGGGGGTCTCTGTGGGGTTGGCAGCAGGCGACATGGGCCGGGGAGCGCCGGGGCTCTGGTGCTTCAGTTACCGGTTCTTTGGGGACATCACCCGTCCTTTCGGGGCGGCCCTGTCTTGTCTCTCACAGTCTTTTTCTTTCTGTATGGACTGTTCATTATCTTTTTTCTACCTGTATATACTGTTTCTTATAGTTTTGAGATAACTACTTATTTGTTGCTCTGCTGAGTCTGCTTTGTCAATAGGTACTGGTGAAAGGGGGCGGATCTAGCCTATTTGTACCAGTGACATCAAAATGATGACATCATTCAGTCTCCAAAGCTGCTGGTGGAGGTTGACAACTCTACATTTCCGGGACTGGACTAGAGTTCCTTAAGGAACAACAATTAGCAGGTAAGTCTAATTTACTCTTACCCAGCTTTCTCTCCAACTCCTGCTAGGCTATATACCTCCCCCCTTCTTATACAGATCAGAGAAGTGGGTAAGGCCCACCACCTCCAGGTCCCATAAGAGTGCCCCAAACCCCAATCTCGAGAAGGGCTGTAAGTCTCCCAGTTTAGGCCAATGAGACAGCATTAAGGGACGCTCACCTCGCCGCTTTTCGATCTTACCCTGCCTCCACAAGAACCCTAGAAAGGGATGATTCTGTAACCCTCTCTGATCCGTCCCCCTCCACCTCTCCCCCCCCTTCTCTACCCATTCAAAGACGGACTAGGGAGCCAAAAGGGTGATTTCCAGCCCCAGCCACAGGGACTCCACCATATGCAGATAGTGCCCCTTCAGAGCTCGGAAAATAGCTGTTCTGTAGTAGAAGCGCAAATTGGGAAAGTGTACCCCCTCCCACCGCAGTTCCCTCAATCTGTACAGCAACTGCACCTTCAGTTTGGCCTTCCTACTTCATCAACCCTTGTTTCCATTTCCCCAGCAGCCGAAGGGGAATATGTATAGGTAACTAGTTAAAGAGGAAATTGAACTTGGGAATGATCTTCATTTTCAAAACAGCAACTCTACTGATCCAGCTGATGTAGAAGATGTCCATCGCTCCAAGTCGATATTTCCTTTTTGGAATGTCTGATTTTGCGGAGCACCATTGAGACTTGCATCTTTATCCCCCTCCTGACAACTATACCTCACTGGCTATCGGAGGATGGGAAGGGTAGCTGCGAGGCTGATAGCTTTGCCGGGCATGCCACATGTGCTTTCGCGGTGTACAAGTCCCTTATTGTCTTTGTGGATTTCAGTCTGTTTTTGGCATTTTCTGCCAAAAGGTCCACCCTGGCAAGAATCTGGCTGCGATAAACCCCTTAATGGGTGTGGGTTCCTGGGAGTGGCTTTACATGAGTCTTCCCTCTGCTGGCCAAACTGGAAATCATCCCATGACTTTTTAATTTTGACTAGAATCTCTCATGGGGGACCTTGTCAAAGGCTTTCTGAAAACCAGATCCACCAGGTCAATCGGCTCACTTTTATCTACCTGTTTGTTCACACATGTAGCTCAAAGCATTTGCTCACAGTGCTCTGAAAGATAGAGGAGCACAAATTTGGCCTTAAAGGCTATTAATAACTGAAACAGGGCTTTAGGATCCTGATGGCCGTATTCGAGGTTTCCTCCTAAAACCCTATGTGCTGATACATAGGGTCAGGGGAAAATATAAACACAGCAGACCACCAGATATTCCCCAGATATAAGGGGGGCCCACCTGCTAATCTTACCATAAAATATGTTCTGCAACCTCAGTCACCATAGCATCCTGAAGGGGCATTAGTGAAAAGGGCAGATCATAGAGATCCTAAGCTTCCCCTGAAGGAACCACCACCTCATTCTCCTCCTTAAATGTGCTACAGACTTACCTTCTGGCAACAGGAATTTCACTTGAGTCCTTCAACTAACCCCTTGTAGGAAATAAGGTTGGACTTGGATGAATGGACGAGTACAAAGGTGAAGTGAGGGCTGTGACCCCCCTCTAACTGCCCATGACAGAAGTGTTCGCAGGCATCGCAGGCAACCCCCCTTGTTATCTATCCAAGTTCTGCTGCCTGTTAATTGTAAACACAAATCGAAAGTTTTGAGATGTGTATTTAACTGGTTCTATGTAAACCACACTGATAGAAAATAGCGCGGTATATAACTGCATGTAATAAAATAAATAAATAAATCAGGTCTCTGTAGTAGAAGCCTGGGCCTTGGATCCCCATGAAAGTGGCTGTCAGCTAGTCAAGACTGCATACAGCCTGTGAACTGTTAGGAAATGCAATGCCAATCAAGTTGAAAAGGTGAGTCCTGAGCTCCAGAGGGTCCCCAGTGGCTAATAGATTTGGGGTAAAGGCCACCCCACCAAGCCTCAGCTGCCATCCAAAATGACCACTATTGGCAGGGAAAAAGGCAGAAAGGAACAAGGGTTGTAAAGAGCATTGGGCCTCTGGCCCCCTCTGGTTCTCAAAATGCTGAAAAAAAGGTGACCTAGACTTTGCAGCCTTAATGAGGGCAAGAATAAGCAACTATGGAGGAAAAACCATGTGGGTTACAAGTTGCATTGGACAGTGTGGCTGAACAGTGCAGCAGCAAATAAAAAAACAAAACAAAACTGCACTGAAATAAGAATCAGGGCTGTGGTAAAAAAGGAGACCTGAAAAGGGAAGCCCAGCATCCATTGGGCTAACCGGGAAAACCTGATTTGAGAAGCCCCGGATGCCCATGCAGGCCTTGGAGCCCTAGCTGTTGAACAGAGACCTTTTATTTGAAGCTGCTTTATTGAAAAACAGCAGAGAGCCAAATGCTGCCCATTGAAAGAAGAAACAAAGAAATTGGGAGAAAAAAATACAGGGCATGCAGATAGAGAGCAAGAGGGAAAGGGGGAGGGGTTCTAATTTTCTGAACAACTCAGCGGTCTTGTGGGGTCATCCTGCACCTCTTCTAGCCTACCAAGTGCTAGTAGCCTATGGGAAAGAGCAATGGGCACAGGACAGGATGTCTATCTATTTTAGGAGACATGGGTGGTTACTCCTTCAAAACGTAGAAAGATGGGGGGGGGGAAGGCAAGATGGCGGCAGTGAGCAGCCGCGGGTGAGCCGGCTGTTAGTGAGGAGCTCTGTTTGAGGCGACGTGTGCAGTTGGAGGTGGAGATGGGACGAAGGAAGCGCAAGCAAGCTTCCCTACCCTCGAGTGAAGCTCGGGTCAACTTGCCTGGACAGAGGACGCTCCAGACATGCGGCATCGAGATCCTCGTGGCTGGAGCGGCATCTTCGGCGGTTCTGGCGTTGAGTCCAGACTTGAGGACGTTAGGGGTAGTTCTTTCCCCTGAACAACGGGCCCCCCCCCGCCATGCCCCGGACGTGTTTCGACGGCCTCGGGAGTGCTTCCCAGTGGCGCGAAAGCTAGCACGCCGCTTGAGGGCAGTGAAGAGGGCTCCGTGGCAGGTTGTACACCTCTGTTTTTGCCGTCTGGTGGAAGAGGGAGATCTGAGGGTTTGTCTCTGAAGGGGGACACTATGCCCCAGACTGGAAGTTCTTTGGCATCTTTTGGAGGTGCTGGTGTGTTGGTGAAACCCCAAAAGGTTACATTGGAGGTGATATGGGATGCAATATCCACTTTGAATTCATCTCTGGCAACTATTTCATCATTTGTAAGTACTGAAACAGTTTTGCTTCGTACTCAATTTCAAGAATGTTCCAGAGTTCAGCGTGAACAAGCAGGGCGATTGGTGCAGATGGAAGGAAATCTTGAACAGCTCCGGGAGTTACACAGTACCCATATCAAAGATAGAAATGTGTCTGCTAGGAGATTTGAATATCTAGTCCGAAAAAAATAACTTGAGACTGATTAATTTTCCTAGATCTCCATTGTGTTCTCCGAAGGAGATGGTTCATAGGTACTTTCGGGAGGTTCTGAAGATCTCCGAGGAGTGCCTACCACCGCTGACTAAGGCGCAATATCTTGTGGTGGGCCGGGGTGTACAGGGGTTACCTGGTGAGGTTCCTATGGTATCTGGAGATCTCACTGGGTTCTTGGAGAATTCTTTGGAGCTGGTCACAGCCCGCACTACTCTCCTAGTCACGCTGGCTCTTGAATCAGATAAATCTTTAATTCTAAGAGCATATTTTAGGAATTTCAGTGATCAATTTTTGGGTTCATGTGTTCGTATTTTCCCCGATCTTGCTAGGGATACCTAGTTAAGGAGGAAGGAATTTCTGAGGTTGAAACCCAGGATCCTTTCCCTTGGTGGGTCTTTTTTGTTGAAATTTCCGGCTAAATGTCATGTTACCTATAAAGAAAAGTTATATTTGTTTTTGAACCCAATCAATTACTGGAGTTTCTTGTGATTCGGGAGGATTCAATGGTGGTTGATGGTTCCCATTCGGCTGATGTATAAGTCTCACACTGCTATGAATATTACGTCTTCTGCTTTGTATACGTTTTTCCTGTTACCTCCCCCTGTTTTAATTTATTGTGGGCTTAATTATGGCTAATGGTGTATTATTTCTTTTATGTACTATGCTGAATTTTTCTTTTTTCCTGTTCTTGCCAGTGATTTCCTTGTGCATTTATTTGTTTAAATGTATGAAAAATTAATAAAAATTTAAATCATAAAAAAAAGTAGAAAGATGTAGAGGATATGCAATGAAACTACAATATAGCACATTTAAGACTAATCAGAGAAAAATCTTTTCACTCAACATGTAATCAAACTCTGGAATTCATTGCCAGAGGATGTAGTAAAAGCTGTTAGTATAGCTGGGTTTAAGAGAGGTTTGGACGAGTTCCTGGATGAAAAGTCCATAAACCATTATTAAAAATGGACCTGGGAAATCCACTGTTTACCCCTGGGATCTCCATTATTTACCCCTGGGATCAGCAGCATGGAATCTGTCTACCTTTTGGCAATCTGAAAAGTCCTGGTGATCTGGATTGGCCACTTTTGGAAACGGGATACTGCGCTTTGATGGACCATTTGGTCTGACCCAGTATGGCATTATGTACCCATACTCTGAGCAGTGGTGGGCCTTAGACGTTGATGTAGTTTAACTTCTTACATTTGGAGGGGCAAAGGGTAAGTAAATCATATTGGCAGGGGGACCCGTTCACTATTAGTGCCTGAAACATGGTGGGACACTGGTCCCCCCCCCCCCCCCAGCTACGTTATGGCCTTAGAGAAGAATCTTTTAATGTGTCCATTGCACCATAGTGTGAGACAGGAGAGTCAGGCCCAACTGTACTGCTGCACCAGTCCACACACCTTGCCACCTGTTGGAGGCAGAAAAATATTGGCTTCTTTTAGTGCTGTACCAGGGGATATACTGAATGATAACATCACTGAAAGTTGCTCAAGTCTGTTTCTACCTGCTGGCAAGGAAGCATAACCCATTCTTCTGGACTGGTTTAGCAGGATAAGGAATAAATCTTTGATGTTTTTTTGTATTTCTTTTAATAAAATTAGTCACTACTGCTTCATGCAAATTTATATACACAATATATATAATGTATTTGAATAGTCACATAATGGAGGAAAAGTTAAAACACGAATGTATAAATAAGTGCGATTTGAAACATCCATCTCATGCAGAGTGAAAAACCAAAGGTGTTAAAGGGGGTAAAGTGTAAAGAGATGAAAAGTGACTAGTGCCATGTTATTTCTTCGCTCCATTGTGATAGAATTCAGAATGTGTGTAAACCAGTAAGGAAAATGATACTTTATTCTCTATTTTGTATGAAAACACAAGGTATAGAGATGTAAAAAAAATAAAAATGTGCATAGAGCCATAAAAAAAATTGCATGCCGAGTAAAAAACCAGAGGTGTTTTAAAAGGGGGTAATTGTCAGTTTTGTGGAGCTAGGACTTGGCAATGCCTAACCATCCACCCCCTCTCTCGGGTTCCCTCAGACTTTTTATCATTTTCGTGACCTTGTTTTGGGGCAGGTAAACAGATATTTCCTATTCTTAAGTGTCCCTCCAGTCCAGTCCCTTTCCTCTGGGTTGTGTTCCCCTTCCAGCAGCTTTGGAGACTGAGCTCATCGTCATTCTGATGACCCTCGGGTATAAATACCACTGGCACCACCCACCAGCTCCAGTAAACTTGGCCTCCAAGCAGCTGAAAGGAAGCACTAAGCCAGGGTTAGGCTTACTGGAGAGACACTCAGAAAGATAGTGGGGTTAAGTTTATTTAGTTTCTTAGCTGCTTTTATTTTTTGTTGTATTAGTTGGAGTAGATTCTATTTTGCTTTCTTTCTGTGCTTAGTTAGGCTGTTCCCCCTCCCCCCCTTTAATCGGCATTCCTTATCGTCACTCCAGTCCAGTCCAGTCCCTTCACTTCTGGGGTTACGCAACCCTTCCAGCAGCTTGGAGGCTGAGCCCAACCTTTTTGGGGGATGGAGCGGTATAAATGCCACTGGGACCACCCACCCACTCCAGTATTCTCAGCCTCTAAGCAGCTGGAGGGTTCCGTAAGCCTGGGGCTTACTGGAGTCCTACCTTGATTTTCTTAATTTTCTTAATTTCCTTAATTTTTCCTAATTTTTGCTTAATTTTACTTCAGTTATTTAATTTTGCTTTTATTTCTTTAGCGTTTTTTGGGGGCTCTGCTCCTTTAAGAATTGCCTCTCTCTCCCTCCCCCCCCCCGGCTCCGACGCGGCTCGCAGAGCAAAGCCTCGGGTCTGCAGCAGCGAGGAGGTGCTCTGCTCTACCCAGCTTCCTGCACTTCTAGCTCTGCCGTCTTCGGGGGAAACAGCCTCGCGCCGAAGCCCTGAAGGTGGCTGAGCGCTAGAGGCTGCAACGACAACCGGAGGGAAGCCAACCATCCCGGCCCGACGCTGCTGACCACGGAGAAGAACCGCGCGATGCCCAGGTTATCTCACGGCGCGATCAGATGGCGATCGCACTCGTGCTTCAGAGGGGGCTCAGCGCCGGTCTCAGCGTTGGAGAGCAGGCAGGCGCCAGAGTCCTTTTTCCCCGAGCAGGCTCCACGTGGTGAGGCCTACCACGTGTAGAGCCCTCGGGTGGTATTCGCAGCATCGGGCCCAGGATCTTCAAGCTACAAACAGCAAGTACCTCCCTTAGGGGACAAAGGAGTGTTAGCCACTAATTTTAATTAATTTCGATTTAATTTTTTTTGATTTATGCTCGATTTCGATTTTAATTTATTTAACGTTAATTTTAATCGCTATTAACTTATTGCAGCCCAATTGGGTTTAGTTTAAGGCTGTGGTCACCAACCTCCAGAGGGCCGCGGGCCGCACAGCCGACTACCGGGAGCCTCGCGGACCGCACCCCCCTTCTCCCCGCCCCCGCGAAAAAAAACAACAAACGCAAAATTATGAAAACAATGGCTGATCACCTTTATTGAATTTAATGAGATGGCTGATGATTCATGCTAGCAGACAAACGCTTAAAGTCCGGCTTCACAGATGACACTGACAGGAGAAGGGACGCTTGCAGGTGGTCGTCGGTGAGCTGCGAGCACGTGGATACAATGGCGGGAATCATTGGCGGGCCGCACGTAATGTTAACCGGGGTAGAGCCTCGCGGGCCGCACGAAGGGACCTCGTGGGCCGCAGGCGGCCCGCGGGCTGCAGGTTGGTGACCCCTGGTTTAAGGTAATCTGTTTAAATCTCCTAGGGGTAATTAAAGGATTTGTTTCCTAAGGGAATTGGGCTTTGGTTGCAAGGGCCTACAAAGATAAGCCCCAATCTTTCCCCATGGCATCTAAGTCACGCTGTCCTTCATGTGGTACGCGCAGGGGCACCTCCGCAGAGGCAGGAATCTGCAGGAGCTGCGCCGCAGTGGCTGCATCAGTAGAACAGGAGATATTACAGCCTTCCCAGGGATCATCAGACCCTCTAGTAGGGGATGGGGGGTCCCAGGGTTCAACCTCTACCCCCTCGGAGCTCCCCACGCCTCCCCTACTCCCCCCGCCCCCACCCTCGAGTGCAGGAGGGGACGGAGAATTTTTTTCCCCTGACTTCATCCTTTTACTCCATAAGGCCTACTGCCTGCGCAAGCAGGGCCTAGGAGCAGAGGAGGTTACCACACCAGTGGAAGAAAGATCAGCCAGGCTCCTCGGGGCTATCAACCCGGAATCTAGCATCCCTTCTAAGCGTCAGCGTCTGGATGGGGAAGACCTCCTACCGTCCTTTTCCCAGGGGGCTCCGGAGAAGGATGGCTCGGTGAAGGATTTGGACGAGGATGAGGAGGAGCTGGAAGAAGGAGAGATCCCGGAAGAAGATCAATCTCGGATAGTTAGGGTCTTTAGGCGAGAGGAGCTTCCGGCGTTAATTAATGAATCCTTAAAAGTACTCAATGTGGCCTCAGATATACCATCGCAGGAAGAGGCATTGGAGGACCCCTTAATACAGGCCATTAGGAGATCCCAGAAGGTCTTCCCGGTCCACAGGGTAGTGCGCCAGATGATCCAGGAAGAATGGGACCAACCGGAATCCAGTTTAAGGGGAGTCCGAACCATGTCTCGCCTATACCCTCTCCCAGAGACAGATAAGGAACTGCTAAAATCGCCCAGGGTGGATGCAGCGGTATCTGCAGTCACTAAGAAGACGACTATCCCAGTTGAGGGCAGTTCAGCCTTAAAAGACGCACAAGACAGGAAGCTGGATACACTCCTGAAACAAGCCTTTGATGTAAGCGCCCTCGCATTGCAGGCCTCCGTGTCAGGAGCTTGGGTAGCTCGAGCCTGCTTAAGATGGGCTCAGCAGCTTCAGTCAGAGGACTCTTCGGCCGAGATCCAGGCGAACTCGGCCAGAGTGGAATCCGGCGCAGCCTACTTGGCGGATAGTCAGTCAGTATGACCTCATCAGAAGCCTAGCCAAAAACATGGCCTCGGTAGTGGCGGCTAGACGTTATCTGTGGCTACGTAATTGGGCAGCTGATGCTTCCTCGAAGGCACGCCTAAGTCGGCTCCCTTTTAAAGGGAAACTCTTATTTGGGGAGGATCTGGAGAAGCTGGTCAAGGATCTGGGCGAGTCTAAGGGAGGTAGACTCCCAGAAGATAGACCAAGACAAGGCCGCCCCCAAGCCCCAGTGCGCACACAGCCTAGGGAGGCGCGGAGATTTCGAACAGCCAGATCAAATCCCTTTTCCAGGGGCTGGTTTCCCTCTAAGGGACAAGGTTTCAGAGGTTTTCGAGGGGCAGGTCGGGGATTTGGGGCTTCCTCCTCCTCCTCCTTCTCGGGCCCTAGGAAACAATAATGAGGTGTCGGGGGTCCAGGGGGAAGGACGGCCGGTAGGCGGCCGCCTGAGGCTGTTTCTCCCCGCCTGGACCCGTGTCACGTCCGATCAATGGGTCCTAGAGGTGATCAGAGAAGGTTATGCACTAGAATTCGCAAAGCAAATCCCACCAGCATTTGTTCAGTCACCCTGTGCCGCTCCAACAAAAAGGGCAGCAGTCGAGTCTACTCTTGCCCGTCTAATAGCCTTAGGGGCGGTAATTCCAGTACCTCCAGACCAGTGCGGATCCGGTCGGTACTCGATTTACTTTGTGGTACCAAAAAAGGAGGGTTCCTTTCGGCCAATCCTAGATCTAAAACAAGTCAACCGCTGCCTCAGAGTACCTCACTTTCGGATGGAGACCCTACGTTCAGTCATAGCGGCCGTGAGGGGAGGGGAGTTCCTCACTTCCCTCGACTTGACGGAAGCCTACTTGCACATCCCGGTCAGGAAGTCCCATCAACAATTCCTGAGATTCGCAGTACCAAGAGGCCACTTTCAGTTCCAGGCCCTGCCCTTTGGCCTAGCCACGGCTCCCAGAACGTTCACCAAGGTAATGATCGTAGTGGCGGCCTTCCTAAGGAAGGAGGGAATATTAGTACACCCCTACTTGGACGACTGGCTGATCCGCGCAAAGTCGGCACAGGAAAGCCATTTGGCAACGTCCAGAGTGATTCAGGTCCTAGAGGAGTTGGGGTGGGTCATCAACCGGACAAAGAGCAGGTTGACTCCCTCTCAGGAACTCGAGTACCTCGGAGCAAGATTCGACACCTTCAGGGGCAGGGTATTTCTGTCACGGTCAAGATCAAGGGATCTAAGAGTTCTAATCACGCGGTTTCTGGGCAGACGAAATCCCTCAGCGTGGCATTATCTCCAAGTTCTGGGAACTATGGCGGCATCAATAGAGGTGGTGCCATGGGCTAGGGCCCACATGCGGCTGCTGCAGCGGGCGCTATTACGTCGTTGGTCTCCCCAGCATCAGCCCCTCTCAATGCAGTTACCTTGCGCTCCGCGGACCAAACAGTCCCTCCAATGGTGGAGGTGTCCGAAGAACCTGGACCGCGGAATGCCCCTCGATCCCCATCAGTGGTTGCTGTTGACGACGGATGCCAGCCTGTCAGGCTGGGGAGCGCACTGCGAGGCCCAGTTCGTCCAGGGTCGCTGGTCACAGTTGGAATCACAGTGGCCCACCAACAGACTGGAATTGCGAGCCGTCACTCTGGCTCTCAAGGCATTCAGGATATTAGTGCAGGGAAAGGCAATTTGCGTTCTCTCCGACAATGTCACCGCGGTGGCCTACATCAACCACCAGGGAGGCACCAGCAGTCACGCCTTAGAGAAGGAGGCGGACTCTCTTTTCCAGTGGGCGGTATCCCGACTACTGGCTCTCTCAGCGCAGCATGTGGCGGGCGAGGACAACGTCACTGCCGACTTCCTCAGCAGGTGCAAGATAGACCACGGAGAGTGGGAACTAGAACAAGAGACCTTCAACCAGATAGTAGCCCTTTGGGGTCGCCCAGTCATGGACCTCATGGCACGGTTCTCTACAGCCAAGGTGGACAGATTCTTCAGCCGAAGGAAGGAAAGGATGTCCGAAGGGTTAGATGCCCTGTCTCAAAAGTGGCCTTCGGAGGGCCTTCTCTATGTATTCCCCCCTTGGGCTATGATCGGGAAAGTTCTCCAACGGGTGGAGTCTCACCAGGGCTTGGTAATCCTCATAGCTCCGGATTGGCCTCGCCGCCCATGGTATGCCGATCTGATCAGACTGCTCGCCGACCGTCCTTGGCGGCTTCCTTACAAAAGGGACCTGCTGAGGCAGGGTCCGGTCCGGTCCGGATGCCTCACGTGGATCGGTTCTCGCTTACGGCCTGGCTATTGAGAGGGCGCAGCTTCTAAAACGAGGCTACTCGGGAGCAGTAATCTCGACTCTGTTGAAGGCCAAAAAGCGCTCGACCTGTCTTTCTTATGTAAGGGTTTGGCGCATCTTCGAAGCTTGGTGCGCGGAGCATCATCGAAAGCCACTTTCGGCCTCGGTCCCGGAGATTCTAGACTTCTTGCAAGCAGGTTTCGAAAAAGGTCTGGCGCATAGCTCCTTGCGGGTTCAGTTGGCGGCTATCTCTTGCTATAGAGGAAAGGTCCGGGGTAAACCCTTAGGGGCGCACCCGGACGTCTCCAGGTTCCTAAGAGCGGTTAGTCGGCTACGTCCGCAACGGAGATCGGTCATCCCTCCTTGGGATCTTAACTTAGTGCTAAATGCCTTGATCGGGGAACCCTTCGAGCCAGTGAAGAGAGCCTCCTTAAAGGACTTAACTCTAAAGACAGTCTTCCTGGTCGCCATTTGCTCGGCCAGAAGGGTCTCGGAATTGCAGGCGCTTTCTTCCCAGCCCCCCTTCCTGTCCTTCCTCAAGGACAAAGTGGTTCTGCGTACAGTGCCGTCCTTTTTACCCAAGGTTATCTCTCCTTTTCATGTGAACCAGACAGTTACCCTTCCAGTCTTAGCGTCCAAGGGGCAGGAAGGTAGAGATGACAGGCTGCGTCTACTAGACGTCCAGAGGGCCTTGAGACGTTACCTCTCTCGCACAGCGCCATTCCGAAAGTCCGACCGTCTATTCATCCAGTTTGGAGGGCCGCACAAAGGTGAGGCGGCGGCCAAGGCTTCCATCTCCAGATGGATCAGAGAGGCGATTGCCTCCGCTTACATCCTGAAGGGGAAGCAGGTTCCAGTGGGGCTGCGGGCCCACTCCACTAGGGCTCAGGCGGCCTCTTGGGTGGAATTTTCCCTGGTACCTCCGCTGGACATCTGTAGGGCAGCGACTTGGTCATCGCTGCATACCTTCTCCAAGCACTATAGGCTGGACGTGCAGAGTGCAGCGGACGCCCGGTTCGGTCTAGCGGTTCTTCAGTCCGGTATGCCGGAACCCACCCAGGGGTGAACTGCTCTGGTACTTCCCAGAAGTGAAGGGACTGGACTGGAGTGACGATAAGGAAATAGTAATTAGATCTTACCTGCTAATTGCTGTTCCTGAAGGAACGACAGTCCAGTCCCTGATCCCACTCGCTTCCGGCAACCGTTTCAGACCTCGGGTTCATGGCAAGGCAATGTTTCGGACGTAGGACCGGTACGGCAGGAAGAAGACCGGGAGGAAGCCGGCTCGGGTAGAAGCAGACATCTCCTCAGGCTGTTCCCAGGCCTCCTCTCCTTTTTTTCCCTTTACATATAAAAAAAAAAAAAAAGATGATTTCAATATATATGCCTGTTGCATAGGTTTGAGTTTTTATTTTAGGTTACGTTATGGAGTTTTCAGTAGAAGTTAGTTAGATCTGCTTTTTCAATCGAATACTGGAGTGGGTGGGTGGTCCCAGTGGTATTTATACCGCTCCATCCCCCAAAAAGGTTGGGCTCAGCCTCCAAGCTGCTGGAAGGGTTGCGGAACCCCAGAAGTGAAGGGACTGGACTGTCGTTCCTTCAGGAACAGCAATTAGCAGGTAAGATCTAATTACTATTTTTCGGGGCCCAGGAGGAGGCTTCCGTTGCCAGAAAAATTGAGAGAGGGCAAAGCAGAGCGTTCCCGAGCCTTCAGGGGTGAGGAACTGCCTGGCAATTTCTTTACCTTTGAGACAGTTGTCGGCGCCGGTTCCACCTTGTTGTCGAAGCCCTTGCGGCGGCTGAGCACGAGGGCGGGAACCCACAGTCATCTGAGCAAGAGAGGAGCTGCACAGTCCAGGTTCGGGGAGGAGGACAGCAGTCGCGTTGAAGGCTTCTCTAATATGGCGCAGGACTCGGTGGCGATCCGCTTCCATTTCCAGGTGGATCAGGAGGGTAGGCCGGTTCCAGGTGGATTTCGGGCCCATTCTACGTGAAGCCTAGCGACTGCATGAGCGGAGTTTAGTTTGGTACCATCCCTGGAGAACTGTAGGGCGGCGACTTTGTCCTCTCTGCATACCTTTGCTAAGGTTTACCGGTTGGATGTGCAGGCAGCGGGAGATGCTGGATTTGGGGGAGCGGTGCTTCAGTCCGGTCTGTCAGGTCCCTCTCAGGTTTGAACTGCTCTGTTACATCCCAGAGGAAAGGGACTGGACTGGAGGGACACTTAGGAAAGAGTAATTAGGCCTTACCTGCTAATTAGCTTTCCTGAAGGAACTCCAGTCCAGTCCCTGATCCCGTCAAGTTTCAGGTGCAGCCAGCAGCCCGAAGCTTCAGATAGTCAAGAATGGTGAAGCTGTTGGGGGTCTCTCTGTGAAGGATTCCGGTGACAGTGGATGGCCCTCTGGTCCTGTCTTAACAGTATTAAGGGCAAGTATTATTCAGGTAAAACCTCCTTTTCGGGGGGTGGGAAGTCTCTCCTTGGGGAGGTGGGAGGTGGTGTTCAACAGTTATAAGGTTCTTTAAGAGTTATTTGTTTAATTGTCTTTCCGTTAAGTCTGCTTTGTCAATAGAATACTGGAGCTGGTGGGTGGTGCCAGTGGTATTTATACCCGAGAGTCATTAGAATGATGACTAGCTCAGTCTCCAAAGCTGCTGGAAGGGGAGCAGAACCCAGAGGAAAGGGACTGGACTGGAGTTCCTTCAGGAACGCTAATTAGTTGGTAAGGCCTAATTACTCTTTCATTTAGTGACTGGGCTCTCTGCTATGTGTGTACTAGCTCAACGAAAGACTTGCAAAATTTATAGGCTGTTGCAGACTCTGTGACAATTTGCAAACCTTGAAGGTAGTCTGCTTTTTTTTCCTATGTTTCCTAGCACCATATAGAGCCAAGCTATTGCATCACTGGAAGAGATCAAACATCAGTGATTGCCTGTTTGTGTGTGTGTGTGTGTGGGGGTGGGGGACGCTCAAAAGGAGGAGACTTGCTGAATTGACTGGTACATTATTCTCTTCTGGTCCAAGACCTTTCACAAATTTTTCCTCTGGTGGCAGCCAGTGGCTAGAGCAGTTGGGTTGGTGTGTGACTTTTGGAGGTTGAAGTAACAGCTAATGCCCAGCGCTGGCAAGTTCAGTAGTGATTTGGAACTAAGATTTACTGACAATAGCACTGTGCTGTCATCACAGAGAGATGAGTGTTGGAGCTGTCAGTTCATGTGGATACCCAGGGATTCCAAAAGTCTGGCAGATGTGATGTAGATTCAGATTTGAAATTTTATCACTGGCCTTTCTAAATCTGAGCTCAAGTCGAGGTACTGTTAGAGTTTAGGAACTCTTGAATAGAGATCTACTAATTTGAACCAGAAGCAATGGAGGTTGAAGTGATTTGTCCAGCGTCCTAAGAAGCTTCAGTGGGGAAGACATTTATAGTAGAGAGAGCCCCAGAGCTGTGATTCTGTTTCTTATTTCCTCTGTCACTTCGAGCAAGGCCCATACGTTTCCTGGGCACAAACTTCATATATATGCTTTATTTTATTTATTAACAGCACTTGATATACTGCCAAAAGTCAAGGTATTGCTGTGGTTTACAATCAAAAAAGAGGGTGACAGAGCAGTGGGGAACAGAAAAGAGAATGAGAGGGGTGATGAAAGAGGTGAATTACAAAGAATGGATGGGGAGGGAGACATAACAAAAGATAAAAGCAGGCAACTTTCCGGGAGGGGGGGGGGGAGCGATTAGGAAATAGGACTGAGGAAAAGCTTTTTGGAACAACCAGGTTTTCATTTGCTCTTTAAAGGTGGGGCATGAAGGGATAGAAGAAGGGAGTTCCACAAGGAGGGACAGCGTAAGAGGAGGAGGAGTTCCTGTAAGTGACGAGATGAAGGACAGAGGCAGGGAGCAGAAGGCAGCATTAGAGGAACAAAAGGAGTGAAGGGGTTGATGAGAAGAGATGAAAGGTAGCCAGGTAAGGTAGACAGGAAGAAAACAGCATGGTGAACTAGTGTGAGAATCTTGTAGATACAGAAAGGAATGGGGAGCCAGTGAAGGGAAAAAAAGTAGTGGAGAAACATGATCGATCTGGCAGCAGTGGACTGAATATGTTGTAAGCGACAAAGGGAGTATTGGGGAAGACCAAGTTAAAAATTACAATAGTCAAGATGTATAGGGGGTGAAGTAAACAAAAGAAGAGCAGGACCTCTGCATGATTGTTTCTGGTGATCGTAAGGTGGCTAAACAGGTAGAAAAGGTGACAGAGAGAGCCAGAAGGATGCTTGGGTGCCTAGGGAGAGGAATGGCCAGCAGGAAGGAGGTGGTGGTAGTGCCTCTGTATTAGTCTTTGGCAAGATCTCATTTGGAGCATCGTGTGCAATTCTGGACACCACACCTTCATTAGGATATAAAGAGGATGGAGTTGGTGCAGAGAGTGGCTACCAAAATGGTCAGTGGGCTTCATCATAAGGCATATGAGGACAGGCTCAATATGTATACTGTACTTTGGAAGGGAGAAAGGGAGAAGAGATACAGAGATGTTCAAATACCTCTGTGCTATAAATGCATAGGAGGGGAGAGCCTCTTTCAATTGAAAGAAAGCTCTGCAACAAAGGGGCATAAGATGAAGGTTAAAGTGGATAGACTCCGGAGTAATATGTGGCAATATTTCTTTATGAAAAGAGTGGCAAGAGTGATAGATGCATGGAATATAGTCTCCCAAGGGAGGTAGCAGAGACAAGGACTGTATCTGAATTCAAAAAACATGGGATAAACAGAAGATCTTTAAAGGAAAAAAAGGGACTTTAGTGGTTGGCATGAAAGGGCAGACTGAATAAGTCATATGATCTTTATCTGCTGTCATGTTTCTGTGAGAAACAATAAACTCCATGACCAGTGAGAACTCTGAAATGGTAAAAGCAGATTGAACAGAGTGTAAACGGCAGAGGGAAAAGAAGGCAGAATTGGACAAAACATTTAAAAGGATGAGTCAGTACGTCAGGCTCCTTCTCTAGCCCTGTTCAAATCCAGGCTAAAAATCCACCTCTTCGAGACTGCTTTGGGATCCTGATGCCCCTCGTTCTCTTGTTCACCACTTGTGTATCTTACCATACTCTAGCTCCCAGTTTTGTGGTGATTTTTGTTTTGATTAGATTGTAAACTCTGATGAACAAGGACTGCATCTTACATCTACTGTATACGTACAGTGCTGTGTATACCTTGTAGCATTATACAAATAAGTAGTAAATAAGATGAGTTAAGAGAGAGTCCATTGTGACTCCTAGAGTTTTGATGGAGTTATGAAAAGGGAGAGGATAGGAAGAGATGAAAGGGGAGGGAGCAGGGCTGGCCCAAGGGTTTCTGCTGCCCTAGACAGAAACCCCAGCCTCCCAGCCTCGTCATTCCCCTCCCCCCAAGCTGCTGCTGATTCAGTCTCGGGAGAGGGAGGTGGGCAGCCATAGTATTTCAAAAAGCGGCAGCAAAAAGCTGCTGCTTTTGAAAATATTGCTGCTGCCACTGCCCACCTCCTCCCCCAAATGAAATTGGTGGCAGCTGGGGGGGGGGGGGGGGGGCAGCGTAGCCGGTCATGTGTGCTGCTGCTGCCTAGCTCACCTGGTGGATGAGGCCATCCCTGGATGGGAACAAAGAGGCTGATGGAGAAGGGAAAGTGATGGCCTCGAATTTAGAAATATTGATTCTCCAGGACCAAGCAGGAAGTCAGTCCTCACTTATGGGTGACGTCGGCGCCGACGGAGCCCTCGCGGAGCAATTTTCCCCAGCTTTCAAAGAAAGCCTTTGGGAATTGCAGCGCGCATGCGCGGTCCTCTTCCCGCCCAAGGGTGCCATCTTAGCCAGTCTTCTTTTTTCCGCGGAGCCCTACAGACGTACCCGTCGTGTCCCCGCGAAAAAGTTGATTTTTACTCATATTTTCTCTTTTTTCCTTCGGTTCGACGCCGGTCTTTTTCCCGCCCGGACTCGCGACGCCGGTCACGAGTCCTCTTCTTCTTTTTCGGTTTTTTCTGACTTAGTCAGTTTCGTTTTTGGTTTTTCCCTGGCAGCCCGGTCCTTTGACCTCGCCGGGGCCCTTTTTCCCCCGATGGCTGCCAGTGGTTTCAAACGGTGTGGTCAGTGTGACCGAAATATGTCACTAACTGACACACACGACACTTGCCTCCGCTGCCTGGGCCCGGATCATGAAGAAATGATCTGTGGGCCCTGCGGCAAAATGTCCTCCAAAGCGTTGAGAAGTCGGCGGCATCAGCGGGATAGGATCTTCGCTGACCCCAGCCGTACCCGGACCTCGTCGGAGGCCTCCGCGTCCAGAGGTTCCAGCTCGGACCGTCGCCGGAGTTCCTCCGACAGGGGTTCTCCCTCCGGGGACCATCGACGAAAGGTGAAACCCGCGAGGGCGGCGTCGGTGGACGCTCCTGGCTCCGCGAGGGCCAGGTCGCATAGCCCCGATAGCCGTCCCGGGTCCTTGGAGAAGGAGCACCTCTCGAAGCGACCTCGCCTGGAGTCAGAGCTGCCTGCTCGGGTAAGTCCTGTGGTCCTCCTGGATTCGCCTCCGAGACCGCCGACGTCGGGCCCGACGCCGTCGGGGCCCGAGTCGCGGGCTGCTGGGTCACCTGAGCTCGGACTCAGGTTGACGGCCTTGGAGAGCAGACTGTCTGCCTTCATGGACCAGCAGCGGGCACTGCTCGCTGGCTTCGCTGGCGCCGCTGCCCCGACCGCCGGGACGTCGACGTCTAAGTCGACCCCGGAGACCGAGCCGATCCTCGAGTCGATGCGAACTCGAGTCGATCCTCGGTCGAGGTCACCCTCGGCCTCCCGTTCGGGACCGAGGTCGCTGACGCCGACTCCCTCGGCGTCGGGGCGGCAGGCGCCGCGCCCTGCCCGGGCCGACCCCACCGAGTCCTCGTCGGAGTCGGTCTGGGAGTCTGAAGAGGAAGTCACCTGATTCTTTTCGGACTCGGTGTGTCCCCTCGGACTCACCTGAGTCCGAACCTCGGAAGCAGTCCCCCCCGGAGGATGCCCGGTTCTCGGACTTCGTCAGGGATATGGCCAAGGCTTTGGCCTTCCCGGAGGAGCCTCGAGCCGAAGAGCTCGACGCCCTCCAGTATGACTCTCCCGCCAGGGAACACTTTACTGTACCGGTTCCTCCCATGCTGGAACGACTACTCTTCCGCATGTGGGAGAGTCCGGCCAACTCGCCGATCCTGAGCAAGCGGGTCGATTCTATCTATCGAGTCCGCAAGAGCCCTGGCTTCCAAAAAGCACAGTTATCACACCATTCCATGGTAGTGGAATCGGCCATGCATCGTCTTAAGAGCCAGAAGATGCACTCCTCGGTGCCTCCTGGCAGGGAGGCCCGTAACCTGGATGGCCTTGGTAAGAAGTGTTTCCAGGGCTCTATGCTTGCGTGTCGTGTCCAGACCTACCAGCTATACATGGGCATGTATCTCCGAGACCTGGCTAAAGAGCTAGCCGGATTCTCCGCTGGTTTGTCCGAGGAACCCTTGTGGAGGTTCCTGGCCTTGTCCACTGGCATTCGGGAATGCTCAAAATTCATATCCCGAGCAGCCTATGATGGCTTTGAAGCATCGGCTCGAGTGGCCGCAGCCGGCATCGGTGCCCGCCGACAGGCTTGGCTTCAGTCGTCTGACCTTGAGCCCTGGGTGCAGGACAAGTTGGTCGATGTCCCCTGCCGAGGCGAAAACCTCTTTGGCAAGCCCATGGCTGAAAAGGCTGCACAAATTGAGACGGAGACTCTCACCAGGACTAGGCTTTCTAGGAAGACCTCCGCCCCTTCCCAGAAAAAGAAGGGCTCGGGAAAGAAGTCCTTTTACCCGAGGAAGGCGGCTGCCTACAAACAGTACCCCCAATATCAGGCCCCTGCAGCTCCCCAACAGGGCCAGCAGGCCAAGGGACGGGGTAACGGGTCCCGTAGGCAGCAAGCCCCCAAGCCTGCACCACCAGCCCCTGCTCAGCAGGGTGGGGGCTTTTGACTCCTTAAGCATAGCCTCTCCCCCCCCGCTGGTTCCTCCCAGCACCGGAGGCCGGCTGGTTCACTTCGCCCACAGGTGGTCCAGCATCACCTCAGATGCCTGGGTGCTTCAAGTCGTGCGAGAAGGCTATCGTCTCCACTTCCACCAGGTCCCTCCCTCCTATTTTCCGGGATTACCTCCACGACCCCCTCTGCACAGGGACTTACTCCTTCAGGAGTTAGCAGGTCTTCTACAGGAACAGGCGGTGGAACCGGTGCCCCACCACCTGAAAGGTCAAGGCTTTTATTCCAGGTATTTTCTAGTACCAAAAAGAACAGGAGGCCTCAGACCCATCCTGGACTTGCGCAACCTCAACAAATTCCTCGTGCGGGAAACGTTCAAGATGCTTACCCTTGGAATCCTTCTGCCCTACCTCCAGCAGGGAGATTGGCTATGCTCCTTGGATCTAAAGGATGCCTACACGCACATCCTTATCCACCCAAGCCACCGCCAGTACCTAAGGTTTGTGGTGGCCGGAAATCATTACCAGTACAGAGTACTACCCTTTGGCCTGTCCTCCGCACCGCGCGTCTTCACAAAATGTCTCGCGGTGGTGGCGGCCCATCTCCGGCTTCACGGCCTCTATGTCTTTCTGTACCTCGACGACTGGCTCATCAGGGCAGCGTCCGCTCCGGAGGTCACCAACGCCACACGCCGCACGGTGACTCTTCTGCAGTACTTGGGCTTTGTTATAAACTTCGCAAAGTCCACTTTGCTCCCCTCACAGGATCTCGAGTTCATCGGCGCAAGGCTGCACACTCCTCAGGCACGAGCGTTCCTACCGCTCGACAGAGCTCAACGGCTCATGGACCTAGCCGACCGTTTTCGCAGCCAGCCCCTGGTCTCCGCCAGGCGCTTCCTGAGACTACTCGGCCATATGGCTTCCACCGTCCATGTGACCCCCAATGCCCGCCTGAATATGCGGCCTGCTCAATGGTGTCTCCGCCAGCAGTGGCAACAAGCCACAGGCGGCCTAGCAGACCTAGTGCGCGTCTCCGAGCCGCTGATCTCGTCTCTCCAGTGGTGGCTTCATCGGCCGAACCTGGTACTCGGCATGCCTTTCCAGTCACCTCAGCCGGCCCGGGTGCTGACAACAGATGCATCCCTCCTGGGCTGGGGAGCACATTGCCAAGGGGCACGTACTCAGGGCCTCTGGACCACGTGGGAGTCTGCTCAGCAGATCAACTTCCTGGAGCTCAGAGCGATCCGCCTGGCTCTCAAGGCCTTCTCCCACCTGACCTCTCACCAGTCCGTCCTTGTCCAGACTTGGAAGTGATGCCATACCTTGAATGCCAGTCTGGACTGGAATGGGAGGGCAGGAGCCACAAAGGAGAGCATACACTGGGGAGCCTTCAGTGGCAGTTGGGTGGTAATGGGAGGGCAGCTTTGTAATTTTGGTAGTTGTCTTACATAACTAATTGATTCTGATACATGACTTCTCACCAGTGCTATGTAAAGATGTATCTCCAGGAACAAGCAGGAATAAGTCCTCACATATGGGTACGTCGGTACCGACGGAGCCCGCGCGGGAAAGCTCCCCAGCTTCTTAGAATAGAAGCCTTTGGGACCTCCCACTGCACATGCGCACTGCCTTCCCGCCTTCCTGAACAGCTCTCCTCAGTTTCTCTTTTTCCGCGGAGCCAGCAGGTCGTGTTCCTGTCACCGCTGAAGAAATTGTTATTTTATTTGTTTCTTTAGACCGCGTACCTGCCTTCCCCATACCGATACCGGTATCGCCGGTCTTTTCTTTCTTTCTTTAAAAAAATTATAATTCTTTTTTCTTATTTTTTAGCTTTTTGGTCACTTCAGAGAGGCCTCTCGGCCTACTCAATTTCTCCTCATGGAGAAGCCAGCCCCTGGATTTAAGAAGTGTACCAAATGTAATGCTGTTATTTCAGTCACAGACACCCATGACTGGTGTCTGAAATGTTTGGGGCCTGACCATTCCATACCGGACTGCCCATCTTGCTCCCACATGTCTAAACGTGGGCTGCACAACCGGGCCAACAAATTCCATGTGCTGTTTGCTTCAGAGAATACAGCATCACAGTCATCCAGGTCTTCTTCTCCGGATGGATCTCAGGTAACCAAACCTTCTGTGGGCAAGTCCTCAAAGAGCAAATCTCCTTCAAAGCATCGAGAGGCTCTTAGCTTAGAACTTGAGGACCCTGCCCCAGCCAAACAACCCCGGCGGGAAGTCCAACTTCCAAAAACGCCAATTCAGGGGTCTCAGGTTGATATCGATGCTACGGCCTCGACAGATCACCTGTTAGCCTGCTCTGGGGTACCGGGTCACTCCGGTACCGACATCCAGGCAGCTATGGCGTCCATGGGCGATACTGTACAGTCCATGCAGCAGGCCGTCATGGCTTTCATAAAAGCTGCAACGCCATCGGTTCCGCTTTCAGCGGTTCCGGGCCCGATACCGGTATCGTCCGCCATGCCGGTATCGAGGCCGTCCACCTCTAAACGCAAGTCGGTACCGTATGGGCTTTCGCTCCATACCGGTTCCATACCCGATACGCCCGATATCGATACCGATCGGTACGCGTATCGTGCGTTAGAGGAAAGCACCGATTCCTCTGAGGATTTTCACTCCTCTGATGATTCTGCTGAGTTTTCACTCAACTTACCTGAGGAGCCCTCTTCTCCTAAAAGGAGAATGTCCCCTCCAGAGGATTTGTCCTTCCAGGACTTTGTTTTAGATATGGCTACAGCCCTTTCTATTACCACATCCTCTGAAAAGGAACCCAGATCCAAAAAACTGGATATTTTGGGATACTCAAAGGCCCCTAAGGAGGCAGTTACCCTGCCTATCCATGAAATCCTTCAAGAACAACTGATGGATTTCTGGGAAAATCCTTTGACTTTGTCTCCTTATTCCCGTAGGTTGGACACCATGTATAGGGTCCCTCCTTCTCCTGGTTTCCAAAAGACTCAATTGCCTCACCACTCTATTGTGGTGAAGTCTGCAATGAAGAAGATTAGGAGTACCAAAAGGCACTCTTCCACCCCTCCAGGACGGGAATGTAAGACTTTGGACTCTTTTGGTAGGAAAATTTTCCAGGCTAGTATGCTTATAGCCAGGATTAATTCCTACAGTCTCTATATGGGCATGTTCCTGGAGGAACTTGCCAAAAAGGTGCGGCATTTTGCCCCCTTTATCCCTGAGGATAAAAAGCAGGGATTCCTTTCCCTAGTGAAACAACTCTTAGAGGTTTCTAAGTTCTCTAATAGGGCAGCATATGATTCCTTTGAGGGAGCCAGTAGGGCTTCGGGCATTGCTATTGCAGCCCGACGTCTTGCTTGGCTCCAGGCCTCTGATCTGGAACCTTGGGTTCTAGATGGCTTACGGAATCTGCCCTGTACAGGTGAGAACTTATTTGGGGAAGAGTGGCAAATCAAAGCCACCCAGATGGATGCTGAAAATGCCACCTTGGAAAGACTTTCAAAGTCCACTTCAATTCCTACTAAGAAAAAGTCTTTTAAAAGGCCTTACTATAAGAAGGCCAGAGTTGCTTCAAATACTGGCCAGCAGTCTTCTCAACCTCGCTATACTGCTAAGCGTCAGCAATCCAAACAAGCACGAGCTAAGCCTGCAGCAGCTACTGTAGCTCAGCAGGCTCCAACCCCTCAGGGGTTTTGACTTGCTCCTAGGGAACTTGCCACTTCTGGTTCTAACACAACCAGAACCTCTCACCATACCCGGAAGGTTGGTTCACTTTGCTCCCAGATGGGAACAAATCACAACAGAACAATGGACCCTCTCTATCATTCGAGAGGGTTACAAACTTCATTTCTCCAGCCTTCCTCCCCATCATATGGTGAGACCATTCAATTCTCCCCCATCTCTCCTAACCCTGTTGGGTCAAGAGGTTTCCTCTCTTCTTGCCCAAGGGGCCATAGAAGAGGTTCCTCTTCCTCAACAAGGGTCCGGTTTCTACTCCCCTTATGTTCTCATTCCAAAGAAGACAGGGGTATTCAGACCAATCCTAGATCTGAGAGAATTGAACAAATTTCTCTTCAAGGAGAAATTCAAAATGCTGTCTCTCGGCATTCTCCTTCCTTACCTCCAGGGTCAGGACTGGCTTTGTTCTCTAGACCTACAGGATGCGTATACACATATACTCATCCATCCATCCCACAGAAAGTATCTTCGCTTTCTGTTTCAGGGAAAACATTTCCAATACAGAGTACTCCCCTTCGGTCTAGCCTCTGCTCCAAGAGTATTCACAAAATGCATGGCAGTCGTAGCCGCATTTCTAAGAGGCATGGGAATCTTTGTCTTCCCATATCTGGACGACTGGCTCATCCGAGCTCCAACTCAGTCACAGGCCCAGATTTCCCTGGACCACACAATGAGCCTTTTGCAGTATCTGGGACTGGTAGTAAACCTTCCCAAGTCCCAACTCATCCCTACTCAATCTCTAGAATTCATAGGGGCCCAGTTGGACACCATCACTGCAAGGGCCTACCTTCCACATGTTCGAGGCCAGCGCCTCCTGAGTTTGGCCTCCCAAGCTCAGTCCAGCACTCACTTGACAGCCAGGGAAATGCTACGCCTACTGGGTCATATGGCCTCCACAGTGCATGTGGTGCCCTATGCTCGTCTTCATATGAGAGCAGCTCAATGGACCCTGGCCACTCAGTGGACTCAGGCGTCAGGAGCGCTCTCAGACCAAATACAAACCTCCGATCGTCTGTTTTGGTCCCTCCACTGGTGGACTTCCACCAAGAATCTGTTGTTGGGGGCTCCATTTCAACCATTGCTACCCCAAGCAACCCTCACAACAGATGCCTCCCAAACAGGGTGGGGAGCCCATCTGCAAACTCTCTCCACTCAGGGCACTTGGTCTCTACAGGAGACCACCCTTCATATCAATCTTCTGGAACTGCGAGCAATTTACCTTGCCCTCAAGGTCTTCCACTCCCTCCTAGCCAACCTGACTGTCCTAGTTCAGACGGACAATCAGGTGGCCATGTTTTACATAAACAAACAAGGAGGGACGGGCTCTCTGTCGCTTTGCAACGAAGCTCTAAGACTATGGGCCTTCGCCAGAGAGCATCAGATTCACCTGCTAGCAGTGTATCTCCCAGGAGTTCAAAACTCTCGGGCAGACAGGCTCAGTCGAGTTCTGCTGCCACACGAATGGTCCCTACATTTGGACCAAATAAACCGAATCTTTCAGGAATGGGGGACCCCGGACATAGACCTCTTTGCAAGTCCGTGGAATGCCAAACTTCCCCGGTTCTGTTCCAGAACTCCGTGTCAGGGAGCTCAGGCCACGGACGCCTTTCTCCTGAATTGGAATCAGGCATTCCTATATGCCTTTCCACCCATTCCTTTGATTCCCAAGACTCTGTTCAAACTCCAGAGGGATCATGGAACTATGATCCTCATAGCTCCACGCTGGCCACGCCAAGTGTGGTTCCCTCTACTTCTACAGCTCTCCCAGGGATCCTACTTGGATCTGGGAGCTGCGCCAGACCTCCTGTCTCAGGAGGAGGGGACTTTGTGGCACCCAAACCCCAAATCCCTTCACCTCAGTGCTTGGTTACTGAAGGCTTAAGCCTTCAAGACCTTCATCTTTCCCAACCAGTGAAAGATATCCTTTCTGCCTCTAGGAAACCCTCTACCAGGCGTTCCTATGCTTTCAAATGGAAACGTTTTTCCATTTGGTGTGCTCAGCAGGGTCTTGACCCTCTGGCACTTCCTTTGAATTCTCTTCTTGATTATCTCCTGCATCTATCCAATGCAGGCCTCAAGACGAATTCGGTAAGAGTCCATTTAAGTGCTATTGCAGCATCCTTGAAACATATAAATGGACAACCTATCTCCTCTCATCCTCTTGTTGCAAGATTCATGAGAGGCCTGACTCTCACTAAACCTCCCATCAGACCACCCCCGGTCGCATGGGATTTGAATCTAGTGCTCGGTCAACTTATGAAGCCACCTTTTGAGCCAATGTTTTCCACCTCCTTGAAATTTCTTTCCTGGAAGGTCATCTTCCTCATTGCAGTCACTTCGGCTCGCCGCATCAGTGAGCTGCAGGCTTTAGTGGCTAATCCACCTTACACAAGATTTCATCATGATAAGGTGGTCCTTAGGACGAATCCCCACTTTATGCCTAAAGTGGTCTCGCCTTTTCATCTTAATCAAGAGGTATATCTACCTGTCTTTTTTCCAGCTCCTCATGCATCCAATGCAGAGAGGAACCTTCATACTCTGGATTGTAAAAGAGCTCTCGCTTTTTACCTTAATAGGACTCAGCCACATCGAAAGTCTTCTCAACTTTTTGTGGCCTTTGATCCTTCCCATTTGGGACTTCCAGTCTCCAAGCGTACACTTTCCAATTGGATTGCTCAGTGTATTTCTTTTGCTTACCAGAGCAAAAACATTTCTCTGGAAGGCCATGTCACTGCTCACAATGTGAGGGCCATGGCAACTTCTATGGCTCATCTGCACTCTGTTTCCATAGATCAGATCTGTCGAGCCGCTACCTGGGCCTCGGTTCATACCTTCACAGCCCATTACTGTTTGGACAAGGACTCCCGCCGGGATGCCTTGTTTGGCCAGGCTGTCCTCAAGCACCTGTTCCATTCCTAAACAACTCCTGCCCACCTTCCCAGAATGGATGCCTGAGATCCATACGAAGATGGCGAACCTTTACAGGGGATCCCATGCATCTAAGCTAGGGAGTCCCCATATGTGAGGACTTATTCCTGCTTGTTCCTGGAGATAGCACAGTTACTTACCTGTAACAGGTGATCTCTGGGAACAGCAGGAATTAGTCCTCACAACCCACCCACCTCCCCTAGGAGTTGTATCTTTTATCTATCTATCTTCCTGTCCTCTCTCTGTTGACTCAGCTATAAACTCGAAACTGAGGAGAGCTGTTCAGGAAGGCGGGAAGGCAGTGCGCATGTGCAGTGGGAGGTCCCAAAGGCTTCTATTCTAAGAAGCTGGGGAGCTTTCCCGCGCGGGCTCCGTCGGTACCGACGTACCCATATGTGAGGACTAATTCCTGCTGTTCCCAGAGATCACCTGTTACAGGTAAGTAACTGTGCTTTTCTGACTTTAACTTTCTTTGCTTAGGGGTTAAATTTTTTTTGAAGCATATTTGTCAGCAGTTCACAGAAGATAAAATAGCTGGTTGTGGGTTGCCAGGGGTTAGTAGCTGCAGAAAATGTTAAGGATCAAATGGGTAGCTTTATCCAGTTTTCGCTAAAGTGTGGAATAAAGAAAAGTTGGTGACATTAATTTAACTTCCCCACTTGTTGTAGTTCTGCCAACAGTAAAAAAACAACAACAACAAAAAAACACAAAAAAACCCCAAAACAAAACTGAGTTGTGTTTATTTATTTTTTCCTAGGAAGAGAACATGAAGAACTGCCAAAAACATTCAAGCCCATTTGCTTCTTCATCCTTAGCCTTAAAGAAGAAGTTGTATCCTTGTTTTGTCTCTTATCCTTCTTCAAAATATTCTCCTGCACTGTTAAAGGACAAACTTCACCCATGCTAATCTCAGGTTATTTTATTTTATGTTATTTTTTTTAATGTACAGTTGATGCAAACTGTCATCCATACTATTGTTTGTCCATTGTGATAGCATGAGAGTTCAGCTTTCAGTATTATGCTGAACTTGAAAAGAACATGAACGAAAGATCCCCTAAATGGTACTGTACCTCTTCATCCTGCCATAGTGATTCAGATGTATGAGTTATGTCCGTCTACCAGCAGATGGTGGCAGAAAACCTTTATCTGAAATTCAGCCCTTGGCTAATAGGTGGTGCAGCTGAGCCAGATAGCCAGTATTTCTCTGCCTTCAGCAGATGGAGTGGTGCAGCAGCAAGTTCCTGAGGGGGGCTTCCCTATCAGATTGGACAGAGGTGTGTGTGTGTGTGGGGGGGGGGGTCTCTTCTTTCCTTTATTTCAGTCAGTAAGGCCGAACAATGAGAGCTGGGGTTGGAGTTGGGGGTGTCTCTGCGTCTGTCTTTAGTTCATATTGATGGCTTACCTTCATTAGGCCTTGAGGGCCTATGTAAGCTGCCCTCTTTGGGTATCCATCAGGGTCCCTTCCCCTGTTGCCCTCCCCTCTCAATTTGGTAGGGAGAGTCTCTCTCAGAGCAGCTGTCCAGCCTCAATTGAGGTAAACTGTGCAGACTAGTAGTGGCCTGGTGTGACACTGTGTGTTGCTGCAGTAACTGCCCTTATGGCAGACTGGGCTGCAGGTGCAGAGACTGTAGGAGTCGGTACTTGGGCAGCCTGGCTGGCTCCTACTGTTCCAGTTGTGATGGCAATGCTGAGGCATGCAGAGTCTGGGGAGGTCTAATGATGAGTGCTGGCGGAATTGGATTATTGCTGACAGCTTTGAGCCATGTTGGTGCAGTAGATTGCTCAGCTGTGGGTGATATTGGGTTACTGCCAGGGCCAGTAGGCAGGGCCAGCCTGAAGGCTGGTGCAAGGTAGTGGGCGTCCTAGGCAAAACTTTAGCCGTATGCGTCCCCTCCCCCACGTGAGGTTTTGATAATTAAAGTCAACAATCATGATCATCTGAACACCCTTCCAATAACAATCCTGTAAAAATACATAATTGAAAATTTAAAAGTAAGTTTGCTTAGTATGTGTGTATGCCTGCTCCTCCTGTAAGTAAAAGAATGTGCTGATGGCCTATCAAGGTCTATTGTTCTGCTTTCACTGCTAATGCTTTTTGCTGTCCTCCAGAAGCTACTGCCCTAGTTGAGCTTGGGCTCTTGAGTGCCTCTGTCTTGGGCAGTAAGGTGGGTTAAACTCCCCTGCTTTGTGCTTTCACTTATCCTTTTTTCCCACGAGTGAGCATTATCCTCTACAAAGGTTGGTTGGAATGCTTTAGAGAAATCCTTTTTTCCAGAAGGTGAGTCTGTGGAAGATGGGGTGATTCCTCTATGGAAAGCTAGATCTCCGTGATCCACCTACTTCGCAGAAGGGATCTTTCTATGCAATTTTAGGGAACTATGCCAATAGTGTTTTCAGCCCCTGCCAACAGAAGAAAATGTTTGGCAGAGACTGAAGCTGCTGAGGTGTGTGATCCGGGGTATGTGCATAAATAAATCATTTGCAAGTCTGGCTCCTAGATTTTTGATCTGACTCTTAGGTTCTAAGAAAATTTGAGGTCTGAACTATCCCAAGAGCAGCCTAGTTCCTTTCCAGGACTTGGAGCATCTTGGAAATTTGGTTCTGTGCTCACCTGGGCTGAATGTTCCTCAAGCAGGGAGGTTGCTCAAGCTGCAGAGTCAGCTCAAAGTTTAGTATTCAGTTGGCCCCTGGGCCTGGGAAGGCATCCAATTCCTAGGGTCCATGGTGTCAACCCTGGAACTAGTCTTTTGGGCCTGGGGCACATGCACCTTGTCCAGAGACATCTGGATCACTGGTCTCCCTGTTCTCAGTTATTTTATCATACCCAGAGAGAAAGGAAGGAACAGTGCCACCATCTGATGAATGGGATGCCCCTGGAAACTCCAGATTGGGGGATAGTCATCACGAATGCCAGCCTGGGGTGCTTATTGTCTAGGTCAGCTTGACCAGTCTGCCCATCTGAACCAATGGCTCGCACTCTGTTAATTCAGGCTGCTCTTAAGACTGAGGCAATATGGAATTGAGTAGCCATAAGCTTGGATCACCCACTTACATGCCAGATTCAATCTTGCTTGTTGATGAAAAAAGCAATGTTGCTCACCTGTAACAAATGTCTTCCATAGACAACAGATTGATAAGGCACACAGTCCCTTTCATATCTTTGATTATTGCCTTCAGCTTTTGAACAAATGGAGGAGCTGAAGAGGGTGGTGTTTATGGTTCAGAATTTTACATTAAGATCTGAGCTGTGAGAGTACAGTTCCGTCTCTGTGTCATTGGATGATGTCACCCACTCTTTTGTCTTATCAATCTTGCTGTCCATGTAAAACAACTGGCTTTAGATGAGCAACATTGCTGTTGCACCTTAGGATTTGCAGAACTTGCTTCTGATGCCTTGAGGTTGTACCCTCCAGATCAGAAACTCTGTGCCATATTAAGAAGCATGGGTATAACAGAACACCGGATAGTTCCCTTGCACAACCTTTACATCGATCGAGCAATAGTTTGAACAGAACAAGGAGAAAGAGAATGGTTTAAAATCAGCAAAGATATACGACAAGGCTGCATACTTCCCCCTACCTCTTTAATTTATATGCAGAGCAAATCAAAGAAGCAGCGCTGTATGAAGACAACCAAGGTGTGAAGGTTGGTGGAAGACTCAACAACCTTAGCTATGCTGATGACACCACATTACTGGCTGAAAGTGAAGACTATCTGAAACATTTGCTTCTCAAGCTCAAGAAACAGTCTTAAAATGGGCCTGCACCTTAATGTAAAGAAGACAAAGTTCCTGACAACTGGCAAAATCAGTTAAGTTCATAGTTGATGAAGAAGAAATTGAAATAGTGGACAATTTTAACCTACTTGGATCAACTATCAATAAAGAAACGACAAGCAGTCAAGAAATCCGACGACACCTTGCTCTTGGCAGTATGGCTATGAAGGAACTAGACAAATTCTCAAGAGCAGAGATGTCTTTCCATACAAAGATTGACGACTTCAAACCATGGTATTTTCAATAAGTTGGACAGTGAAAAAGATAGACAGACAGAAAATCAATGCCTTTGAATTATGGTGCTGGCAATGAATACTATGTATACCATGGACTGCCTGAAGAACAAACTAGTCAGTACTAGAGGAGATCAAACCTAAGCTTTCATTAGAAGCTCAGATGACAAGACTTCGGCTTTCATACTTTTGGACACATCAGGTGAAGAGAGAGATCATTAGAGAAAGACGACATGCTTGGCAAGGTAGAAGGTCAACACAAGAGAGGAAGGCCAGCAATGAGATGGATCGATACTATGGGTATGGGTGCCACTCTATTAACGAGTTGCCTGACTGAAGACCAAACAGAGCTTGACAACTATCCAGAGGGTCACCATGAGTCAACACCAACTTGATGGCACTTAAGAACAACAATTGCTTTAACCACCAACCCTGCAAATCAGATCCCCCATCCCTCTTACCCTGGAAAAAAAATTGCTACCAGAGTGGACATGAAGTAAATATAGAAACAGGCCATGTGGTCTTTTTCCGCCGTCATGTTTCTATCTAGTCTGCCCTTCCATATCAACTGTTACAGTAGTCCTCTTTTTTTTTCCTTTAGAGATCCTCTGTGTTTGTCCATGCTTTTTTGAATTCAGATACTGTCCTCATTTCTATCACATCCACTGGGAGATTATTCCACGCATCTACTGCTCTTTCTTTAAAAAAAAAATATTTCCGCATATTACTCCTGAGTCTCTTCCCTTTCACCCTCATCCTTTCTCCCCTCTTAGCCAAACTTGCTTTCAATCAAAAGAGGCTGTCTTCCTGTGCATTTATGCCACGGACGTATTTAAACGTTTCTATCATATTTCTTCTATCCTGCCTTTCCTATATAGTATAAATATTAAGATTCTTAAGTCTGTCCTTGTATGCTTTATAATGAAGACCACTAACCATTCCATAGCGCCCCTACAGTCCAATCCAGACTCCTGCAAATGGAGACTAAGCATGCTAGCTTTTGGTGATATCACTACATAAGGAGCAACACTCCTCCCACCAAGCCAGTTTGCTCAGTCTTCAGCAGATAGGACAACCCCTGTAGCCTGAGCTGGTCCGGGGGGGGGGGGAGGGAAGAGGGGGCGGTATGTGAGTATATTTATTTTATTTTATTTGAAACATTTTTCTATACTGCCCCTTCTAGAGATCAGGGACGGTTTACATTGAGACAAAACTTTTATTTACAAGGAACAACTTGCAAGAATTCGAACAATTACATGAAACATGTGATTGGTTTGTAATGACATTAATGATTAACTATTTACATCAACAGGATACATTCATATTAGGATTGTATGGTTGTTTCTTGTATGTGTTGAGTGGGGATTATGTTGAGTAGGATATCATGAGACTAGTTTGTGTTGATATATGCAGATGTAAAAAAAAAAAAAAAAAGAAAAAAAAATCCTGATTTAATTCCTGTGTCAGATGATTTAAACCCTTAGTTTATGGGCAGGTATGAGGGCAGCTGTGATGACTGGGTCTGCCTCAGGGTGCCAAGGTCGTTAAGTCAGCAATAGGGCCCTGGGAGGAGTGATGAGTTTTTTCCTCTACTGCTCTGCGATTTCAGACCGCCTGCCTGGTTTCCCCATCGCCCTTCGGAGGATTAGGAGAATCGGGGCTGCCACTGCGTTCCAGCTGATTTCCCTGTCGGGTGAGTGATTGAGGGTTCACAGCTTGGGGCAGACGGGTGAGTGCGGCCAGGATCTCTAGTGTTCAAAAGTTATTTTCTGTGCTACTGGGTTATCTCCCACTCCCTGATGCCATTGGGCAGACTTGTTTGCGAGGGGTGCACGAGCCGCCATTTCCAGTTAACTACTGAGGGACATTGCAGGGCCTGCGAGGCCAAAGATCAAGTAGCAGGGAGTACATTGTCCGAGCAGCAGGAGGCGCTGGCGGCATCTCCTGGCATTTCGGAGTTCCCTGGCATTTCGGAGTTCCCTGGCATTTCGGAGTTCCCTGGCATTTCGGAGTTCCCTGGCATTTCGGAGTTCTCCTGGCATTTCGGAGCAGAGACTGCAGCGGCCGCGGCTCCTGTGGTTTTGGCAGGAACCGTGGCCATTTTGTCACCTCCGCCTGTGGCGCCCATTTTCACAGCATCAGGAGAATCCCTGTCAGTGTCTGCGTCAGCGGTAAGAACAGGGCAGCCAGAGCACAGGGCTCTCGAGTGCAAGCAGGCACTTAGGGGAATTCCCTCGTTTCCAGTGGCACAGGCGAAGGTCCTGTTCTTGCCCCACCAGGCTTACTGCATTAAGCAGGGCCTGAAGGGGGCGGCAGAACATGCTAGTGCGCAACTGGGGCTGTGCAGGGAGCAGTTACAGGAGAGCACTGCTTCAGGGTTTGCAGAGTTAATGGTCACAGAGGAGGACCGGGCCTCTGAGCAGTCCCTGGAGTTGGAGGACCCTCTGGAGGGTATGTCGGGCCTGGAACGAGAGAGTGGGTCGTTCAGGCCTCGGGATGACCGTTTCATAGTCAAGGTTTTCTGCAAGGAGGCGCTGTTGGTGCTGATCAGACTTGCTGGCAGCGCTCAACATCTCCATGAACACTCCTGCAACAGATCCCTCCTCCTAGAGGATCCACTCCTGCAAGGCATACGTACAACCGAAAACATTCTTTTGCTGCATAGAGCTCTGAAGCAAATGATTGAGTTAGAATGGTAGGCACCAGAAGTTGGCCTCCGGGGAGCTAGGGCCATGCAGCACCTTTATCCCCTTCCCAAGAAGGAGCGGGAGCTTTTACAGCTCCTGAAAGTGGATGCTTTGGTGTTCGCAGTGACGAAGCGGACCACCATCTCGTTGGAGGGAGAGGCGGCCCTGAAGGATCCTCAGGATAAGAAACTAAAGATACTGTGGAAGCAGGCATTTGAGGTCAGTGCCATGGCCTTGCAGACTTTGGTGTGTGGAGTCTGTTGCAAGGCCTGTATGCGGTGGATTCAGGGACTTACCGAAGACTAGGCGGGGCTCGGAGGAGCCTTCCAGGATGCGGCACGCCTCGACTTGGAGGTGGCATATTTGATGGATTCTTTTTATGACCGGCAAAGGGCATGGCGTCCGTGGCTGAGGAACTGGTCGGCAGACGTTTCTTCCAAACACCGTCTGACCAGGTTGCCATTTTGGGGAAAGCTCCTCTTTGGGGAAGCCTTGAGGAAGCCTTGGAGAAGTTGGTTAAAGGTTTGGGGGAATCCAAACCTGCTCGCTTGCCAAAATCCCAAAAGCCGCGGGCAGCCACGTCAAGAGGACACCCGAGGGATTTCTGCAAATTTAGAGCAACCAGGTTCGTTCCCTACCCAGAGGCCTTCCTATCAGGCAAGGGGACATTCCTTTCGCGGAGGCAGAGGAGCTGGTTGAGGTTTCTTTTCCGGGTCCAGACAGGGACCCACAAAGGCACAATGAGATGAGGGGGGGGGGCCCAGGCGGATCTGCTTCCGGTGGGCGGCCGCCTACAACAATTCTATCCTGCCTGGATCCTGGAGGTCATTCGTGAGGGATATGCCCTGGAGTTTGCGGAACCGCTTGTGAGCGCCTTCATGGTGTTGCTATGCAGCTCTTGAGAAAAGTTGAGAGCAGTGACCGACACCCTTTACTGTCTGGTTCAGCTACAGTCGGTGGAGCCAATGCCACAAGACCAGTGTGGTCAGGGCTGGTACTCCATCTACTTTGTCATTCTGGCCAATACTCAACCTCAAAGGGGTCAATCGGGCTTTGCGCTTACCTCATTTTCAGATGGAAACCTTGCGATCCATCATGGTGGCGGTGCGACAGGGAGAGTTTGACTTCCCTGGATCTCATGGAGGCGTATTTGCACGTTCCCATTCGACCGGAACATCTATGGTACCTACGGTTCACAGTTCCAATGGGACTCTTTCAGTTTCGGGCGCTACCATTCGGGCTCACCTTGGCTCCTCGCACCTTCACCAAGATCATTGGTGGTGGTCTCAGCCTGTTTGCGCAGCCAGGGGATTCTGGTTCATCCCTACCTGGATGACTGACTCATTCGGGCCAAGTCATATGAAGAAAGCCTCAAAGCCATGCAACGGGTTCTCTATTTTCTGTGAAGTCTGGGATGGCCACCCTGTCCCGTGTCAAGACTTGCTATGCTTGGGGGCTCACTTTGTAACCTCCCACGGCAGGGTATTCTTGCTGGCACAGAGGTGCAGGAAGATTCAGGACCAGATCCGTCTGTTTCTGACGCAGCAGTCGCAGTCAGCATTGTCCTACCTACAGGTTCTGGGATCCATGGCGTTGATGCTGGATTTGGTGCCATAGGTGAGGGCACACATGTGGCCGTTACAGAGGGCGCTACTGTTCCGGTGGTTGCCTCAAAGGCATTCTGAGTCATCGGTTAGTCTGTCCACTACCAGTGTGCAGTAGCCTGTCATGGTGGTTGTAACAGGACAACCTCGAGAAGAGAATGCTGCTGGAGCAGCCAGATAGGATCGTGATCACAACAGATGCCAGTCTCCTCCGGCTGGGAGGCCCATTGTTTGATGCAATTTGCCCAGGGCGTTTGGTCTCATGACTAGACGCAGTGGTCCATCAATTGATTGGAGATGCGAGCATTCCACCTAGCGCTCCTGGTGTTCCAAGCCCTGGTACAGCATCAAGCAGTCAGGGTGTTCTCAGACAATGCCTCCATCGCCTACATCAATTGGCAGGGCAGAACAGGCAGCACAAATCTGGCAGAGGAGATAGCTCCTTTGTTTCGTTGGGCGGAGGAGAATCTCGCCCAGCTGTTGGTGGCTCACGTGGCCGGCAGAGTAAAAGTGTTCAAATGGACTATCTCTAAGCAGGCATCAGATTGATCTGAGGAAGTGGTCCTTGGCAGACAAGGTCTTCTGCCAGTTTAAGTGCCACTGGGGTCTACCAGTTATGGACTTCATGGCGTCAGCGGAGAACGCAAAGGTGGAGAGATTCTTCAGCAGGTGTAGAGAAAGGATGTCCGAGGGCCTAGACACGTTGACTCAGAGCTGGCCGGAGGAGGGCCTGCTCTTATGCCTTTCCGCTGTGGCCCCTCATAGGGCGTCTGATTCAGTGGATCAAGGCGCATGTGGGGCTAATTCTTCTGGTGGTCCCAGATTGGCCATGGTGACCATGGTATGCAGACCTGGTACGCCTACTAGTGGACAGTCCCTGGCAACTGCTGTTGAGGACAGACCTGTTATCACAGGGAACAGTGTTCATACTTCAGGTGGATCATTTCTCGCTTACGGCTTGGCTCTTGAGAGGGTGGCCTTTAGGTGCTGAGGGTATTCAGCACCCTTAATTGTGACCCTGCTCATGGTGCGGCAGAGGTCCACATCCTTTGGCGTACGTGTGAGTATGGAGAGTGTTTGAGGCCTGGTGTGTGGAATGGCGGTGCTGTCCCTTCGTGGCCACGATCCCGGAGGTCCTGGGATTTCTGCAGGCTGGGTTTGAGAAGGATATAGCCTTGAACTCCGTCAGGTTACAGATTGCAGCTTTGGCATGATATAGGGGTCACATTCAAGGGGTTTTCTTGGCGACCCATCCCAATGTGGCCAGATTTCTCTGAGTGGTCAAACTTCTGAGGCTGCCCTGGTGCCCCGCTGTGCTCTCATGGAATCTCAATGTGGTACTGGAGGTTCTATCAGCAGTGCCATTTGAGCCACTGGTGGCAGCTTCGCTGAAGGACCTCACCCTAAAGGTGGTGGTTCTGGTAGCCATTTGTTCAGCCAGAAGAATTTCCGAGCTGCAGGCCTTATCCTGTCGCGAGCCCTATCTCCTGCTGGCAAAGGACAGAGTGATGTTGCGAGCGCCTTCTTTTGTGCCCAAAGTAGTTTCACCATTCCATCACAATCAGACCGTGGTCCTCCCGGTTTTTCCTCAGGAGCAGGATAATAGTCTCCATGCTTCAGGTGCTCGGAGAGTGCTGCGGCTCTACTTGAGTTACAGAGCCGTTTCGGAAGTCGGATCATCTGTTGGTTCTTTTTGGGGCTCCCTGAAAGGGAGAAGTGGCCTCAAAGGCTTCCATTGCCAGCTGGTTGAAGGAGGCAATTGCCTCCTTCAATCTATTGAAGGGCAAAACAGTGCCTCCAGGACTGAGGGCGCATTCCACAAGGGCGCAGGCAATATCCTTGGCGGAGTGTGCTCTGGTTTCTCCAGCGGAGATTTGTTGGGCAGTTACTTGGGCGTCGCTGCATACCTTTGTGTCAATATAAGCTAGATCTGCAGGCACATTCGGAGGCGTGTGTTTGAGCTCGGGTTTTGGAGGCCGGGCTTGCCGGTCCCACCTGGATTTGAGTACTGCTCTGGTACATCCCAGGAGTCTTGGACTGTAGGGGTCCTATGGAAGGTGAAATTAGACTTACCTGCTAATCCATTAGGACCTATAGTCCAATCCAGAGCCCTCCCATCTCATTGCTGGCAAGCCTGTTTCAGAGGTTCAGCTATTAGGGGACAAGGCGCTCTCTTCATGACAGAGGTAAAAGCTCTTGTCAGGCCGAAGGGTTCAGTCTCAGGTGCTGGATTAGAGCGAGGAGTGACCTTTATTTATTTATTTATTTATTTATTTATTTATTTACAGTCTCTTATATACTGCACTATTCAGCATCAGCGCGGTTTACATACAACAACTTACACATCTCAATAGCTGATTAGTGTTTACATAGAACAAGGTAATAGAACTTGGATAACAAGGGGTCAACTATGTACACCTATATGACAAAATGGGTATCGCCTCGCTGGACGTGGTAATGTTTGGCTGTGTGGTAGGGTTTACTGAACAGAGTCAGCTAAGTGGTGAAAGAGGATATTAGGGCGCTATCTGGGGGTAATGTTGGAGGAAGAGATGGTTCTCTCGAGCTGTTTAAGACATCACAAGTCTGTTAGCTAGTTGTATATACGTAGTTGCCTTTCTGGGTGTGTGTTGGTTTGTTATAGTAGTTCTTTGAGATGGGAATACTGGCTTGGTGGGAGGAGTGTTGCTCCTTATATAGTGACATCACCAAAAGCTAGCATGCTCAGTCTCCATCTGCTGGAATAGGGACACAACCCAGGAATCTGGATTGGACACCAAGTCCTAATGGAAAGAAAATTAGCAGGTAAGTCTAATTTCACCTTTTAGTAGCCATCCTCTGCACCGACTCCAACCTGTTTATATTCTTTTGAAAGTGTGGTCTCCAGAATTGCACATAATACTCCAAAGGAAATGCTCATCGTAGAGGTCCCTCCAGCACCCCTTCCACCCCCCCCATTTAGCTCCTTCCTCCACCATCTCCCTCCCCCCATACACACATCCACCTGTCATCCACAATCATGCCCCCCAGACATTTAAACTACAACACAAAAAGAACATTTAGCAACACCCGTTAATCGGCCATGCAGTGCTGCCCTCCACCAACAGGTAGGTCCATAAAAAAAACTAAAGACTAGTTCCACTTATAGAGAGTCTTGTCTTCTTTTGCCTTCCCGAGCTAGAGACATATTCAAATGCCATGGAAGTGGTGCAGGCCATTTGCTGCTTGCAAGAACAAGTGCCTCCTTTGAACTCCAGCTTGGGAAGGCCCTTATATTTCTCTATGACCAATTCCCTCGGTCCTCCTATTTGTCCAAGCAGTCTCTGAGCAGTTCCCAACTGCTGCACCCGCTCATTTAAGACCTGGATGTTCTCAGCCGGCTTATCAACTCTGTCGTCTAGCTCCACCAACTTCTTTCCCCCGTTCTTGTTGCAGGGCAGCCACTACTCCCAGCACTTCGGTTTTCACTGCAGTCAGCTCTTGTTCAAGATCGTGCTTTAATTCTAGAAACCAACGCTGGATGTCACCACAAGTAATGGGCTCCACGCTGCCTGCATCTGACCCGCTCTCTTCGCTCTGAGTCTTGACTTTCTGCCACCATCTTGCCTGCACAGAATCCCCACGGGCCCAAGCCCGGGCTGCTCAGCATTTGGTCGCTCTCAAATTGAAATTTATCAAGTGTTTTGCAGACTGATATTTTACCCCAATGTCACCTGGATTTCTTCCACTGCTCCACAGACACCAAGAGAGAGATGAGTAGCTGTTATTGCTAGATTAATGCTGGCCTAATACGGCGCTCAGCATTCAGGCAGCTATGCATCGTGTGACATCACTTCCTTTCCATCCCATATCTTTATGGCCAAATTAATAAATGTATTGTCAGTCTTGGTCCCCTCCCCTATCCCTTTTCACAACCAAATCCAGTTTATTAAGGATTGTCATCCCTATCTGCTCTGCTTTATCTGGACCCACTGTTCCACTTCTTTCTCTTTCCTCCATTCCATAATCGCTTCTAACTGAGCGGCTTCAAAATAATATCTCTCTGTGACCCCCAAACTCTCATCTTCCCTGTCAATATAATACCCTTTTTGCCACCCTTTGTAGTGATCATTGCCAAATAAAGGAGAAATTATTTCCTGTAACCCCTTCAGTACTTCAAAGGGCACCTTTATTGGCAGGGACATGAATAAAAATAATAGTCTGTGTAGGCTATTAATTTTTATAATTGCTATTCTCCCCAAGTAGGAGAAACAGAAAAGGTTCATTGTAGGTGGGATCATTTTTTCATTCTGTTCAACAGACCACGTAAGGACAAAGCAGCTTCCAAGTCCATGATACCACGATGGATTAATGGGACCATTGGGTTGGTGCATATGTTGAATTTGTGAGAGCACAGGTGACATCCTGGGTGAAGTACCAATCAGTAGAGCATGATTCTATTTGCCAATGTGGTCACTGCTGCATTCCTTTGTCAAACATTATAAATTGGATGTTCGGTCTAGGGAGAATGGTGTTTTGGAAAGGCGCAGTCCTCACGGGGCCCTTGTCCTTCCACCTGGGGTATTAAAGCTGGAAAGGTCTAGCACAGGGGTTCTTAACCCAGTCCTCAGGACATACCTAGTCAGACGAGTATTCAGGATAACCACAATTAGTATGCATGAGAGAGATTTTTCATATACTGCCTCCATTTTATGCAAATCTCTCATGCATATTCATTGTGGTTGTCCTGAATACCTGCCTGGCTATGTGAGTCCTGAGGACTGGGTTGAGAACCTTCTGGTCTAGCAGGATAAAGGGAGGTGAAATTTTGTTCTTATGTGCAAATTTCCTTTCCTTGAATCCTGCCAGACCAGTCCAGGACCCACCCGGAAAATCTAAGGATCTTGAGGATCTTCTTATTGCCTCTCAATTTGAATTTGCTCTCAGTTTAATCCTAGTAGAGGATTTGGAGGGGTTGTTTTGCAAATCTTGTTGGAATTGGGTTTCAACATGTTTGTTTACAGTTTTGCTCTATTCGTTCCATTTCTGCTTTGTCAACAGTATAATTGCAAGTTCTAGGGCTGCACAATTCCTGAAAGTCATGTTCGCTGCTTCCATTTGTTGGCTGGGGAGCACAACCCACTTGATCTAGCAAAAAAAATAAAGGAAAACAAATTGGTAAGAAGGACCAAATTTCACCTTGCCTCAGGTACAAACAGAGTGGAAGCCCTATGGGGGGCAGGGAAATACCTACTGTATGTGAATATAGCTTGCCTTTAGCTAGTACTGGAAAGGCATGAGCTAAATCTAAATACTAACTGCTGGCATGCAAGACCAGAATATGTACAATTGGAGGGGGAAAATACTTTCTAATAAGTACACATGTTTTATTTATTCTCCATTATTTGCTTGCAGCTGCTTGTGAAGAGAGCATTCAAAGTGCGCTAGCCACCATCTTTCCCCCATACACGTGATTCTCAACCCCTGTGTTGTCATGACCCCATAATCTTACAGCCTCCTGTCACCCACAAAAGCTGTCACTGTAAAACCTACCCTGCATCTCCATGCAACCTTCTACAACATAGCTGTCATGCATATTAGCTGGCATAATGTTGACATTGCTCTGAACAGGGATGCTTTAGTGTGTAAATACTTAGAGAACTTGGGTGCCTTCCAACATTTTTGGGAGTCGGGTACATTTACTTTTCTTTTATGATTTCTCTTTTTATGTTCTGTGTCTTTTTTTTTTTTTTTTTTTGTCCTTCCCTTCCCCAACCCCTCTGTACAGTTAGACAACCAGGAGCAGTACAGAATCACAGCAATAGCCATGGCTCGTTTTGGGACAGGGGCATTCTAGGACTGCACTGTCTGCTGTGATCTTGTGCAATGGTGTGTTTTTTTCTTTAGCCTGGTATGGCCTGGTACAGTCCCATGCTTATAGCAGTGGTGACTGGTAGTGTTTTCTGCTTATAGCAAACATACTGAGAACCAACAAATGTTTTTCTGAAGAGGAACTTATGTTTCTGAATGTGACTTCTATATTCGAGGCTCTGAGCTATCATGTACCGTGACATCCTATGCTCCTTTTTCTGTTCTAGTGAAAGTTACCAGTGTGTCCAGAATCTGTTTGGCTTTTTTTATGGGACTAGTAAGGCAGCAGGACACCGTAATAGTCTACTCTAAGCCGTATTATTCAGGAGTTGCTTTGGAGGATGTTATAGGGGCATGTCCTTAAAGGCATCCCTGTATTTACTTGCATTTCTTGCTGATATCTTGTTCATAGGCAAGCACGAAAGATGAAACATGCTGCTGCAAAGAGCTTGTCATCTGAACCAGAAGATTTTTCTGATGAAGCAATTTCTGAAATCTTCTATGGGACCTCTCCTCCCAGCACTCCCCGACAGATGAAACGCATGTCCACAAAACACCAGAGGAATAACACGGGGAGGCCGGCTGTTCGCTCCACTTTAAAAGGTTGGTGACAATCACTAAAGACTTGTTTTAGTAATTTCAGTCTTTTAGACATGTAAACAGCTGCAGGTGTAGTGCTTTTATTTTGGCTTTTTGGTTGATTGGTGATTTCCTAGGAAATATCTGTGGGGAGACTATAGTCTAGCACATGTGATTTGAAAATGCCCAGTGACTAATTTCCTGTGTTTCTGAAATGTTTCCCTTAACATTTGTGAAAGTTAAGATCTTTAAATTCCGTAAAAGCATTCTTAACCACCTTCAAGATTTCTCTGAAAAGCCTAGCAGCAGCTGATGAAGCTTTATGTGCATGAGTGTGCCATTGCTGATATGTAGACAACCACTGTTCCACTCCTCTGACCTTGGCAGTACCCTGGAGAGCACATGCTGCTGCCCCAGAACAAACTCTTAAAGGAGATTAAGCACAGCTGAGGAGGTAATGCACAAAAGCATTTAAAATCTCGGTTCTGAATGGCATCAAGTTAAGTAGCGTCTCGTTTTTCTGCTTTCTCGGCTGGCAATATCTTGTGGTCTTTGGTTTCCTTTCTATTACACATGCCGAAATGCAAGGCTAAGGTTAAGGGAGCCTTCCCTCTTCAGTCCCTAGCGCTGGGGCAGAAAACAATGGATACCTATGCAGTTGTAAAGACTTCTATAGGTGTACCTGTTGTCCGGTCTGGGAAGAGCCCTGACCTGGGGAGCGATGCTTCGCTCAGCCCGCTTGGCCTAGCGGCGGCAGCATTGCAGTCGGACTTCAAAGCTGTTAGTACAGCTCCAGTAATGGTGGCTGTTGAAAGGCCTTCACGCTGGTCAGAGTGCGTCATTCGGTATCTCGGGTGGAACAGTACTCCCTCTCCTTGCCCCCCCCCCCTTCCCATGGAGGAGTGTTTGGAGCCACCAGCCTGGGCTAGTCACTGTTGAGCTTGCTACTTCTAATTCTTCTGGATTGCTGCAGTTGTCTCGACATAAGAAGGGTCTGGCCCTGGACGCTCTCTGGACTGCCTTTGGAGACTGTTTATAAAGCCTGTCATGGTTTTATTCAGGTTTCCTCTCTTAACTCAAGTAACATTACTAAAATTGAAGCCACAAACAGAAGAAAGATCTTGAGTTGGTAATGTGCTTTTTCAAGATCTTCTCTCAATCATCTTGAAAAAGCACATTACTCAAGATAGACTGGTGTTACAAAGAAGAATTGAGAAGTTAAAGAATCAGAATAGGAATTTTGAATTTGCGTATTCTGAATTTTCTGTGCTCTCCTTTGTTGGCTCTTAAGGAGTTATTCTCTGAGTTTCTCAAGGAGATATTTAATTATCCTGATTTGGGTTTACCTCCTTCACAGAGAATTTATCTTCCCTCCAAGTCTTTTAAGAGCCCTGTAAAGCCAGAAGCCTTTCTGGTAGAAGTCTCCTCTGAAAGTCTTGAGTTGGAAAACTAAACAGAATTTTTGGAGAAGTCACAGGAGGGGGTGAAGGTGAGATCTACTTTAAATGGTTGCTTTTGTTTTTATGCAAGATAAGGAGGCTCTGTTAAGTCTTTATTTTAAGAAGCTGGATATTACTTTATTGGGAGGAAGGGTAGAAATATATCTCCAGGAACAAGCAGGAATAAGTCCTCACATATGGGTACGTCGGTACCGACGGAGCCCACGCGGGAAAGCTCCCCAGCTTCCCAGAAGGAAAGCTTTTGGTGCCTCCCACTGCGCATGCGCGCTGCCTTCCCGCCTTCCTGACCAACTCTCCTCAGTTCTTCTTTTTCCGCGGAGCCAGCAGGTCGTGTTCCTGTCACCGCTGAAGAAGTTGTTATTTTAATTTGTTTCTTTGGCCGCGTGTCTGCCTTCCCCGATTCGACCAGGATACCGATTCCGGTTCCCGGTTCCGGGGTTTTTCCCGATACCAATCCGGTTCTGGGTACCCCCGATGTCGATACCGGTCGATACGCTTATCGATCCCTGGAAGCAAACAGACGATACTTCGAGTCTTCTGATGATTCTGATTCATCAGATGACTCTGCTGAAGTATCCCTTACTCTACCTGAAGAGCCCTCTTCTCTAAAGAGGAGAAATGTCTCCTCCAGAGGATTTATCCTTTCAAGACTTCATCATTGAAGTAGCTAAAGGTCTCTCTGTTTCAGTAACCTCTGAAAAGGAACCTAGAGCAAAAAAACTAGATATTTTAGGATACTCTAAGGTTCCCAAAGAGGCAGTCACCTTGCCCATTCATGAAATTCTTCAAGAACACATGATGGACTTATGGGAGACTCCTCTCACCCTATCTCCACATTCTCGTTGTTTGGACACCATGTATCGTGTCCCTCCTTCTCCTGGTTTTCAAAAAACTCAGCTCCCTCACCACTCTATTGTGGTGCAGTCAGCTATGAAAAGGATAAAGAGTACCAAGACACTCTTCTACTCCTCCAGGAAGAGAATGTAGGACTTTGGATGCTTTTGGTAGAAAAATCTTCCAAGCAAGTATGCTTATTGCCAGAATCAATTCATACAGCCTCTATATGGGCATGTTTCTCAAGGAGATTGCATTGAAAATACGCCATTTTCTCCCCTTTATCCCAGAGGATAAAAAGGAGGAGTTCCTCCTTTTACTAAAGCATACCCAAGATATTTCAAAGTTCTCCAACAGAGCAGCCTTTGACTCCTTTGAGGGTGCTAGCAGAGCCTCAGGTATTGCCATAGCGGCTCGCAGAATTGCTTGGCTCCAGGCCTCTGACCTAGAACCCTGGGTCCAGGATGGGTTGGGAAATCTGCCCTGTACAGGTGAGAATCTGTTTGGTAAGGAGTGGCAAATCAAAGCCACTCAAATGGATGCAGAAAATGCTGCTTTAGATAGACTTTCTAAGTCTACCTCTACTTCTGTCAAGAAAAAATCTTTCAAGAAGCCTTTCTACAAATACTGGCCAACAATCTTCTGCAGCTCGCTTTGCTCCTAAGCGTCAGCAGCCTAAACAGGCCAGGGCAAAACCTGCAGGGGCTGCTACAGCCCAGCAGTCCCAACCCCCTCAGGGTTTTTGACTTAATACTAGAGAACTTAACCTTTCTGGCTCTAAAACATCCAGAGCCTCTCACCATTCCAGGAAGGTTAACTCATTTTGCTCCCAGATGGGAGCAAATCACATCAGAACAGTGGACCCTCTCTATCATCAGAGGGGGCTACAAACTACATTTCTCCAGCCTTCCTCCCCATACCATGGTGAGATGTTTCAATTCTCCCCCATCTCTCCTGAACCTGTTGGGTCAGGAGGTGACCACTCTTCTCGCCCAAAGGGCAATAGAAGAGGTTCCTCTTCTTCAACAGGGGTCAGGATTTTACTCCCCTTATTTTCTCATTCCCAAGAAAACAGGGGGACACAGACCCATTCTAGATCTCAGAGAATTGAACAAATTCCTATGCAAGGAGAAACTCAAAATGCTTTCTCTAGGTACTCTCCTTCCATACCTACAGAGTCAGGATTGGCTTTGTTCTGTAGATCTCAAGGATGCGTACACATATATACTCATCCATCCATCCCACAGAAAATTCCTACGGTTTCTGTTCCAGGGAAAACATTTCCAATACAGAGTACTTCCCTTCGGTCTAGCCTCTGCTCCCAGAGTATTTACCAAATGCATGACAACAGTAGCTGCATTTCTACGCGCCCTGGGAATTTTTGTCTTCCCATACCTGGACGACTGGCTCATCCGAGCTCCATCTCAGTCCGAGGCTCAGACTTCCCTGGATCGCACCAGACGCATTCTGCAGTATCTGGGACTTGTGATCAATCTGCCAAAGTCTCAACTCACCCCTACTCAGTCCCTGGAATTCATAGGGGCCTGGTTGGATACCACCATGGCAAAGGCCTATCTTCCTCAGGCCCGTTGCCAACGTCTAGTGCACCTGGCCTCCCAGACTCAGTCCAGAAGCCACTTGACTGCCAGGGAGATGCTACAACTATTAGGCCACATGGCCTCCACAGTACATGTGGTGCCCTATGCTCGCCTACATATGAGAGCAGCTCAATGGACTTTGTCCACCCAGTGGACTCAAGCATCAGGAGCTCTCTCAGACCAAATAGCAAACTCCAAACGTCTCTTTTGGTCTCTCCAATGGTGGATGTCCACTCAAAATCTGTTGTTGGGGGCTCCCTTTCAACCATTGTTGCCCCAAGCAACCCTCACAACAGATGCCTCCCAAACAGGTTGGGGAGCTCATCTTCAAGATCTCTCCACTCAGGGCACTTGGTCTCCACAGGAGACCACCCTTCATATCAACCACTTGGAACTTCGAGCAATCTTTCTAGCTCTCAGAGTTTTTCATACCCTCCTCAGCAACATGACAGTCCTTGTTCATACGGACAATCAAGTAGCCATGTTTTACATAAACAAACAAGGAGGGACTGGCTTTCTGTCGCTTTGCAACGAAGCTTTAAGATTATGAGCCTTCGCCAGAGAGCATCAAATCCATCTCCTGGCAGTATATCTTCCAGGAATCCAAAACTCTTGGGCAGACAGACTCAGTCGAGTTCTGCTTCCACACGAATGGTCCCTGCACATGGATCAGGTACTCAGAATCTTCCAGAAATGGGGAACCCCGGACATAGACCTCTTTGCAAGTCCGTGGAATGCCAAACCTCCCCGGTTCTGTTCCAGAATTCCGTGTCAGGGAGTTCAGGCCAAGGATGCCTTCCTCCTTCATTGGGGTCAGGGCTTCCTGTATGCCTTTCCACCCATTCCTTTGATTCCCAAGACTCTGTTCAAACTTCAAAGGGATCAAGGGTCCATGATCCTCATAGCTCCACGCTGGCCACGCCAAGTGTGGTACCCTCTACTTCTGCATCTCTCCCAAGCCCCCTCCCTGGACTTGGGAGCGGCTCCAGACCTTCTGTCCCAGGAAGAGGGGACTTTGTGGCACCCAAACCCCAAGTCCCTTCACCTCAGAGCTTGGTTACTGAAGGCCTAGACCTTCAACACTTCAATCTTTCGCAGCAAGTGAAGGATATCCTCCACGCCTCTAGGAAACCTTCCACTAGGCGTTCTTACACTTTTAAATGGAAAAGATTTTCCATTTGGTGTGCTCAAAAGGGTCTTGACCTTCTAGCACTCCCCTTGAATTCTCTCTTGGAATATCTCCTGCATCTCTCCAATGCAGGACTCAAAACAAATTCAGTAAGGGTCCATTTGAGTGCTATTGCAGCATCCCTCAAGCCCATCAATGGACAACCTGTTTCCTCTCATCCTCTTATTGCAAGATTCATGAGAGGCCTAACCTTAACTAAACCTCCCATTCGACCTCCTCCGGTGGCATGGGACTTAAGCTTGGTTCTTGGTCAGCTTATGAAGCCACCCTTTGAACCCTTAGCCACTACCACCTCGAAATTTCTTTCCTGGAAGGTTATTTTTCTTATTGCAGTCACCTCAGCTCGCCGTATCAGTGAACTGCAAGCTCTAGTGGCTAATCCACCTTATACAAGGTTCCATCATGATAAGGTGGTCCTTAGGACCAATCCCCACTTTATGCCTAAAGTGGTCTCCCCTTTTCATCTTAATCAAGAGGTATATTTACCTGTCTTTTTTCCAGCTCCTCATGCATCTACTGCAGAGAGGAACCTTCATACTCTAGATTGTAAAAGAGCTCTTGCCTTTTACCTCCACAGGACACAGCAACATCAAAAGTCTTCTCAACTTTTTGTTGCTTTTGATCCTTCTCATTTAGGACTTCCAGTCTCCAAAAGAACACTCTCCAATTGGATTGCTCAGTGTATCTCTTTTGCTTACCAGAGTAAGAACCTTTCTCTGGAGGGCCATGTCACCGCTCACAATGTGAGGGCCATGGCCACCTCTATGGCTCATCTAAACTCTGTGTCCATTGACCAGATCTGTCGAGCAGCCACCTGGGCCTCGGTTCATACCTTTACAGCCCATTACTGTTTGGACAAGGACTCCCGCCGGGATGCCTTGTTTGGTCAGGCTGTCCTCAGACACCTGTTCCATTCTTGAACAACTCCACCCACCTTCCCTGAATGGATGCCTGAGATCCATAGGAAGATGAGGAACCTTTCAGGGTCTCATACCCTTGAGGGGATCTCCCGGGCATCTCAGCTAGGGAGTCCCCCATATGTGAGGACTTATTCCTGCTTGTTCCTGGAGATAGCACAGTTACTTACCTGTAACAGGTGATCTCTGGGAACAGCAGGAATTAGTCCTCACAACCCACCCACCTCCCCTAGGAGTTATCTCTCTCTCTCTCTTCCTTTCCTCTCTCTATTATCTCAGCTTTAAACTCGAACTGAGGAGAGTTGGTCAGGAAGGCGGGAAGGCAGCGCGCATGCGCAGTGGGAGGCCCCAAAAGCTTTCCTTCTGGGAAGCTGGGGAGCTTTCCCGCGCGGGCTCCGTCGGTACCGACGTACCCATATGTGAGGACTAATTCCTGCTGTTCCCAGAGATCACCTGTTACAGGTAAGTAACTGTGCTTTCCTGAAGTTTCAAGATGGACTCGAGCAGAGGAAAACATTTTTGGTGTCGTATCCTGAGGTTTTGGCATTGGATGCTACCTTTCAATTATGTTTTCCCTGTAAATGTTATGCTATACTAGAAAAAATTATATCATTTCTTTGAAGCTTCCCAACTGTTTCTTTTTGAATGCTAAGCAGCTGAAGGCTTAATTCCCGGAGTAAGCTGGACCATATAATTGTCTTTGCATTTAACTTATTTCTGCACTTACATGTTTCCTTTGTTTTCTATCTTCCCATGGTAATGTGGATGCTTGGGTCGACCCCAGTTTCTCCATGTGGACTAATTAACCGAGTGCTTAATATTTCTTTTTACTTCTTGTTTCGTATACTTTTGGGTGCATTTCCAGTCTTTAAAGTTTGATTGCTTTAATATACTTATATAAATTCCAATTTAAAAAAAAAACCTGAAAAAAAATCTCAATTCTGTTCTCCATTTTTTTGGATGTTGAGCACAATATTTTGCAACTACATACCCTCTCAGCATTTCAGCATCATGGACTCTGAATTATTGCAACGGATACGCATCTTATTTTCTTAGGCTTCCTTGGCTAGTATCATAATCTTTTCAATTTACCTGGTCATGCCACGTCTTAGTAAGTTCTTCGGAGTATGACCATGTATCTCCAGGAACAAGCAGGAATGTAGTCTTCACATATGGGTATCGTCGGTACCGACGGAGCCTGTGCGGGAACGCTCCCCAGCGTCCAATTAGAAAGCTTTTGGGAGCATACCACAGCGCCTGCGTGCTGCCTTCCTGCCTTTCCCAACTGCCCCTCTCCAGTTCTTCGTTTTCCGCGGAGCCAGCAGCTCGTTTTCCTGTCACCGCAGAAATTATCCCATCTTTTTCATTCTTTTTTTTTTTTTTGTATTTTTATTTTTATTTGAGATTTTACAACCAATACAAAACACTCACAATCCAACAACCCCAACACATTCCCTCTACATAACAGAACAACATAACATCACACCAAACTATGCCCAAATCCCCCCCTCCACAACCCCCTACCCTACCATGCTGTCCCATCCAAGTGTGCCCCCTCCACCCTTAACCCTTATTCGCCCCTCTCCCCCCTCTCTTCCCCCCGCCCTCCCCCCCCCCACAGTACACCCCATTTATCCATAAATCTATTCATTCTCTCCCGCCTCACTGCGGTCAATTTCTCCATTAAGACTATATGTCGGAGCCTCCCCTCAAACTCCCTTATTGTTGGCTCCTCTACACACTTCCGTGCTGCAGCTAGCACACATCTCGCTGTGCTCAGACAGGCCCGCACCATTGGCCCCCCCTCTTGTTGCCTATCCCGCCACCAGGAAAGTAGACAGACCCCGGGCTCCTTCCTCACCTCCACTCCCAAATGATGCTGTACCCAGCGCACTACCGTGTCCCAGTACCGTTGTGCTTTGCTACAACCCCACCATATATGCCAAAAGGAACCCACCTCCCCACACTCCCGCCAACACCTCTCCGACACCCCAGGCAATATCTGATGAAGCCTCTCTGGCGTATAATACCACCGGAACAGGATTTTATACCAATTCTCACGGATACTACTTGCCCACGGCAACCCCCTTACCCCCTATCCCAAATCTGCTTCCATTCCACCTGCGTCAATACCCCCCCTAGATCCCTCTCCCTCTCCCACTCCCCCATATATCGGAACCTACCCCCTTCCCCCTCTCGCACCCCTTTGTACAACCTTGAGATCATCCCCGCCGTCCCAAATTTCCCATACCAGAGGGCTTCTATCTCCGACACCTCCCCTCCCCGCCCCCTTTCCCCCCACCCCCTTTCAGAAAGGAGCTCACCTGGAGATAAGAGAATCTATCGTGTTCTTCTAGCCCATATTCCTCTCTAATCTCCTCGAAAGATCTCAATACCCCCTCATCTAATAATTGATAAAAACACTCCAACCCCTTCCCCTCCCAGACATCAAACCTCCCCCCCTCCCACCCCGGGGCAAATGGCCGCCACCCCCTCCAAGGTATCATCACGGAAAATTGACCCTCCCTTCCCCTACCCCTGCCGTCCCTGATCTCATCCCATACCCTTGCTACCTGCTGCATCGCTGGTGATCCCTCTCCCAAGGCCCTACGATCCTTCCCACCTGCCCACAACCATGCATCTAGTCTCCCTCCCTTTACCAGTGTGCGCTCTAGGGGTACCCACGCCTTCAAATCCCCCTTCCTTCTCCAGTCCATGACATGTCTCAGCTGCGCCGCTTTATAATAACCCTCAAGACTCGGCACCCCTAACCCCCCCTCCTTCGGTGCATACATCACTTCGCGCGTAATCCTCGGAGGTCGCCTATTCCAAATATACTGAAAAACTTTCCGCTGCACTTTCCGTAATGCCTCCCCTGGCACTCTCACCGGTAAGGCTTGGAATAGATACAGCAACCTTGGTAATACATTCATTTTAACCATGGCTATTCTACCCAGCCAGGACACTTCCTGCCTCATCCAGCCCTCTATATCCTGCTCCACCTCCCTAAACACTCCCGGGTAATTATATTTATATAAATCCCCATATTTTGCCGTCAGGAGTACCCCCAAATATTTCAAGGAGTGAGGAACCCACCGCAACGGGACATTCCCCTTAACACCCCCTCCACCCTCAGCGACATTCTAATCCTCAAAACCTCCGTCTTTTCTACATTCATTTTAAACCCCGAAACTTCCCCAAAGCCCTCCACGACTTTCATTACTTCCGGTAACGAATCCTGTGGTTGACCCAAGTACAGCAGGATATCATCCGCATATAGAGAAATTTTATGGCTATCTCCCCCTCTCTCCAAACCCTTAATCTTATCATTAGTCCGAATCTCTTCCGCTAGCGGCTCCACACTCATCGCAAGTAGGAGTGGAGATAAAGGGCACCCCTGCCTTGTCCCCCTACCCAGGCTAAAATCCCTCAAATAACACCCATTCACCTTTACCCGTGCCCTTGGCCCCTTATACAACCCCCTAATCCATTTCCCCAATTTCTCCCCACCCCCATTTTATGTAACACCACCATCAAGAAAGCCCAGTGTACCCTATCAAACGCCTTCTCAGCATCGATAGAAAAATAAACTCTTCTTGACTCCGCCGAGCTTCCCAAGCTACCCCACCGCCCTCTTGATGTTATCTGCGGTCTGTCTCCCCGATATAAACCCGGTCTGATTCTCCTTTATCACCCTTGGTAACCAAGGTCCCAATCGTCCTGCCAGCACCTTCGCCAGCACCTTGACGTCCACATTCAATAGGGATATGGGCCTGTACGATCCGCATTCCCTCGGATCCCGCCCCTCCTTGGGCAGCACCGTAATTCCCGCAGTCAGCATTCCTGCAGGTAGGTCCCCCCCTCCTCCTCCAACATCCCATTATACACCCTACACAAAATCTCCCCTACCTCATTGAGAAATATTCTATAAAAAGAACACGGTAGCCCATCTAGCCCCGGTGCTTTCCCCCGTGGTAGTCCTTTAATTGCCCTCTCCCGAGATTGGTGCCTCCAGCCCTTCCTGTGCGTCCTCCGGCAGTACCCGAAGCTCTATCTTCTCGAGGTACTGTGCTATTTGCTGCTCCTCCACCCGCTCATCTCTTGAGTAAAGGTCCTGATAAAACTGGCAAAATCTTTCCTGAATTTCCCCCTCATTATACAGGACTTCCCCCCCCCCCCTTCCCCATAACTTGATATATCTTGGACGCCACGATCCGTTTCCGCAACCTCTGCGCCAACATCTTCCCTGCCCTATCCCCAAATTCGTAATACCGCTGTTTCAGCCAAGCCAACTCAAATGCCACCTTCTCCACCTGTAACCCACGCAGCTCCCCCCGAATCTTCTCCATCGCTTCTCTATCCCTAGTTTTCCCGGACCTCCTATATACCTCCTCCGCCCTTGTCAGCATTGTCCCCAAGGCCACTTCCCTCTCATACCTCTCCCGTTTCTTCCTGGCCCCCCACCCAATAAACTTCCCCCGAATTACCGCCTTCAAGCCTTCCCACACCATTGCCACCCTGACCTCTCCAGTATCATTCAGTAGGAGATATTCCTTAATCCCTTCTCTAATATCCCATACCACCTCGGGATCCTTCAACAAGCCCTCATTCAACCACCAAAACCTCAGCCCCCCTCGCCCCCCCCTCCAGCCCCACCTCAACCGCCCTATGATCGGACCAGGCTATCGGAATAATCTCCCCCTCCCTCAGTCCCAGCATCCAGTCCTGATCCACTAACACCATGTCTATCTGTCCCCAACTGTTATGTGGCACTGAGTAATGGGTATAAGCCCTTTGCTGGGGATGTAGCACTCTCCAAGCGTCTACCAAGTTTAATTTATCCATCAGCCCCTCAAGCTCCCTTCTATTACGCCCCCCCTCCCCCCCTCCCTCCCCTGCTCCCGATCTAACATGGGTTGCAACACTACGTTAAAATCCCCACCACCACCCTCCGCCCCCCCCTTGCTTCTCCAACAACGTTCTCACCCTCCTCCAAAAACTAGCTTGTTCCCCGTTTGGGCCATAGATAGACACCAACACTATCTCTACCCCCCCACCGCCCTACCACCCCCACTACTCTTCCCTCCCCATCCTCAAAACTTCTCTCTACCTGCACCCCTCTCTCCCCCCCTGTATCAGCACTGCAACCCCCCCCCTCTTCCCCCCCTCCCGATTACATGAATAAAATTGTTCCACAAACCGTTTATGCCTCATCAGCCCCACATCCCTGCGACGCAAATGCGTCTCTTGAACCAAAACCACATCCCATCCATTCTTCTCCGCTTCTCGATACAGCAAATGCCTCTTTGTGGGTGAGTTCAACCCTCTCACATTAATAGTTCCCATCCGCAGCGTCATTTTCCTATCCATAACTCCCTTCCCCCCCTCTCCATTGGTCCCTCACTCGCTCCCCCCTCCCCCCTCTCCCCTCTCCCCCCCACCTCCCTCCCTCCTCCCTCTTCTCCCCCCCTATCCCCCCTTTCCAGCCTTCCAAGGGTGTCTATCCAGTCCCGCTCCTGCTGCTCCCCACCCGGCCTCCCCCTATGCCTCCCCCCCATGCATAACCCCCCTTCCACCTCTCCTTCCCCCTTCCCAGAACCCTCATATCCACACAACCCGCTCCCCGCCCTTCCCCCATCCTCCTCCCTCCTCCCCCCTCCCCCATGCCCAAGAACCAATAACCAAGTAGCCTACTGCCCGGCTCTCTCAGCATTATTACAATGACAATTACTCATGTCCACCATCAGTCTTTAGCAGGCATTCTCTTCCCCACTTTGGGTTCTTCAGCTCTCCTCTGCAACCTTCGTCCTCTTGCTGCGACCCTCTGCCAACAGGAACTCTCCTGCTGCTGCTCCTTTGCCCCTCCAGCTTGCACAGTTCTCTCCTTTTCCACACCCTTGGGCAGCTGCTTGCATCCCAACTCCTTCAGCACTGCCCAGGCTTCCTCCGCCACTTTCACTCTCCGAGACACTCCATTAACGGTCACCAGCAACCCAAAGGGAAATAACCACCTGTACCGCAGGTTTTTCCCGCAGAGGTAAGCCGTGACCTCTCGCTGCCCCCGTCTTCGATCTAGGGTCCCTTTGGATAAGTCATTATAAATGTCCACCTCATTCCCTTCCCAGGCAATCCGCCCGTATTTTCGCGCAATCTGCAAGATCTTTTCCTTCAGTGGAAAGCTGCGCATACATGCGATTATGTCTCTGGGTTGCCGGTCCCTCCTCAGCCCCAAGCTACGATGCGCCCGTTCCACTCCGATATCCATATCTCTCACCTCTTCCTCTCCACCCCCTTCCAGGGCCAGCATATGAGCGCATAGCTTTCTCACCACCTGTACACAGCCACTGAACTCCGCAGTTTCTCCGATACCCTTCACTCTCAAATTATTCCGGCGTGCCCGATCCTTGATCTCCTCTATCTTTTCCATCATCTCCTCCTGTTGCCGCTGCAGCTTGCTCTGCTCCATCGTCAGCGTCTGCATCTCTCCCATGCACTCCTCCACCTCTGCTACGCGGTCTCCAAGTCTGTTCAGTTCCTGCTGTATGCTCTTCAAGGACTCCTTAATGTCCCTTCGCATCTGTCAGCTCAGCATGCAGGTCCTTCTTAAAGACCTTCAACCAGGACCGTATCGGCAGCTCCGCCCTCTCTTGCTGATCACTCTCCGATTCTGCCTCCGAGCTCTCCCTTCCTCCAGGCCTCTCCTCTCCGTCCGCCTCCGATTCCGCTTTCTCCCCCTTATGGCGACCTGAAACCCGCCAACTTCTTGCGCGCTGCTTAGGCCATTCCTCTCCTCAACTCCCAACGCTCTTCTAGCACAGGGTTTCGCACTTTACCCCTCAATTGAGCGGGACTCAGACGGAGCTTGGCTACTCTGCGGCCATTCGCTCCGTGACGTCACCGGAAGTCCTTTTTTCATTCTTTTTTGTGGTAGCATCTGCCTTCCTCGACGCTATACTGGTACTGCCGGTTCGTTCTTTCTTTTAAAAAAAAATAATAACAAATTGGTAATCTTTTTTTCTGGATTTTCCAGTCTTTTTTTCTGTCGGGTGCCATGCGCCATTTTGGGCACTAGGCCCAACTTTTCCTTCAGGATGGAAATCCCGCCTCGGGTTTTAAAAAGTGTTCCAAGTGTGGCGGTACTATCTCTGTCACCGACACTCATGAGTGGTGCCTTAAATGTTTAGGTCCTGACCACTCCATCTCGGAGTGTGTTGCCTGTGGGATGATGTCAAAGAGGGGTTGGCAGAACCGAGCTGCTAAGCTTAGCACCCTTTTTCCCTCCGATGCAGCATCCGTGGCATTGACGTCTTCCAGGGCTTCGTCTTCCTCCCATGGATCTCGGGTAACCAAACATAAATCTGGCCGGTCCTCAAAGGGTAGATCTCCTTCCAAGCATCGAGATGCCTCTGGCGTTGCCCTTGAGGGACTTGTACATGCAAAATTGCCCCGGCGGGAGGCTTCGGCTTCCAAAGCATTGTCGGGGCTCCAGGATGTTCTCGAGGCCTCAACCTCGGCAGAACTACTGGTGCCATGCTCTGGGGTACCGGCCGCTTCGTCTGGTACCGATACCCAGGCATCGACAGCATCAATAGACCAGAGGTTCTTGGCTATCGAGCGCAGTCTGGCGGCTCTCCTTGCGGCTTCGGTGCCTTCGGGACCGTTTCAGACGGTTCAACTGGTATCGACACCGGTTCCAGCACCGATACCGGTACCGACAGCATCGACATCAGCGGCTGTGTTACTGACACCGAGTCATGCTGTTTCCTTTGGTATTGACAGGCTGGTACCGGACCCCTCCGGTACCGACTTCGATCGGTACCGGTATCGTGCTTTGCAAGAGCACCCGGACAGGAGATACTTTGAATCCTCCGAGGAGTCTGAGGATTCTGACAGCTCTGTCGGTACCGGAGTATTTCTCTCTGAGGAGCCTTCCTCTCCTAAACGTAGGATGTCTCCTCCAGATGATATATCCTTTCAGGATTTCATTCGGGAGGTGGCTAGAGGTCTTTCCATCACAGTGGCTCCTGAAACAGAGCCCAGAGCAAAGGAATTGGAGATTTTACAATATCTTAAAGCTCCCAAAGAGGCAGCTACTTTGCCTATTCATGAGATCTTGCATGATCTCATGCTAAGAATGTGGGAAACACCTCTTACCACCTCTCCTCATTCTCGTAGGCTTGATACCATGTATCGAGTACCTCCTTGTCCTGGATTTCAGAAAACCCAGTTACCACACCACTCTGTGGTAGTGGAGTCAGCTATGAGAAGGATCAAGAGTGCAAAAAGACATGCATTTAATTCACCAGGACGTGAATGTAGGACTATTGATGCCTTTGGGCGTCGAACCTTCCAGGCCTCTATGCTTTCTGCCCGGATTAGTTCCTACATTTTATATATGGGAATGTTCCTTAAGGAGGTTACAGGAGATCTAGAGCTTATGAGCCCTCTCCTTCCTAATGATAAGAGACAAGATTATCTTACACTTGTCAAACATGCCCAAGATGTTTCCAAGTTTGTTAATCGTGCAGCTTTTGACTGCTTTGAGTGCATAAGCAGAACCTCTGCCATTGCCATAGGTGCTCGTAGGATTGCCTGGCTCCAGGCATCTGACTTAGAACTCTGGGTCCAGGACAAACGGGGGAATATCCCTTGCACAGGCGAAAATCTCTTTGGCAAAAATTGGCAAGAGAAAGCTAATGAGCTGGATGCTGATAATACCACTTTGGATAGACTATCCAAGGCTACAGCTGATCCTGCAAGGAGAAAATCCTACAAGAAACCATTCTTTAAAAAGAAGAGGTTTTACCTCTCCTATACCCAGCAGGGGCATTCTGCAGGTTAGTCTGCCCAAAAGGGACAGCAGCAACAACCTAGGCAAAGAAAAACAAAGTCTGCTAAGCCTCAACCGGCCCAGCAGACTCAGCCTCCACAGGGGCTTTGACTCCCATCTAGAGAACCTGGCCTCCCTGGCCCTCAACAGGCCAGAGCGCTCCACCATTCCAGGAAGGTTGTCTCATTTTGCCCCCAGATGGGAGCAGATAACAGCAGAGGAATGTACTCTCTCCATTGTAAAGGAGTTGTACAAGCTTCATTTTCTCAACATGCCCCCTCCTACGGTTGTAAGACAGTTCAATTCTCAGACTTCACTAGAGAATCAGTTGGGTCAAGAGGTCAATTTACTTCTTGCCCATGGGGCAATAGAAGACGTACCCATTTCCCAACAGGGTGACAGGGTTTTACTCCCCCCTATTTCCTTATTCCAAAGAAAACAGGGGGACACAGACCCATTTTAGACCTCAGAGAATTGAGCAAATTCCTGTTCAAGGAGAAGTTCAAGATGATTTCTCTAGGAGCTCTTCTGCCATACCTTCAGAGTCAGGATTGGCTTTGTTCTCTAGATCTCAAGGATGCGTACACCCATGTTCTCATCCATCTAACTCACCAAAGATTCCTTCGGTTTCTATGTCGGGGGAAGCACTACCAGTACAGGGTTCTTCCTTTTGGTCTGGCCTCAGCACCAAGGGTGTTTACGAAATGCATGGCTGTAGTGGCAGCATTTCTTCGCACTCTAGGAATATTCGTCTTCCCTTACTTAGACAACTGGCTCATTCGAGCCCCATCAGAGTCAGAGGCCAGAATTTCCCTATCTTGCACAATGTGTATACTTCAGTATTTGGGCCTGGTCATAAACATCCCAAAATCCACCCTAACTCCCACTCAATCTCTAGAGTTTATAGGAGCTATGCTGGATACCAGGAAAGCAAGGGCCTATCTTCCACAGCCCCGCTGCATTCGCATTGTGCAGTTAGCTTCCCAAGCAGTGTTAAAGACTCATCTCACTGCTTGGGAAATCTTACAATTGCTAGGCCACATGGCATCGACCGTGCATGTGGTTCCCTATGCTCGCCTCCATATGAGAGCAGCCCAATGGACTCTCTCCACTCATTGGACCCAAGCATCAGGCTGCCTATCAGACAAAATAGCAAACTCAAATTGCCTTATTTTGTCCCTACAATGGTGGCAGTCAACCCAAAACCTGTTGGTGGGGTCCCCTTTCCAACAGCCCCCACACCAGGTCACTCTAACAACAGACGCCTCACAGGTGGGTTGGGGAGCTCACCTGCAAGATCTCTCTACCCAAGGCACCCGGACTCCACAGGAGACCCATCTACACATAAATCTCTTGGAGCTCAGAGCAATCTTCCTTGCTCTTCGAGTGTTTCACACCCAGCTGAGCTACAAGACAGTCCTAATTCAGACGGACAGTCAAGTAGCTATGTTCTATCTGAACAAGCAGGGAGGAACAGGCTCTCTGTTGCTTTGCAGCGAAGCTTTGCGACTGTGGGCCCTCGCCAGAGAGCATCAGATTCATCTCCTTGCGGTGTATCTGCCAGGCATTCAAAACTCCTGGGCAGACAGACTCAATCGAATTCTGCTTCTGCACGAGTGGTCTCTTCTTGCAGACCAGGTAGCAAAAATTATTCAAATTTGGGGAACTCCAGACATAGACCTCTTTGCAAGTCCGTTCAGTGTCAAACTTCCCCGATTCTGTTCCAGAATTCCGGCTCAGGGTTGTCAGGCCAGGGATGCTTTCCTCCTCCATTGGGGTCAGGACTTTCTATATGCCTTTCCACCCATTCCCCTAATTCCCAAAACCCTATTCAAGCTTCAGAGAGACAGAGGCCATATGATTCTCATAGCTCCACATTGGCCTTGGCAGGTGTGGTACCCTCTGCTCCTACATCTCTCTCAAACTCCATCTCTGGATTTAGAATCTGCTCCAGATCTCCCCTCTCAGGAGGACGGGATGTTGTGGCATCCCGATCCCCACCCTCTGCATCTCAGGGCCTAGTACCTGAGGGCCTAGGCCTTCATGGTCTTAACCTGTCTCAACAAGTGAAGGATATCCTTTATGCTTCTAGAAAGCCTTCCACAAGAAGCTCTTATGCTTTCAAGTGGAAAAGGTTTTCCATATGGTGTTCACAGAAGGGTCTTGACTCCCTGGCGATACCTCTGGAATCATTATTGGAGTATCTCCTTCATTTATCAAATGCAGGGCTTAAGACTAACTCACTACGAGTCCATTTAAGTGCTGTTTCAGCTTCTTTCAAGTCTTTAAATGGACAACCTATTTCCTCTTATCCTCTCATAGTGAGATTTATGAGGGGCCTCCTTCTAACTAAGCCTCCCATTAGGCCACCACCGGTAGCATGGGACCAATATATGGTTCTTAGACAGCTCCTGAAGCTTCCTTTTGAACCTCTAGCTACTACCTCCTTGAAATTCCTTTCCTGGAAGGTTATCTGTCTCATTGCAATCACATCAGCACGTCGCATCAGTGAATTGCAAGCATTAGTGGCTGATCCTCCTTATACGAGGTTCCATCATGATAAGGTAGTCCTTAGGACTCATCCACACTTTATGCCAAAGGTGGTCTCACCTTTTCATTTAAACCAAGCAGTTTACCTACCTGTGTGTTTTCCAAGGCCTCATGCTTCAAATGCGGAAAGGAATCTTCATACTTTGGACTGTAAAAAAGCACTTGCTTTTTACTTACAAAGAACACAGGAACATAGAAAGTCCTCTCAACTCTTTGTTGCTTTTGATCCTTCTCATTTGGGACTTCCAATTTCCAAAAGAACAGTGTCCAATTGGATTGCACAGTGCATTTCTTTTACCTATCACAGTAAAAACCTTTCTCTGGAAGGCCATGTCACAGCTCACAATGTGAGAGCCATGGCAGCCTCAATGGCTCATCTACACTCTGTGTCTATTGATGACATCTGTCGAGCAGCTACTTGGGCCTCGGTTCATACCTTCACAGCCCATTACTGCTTGGACAAGGACTCCCGTCGGGATGCCTTGTTTGGTCAGGCTGTTCTACGACACCTGTTCCATACTTAACTCCTACCCACCATTCCCGGTAGGATGCCAGAGATCCATGGGGGGAAGTGGAGCCCTTTCACAAGAGCCCACAACGTCTGGGGTCTCTCCCTGGCATCTGTAGCTAGGGAGTCCCCATATGTGAAGACTACATTCCTGCTCGTTCCTGGAGATAGCATAGTTACTCACCTGTGACAGGTGTTCTCTGGGAACAGCAGGAATTTAGTCTTCACAACCCACCCACCTCCCCTAGGATTTGTATCTCTTTTCTTTTCTTTCCCTCTCTCTCAGCTTTAAAACTCAACTGGAGAGAGGCAGTTGGGAAAGGCGGGAAGGCAGCACGCAGGCGCTGTGGGATGCTCCCAAAAGCTTTCTAATTGGACGCTGGGGAGCGTTCCCGTGCAGGCTCCATCGGTACCGACGATACCCATATGTGAAGACGAAATTCCTGCTGTTCCCGGAGATCACCTGTTACAGGTGAGTAACTATGCTTTCTCCTTTGTTTATCCGTTATCATTGACTTCCCCTGCCATATAGATTTAATTTTAAAATTCTTGTACGTGCTTATAAGGCCTTTTATACCGGTCTTCCAATCTATCTTCTGACGATGCTAACTCCATATTGCCCATCATGGATACTTCATAATCAAAATGGAAATTGCCTTGTTCCATCAGTTTCTATGGCTCGTAATGTGGCATTTTACATTTAGGCTCCATCTATCTGGAACTCCCTTCCCACATATGCACAGTTTGCCCCTAAAAATGTAAAGATTCTATTTAAAACTTATTATTTCAAGGAGGACTTTGGAGATCGCATGGCCTAGAGTGGTGAGTCATTTTTTTTAATTTTCTTTTTTGTTATTGTCCTCTGCTGTTTTTGTCTTTCTATTTATTTCCTGTTTTTAATTGACGTTCCTTTCCAGTGTTGATTCATTTTAGCAATTGTACACCATTTGGATGCTTCCCAGCTTAGAGGGGTATAGTAGTGTCTTTTTAATAATAACTTTAACAATAAAAATGGACGTTTTGGTCGTCATGCTGTGGCTTTCTTCAGGGTGAAGTGGTTATGCAGTGTATGTATGCTTTTATTTTTATTTATTTATTTATTTATTATTTATTTTATTTATTACAGGCTCTTATATACCGCTCTATTCAGCATCAGCGCGGTTCACAATATAACAACAGACCAGAACAATAAACTGTTTGGTTTTACAGAGAACAAGGTCAGAGAACTTGGATAAAACATGGGACGTCATTACTGCAACTATTTACATGAGTATTTACAAGTATACACAACAGGATTTGTTATTAGTTATAGGGTAAGGATAGAGATTGGTTAGCTGGTCAGGTAATATTGGGGGAAAAGGTGGGATTTGAGAGCCTTTCTAAAAAGGGATAGATCAGTGATAGCACGAATCTCTGGAGGTAGGGCGTTCCAGCACTTAGGGGCATAGAATCTGAAGGCCCTGTTAGATGTCGTTGATAGGCATTTTGTCGCTGCTTTAGGGATAACTAGTACATTTGTTGATATCGTTCTCCTGGATCTATTGGGTGGAACAGTCTGAACGAGGTCTATTAGAGAGGAAGAGGTGATGATTTTAGTGGCCTTGAAGGTTAGTAGTAATGTTTTGAACAATATTCTGCCATGTATGGGGAGCCAGTGGAGTTGCTCTAGGATGGGTGTTATATGGTCCCTTCTTGATGCTCCGTAGAGGACTCTAGCAGCGGTATTCATGGCGAGTTGCAATGGGTTTAATGTGGAGTGTGGGAGGCCTTGGAGAATGGCATTAGCATAGTCAAGGTGTGGTAGGGTTAAGGCTTGAAATATCGTCCGGAAGTCATCAGGATCAAGCAGGGGGCGAAGATGGCGGAGTGTCTGGATCTTGAGGTAGATGGCTCTGACTACGTTGGTTATATGTAGTTTCAAATCCATGCGCTGGTCCAAAGTGACCCCAAGGTAACGAATGGAAGGTTTGGATTGGAGCTCAGCTTCTTTCACCTTTATATGGGATGGGGGGGTGAAAAGTGGGTCTCTAGTGATGAAAAGAACCTCGGTCTTTTTGTGTTGAATTCGGAGGTTCTGGGATTGAAGCCATTCAGATACTGCATCAAAACATTTGGCTAGCGGGGAAAGGTCCATATGGACTGTGGAGAAAGGCATGTATAGAAGGATGTCGTCCGCGTATATCAAGCATTCAACATTGAAGGACCTGATGATATTGCAAACAGGCTGTATGTATATATTGAAGAAGAGTGAAGATAGGGATGATCCTTGTGGTACGCCTTGTTTTTGGTGGTAAGGTGCGGATGTTGCGGTTCCTGAGGTAACGTACTGCCATCTCTGATCAAGGTATGATTTACACCACTCCAGGGCAGTGTTATTGATGCCTTTTTCTTTTAGTCGCCCTATTAAAAGATCATGATGAACAGAGTCAAAAGCCGCGGCAATGTCTAAGAAGATAAGAGCAAAGCCTTGGCGGATGTTATCAATGCATGTGATGATGTTGTTGCATAGAGTGGTTAGGAGGGTTTCAACACCGTGGAACTCTCTGAAGCCATGTTGGCATTGGTCAAGAGGGGAGGCAGTGTCGATGTGGTCCTGTATTTGTCTTTGAGCTTCCTTTTCAATTATTTTAGCTAGCAGGGGAATGCTAGCTATGGGTCTATAAGATTCAACCTTTTGTGGGTCGAGTTTGTGGTTTTTCAAGAGGGGTCTGATGGATGTTCTCTTGAGGACTGATGGGAAGGAACCAGTTGTAAAGGATAAATTCATCATTTTAGTGATGATGGGGCTGAGATCTTGGCGTAGTTCCTTTATCCAGTGGGCTGGGCAAGGGTCAGTTTGTGCGGTGGTAGTGTTAAGAGCAGCGATGGTGACTTCAACATGTTTTCTGGATGGTGTGGAGAACATGGATAAGTTTGATATACATACGGTGACTTGAGAAGGGATTGTTGCAATGTTGTTGGTTTGAAGCAGCTTGGATTGCAGGTAATCGGCGAACGCTTGGGGTTGAATGGGTTCCGGATGTTCTGGTGAAGGTTCTTTAGATAAGATTTTGACTAGATTGAAAAGATCACGTGGTTTATTTAGCGATCTTTTCAGCGTATCAGTATGGAATTGTCTCATCTTGGCCATGACTTACTCTCTGTGCAAAGATAGGTGTACTCTATAGGCTGCTTGGTCTTCAGAAGAGTGTGAGCGACGCCATCGTTTCTCCAATTTTCTTAGGTGTGTGAGGGAGGCTCGTAGGTCAGGGGAGAACCAAGGAGAGGATTTTCTTTTCTTTAGGTTGTTGTCCTGGACTGGTTGTAGTGCAATGGTACTGATAGTGTTGTTCCAGGATGCGATCAGATTTTCGAGATTGAGAGAGGTGTCATGTAGGAGAGGGAGGGTTTCTGTAATTATATGCTCTTTGTTGAAGGTTTTGAATTTCCGAGATGTTACTTTTGTTGAGTCAATGGAGTTTTTGTTGATGTATGATGACTGTTTGCCATTGATGAGGATGGGGAAGGTGATTAAATTGTGGTCTGACCAAGGTACTGGGGTTACAGAAGTGTCGAGTCTATTGTTGGAATCAAGGGCTGTCATAGGAGCAAAAATCATGTCAAGGATGTTTCCTCTCTTGTGCGTGGGGGCTTCAACAATTTGTTTGTAGCCCAACTCGTTGATTGCTTCAAGGAGGGCTGAGGCATGGCTAGGATGCAGTGTTGGGAGATTGAAATCTCCTAATATCCAGTTGGGAATGTTGGGCTGGCGTGTGTTGGTTGCTAAGTCCAGAATGTTAGGAAGGTCATCCGTGGAGGGTGAGGGTGCTCTGTATATTAAATTGATGAAGCATTGCTCATTCGTGATGGTTAAGACGTCCATGCTGTTTGAGCTTGTGGAGTCCACAGTGTGGAAGTTTAGGTCATTCTTGGTAAGTATGAGAATGCCTCCACCTCTCTTGCTCTCTCTATGTTGGGAATGGACGGAGAAGTTGGGGGGTATGAGTTGGTTAAGGATCACATTATCTGTGTCGGATAACCAGGTTTCAGTTATCATGAGGATGTCTAGATTGTAGGAAGAGATTGTGTCAGTGATGACTGGCCATTTCTTGCGGATAGACCTTGCATTTATGAGGGCACAGTTTAAGCAAAAGGGTTGAAGGGGTTCCTTTTGTTTATTTTTCTTTGGTTGTTGAAGAGCTATATGTATTAGATGAGAGTGGCGTGTGGGGGCATCTATTCTTGAGTTGGGATAGGGAGATTCAGCCCTTCTTTTTCCATGACTCTGAAGTATTGGAATTTGGTGAGCTGTGTGATATAGTGCAAGGGCTTCGTTGAGCAAACATAGAAGAAGGAAAAGGCAGATAGCTAGGGTATTGAATGGTAGTGCCATTGGGGTTTTTGTTGATGTGGATGAGGTAACTTCTGTGAGGGATTGGAGGGGATATTATGTTTGTTATTGTGGATATGCTATTGTCAGAGGAGTAATTGGCAATGGGCTTCTGACAGTGGTGTTGAGTAGCTATATATTATGGAGAGATAATGGGAGAGCAAGTGAGACACTTTGTGGGAGTGTTACTGGTAACTGGGATAATTGAGTGCTAACTGGCCACAGTAAAAAGTGAAAGCTACAGAACCAGTAATAATTGCATGCAATAGTGATAATTGAATGGTACTGACAACAGTAAAAATAGGAAGCAGCAATGATACATGGATACTACTGGCAACAGTAATAACTGGCTAAAAGGCTACTACTGGCAACAGTAATAAATGAATGCAAGTGAAAAAGAATACAACAATGATACATGGATACCAATGGCAACAGTACATAAATGGCTAAAAGGCTACTACTGGCAACAGTAATAACTGGCTAAAAGGCTACTACTGGCAACAGTAATGACTGGCTAAAAGGCTACTACTGGCAACAGTAATAACTGGCTAAAAGGCTACTACTGGCAACAGTAATAAGTGAATGCAAGTACAGTCAAATAAGTAGGCTGTGGAAGAAAAGTCAGTTGAGTCATATGAGGCGCGTATACTTGCTGTGGTTGAGATTGTATGGAGAGGGTAGGATAAGCTGGTTCAACCGTATTTGTATGTAGCTGTTGGACACATTTGTGTGGACGCTTGTCTTAAGCAGGCTGTTGCTTTGGCTGTCCAGGGCTCGGTGGAGTGATGAGATCGGCGGATTTCTGGTGTTTTTCTCTCGGTCCCCGCCTAAGGGCCACGCCAAAGGGCCCTCTGGCGAGGCCCTCAGGCGCGGGCCCGCCAGGCGCGGGCGCGCCCGATGGCGCGAAGATCTTTAAATGTAGGCCTCTGCCCCGATTGGACAGCGCTTTGCTGGTGGTGCTCCTCCTGCCGCCGGAGGCTCAATCCCCGGGCTGGGGAGAGCTGTGGATGGCGGTGGGAGGCCAAAGGAAGGGCACCCGATGGCGCGAAGATCTTTAAATGCAGGCCTCTGCCCCGATTGGACAGCGCTTTGCTGGTGCTCCTCCTGACGCCGGAGGCTCAATCCCCGGGCTGGGGAGAGCTGTGGATGGCGGTGGGAGGCCAAAGGAAGGGCACCCGATGGCGCGAAGATCTTTAAATGCAGGCCTCTGCCCCGATTGGACAGCGCTTTGCTGGTGCTCCTCCTGACGCCGGAGGCTCAATCCCCGGGCTGGGGAGAGCTGTGGATGGCGGTGGGAGGCCAAAGGAAGGGCGCCCGATGGCGCGAAGATCTTTAAATGCAGGCCTCTGCCCCGATTGGACAGCGCTTTGCTGGTGCTCCTCCTGACGCCGGAGGCTCAATCCCCGGGCTGGGGAGAGCTGTGGATGGCGGTGGGAGGCCAAAGGAAGGGCGCCCGATGGCGCGAAGATCTTTAAATGCAGGCCTCTGCCCCGATTGGACAGCGCTTTGCTGGTGCTCCTCCTGCCGCCGGAGGCTCAATCCCCGGGCTGGGGAGAGCTGTGGATGGCGGTGGGAGGCCAAAGGAAGGGCGCCCGATGGCGCGAAGATCTTTAAATGCAGGCCTCTGCCCCGATTGGACAGCGCTTTGCTGGTGCTCCTCCTGCCGCCGGAGGCTCAATCCCCGGGCTGGGGAGAGCTGTGGATGGCGGTGGGAGGCCAAAGGAAGGGCGCCCGATGGCGCGAAGATCTTTAAATGCAGGCCTCTGCCCCGATTGGACAGCGCTTTGCTGGTGCTCCTCCTGCCGCCGGAGGCTCAATCCCCGGGCTGGGGAGAGCTGTGGATGGCGGTGGGAGGCCAAAGGAAGGGCGCCCGATGGCGCGAAGATCTTTAAATGCAGGCCTCTGCCCCGATTGGACAGCGCTTTGCTGGTGCTCCTCCTGCCACCGGAGGCTCAATCCCCGGGCTGGGGAGAGCTGTGGATGGCGGTGGTTCTCAAACTGGATTGATGGGAGTGAGGCAGGAAATTTGAATTTTTGACAGGAAAGTCTATTGGAGAAAAGGCTGGACATTTGATTTTTTTTGTGGGAACATTCATTGAAGATGAGGAAAACAATATGCAAGTTTGAATTTTGGAAGGTGGAATTTTTGAATTTTCGTCGAAGATTTGTTGCAACAATCTCCAGTTCTGGAAGGTGGAAAAAAATAGATCTTCAGTACCAGTCCTTGTAGCAGTAAACCACCTATGAAAGAAGGGTTGCCATGCTTTTGTTTTATGTTGAGTCCTTTGTCCCCATTGAGATTTTGTGGTGTCTTGCTTTCTCCACTGCCTCTTTGATCCTCCTTGGCTATCAGCAGCATTCTATTTCCAGGATTCTTATTACATAGAGGGCAGATTTCTCTTCCATGTATCTGCCACAGTCATCAAAAGGGGTGTGTAAAAGGTTTTAAAACCCTGGGAGCCAGATAGACTCTTTAGGAGCCTAAACAAATTAGGAGTCTCCTTTTAAATTAATTTTGCCTTTCCTTATCGTCCACCAGTCCAGTTGAAATGAATGTGTTGTGCCCCTCTACCAGCAGATGGAGACTGAGAACAAATGCTTGCAAGCCCTGCCTTATATAGGACAATGTGCAGCTAGTAGTTCCTCAGTTTCCAGCAGTGATAGATCGATATCCCATGCATCTGGAGTGATGTTGGGTTGTACTCCTGGACTAGGTTGGAGAACTGGGTATCCAGGTGAATGCTGGCTGAGGGGAAGAGGTTCCTCGGCCCTGTAGGTTTCTGCTGCTTAGTCCTATGGAGATATCTGGAAGAGTCCAGGTTCTTCTCCCTTTCCTGGCTCTTTATCTCTCTGTATTTTTTTTTTTTAATTGAAAGACTTCCAAAGAATACAGAAACATAAGAACCACAAAGATCTTCAAAAAGAATGCATCAGTAACAACACAACATCAGGTCACAATAGTATTCTACAATATGTCTTCATTTTTACAATTTTTAAGATAAGGGAACAGGAAACAACACCCCCCCCCCCAACCTCCCTTCCCCCCCCCCCAATGTCACCCTAGGCCAGGGTCCCCCCCCCCACCTCCCAACCCCCCCCCCAACTATAGCTTGCTAACCCTTGGGCTCGGGACAGTGGTAAGCTAAAAGACACACACAGGGAGCGAGCTCCCTTGGAGGTTGGTGTATTTCCCCCATTTATCCAAAGCAATCACATGCCATAACGAGAGACAAAGGGCGCCCACACCAACTCAAAACGCGCCAAACGCATCCTGCTAACCGCTACCCCCCGCTCCATGGAATACATATCCCACATTCGTTCCAACCAGACCAGAAAAGAGGGGGCCAAAGCACGCTTCCAAGCCGCCGCAAGGGATAATCGGGCCGCATTCAGGCCGTGACGGAGTAAGGCAAGTTGCAAAGCCCGGGCCCCCCGGCACTGAGGCCCCAAAAAGGAAAATCCCCGGATCCCAAGGAATACTCAGTCCCAAAAGCAACTGCATCCGGAATTGTACACCCCTCCAGAAGGCACGAATGCGTGCCAAATATGTCCCAGGGTACCCCGCTGCCCACAGTTACGCCAACATAGGTCCCCAGCCCCGGGATACATATGAGCAATCCGCACCGGAGTCATATAAAGTTGAATCCTACAGACCCATAGCCAGTATACCGCTTCTAGCCAAAATAATTGAAAAGGAAGCACAAAGGCAAATTCAAGATCATATAGATACAGCCTCCCCACTAGACCATCGCCAACATGGCTTCAGGGAATACCATGGCGTCGAAACCCTGCTTACCTCCCTCTTCAATAAAATCGTCACAGGTATCGACAACATCCGCCGAGGTTTCGCCCTCATCTTCATAGACATCGCAGCAGCCTTTGATTCTGTACACCATGGTCTGCTAGTAGAACGACTAAAGGAAAAGGGCATAAATGGCGTCGCCCTCGATTGGTGCAGGTCGTACCTTGATGGCAGATGGCAGCATGTAAAATCAGGATCCGGATCTTCCGAACCCTTCCATCAACGACAGGGCGTTCCTCAAGGGTCGTCCCTATCATCTCTCTTATTTAACATTTACATGCAACCCATTTTCAACATTATCGGATCATTCAATGTCGACTGCTTAATATACGCTGATGACATCCTCCTCTTCATGCCATTCTCCACAGAGCAAATGGACCTCTCGCCACTGATTGAATGTTTCAACGCAGTCTCCGAATGGCTTCTGTCCCAAAATCTTAGGATCCAACACAAAACGTCTGAGGTGCTATTCATCACCAGAGACCAGAGTTTCTGCCCTCCACCCCATATAAAGGTTAAAGAAGCTGAGCTCCAAACCAAATCAACAATTCGGTACTTAGGGGTCACCCTCGATCAACGTTTAGACATGAAAACTCATATATCCAGCATAGTCAAAGCCATATATTTCAAAATCCGGTCCCTCAGACACCTGCAATCCCTTCTAAACCCTGAAGACTTCCGGACAATTTACCAATCCCTTATCTTACCACACTTTGCCAACGCTATTCTTCAAGGTCTCCCTCAGTCAACACTCAATCCGTTGCAACTTGCCATGAATGCCGCTGCCAGAGTCTTAGTGGGAGCAGCAAGATGCGACCATGTAACACCTATCCTAATACAGCTTCATTGGCTCTCCATACAAGGAAGGCTTATATTCAAATCTTTGCTACTCACTTTCAAATCCATCCATGGCATCACCTCCCCTTCACTAACGGACATCATTCAACTCATCCCTCCCAACAGAACAAGGAGATCCCCATCTACAAATGCGCTAGTAATCCCAAAGGCATCAACAAAGTACACAATCGCAACTTCTAACAGGGCTTTCAGTATCTGTGCCCCAAAATGTTGGAACGCATTACCACCAGGCATCCGTGCGATTACTGACTTAACACAATTCAGAAAGGCTCTCAAATTCCACTTATTTACACAGTACTACCAGATTAACCCAACCCCTACCTAATTGCCTCTCCTCTTACTTCGAGATAACATCTCAATATTAGCACACAACCTCACTGTACACATGTAACACCCTAAATTCTTAGCACTCGATCTCATTGTACATATGTAATTAGTTCAGTTTGTATCCCCCTTGTTATCCAAGTTGTTACCCCTGTTCTCTGTAAAGCCAAACATGTTATCCAAGTTGTTTCTCCTGTTCTATGTGAAGCCAAACAGTCTGTTATGGTCATTTTGTTGTATGTAAACCGCGCTGATAAATAGTGCGGTATATAAGAAATTGTAATAAATAAATAAAATAAATATACCAACGGTACAGCAGTTTATAATTCGTTTCACGGGCATTGGTCGCTACCGAGCTCTTCCACAGGCGCGTTTCCGCCGTCTCCCACTGCTGATCGGTATAAGAAAGATTCAAGTCAGAGTTCCAAAGCACCCTGTGACGTGTGGAGCATGCCCGGGACCCCTGCAAATGGGCATATAAGGTCGCCACGAGACCCTTTGTAGTAGTGCACCCCTCACAGTAGCGTTCCAGATCCGTCAGGTCCCGAGCAACCTGGGGCCGAACCGGTCTAGAGCTGACCCAATGTGTCACTTGCGTATATTGATAGAGATGCCTAACTGGAAGGTCAAATTCATCTTGTAATGCACGAAAGGATTGTAGCCGACCGTCAACAAAAAGTTGGCCGACCCGGCTGAGGCCAAGATGCCCCCATTGCCGAAAAACTACATCACTCAAACCCGGTGGGAAGAAGCGTTATCAACTATAGAGGCTAAAGGGGATAGATCCACATCACGGGGTCGAAAATGCTGATCCCAGCAACGGAGGGTATGAAAAACATAGGGATTACTGATGCACTTGCCGCGTCGAAGCTTTGGACCAAGCCACAGCCAATCCCCTAACCCCGCTCCCCCCGCCAAACTCATTTCCATTTGTACCCATCGCTTAGTGCTATCAGCAATCATCCATTCCACCCCCGCCCGACATTGCGCTGCCGCATAGTACCAATGTAAATTGGGCATGCCCATACCTCCAGAACGCGTGTGAGCAAAAAACCTGCCGCGCTAAGCGCGGGCGACGATAGTGCCACACGAACTTCATAAGCAGCTGTTGCCAAGTCGCCAGAGTAGCCCGCGGAATGGAAAGCGGTAGAACCTGAAAGAAATAAAGGAAGCGGGGGACGATCACCATCTTGACCACGGCTATACGCCCAAACCAGGAAAGGAGCAGGCCATTCCAAACCTCTAGGTCCCGCCGAACCTGACGAAGCAGGGGGTCATAGTTAGCTTTAAAAAGATCCGCCCGCTCCATGGTTAGGTTCACCCCTAAGTATCGCAGGGCTCCTGACACCCAGCGAAGAGGATAAGCCGCCTGGAGCTCCGCACAAACTGCCCTAGGGACCCCAACGTTTAGGATCTCCGATTTAGTATAATTGATTTTGAAGCCGGATACTTGAGAAAAATTTTCAAACAGCTGCATCGCGGCTGGAAGAGAAGCAGATGGGTCCACCAAGGACAATATGATATCATCTGCAAAGAGCGCGATCCGATATTCCGCAGGACCAATGCGGACCCCCTGCAAGCCTGGGTGGTCTCGAAAGCTCTGAGCCAGAGGTTCCATCGCTAGGGCAAAGAGCAGGGGCGAAAGAGGGGCAACCCTGTCGCGTGCTTCTCTCCAGAAAGAAGTGTCTCGAGTGTCCCCCATTAATCCGAACGCACGCCTGAGGCTGCTGATAAAGGCTACGAACCCAACGAATATAATTAGGGCCAAAGCCCATTATCTCCAGAACACACCATAGATATCCCCAATCAACCCGGTCGAAAGCTTTTTCTGCGTCAATTCCCACTAGCAACGCTGGTTGTGGGTCCCGGTGGGCCACATGAATAATCTGCAACATACGCCGGATGTTATCGGCGGCCTGGCGACCCGGCACAAATCCAACCTGGTCTGGATGAACCAAGCCTGGAAGAACCCGATTCAGACGCGCAGCCAGCACAGAAGCAAAGATTTTAACGTCAACGTTTAACAAGGATATGGGGCGATACGACGCCGCATCGTGCAATGGTTTACCGGGTTTGGGTATCATCACTATCAATGCCTCACGTTGGGACGGGGGGAGGAAAGCCGCCCCTAAGACCTCATTGAACAAGCAGGTCAGGGATGGAGCTAGTTGTGCCCGAAACTTCTTATAATATTCTGCTGGAAAGCCATCGCTACCCGGCGCACTGCCAGTTTTCAAATGCCGGATTGCATTTTCCACTTCGTCAATCGTAAATTCAGAATCCAACTGAGCTCGGTCAGGGTCAGAAAGACGCGGTAGAGCGGTCCTCTGTAGATGATCCTGCACGCGGTCCCGATCAGAGAGCTCTGCTTTATAAAGCCGCTCTAAGTAATCAGCAAAAAGAGCACGTATCTCCCGGGAGATAACCCTGTTCTGTCCCCCAGAGTCGCGCAATTCACAAACCACTCTCGAGGACTGCTGTTGGCGCAGACGCAAAGCCAAGAAGCGGCCAGTTTTGTTCCCATGTTCATAAAAGGTTTGCCTTAGTTTCCGGCACTTGTTATCTAGTTCTCTCTGCATACACGCATCTAAACTAGCTCGAACCGTCCGCCATTGACGTAGGACCTGCCGCGAACCGGTGCGGGCGTGCTCCAAGCCTAGGCGAGCAGATTCCCTCACCAAATGATCGTGGTCACGCGTCCACAATCTGCGCGTGCGGGCCGCTTCAGCCATAAGTTGACCGCGGGCTGTAGCCTTATAAGCATCCCACACCGTGGGAAGGGGAACATCCCCAGAGTCGGTAAACTCAAAGAATTCCTTGATGAAGCGGGCATGCTCCTGCACTGCGCCCTGCCGCCGCAGGAACCTCCCGTCTAAACGCCAAAGACGGCGATACTCGCTATACAGTCCGTCCGGGAGGGTAAGCCAGCACGGGGCATGATCTGACCAAGTCAGTGCTCCAAGTCCAGCCTGCACTCTCCCGTCCATCAGGCGCTGATCCAATAGAAAATAATCAATGCGAGTATGAACCTGATGGACCGGAGAGTAGTAAGTATAACCCCTCTCCCCCGCATGGGTGTCCCTCCATATATCCCGTAAGCCTAAATCAAGCATAAGGCGTTGAGGAGCTCTTGCCGACCCCCCCATTCCCCCCCCCAGCACAACCCGTAGAATCCAAATGGGGCACTAGATGCGTGTTGCAATCCCCACCCAAAACAATGGGGCCTTTTGCAAAGTCCGCCAATAGGGCTTTCAATCGCGTAAAAAAGGGCCCCTGACCTGTGTTAGGCGCGTAAACATTAGCTAAGGTTAACAGGTGTCCGTCTAGGTGAACGTTCAAAAAAAGCCACCTCCCCAGGGTGTCTCGTTTTATCTCTTCAATCTGCAAGGAGAGGCTCTGATGAAATAATAAAGCCACTCCCCGCTTCTTCCGGCCCTGCATGTCTGAGGCCACCCTCACCTCAGTGTAAGGGGACCGCTTTAGCCAGCCCTGCTTAGAATTCTGAAAATGGGTCTCCTGTAGGTAAACAATGTCCCCCTGCAAAGTACGCAATTCTGAGAACAGCAGGGACCGCTTCCTCGGGGAATTAAGACCCTTAACATTCAGAGAGATAAAGCGCACCATTAACAATTACAACCTAAACCCTCACATCCGCCAGCAGAAATTCCCAATGGTAGCTCCCTCCCCCCCAGCAAACCCAGGAAATTAGTTAGTCGGGCCCACCTATTCCACCCTCCAGGAACAAAAGCCATAGTCCCTCCTCCCAAGCCCAAGCACACCCCCCAGCTCCATATTGGAAGACCCCCCTCCCACCCATCTCCCCCCCTTCCTGTCAATACCACCTGCCTGTCTAAGTTAATACAGGACACGGTAAATTGACCACAAATCCCGTATCCCCCAGAACCCCACGATGCGAAAACTCAACCTAAACATAGAGAAACATTCCCCCCACTACTCCCTCACCCACCCTGGATCATCAATCCCACCATGTCTCCCCATCAGAACAATAACATCATCATAACATTTGCAGATCATCCGCCGACCCCCATGTATAATGGAGTGGGGACCCCAAGCTAATCCTTACCACCACTTATCCAAAAATCGGGGGACCCACGGAATGAGGCTCCCTAAAAAGAAAAAGTGAGAGGAGCTCTTCAATTCCACAAAAAATCAAGCGGGCTTGCCCATCCGAGTCCACTTGGATTGCTGGAGCTTAGGGGGCGGCGGGTGAGGCTGAGCATTATCATCAACTAGGCCCGCCTGGCGAAGAGCTCGCCAAGCTTCAGTATAGTCCTTTGCAGAGATCTTTTTGTTGCCCAAAAGAAAGTTCATCCTAAATGGGAAGGACCAAGAGTAGCAAATCCCCCTGCTGTTCAAGACCGCTGAGACTGGTTTCATCTCTCTCCGGCGCGCCAGTGAACGTCGAGAGGTCTTGGTAGATGGACACTGTCGCGTCCTGGAAGCGGACCGTCTTTTTCTCCCGGCCTCGACGTATAAGGAGCTCAGCATCAGAATAGCGCAGAAATCTCGCAATGACATCACGTGGTTGGTTGTTGGGGGGTTTTCCCAAAGCGCGATGAACTCGTTCAATTTCCATTCCAGAAGCATGTGCAGCCAAATCCTCCGCCGAGAGCAACTCCGCTATCAACAGTTTAAACACAGTTGGCAAATCTTCCCCGCCCCCATCGCCTCTGGAATTCCACGGAAACGCACGTTGTTGCGGCGGGAGCGGTTTTCAACGTCATCAGTTTTATAAGTCAGCTCCATTGCTTGCGCATGCTGCCGGTCAAGAGCACATTGTAAATCCATCAGAGTCCCATCATGATCAACCACTTTGGTCTCCACGTCCTCTACTCGGGCTCCCAGTTCTTTAACGTCGGTCCGGAGTTCTGCGACATCTTTCATCAAATCGTCCCGTAGCATGCGGAACTCATTGGCTAACTCCGCGAAGCCCCTACGGAGCTCTTGTTTGAGTTGAGCCGAGGAGAGTTGCTTATGAAGATCCAATTCCTCTTCACTTACAGTCTCATCATCAGAGCCTGATGGAGGAGATTGTGCGCGTGGACTGCTTGAGGCTCCAGACTTGCTCTGCAGTCGCTGGGAGGAGCGCATCCCCTCCCGAGTTTCAGAACTTTTGGCTTTAGCAGCCATCCCACAAAGTCACCAATATCACACAGTGGTAGGAGAGAGATATAGCCAATGCCAGCAACAGTGAAGACACCAAGAAGATGACGGCGCCCGAGGTCACACCAGCCCGCAGAGCAATCACTGCCACACAGTGTCAGGAGATAAGTACAGTCAATGTCAGCAAGGCGTAAGGCACTGGTTAGACAGCGGGGCAATGAGTAGTAAGCTGCCTCCGGCCCGCCCGAAGAGACAGGCTGCTACAGATGAGGATCAAATAGCTCTGTAAAGCTATGTGGAGATGGGAAAGCAAGAGCCCACGGTTGCAGAATGTGAAACCCCAATGAGAGGCCCGGGGTCAGAAAAATCGCAAGAGCAGTCCTGCAGGGCACCCGAGATCCACTCAGAAGGGCGAAGGCCTCGGCGGGACAGTAGGCTGCCAAAAAATAGCCCCTGTCACCGGCTCCAACTGCAGGCCAAAGGGTAAGAGAGGAGAGAAGTGGTTCTCAGACTTACCCCCCTCGGGGTGACTCGTGCTAGCGGGAGAAGGTGGTTAAACGCTGGCAGTTGCCACGTGGACTTCACGCCGTCTCCGCAGGCCTCACAAGCAAGTCTTCAGCACCACAGTCAGACGCCTCAGGGCTGGGAGTAAGTGCCCCCCCCCCCGATGAACGGGCTGCCGCACGCTCTGCAATTCGACAGAAAGGGCCCAGCCGCTCAGCCCCGAAGGAGTCCGCCAGACGGTGTTCAGCTGCGCAAGACACAGCAGCTGGCCGCAGAGTCAATCAGGCCCGGGTCCAGCGACGGGAAGAAGCATCCGGCAGGCCGCGCTCTGAAAGTGAACTCCGCGATTTCCCAGCCACCAAAGATCCCGCCGAGCCGTTGGACCAGGCTCCAGTGGGGACCACTTGTCTATGCTGTTTCAGGGAAGGTAAAGGAGGGGTAAATTGCGGCAATTAGCACATGTTTGCAAAGGTTTTGGGGTTGTGGGGACGGAGCTCTGTTAAAATGCGGCCATCACGCAGCGGGCTCACGAGCGCCCCCCTCTCTGTATTTCTTTTTATTACTTGACTTTGCCTCTTTAAGCTGCACTCTCCTTCCTCTAACCTTCTTATTTACTGCTGTGAAGTAATTGGGGGGGGAGGGGGAAGGCAGCATAAACACATAGGTAGCATAGCAAGAGATTACCTACATAAGCTCTGCTGCGCAAGGACTTCAAAGTTTGAGTAGGAGCCAGGCTGTCTGGGGAACAGGAAATGTTAAATGCTGTACAGCGGCCTTGTCAGCAGAAGGGGGCTCCTATGAGACTGTTGGAAGTCAGTCAGAGGGCTGTGAAAAGCATTGGGAGTGGCTCTTAAAGCCTGAGCTTGGCAAGTGGTACTTAATGTAGGCAGATGGTCATGGGTAGGCAAACGGTCAAATGAAGTGAGCGATACAACCATTTTTGGAAATCAGTGAGAGGACTGCAGAAAATATTGGGAGCAGCACTTCAGGCCTAAGCATGGCAAGTAGTACTTAATGCAGGCACATGATTGCAGCTGGTTGAACTGAGCAATGTTCTGCTTCTGACATCTACTGGGGCAGCTCTGGTCATAGCAGCACTTACTATGAAATGCCATCAATGGAGCAAACTGCTGGTCAAGGAAGTTCTGTCCCACTATTCTGGTGACCCACGGGCTGATGCAGAAAGCTAGTGCAGGCTGTACAAACCCAAAACGCCACATAAGAACATAAGATATGCCATATTGGGTCAGACCAAGGTCCATCAAGCCCAGTATCCTGTTTCCAACAGTGGCCAATCTAGGTCATACGTACCTAGCAGTTTCCCCAAACGACCCAGGTTCCGCAATGCTTGTACTGGGTCAAGCATTGATATCCTGGGTCCCTTCTTAATAATGGTTTATGGACCTTTCCTCCAGGAACTTGTCCAAACCTTTTTTAAACCCAGCTACACTAACAGCCTTTACTACATCCTCCGGTAACAAATTCCAGAGTTTGATTACACGTTGAGTGAAAAAATATTTTCTTTTATTAGTCTTAAATAGTTTACCCTGTAGCTTCATTGCATGTCCCCTAGTCTTTCTATATTCTGATAATGTAAACAATCGATCTACGTTTACCCGCTCCACTCCGTTCATTAATTTATAGACTTCTATCATATCTCCCCTCAGCCGTCTCTCTTCCAGGTTAAAGAGCCACATTTCCTTATCGTTCCTCCAGTTCAGTCCTCCACCTCTGGGTTGTGGACCTCCTCCTGCCACTTGGAGACTGGGCATGTCAAAATCGTGACATCAGTGGATCTCTCCCATCAGCACCAGTGTGTCCAGTCTCCATGCAGCAGGAGGAAGTAGTGAGCCTAGGTGCTGGGCTCACTTGAGAGGCAGATAAGGAGCAGTTAGGATTTTAATTTCATTTTGATTTCATTTTAAGTTCTGGGTTTGATAATTTTAATAATACTTTCATAATTATTTTACTGTCCTTAATCTAATTACTTTGAATTTAGGCAAATTCAGCTCAGTTTATTCAGTTTCATTAATTTAATTTGATTTGATTTAAGTTAAGTTAATATTGATTTAATAGAATTTGCTATCCTTTCACTAGAGTTAATCTGATTTCAGGAGCTGTCCCTTTAAGTTAATCGTCTCTATGGCACTTCACATTGCCCATTGAGGATCTCTCCCCCAGGACTGACTGTATGGGGGAGAGCTCTGTGGCCCATACCTGCACGCTTCAGTGTGTGCGCGATGGCAGCTTCCCTTCGGGCAGGAGTGTCATTAGCTGCTAATTGCTGCGGCCGGCAGAGCAAGGTTCATCACGAAGGCTGCTTGCGGAAAGTTTGGACAAGTTCCTGGAGGAAAGGTCTATAAATCATTATTAAGAAGGGACCCAGGATATCAATGCTTGACCCAGTACAAGCATTGCGGAACCTGTGTCTTTTGGGGAAACTGCTAGGTACGGATGACCTAGATTGGCCACTGTTGGAAACAGGATACTGGGCTTGATGGACCTTGGTCTGACCCAGTATGGCATATCTTATGTTCTTATTGTGATTAGAAGGCAGTGTGCACTTTCAATTTTGGGCTCCATAGCAAAGGCCCTTAGGCTTGTACGGGGTTCTTGATACGGTTGCCGCAGCAGAACTGTTTTGGCGCCAAGCGAGCCTGTTGGGGCTCGGCGCCATCTTCTCAGCACAGCTTATGCCTTGTGGCGGATGTTGCACCGGCCCACATGAAGACTGCGTACACCATCCAAAACAGATAAGAGAGCGTCTACTTTCTTTCATTTAATGGTGTGCTTCACAATGTTCATTTTTGTGGGATACCTGCGGGTTTTAGCAGGGGAGATTATGAGTTCTTTCATTTTATTCCTTTTTAGGGGATCTGGTGGTGTTTCCTGTGCTTTTTGCAAGCGCGCGGCTGACTGTTTGCTTTCTTGCCGTGGCCACAATCTCTGTTCTTTTGGAGAACCTCCTGGTCTAGCGGGTTACATTATTCCCACAGGTTTAATTTAATTGAATTGAATTTGATTTATTTTAATTTGCTTTAAGGGGTTGCCTTTTACTTTTAATAAGGTACGTTGAAAAAAAAAAAAGATGACAAAAGGAAAAGAGCTGGAGTATTTGAAAACTAACTCCTTTGGAAGAGTGTGTTGCTAACCTTCTGAAGCCAGTTGGCTTTCTTTGTTCCCCGCAAGAAGCTAATGACTAAGTGAGTCAGCTTAACAAACTGTTGCAGATACCTGTTTTATATAGGTAATACCGACCTCATTTCGGTACGGGGGGTGATCAGCGCATGGGATTGCAGTGCTGCTGATGTTGGATTTTTGAGACTAGCGCACCAATTTATCAGGTTGCTACATTACCCTTTGGACTAGGGAGAAGGAAGGAGGCTTATTCTAGTTAAATTGTCCCTTATTTTATTGCGAAAAAAAAAAGAAAAAAAGAAATACAGAACACATTCGGTGAAGTTGCTACACCAGTGTTCAGCAGAGGGTAAGTCTCTGCCTATTTGCCGGGCAGAAATTACTTGGTCAGAGCAGATCTGCTTACATCCCAAAGCTAAAAGATGCAGTGTCAGCGGTTACGAAGCCGACGACTGCACCGGTGGACGGTAGCCCGGTACTAAAGGCTGCGCAGGACGGAAGATCAATGGTTTATTGGCAAGCTTCTTGGAGGCGGACGCTCTGTCATTGTAGGCTTCCCTTTGTGGAGCTGGGGTGGCAAGAGTGGGTCTGATTGCTTCAGCGTTGGCGGCAGTCGACTCGCCGGCAGCAGGAAGAGATCAGAGAGCTCCATCGTCTGGAGTTCAGCTCGGCGTATTTCGCAGACGTACATTACGACTTGCTTTGGGCTCTAGCTAACAGGATGGCTTCCGTGGGGGCTGCCCGCAGATCTCGGTTCTTGAGGAAAGAGGCGGCCGATGGATCATCCAGGTTTCGTCTCAGCAAGCTTCCATTTAAAGGAAACTGGTGGTTTGGGGAGGACCTAGACAAGTTGGTAATGGATCTCAGGGAGCCCAAGGGTGGATAGGTCGAAACACGGGAAGTCCGTACTGGTCTTTTGGGGCCAGTTAGGGATTTCCGGAGGTTTAGTACTTCTCGTTTGGGTGGTTCCCAAAGGAGAAAGGTTTGCTTCTTGGGCCCAGGGATTTCGGGGGTGTCGGGAAGCAAATAGTTTTCTCTGCGAACTCTGCAGTAGCGACTCGAAAACCACAATGAATGGAGCCGGGTCCCGGTAGAAAGTCTAATGATAGGCAGACAACTATGCGGAATTCTTCCTGCATGGACCCACGTTACACCCGACTAGTGAGTGCTATAGATAATTTGCAAGAGGTATGTGATAAAAGTGGTGCGGCCTGTGCAGGACTTGTGCGTGGTGTCTCCCTGCAGAGGTCAATGGGGAAACCCTGGCGGTTCGTGTTAATTAGGTCGGCTCTTACAAATGGGAGCAGTCGTACCGGTGGTGGTTACAGACTACGGCATGGGGCTATACTCCCTTTATTTTGTGGTGTCTCAAAAAAAAAAAAAAAGGGGGCCTTGCGCCCTATCTTGGACCTAGAAAGGGTCGATCGGTGTTCTTTTTCAGGTACTGCATTTCAGCATGGCAAATTTGCGGTCGGTCATTGTGGCGATGCGACAGGGAGAGCACTTGTCATCCCTCGACCTTACGGAAGCGTACTTGCACATTCCCTTCCGAGCGGCTCATCAAACGTTTTGGGGTTCACTCTGCCTTGGGGTCACTATCAATTCCAGGCATTGCCTTCAGTATGGCGACAGCACTGCGAACTTTCACCAAGATTATGGTGGTGGTAGAGGCGACATTATGCAAGGAAGAAATTCTAGTTCTTTCATATCTCGACGATTGCTTACTTAGAGCCAGGTCCAGGGCCGAGAGCGTTCAAGGGACAGACAAAGTGGTAAAGGTTTTTGCAGATTCTCGGCTAGGTGGTCAACCCGACCAAAAGCCGCTAAGTACCCTTCCAGGAGCTAGAGGATCCAGGGGGGGTACGGTTTTGACGAGCAGAGAGGAAAGGCATTCCTACCGGACCGGCGACTTCAAGTGCTTCGGCAATTGGTGCGCAAGTTCAGGTCCACTATGGCTCTCGTGCCGTGGACTTCTCTGCGCGTGCTGGGAGTGATGGCGGCGACCCTGGAAGAGGTGCCTTGGGCCAGATTTCATATGCAGCCTTTACAGATGCACTGCTTTACCGGGGGTCGCATCAGTCCGATTCGTTGACCAAACGGCCCCCTTGTTACTGCAAGGTCAGGCACTCTCTTCGGTGGGGGCTGCGTCCGAGCTCACTGGAAGCCAGTTTATCTCTGAAGCAGCTGGAGTGGCTACCACCTGTGTCCAGCATATTCGCTTTCTCCTCTCTCACCTTCCCCATCCAGATCTTTCTCCTCTCTACCCATAAGAACATAAGAAATGCCATACTGGGTCAGACCAAGGTTCATCAAGCCCAGTATCCTGTTTCCAACTGTGGCCAATCCAGGTCACAAGTAACTGACAGATTCCCAGAATGGTACACAGGTTCCATGGTGCTGGTCCTGGGGCGAGCAGTGGATTTCCCAGGTCCTCCAATAATGGCTTATAGACCTTTCCTCTAGGAACTTGTCCAAACCGCTTCTAAACTCAGCTATGCTAACAGCTTTTACTACATCCTCTGGTAATGAATTCCAGAGTTTGATTATGCATTGAGTAAAATAAAAAATTATGCATTGAGTAAAAAAAGTATGCATTGATTATGCATTGAGTAAAAAAAAAAAAAAAAAAAAATTCCTGTTCAATGTAATGTTATACAAATCTGTTAAATTGTTCCATGTAAACCGCCCCTGATCTCTGGAAGGGGCGGTATAGAAGAAATAGATAAATAAATAAATAAAAATAAATAAATATTTTTCTCTTATTAGTCTTAAATGAGTTAAATTGTAGCTTCATTGCATGTCTTTGTACTTTTTGATGGTGTAAACAACTGATCTTTTACCCATTTAGTAACACCTTTCTCCCTCCCTAGGAACCCCCCCAACATGCCCAGCATCTCGCCTGTCTCCCAAGCCCCAGTCTTAATTTTCAGTCCCACCAGTGTTGCATATCCATGCCCAGCATTTCCTTTCTCCCTGCCCAGTACCCCGCATGTCAAGCGTCCTTATTTCCCCTTCCCTGATGGTCTAGCATCAGACCATCCTTCCCCCTCCTTGCTGGTCCAGCATCTTCCCCCAGTCCTGCACAATCTCATAGACAAAAATTAAATTGAAACCCCAAGAAGCAGGCCCTGCATGCTGTGCAGCACCAGAGAAATAAACTATTGTAGTTCCCCCTGAACTGTGCAGAATATAAAGATGGCACATATCAAATCCAAAAACTATTTTATAAATATTCCAGTCATTAAACTGAGAATAAGTTCTTTACCTTTGTGGCTAGCTTTTTTTAATTGTTCTAATTGCCTTGTTCCCTGTGTTCTTTTCCAGAGTCTGCAGTCCATCTGCCACTTCTCTCCCCTCCTGTCTTCTTCACTTACTTTCCTACATCCATTTCTGGACATTGATCTTTTCCTTTCAGTTTTCTTCCATTCATAATTTCTCCCTCGGTCCACTCAGATTTCACTCCTTTTCCTCCTTACCGTCCAGTTAGTAATTCCTCACTTTTTACTGCATCAGTCATAGCTCTCCAACCCTCATTCTATGTTCCCATTCTCCACCTTTATCCCCACCTTCTTATTTACCATATGAGTGATGAAAGCGCCGACAGAGCCCACGCGGAGCATTTCCCCAGCTTTCAAAGAAAGCCTTTGGGAATGCTACCACACATGCGTGGTCCCCTTCCTGCCCAAGAGTGCCATCTTGTTCAGTCTCCTTTTTTCCGTGGAGTCTGTGGAGTCCAATGGACGTGGTCCTCATCTCTCCCAGAAAAAATGTTTCTTTCCTTCCAAATTCTTGTACTTCGGTCCTGTACCGTCCTCAGCCTCAAGTTGGGCACCTCGGTGCCTCTCTCGGCCTTGTTGTGGTCCTTTTTTGTCAGTTTCTCCTTGACCAGCGTTCGTGCCTTTTTTCACCTGGGGGTCCTCAACCCTGGCTGGGTGTTCTCCCACCATGATTCCCGGTGCATTTAAAAAGTGTGACCGATGTAGCCAGACCATATCTGTTACAGATACTCATGATTGCTGTCTCTGTTGTCTGGGCCTGGACCACGACAGCTCCTCCTGTGACCGGTGCCAGGCCGTGATGCCCAAGACCAACAGGAAGAGGTCAGAGTTGCAGGGGAAGCTGTTCCCCAAGCCAGTCTCAGCTCCAGCATCCCCCTCTCCCATTTCGAAGGAGGGTTCCTCGAAGGAGGTCCGGGCGTCCTCTGAGTCCTGTGGCAGCAGCTCCTCCATAGACCTGTTCTCCAGCCCGGTGAACTCGCAGCTCCCCCATTTCTGTGGGCTAACCCCACACCTGATCAGGGTGGCCCTGGATGCCTTCCTCCTGAACTGGACCTCAGGGCTTCTGTATGCGTTTCCTTCCACTCCTCTCCTGGCAAGGACCCTCTTCAAGATCCAGCGTGACCGAGCCTCGGTGATTCTTGTGGCTCCATCATGGCCTCGACAACCTTGATTCCCGCTTCTACACCGGCTCTTGTCGGAGCCTATGGTTCCCCTGGGCAGTGCCCCTGGTCTGCTGATGCAAGAGGAGGGGTGGGTGCTTCATCTGAACTTGGTCTCACTATCCCTGACAGCTTGGTGGCTGAACGAGTCTCTTTAGCCTCGCTGTCCCTCACAGTGGAGATGGAGGACATCTTCCTTGCATCGAGGAAGGACTCGACGAGGCGGGCCTATGCCCTAAAGTGGCGGCGGTTTTCGATCTGGTGCTCCGAGCTCCAGATCGACACGTTCTCTTGCTCCACCACTTGGGTTCTGCAGTACCTTCTCCACCTTTCGCAGGTGGGACTGAAGTCCAACTCGGTCAGGATTTACCTGAGCAACATCTCGGCCAACCACTTGCCTGTCAAGAGCAAACCCCTCTTGGGTCAGCCTGTGGTCTCCTGCTTCATGCGGAGCCTCCTGCTTTCCAGAACCCCCATCCGACCTCCACTGGCGGAATGGGACCTGAACATCGACCGCCTTTCGAGCCGATGGCGACCTGCTCGCTCCGGCATCTCTCCTGGAAGCTGATTTTCCTGGTGGCACTGACCTCGGTGCGGCGAGTCGGCGAACTTCAAGCCCTCATGGCCGAGGCCCCCTACACCAGGTTTTATAGGAACAGAGTGATCCTTCGCACCCATCCAAAGTTCCTACCGAAGGTTGTATCTGATTTCCACCTCAATCAGGAGGTGGTCTTGCTGACTTTCTCCCCGAGACCGCACGCTGACCGGGCATTGAAGGTCCTGCATACACCCGATTGCAAGAGGGCTCTTGCCTTCCACCTGCAGTGCACCCAAGGTCATTGCAGGTCCGCCCAGCTCTTCATTGCATACGATCCCAACCGCCTGGGGCTGGCAGTCACCAAGCGCAACCTCTCCATTTGGGTGGCAGACTTCATCACTTTTGCCCAAACAAAGGCGGGCGCCCCGCTGGATCGTCGAGTTACTGCGCACTGCGTCCGCACCATTGCAGCGTCTGTGGCTTCGCTGCGCTCAGTGCCTCTGGACATCTGCCGGGCTGCGACCTGGTCTTCAGTGAATACCTTTGCTTCGCACTACTGCCTGGAGAGGGAGTCCCGCTGAGACGGCACCTTCAGCCAGGCTGTACACCGTAGTTTCGGGATATAAGCAACTCCTGTCCTCCGACCCTTCTTCGGGCCATAGGCTTTTATTGTCCAATAAAGAACATCCTTCCATTGCTGTCCACGTCTTGACTGGATCTGTATGTAGCACGTGGATTTGTGCTTGCTTGTTGGTACTCCGACCCTTCTTCTACAGCTACCAAGAGCTTGCCCCGAAGGCCTGAGGACTCAAGCTTCATTCGGACATCGGCTTCTGCTCACGGCCTTGCGGAGGTGTTTTTGGCGTACAGATTCGGTAGCCTGTAGCTGAGGAGTCCCATAAGTGAGGACTGACTTCCTGCTTGTGCCTGCAGAAAGCGTATAAGCAGGCCTCGGGGGCAAACCTCTCCTAAGGTTCCAAACCCTCCTTAAATCCGTCATGGAGTGTTCGAAGTACCTCTCCCGTGCTGCATATGACGGGTTTGAGTCCTATGCCATGGTGGTGGCGGCGGCCAGCATTGGGGCCTGGCGCCAGGCATGGCTCCAGTCTTCGGACCTAGAGCAGTAGGTCCAAGAAAATCTCCTGGATGTCCCTTGCCTTGGTGAACAATTTTTCAGCGAACCTATGGAGGATAAGGCTGCTGAGATAGAAACTGAGTTCATGACTCTAACTCGTCTCTCGCGCAAAACCTCCTCCCTCCCCAGGAAGAAGCAACAGCCTAAAAAGCTGTTCTTCCAAAGGAAAGGGCTCCCTTACCGGGGTTACCCGCCTTTCCTGCCCACCTCTGCACCGGCTCCCAGCACGCAGGGCAAGGGAGGTGCACATGGTCACCAACCACCGGCGCTGCCCCAGCCTACACAGGGGTTTTAATGCTGTCAGCATAGCCTCTCGCCCCTCGGCAGCTGTTCCGCCGGTGGGGGGATGCCTGTCCACTCCAGAGTGGGTGTCAATCATGTCGGACACCTGGGTCCTCCGGGTAATCCGAGACCGATACTGTTTCCACCTGGACAGGCGCCCTCCTCCCTTCTCCCCACTGTTCGGCTCCTCGCACACCAGGCCACCTTGCAGCAAGAATTGTCCAACCTCCTCACCCAGCGGGCGGTCGAGAAGGTACTGCTGCACCTTCGAGGTCAGGGGTTCTACTCCCACTACTTTCTCGTCCCGAAAAAGACGGGGGGCCTGTGCCCCATTCTCGACCGCAAAACCTCAACAAGCTCCTGGTGCGGGAGAAGTTCAAAATGTTATCGCTTGGCGTCCTGCTGTCCTCCTTTCAGCAGAGTGATTGGCTATGCTCCTGGGACCTCAAGGACGCTTATGCCCACATCCTAGCTCACCCCCAGCACAGGCAATACCTGTACAGAGTGCTCCCCTTCGGGCTTGTCTGTGCACCGTGGGTTTTCACAAAGTGCCTCTCCGTGGCCGCTGCCTCCCTCAGGTGGCAGGGCATACCCGTCTTCCCCTACCTCGACAACTGGCTGGTCATGGGGTTCTCGATTGGCGAAGCCTGCCTGGTGGCGTTGCACACGATCCTTCTCCTTGAGCGCCTCGGCTTCCAGGTCAACTACCCCGTCCCACCTTGAGCCAGTGCAGACGCTGGAGTTCATCGGCGCATGCCTCGACACGTTCCGGGCGACCGCCTTCCTTCCCACGGACCGAGCAGACTGCCTTCGGGCTGTGGCGTCCCATGTCCAAAGCAGGACTTGGGTTACGGCACAGGTGATGCCATGCCTCCTCGGGCACATGGCTTCCACCATCCATGTGGTCCCCCATGCCCGCATGCAAATGCGGACAGGCCAGTGGTGCCTCAGGGCACAATGGAGCCAGGCCTTCGGCCACCTCAGAGACCCTATCCAGGTCTCCCTCAGCCTCTTCGACTCACTGAGTTGGTGGCGGGATCCCTGAAGAAGGCTTTGGGGAATGCCCTTCCAGACCCCGCAGCATGAGCTCGTCCTAATGACGGATGCTTCCCTGCTGGGGTGGGGAGCCCACTGCAGCGCGTTATGCATCCAGGGGCAGTGGTCGCCCGAGGAGTCTTGGCAGCGGATTAACCTGCTCAAACCTCTGGCGTTCCGATGCGCCCTGAGGACCTTCGAGGGCTATCTGAGGGGAAAGTCAGTACTCGTGCAGACCGACAACAGGGTAGCCATGTTTTATATCAACAAGGGGGGGGGGGGACAGGATCATGCCTCCTCTGCCGAGAGGCGATCCTCCTTTGCTTGTTTGCGTCTTGCCGAGGGATGACCCTGCAAGCAGTCTGCCTCCCGTGCCAGGAGAATGTCCTCACGGACAAACTCAGCCTTATCCTCTGCCTGCACGAGTGATGCTTGAATCCGGAAGTCGCCGGAGTCTTGTTCTATCGGTGGGGGACCCCATCCATGGGACCTGTATGCCAGTCCAGCGAACTTGCAGCTTCCCTGCTTCTGTAGCCCGGTTTCGCACCCGAGCAGGGTGGCCCCTGATGCGATCCTCTTTGGCCTTCTTTACGCATTCCCTCCCACTCCTCTCATTGCGAGGACCCTCCACAAGATTCAGCGGGACTGAGCTTCAGTGATCCTCGTGGCCTCGACAGCCTTGGTTCCTGCTTCTGCTCTGGCTTGCGTCTGAGCCCACAGTCCCTCTCTGCTGCGCCCCAGGCCTGTTGACGCAGGAGGAGGGTTGGGTGTTCCACCCGAACCTGGCCTCGCTGTCCTTTGCAGCCTGGTGGCTGAACAGGTCACCTTACGTCCGCTGCGTCTCCCGAAGGACGTCGAGAACCTCCTCGCATCGAGGAAGGACTCGACGAGGCGGGCATACGCTTTTAAGTGGTGACGCTTCTCGCTCTGGTGCTCCGAGCTTCAGATCGACCCATTCTCCTGCTCTACCCAGTGGATCCTCCAGTACCTCCTCCACCTCTCAAAGGCAGGGTTGAAATCCAATTCGGTCAGGGTACACCTGAGCACCTTTTCAATGAACCACCTCCCCGTCGAGGGAAAACCCCTCTGGGGGCAGCCCTTCGTCTCTCGCGTCCTGTGAGGTCTGTTGCTTTCCAAGCCTCCCATCCGGCCTCCCCTGGTGGAGTGGGACCTCAACATGGTGCTGATGCAGCTCACGCGAACACCCTTTGAGCCGATGGCAACGTGCTCACTTCGGCATCTCTCCTGGAAAGTGGTCTTCCTGGTGGCTTTGACTTCGGCTCGCTGAGTCAGCGAACTTCAGCCCCTCATGCTCTGTACACCAGGTTCTACAGGAACAGGGTGCACCCATCCCAAGTTCCTACCAACCTTCTTCCTGAGACAGCATGCCGACCAGGCATCAGCGGTGCTGCATACACTCGACTGCAAGAGTCACAGTGATGGTTTGGGGTTCCATTCCCTGGTCCCTGTGGTTGGAAGCAGACTTCGCCTTTTCTTTCAGTAATGGGCCTGGGTTACCAAGGATTGCTGGGTGCTAGACACCATTCAGTTCAGCTGTGTCCTGGGATGCAAACAGTCTATTCTGGATTCTTTCGTCATTTCCTCTTACAGATCTGCAGACAAAAATGCTGCTATGCTGATCACCTTGGACAAGTTGCTGTGCCTAAAGGTGGTGGTGCCCATCCCTCCAGATGAGCAGGTCAAAGGCATATACTCCATATATTTCGTGGTGCCAAAAATGGGTCAGAAGGAACAGTCCTTTCTGGACCTCAAAGGTATTGGTGAGCATTTGCGTGTCCTGTGCTTTCGGATGGAAACCTTGCGCACCGTGATTCAAGCAGTGTACCAAGGGGAGTTCATGGCTTCTCTGCTCTGATCAAGGTGTAGTTTCATATCCCGATCCTGGCGGATCAACTGAGGTATCTGCATTTTGCTGTGCTTGGCTCTTGCTGTCAGTTAGCCACCCTTCCTTTCGGGCTGCCCCAAGGACATTTTCCAAGGTCATGGTGGTGGCGGCTGCAACACCAAGGGATCGGAGTCCATCCCTATCTGGATGACTAGCTCATCCAAGCCTGTTTACTTTCAGAAGAGTGTCTGGTGGCGTCCCAAGTAGTGTCCTTTTTGGAAAGTCTTGGTTGGGTGATCAATCAGGGAAAGAGCCAGCTGTTGCTTTCCCAGTCCCTGGAGTTTCTGGGAGCATTTTTCGACACGCAAGTGGACAGTTTTCCTGCCAGAGCAGAAAGTCAAAATTGTTGGATTGCCTGGTACTGTTCTGTGCGCAGCAGGCTCCTAGAGTTTGCAATTATGTTCAGCTCCTTGACTTGATGGTGGTGACCATAGAGATGGTGCCGTGGGTGCGTGCTTAGATGCAACCACTCCGACAGTTCTTGTTGACTTGGTGTTTCCTGAGCTCTCAGTAGTTTAAGCGCAGGCTTCCGCTCCCATTGATGGTGAAGGCCAGCCTGCGGTGGTGGCGGTGGCGGCAGCAGCAACTCTGTCACCTGAGAAGGGCTTACCGTTGGATGATTTCTCCAGGATGCTGCTGACAATGGATGCCTGTCTCTTGGGATGGGAAGCCCATTGCCAAAACTGTATGGCCTAGGGCTGTTGGAACCGCTGGGAAGCGGTATGACCCATGAACTGCCTCAAGGCGTTTGAGGACCGGGCATTTCAAGTGTTTCAGACAACGCCATGGCGGTGGCTTATGTCAGTTGGCAAGGCGGCATAAGGTTTGCCAGGGTAGCTCTGGAGATGGCTCTCCTGTTTCTCTGGAGAAGTACCTTCTAGCCTTGTTGTCCCAGTACATTGCTGGGGTGGAGAATGTGGAAGCAGACTTCCTCAGCCAGCAGTATCTGGATCCTGAAGAGTGAGAGTTGAGTTAGGAGGTATTTAAGTTGATTCTCTGCCACTGGGGTCACCCCAATACGGTTCTGATGGTGACCTGATCCATTGCCAAAGTTTGCGGCTTCTTCAGTTGCCACACGGAGATGGGGTCCGATGTCATCGATGCTCTGGCCCAGCCTTGGCCAAGTCAGCGACTTGGCCAAGGCTGGGCCAGAAAGACATGGGGACATGCAATGAAGCTACAGGGTAAACTATTTAAGACTAATAAAAGAAAATCTTTTTTCACTCAACGTGTAATCAAACTCTGGAATTTGTTACCGGAGGATGTAGTAAAGGCTGTTAGTGTAACTGGGTTTAAAAAAGGTTTGGACAAGTTCCTGGAGGAAAGGTCCATAAACCATTATTAAGAAGGGACCCAGGATATCAATGCTTGAACCAATACAAGCATTGTGGAACCTGTCTCTTGGGGAAACTGCTAGGTACGTATGACCTAGATTGGCCACTGTTGGAAACAGAATACTGGGCTTGATGGACCTTGGTCTGACCCAGTATGGCATATCTTATGTTCTTATGTTCCTCCGTGGCACCTGGTGGGGCATGTAATTCGGCATATAGAATGCCACCCAGGCAAGATTGTTCTGATGGTGCTGGATTGGTTGAGGAGAGTGTGGTTCGAAGACCTGATGTGGCTCCCTCAGGCGTCTCTTCGTTTGCCTTCATCGCAGAGTCTATTGCAGCAGGGACTGATAGTCCTGAAGGACCCGGCTCCTTTCTCACTTACAGCATGGCTCTTAAAAGGAGATTGCTAGCTGATAAACACTACTCTCCAGCAGTGGTCTCTACTCTGCTTGGTGCCCAGAGGAGGTCTACGAAGCAGCATAGTTTGGATATGGTTCCTCTCTGAGTGTTGTTGCGGCACACGTCAGTTGGCTTCTGAGGCAGCTAAGTAGCCCTCCCTGTTGACCTTTCTACAGGATGGTCTAGAGAAGGGCCTTTCCCTTAGCTTTCTAAAAGTTCAGGCGGCAGCTCTGGCTTGTTTCTGGGGTCTGGAAGTGGGCAAGTGTCTGGCTTTGCACCTGGATGTGTCGTGTTTTCTCCAGGGGTTTTGGTGTTTGCATTCTCCCCTTCGGTATGTGATCCCTTCCTGGGATCTGTTTGGTGCTCAGGGCCCTGATGGCAGTGCTCTTTGAGTCATTGAAGCATACTACCTTAAAGATTTGATACTGAAGACGGTGGTTTTGGTCACGATTTGTTCCTTAAGGTGGATCTCTGAGCTGCAGGCTCTGTTCTTTTTGAAGAAGGCAGTTTTCATTATGCTTGTGCCTTCCTTCTTGCTTAAGGTGCTTTTTTCATTTTATGTGAACCAAGTGCTACCTATCCTCCTCCTCAAAGGAGCAGTGTCAGGTGAAGGATAGGGATCTTTGCCTGGTGGAATTCTGGAGGGCGCTCCTCCAATACCTGGTGGTTACGAATTGCTTTTGTAAGTCTAGTCATCTTAGTGCGCCGTTTGCTAGCCTGCGCAAGGGTGAAGCAGCAGCCAAGTTGACATGGAAGTGCTGGATTAAGAAAGCTATTGCCTCTGCGTACCTGTTGCAGAACTGTCCGTTTTGGGGGGGGGGGGGTGTTGTGCCCCTATTCTACCCAAGCACATGTGTCCTCATGGGCGGAGAGCAGGGCTTGGTAGCCCCTGCAGACATTTGTCGGGCAGCAGTGTAGGCATCACTTTCCACTTTAAGCATTACCACTTGGATGTCCATGCACGGGCAGCCTTTGGCTGAAGGGTTTTGCGAGCTGATGTTCTCTTCCTGCCTAGTGGCGTTATAGCTTTGGTACATCCCACTTGTCTGGACTGGTCTAGCAGGATGATATGGAAGGTGACATTTTACTTAACCAGTTAATGCCTTTTTCTTAAGTCCTGCTAGAACAGTCCAGGGCGTGCCCCTGAAACTATATTTGTTCTGTTCTTCTGCTGCATTATCCTTGGGTCTGCTATGACTTTTATCCTTGGCTCTGCAGGTTCATCTTCTACTGACAGCCTTCTGTTTGTGTTCCTGTACATAATTCTGTACTGTTGATTACTCATTATTGCCCACAGTTGAGGTTGTGTGAGACTTGCTACGTTTCTCCCATATGCTTTGGGACGAATACTGAAGAGCCTCTGATGGCCGAGGTATGGGAGTGATGTCATTGAAACCTGAGCTTTTCATTGTCTCCACCAATCTACTGGTAAGGGAACACACCCAACTGGTCTAGTAGGACTGAAGGAAAGGACATTAACTGGTAAGTAAAATGTCACCTTATGCACATTGGACTGCAAGAGAGCCTTAGTCTTCTATTTGGAGAGGATTAGATCCTTTAGAAAGTTCACCCAAATCTTCGTTTTTTTAAAAAATTTTTTATCTCAAGCAAGCTGGGGGCTATCGTCGTCATATATACTTGCTCTTTCCACTTGGCTAGTAGAATTTTTTTCCTTCGCTTATGCTCAGGCAGGCTTGACACTGTCAGAGCCATACAATGTCCACTAGAGATCAACAGCATCCATGGAAGAGATTTGCAAGGCTGCAACATGGACTTGATCCATACGTTTACATTCCATGTGGTCTAGAATGAGACTTCTGAGATGACAGAGTTTGGCCAGTCCATTCTCCAGAATCTCTGTGAAACTTAGAATTCAATTCCATACCTTCTTGGCCCATTTCTTTTATTTCCAGGCTGGCTTCCAAAAACAAATTCTGTTTAAAAAAAAAAAAAAAATGGGCGGGGGGGGGGGGGGGGGGGAGTTGCCACGAAAAATATTGTTGGTGTGTACCTGTCTGCAGCACCTTGGATGTTCCTTATTGTCCCCTTTTTCTGTTGAAGTCAGTCTATAGCTAGGGAATCCATTTGTAAGGGCTTTGCTATCCTGCTTTTCCTGTGAGAAAATAGTTACTTATCTGTAGCAGATGTTCTCCATGGACAGCAGGATATAAGTCCTCGCTTACCATCCCTTGTCCATGTTATGGCAGCAGGCGGAAAGTGGCAGGTGCATAGTGGGGCTTCTCTAAAGCTTCTGGAACTTGCCTGTGCATGCTGCAGGCCTGTTGCATTCTGTCTCCTCTGGCATAGACTTCCTTTTGGAGAAGGCAGGATACAACAGGCCTAGAGTATGTAGGAATGCTAAAAGGCCTTTAGCTGTACTTTTGTTTTTTGCATCTTCTGCCCCATCAGGGGAATAGCGGTACAGGAGCAAGGGGAAGAGGTGGGTGATGCTAGCCACTTCAAAGTGCCATTGTTGCACTGCCTTTCTAGTCTGCCTGATGGTAGGGCTGACCCTGTTTTGTACATTGGTTTTAAGTTTTGGTGGAGCCTTGTGCTGCAAAGCATTAACTCTAAGATTCTGGTGAATGCATCATAGCACTTTATTGGTTGGTTCTGTAAAATGTACTGTGGTTCTCTTCCTACCAACCAACCCCCGATCCAGCATGAGGTGTGTTTTTTTTTTGTCTGTAAATTGTATTTTGTTTAAGTTTGGGAACTTTGAGTGACTTATGTTAGTACTTTTTGTTATTTATGCAAGATGAGGCAAATCTGAGATGTATTTTCTTTGGCTTACCTACAAAAGATTGTCCAGACATTGATTCTATTGTGCTTGAATTATAATATTTTATATTTAGGCCTTCCAAAGAAATTACCGCCCCCTCTCCCACTGGATCTTAGCTGCTGGCTCCTAAATGTTAAGAAAAATTATCAAGACCTGGGCCAAATTCCATTATTGTTAAAGGCATTGTCTGAGGAATCTTTTATTGCATTTTCAGTTTAATTTTTTTTTCATTTACTGAGATTAATGAGTTACTGGAATTAAAATAGAATTTGTGGTGGCTCAGGAAATAACACCTTACTTTATTTTTGACAGCATTGCTAGAATTTGAAGGAAAACATTTTCAACACATTAGATGCGTGATATGATCATAAGATCTCTGGTGCTTACTAAATAACCACTCTAACATATCAAATTTTATCTGACATCAGTGAAGTGCTGTGTGCATCTGAAGTTGGTACAGTGAGCAGTACTCCAGTAGTATAGGTGCTAGTTGCTTGAGCATACCCTTTATTCTCTCCTGCTCTCCCCCCTGGTTGAGAACTCTGAGCTCTGTGATGCAGAGCTGCAAGGGAGGATGGCAGGAAGGAAGCACCTCTGTTTCTTTTGCTACTGTTCCTGCCTCCCCTGCAACCTATTGATTGGACAAGGAATGTCTGACCAATGGGACTGCAGGGAAGTGAGGGAGCTCTAGCAGTGTGTGCGAGAGAGGTGCAGGGAAAAGGAAAAGGAGTTACAGGAAGGTGAGGAACATTCTGGGGGTGGGGTAAGGAGCTGATAGAGGTGTTTGAGAAATTGAGGGAGGATGCTTGTTTCTGTTTCATATTTTTGTGTAAATTTTGTGCCCCATCTTGGGTTTGAGAGGCTTGTGTAAATAATAATAAGGAATGAAGAGGGCCAGAAGTGGGGACATAAGACTGAAAAACTACAATGAGGAGGGGGCATGGTTAGTGAAGAGAAGAGGGATTGGACTAAGAGGACCTGGGCTGCAAGAAGGTGGACTTCTGCAGAAGAAAGAAGAGTCCAGAGAGATGAAGATGACTGGGAGAGAAACTGAGTGAAGAGGAGGGTTGATGAGGGAAGTTCAGAAAAGGGTTGTTAGTTGAGGGGTTCATGGTGCAGGGAAGAGTCATGAAGGATAAGGAAAGGAAGGGGTAAGACTTAAAGATGAGTGAAGGTAATCTCCCAATTGGAAGAGAAACACAGAAAGGGAACAGACATACTAAAAAAATAATAGGAAGACAGGGAAATAAGTTTTAAGACAAGGAAATGAGGGGACAAAATAAACTTGAGAAGATGCACTAAACGAAAATGCATCTGTTTAATATAGAAAATACCAAAATAATAAAGATAACCATCAATCTACAGGCAAAAAAAATTGGGAAAATGTTTTGGTAAATATTCTGTGCTAGCTGTGCTGGGTCAAGGATTGGTTGGGGGGAGTAGTGCAGCTGGGATCTTTCCTTCTCCATTAGTCCTGCATTCAGCAGGGTAAATTAAGGTTTTTTACTAGAATGACTAAGGCAAGAAGTTTGGATAGCCTGCACTGCTTGGGGCAGAATCATTTTATTACTGGGGCTTATGTACTGTTTTCAGTATTGTGCTTGCTAGACTTTTCATATAGGACTTATGCTGTCTGCATATAATTACTTTACTACAAGTAATTTTTTTTCCATTTTAATTTTTATTAACTATTTCCATGCACATTACAAATCAGTTCGTTCTCAACATTATACAATTTACATAGTCATTACATCTTGTATCCTGTTTATGCCCCAGCTTGTTATTGCCCCCTTTCTTGGTATCCCTCCTTATACATTCCCCCCTCCCCCCTCCACATCTGCGCTCTACATTCATACCTTCCTCCTCCTCTCATCTGGCCACTCGTACTCATCGCCTCTTTTCACCCTTTCACCATTAACTCATCCCGCCAATCTATATCTCCAAGGATCTGAACTAAGTTTCATCCATTCCGCCATCCTTCTTTCTCCCCCTCTCTCCAGCCTTCCACGATTCCAACCATTTCCACACACTCTTCCATTTATCCACTCTCTTCCCCCCCCCTTCTCATCTCCGTCAATCTATGCATCAAGCTGGCCTCAGCCATTCTTCTGACAAAGCCTGCCAGCTTAGGTAGGTCTGAACCCACCCAATGCTGAGCTATCTCGCATCTTGCTGCGACTATACAGTGATGCAAGACCCCACCTTCCCTCTTTGGGATATCCTCCTCCAATTGATGCAGTAAGCAGGCCTCTGGCTTCCTTTACAATCTATATCCAGTCATTTCAAAAATCATTTCTATAATCGTTGCCCAATATGCTTGAATCTTCTCACATTTCCACCACATATGTAACCAATCTCCTCGCTCTTGGCACCCCCTCCAACATTGATCATTGTGTCCCACTCCATCTCTTTTTTTTACGTACTGGTGTCCAGTACCAACGATATAGCACTTTATAAGCATTTTCTTTCACTTGTGTGGTTATGGATATACTAGCCACTGTCTGTAGTATCTTATCCCACACCTCTTCATTCCAGCTTACCCCCAGTTCCTCCTCCCATTTTATCATAAACCCCAGTTTACTTCCCCCTCCCTCCATCAATCCTTTTAAATTCTGGACAAAGCTCCTTTTTGGCCCATATGGCCTGAGCAAAGCGCCTCAAATCACCCTCTATGTTCCCATAAATCCTTCCACACCTTCCGTTAACTCAAAAAATGTCTCAATTGTAAATATGCATAATAATTGCTATCTCCCAGCCGGTACAGGTCCCTGATGCCCTCAAACTCCAGCATGCCCTCCTTGCTCACTATTTGAGAAATCTGTGTAAGGTCCTGCCTTTGCCCATCTGCGCAAAACAGTTACCCCTGGTCCCTGACCCCTATCAAAACATGCCTCCAGTGTCATTCCCTGTATGTATTCTTTATCTTGTACTAATTGTTTTCTATTCTGTCTCCACACCCTCAAACTGTGGGCTATTATGGGGTGGTGGTTTTTTTTTTTTTTTTTTTCAAATCTGTTTATTGAGCAACAAAGCCAAACAACCATTATGATCAGCAGATTTACATCTCTTTTCCATATTCATGTTTACATCCAAACTTCCCCCTCTCAGGCAGGGTTGCGTCTTATCCACTGCCCAAGAGCCAATACAACAACAAGGAAGAAGAAAGGCAACGAAAGAAATAAAATACCTAGAACAATTGAAATAAGCTGGGGCTCTCCTCAGTCATCACCTTGTAACCCTCACCCTCTACCCCCTTCCCCTCCCCCATACCCCCTACCCACCATTTAATTCCCCCCACCCCCCCAGCCAGAGCCCAACCGCACCGCACAGGGAGTCCACATGCCAGTTTTCCTTCCCATTATCCAGCTCTCACCCCCAACCCGGGTGTTTCACTGAATCCATCTTAACCCGATGCCAAGACCGCACTCCTCGCCTTGGGCCCCAGACTCTGAATGTAGGGCATCTATACCAACAAAAAGGAGGCCCAACACTGGGGAGTCCCTTTGTTGCCCTACACTCCAACAACATCAATTGATGAAAGCTATTGCGCCACTCCCAAAAGGAAGGAGCCACCAATTCCCTCCACCTATGAAGGATGGGACCCTTCCCCACCAGACAGGCCTTGCACACTAAGATTCTCCCCCAGCGCCCCTTCAACTGTAAGGAGCCCACGCAATCTAAGACAACCAGTGGAGCTGACCACCGAATACGTTGATGCAGTACACTACTTAAATATGTCGCAATACGCGCCCAGTAAGGCCGAATGCAGCCACAACCCCACCACATATGGTCTACATCTGCCAAAGGAAAGGCTCACCTGGGACAGCCCCCATCGTCGGTAAGACGACTTCTCAACGCTCGCAACGGAGAAAAATGGGCCCGCGTAATACATTTAAATTGAACCTCCCGTCATCTATTCCCTTCCACTAATCGTGCAATCTGCCTTAGGGCTGCCCTGATCGAGCCGGAGGAGACCTCGCACTCTATTTCCTGTGCCCAAGCGTCTTTCTCCGCTGAGTAATCCGGGGGGACACTATATTGATCCAGCCTACTTTTCATTTCAGCCACCCTAGGCGGACACTCCTTCCCCAAGGCGAAAAGCTCTCTAATCCGTGCAGAATGCGACTCCTGCAACCCATACTGCTGTACAGAATCAACATAATGCCAGAGCTGAATATACGCAAAGAGGGAGTTACCACGGTTCAACTCATATTCATCACATAAAACCTCAAAGGATTTACATCGACCATCTAGGGTAACTACATGCCCAAGACACTTTAGCCGCTTTCCCCGCCACTGCCAAAATATGGCAGAGTTGCTTCCCGGCGGAAAACTAATGTTCCCCTGCAATGGCAACCAACTAGACACCACAGAAGAACTGCCCCAAAATTTATTAAGCCGCTGCCAAGTATGTCTGAGGGGATCCACCAAGACACTATCTCGTATACGACTTGGCAACAAAGAGCCATCCAGATGCACAACCGCAGTTAATGCGTGGGGCATCAAAAAGGCCGCTTCAAAAGTCCTGGGCGTGTAATATTCGGTGACTCCCAACCAATGTTCCCTCTAATTTTCTGTAGGCTGTGTGCGCATAAAATATCAGCTGTGTGCAGCTTTTGAAGGAAGGTAAAATTTTTGTGCGCCACATAACGACACTCGGAGCTATATACTTTAAAATTTGACTACACGTCAGAATACAGTATGTACACCACATTGATTTTAATCAAATTAAATGAAAATAGACGATTACTAAATGAAGCAGGAAATATCTAGTAATTACAATCATAACTTTTAAATTTTAAGACGTCTGTGTTTTCTATCAGAATCAGAGCCATAATTTTTGTGCGCTCTGTTGTAAAGTATGTGCACTCGCTCGGCGAGGTGTGTGCGCGCGCACATGCGCACAGCTTAGAGGGAACAGTGCTCCCAACCAATCCCCCAGGTTTCTAGCTTGACAGGCCAATGCGTATTGGGACAGATCCGGCAGCCCCATCCCGCCCCGCTTCCAACTGCCCTTCAACCGATGCAACGGGATCCGGGCTTTTGCGCCCCCCCAGAGAAATCTCCGAACTTCCCTCTCTATCCGTTTAACATCCCTGCACAACAACCACACCGGTAGAGTTTGCATCCAGTACAGCAGCCGTGGAAAGATAATCATCCCTATAGCCGCCAATCTACCTGACAGTGACAGCGGGAGGGGAGCCCAAGCTTGTAATTGTGCCTGAATTTTCGAGAAGAATCTGTCAAAATTCAGTTTATAAAGTACTTTAGGGTCCCTAGGCAACAGAATACCTAAATAGGCAAATGAGTCTCCTGCCCACCGAAGAGGAAAAATCCCCCGCCATTCATCCTGCAATGAGCCTGCCACATCTAGGGCCCCAGATTTGTCCATATTAATCCGCAACTCCGCAAATTTCCCAAAAAGAGCAAACTCCTCCAGCAATGTAGCGAGTGATTGTTGACGGGAAGTCACATATACCAACATATCATCTGCGAAGGCCGCCATTTTAAACTCCTGCTTCCCAATCCGCACTCCCCCTATTTTCAACGAGGCCTCCACTCTTCGCACTAATGGATCTAAGGTCAGCACGAAAAGCAGGGGGGAAAGGGGACAGCCCTGTCGCGTACCTCTCTCCAATCGGAAGGCACCTGAAAGCAGACCATTACACAAAATTGCAGCCATGGGACCCTTATAAAGCAGTTCCACAACTTTACAAAACGTTGGCCCTATGCCGTATTGGGGAAGGAGAAACTTCAAATAATCCCAATTGACCTGGTCGAAGGCCTTCTCTGCATCAAAACTAATTAACAGAGATTGCAAGTTCCTTTCTCTGACCCATTCCAGCGATGCCAATATTTTGCATAGGTTACGGACTGCATAACGCCCCTTTACAAAAGCCCACCTGCGACTCATGCACCAACTCACCCAGAACTTCTGCCAACCTATCCGCCAAGATTTTAGCCAACACTTTCAAATCAAAGTTCAAGAGGGAAACAGGCCTATAAGAAGCAGCTTGGGTGAGGTCCTTCCCCGGTTTAGGTATTAAGGTGATATAGGCATGATTTGTTCCCCAGGTGTATACACCTTGGTCAATCCGTCTATGATACATTTCCACTAGGGCAGGAGACACCTGCTCCCCTAATAATTTGTAAAATTCTGCCCCAAACCCATCGGGACCTGGAGCGCGACAACAACTAGCTCCATGAATAACCCTAAGCACCTCCTCTACCGTCATCGGTGAATCTAGATGGGCCTGTTGGTCTATAGACACCTGGGGTAATTTCACCTCTCAAAGATAAGCGATCATATCAACCGAAGACCCCTCCCTCCCTGCATAAAACTTCTGAAAATACGTCCGAAATACTTGCGCTATCTTTCGACCCTCCTTTTGTAACCGTCCACACTTGTCCCACTATTGAGCGGGCTCCCCTGCTTCCCCGAAGGCATCTCGCTAGCAGTTTCCCCGGCTTATCACCGAAACAATAGTTGATACCAATAATACATATACGATTTTTTAGTTCGTTGGTGTATTAACTCATTAAGAGACACCTGAACATCCCATAATCTTTTCTTATTCTCTGGAGTGGGATGACTCGTATACCTCCGCCTTTCTTTCACGGACAGTTTTTCCAACTGAACAATCTGGGAAGCCAACATTTTCCGCTTCCTAGCTGCAGAAGCTATAATATCACCACGCAGCACCATTTTCGCTGTTTCCCAAAGTAACTCCGGGTCAACTGCCTGCTGCTCATGGTTTTTCCGAAAATACTTCCAACGTTGCTTAAGGAAGCTGTGAAACTCGGGGTCTCTATATAATTTGAGAGGAAAGCGCCAAATCCGAATTCGTGGGGCCTCATTCCCCCAAGAAAGACTCACCCATATAGGAGCATGATCGGAGACTTCCATGGGTCCAATTTGTGCGTCTCCCACCTGTGCAAAAAGTCGCTCTGAAATTAATGTATTAATCTATTCTAGCACTGGAGCCATGGGTTCTGGATTGGTGCGTAAAATCTTTCTCTAGCGGATGCAGCAAACGCCAAGGGTCCACCAAACCCAATCTGTGACACAGGGCCCGCAACGCCTTGGTGGTCTGCACCCTAGATCTCTCCCTTACCCCCGCCACAGTGTCCATTCCAATATCCAAGACCCCATTCAAGTCGCCCGCCAGCACCAGGGGAGCATCTGGCCATTGTTCAACCCTAGAAGCCAATCGGGCATATAGCGCCCTATCCAGCACATTCGGGCTATATAGGGTCCCCAAAATAATAGACTTCCCTGATATTTTTCCGAGAAGCAAGAAATACCTGCTGTCCGGATCTGCATACTCCCGCTCTATTTCAAAGTGGAGTCTCTTGTGTATTAGAATAACTACTCCCCCTTTCTTCCCAGTGGCCGGGGCACCCCAAACCCACCCCACCCAATCTCGCTGCAGTTTATTATGTTCTACCTCCGTCTGGTGAGTTTCTTGTAACATGGCTACATCATACTGTAATCGAGCCAAGGCCTGTAACACTTTATATCTCTTGACAGGGTTGCCCAGCCCACATACATTCCACGAGACAATCTTCAGCATGAAAAACAGAACTGCATATTCAGCCGTATATACTTTCCAAGCAAAGAAAGGACAGCCGTCCCAGCCTGCGGCCATCCCCCTAGTATCAATGAGACCCTAAACTCTACTTGCCCATGCGCCGTGCGGTTGTTCTCCGGCCCCACCCCTCCCCAACCTGCCCCTCCTCCGTTCCCTATCCCCACCTCCCTAGCTCTACTACCATCTAACCCCCCCTCCCCCATCTTATCCCCTTGCCCCTTCTTAATCCCCACAATCGTAACCCTTCCCGTACCTCCCAGCCTAAACAATGGCCGAACGACTTCCTGTGACAGTGGGGCCCCCACCCCCCATGCAGTCCCCTGCTGGCCCTCCCAGTTCCCTATTCCCATCTAATCGCCCCCTTAAACCCCAGACCCTACTATATCTATATAGCACCTATGATCCCGCAGCCCCCCCCCCCCCGGGGTGTCCCATGTCAGTATAGAAGCAACCCCCTGGCGCCTAAGCCCTCTGACACATTGCCACCAACCAATGTGAAACCTCCACCCGGGGTCGCGTCCCGCTAGCAGCATGGGCTAAAAACATCCCCCGCAACATTCCAACCCTGAGAGGTTCGGCCTGCCTCAAGACCACCCATTCTAACAGTCTGATTCCTACAGCCCCACCCAAGTCCAGCACCAAACCCCCCCTTGACCTCCCAAATCAAGAAGCAAAGTACATTACTGCAAGTACAGAAAGTACACAAATTCCACAATTATGACTTATACGAGGGAGCCCCCCAAAAAACACCAAACTAATCCATCCCACAAACAGTGTATCCAATGAGACAGAGGAAGGAAAAAGAAAAACTGAACAAATCTCCATCCCCCCTCCCTTCCCCCACCGTAAGAAGGCACAGAAAGAAAGTTGAATTACAGCAATAAACTAACTCGCTGATCCCCTTTCCGCAGCCCCCACCGCAACCACACAAGGGAGCAAACTTATCCGGGTAATAACACCCCATCTCTCCCCCCCCCCGTGGCAATCTGGGCCACCCTCCGGTAGTGGATCTGGGGCGGGGAGCCAGCGTCACCGTAGGGTCGCACCGAAGCCCAGCGCATCCCCCCCCAAACGAGAGGCGCGCTGGGCTCCACGCACCCCCGACCCCCCCCCCATAACCCCCGGAGAGCCATCCCCTCAACAATCCCAAGTCAGAGATGCTGAACTGGCTATACAGTTAAACCCATTATAACTAAGGGGCACACAAACTCTCCTGCACATTAACCACCTCACCGGAGACACCTCCGGGAGATCCAAAATTGGCACTATGAAGTATAGTCCCGAGTAAACAAATGTCCAGCATGTCATGCCCTCCAAGCCCGGTTCTGCCGTAGTGGTTGCAATAATCTTCCCCAGAGGCAAGGTCCACACCACTGCATAGATCATGTCAGACGATGTCTGTACCCTCACAAAGCTGCTGTTGATGGTTCCGCAAGCTGCTCCAAAAAGTCTAGGGCCTCCGCAGGGGTCCCCAGATAGCGTGCCTGGCCTTGATATTCGACACGCAGTCTAGCAGGATACAAGAGCGAGAAACGCAGCCCCTTGCTGGCCAACTGAACACAGACGGCAGAGAAGGCTTGTTGTTGGCTAACCAGCAGTGAATAGTCTTGAAATACCAGGAGGTGCTCAGAATCTCCCACCTGTTTCCTATGGTTACGGGCCGCTCGTAGCACTTCTTCTTTCTGGCGATAGCACGCTTTCTCGATTATCACCGCACGTGGCCGGTGAGCCTGATCCTGCCTGGGGCCCAACCTATGCACTCGCTCCAGTTTAATAGGGGCCTCTGCCCCGCCGTTGAAGAGTTTCGCCATCCATGTAAGTAGAAAACTGGTGAGAGCGCTATCTGCTACATTCTCTGGGATCCCAACAAACCGAAGGTTCTTTCTGCGTCCCCGGTTCTCTAGATCCTCTAGTTTATCTCCTTGCTGTTTTATTGTAGCTTCCAGGGCCTGCACTTTAGTAGCTAAGGACTGTTGGGTATCCTCCAAACCTGAAATCCTTGTTTCCGCAAGTTCCATCCGTCCAGTAAAGTCTGTTATACTTTGGGCAACAGACTGCAATTGGTCCCCCAGCTCACGAAAACGATCATCTAGAGCCCGCACTACCGCGGCACTCACATCTGCCACCATGCCTCGGTCACCATCTGAAACTGGGCTTTTAGGCGCTCCCTCCGCCATCTTTGAGTCCGGGACACGGGCTTTCTCTCTCCTAGACAATTTCGCGGCCATCAGGCTTCCCCCAATTCACGGGGAGGGTACTGTTGCTTTCCAACCACTCTCTCTGTTACTCTTCGAGGGGTTCGGGGGCATGCAGCCTCTATTTAGCAGGAGAGTTTGCCGTTTTGTGGGGTATGATGCCCGGAGCTGATCCGCACGTGTCTGATCAGCTCATTGCCACACCGGAAGTCATGGGGTGGTTTTTTTCAAGCACTATTACCACCCCTCCAAACCATTCTGTCCAATCTCTCCCCACTTACCGAGTCTTCTTCCATTTGAACCCACTGTTTCTATGTCCCGCTGTGCCACTCTTTTATATTGTTTTCAGTTGAGCAGCCTCATAATATTTTCTAAAATTAGGTACCCCTAACCCTCCCTCTCCCTTGGCTCTTTGCGTTACTGCCATAGCTACTCTTGGCTGTCTATTGGACCATATGAATCGATTAACAAGTCTTTGTAGTTTTTAACTTTTTAGGCGGTACCGGTATTGGTAGCGTTTGGAACAGGAACAAGAATCTTGGCAGTAACATCATCTTTATTGTCACTGCGTCCAAACCATGAGAGGTATCCCCTTCCCCACCCATCCAACAAGCTCTCTACCTGCCCAAATAGTTTCGGATAATTTAGCTTGTATAGGGCATCTATCCTATTACTAATTTGAATCCCTAAATATCAAATTTTTTCTCTAGCCCATCTGAATGGATATTTCTTCTGCAGTATGCTCTGCGCATCTCCATTTAATGATAAGTTTCATATTTCCAATTTTGTCCAGTTAATAGTGAAACCCGAAAGCCTTACATATTCTTCCAATTCCCACATTAGTATTGGTATAGAGAACCGAGGTCTAGCTACACTCAATATTATGTCATCTGCAAACAGGGATATTTTATATCCTCTCCGCCCTAATTCCCTTAACATCGGCCCTCTCTCTCACCCTCTCCGCAAACGGTTCCAAAGATATAGCAAAAAGTAGGGGGTGATAGGGGTCAGCCCTGTCTCGTTCCTCTCCCTTGCCCAAAAAATTGAGAGTAGGCCCCATTAACCCTAACACATGCCTTCGGATTGTGGTATAGCGCTTTTACCCAACTTAAAAATTCTTCCTCCAATCCCATTCTTTCCATTACCTGGAAAAGAAATGGCCATGCCACCTGGTCAAAGGCCTTCTCTGCATCCAGCGGCAACAGCAAGGCCTCCTCCCTACTTTGTTCAGTGGACCAAATCATATTTAAGATCTTTCTAATATTATTCGCTGCCTGTCTACTGGGAATAAATCCCGTTTGATCCAAATGTATCAATTTTCCTATCTTCTTGTTTAAACGCGTAGCGAATATTTTCGCTAGTAATTTGGCATCTATATTGATTATTGAGATAGGTTGATATGAAGAGCACTCTTGTGGATCTTTTCCCTCTTTATGTATTACGGTTATTCCCGCCCATCCCATAGTATCCGCTAATCTACCTCCCTCCCGTGGGAGATTAACTAAACCCTTGGTGAGGTTATTTAATCTCTCCAAAACTTCTATAAAACCTCGCTGTGAGCCCATCTAACCCCGGAGCCTTATCTATTTTCAACTGTTTTATAGACCGTTGTACCTCCTCTGCTGTTATCGCCTTGTTTAATTCTTTCTGTTCCCCGTGTTCTAATTTCGGTAACTGAATTGAATCAAGTTAACTCTGTACTCTCTCCCTCTGTGGAGGGTCCCGTGCTTTATATAACCCCTGTAGTATCCTCTAAAGACCTCCCTAATCTCCCCATCCTTATATACCCGCTCCCCGTCCGGATTCCGAATTTTCATTATATAAGAACGCAATTTCCTCTGCTTCAGTTTCTGAGCCATATATCGCCCCGCCTTATTATCTCCCTCAAAGAATTCCTGTCGCAACAACTGCATATGATATCTTATCTTTGCTGCCTGTAAGTCATTTAACTGTGCTCTTACTGCCAGCACCTGGCCTCCGTATTCTCCTTGCTTCCCTTGCGCATCTAGTTCTTCCAATTCCAGCAATCTTGCTCTGTTTTCTCTGTTCCCTCCCTTTCCTTCTGTTTTCGCGCCCCCCATTTAATTAAAATTCCTCGCACTACTGCCTTATAGCCATCCCACACCCCTCCCCAAGTTACCTCCCCATTATCATTCCAATGGAAGTATTCCCTCGTTTCCCTCTCGATATCCGCTCTTACCATTCCATCTTCTAATAGAGATTCATTAAGTCTCCAAAACTGTAAGCCCTTCCCCTCTCCCTCTATTGTCAATCTGACTTCCACTAGCGCATGATCTGACCAAGTAATCGAATCCATATCCGCCCCTTAATCCTACCCCCCCATCTCTTTCGATACCCAGATAGCATCTATTCTGGAATATGATCCATGTACCAGTGAAAAATAAGAAAATTGTCTCTTCCCCGGGTGGTGAAATCTCCAGGCATCAATCAAGCAATGGTGCGCTACAAAACTGTGGTAGCGCTTCCTTATCCGCCCTCTTACCCTCCCTTTTCCCTGAGGCGTCTCTCACTGGATTCCACGTTAAGTTGAAATCTCCTCCACAAATGAGGTGACCCTCCCCCAATTTCCCCACCTCTTCATTCAGCTTTGTCCAGAATTCACTTTGCACCCCTGTTGGTGCATATACATTTACTATGCAATACCACTCATTTCCCACTTTTATCCGCAATAACACATATCTCCCCTCTTTATCTCTCACCACATTTTGCAATTGCATCTTTAATTTAGCATCAATCAATATGGCCACCCCCACTTTTTTCTTTTTCACTGTGTTGGATGTGTGTATACATACTCCATATCCTCTGGGTTTAACTAGATATTCTGTCGCTCTGGTCAAATGCGCTTCCTGTATAAGCACTAGCTCCGCCCTTTGGCGTGTGATTTCTTTCTACAATTTTTGTCGTTTAAGTGGTGAGTTAGACCTTTTACATTTAGTGATAATATTTTTAACTCACCTTTACACTTTGTATCCCCCCTGCTCTCTGTGTCCTTACCCCTGTCCCCCTTCCCCTCCCGCCCTACCTCCCTTCCCCGTCGCCCATCTCCTCGAGGGAGACGCACCTTCCATTAATGGTGACTATCAATCAGATGACAGCCTGCCTCTGCCCCTCTATCCCAACTTCCCCCTCATTCCTTATCCCTTCATCTCCCGCCTGGTCCTCCCCTCCCAGCTTCTCCACCCCCTAGTGGCTCCTCCTCCCCTTCTCCCCCCTACGACCCCATGCTTACCTATCCCTCCTACACCCTGGTCCTCCCTCTACCCTAACCCCCAACTTCCCTTCCCAAGATAACAATGTTGCAAAACATTTTCATAGATCCTTACTCCCCCCTCCCATTCTTCCCTGTCTCCTCCACCACTTCACCCACTCCTTCCCCTAGCCCTTATTTCCCCCCAACCACCCCCCTATTTTTCTCAGCCACAGCCCCTTACACAGCAATCATCAATATTCTTCAATACAGTCCCTGCACAGTTTCTTTTCTAACATATCTTGCCGTTGTTCTCAGCTTCAACCGTTGCTCTTCTCTGTCGCTTTATTTATTTATTTATTTATTTACATTCTCTTATATACTGCGCTATTCTGCATCAGTGCGGTTTACATTGAACAAACTGAAATTACATTGAACAGGACTTTATAACTTGGAGATAACTATTTTACAGGGAACATGGGCCATGGAGGGTTAAGTGGCTTGCCCAAGACCACAAGGAGCACCTGTGGGACTAGAAACCCCAGTCCTTCCGGCCCAAGGTTGCTGTCCTCTAGTGGGATTTGAACCCCCGACCTTCCGGCCTGAAGTACCTTGCCCCAACCACTAGGCCACTCCTCCACTCCACTCCTCCACTCCACTCCTCCACTCCACTCCACTAGGCCACTCCTTTCCCTCTGTGGCTTCCTTTAGTCAATCTGCCAACCTCCTGCCATTAGCTGATGCTGTGTGCCATCTCATGCTGTCCGCCCTTAATGTAGACGCCGTGTTCGTTTTTGTTCTGCCTGTACCTCTTGCCCCTTCTGGAAGATTGGATAGTCCCAAGTCCTTAAGCGCTCGCCATGCTTCCTCACTTGTCTTCACTTGCCGTGACATCCCCTTCACCGTTATCAGGAGACCGAATGGATACAGTCACTTATATCACATGTCTTCCCTCCTCAACTATGCTGTCACCTCCTTCAGCTCTCTCTGGCATTGTAACGTACCCAGGGATAAGTCCTGAAACAATTCCAACTCATGATCTTCCCATTTGAATTGCTTTAATTTTCGAGCAGCTTTCAACAATTGTTCTTCAGTTTTAAAAGAATTCAAGCATACCACAATGTCTCTTGGTTGATTCTCTTACCGGCCCCAATACTCTGTGGGCCCGCTCAGTTTGCAGTGGTACCCCCTCCCCGCCTTCTTCAAATAGCTGCGGCTTGTAACAGAGATCCAAATACTTTTATTATAACTTTGTCACAATTCTTATATTTAGGTCCTCTGTGAGCCCTCGCACTCTTATATTACATCGTCTAGACCGGTCTTCCAAGTCCTCCGCCTTCACCTTCAGCTCCTCTTGCACTTGTACTTCCTCCCATCCTTTCTGGAGGTCTGCTATTACTTTCCCATGTTGTTCCAACTGATTTTCTGTTTCTTCTACCCGAGCTCCCAGTTCCGCTATATCTTATTTATTATTATTTATTTATTTACATTCTCTTATATACCGCGCTATTCTGCATCAGTGCGGTTTACATTGAACAAACTGAAATTACATTGAACAGGGCATTATAACTTGGAGATAACTATTTTACAGGGAACATGGGCTATGGAGGGTTAAGTAGCTTGCCCAAGACCACAAGGAGCACCTGTGGGACTAGAAACCCCAGTCCTTCTGGCCCAAGGTTGCTGTCCTCTAGTAGGATTTGAACCCCCGACCTTCCGGCCTGAAGTACCTTGCCCCAACCACTAGGCCACTCCTCCACTCCTTAAGGCTTGCATCTTGTCTTAAGGCTTGCATTGTCTCTTTAATTTCATTTTTTACACCGCTAATTTCAACTTTAAGTTCCTCTTTCAGTTCTGTTAACCACTGCTTAATCATATCTGCTACTCCTGAGCCCCAAGCCCCCTCCATCTCCTCCTCCTGCTCATTCGCACGCTCTGCCACCATTTTAGCCTCTTTTTCCCCCTCTTTCCCTCCTCTTGAGGGAACATAAGATCTGAATTCTGCCAATTTTTTCTTTGCTGACAGTCCTCCTTTTGATTTATCCATCTGCTCTCTTTGTTTCTCTGAGTGAGCTTTAAATGACACTGGATTGCGCAGTGACTTTCACCTTGCAGCTTGGGTCTCTTTCTGACTATCTTTCTGCTCCCTCTTTTAGTTCAGCTACTTTTGCTGTATTCAATCAATAACTCAGTTTGTTTCTGAGCAATATATGGAGTCCCACCTTATTTAATTAATCTTGGGTTTCTATGCTATACAGGGCTTCCTTGTGGATTATTTTGCCTTGCTGCACTGTGTTTTGCTATGTTGTACTCTGTACCTGTTCTGTGCTTTCCTCCTCTACTTCGTTGCACAAAAATCGCCTCCTTTCTCTGCCTCTGCTTCTTTTTGATAAAATTGGCTTGCTGCAGCGTTGTCACTCACCAGCCCCCCTGCCGTTGACACACTCAGTACGGCTCACCCGATCGCCCCTCGGACGTACCTTGTGGTTCCCCTATCAGGCCCCCCCCACTCTGCTGCTAAGATGAAGACTGCCTTTTGTTGCTGGTTCCCTTCTGCTGTGCCAGCTTTCAAGTTTAATCTGTTCCTTTTTCCCCTGCAGCTCCTGTACTCTCTGGCCCTCCTGCCATGCTTGTCTCTTTTCGGCACGCTTCCTCTCCGTTCTGCTTGACCATGTGCGTGCAGACTGGAGCTCCCTGCTGCTGGTGTGCTCCGTTCTCCGGTGCTTTCTGCTGCCTGCACAGCCTCCTCTTAACTCTCGGGAGTTGCAAGATCTACTTCCCTTGCATTACCTCGCTCAATTTTGCTTACAAGGATACTTTCCCCCTGTTATTTCAGGTTTTGGTGGCGGAACTCTATCACACCGCCACCATCTAACCCAGTGACGTCACTGGAACACTACAAGTAATTTTTAAACACAGAAAAATTATGTGCGTTGATATTTAGTGTAGTTTTAATATATCTGTCTCTAGCTAAAATTCACATTCTATTGCAGTTGTGACTTAAGGACTTCCATACAGGCTTTGTCAATAAGTGCTTGTTGAGGTAATTATACAGTATTCATGGTGAAAGAATATTCATGCTGTCAGTGAAGCTGTCTTTGCTTTTGCTCCTTTCCTTTTCTCTGGGCATGTGCTAGTCATTGCTACAAGCAGTTAATTCTTTGGTTTCAAACTTTTTGCCTGTCAAATCGTTCTAGTCCTGGACTGTTGGAGGGATAATTTCTGGTCTGCAATAACTAGGTAGTAACAAATATTTGAAAATACTGTCTGATATCTTCTGGACTTAGTATAATTGGAAAGCTGGTATAAGCAATTTCCTGTTAAACAAGATTAAACTCCAAAGTGCTCAGTCAATCAAATCAAATGATGATTTGTATATTTATATATTTATTTTATTTAACCAGCTTTATATACCACTTTATCCTTCAATCAAAGTTGTCGACAACACAAAGGGTCTACATTGAATGAGAGGGGTGTGGCAACATGCCGTACATGCAGACTTTTAGACATTTGGTACTTCTTTCCTTCAGTGCGTGCCAGTGGTGTCCTATGTTAGATGTGAAAGTGTTCTGTGAACAGGAGTGTTTTGAGCGCCTTGCGGAAGTCCTTAGTGTCACTTAGTGCTCTCAGTTCATCTGGGAGGGCGTTCCAGAGGGCTGGGGCTGAGAAGGATAAGGCTCTGTTGGAGGTGTTTTGCTTTGTCTTTTGGTATCCGGTGGGTGTTTGGAGTTTTTTGATGCCATTGGATCTTCTGGGCCTGGTGTTGGTTTCTCTGATCAGCATGTTTTGTAGGATATTTGCTGATTGTTGATGTATGATTTTGAAAATATTTAGTGTCTTGAATCTTGCTGTTGCTGTTACGGGTAACCAGTGAAGTTGCTGCAGTACAGGTGTGATGTGTTCGTGTCTTGCTGTGCCCGTGATGATGCGTGCTACAGTGTTTTGTAGCATTTGAAGTGGATGGGTGGTTTGCTGGGGAAATCCTTGATACGAGTTTCTGTAGTCCAGTATGGGTGTGATAACTGCCTGGCACACGGTGTGGAAGTTGTCTTGGTTGAGGGTTGGTCGAAACCTCAGTGGTATGCCTTTGCTGCGGTTTTCTTTATATGCGATTGTAAGTTCAAGTTCTTTTCCAGGATGATGCTTAGGTATTTCACTTCGTCCCTTGTGGTTATCGTTTTTGTTTAGGATGTTGCATCTGAAGCAGGTAGACGCAAGATGATTATGGAAGGGCATTGTTTTTGTGTTTGACTGCCAAAAATGTGAAAATAAAACTTGGATTCTATATCGTCCTGCTAGACCAGTCCAGACAAATAGGTTGTGTTCCCTTACTAGCAGATTGGTGGAGACAAGGAACCAATGAAAATCAAAGGTCTCAATGACATCACTCCTATGTTTCTCTTTTCCGTAGCCACCAGAGGTCTCTTCAGTATTTCCTCGTTCGTTTCCAGCAGATGGTGGATGGATTTTCTCCTCTCTGAAGATTGAGAGGAAATGATTAAGCGCTTGTGAACCACCATCTTGAGGGTGGCTCTCCCACTTGAGCGTGACGTGGCAGACTCCACTAGACTGGTCTTTTCGGTAGTCATAGGAAGAGGGAAAATTGGTTCGGCTCCATGCACTTTATTTATTTATTTACATTCTCTTATATACCGCGCTATTCTGCATCAGTGCAGTTTACATTGAACAAACTGAAATTACATTGAACAGGGCATTATAACTTGGAGATAACTATTTTACAGGGAACATGGGCTATGGAGGGTTAAGTGGCTTGCCCAAGACCACAAGGAGCACCTGTGGGACTAGAAACCCCAGTCCTTCCGGCCCAAGGTTGCTGTCCTTTAGTGGGATTTGAACTTCCGGCCTGAAGTACCTTGCCCCAACCACTAGGCCACTACTCCACTCATAACATCCTGTTGAGCAGCCGGAAGGATTTTCAAAGATCTGGAAGGATTGCCAGCCACATTAAAAGCAGTGCTGCAAAGCCAGCAGAACCGTTTCAGGGGAATAGAGCTGATCCTGGGATGGACTCTCTGCCTGGAGCTCTCAGGAGGTGAGTACCAAAACTTGACCTAGTCATTGTCCTTGTTGGGGGCTTCCAATTCGGTTTTCGGGATGCAATTTGGAGTGGTGACCATTGGAACGGTGTGGGGTTTTTTTTGCATGCGTTAGTAGCGTTTTTACCTATTGTGCGCTTACCAATCGCACGGTTCTAGCGTGTGTTGCACCCAAGCTGCTCCAATGCGCATTCCATCCCTAGCACCTGTAACATGCATTGCAATAAAGCGCAGTTAATGTGTGCTTTTTGGGCTGCTAAGGCCTTAGCATGTGCTGTTGTGATACTTGCCTTAACTGTCGTCTTCCAGGAAACATTGTTTGACCTGTGGCAAGCGAGGTGTCTCATGACTGGATTCTGGACTTTGCTTTAATTGCATGGCAGCTTCTGAGCCATCCCTGGAAGGCCTGCACCCTCTCTCAGGTGGGGGATGCAGTTAGTCCGGCCTTGCCAGCCTCAGGGCAGGAGTTGATGGATGGCGCTATGGGTAAGGATATCCAGCTGGCCAGAGGGTCCAATGACTGTGCTGTGAACTGCTCCTTGTCCTCTAGGGGGTCTGCGGCAGCGCTGCCCCTTGCTGTTGAAGGGTCATTTCCGTGAGGAGAGCTTCAGGACTCTGGATTGTCTTCACTGGAATTCTTTTCTTTTTTGCAGCAGGCTTGGTCCTTCTGGCATGAAAATTCAGACCCTGTGGCCTCTGAATGCCCCTGGATGAAGTTTCATGTGGAGCAGGCAGAAGATGGAAGCCCTCTTCAATTGCCTTTTGCAAAGCGTCCCCTGGCAAGGGGTACTGTCTGGAGATGGGGAACAGCTGGGAAGTGTTCAGAGTTGTTGACTATGACTTGGATTCAGATGGTTCTGTACTGGGCTCTGACGTGAATGAAGAATTACTCTCGCCTTCGGAGGATTGTGAAGAGGCTGGCGTGATCAGCCTACTCTGAAAGGAGGAGCTGGTGGCTTTGATTGCCAGATCTCATCCACTTTGAACTTGACAGATGCTTCTGGCATGGAGCAAGAGCCAAAGATGCACCCGTTCCTTCAAGGGGTGCAGAAATCCATGACTCTCTTCCTGTTCCCAAATGTGATCAAGGATATGATCTGGTCAGAGTGGAAATATCCCGACTTCCTACCTAAGGAGTTAAGGTTGTGTAAGAAGATCTGTGCTTTCCGGGAGGAGTATATTGAGTGGTTTGGTATTCACAAGATGGATGCGCAGGTCATGGCTGTTAACAGATGGATCACCATTCCTGTGGAAGACGGATCGGTCTTAAAGGACTTTTTAGATTGTAAGGTGGATTCATTGTTGAAGAACTAGTTTGCAGTGGCAGCTGCTATTCTGCATCTCGCGATATGTGCCAGCCTACTGTCTCGAGCCCTGCTCCAGTGGATTCAGTCTCTGTTGCCAGATACTACTCCTCTTCTGGAGTCCTCTATGGCCTGCCTTTCTGATGCTGTGTATGACCTGGTATGTTTGGCCCGGGATGGTGTCCTGATGTCGATTTGGCTCCGGCAGTGGTCAGCAGACTCTGGTTGGCCCAACTAACTTTTAAGGGGAAGCTTCTTTTTGGAGCCGATTTGGAGAAGCTGGTGAATGATTTTCCAGAAGTCTGGTCCAGGGGGCTTGCGAAGCAGGCTGGTGCCCATTTCTCATCAGCCTCCTCCCATCCACCAAGGATGCACTGGCCGGATCCCTGGGAGTCTCGGGACTTTTGTTGTTAGCGACCTAAAAAACCTTTCCCCTCTGCTTCTGGGCCTCTGGCTCATTCATTCCTTTCTCTGGGAACAAGCAGGACGTCAGCCCTTGCATATGGGTGGCGTCGGCACCAACGGAGCCCTCGCAGAATCATCCCCCCAGCTTTCAAAGAAAGCCTTTGGGAGATGCCACCACGCCCAAGGGTGCCATCATGCTTAGTCTCCTTTTTCCCGTGGAGTTCTTCAGACGTTTATCTGGCTTGTCCCTGGAAAAAGTTGATTTTTCTCGGAGTTTGATACTCCTCTCCGGTATCACACTGGTACTCTTCCCGCCACCCGACCTCGTTGCCTTAGCATCGAGTTTGGGTCTGTTTTTGTAGTTTTCATTTTTTTTTCCGTGGCGTCTTCGTGCCTTTTTTCCCTCAACTGACAGCCCTGAGAGTCTTGACCTCACAGGGGTACTTTTTCCCCCCATGGCTATCAGTGGCTTTAAGAAGTGTGATCGGTGCTCTAAAATTCTTTGACTGACACACACGACTGCTGTCTCTGCTGCCTCGGGCCAGACCACGACCAAGCAGCCTGTGGTCTCTGCTGCCTTGGGCCAGACCAGGACCCAGCAGCCTGCGGTCTCTGCGAAACGATGTCCAGTAAGACCCTCAAGAGCTGCCAGCAGCAGCACGATAAGTTTTTTTTCCCCCGAGTCCCCGGTGCCTCCGAAGGCCAGGGCCTTGTCTGAGGCCTTGATGTCTCCGGCGGAACCTCCCGAACCTGAGCCCCATTGTGGGCCCTCAGAAAAGGGGTCTCCCTAGAAGGAACCCAAGAAGAAGAAGAAACCCTCAAAGGCGGCATCCTTGGATAGCTCCAATCGGCTGGGTGCCCCCGGGCCTGGCCTGCAGTCTCAGATGTTCTTCCGAGGCTTCAAAGAAGGAATGGCCTGCAAAGGTCCCACAAAAGGATCCGACCACGGACCTGCCTTGGTCCTCAGACACCATCCTCGTTGATTCCTCTTTGGGGGAGTTGGCGTTGGGTCCGAGTCCTTCGGTGCCCACACCGAAGGCTGCGGAGCCTTCTGGTCTGGAGTCTAGAATGGCGGTCCTGGAGCGCAGTTTGTCTGCCTTCATGGACCAGCAACGGGTGCTGTTGTCCAGCACAACCGGTTCATTCGCCCCGACCACCGGGCCCTCAACGTCCAAGACGTCCCTGGAGGCCGAGCCTTCCAGCACAACCGGTTCATTCGCCCCGACCACCGGGCCCTCAACGTCCAAGACGTCCCTGGAGGCCGAGCCGATCCTCGAGATCCTTCGGCCTTGAGTCGATCCTTGGCCGAAGTCGCGATCTGAGTCCTGCTCGATGGGACCGCGGTCATCCCTGGCAAGTATGCCGGGCACCGGCCACAGGGCATCGGGAGCCCCAAGGCTGCGGAGCAGCCCTTCTACTATGAGTTCTCGAAGGACTACTCCAAATGGGAGACGGAGTACGAGGAGTCCCCCGATACCCATCGCCACCGCAATGTCCCATCTGATTCTTCCATCTCAGAACCTCAACGGCGGTCCCTGCCGGAGGATATGGGCTTCCTTGATTTTGTCAAGGATATGTCAAAGGCCCTGGTGTTCCCTACAGTGTCGGAGGAGGACCCTCTGGCAGATGAGTTGGAAATCCTCCAATACAAGGCTCCTTTGCGGTGATCACTCACTGTGTCCATCCCTCCCATCCTGGAACGTCTGATAATCCGAATGTGGGAGTCACCGGCTTCGGTACTGGTGGTGAGCAAATGGCTCGACTCGAAGTATTGAGTCCACTGGAGCCTGAGCTTCCAAAAGTCAAAGCTGCTGCATAACTCCATGGTGGTGGAGTTGGCCATGCGTCGGCTGAAAAGCCAGAAGACGCACTCCTCAGTGCCCCCCGGCATGGAGGCCCGCAGCCTGGATGCCCTCGGCAGAAAGTACTACCAGGGCTCAGTGCTCATTGCCATATCCAGGCTTACCAGCTGTGCATGGGCATGTACCCGAGAGACCTGGCGAAGGAACTCTCTGGGTTCTCAGCTGGTCTCTCTTTGGAACCCTTGCAGCGGTTCAAAAACCTAGCCAAGGCAGTTCGTGAATGCTTCAAATTCATGTCTTGAGCGGCATATGAAGGGTTCCAGTCGGTGGCTCGAGTAGCGGTAGCAGGCATTGGTGCACAGCGCCAAGCTTGGTTACGGTCATCCGACCTTCAGCAGTGGGTTAAGGACAAATTGGTCGATGTCCCCTGCCAAGGAGAGAACCTCTTTGGCAAACCCATGACCGACAAGGCTGCTGAACTAGAGACAGAGTTTTTGGAGAGCTTGGTCCTCTTCAAGAAGACCACTGCCCCTCCCCAATGGAAGGGCTTGGGTAAAAAGTCCTTTTACCCGAGGAAGGGAGCTACTTACAGAAACTACCCACCTTGTCAGGTCTCCCCAGCTCCCCAACAGGGTCAGCAGACCAAGGGACATGGGCCTGGCCCTCATAAGCAGAAGGCTCCAAAACCCCAGGCACCGGCTCTGGCCCAGCCAGGGGGTAGTTTTTGACCCCAAGGAGGTCAGTAGCCCACAGGAGTCATCTAGCCCTCTATGCCCAGAGGTGGTTGACCATCACCACAGACTCCTGGGCACTTTGGGTAGTCAGGGAGAGTTACCTCCTTCACCTTACTCAGACACCTCCCCCTTACTTTCCGGGAGAGCCCTTCAGGTCTCCCCTTCACCGGGACCTTCTACTGAAGGAGTTGGCAGGTCTTCTAGAGGACAAAGTGGTGGAACTGGTGCCCCACCATCTCAATTTAATTTAATTTAATTAACAGGTTATTTATATACCGCTCCTTCCATTTGGGGAAGGGGGAGGGATTCTACTCCAGACACCATCCTTGTGCCAAAAAGGACAGAGGACCTAAGGCCCATTCTCGACCTGCGCAACCTCAAAAAAATCCTGGAAGATGCTCTCCTTTGGAACATTACTGCCATACCTCCAGCAGGGAGATTGGCTATGCTCCTTAGACCTCAAGGATGCTTATACTCACATCCTCATTCACCCCAACCACAGGCAATACCTGTGGTTTGTAGTGGGGTGCAGGCATTTTCACTTCAGGGTGCTCCTCTTCGGCTTGGCCTCGGTCCCAAGAGTCTTTACAAAATGCCTGGCAGTTGTGGCTGCCTTCCTCCGCCTCCAGTGGGTCTTTGTCTTCCCTTACCTGGACAACTGGCTCATAAAGGGATATACGGCCTCAGAAGTGCAGCAGGCCACCGCACACACCATCCAGTTCCTGCAACACTTGGGATTTGTCATAAACTACCCCAAGTCTCACCACCTCCCGGCACAGTGTCTGGAGTTCATTGGGGCAAAGCTCGACACTCTCCAGTCGAAGGCCTTCTTTTCCAGGGACCGAGCCGACCGTCTCAGGACTCTGGCACGGGGCATACAGTACCATCCTTCAGTGCCCGCGTGGCTTCTTCTACACCTCCTCGGGCACATGGCCTCCACGGTCCCCGTCACTGCAGACACTCGTCTCCACATGAGGGCGGCGCAGTGGTGTCTCCAAGATCAGTGTTCTCAGACCACGGGTCGCCTCCAAGACAGTGCCTCTGTAACCTGCCAACTGGCGGACTCCCTGGTCCGGTGGCAGTCTCTCTAGCATCTCGAGGTGGGCATGCCTTTTCTGGCACCAAGCCCCTCAACGGGTCTCATCACGAATGCCTCCCTGCTCAGCTGAGGAGCCCACTGCGGGGAGCTCCACACCCAGGGCAACTGGTCACCAGACGAGAGTACCCAGCAGATCAACCTCCTGGAGCTCCAAGCCATATACTTAGCTTTGCGAGTCTTCTGCCACCACCTGTCTCACCAGCTGGTGCTGGTCCAGATGGACAACCAGGTGGTGATATTCTACGGTGTCCCGTACCCTTTGTCAGGAGGCACTGGTCCTTAGCTTATACGTAATCCAACAAGGTATCCTCCTGCAGGCAGTGTACTTGCCAGGCCAGGACAGCCTTCTGGCTGACAGGCTGAGCAGAGTCCTCCAGCAGCATGAGTGGCAGCTGGATCCCAGGGTAGCCAGTCGGCTTTCCAGCTCTAGGGGGAACCGGTGATGGACCTGTTTGCTAGCCCAGATGACTTCATTGCTCCACTTTTGTTCCCGGCAGGCCCACCCCTCCAGGGTGGCAACGGACGCATTTCTTATCTCATGGTCGAAGGTCTCATGTACGCCTTCCCTCCCATGTTGCTGATCGCCAAGACCTTGTTCAGGATCCTCTGCAACAAGGCCTTGCTCATTCTGATAGCTCCTCTGTGGTCCAGGCAACAGTGGTTCCCACTGCTCCTCCAGTTGATGGTGGAGACCCCCATCCCCTTAGGGACCATCCCGGGACTCCTGTCTCAGGAGGGGGGCTCTCTTCTGCACCCCAACCTGGGGTCCCTGTTGCTGACAACGTGGCTGCTGAGAGTGTGACTCTGGCCTCTTTCAACCTTTCGGTTGAGGTGGAGGAGATTCTGCTGGTCTCTTGGAAGGCCTCTACTAGAAAGGCTTACGCCCTCAAATGGCGCAGGTTCTCAGCTTGTTGCTCTGAGCACACAGGGCTGACCCGTTCTCCTGCCCAGTGGTACTTGTTTTAGAGTACCTTCTCCACCTCTCTCTCAATCCTGGCTCTAACTCCATCCGAGTGCACCTTAGTGCCCTGGCAGCGCACCACCATCCGGTGGACGTAAACCCCTCTCGGTCCAACCTTTGGTGACCCGTTTTCTAGCATAAGAACATAAGATATGCCATACTGGGTCAGACCAAGGTCCATCAAGCCCAGTATCCTGTTTCCAACAGTGGCCAATCTAGGTCATACGTACCTAGCAGTTTCCCCAAAAGACACAGGTTCTACAATGCTTGTACTGGGTCAAGCATTGATATCCTGGGTCCCTTCTTAATAATGGTTTATGGACCTTTCCTCCAGGAACTTTTCCAAACCTTTTTTTAAACCCAGCTACACTAACATCCTTTACTACATCCTCCGGTAACAAATTCCAGAGTTTGCTTACACATTGAGTGAAAAAATATTTTCTTTTATTAGTCTTAAATAGTTTACCCTGTAGCTTCATTGCATGTCCCCTAGTCTTTCTATATTCTGATAACGTAAACAATCAATCTACGTTTACCCGTTCCACTCCGTTCATTAATTTATAGACTTCTATTATATCTCCCCTCAGCCGTCTCTTTTCCAGGTTAAAGAACCCTAACCTTTTTTAGCCTTTCTTCATAGGAGTATCCTTCCATCCCCTTTACCATTTTGGTGGCTCTTCTCTGAACCTTTTCTAATAACGCTATATCCTTTTTAAGATACGGCGACCAGAATTGCACACACTATTCAAGGTGCGGTCTCACCATGGAATGATATAGAGGCATTATAATATCTTTTGATTTATTTCCATTCCTTTCCTTATGATACCTAGCATTCTATTTGCTCTCTTGGCCGCCGCTGCACATTGGGCGGAGGGTTTTAACATGTTATCCACAATGACGCCTAAATCTTTTTCCTGGGTGGTGGTTCCTAATGCGAAACCTTGCATTGTGTAACCATAGTTTGGGTTGTTCTTCCCTAGGTGCATAACTTTGCACTTGTCCACATTAAATTTCATCTGCCATTTTGATGCCCAGTCTTCCAATTTATCAAGATGCTCTTGCAATTTTCCACAATCCTCTTGGGTTTTAACAACTTTAAATAGTTTTGTGTCATCTGCAAATTTGATAACCTCACTCGTTGTTCCCTTTTCCAGGTCATTTATGAATATGTCAAAAAGCAGAGGACCCAGCACAAATTCCTGGGGTACACCACTATTCACCTTTCTCCATTGGGAAAATTGGCCATTTAGCCCTACTCTCTGCTTTCTATCTTTTAACCAGTTCCTGATCTACAATAGTACCCTGTCTCCTATCCCATGACTCTTTAGTTTGCCAAAAGTCTCTGATGAGGGACCTTGTCAAAGGCTTTCTGAAAGTCCAAATGCACTATATCAACCGACTCGTCTTTGTCCCACCTGTTTGTTCACACCTTCAAAAAAACATAACAGATTAGTAAGACAAGATCTTCCCTGTCTAAAGCTATGTTGGCTGTCTCCCATTAGGCCATGGCTATCTACATGCTGAGTAATTTTGTTCTTTATGATGGTTTCTACAATTTTTCCCCGGTACTGACGTCAGGCTCACCGGTCTTTAGTTTCCCGGATCACCCCTGGAAGCCTTTTTAAAAATTGGTGTTACATTGGCTATCCTCCAATCTTCAGGTATTAAAGATGATTTTAATGAAAATTCACAGATTACTAATAGCAGGTCTGCAATCTCATATTTCAGTTCTTTCAACACCCTTGGATGTATACCATCCGGCCCAGGTGATTTTCTATTCTTCAGTTTATCTAATAGTTGTAATACATCTTCCCGTTGTATTGATTTTTCCTTCAATTATTCCGCACCTTTAAATACCACTTCAGTCATGGGTAACATCCCTACATCTTCCTCGGTAAAGACCGAAGCAGAGAATTCATTCAGTCTCTCAGCTATCGCCTTGCCGCCTCTTAGTGCCCCTTTAACCCCTCTATCATCTAATGGACCAACTGACTCTCTTTGGGGCCTGCTCTTATCAAAGCCCCCGGTTCGCCCTCCGGCAACCGAATGGGACCTTAACGTAATGTTGGGGCAGCTCACTCGCTCACCCTTCAACCTCTGGCTACCTGCCACTTTTGCTACCTCTCTTGGAAGGTGGCTTTCTTGGTTGCGCTCACTCCGCTTGCAGAGTTAGCGAGCCTTAGGCCCTTGTGGCAGAGGTGTTTTATACCAGGTTCTACAAGAACATAATGGTGCTTTGCACGCACCCCAAATTCCTGCTGAAGGTAGTATCGCTCTTCCATCTCAACCAGGTTCCTTACCTTCTTTCCAAGACCTCACTCCAGTTGGGCGAAGACAGTCCCTCACACCTTGGACTGTGAGGGCTTTGTCCTTCTATATCCAACGCACTCAGGGCCACCGCAAAGCTCCTCAGCTTTTTATCTCCTATGACCCCAGTAGGCTGAGGGAGGTGGTGAACAAGCATACACTTTCCACCTGGTGGTGGACTGTATCGTCCTCGCTTATGAGCAGACGGGGCTCCCGCTGGAAGGCTGTGTCACAGCGCACCGTGTGAGGTCCATGGCGGCCCTGGTGGATAAACTTGCGCTCTATCCTAATGGTGGACTTCTACCAGGCCGCCACTTGGTCTTCAGTCCATACCTTTGCAGCTCATTACTGCCTGGAAAGAGTCTCAACGGGACAGTGCCTTTGGCCAGGCCGTGCTCCGTAACTTTTTCGGGGCTTAAGGAACTCCGACCCTCCTGTGTTCAGGCTAGTGGAGTACTGGTTTCATCGAAAACAGGGGTTCTACTGTGGTCTGTGGACATGGCCTTTTTTGCTGCTGCTTCTGGCTCCCCATAGGGAACCCCTATTTTTGCTATGGCGTTTTGGTAGTCTGTAGCTCGGGTGTCGCATATGTGAGGACTGACTTCCTGCTTGTTCCCGGAGAAAACGTAGTTACTCAACCTGTAACAGGTGTTCTCCAAGGATAACAGCAATCTGTCCTCACAACCCTCCCTCCTCCCCTTGGAGTTGCTTCTTTACCATCTTTTATTTTTCTGCCATCTTTTAGCTATGTCATTTGACTGACCAAGATGACACTTTTGGCCAGGAAGGGGACCACGCATGCGTGGTGGCATGTCCCAAAGGCTTTCTTTGAAAGCTGGGGGGATGCTTCAGTGATGGCTCAGTCTGTGTCGATGTCACCCATATATGAGGCTTGATTCCTGCTGTCCCCGCAGAACACCTGTTACAGGTGAGTAACTACGCTTTCTTGAAGCGCGTGGGCCCAGGCGCTCTGTCCCCCTCCAGAGGAGGATCCTCCTGGGCTGCGCAATGTTCCCTGTAAAATAGTTATCTCCAAGTTATAATACCCTGTTCAATGTCATTTCAGTTCAATGTAAACCGCACTGATGCAGAATAGCGCGGTATATAAGAGAATGTAAATAAATAAATAAATAAATGAAGATTTGGAGGCCCATTCTTTGGTTCCTCTCATTGGAGGCAGGCTTCACCTTTTATTTCAGGAATGGGCCTGAGTTACCATGGATCGCTGGATGCTAGACATCATTCAGTTTGGCTGTGTCCTGGAATGCAAAGAGCCAATTCTGGATGCCTTAGTTATCTTGCATTGTGAGTCTGCAATCAGAGGTGCCACTGTGGACCAACTGCTGCACCTAAAGGCGGTGTTGCCAGTCTCCTCAGACGAGCAGGGCAAGGGTAGACACTCCTATCTACAGTATTTCGTTGTGCCCTTCCGGCCCATTCTTGCCCTCAAGGGTGTCGACAAGCACTTGTGGGTCCTGTGCTTCCGGATGGACAACTTGTGTTCTGTGATTCAAGCAATTCGCATCAGGGAGTTCTTGGCTTCTCTGAAACTGGTCAAGTTGTATTTTCATATCCCGATCTGGGGCAGGTCAGCAAAAGTATCTGTTTTGCTGTGCTTGGCTCTGGCTATCAATTCACCGCTCTCCCTTTCAGAATATCCACCACCTTGAGGACTTTTTCCAAGGTCATGCTGGTGGTGATTGCGGTGCCAAGGGATTTGTGTCAGTCTGTATCTGGATGACTAGCTCATCTTTGCCCCGTTCTCTTTCAGAAGCATCTCGGTTGGCGCCCCAAGTGGTGTCCTTTTTGGAAAGCCTCGACTGGGTGATCAATCGGGGAAAGAGCCAGCTTTTGCCTTCCCAGTCCTTGGATATTCTGGGAGCACATTTCGACACTTAAGTGGGCAGAGTTTTCCTGCCAGAGGAGAAAGTCAAAAGACTGTTGGATTGCCTGGCACTGTTTTAGGCGCAGCAGGTTAGAGTCTGAGATTATTTTCAGCCACTTGGATTGACAGCGGCGACCATAGAGAGAGTGCCAAGGGCACATGTTCACTTGCGACCACGTCCTTGCTGACTCTGTGGTCCCTGAATTCTCAGGAGGTTAAGCGCAGGCTCCAACTCTCGATGGTGAATTCCAGCTAGTGGGGGTGGCAGCAGCCCTGTTATCTGAGGAAGGGCATGCCACTTGATGATTTCTCCTGGATCCTGCTGGCAACGGGTGCTGATCTCTTGGGCTGGCGAGCCCATTGCCGAGACAGTACGGCCCAGGGCCATTTAAACTGCAGGTAAGCAGTGTGGTCCTGATGTCTTTTGCCTCGAAGCAGTTGATGGTTGGCTCTTCTGTGCTTCTGGTCTTTGGTTGAGGGCTGGGCGATTTGAATGTTTTATTTATTTGAACTGTTTTATGTATCGCCCCATCTCCAGGAACAAGCAGGAATGAGTCTTCACTTATGGGTATCGTCGGTACCGACGGAGCCTGCGTGGGAACGCTCCCCAGCGTCCAGTAAGAAAGCTTTTGGGAGCATCCCACAGCGCCTGCGCGCTGCCTTCCCACCTTTCCCAACCGCCTTTCTCCAGTTCTTCTTTTCCGCGGAGCTAGCAGGTCGTGTTCCTGTCACCGCAGAAGAAGTTCTTTATTTTTTTCTTTATTTTTCTGTGTCGCGTCTGCCTCCTTCGACGTCAGACCGGTACCGCCGGTCTTTTCTTTTCTTACAAAAGAAAACCAAAAAACTTTTCTTTCTTCAACTGTGCATTTTCGGTTTGGGCCTTAGGCCTGAACATTTTTTCTCCTCATGGAAAAGCCCGCTTCCGGGTTTAAAAAGTGCACGAAGTGTGGCGGTACTATTTCTGTCACTGACACCCATGATTGGTATCTAAAATGTTTGGGTCCTGACCATTCCATCACGGATTGTGTGTCCTGTACTGTACCATGATGTCTAAAAGAGGTCGGCAGAACCGAGCAGCCAAGCTCAGTACCCTGTTTCCCTCTGATGCAGCCTCGGTGGCATCGACGTCTTCCAGGGCTGCTTCTTCCTCCCATGGATCTCAGGTAACCAAACATAAATCTAGCCGGTCCTCGAAGGGCACATCTCCCTCTAAGCATCGAGATGCCTCCGGGCTTGTCCTCGAGGATTCCGCACCGGCAAAATTACCCCAGCGGGAAGTTCCGGCTTCCAAAGCATTGTCTATGGGGTCACAGGTTGACATCGATGGCTCGGCCTCGACCGATCACCTTTTGCTGTGTTCTGGGGTACCGGTGGCCGCCTCCGGTACCGACATCCAGACTCTGGTGGCGTCGATAGATCAGAAGATTCTGTCCATGCAGCGCACCCTAACGGCGTTTATGCAGGCTTTGACGCCTCCGGTACCGCAACAATCTCCGTTGCCGGTACCGCAACAATCTCCGTTGCCGGTACCGACTCCGGCACCGGCATCGTTCTCGGTGCCGGTACCAATTGCATCGACATCGCCTTTGGTGTCGACTGCAACGGTACCCTGTCCTGTGATGCCCATCGGTACTGAACCGGTACCGCTTACTCTCGATGTCGATCCCACTCAGTACGCGTATCGGGCTTTACAGGAGCATCCAGACAGGCGATACTTCGATTCCTCCGAAGACTCTGATGAGTCGGAGGCTTCTGTCGAGGCACCGGTACTTCTTCCTCAGGAGTCTGATTCTCCAAAACGAAGAATGTCTCCTCCAGAAGACTTGTCTTTTCAAGACTTCATTAGGGAAGTGGCTAGGGTCCTCTCCATTTTAGTGGCCCCTGAGTCAGAGCCTAGAGCCAAGCAATTAGATATTTTGCAATATCCTAAGGCTCCTAAAGAAGCAGCTACTTTACCTATTCATGAGATTCTCTATGATCTCATGTTGAGCATGTGGGAGACTCCTCTTACCACCTCTCCTGATTCTCGTAGATTAGACACCATGTACCGTGTCCCTCCTTGTCCTGGCTTTCATAAGTCTCAGCTTCCTCACCACTCTATTGTGGTAGAGTCTGCCATGAGGAAAATAAAGAGTGCAAAGAGACACTCATCTAATCCTCCAGGACGTGAATGCAGGACCCTTGATGCTTTTGGCCGAAGGGTTTTCCAAGCCAATATGCTTGCTGCCAGAATCAACTCCTATAGTCTCTATATGGGGATGTTTCTAAAAGAAGTCACAGATCATCTGCAGACTTTAGCCCCTTTTATTTCAGAAGATAAAAGGCAGGAATTTCTCACTTGGCTTAAACATGCTCAAGATGTTTCCAAATTTTCCAACCGTGCAGCCTTTGACTCTTTTGAATGTGTAAGCAGAGCCTCGGCTATTGCCATAGGTGCATGCAGAATTGCTTGGTTACAAGCCTCTGATTTGGAACTCTGGGTCCAAGATAAACTGGGAAATATTCCTTGTACAGGTGAAAACCTTTTTGGCAGGGATTGGAAAGCAAAGGTCACTCGGATGCTGAGAACTCTGCTTTGGATCGACTTTCAAAGTCTACCTCTGCTCCTGTTAAGAAAAGATTGTTCAAAAAGACACCTTTTTCTAAAAAGGGAAGATATTATCCTGCTTATGGTCAGCAGGCATCTTCTGCAGGTCGTTTTGCTGCAAAGCGTCAGCAACCACCTAAACAGGCCAAGTCAAAGGCTGCCAGGCCTCCCACGGCCCAGCAGCCTCAGCCACCTCAGGGCCTTTGACTTGCAACTAGAGAACTTAGCCTTTCTAGCTCTGGAAGAACCAGAGCCCCTCACCATTCCAGAAAGGTTGGCTTACTTTACTCCCAGATGGGAGCAAATCACAGCAGAGCAATGGACCCTCTCCATTATAAGGGAAGGGTACAAGCTTCATTTCTTAAACCTTCCTCCCCACACCATGGTGAAACAGTTCAATTCTCCAACATCTCTCCTCAACCTTCTGGGTCAGGAGATTGCTACCCTTCTTGCCCAAGGGGCAATAGAAGAAGTACCCCTTCTTCAACAGGGCTCAGGGTTCTACTCCCCTTATTTTCTTATTCCAAAGAAAACAGGGGGCTACAGACCCATATTAGATCTCAGAGAATTGAACAAGTTTCTCTTCAAAGAGAAATTCAAGATGATTTCTCTCGGTACTCTGCTGCCATACCTTCAGAGTCAGGATTGGCTTTGTTCTCTAGATCTCAAGGATGCGTACACCCATATCCTCGTCCATCCAACACACAGAAGGTTCCTTCGGTTCCTTTTTCAAGGAAAGCTCTACCAATACAGGGTGCTTCCTTTCGGTCTGGCCTCTGCACTAAGGGTGTTCACGAAATGCATGGCAGTAGTAGCTGCATTTCTACGCACCCTAGGAATATTCGTTTTCCCATATCTGGACGACTGGCTCATTCGAGCTCCATCTCAGTCAGAGGCCCAGATTTCTCTAACCTGCACAAAGCGTATCCTTCAGTATTTGGGACTGTTAATAAACATCCCAAAATACCATGTCACCCCTACTCAGTCTCTGGAGTTTATAGGGGCCATTTCTGGATACCACAACTGCAAAGGCCTATCTTCCTCAGGCCCGTTGCCTACGCTTGGTGCAGTTAGCCTCCCAGATACAGTTAAAGTCCCATTTAACTGCTCGAGAGATGTTACAACAATTAGGCCACATGGCATGCACCGTGCATGTGGTTCCATATGCTCGCCTTCACATGAGAGCAGCTCAATGGACTTTGTCCACCCAATGGACTCAGGCATCAGGTTGCCTGTCAGACAGAATAGCAAACTCCAGTCGCCTATTTTGGTCTCTCCAGTGGTGGAAGTCCCCTCCAAATCTGTTGCTGGGGTCACCTTTTCAGCAGTCGCTACCCCAAGCAACCCTGACAACAGATGCTTCTCCAATGGGTTGGGGAGCTCATCTGCAGGATCTCTCCACCCAGGGCATCTGGTCTCCACAGGAGACTTCTCTGCATATCAATCTCATGGAACTTAGAGCAATATTCTTAGCTCTGAGTGTTCCATTTCCTGCTCAGCTACAGGACAGTCCTCATAGTAACATAGTAAGTGGCGGCAGATAAAGACCAGCATGGTCCATCTAGTCTGCCCAGCAAGATGGCAAGAGTAGGTGCACCTGTCGCTCTGTGCAGGCCACCCCTCCCCATGTTTTTGTTTTTGTTTAGGGGTGAACCCACCACTCCATGTAGGACACCCTTATTTGTTGAGACGCTAGATAGTTCAGAAGTTAGATGGTACCGTTTATTTTGCTTTTATCCTGTTGCTGTAAAGGGATCCACTGTGTTTGTCCCATGCCGTTTTGAATTCCATCACCGTGTTTGCCCCCACCACTTCCATCGGGAGGGCATTCCAAGCATCCACCACCCTTTCAGTGAAGAAATATTTCCTGACATTGCCTTTCAAGTTACCACCTTGCAGCTTCATGTTATGCCCTCTAGTTTTACAGCTTCCCCGTCTTTGGAAGAGCTTTGTTTGTTCATCATTTCTCTTTAAGTATTTAAAGGTCTGAATCATATCTCCCCTGTCCCTCCTCTCCTCCAAAGTGTACCTATTTAGGTCTTCAAGTCTCTTCTCATAAGGCTTCTGATGCAGGCTCCAAATCATTTTGGTCGCCTTTCTCTGAACGGTTTCCAGTCTTTTTACATCTTTTGCAAGATATGGTCTCCAAAACTGAACACAGTATTCCAAGTGAGGCCTCACCAGTGACTTGTACAGTGGCATAAGTACCTCTTCCTTTCTGCTGGTAATCCCTCTTTGTATGCAGCCCAACATCCTCCTGGCTTTTGCCACCGCCTTGTCGCACTGTTTTGCCACCTTGAGATCATCAGAGATAATCACACCAAGGTCTTTCTCCTGAACCGTGCATACCAACCTTTCACCCCCTATCGTGTACTTTTCCCTTGGATTTCTGCTACCCAAGTGCATGACACTGCACTTTTTCACATTAAATCGTAGTTGCCAAGCATTAGACCAGTCTTCCAGCTTTTGTAGATCTTTCCTCATGTTAACCACTCCCTCGGGGGCACTGTTCCCTCTAAGCTGTGCGCGTGTGCGCGCGCACACACCTCGCCAAGCGAGCGCACATACTTTACAACAGAGCGCACAAAAATTACGGCTCTGATTCTGAAAGAAAACAACACAGACGTCTTAAAATTTAAAAGTTATGATTGTAATTACTAGAAATTTCCCGCTTCATTTAGTAATCGTCTATTTTCATTTAATTTGTTTAAAATCAATGTGGTATACATACTGTATTCTGACGTGTAGTCAAATTTTAAAGTATATAACTCTGATGTCATTATGTGGCGCACAAAAATTTAACCTTCCTTCAAAAGCTGCACACAGCTGATATTTTATGCGCACACAGCCTATAGAAAATTAGAGGGAACATTGCTCGGGGGAGTCCACTCTGTTGCAAATTTTTGTCTCATCTGCAAAAAGACAGACTTTTCCATTCAGTCCTTCAGCAATATCACTCACAAATATATTGAACAGTGCCGGGCCCAGGACCGAACCCTGAGGCACCCCGCTAATTACCTTCCTCTCATCCGAGTGAGCTCCATGTACCATCACCTTCTGTTAGCTGTCAGTCAACCAATTTCTAATCCAGTTTACTATCTTGGGACCCATCCCCAAGCTACTGAGTTTATTGACAAGCCTCCTATGAGGAACAGTATCAAAGGCTTTGCTGAAATCCAGATAAATGACATCCATTGCATGCCCCAGATCTAGTTCTTTGGTCACCCAATCAAAGAACTCAATCAGATTTGTTTGGCAAGACCGTCCTTCGGTAAAACCATGTTGCCTTGGATCTTGCAACCTGTTGGTTTTGAGAAACTTCACTATTTGCTCTTTCAGGAGCGCCTCCATTACTTTTCCTGCCACAGAGGTAAAACTCACGGGCCTGTAATTTGACACTTCTTCCCTGTCAGCACTTTTGTGTAGAGGTACAACATTAGCCATTCTCCAGCCCTGAGGAACGACTCCTGTTTCCAAGGATCTGTTTAAGACATCCTTTAACGGTCCTGCAAGAACCTCTCTGAGCTCTTTCAGTATCCTGGGATATATCCCATCTGATCCCATGGCTTTGTCCACTTTCAGTTTAGCAAGTTGTTCTAACACCTCATCTTCTGTGAATGGTGTGTTAACTACTTCATTCCTATTTTTATATTTGGGAGTCACAGCTGGTCCATCTCCAGCATCTTCTTTAGTAAAAACAGAGCAGAAGTATTTGTTTAGCAATTTTGCTTTTTCAGTCACACTTTCCACGAGTCCTTTCCCAGCACCTCTGAGTCCTGCAATTCCAACTCTGATCTTCTTCCTTTCCTGAATATACCTGAAGAAAGTTTTGTCGCCACCTTTAACATCTTTAGCCATCTTTTCCTCTGCCTTTGATTTTGCTATCCTTTTTTCTCTTTTTGACTCTTTGAGCTTGATCCTGTATTCATTTCTGTGTTCTTCTGTTTGCAAGCTTTTAAATTTTGTGAAAGCTGTATTTTTTGCCTTTATTTGAGCAGCCACCTCTTTGGAAAACCAAATAGGTTTCCATCTCCATGAACAAGCAGGAATGAGTCTTCACATATGGGTACGTCGGTACTGACGGAGCCTGCGCGGGAACGCTCCCCAGCTTCCCAAAAAGGAAAGCTTTTGGGAGCATCCCACAGCGCCTGTGCGCTGCCTTCCCACCTTTCCTAACCGCCTCTCCCCAGTTCTTCTTTTCCGTGGAGCTAGCAGGTCGTGTTCCTGTCACCGCTGAAGAAGTTCTTTGTTTTATTTTATTTCTTTGGTCGCGCGTCTGCCTTCCCCGACGTCGGACCGGTACCGCCGGTCTTTCTTTCTTTTTCTTAAAAAAAAAAAAAGAACATATTTTTCCCTCACTTAGTGTGTTTTTCCTCTTTTGGGCCTTAGGCCTCACGAGAAATTTTCCTCATGGAAAAACCAACCTCCGGGTTTAAAAAATGCACTAAGTGCAGCGGTACTATTTCTTTTATCGACACCCATGAATGGTGTCTTAAATGTTTGGGTCTTGACCACTCCATTTTGGATTGTTTGTCCTGCTCCTTGATGTCCAAACGAGGTTTACAGAACCGAGCAGCCAAGCTCCATGTGCTGTTTCCCTCTGATGCAGCTTCAGTAGCATCGACGTCTTCCAGGGCGGCTTCTTCCTCCCATGGATCTCGGGTAACCAAACATAAATCCAGCCGGTCCTCGAAGGGTAGATCTCCTTCTAAGCATTGAGATGCCTCCGGGCTTGCCTTCGAGGATCCTGCACCGGCAAAACTACCCCGGCGGGAAGCTCCGGCTTCCAAAGCTCTACCTAAGGGGTTACAGGTTGACATCGATGGCACGGCCTAGACCGATCACCTGTTAGAATGCTCTGGGGTACTGGCACAACCTTCCGGTACCGAGTTCCAGGCATTCATGGCGTCGATGGATCAGAATGTTCTATCCATGCAGCAGGCTATCACAGCCTTCATTCAAGCTGCGACGCTGCTGATACCACAACAAACTCCGTTGTTGGTATCGGCCCAGGTACCGGCACCAATGCCGGTACCGGTACCGACTGCATCGACATCGGCCATGGTGTCGTCTGCAGCGGTTCCCTGTCTAGGGATGCCTATAGGTACCGAACCGGTACCTATAACGCCCGATGTCGATACGGCTCGGTACATGTATCGAGCTTTGAAAGAGCACCCTGACAGTCGATACTTTGATTCCTCCGAAGATTCTGATGCATCGGAGGCATCTGCTGAAGTAGCCATAGCCCTTCCTGAGGAGCCGCCTTCTCCAAAAAGAAGAATGTCTCCTCCAGAAGACTTGTCCTTTCAAGACTTCATAAGAGAAGTGGCTAAAGGGCTTTCTATTTCAGTAACCTCTGAATCAGAACCCAGAGCTAAAAAAATTGGATATTTCAAAGTTTTCCAACCGTGCAGCTTTTGACTCCTTTGAGGGTGCCAGCAGAGCTTCGGCCATTGCCATAGCTGCACGCAGAATTGCTTGGCTCCAAGCTTCCGATCTAGAATCTTGGGTCCAGGATGGCTTGGGAAATCTTCCCTGTACAGGAGAAAACCTGTTTGGCAAAGATTGGCAAATAAAAGCCACTCAAATGGATGCAGAAAATTCTGCATTGGATAGACTTTCAAAGTCAACCTCCATTCCTGCCAAGAAAAAACCTTTCAAGAAGTCTTTTTTTCAAAAAAGGCAGATTCCATCCTGCTTCTGGCCAACAATCATCTACAGGTCGTTTTGCTGCTAAGCGTCAGCAACCTAAACAGGCCAGGCCTAAGCCCACAGGGGCTGCTGCAACTCACCAGACCCAGCCTCCTCAGGGCTTTTGACTTGATGCTAGAGAACTTAGCTTTTCTGGCTCTGGAACAACCAGAGCCTCTCACCATTCTAGGAAGGTTAGTTCATTTTGCTCCCAGATGGGAGCAAATTACAGCAGAGCAGTGGACCCTCTCCATCATAAGGGAGGGCTACAAACTTCATTTCTCAAACCTTCCTCCTCACACCATGGTGAGACATTTCAATTCTCCAACATCTCTCCTCGACCTTCTATGTCAGGAGGTGGCTGCCCTTCTTGCCCAAGGGGCAATAGAAGAAGTACCTCTTCTTCAACAAGGGTCAGGGTTTTACTCCCCCTTCTTTCTGATCCCAAAGAAAACAGGGGGCTACAGACCCTTATTAGATCTCAGCGAATTGAACAAATTTCTATGCAAGGAGAAATTCAAGATGCTTTCTCTGGGTACTCTCCTTCCATACCTTCAGAGTCAGGATTGGCTTTGTTCTCTAGATCTCAAGGATGCGTACACACATGTCCTCATCCATCCATCTCACAGAAGGTTCCTCCGTTTTCTTTTCCAAGGAAAGCATTACCAATACAGGGTGCTTCCTTTCGGTCTGGCCTCTGCTCCAAGAGTGTTCACCAAATGCATGGCAGTAGTAGCTGCATTTCTACGCACTCTGGGAATATTTGTATTCCCATACCTGGACGACTGGCTCATCCGAGCTCCATATCAGTCAGAGGCCCAGACTTCCCTGGACTGCACAAGGCGCATTCTGCACTATCTGGGACTTGTGGTAAACCTCCCAAAGTCCCAGCTCACCCCTACTCAGTCCCTAGAGTTCATAGGGTCCTGGCTAGATACTACCACTGCAAGGGCTTATCTTCCTCAGGCCCGTTGCCTACGCCTAGTGCAGTTAGCCTCCCAGATTCAGTCAAAGAGCCATTTAACTGCCCGGGAGATGCTACAACTGCTAGGCCACATGGCATCCACAGTGCATGTGGTACCCTATGCTTGCCTTCACATGAGAGCAGCTCAATGGACTTAGTCCACCCAGTGGACTCAAGCATCAGGGGCTCTGTCAGACAAAATAGCAACCTCCAGGCACCTCTTTTGGTCTCTCCAGTGGTGGAGGTCCACCCAAAATCTGTTGCTTGGGTCCCCCTTCCAGCAGTTGTTGCCCCAGGCAACCCTCACAACAGATGCCTCCCAAACAGGTTGGGGAGCTCATCTGCAAGACCTCTCCACTCAGGGCACTTGGTCTCCACAGGAGACCTCTCTACATATCAACCACTTGGAGCTCCGAGCAGTTTTTCTAGCTCTCAAGGTCTTCCATACCCTGCTCAGCTACAAGACAGTCCTCATTCATACGGACAATCAGGTAGCCATGTTTTACATAAACAAGCAAGGAGGAACTGGCTCTCTGTCGCTTTGCAACGAAGCTTATCAGACGGCTGTCTGGGTGAGAATCTTCACAGTCTTGGCAAGTGCATATATCTATATGATTTGCAAGGGATTGTGGGCAATGCAGTTCATTCACACCAGACACAGCTGCTGACAATAATTTAGTTGTGCTCAAGTGTTAAAGCCAATAAGATATTTATTTATGGGGTTATTTCTCCCAACACAGATATGCTTGGTAGCACATAAATCAGGTTACTTGCTTCCAGTGTTTAACTTGGAAAAACAAAATCAAAATCAGGAAAACAACATTCAAACTTGTCAGGCATTAGCTAATGTTTTCTTAGCATATTTCAAACAACAAACCAAAAGCCACAAAGCAAGAAAAAACTGTTCTTTTCAGGTTAACTTCTTATATCTTCCCACATTGATTCAGAAGTGATTCTCTCCTAGCTCACAAGCAATTAGGTAAGGCTCAATTGCTAGCAGTTATCCAGCTGAAACCCCTTAGCTGGCTTGCTTTCTACTGCGTGGGTCAAATCCTGCTTCAGGAGCTTTCCTGAGTAGATTAAAGAACAAGTTTGTATTTCTTTGTGATGGTTGCTGTACTTTATAACAGAAAGTTACCAAAGGAGTTAGACAGAGAGCAGTCCATGTAAACAGAATCTTCATCTGCTATCATTTCCCCTTCTTCAACAAGCATGGGTTCAATATCATGGATTGGCACAGATGAATCTCTCAATGGAGCACTTTCAGGAGAATACTTGTTTCCCTGCTGTCTTTCAAGGTTATAGCTAGGGCATAGATCAGTGTTCATACCTGAGCTTCCATTGCTGTTAGAGTTCCTCTCTATATAGCCTGGCCAGTATGTAGTCCAGTTCTTATGTCCAGCCTTCCAATCCAGATCCCTGGACACTGGATCTCTCTTCACATACCTTCTGGCACGGGTCTTAGGGTCCCTTCCACGTGCAGCCGTCTCTCTCACAGATACCATCTGGTGATTCCTAGCTCTGCAGCACCATTCCTCTGGCTTCCCCCAGTCCAATGGTGTATGCTGGCCCTTGGAATGCCTCCCAGTATACGTACTGCTCTGGACTCTTCTTGACCTCTCAAAGGCTTTTCTCTTCCTTCTTCCAAAGGGTTTCTTTCCCTCTCTGTCCGTCCGGTTTGGCTTCTGCTTCTGATGATGATCCTCAGGATCCAGCTCAAGCTGATTCTCAGGATATCCAAGGTGATTATGAAGATGGTCATCTGTAGAATAAACTCTACCTTTATTCTGCTTAGATGAGTGCTCCTCCCTAATACAGCGCAGCTGTGCTGAATCAGGCCCTGCCCTTTGAGATGAGTGCTTAGGGATTACCTCATAGCCCTCCTGATTGAACACACGTTTCCCCACATCAGCTCCTCTAATGGCTGTTGGAAACCTGGTGCATTCTGGGACTGGTAGTCTTTTATGGGAAAATTCTGTTTTCTTATTTCTACCAGAACTGACAGGTTGCTTGTTCAGAGTCACTTCACCTTTTCTATAGCTCCTTCCTGAGCTATGATAAGCTTCCTTATCACAAGCTTTAAGATTGTGGGCCTTTGCCAGAGAGCATCAAATCCATCTTCTGGCCGTATACCTTCCAAGAATCCAAAACTCTTGGGCAGACAGACTCAGTCGAGTTCTGCTTCGCTGCACATGGACCAAGTACTCAGAATCTTTCAAGAGTGGGGAACTCCGGACATAGACCTCTTTGCAAGTCCATGGAATGCCAAACTTCCCCGGTTCTGTTCCAGAATTCCATGTCAGGGAGTTCAGGCCAAGGATGCCTTCCTCCTTCACTGGGGTCAAGACTTCCTGTATGCCTTTCCACCCATTCCCTTAATTCCCAAGACTCTGTTCAACCTCCAGAGGGATCAAGGATCTATGATCCTCATAGCTCCACGCTGGCCACGCCAAGTGTGGTACCCTCTACCTCTACTTCTGCATCTCTCTCAAGCTCCCTCCCTAGATTTGGGAGCTGCTCCAGACCTTTTGTCCCAGGAGGAGGGGACTTTGTGGCACCCATACCCCAAGTCCCTTCACCTCAGAGCTTGGTTTCCGAAGGCCTAGACCTTCAAGGTTGGAATCTTTCTCAGCAGGTGAAGGATATCCTCCATGCTTCCAGAAAACCTTCTACTAGACGTTCCTATGCTTTTAAATGGAAAAGGTTTTCCATTTGGTGTACTGAGAAGGGTCTTGACCCTCTAGCACTACCTTTGAATTCTCTATTGGAATATCTCCTGCATCTCTCCAATGCAGGCCTTAAGACAAATTCAGTAAGGGTCCATTTGAGTGCTATTGCAGCATCCCTTAAGCCTATCAATGGACAGCCTATTTCCTCTCATCCTCTTATTGCAAGATTCATGAGAGGCCTAACTTTAACTAAACCTCCCATTAGGCCTCCTCTGGTGGCAAGGGACTTAAATCTGGTTCTTGGTCAGCTTATGAAGCCACCTTTTGAACCCTTAGCCACCACCTCCTTGAAATTTCTTTCCTGGAAGGTTATTTTCCTCATTGCAGTCACCTCAGCTCGCCGCATCAGTGAACTGCAGGCCTTAGTGGCTACTCCACCTTATACAAGGTTCCATCATGATAAGGTAGTCCTTAGGACCAATCCACACTTTATCCCTAAAGTGGTCTCACCTTTTAATCTTAATCAAGAGGTGTATTTACCTGTCTTTTTTCCAGGTCCTCATGCATCAAGTGCAGAGAGGAATCTTCATACCCTGGATTGTAAGAGAGCTCTTGCCTTTTACTTACAAAGGACACAGCAACATAGAAAGTCTTCTCAACTCTTTGTTGCTTTTGATCCCTCTCATTTGGGACTTCCAGTCTCTAAGAGAACACTGTCCAATTGGATTGCTCAGTATATTTCTTTCGCCTACCAGAGTAAGAACCTTTCTCTGGAGGGCCATGTCACAGCTCATAATGTAAGGGCCATGGCCACCTCTATGGCTCATCTAAATTCTGTGTCCATCGACCAGATCTGTCGAGCGGCCACCTGGCCTCGGTTCATACCTTCACAGCCCATTACTGTTTGGACAAGGACTCCCGCCGGGATGCCTTGTTTGGTCAGGCTGTTCTCAAACACCTGTTCCATGCTTAATCAACTCCTGCCCTCCTTCCCTGGATGGATGCCTGAGATCCATAGGAGGAGATAGAGCCCTTCCCAGGGTCTCATAACCTTGGGGATCTCCCAGGCATCTCTAGCTAGGGAGTCCCCATATGTGAAGACTCATTCCTGCTTGTTCCTGGAGATAGCACAGTTACTTACCTGTAACAGGTGATCTCTGGGAACAACAGGAATAAGTCTTCACAACCCACCCACCTCACCTAGGAGTTGTATCTCTCTATCTTTCCTTTCCTCTCTCTCTTTGTCTCAGCTTTAAAACTCAAACTGGGGAGAGGCGGTTAGGCAAGGCGGGAAGACAGCGCGCAGGCGCTGTGGGATTCTCCCAAAAGTTTTCCTTTTTGGGAAGCTGGGGAGCGTTCCCGCGCAGGCTCCGTCAGTACTGACGTACCCATATGTGAAGACTTATTCCTGCTGTTCCCAGAGATCACCTGTTCAGGTAAGTAACTGTGCTTTCTCCTCTTGTTTTTATTTATTTTTCTTACATATTTATCTGTTGCCCCTTTTATTGCCCCCTTTAGTTTAGTCCATTGTAATTCCACTTCCCTTGTCTCCTTCCACCCCGTCATCTCCTCCTTTAAGTACTCGGCCATTTTATTGAAGTCAGTGTTTTTGAAGTTTAGGACTTTGAGCTTGCTATGATTGGCCTGTATCATGGCTTTTATCTCAAACCACACCGTGTGATGGTCGCTGTTGCTCACAGGGGCACTCACGCAGACATTCGACACGTTATCACTGTTGGTGAGCACTATATTCAGCGTTGAGCTTTCCCTGGTTGGTTCCATCACCATTTGTCTAAGTAATGCATCTTGGAGAGCATCCACTATTTTTTTGCTTCTTTCCAGATGTGCAGAAGGAGTAATCCAATCCACATCAGGTAGATTAAAGTCACCCAATATGATTGCTTCCCCCTTTGTTGATATCTTGGCAATATCTATAATCAATTCCTTATCTCTCTCTTCAATTTGAGTCGGAGGTCTGTAGACTATAGCAATATGGATGACAGTGCCATCTCCTCTTTCCAATGCAATCCAGAGCGCTGCTTCTTCTCCCCATGTTCCCTGCAATTCAGTAGCTTTAATACTGCTTTTGACATACAAGGCTACTCCTCCTCCTTTTCCATTTTCTCTGTCTCTTCTGACTAGATTATAGCCAGCTATGGCTATATCTCAATCATGCGATTCATTAAACCATGTTTCTGTAATGGCCACGATGTCCAAATCCGTTTCCACCATTAGGGCTTCCAGGTCTGGAATTGTTTTGGCTAAGCTTCGAGCATTTGTGCTCATTGCTTTCAAGCATTTATCTGGCTTGTGTGTATTTTGCATTGATTTTATTCTGCCCACTTCTTCCCACTTCGTTTTGATGTGTGGTTTAAGAGTGTGGCTGTTTCTGATGATCTGCTTTTGCAGGGGGTGGCATGCAGATGTTGACCTTCCACATCCGTCACCCCCTTTTCCTAGTTTAAATGCATATCCACATACTGCCTGAATTTTTCACTTAGGTTTCTTTTCCCTGCGACAGAGAGATGTAGTCCATCAGCACAATATAGTCTCTTGTTGGTCCATCTGTTGCCCCAGTTGCCAATAAATCTGAATCCTTCTTGTTTGCACCAGGTCTGGAGCCATGTATTAAAACTGTTAATGCGATGCAGCCTTTTTGTCCCCTTACCAAGAACAGGTAGAACTTCTGAGAATGCAACAGTGTTAACAATGGGCTTGAGTTTCTCTCCCAGAGATTGGAAGTCCTTTTGGGCTGTAGAGGCTCTGTTTCTAGCCAGGTCATTTGTGCCCAAGTGGATAATAACATCAGGTTTGGAGTGTTCACTTTTTGCGCTAAGTAATTCAACAACTTGGTTTGTATTCCTGCTGGCTGAAGAGCCTGGTAGGCAAATGACTATCTTCTCTCCTTTGAACTGTGTTCCCAAGTTGGTGCCTCTGATGATGGAATCTCCAAGTAGTAATAGTTTTCTGTTTGGTGAGGTTTTCTTCATATTTGGTGCTTTAGCAGGAGATTGGGCATTGTTCGACTCATTTAAGGGCCCTTCAGTTTCTTTGGATTGGGCATCCTCATTAGCCAAGGCAGAGAAGGCATTTTGCAGGGTTATCTCTTGATGTGTAGGATGTCTCTGCGGTACAGGTCGCAATCTTCCGGAGCCCACTGTGATCCATTTGTTCCTGGGGTGTTTGATTCTTTGTTGGAGCGGTGGTGTACTTTGTTCAGTTTTTATCCTAGAAGAGGTGCACTTCATTGCAGCCAGTTCCTCCCTCAGTAGAGACACTTCTTTATGCATGGCTGCTAAGTCTTTCCTTAGTAGAGTCAGTTCTTCATGCATGGCAGCTGACTTTAAGCATATAGGACAAGCTCTTAGGCTCCAAATGATTCTTCTTTGAATGAAAGTACCACAGTTATTGCACTGAATACACGACATGTTGATTAGGCAGTCCCAGAAGAGGACGTACCCATATGTGAGGACTAATTCCTGCTGTTCCCAGAGATCACCTGTTACAGGTAAGTAACTGTGCTTTCTCTTCCCAACGCTGTTTATTGGCGCCTCATTGCGTTTCACTTGCTTAAGTTTCATCAGGGGATAAGTCTTCAGAGATGTTTGTTCAAATGTCTTCCAGGGATCTTTCTTTCCCCTAGAAGAATTCCAAAAATGTAAAGTGATATATCTAATATTTCCTAATAATTCTATGTAAAATCATTATGGGAAAATAATCCTTATAATCCGATCTAGCATAGGCTTAAGTCTTATATTTATATCATAACGTCCCTTACAGGAACAGACTGAATAGTCCATACCTTAATGCTGCATACGTCCCACTCACAACCAACTGACTATCCAAGTTGAAACAACGCCGCGCATGCGGACCAATTCCTACTATCCATTCTTATACAATGTAACGCCTCCCCCTACTATAACGTGATTACATAGAAACATAGAAACATGATGACAGAAAAAGACCACAAGGCCCATCTAGTCTGTCCTTCCATAACTACAACAGTCCACTTTTTACCTTTAGAGATCCTCTGTGTTGGTCCCATGCTTTTTTGAATTCAGTTACTGTCCTCATCTCTACCACCTCCCCTGGGAGACTATTCCACGGATCCACTACTCTTTCCATAAAGAAATATTTCCGCATCTCACTCCTGAATCTATCTCCCTTCACCCTCATCCCATGTCCCCTCGTAACAGAACTTGCTTTCAATTGAAAGAGGCTCTCTCCCTGAACATTTATGCCACGGAGGTATTTAAACATCTCAATCATATCACCTCTATCCCGCCTTTCCTCTAAGGTGTACATATTAAGATCCTTAAGTCTGTCCTCATATGCTTTATAATGAAGCCCATTAATCATTTTAGTAGCAACCCTCTGCACCGACTCCATCCTGTTCACATCCTTTTGAAGGTGCGGTCTCCAGAATTGCACACCATACTCCAAATGAGGTCGCACCAAAGACTTATACAGAGGCATTATCACCTCCTTTTTTCTGCTAGCCATTCCTCTCCGTATGCACCCAAGCATCCTTCTAGCTTTTGCCGTCGCCTTTTCTACCTGTTTAGCTACTTTAGGATCATCAGACACAACCACGCCTAGGTCCCGCTCTTCTTTAGTGGACAAAAGTACTTCACCTCCTATACTGTATTGCTCCCTTGGATTGCTGCAGCCCAAATGCATGACCTTACATTTTTTAACATTAAATCCCAGCTTCCAAATTCTAGACCATTCTTCAAGCTTAGCTAGATCCCTCCTCATGTTATCTACACCTTCCTGGGTGTCTACTCTATTGCAGATTTTGGTATCATCCGCAAAGAGGCAAACCTTACCCGACAGCTCTTCCGCTATATCACTAACAAAGATGTTAAAAAGAATCGGACCAAGGACAGATCCCTGGGGCACACCACTGGTAACATCCTTGTCCTCAGAGTGAGCTCCATTTACTTGTACTCTTTGTCGCCTCCCACCCAACCAATTTCTAACCCAAGCAGTAACTTTAGGGTCCATCCCTAGGGTGCTCAGTTTGTTTATAAGTCGCGTGTGAGGAACAGTGTCAAAGGCTTTACTGAAATCTAAATACACCACATCTAGAGCTCTCCCTCGGTCCAACTCCCTGGTCACCCAGTCAAAGAAATCAATCAGATTTGTCTGACAAGACCTGCCTCTGGTGAATCCATGCTGCCTCAGATCCTGTAATCCGCCGGACTTCAGAAACCTCACTATTTTCTCTTTCAGCAGCGTTTCCAATAATTTACTCACCACCGAAGTTAAACTAACCGGCCTGTAGTTTTCAACAACATCCTTACTTCCGCTTTTGTGTAAAGGCACCACATGAGCCTCTCTCCAGTCCTTTGGCACCACTCCCGACTCCAACGAGGCATTGAAAAGGTCAGTCAGTGGCGTTGCTAGGACGTCCCCAAGTTCCCTCAGTATTCTAGGGTGTATCCCATCCGGTCCCATCGCTTTGTCTACTTTAAGTTGAGCTAGTTTCTCACGAACATAGTCTTCTGAAAATTGTTCAAGATGTCCCTCGCTTCTGTTCTTATTTGTGGGTGTTTTCTGAGGTCCTGCTCCTGGTTCTTCATCTGTGAACACAGAACAAAAATATTTGTTAAGCAATTCCGCTTTATCCTTATCAGCTTCTACATATTCCCCCCCTGCACCCTTGAGTCTGACAATACCACTTTTGCCCTTCCTCTTCTCACTAATATATCTGAAAAATGTCTTATCCCCCCATTTTATTGCATTGGCTATTTCCTCCTCCTTTTGAATCTTTGCCTTCTTGACTACTTTGCTAGGTTCTCTAAGTTTTTCCAAATACAGATGCCTGTCTTCCTCTCTCTGTGATCTCTTGTATTTCATGAAGGCCTCCCTCTTTTTCTTCACTTTTTCAGTTACTTCCTTCGAAAACCATAGCGGTCTCCTGTTCCTTTTGCCTTTATTTACCATTTTAACAAAAAGGTTGGTTGCCTTTAAAATACCCCCTTTCAGTTTTGCCCACTGTTGTTCTACATCCCCCAGCTGTTCCCATCCCACTAACGACTCCCTGAGGTATTGGCCCATCTTCGCAAAGTTAGTCTTCCTAAAGTCTAAGATCTTCACCTTGGAATGGATTCTAACAGCCCTAGTCCTAATACTGAACCACACCATCTGGTGATCACTGGATGCAAAATGATCTCCCACTACAACATCAGAAACACTTTCACCATTGGTAAGCACCAAGTCCAGTATGGCCCCTTCACGTGTGGGGTCTGTTACCAATTGCCTGAATAGTTCTCCCTGTAGAGAATCCAGGATCTCCTTACTTCTAGATGATACTGCAGCAGGAATGTGCCAATCAACATCTGGCATATTGAAATCTCCTAGCAGTAGCACTTCCCGTTTCCTAGCAATGCTGCGTATGTCTTCAGTTAACTCTCTGTCCACCTCTTCCTCTTGTGAGTGAGGTCTGTATATCACACCAATGCAAATAGATTTCTCTTTCCCTCTTTCTAGTTTAACCCACAATGCCTCCTCTCTCCCTTTTAAGCTCTGTAATTCCAAAGCTTTAATAGTAGTTTTTACATATAGTGCCACTCCTCCCCTTCTTCCTACCCTGTCCTTTCTGAATAAAGTATAGCCAGGTATAGTTACATCGCAGTCATGGTTTTCTGTGAACCATGTTTCTGTAACTGCCACCAAATCCAAGTCAGCCACTCCCACCAAAGCTTCAACTTCAGGGATCTTATTTCCCATGCTACGGGCATTAATACACACTGCTTTCCATATGTTACCCCTGTTACATTAAATACCTTTATGGAAATGGGTATCACCTACCTGGGGGCTTTCACTTACCTGGGGGCTTTCTTCACCCATCCCCAGCGAATCTAGTTTAAAGCCCTCTTCAGTAGATTAGCCAGTCTACTACCAAAGATGCGTTGACCTTTCTTGGACAGATGGATGCCATCTCTGCTCTGCAACCCTTGGAAGAGCATCCCATGGTCTAGGAAACCAAAACGCTCTCGAAGACACCATCCACGCAGCCATGCATTCATCTCCAGGATGCGAGCCTCTCTGCCTTGGCCTTTACCCTCAACAGGGAGGATTGAAGAGAACACCACCTGTGCACCAACCTGCTTCACCCTCTGTCCCAGAGCCATGAAGTCACTTTTGATACGTTCCGAGGTATACCTGGCAGTATCATTTGTTCCAACATGGATTAGCAACATTGGGTAATAGTCAGTGGGCTTGATGAGTCTCGGCAAACTCTCCGTAACATCTTGGCTCTTTGCACCAGGCAGACAGCATACCTCTCTGGACATCAAGTCTTGTCGGCAGATGGACGCCTCAGTACCCCTCAGAAGAGAGTCTCCAACCACCACTACCCTTCGTTTCCTTCTGGTCACTGATTCCGCAACTATGGGGTACTTGAACTCTGGTTCTTCCCTTTCCAGGGATGCTTTCATCTTCTCCACTTCCAGGGCTGCATAATGGTTCTTCAATTCAAGGGCTGGAGAAGTTGGGTTGGTGATTTTGCAGGCTCTGGTGACTTTTGTCCAACCATCGACATTCTGTTGGCACCCATCTTCTTCTGTGCTTGAGAGCCTGGTTGCTGCAAGAAGCATCTCATCAATGTACTTCTCACTGTCTTGAATGCTCCTCAGCCTACTCCAAAGTGTTCACCCTAATAACCCAGACACGCCCCCCCCCATTCTATTTGATTATTCAAGCCGGTCGGGACGGTGGACTTTAATTTAAATATCCATTGTTGTTCTTGTACAGTCAGTTTGTTCACGCGACTTTCCAGCTCTCCCTACCAGGATCTTCGCGAAACTATGCAACTCAAAAAATGATTCGAAGAGTTGACAAGGGAGGGGCGGTAGTGGTACTTAATAGAGTTTTATCTGAAGGAAGCCATGCGACATTTGACCGACCCAATGACCTATAGGAGATTGGAGGATGATCCCACCCCTGACATTAGTATACAAATCAAAGAAATAACTACTGCAGCATTACAGAATAAACTGATCATAAAGAAAGAATGGTGGGTTGTAAATCCCATTTCTCCAACAATAGCGAAACTGTACCTAGTACCTAAAATTCATAAAAATTTGACCGAACCCCCGGGGAGACCTATCGTATCTACTAAAGGCACTATATTGGAACCTGTCACAGTATATCGATAAATATTTTCGTCCGTTATTGATTAATATACCCTCATATGTGAGACACACCACACAATTTTTTAAACATCTTGACTGAAAATAAGGTATGGTCACAAATGGATGACAGCTTGCTGGTCACAATGGACATTATGGTGCTATACACTAGCATTCCACAAAGAATGGCATTTGAAGTTGTTGAATTGAGTCTGCGTAATAGAGGCGACTTATCCGATGAATTAATTTCTTTTCTGTTACAGCTAGCGAGATTAACAATTTTTGAAAACTATTTTGAATTTGAGAAGCTAATTTACCATCAGGTTGCTGGAGTAGCGATGGGGGCCACTTGTGCTCCCTCCATCGCAAACCTTTTTATGGGAGAATACGAAGCAAAATGGCTAAGAACAACTCCATTTAAATCACATATTAAATTGTGGTGTCGCTACATAGATGATATATTTGTTATGGAAAGGATCAATGCAGCAATTGGAGAAATTTCATGAATGGCTGAACCTAAGAGATAACATTCAATTTACATGTTTTTCACATCCGCATAAAATTACATTTCTGGATGTAGCTATAAAAAAGACGGCATTTGGATGGACAACATTAATCCACCGGAAACCGACAGATCGAAATACATTATTACATTATAATAGTCCACACCCCCAACGGTTGAAAAATGGATTACCATTTTCACAGTTTATCCGATATTGACGTAATTGTTCAGAAGAAAGTAATTTTAAAGTCCAATCTAAATCTTTAATTCATAGTTTTCAAGAAAGAGAGGTTACCCTTGTACCATTGTTCAACAAGCTTATCATAGGGCGAAGTTCAACAATAAATCACTTTTTGTTAGCTGGTGCAAAACGTAGACAAGAAGATGAAACCTATGTTAATTTCATTACTAATTTTTCTCCGTTGAGCTTTCAAATTCAGCGTGCCATCAAAAAACATTCAAATGTGTTGAGTGCAGTTTCTGGTTTAATGGATAAGAGGGTTCAATGTGTTTGGAAAAGGAATCCAAATTTAGAAGATAAATTAAGTCCAATTGTGCTGCGTCCGCTTAGGTTAGATAGTACATTAGATGAGGAAGAGAGAGGCCATAGATGGTGTGGACATTGTAATATGTGTGCGATAACTAGTGACATTAACAGTTTCATGTATCATGATGTAATGTATAGACTGGCAGGTAGCACCACTTGTGATATGGTGTACGTGGTCTATGCAATTCAATGCCCATGCAATTTGATATATATAGGGAAAACGATTAGACCTTTAAAAGTTAGATTAGCTTAACATAAAAGTCGTATAAAATGTCGGGTTAAGGAGGCCCCTCTGGTGCAACATTGCGAGGATATTGGCCACTCATTTTTTGAGTTGCGTAGTTTCGCGATAGAACAGATCATGGTAGGGAGAGCTGGAAAGTCGCGTGAACAAACTTTGACTGTACAAGAACAATGATGGATATTTAAATTAAAGTCCACCGTCCCGACCGGCTTGAATAATCAAATAGAATGGGGGGCGTGTCTGGGTTATTAGGGGGAACACTTTGGAGTATAATCACGTCATAGTAGGGGGAGGAGTTACACTGTATAAGAATGGATAGTAGGAATTGGTCCGCATTTCGCGGTGTTGTTTCAAATTGGAGAGTCAGTTGGATGTGAGTGGGACGTGTACAGCATTAAGGTATGGACTATTCAGTCTGTTCCTGTAAGGGACGTTATGATATAAATATAAGACTTAAGCCTATGCTAGATCGGATTATAAGGATTATTTTCCCATAATGATTTTACATAGAATTATTAGGAAATTATTAGAGATATCACTTCACATTTTTGGAATTCTTCTAGGGGAAAGAAAGATCCCTGGAAGACATTTGAACAAACATCTCTGAAGACTTATCCCCTGATGAAACTTAAGCAAGTGAAACGCAATGGGGCGCCAATAAACGGCGTTGGGAAGAGAACATAACATATATTCAGATAAGCATCTGCTTATTTGGGACTAAATTGGATTAGAAATGATACGATTGATTCCATTTGATTTCATATGAGTGGATTGGTCGTTGATGCAAATAAGCACCATTAGTCCTGATTCGTAGGACGTTTGCAACAATAGTGCTGGAAAGTCTGAGACCATTTCCATCCTCTTATGAGTGAAGTAGAGTTTTTATTTTATTATTTTATGTATTGATATCCATTATTATCGATGGGGGTTTGATACTTAGAGTGAATTAGTTATTTCTTTGAGACAACTTAAAAACAATAGCAGTGAATGAACTGCAAGAATATCCAGACTTTTCCACATGCTATATCCATTTTTTTCTTATTTTGAGGCTGTTTTAAAAAACAAAAAAAAACCTTGAAAAATTATTCATTAAAAATTGCAGAAAAATGTTATCAAACTTAGTGCTGCACTTGTGGTCAACATTATTGGCACCCTTGCATTTTAGATATGTTGTATACAATATCTTGAGAAATAATTGGAAATATTCCAGTTGTATGTCGTCATACTATTTTAGTAGTATGTTCAAAGGTATACAACAAAAAAGATGTTTGCATCTTAGACATAGTAATTTCTGAGGGGGGAAAACCCCCCCAAAATATGACCTGGACAGGTTTAATGGCAGCACCTTTCACTAACATTTGGTTGCATAACCCTTGGCACTGATAACAGCCTCTAAACGTTTCCTGTAGCCATCTATAAGTTTCGTACATCTGTCTGCTGGTAGTTTTTCCCACTCTTCACCTGTGATGTGTTCCATCTTATGAATGTTTCCAGGATTTCTTTTACCAATGGCAAATTTCAGCTCTTTCCAAAGGTTCTCGATTGAATTGAGATCAGAACTCATTCCTGGCCAGTTTAAAACAGTCCATTTGTTCCCTTTTTAACCATTCTTTTGTACTTTTGGATGTATGTTTTGGGTCATTGTCCTGCTGGAGGACACATGACCTTTGACCCAAACCAAGCTTTCTGACACTAGGTAGTACATTTCACTTCAAAATACCTTGGTCGTTCTCTTGACTTCATGATTCCTTTAATATGTTCCAGGCTTCTAGTTCCTGAGGCACCAAACAGCCCCACAACATTATGGAACCACCACCATATTTAACTGTAGGAAGGGTGTGTTTTTTGGTATGAGCTTCATTACTTCGCCTGCAAATGTATTGCTGTTCTGCACTGCCAAAGAGCTCAGGTTTTTGGTTAAATTTGTCCACAGAATATTTTCCCAGAAGGATTCTGGTTTCTCAAGGTGGGTTTGGGCAAAAATCAGGCATTTCTTTTTATGTCCATCTCTAAGTAGTGGAGTTCTCCTTGGCCTTCGCCCATGAATTCCTTCTTTGTTTAGTGTGGAGCATATCGTGTGAGTTGAAACCACCACTCAAGATTGCTCCCGGTCAGCCTTAAGCTCTTTGGATGTTGCACGTGGTGTTTTTCCAACAGGTTGTACTAATCTTTGAAGACTTCTTGGATTAATTTTTCTCTTCCCACCACATCCTGGGAGGTTCTTGACAGTTCTGTGAGCAGAAAACCTCTTAACATTGTGAATTGTAGACAAAGGAATCCCAAGATCTTTGGAGATGGCCTTGTGCCCCTTTGAAGTTTGATGTTTGGTGATAATGGCTTTTCTGACGGTCTCAGGAAGCTCTCTTGTTGTCTTCACCATTGTGAAAATGGAACAGGGAGTGAATGTGGCCATTTTAAACATTAGAGCTATTGATTGATTCAAGTCATGTGGATACTAACGATCACAGGTATGTCTTAATTTTACTGCAGTGGGAAAGTGGTTCTTCTGTAAAAACTGTTATGAACTGTTCATAAGGGTGCAAGTAATCATGTCTTGGCAATGATCCAGTTTTTATACGCTTTCCTACTATTTCCTTTTTTAATGGGTCTCATTTTATTTGATTTTTTTGTGTCTCTCTTAAATATGGGTGCATATTGTCCAAAGCCATTTCACTGACTACGTTTTTTTTTTTTAGGAGATATTTGACATTAAGGGGTTGAACTGCAAGGGTGCCAATAATGTTGACCACAAGTGTATGTATAGGTTATGATGGTTTCTGTTAATTTAGGTTTTCATTGAAACATACACTATGACCAGGGGTCTCTAAACTGTATATATAGGGAAAACAACTTAATAAATGAAGTCCTAAATGACACAGATATGCAGTGACTGAGATTCCCAGCATTGCTTTCAAAGCATATGCAGTCCTGGTCAGCCTTAAGGACTGAAACAGAGCTGAGGAATGAACCAAGGTTCCTTTTGCATGGCAGTATACAAATGCCCATATCATTGGAAAACATTATTAGAATGTGCACAAATTAGCATAATTGATAGTTTCAGCCCTGGAGTCCGAATTGCCATTTCATACCTAGAGGTGATTCATTTTAAAAAGGTACTTAGTGATATGAGGAAGCCTTGCATCGTGTCAATCTGTACTTAGGCTGTCAATGAAGCACCTTTTATAAGCACTTCATTCAGTAGAAGTTTAAAAATCAATTTAAAAATTGTGGTATTTAACATAGACTTCATTGACTTACTGACAAAAGCCATAGTTGCTTTAGAAGCAGTCAATATATTTCTTACAGATTGCATTGTAAGTTGCTGCATAGAAATGCTTACTTGTAATTCTTTCTTGTCGATACCTAACAGTTTTTGCTGCTTAAGAGGGGAATTTCATATGGCTTTATTCTTTGAATTGAAGATACTTGTGCTTTACTCATGTATAGGGACCAACTTAATTCACGATTTCTCGGCCATGGCATTTTCCGTGAATTTGGCCATCTTCCATGAAAAATGTGAAGTTCCCGCGAAGGGGTGAGAGAGCTGGTTCGGGAGCTGCTGACCTGAACTGCGCATGCATGGTGCTTCAATTTGGGAGCATTTCCTTATCGTCACTCCAGTCCAGTCCCTTTACTTCTGGGTTACGCAACCCTTCCAGCAGCTTGGAGGCTGAGCCCAACCTTTTTGGGGGTGGAGCGGTATAAATACCCTTGGGACCACCCACCAACTCCAGTATTCTCAGCCTCCAAGCAGCTGGAGGGTTCCGTAAGCCTAGGGCTTACTGGAGTCCCCCTTTCTTTAAATTTTACTTTAATTTTACTTTAGTTTTAATCTTAATTGAACTTAGTGTTAATTCTAAACTCTTTTAATTCCTTTATTTTGAGTATTGAATTTTATTTTGTCTCTGTATCTTTAAATTGTTCTCCTGCCTTCTCTCTCCTCCCCCCCCCCCCCCCGGGGACGGACGTCGGAGGAGAGTTTTTCACCGGCGGCAGCGAGGAGGACAAGTCAGGATCCTCTCGCGGCTGCTCCGGGCTTACCCCGCATTTCCTCGGCAGAGTCCTGTGCTGCCTCGCGCCGAAGCCCCCCGGTGGCTGAGCGCTGGAGGCACGCCGCGCCTAGCCTCCTCCGTTTGTCCCGCTCCTGACCGAAGGGACGCGGAGTTGAGCCCCGGAGCCGCGATCGCAGCAGGCCCGCGGAGATCGTTCGGCGTCAGCGGGAGGAAGCCGCCTCTGGCGCTGGAGGGTGTTCCCGGCCCTGGCTCTCCTCTCCCAGCGCCGCAAAGGCACAGTCGTTCTTTTCCCCGGGTCGAGCTCCACGTGGTTGAGGCCTACCACGTGTGGAGCCTACGGCCCGAGATTGCTGAATCGGCCCTCTGCACAGCTTCGGAAGAACTTCTAACCGCAAGTACAGAGTTTATGGTGGCAGGGGGGTTTGCTTGTGCATAATTTTTGGCACATATTCTTCAGATTGAAGCTAATTTTAATTTTATTTTAATTTTTAAGTTAAGCTGTTTATTTTCACTTCTCTAGCCTTGGTTCCATATTAGGAAAGCATTATAGGCTATTTGCTTTATCAGGGATTTGATTTACTTCCTTGGTTTCGCCGCGCACAAGAGAAGCCCCGGCTCTCTCTCTTTCCATGGCATCCAAGCCGCGGTGTCCTTCCTGTGGGACGCGCAGGGGCACCTCCGCAGAGTCAGGAATCTGCAGGAGCTGTGCCGCGGAGGCTGCATCAGTGGAACAGGAGATTAGCCTGGCCATGTCGCAGCCCTCCCAGGGATCAGGCAATCCTCTGGAAGGAGAAGGGGAGTCCCAGTTTCCTATCTCCACTCCGGCGGACCTGCCTATGCCTCCTCAGCCTTTACCCTCCCCCCACGCCAGTGCGGGGGGCCTGGAGAATTTTTCTCTCCTGACTTCATCCTCTTACTCCATAAGGCCTACTGCCTACGTAAGCAGGGCCGGGGGGCAGAAGAGGCTGTCCCGCCAGCAGAGGACAAATCAGCTAGTGCCCCCGGGGCTACCATTCAGGACGCCGGTATCCCTGCTAAGCGCCCACGTCTGGGCGGCGAAGAGCTCCTAGCATCCCTATCCCAGGGTACTCCGGAGGAGGATAGCTCATTTAAAGACTTGGAGGAGGATGAAGAGGAGCTAGAAGAAGGAGAGATCCCGGAAGAAGATCAGTCACGGGTAGTCGGGGTCTTTCGCCGTGAGGAGCTCCCGGCGTTAATTAATGAGTCCCTAAAGGTCCTCAATGTGGCCTCAGACACGCCCTCGCAGGAAGAAGAGTTGGAGGACCCCTTAATCCAGGCCTTCAGGAAATCCCAAAGGGTCTTCCCTATCCACAGGGTCGTGCGCCAGATGATCCAGGAAGAATGGGACCAGCCTGAATCAAGCTTAAGGGGAGTCAGGACCATGTCTCGGTTATACCCGCTCCCAGAGGCAGATAAAGAGCTGCTAAAATCTCCCAGAGTAGATGCAGCGGTATCAGCAGTTACCAAGAAGACCACGATACCAGTGGAGGGCAGTTCGGCCCTAAAGGACGCGCAAGACAGGAAGTTGGATACGCTCCTGAAACAAGCCTTTGATGTAAGCGCCATCGCCTTGCAGGCCTCCGTGTCGGGAGCTTGGGTGGCCCGGGCCTGTTTACGGTGGGCACAACAGCTCCAGTCAGAGGTCTCAACGGGCGAGTTACATGCCAACTCGGCGAAGGTGGAGTCCGGAGCGGCCTACTTGGCGGACAGTCACTATGACCTCATCAGAAGCCTAGCCAAGAACATGGCCTCAGTCGTGGCAGCTAGACGGTACCTGTGGCTACGAAATTGGGCAGCTGACGCGTCCTCGAAGTCACGCTTGAGCCGACTCCCCTTTAAGGGGAAACTCTTATTTGGAGAGGATCTGGAGAAAATAGTTAAGGACCTGGGTGAGTCAAAGGGAGGCAGGCTCCCGGAAGATAGACCAAAACAAGGGCGCCCTCCAGTCCCGGTGCGCTCCCAACCTAGGGACTCGCGGAGATTTCGTCCAGCCAGGTCAGGCTCCTTTCCCAGGGGCCGTTTTCCCTCGAAGGGACAAGGCTTCAGAGGTTTTCGGGGGGCAGGACGGGGTTTTGGGGCCTCCTCCTCCTTCTCGGGACCCAGAAAACAACAATGAGATGACGGGGGCCCAGGAGGAAGGACAGCCACTAGGCGGTCGCCTGAGGCTGTTCCTTCCCGCCTGGTCCCGTGTCACGTCCGACCAATGGGTCCTAGAGGTAATCAGAGAAGGCTATGCTCTCGAATTTTCAAAACAAATTCCTCCAGCGTTTGTTCAGTCGCCCTGCGGTTCCCCAGCAAAGGGGGCGGCAATAGAGGCAACTCTTGCCCGACTAATAGCTCTAGGGGCGGTGGTCCCAGTTCCACCAGACCAGTGCGGCTCTGGTCGATACTCGATTTACTTCGTAGTGCCAAAAAAGGAAGATTCCTTCCGTCCGATCCTGGATCTAAAGCATGTCAACCGTTGCCTCAGGGTACCACACTTCCGGATGGAAACCCTACGCTCAGTCATAGCGGCTGTAAGGGGAGGGGAGTTCCTTACGTCCCTCGACTTGACAGAGGCCTACCTTCATATCCCGGTCAGGAAATCCCATCAACAATTCCTGAGATTCGCAGTGCCAAGAGGCCACTTTCAATTCCAGGCCCTACCCTTTGGACTAGCTACGGCCCCCAGGACATTCACCAAGGTGATGGTGGTAGTGGCGGCCTTCCTTCGGAAGGAGGGAATATTAGTGCACCCCTACTTGGACGACTGGCTGATCCGAGCAAAGTCACAAGAGGAAAGTCATGCGGCAACGGCCAGAGTGGTTCAGGTTCTAGAAGAATTGGGGTGGATCATCAATCGCCTGAAGAGCAGGATGACTCCCTCACAGGACCTAGAGTACCTCGGGGCAAGATTCCACACTCTCAGGGGCAAGGTCTTCCTGTCACGATCAAGATCAAGAGAGCTGAGGCGACTAGTCATGCAGTTTCTCGGCAGGCGAAGTCCCTCGGCTTGGCATTATCTTCAGCTTCTGGGAACTATGGCGGCGGCGATAGAGGTAGTCCCATGGGCCAGGGCACACATGCGTCCGCTTCAGCGGGCACTGTTACGTCGATGGTCTCCTCAGCATCATCCTCTGGCAATGCAGTTACCTTGCGCCCCGAGGACCAAACAGTCCCTTCTCTGGTGGCGGTGTCCAAGCAATTTGTACCGCGGGATGCCCCTCGAAACTCATCTGTGGTTACTATTGACAACGGACACCAGCCTGTCAGGCTGGGGAGCACACTGCGAGGACCAGTTCGTCCAGGGCCGCTGAACACCGGTGGAGTCTCAGTGGCCCATCAACAGACTGGAACTGAGGGCCGTCACGCTGGCGCTCAAGGCGTTCTCGGCCTTAGTTCAAGGAAAAGCTATACGCGTCCTTTCCGACAACGTCACGGCGGTGGCCTACATAAACCACCAGGGGGCACCAGCAGTCCGGCCCTGGAGAAGGAGGCAGACGTCCTCTTCCGGTGGGCGGAGCACAATCTACTAGCTCTTTCAGCTCAGCACGTGGCGGGCGAGGACAACGTCACGGCCGACTTCCTCAGCAGATGCAAGATAGACCACGGGGAGTGGGAACTAGATCAGGAGATCTTCGAACAGATAGTGGCCCGCTGGGGGATCCCAGTCATGGACCTCATGGCGCGGTTCTCTACAGCCAAAGTAGACAGATTCTTCAGCCGAAGGAAGGAAAGAATGTCCGAGGGCTTGGATGCCCTGTCTCAAAGGTGGCCTCCCAAAGGACTACTATATGTGTTCCCTCCGTGGGCTCTGATCGGAAAGGTGCTGCAGCGGGTGGAGTCTCACCAGGGGTTGGTAGTCCTCATAGCCCCGGATTGGCCTCACCGCCCCTGGTATGCGGATCTGGTGAGGTTGATCGCCGACCCCCCCGTGGCGGCTCCCTTACAAAAGGGACCTGCTGAGGCAAGGTCCGGTTCGCATGCCTCACGTGGATCGATTCTCGCTTATGGCCTGGCTATTGAGAGGGCGCGGTTCCTAAAACGAGGCTACTCAGGAGCAGTGATCTCGACACTGCTGAAGGCGAAGAAGCGCTCGACCTGTTTATCCTATGTAAGGGTCTGGCGCATTTTCGAAGCCTGGTGTACAGAGCATCGACGGAAACCTCTCTCGGCCTCTGTCCCAGAGGTCCTGGAATTCTTACAAGCAGGTTTTGATAAGGGCCTGGCGCACAGCTCCCTACGGGTCCAGCTAGCGGCGATCGCTTGCTATAGAGGCAAGGTCCGGGGCAAACCCTTAGGAGAGCACCCGGACGTATCCAGGTTCCTGAGGACAGTTAGTCGGCTACGCCCTCAGCGGAGGGTGGTCCCCCCCCCTTGGGACCTTAACCTAGTGCTGAATGCCATGGTCGGGGAGCCCTTTGAGCCAGTGAAGAGAGCTTCCTTAAAGGATTTGACCCTAAAGACAGTTTTCCTGGTAGCGATCTGCTCGGCCAGGAGGGTTTCGGAGCTCCAGGCGCTCTCCGCCCAGCCTCCTTTCCTGACCTTCCTAAAGGACAAGGTGGTCATGCGCACAGTGCCGTCCTTCTTACCCAAGGTTATCTCTCCTTTTCATGTGAACCAGACAGTCACCCTGCCGGCCTTCGCGGCCAAGGGGCAGGAGGGAAGGAATAACAAGCTGCGCCTGCTAGACGTCCAGAGAGTCTTGAAACGGTACCTAGCTCGCACGGCACCATTCCGGAAGTCAGACCGCCTGTTCATCCAGTTCGGAGGTCCACACAAAGGGGAGGCGGCGGCAAAGGCCTCGATCTCCAGGTGGATCCGAGAGGCAATTGCCTCCGCCTACATTCTCAAGGGGAAACAGGTCCCAGTGGGGCTGAGGGCTCACTCCACTCGGGCACAGGCGACCTCCTGGGCGGAATTCAGTCTTGTCCCTCCGCTGGATATTTGCAGAGCAGCGACGTGGTCCTCGCTGCATACCTTCACCAAACACTATAGGCTGGACGTACAGAGCACTGCGGATGCTCGGTTCGGGATAGCGGTTCTTCGGACCAGTTTGCCGGATCCCACCCAGGGTTGAACTGCTCTGGCACATCCCAGAAGTAAAGGGACTGGACTGGAGTGACGATAAGGAAATAGTAATTAGATCTTACCTGCTAATTAGTGTTCCTGAAGGAACGACAGTCCAGTCCCTGATCCCACCCGGTTCCGGCAACTGACAAGTCCTCACGTTCATGGAGGAGCGCTGGACCGAGCACGGAGCTGGGTCAGCGGGAGGGAGTGCAGGGGAAGCCCGGACTGGATAGAAGCAGCCACTTCCTCCGTCCGTTGCCGTTCCTCCTCTCCTTCTATATTTTCCGGGGGAAAAAAAAAAATATATATATTCTATTGTTCAGAGTATTGAGTTATTGGTTGAGGTTAATGTATGCCGTTATAAGTCTGCTTTTTCATTCGAATACTGGAGTTGGTGGGTGGTCCCAGGGGTATTTATACCGCTCCACCCCCAAAAAGGTTGGGCTCAGCCTCCAAGCTGCTGGAAGGGTTGCGTAACCCAGAAGTAAAGGGACTGGACTGTTGTTCCTTCAGGAACACTAATTAGCAGGTAAGATCTAATTACTATTTACTTAAAGCCTGATTCCCGCGGAGGGGTGAGAGAGCAGGTTCGGGAGCAGCCCTTCTGATGTCATCTATTGGCCCTGATAAAAAGAACTGCGCAGGGTGCTTCAATCTCTTCTACCACAAATTGAGCTGCTCTTTGCCACCACCATAATTTGAAGGCAGGGTGCTTCAATTTGGGAGCATTTAGTCTGAATTAAAAATTGAATTATGTCAAAGTGCATCAATAATGTCGATATTGAATAAAGCTGAACATGTCTCTTGTGCAGAACGAGCTAAGCGGTATCCAAAGGGAACTTTACATGCCGATTCTGGAAAATTATTTTGTTCGTACTGTAACGTTACTGTTGATCACACCAGGAAAGGAAGTATTGACAGGCACTTGGAATCTCAGTTCATGCTTCCAAAAGAAAAGCAGCTGAAGAAGCACTGGATAGAAAGGCAAAAAAGCAGGTGACGGTTACGGGAATGTTTTTTCACGTAGCATGGAAGCGAGGGACGTGCGCAATATGGCTGTATTTGAATTGGTTGAAGCATTTACTGAAGCTAACATTCCTTTGGAAAAACTAGATCATCCCACCTTGTGCTCCTACCTACAAAACCACATCCCGAACCTCGGGTTGTTGCCTGCTTCACAACACCTGCGAACACAAAATGAAGAGCAACCATATTCTAGGATTAGAAAAAAAATGTTTTAATGTAAAATCCAGGCATACAGAGCCTTCTAAGTGTTCATACACTTGCATTTTTCACATTATGTAAAAAAAAAAAAAAAAAAAAGCAAAATGCATTAACTTTCAGAACTTGATATTCAGAACGAAAATCAGGCAACAGTGATTGAGTCGTTAAATAATCTGCTCACACAAGCTAAATGTGTATGATATTCTAAATGTTTACATTTTCACACCTCTCATTTTCAAAATACATGAAGAGTAGGAGTTTCTCATTGACCTACACAACATACTTGTGAAAGAATAATTAAGAGAAATATTAGTTTAATCAAACCAGTGTGTCTTGATTGTCCTCGCACTCCGCTCAAAATCTAGTGCAAGCCCCCTTGACAACAATAAAAGCCATCATAAGTAGCTTAGGATAAATGTCTACCAATTTTACATAGTGGAATAATGCAATATTTGCCCATTCTTTGCAGAATAGCTCTAACTGTTCTGAATTGGCTCAGAATCATCTGTTGGCTGCAGATTATCTGTTGAATTCATGTATGGGTTTTGACTGCACCACTTGGAGGCATTTCTTTTTGCTCAATCATCCTATTCTTGCTTTTGGTTTACTTGGGACAGGAGTCGACAAATCTGAGGTATCAGATTGTTATGTCTCCTAGAAATTGGACCCTGGCTCCTAGGATTTTCTCCTCCAAAATTATGCTTACAGTCCTGGCTGCCTTGGTTGCAAAAATGGACTATCCTTGCATCTGCAATGTACCATCTTGCAGTAGATTTACATCACACTGTGCTGAAAAAGCTTGTTCTCACTGTCTCAAGTCTTAAGATTTGAAACCATTAGATCAACAAGCTCTTCCTGCACTGTGTAATTCAAACTCACTGGGGGCTCATTGGGGCTGAGATGGAGATGCTGATGCAAGGAGAACCCATTTCTGTAATAGAGACAGCCAGGCAGGATTAGCAGAAATAATGACGTAAAGAGAAGGGAAGGGACTGGTAGCTATGTAGAAGCAACTGACAAATGAGGATCGAGTTGGGTGAGGATGAATTTTGCAGTTGGGCACGGTACTCCAACATGGATAACAGTAGTATAGGATTCCCTGCAGTGTCCTATTTGTGCCATACATATCCTGCAAAGAGTAATTTAATCTTGCCTTTGGTCTTTTTGCTGAGATGGCCAGCCCTGGAAAGATTTGTACTACCTGTAGAGCTTATTTGACATCTTTGAGTTTTTCATCTTAGATAATTGGTGAGTTCAAAAGACCAGAATAGGATTATGAACTGGCTCCAGATTTTCCAGACAGTTTGATTTAATTCTGGGTTTAAACCATTACAGATATGTGTAGTCTTGGTTTTCTTAGGGAATAGAATAAAGCAGTCAGAACAATAGGTCCCTGCATGTGGTGGATTGTGCTGTTGTGCAAATCCCGTACCAGTTGATAACCCTGGACCAGAAGTCAGCATTCTTCCAATTGCTTTCAGCTATCTGTGCATGAGGATTCATTCATAATGGAAAATAGCCATATGGTACAACAAGGCAGAATTTTATCTTGGGAACTGGACAGTCTTTATTAGTGTCCGGTAATAACAGTTGCTGTCCACAGAGAACACCTGTTACAGGTGAGTAACTACGCTTACTCTGCCAACTCCACAAACCATCCTTGTCCCTTGGTCCGATCACAGCTTAATTTTATTCAACTTCCCCACCTCTACAAAACACACAACTTTACCAACACCCCACCAAGCATATGCAGATTTCACAGATTCAACAGACTTCTTCATAAATAATATTGCCCTGCTCACCAACTCGACCACAACTGACCTAGACACCCTCATAGGGGAATGGAATAACATATCAGCGTACGCCACTACCCCATCCAACATCTTCAGGAAAGAGAACACACCAAGTTCCATAGTTCTCTCAGGACCTCAAGCAGCTCAAATGCAAGCTTAGTTGTCTTGAACATAGATGGAGACGATCTAAGGACCCAATACCTGACAGCCTACTTGACAGTCCAATCTGAATACTGCTTCTTAAGCACAAGGAAGAGAGAATATCGCACAAAGATCATTGTCCTCAATAAAACGGCCCAGGAAACTATTTGATATTACCAAACAATTATTGAACTTAATAAACCTCAGTAAAACAACTTCCTTCTGCCCCCACCTGATGACTAATTTCCTGCAAACAAAATTAGATGCCTCTTCCCCCATGGCACTCAAGCAAACTTTAAATCCAAACCTCATCGACTCTCTCCCCCCAGAAAACACCTGGTCCTCATTCAACACAGTAACCCCGAAGCACTTGGAAACCATTATCTCCAAAATTAACACAACTACCTCTCTGCTTGATCCATGTCCAGTATCATGGATCAAGCTCGCCAAACAGGAATTATCTTCAACTCTTCTCAAGATAGTACAAACCTCCCTGACAAGCACACATGCCCCAAGATGTCAAATGTGCATCTATGAGACCCATATTAAAGAACTCCACACTAGATCCGGAATCCTCAGCGTCTTACACACCCATATCAAGCATTTCATTCATTGCCAAAATCATAGAAAAGACTGTCCCAGATGAATCTCCATCGACTCTCACGCACCCCTTGATCCACACCAGCATGGCTTTAGGCCATTCCACGGAGTTGACACTTCTAACCTCACTTCTCAATAAACTGACGAAGGGCAGTAAAAATACCACACAAGGCTATGTTTTCATATTCTTGGGCATATCTGTGGCATTAGAATCTGTAACCCACCACAGCCTCCTATTCTGCCTACATGCAGTTGGGCTAAGAAACAAAACGGTTCCAACCCTTCTTTGAGTACCATCACCAGCAAGTGAAAGTAGGATCGGTCACCTCTCAGCGCTATTAACAGCACCAAGACCTCCCACAGGGATCTGCCCTCTCCTCCCTACTGTTTAATAGCCTGATAAACCATTATATACCATTATTCTCCTTGTGGCCTTGGGCAAGCCACTTAACCCTCCATTGCCTCCGGTACACTTAGATTGTGAGCCCTTCGGGGGCAAGGGAATAAAAAGTACCTGTTAGTATACATGTAAACCGCACTGATTCTAAAGAGCGTGGTATAAAAAAAAAATTCAAAACCACAAAATACTCTACCATCTGTATGCGATTGATATCCTAATCTATACAACATTCTCCAACAACAACTCAACATATACAGCACTAGCAACATGCTTCGTTGCCATGTCCAGCTGGCTCTCTGAAAACAGTCTAACCATCAATCACAGCAAATCTGAGGTCCTCCACATAACGAGAAGTCCGTCTTCCATCCCACCACCCACTATAAAACTGAATGACACAGTACTTACAGTCAAGGAGGAAGTCAGATATTGGGGATAACATTTGACCAGAAACTATTCTTTTAGCCCCACATCAAAAAAGTAATAAAATCAGCCTACCACAAAATCAGAATCATTCACCGACTAGAGCATTTCTCGACCAGTCGGACTTCAGACCTAAGTCAGGCTCTGCTAATGCCAATATGGGACTATTGCAACTTAATATGCCATAGTCTTCCCCAAGCTACTATTCACCCTTTACAAATTGCACAGCACACTGCTGCCAGACTCATTTCAAATATACCAAGAAGGGACCACATCCCTCCAACCTTAGCCAAGCTTCACTGGCTCCCAATACTCTCATGGATCAGATACAAAGTCCTACTAACCACATTTAAGATCCTACACAACACTTCTGCAAGCATTCTGCAAACACTAGTACATAAACCACTGGTCAACAGAATCAAAAGGAAGACCTCCCAGAGCCTCCTAGCCATACCGCACCTCCAGCTCAAATGTAACCAAGCAGCATCAAAAAGGTCATTCTCTCACTATATGCACCTGCTGAATGGAACTCACTATCCGCTGAAATTTGTTCTTCCAATACCATTGCTGAGTTTCGACGTAGGCTAAAGACACTTCTATTTACTGAACACTATGGTCCTTACATGTAAACTTCATTTATTGCACACTTGCCATCCCATAATCCTGTTCTTTAACCCACCAACTGTGCTTCCCATACCCTGTTTTCTCCAGGAACAAGCAAGAAGTCAGTCCTCGCATATGGGTGACGGTGCTGACTGAGGCCCCGTGGAAGCATCTCCCCAGCTTTCAAAGAAAGCCTTTGAGAGAGGCCACCATGCATATGTGGTCCCCTTCTCACCTAAGGGTGCCATCTTACTCTGTCTACCTTTTTCCACAGAGCCCAACAGCCATCCGTTGTCTTTTCCCTGAAAAAAGCTGATATTTTTGTGCATAAAACTTCCTTCCTTCTTCGGTTAGCACCAGTTCCTTTCCTGCCTCTGAGCCCCGTTGTCCTGGCATCGAGTCTCTGAACAGTTTTTTTTTTTGTTCCAGCATGCTTTTGCGCCCTTTTCTGGCCATGTCGAGGGTCTTCAACCTCGACAGTCTCCTTTTTGCCCCAATGGTCAGTGGGTTCAAAAAGTGTGATCGGTGCGCAAAGAACATGTCCCCCTAACCGATACACATGACTGCTGCTTCTGGTGTCTTGATGCCGACCGTGAGCCAGAGGTTTGCGCCCTGTGCTAAAAGATGTCCACGAAGGCCATCCAAAGTCATCGGCAGAAGCAAGACATCTTCCACAGGTCAGATTCTGCCCCAGTATCCTCGGTAGCCTCATGCTCTAAGGCCCCGCACGGATCCTCAGAGTTGTATAAAGCCCCCGTGGCACCCAATCTGACCCACGGACCCTCTGACAAGGGTTCACGTGAGCGTAAGAAGAAGAAATTCTCAACGACCTCAACCTGGGAATCGGACACACACGGCAAGTCCCATTCCAGGTCCCACAGTCCCCGGAGGGTATGTAAGGAGTGGGAGTGGCCAGCGAAGGTGCCCAGAATGAATGAATTAATGTATGTATGTATGTATTCAGACTTGTATACTACCTTATCCTACAATCAAAGTGGTTACATCACATTGGAGGGTCACATTTAACATGTGGGTATTTAACAACATTTAGCACAATTGGTGGGTTACAATTAGTATGAGGCCTCCGGTGGTGGATCACAGACCCCTGAGGCCTGTCCCATAGAGGACTCCCTCTCTTAAGCGATTCCAGACCCAGTCACCTCGGTGTCTGCGTCGAAGCCTGCAACTCCTGAGGGGAAAGCCAGGATGACGGCATTGCAATGCAGTGTTACTGCCTTCCTTGCCTCGCAGCAAGCATCTATACCCGACCCCCGCCGGTGCTTGTGCCAAGACTGCAGGGACCTCGACATTGAGGACTCCCCAGACCACCAAAATGATCCTAGAGAGCACCGAGGCTCGAGCCACTCCTTGACGAGGGTCTCAATCCCACTTCTAGTCCTCTGGAGCGAGAACCTCACTCTCTGGCAAGCACTTGTGGCTCCGGCAAGGCAGCCGCTGTGGGTCACCAAAGACCTGAGCCCGGCCCCTCAAGTGCAATCCTCGACAGACTACTCAGACTGGGAGTCCAAGGACGAGGCTCCCAGAGAAACGCTTAAAACTGCTTTCTCCCCATGGCGTCGCAGCACCAGTCCCCACCCGAGGACACATCGTTCCTCATATTTGTCCAGGACACTGAGTTGGAGGAGGACCCTCGCCTGGAGGAACTTGAAATCCTCCAGTATATGAGGAGGCCCTGACAGTCTCCATCCCCACCATCCTCGGGCAGTGACTCCTTCAGATGTGGGAGACACCGGCATCTGTGCCAATAGTTAGCAGACGTCTCGACACCATGTACCGGGACCAGCAGGGCCTCTGCTTTTAGAAAGCTCAACTTCACACATATCTAGGATGGTGTAGTCGACCATGCGCCAGCAGAAAAGTCCAAAGACAGTCCTCTGTGCCCCCAGGCAGGGAGTCCTGCCCCTCAACATCCTTGGACAAAAATGCTACTAGGGCTGGATGCTGGGTTGCTGAATCCAAGCCTACCAGCTGTATATCGGCATGTATCTCTGAGACCTAGCAAACGAACTCACAGGTTTCTTGGCGGGTCTCGATGGACGTCATCTCCTTCAATTCCAAACCCTCACAAAGTGTGTCGGGGTGTGCTCAAAGTACATGTTTCGAGCTGCCTACGATTGCTTCGAGTCCAACGCGAGGTTGTGGGTCCAGGAGAAATTCCTCAACATCCCCTGTCTCTGAAAATCTCTTCGGCAAACCGATGAAGGAAAAGTCGGCGGAGATTGAGACAAGAGTTCATCATGAAGACTCTGCTCTCCAGGAAGACCTCCACGCTTCCCAAGAAGAAACCATTGGGGAAGAGGCCCCCTTTTCACAGGAAAGGCCAGCCTTACTGAGGTTATCCCTAATACCAGACCCCCCCAGACCCTGCAGCTGGGTTACCAGGCAAAGGAGCAGACCAAGACCAACTCAAGCCTAAGGGCTCTAAGCCCCAAACACCAGCTCTTGCCCAGGCTGGGTTGGGCTTTTGACTCCCTGAGCATAGCCTCTCCTCCCTGGGGGAGTAGCTGCCAACAGGGGAGTGGCTGATCCACTTTGCCCATCGGTGAGCAGCCATAACCACAGACACTTGGACCCTTCAGGTGGTCAGAGAAGGCTACCTCCTTCACTTGGACTGTATACCTCCCCCTTTCTTTCTAGGAGAGCCCCCTCGGATTCCTTTTTGCCAGGCCCTGCTACTGCAGGAACTCGCAGGCCTCATCAGGGATGGAGCTATGGTACCAGTATCATTACTTTCTAGTCCCAAAAAGAACAGGAGACCTAAAGCCCATTTTGGACTTGTGAAAACTGAACAAGTTTCTGGTATGGGAGAGGTTCAAGATGCTGTCCCTTGGAACATTGCTGTTGTACCTCCAGCAGGGAGATGCTCCTTGGACTTAAAGGATGCTTACATCCACATCCTTATTCATCCCAGTCACAGGCAGTACTTAAGGTTCATGGTTGGGGGCAGCCACTACCAGTGCAGGGTACTACGGCCTAGCCTCCGCACCAAGAGTCTTCACCAAATGCCTGGCAGTGGTGGCAGCCTACCTCCATCTCCAAGGTGGCCTTTGTCTTCCCATACAAGGACGACTGGCTCGTAAAGGGGGACACAGCCCACATCATCAAGGTCCTGCAGCATTTGATTGTGATAAACCACCCCAAGTCTCACCTCACTCTAGCGCAGGACTTGGAGTTCACAGGAGCTTTACTGGACACTCTCCAGGCCAGGGCCTTTCTTCTCTTGGACAGGGTAGATCGCTTCAGGGTCCTGGCCACAGAGGTGCAACGCCACCATGCAGTGTCAGCGCGGTCCATGCTCTGCCTACTGGGCTCATGGCATCCACAGTCCATGCGGTTCTCGATGCCCACCTCCACATGTGGGCAGCTCAATGGTGTCTCCGCTCATAGTGAACACAAGCCACGGGCAGGCTTCAAGACAAAATCTTAGTGTACCGTCAGCTAGCGGAGCTGCTCGACTGGTGGCAGGGCACACAGCACCTGCAGGAGGGAATGCCCTTTCAGTCCCCAAATCCCCAGAGGGTCCTCACCATTGACTCATCCCTACTGGGCTGGGGTGCCCACTGCAAGGAACTGCGCATGCAGGGCAACTGGTTCCCTAGCAGAGCAAGCAAAAGATCAACCTGCTGGAGCTCTTGTCAATTTTTCTGGTGCTCAAGGCCTTCTACCACCGCCTGCGGAACCAGTCAGTGCTAGTACAAATGGACAACCAGGTTGCGATGTTATACCTGAACAAGCAGGGGGGCACAGGATTATAACACCTCTGCCAGGAAGCAATAGTCTTCTGCTCGTACGTGATCGGTCAGGGAATTGCTCTTAAGGCGGTATACCTTCTGGGCCAAGACAGTGCCCTAGCAGATAGGCTGAGCAGGGTCCTCCAGCCGCACGAATGGCAACTAGACCCCAGGGTGGCATAGAGGCTCTTCCGACTGAGAAACCCCAAGTCTGGCCCTCATTGCCAGCCTGATAATTGCTCAGCTGCCCCACTTCTGCTCTCCCCAACAGCATCCATCCTGAGTAGCGGCGGATGCCGCCTTCATCATGTGGTCAGAAGGCCTTCTGTATGCCTTCCCTCCCATGCCACTAATCGTCAAACCCTCTTCAAGGTCTTGCGGAACAAGGCCTTCATGATCCTGGTGACCCCGTGTTGCCTCAGGCAGCCTTGGGTTTCCCCTGTTGCTCCACCTCTTGATGGAGCTCCCGGTCCTTCTGGGGAATGCCCCAGGTCTACTGACCCAGGAGCAGGGCTGCCTTCACCCCAACCTGGGGTCCCTGTTATTAATAGCATGGCTGTTGAACGGGTAGCCTTAGCACCCTTCAATCTCCCAAGGGAAGTATAGGAAGTCTTCCTGGTCTCTCTTAAGAACTCCACGAGACGAGCCTACGCCTTCAAGTGGCGCAGATTCTCCATATGATGTATAGAGCCAGGTGCACATGGTGCTACAGTACTTGCTTAATCTTTCGCAAACCGGACAAGTCCATCTCTGCACCTGAGCATGCTCTCTGCATACCATCATTCCAGAGAGGGCAAAATTCTTTCTGCGCAGCCCCTCATTACCCAATTTATGTGGGGCCTTCTCTCTAAGCTTCCTATCTGCCCGCCCCTGGCAGAATGGAACTCAACGTGATTCTGACGCAGCTCACCAAGCTGCCTTTTGACCTCTGGCTACCTGCCACTTGCGTTCTCTCCTGGAAGGTCATCTTTCTGATTGCGCTCACCTCTGCCTGCAGAGTCATCGAGCTTCAAGCCTTGGTGGCCGAGCCACCTTACACCAGGTTCTACAAGAATAGGGTTGTGCTTCGCATCCACCCTAAATTCCTTCCAAAGGTGGTATCTGCCTTCCTCTTCAACCAGAACGTGATGCTTCCCACCTTCTTTCCACGGCCCCATGCCTACAAGTCAGTGGCTGTTCTCCATACTCTGGATTGTAAGAGGGCCCTGTCCTTCTACCTGCAACGTACCCAGGGCCACCACAAAGCCTTGCAGCTTTTCATTTCCTATGACCCCAGTAGTCTGGGGGAGGCTGTTACCAAGTGGACCTGGGTGGCGGACTGCATCACCTTCGCCCACGATCAGGCTGGGCTCTCATTGTGTGCTATGATCCGGCACTCCAATGTAAGGGCTATGGTGACCTCTGTTGCAAGCCTATACTCTGTCCCTGTGACAGACATCTGCTTGGCCACCAACTGGTCCTTATTTCACACTTTTGCAGCTCGATACTGCCTGGAGAGGGAATCCTGATGGGATAGCACCTTGGCCAGGCCGTACTCAATAATCTGTTCAGGGTTTAGGCAACTCCTACACTCGGACCCTTCTTGTTCAGGCTACCAGAGCGATGGTTCTCTCTGGACACTGGGATCCTTAATCTTTCCTCAGACTTACTTGCGACTTCTCACGGCTGGGCCATGTTTTTCTACAGCTTCTCGGTAGCCTGTAGCTAGGAAGTACCATATGTGATGACTGACTTCCTGTATGTTCCTGGAGAAAGCGTAGTTACTCACTTGTAACAGGTGTTCTCCAGGGACAGCAGGAATCAGTCCTCGCAACTCTCCCTCCTCCCCTTGGATTTGCTGTACAATTTTTGCCATCTTTTGTCATCTTAGCTATGTTAGACTGAGGCAAGATGGCACCCTTAGGCGGGAAGGGGACTACGCATGCGTGATGGCATCTCCCAGAGGCTTTCCTTGAAAGCTGGGGAGATGCTAACGCGGGGGCTCTGTCGGTGTCGACGTCACCCATATGTGAGGACTGATTCCTGCTGTCCCTGGAGAACACCGGTTACAGATGAGTAGCTACCCTTTTTTGTTGCTTTCCAGTTGCATGTAAACCGTTTAACAGTTGTGCTAACTATAAACTGCTATGACTAATAGATATAGCAATATAAAAAAGTTGTTGCATAAATGGATAAATATATGTAGGGCTGCTCCTCCTTTCCTGCCTTCTCTGTCTATCTACTCTAAATTATAGCCCGCTATGGCTGTATCCCAATCATGCGACTCGTTAAACCATGTTTCTTTAATGACTAGAGTGTCTAAATCCATTTCCACCATCAGGGCTTCCAGGTCAGGACTTCGTTAGCTAGACTTTGAGTATTTGTGCTCAATGCCTTTGCTGGTTGGCTTGCTTGCATTTCACATTGATTTTATTAGACGACTCTTCCTTCTTTCATTGATGTGTGGATTAATATAATGACTATTACTATTGTTACCTTTTTGCTGAAAGTGAGGTCCTAAACTTGGTGAACACGTGGCAAAGTGTTTGGAATGGTGCAGCAGTGCAGGTGGGCTTGTCTCCAGTGGCCCATTCCACGGTGCTGTGGCCTGTGTAACCAAGACCTGCAGGCCCAATGTTGCTCAAAGCTTGGGTACACCCCTGTCTACTTGAGCTGGCAGCTGACCTGTATCCAGTGCTGTTTCCCAAGACTTCTATCACTGGTGGGCCAGAGGAGGGGTGGGATGAAGGGCTGGTAAGTGAGGCCCAGGCCCTACTTCCCTCTTAACATAAGAAATTCCATATTGCGTCATACCAAGGTTGATCAAGCCAAGAAACCCGTTTTTAATAGTGGCTAGTTCAGGTCATAAGTACTTGTCAGGCTCCCAAAAAGATACACAGATTTCACAATACTTATTCTGAGGTAAGCAGTGGATTTCCCTGGTCCTCTTTTTAATAACATTTTATGGACTTTTTCTCCAGGAACTCGTCCAAAACCTTTTTTTAAACATAGCTATACTAACAGCTTTTACTACATCCTCTAGTAACGAATTCCAGAGTTTGATTATTCGTTGAGTAAAAAAATATTTTCTCAGTCCTAAATGGGCTACATTGTGGTTTCATCGAGTGTCCCCTAGTCTTTCTATTTTTTGAAGGAGTAAACAGCCGATCTAGGTTTACCCATTCTCTCCATTCATTTATAGACTTCTGTCATAATTCCTATCAGCTGTCTCCTTTCCAAGTTGAAGAGCCCTAACCTTTTAAGCCTCTCCTCATAAGGGTATTGTTCCATCCCCTTTCCGTTTTCATAGCACTTCTCTGTAGCTTTTCTAATTCTGCTATATCCTCTTGCTGTCCCTTATCTTCATTCTTTCTTTTTTGTTTTCCCTTTTTCCTGATTTGTTAATTTTCCCTCCTGTTAGTTTCAGTGGGCTGTATTTAGCTTGCCTCCTGCTTGAAAGAATGCAGCTCCAAATTAAAAAAAAAAATTGGTGGTTTTTCTTGGCAGCTGGGGTGGGTATCTGGGGCTTCCCTGCTCAGTTTTCTCTGGTGAGCTTGACAGGTGCTGGGATTCCCTTTTTGCTGCAGCCTTGCCTTTTTTTGGCAGGTTTTGTTTAACTGTCTTAATAATCTTTGCAGCTGTAGTGCTCAGGTGCACAGCTTGATGCAGCCTGCAACCCCCAGTGGTTTTTACCCGTGGCTGCTATTTTAGGCCCTGATTCTGATGGGAACGCCTGGGACACTTTCTCATGGCATGTTGGAACCCACCACAGGGGAGGGGGGCCCGAGGTCCGATGCTGTTTCAATGTCCCTGCTCTTCTTTCATATCTTTTTCCACTACCAGAGATGGCTGCTTGGTTCTGGCAGAGGCAGAGCCTGACAAGTGGACCTAGCCTCAAGCCTATATAGCAAGCTCCTTTGCAAAGTCATTTTTGGCTTGCCTTATTTCTGTTTATATATGCCTTGCCATGGTTTGTTCATTCCTTTTTTCTTTGGGGTCTGCTTTCCATTTTCTGAAAGTCTCTCTGGTCTGCACTGCCTCTTTCACCTCGGCATTAAACCATACTTGGCAGTTGGTTTGATCTTTCAACCTGTTTTAATGGATTAAAGATGTTTCTTCTGAGTTTCGAAAATGGCGTGTTTAAAGAACATTCACACTGCATGCAAACTTTTGACCCTGGTAGCTCTCCTGTTTTAAAATTTCCTAAGTTTATCATAGTTTCCCTTTTTAAAATTAAATTCTACAGCTGTAGATATTAGTGTCCCCATTCCAGTGATTTAGACAAATTTGGTCACTTTGTGATCACGATTCTCTTAGGCGTCCCCATCACCTTTATCGCTCATACTATGCTTTGCCTTCAGTAAAGACTAGATATAAAATAGCTGTTCCATAAAACAATCATCTACAGCATTTCGAAACTTTCCCACCTTAGTATATCCTAGTTAATATTGGTTAATTGAAACATCCCATTATTTTGTTGCCAAATTAGTTAGCCACCTTCATTTCTGTTAGAATTTTGCTTTTGAGGTGGATGGTAGTATACACCACCACTGTACTTTTCCCATTACACATAAAATTGGTATAAAGATACTTTGTTTCCTGCAGAATTTTCATTCTTTTGACTCTGTGCAGTCCTTAACTTAGTGCCACCTCTCCATCAGTTTGATTCATCCTATCATTTTGAAATAATTTATTCCCTGATATCAGTGGCCCTCCTTTCACCAGATCTGAGATACCTATTACGTTTACATCTTCATTTAGTGCCCTACATTCTAATTCTCCACTAATATTTTATAGACATCCGCCATTTAGATAATTTAAATTTGTTTTTCATTTGTGTTCACAATCTGCAAGATGTTAAAAGGCAGCACACATTTCAGGCTGCTTAGAACATTTTCCTATTTGATGATCTCGAAGGGGTCCAGAGCTCTTGCATTCTGACTTTTGCTTCCTGTGTTTCTGCAGAGTGTAAATGGTGCAGAGGATCAGTGTTCACATGACATTTTTAGCCCCCCTCCCGGGGAAATAATCCTTACAGCAGACTGTATTCTCAGAGAACCTCAGAAGAAATATGCCACCTCTTGCAACTGTTAACTTCCCAGCTCCCTTGCTTTTGTGAAATGGGACCTGCTTTTTTGTTTTTTTGCAACTCATTGTGGTTGACTTAGCAGTAGCCAAGTGTAACCTCTCAGATTTTGTCAGCCAACAATTGAACAATATCTGCTCGCAGGTGACCCACACTGGAAGTAAGGAAGATGGTCACAGTTTCATCAAAAGATTTGATCTATGCTTTTCCAGTTCTAAGCATGGATATGCTGCTCATGTGTAGTCCATCACTTGCTAATATAACCGTTCTGTTGTATTTTTATCACATTATATGGATTGCTAGTTTATATAGCATATGCATTTGAGCAAAAGCTGCTTTATAAAGCCATCTCCATAGGAGACTTTACTATTCACCAGTCTATCAGTCTCTTTCTTGTCCATATTAGTCTCATCCCCCTTTTCCTCTCCTGTCCCGGAGCTATTCCACTCATCCCTGTTGTCACAGTTACCATTCCCTAGCATACTTAAACCAGCTCCCCCTGGCTACTACTGCAATTGCTGTTCTTTCCTGGTTGGCACCACATGGCCCTAAACGAATTTGAGCTGAGCAATGCCAGCTGGAAAGAAGAAACAGATGTTGTGGCATATGGAACAAGGCACAAAACTCTTGTCTCATGGCAAAATTTCTGGTTGCCATGGTGACCTAGCACCTGGTATTTAAGCTTCTTTAGTTCAGTCAGTCATTTGCTTACTGTCTCTTAGTCTTGCCAGAATACATCAAAGCAGTTTACATTGCATAAAAACAAGTAGGAAAAAAATGACAATATTTTGAATGTAATAATGTAAAGGCGATGGTGTAGAGAGAGAGAGAGAGAGAGAGAGAGAAAGATGTTTCAAATAGGGATAGAGAAGATTAGAATAAAAGATGCTAGTAGGGAAATAGTTGTAGATAGGTGGAGTAGCCTCCTAGTGGAAGTAGTATAAACAAGGACCTTATCTGAATTCAAGAAAGTATGGGACAAACACAGGATCTCTAAGGAGGGGGTGGGGGAGAGGAAAGGGACTGTAAAACCTGGTAAGTTGGTATGGAAGGGCAGACTAGATAGGGTATATGGTCTTCATCCACCATTCTTGCTGCGTTTTTCTCCCCCAGTTCTACCAGTGAACACTAGGTTTCTGCAAAAGCTAGGTTGAACGGGTTTTTAGTGCAGCCTTAAAACCAATGCAATTTGGTTCCATTCGTAAGGTATGGGGCAAGGCATTCCAGTGTAAAAGGCCACAAAATGAGAAGGAAGTATGCCTAGTTATCTCAACCTGTGGGGCTGATTTCCTGAAGCTGCTCCTCACTCGATGATGGGTTCGGAAGCTGCTGCAAGTATTGGGACCAGACTAGACCCCCTTCTTCTTACCTTGGTGGGGGAGAGTCCCTTCCCGATTGCATCCGTGGCTCTTCTCTCCACTTGTGTGTGTGTGTGTGTGTGTGTTTTTTTTTCTCCCTGAACTTAATGTGGCAGACAATAATCCTCCCATAGAGAATAACTACAGCCTTGTAACAATCAGACTTATCGAAGTACAGTCAAACCTCGGTTTTCATTTGCCCCGGTTTTCATACGCTTCGGTTTTCAACGTCTTTTCTGACTGAGATTTTGTCCCGGTTTTCATGCATTGCTTCGGTTTTCAACGTCTTTTGACTGAGATTTTGTCCCGGTAGCAGGGAAGAAAAGCTGTCAACGTAAGCAGGAGATGTTGCATGAATGTGGGAGGCAGTTCTTTCTCTTGCAGGGTACGTCTGAAGCTATATCATTAAGATTTTCTGCCATTCTGAAGCATTGAGCAGATAATGTAAAGGTATTTTAATGGACTGAATTCAATGTGATTCCGAAGAGAGCTGGGCACAGCAGCTTGTCAGGGGTGGCTAAGGCCAGATGTTAACATACTGTACTGTACAGTACTGTACTTAGCTTGCTTTCAGTGATGTTAAATGTTCATTTATCCATTTCATTAGTCATTTATATTTATTTCTCATTGTTTTCTGTATGTAAAATATAGTTATTCTCTATAAAATGTATTTTTTGTGAATGTTTTTGGGTGTCTGGAACGGATTAATTGGATTTACATTATTTCTTATGGGAAATATTGCTTCAGTTTTCATACGTTTCGGTTTTAGTCAGACTTTTTCGAATGGATTAATCATGAAAACCGAGGTTTGACTGTACTCCTTAGTTGTCCCTTCAGTGAGTCCTCTGGATCACCCGCTCAAGCTGCTTGGAGACTGAGCTTACTGGGGCTGGTGGGTGGTGCCAGCTGTCTAAGTACACTAATGTCATTAAAAGATGACATACTCAGTTTCAAAGCTGCTGGTGGAGGTTGACGACTTAGAGGTATGGGACTGAACTAGAGTTACTCAAGGAAAGCCAATTAGCAGGTAAGGCCTAATTTCACCTTATGTCAAAGTGATGAATGGATGGTGGGGCATGACCAGTTGACATGCTGGGAGTGTATAGACTGTGCAGAACTGGGTGGTACTAACAGGTTGGAAAGAGATTCTGGGACACCATGTCCATGATTTTGAGTTAATAAGGTTTTATAATGTAGTGTCTGGGAGCCAGTGAAGGTTTTTTTTTAATACTGGTGTGATATGTTTGTACTGCTTAGTGCTTGTGAGTAGTCTAGCGGTTATATTCTGTAGTACTTGAAAATGATAAAGGAGTGACTGAGCTTAGACCTTTAAAAAGGGAATTACAGTAATCCACATTGTTTAGAATTAAGGCAGAAGCTAATGTTTTCAAATATTGGGATGAGAAAAAGGATTTTACTATATGTATTTGCATAAGGGCATGTACCAGGATTTCAGAACTGATGTAATTTGAGCTTCAAATGTTAGGAGTGAATCTATTTTGCATCCCAGTCTTGAAAAGAAATCAAAGAGGGTATTGATGGATCTTTGAGACAGGGAGATGTACTGGGCACAGGAAGATAGTGTGAGAGCCAAGCGACCTTGTATTTGGTGGGATTTACTAAAATACCCTGTTGAAATGACCAATGGGCTAATGTTTCTAGGCATGCATTTAAATGGGTAAAGTCATTTGAGGTCTTGTCAGAAAAGTAGATCTTGATATCAGCTGTGAATGAATATATCTCCAGGAACAAGCAGGAATGTAGTCCTCACATATGGGTATCGTCGGTACCGACGGACCCTGCGTGGGAATGCTCCCCAGTGTCCAATAGGAATGCTTTTGGGAGCATCCCTCAGCACATGCGCGCTGCCTTCCCGCCTTTCCAACTGTCCCTCTTCAGTTCTTCGTTTTCCACGGAGCCAACAGGACCTATTCCCTGTCACCGCAGAAAATTCCGTCTTTAAAATTCTTTTTTTGTGGTCGCGTTTGCCTACCGCACGACGCCTACCGGTACCGTCGGTTCTTTTCTTTTCCTAAAAAAAAAAACAAAAAAACCCACCTAAACCTTCACTGTTTCTTTTCAGAAACTTTCCTGTTTTGGTGTTAGGTGCCATTTTGGGCATTAGGCCCCATTTGTCCAAAATTATGGAAAAACCAGCTAATGGTTTTAAAAAAAATGTACTAAGTGTGGCGGTACCATTTCCATCACTGACACCCATGATTAGTGTCTAAAATGTTTAGGACCTGATCATTCTCCAACTGAATGTCTCTCCTGCATGGGATGACTAAAAAAGGAAGACGGAACCGGGCCGCAAAGCTCGGTACCCTCTTCTCTTCAGATTCCAGATACATTGCATCGACATCGTCAAGGGGCCTCTTCCTCCCATGGATCTCAGGTAACTAATCACAAAAGCCGGTCCTCAAAGGGTAGCTCTCCTGCTAAGCATTGATAGGCCATTGGCATTGCCCTTGAGGGAACCACACTGGCAAAACAGCCCCGGCGGGAGGCTTCGGCTTCCAAAGCGTCGATGGAGCTTCAGGATGTTCTCGAGGCTTCAACCTTGCAATAACTACCTGTGCCATGCTCAGGGGTTCCGGCCGTTCTTACCGGTACCGACACCCAGGCATCGGCAGCGTCGATAGACCAGAGATTTCTTGCTATTGAACGCAGTATCGCAGCTCTTCTCTCAGCTGCGGTACCGGTGGTCCCAAGGGCACCGGTGCCGACATCGACACCGTTGCCGGTAACCGGCCCCGATGGTAACTCTTCCTATTCCACCTCCGGCTGGAGTGGATAAAGTGGTACCGGGTCACCTTGGTACCAAATTCAATCGGTACCGGGATCGTGCTTTGCAGGAGCATCCGAGTCAGGAATACTTTGCGTCCTCGGATTCCGAAGACTCTGACAATTCTGCTGGCACTAGAGGGTTTCTCTTAGAAGATCCCTCTTCTCCCCAACGCAGAATGTCACCTCCGGAGGACATGTCATTTCAGGATTTCATCCGTGATATGGCTAAAGGTCTTTCAATCACAGTAGCTCCTGAGGAGGAACCCAGAGCAAAGGAATTGGAAATCCTCCAATATCCTAAAGCTCCTAAGGAGGCAGCTACTCTGCCTATCCATGAAATTCTGCATAACTTGATGCTCAGAATGTGGGAGACACCTCTGGCTACTTCTCCTCACTTTAGGAGACTTGATACTATGTATCGAGTCCCACCATGTCCTGGATTTCAGAAAACTCAGCTGCCACACCATTCAATGGTAGTGGAGTCAGCCATGTGTAGGATGAAAAGTGCTAAAAGACATGCATCCAATCCTCCAGGTCGTGAATGCAGGACTCTGGATGCTTTTGGACGCAGAACTTTTCAAGCTTCCATGCTTTCAGCTAGGATCAGCTCATATATCCTATATATGGGAATGTTCCTCAAAGAAATCACAGGAGACTTGGAACTTATGAGCCCATTTCTCCCAGATGATAAGAGACAAGACTTTCTTACTCTGGTTAAGCATGCTCAGGATGTCCAAGTTTGTCAATCGTGCAGCCTTTGACTGCTTTGAATGCATCAGCAGAACTTCTGCTATTGCCATTGGCGCACGACGGATTGCCTGGCTACAGGCATCAGACTTGTAGACTTGGGTACAGGACAAGTTAGGCAACATTCTTGCACGGGAGAAAATCTCTTCGGCAAGAACTGGCAGGAGAAGGCTAACGAGTTGGATGCTGATAGTTCTACCTTAGCTTGTCAAAGTCTATAGCCACTCCAGCCAAAAGAAAGCCTTATAAAAAAACCCCTCTTTTAGCAAAAAGAGGAAGTTTTATCCTTCCTATACCCATTAGGCTCAAGCTCCAGGTCAGGTTGCCCAAAAGGGACAAACTAGACAACAAAAGAAACCAAAAGGCCCGAGAGCCCAACTAGCTCTCCAGGTTCAGCCCCCCTCAAGGGCTTTGACTCCTTCCTAGAGAGCTTTGCCTTCCTGCCTCTGAGAGGTCCCCAACCCCCCAATATTCCCGGCAGGTTATGCCACTTTGTCAACAGATGGCATCAGATAACAGCAGAAGATTGGACTTTGTCCATTGTAGGGGAGGGGTACAAACTTCATTTTCATAGCTTACCCCCTCCTACAATTCTAAAGCAGTTCAATTCACAAACCTCTGCAGACAAATCTGCTAGATTGCGAGGTCTCCACACTTCTTGCCCAAGGGGCAATAGAGGAAGTACCCATTCTTCAACAGAGTGCAGGTTTCTACTCCCCCTATTTTCTTATTCCAAAGAAAGCAGGGGGACACAGACCCATTCTAGACCTCAGAGAATTGAACAAATATCTGTTTCGAGAAAAATTCAAGATGATTTCTCTAGGAACTCTTCTGCCATACCTTCAAAGCCAGGACTGGCTTTGCTCTCTAGACTTAAAGGATGCATACACTCACATTCTTATCCATCTAGATCACAGGAAATTTTTACGTTTCCTTTTCAGGGGAAGACATTTCCAGTACAGGGTTCTTCCTTTTGGTCTGGCTTCAGCACCAAGAGTATTCACGAAATGCATGGCAGTAGTAGCTGCATTTCTGCGAACCCTGGGGATCTTTGTCTTCCCCTACTTAAATGACTGGCTCATCCGAGCCTCCATAGTGACAGAGACCAGCACTGCACTGTCTCGTACAATGCGAATCCTCCTATACTTGGGATTGGTAATAAACTTCCCGAAATCTCAACTAGTTCCTTCCCAATGCCTAGAATTCATAGGAGCCTGTCTGGATACCAGACAGGCAACGGCTTTCCTTCCACAAGTCCTGTGTCTTCGCATAATGCAGTTAGCTTCCCAAGCAGCAGGCAAATCCTCCCTCACTGCTCGGGAGCTACTGCAGTTACTGGGACGCATGGCATACACAGTTCATGTAGTCTCATATGCTCGCCTCCACATGCGAGCAGCTCAGTGGGCTCTCTCCACACAGTGGACACAGGCCACGGGTCATTTGTCGGACAAAATAACAATCTCTCAACGACTAATTTTGTCCCTCCAATGGTGGCAATCATTAGAAAATCTGACAGTAGGGTTTCCTTTCCGTCAACCCCTCTTTCAGGCCACCCTAACAACAGATGCATCACAGGTGGGTTGGGGAGCACACCTGAATCATCTCTCTACCCAGGGCACCTGGACTGCACAGGAGGTTGGTTTACACATAAACCTCCTGGAGTTAAGAGCAATTTATTTAGCTCTTTGAGTGTTCCATGCCCAGCTCAGCTACAAGACAGTCCTAGTCCAGACGCACAATCAGGTAGCCATGTTCTATGTGAACAAGCAGGGCGGGAGAGGCTCTCTGTCGTTATGCAACAAAGCTTTACGACTATGGGCTCTCGCCAGAGAGCATCAAATTCACCTGCTAGTGGTATATCTTCCAGGCATTCAAAACCTTTGGGCAGACAAACTCAGTCGAGTACTGCTACTTCACGAGTGGTCACTCCACCTAGACCAGGTGGCAAAGATATTTCATCTCTGGGGCATTCCAGGCATAGACCTCTTTGCAAGTCCACTGAATGCCAAACTTTCCCGGTTCTCTTCCAGGATTCCGGCGCACAACTGTCAGGCAGGAGATGGCTTCCTCCTTCACTGGGGTTCAGGACTTCCTTTATGCCTTCCCACCCATTCCCCTCATCCCCAAAACACTCTTCAAACTTCAGAGAGACAGGGGTCGCATGATTCTCATAGCACCACGATGGCCACGCCAAACGTGGTATTCCCTGCTTCTGCATCTCTCTCAAGCGCCACCTCTGGCATTAGGGCATGCTCCAGAACTCCTTTCCCAGGAGAACGGGATGCTATGGCACCCGAATCCCCAGTCCCTGCACCTCACGGCCTGGTTGTTGAAGGCTTAGACCTCCAGGATTTCAACCTGTCCCAGCAGGTAAAAGATATCCTTCAGGCTTCTAGGAAACTTTCCACAAGAAGATCTTATGCCTTCAAGTGGAAACGTTTTACTATATTTTTATTTATTTCTTTTTTTATACCGCGCTATTTAGAATCAGTGTGGTTTGCATGTATACTAACAGGTACTTTTTATTCCCTTGTCCCTGAAGGGCTCACAATCTAAGTGTACCTGAGGCAATGGAGGGTTAAGTGGTTTGCCCAAGGCCACAAGGAGTGGCCATGGGACTAGAGACCCCAGTCCCTCAGGCCTGAAGTTGCTTGTCCCCATGCGGGAATTGCACCCCCAGCCTTCCAGCCTGAGGTAACCTGTCCCAACCACTGAGCCACTCCTCCCTTGGTGCTTCAAGAAGGGATTAAACCCCCTGGTCATACCCTTAGAATCAATACTAGAGTATCTCCTTCACTTACCGAATTCTGGCTTAAAGACCAATTTGGTAAGAGTACATCTTAGTGCAACTCCCTCGGTTTATTAGCTGACTTCAAAATTAAATTTGTGTGGTATTGCTGTTTGCGATCGTTATTATGTTGTTATATTCTATTTGTTTAACCTTATACAAGAACTCTATGTGCTGAGATTTATTTTGTCTCCATTTACGTTCTAATTTTCTTAGTGTGCGTTTTGCGTCTCTGACTTCATTTGAATACCATGGTGCGCTGTTTCTTTTGCGCATTTGTGTCTTATTTTTATTAGGCACTAGAGAGGCATCAGAAATGGTTTTATTCCAGTTTTGTATGGAAGTGTCTAGTTCATTGCGTTCTTGGTGCAAGTGAGGAATGACTTCTGCAAGGAAGTTTTCTGCATGAAAGGCTTTAAATATTCTTATTTGGTTTCTAATTGCTGGGAATGAAGTTTTAGATTTAGTGTAAAAGAAATTATGTACTGATCAGACCAGGGTACTGGAGTTATTCTTGGTGTTGAGATTTGATTAAGTGTTAAAAGCTGCTTTGGATGGAAAATCAAATCTGGAATTGATCTATGTTGATGCGTTGGTTGAGTAATTGCCTGTTTATAATCTAAAGATTCCAAAGCCTTTAAGAAAGCTTGGGATTCTTTAGGAGGTGAAGAGCCTAAGTTGAAATCAACTAAAGCAATTTGTGGTTTATGCAAAGAGGTGTGAGAACAAATTAATTCAAGGATTGTTGATAGGTGGTCTGTAAGTGAGACAAATGTTGAGATGGTGATTCGATATCACGATTGAAGTTGTTTCAGATGGGTTGTTCATTATGACAGTTTTAAATTTGAAGATTTTCCTTGCAAGGATTAGGGTTCCACCACCTCTTTTCTGTTCTCTATGACAGTTAACACGTCAAAATCGGTAGGAGTAATTTGGTTTAAAATGACTTTGTCTGTATCTTTTAGCCAGGTTTCCGTTATGCACATGATGTCAATCTTTTGGTCTATTAACATAAGAATATAAGAGATGCCATACTGGGTCAGACCAAGGTCCATCAAGCCCAGTATCCTGTTTCCAACAGTGGCCAATCTAGGTCATACGTACCTAGCAGTTTCCCCAAAAGACACAGGTTCCACAATGCTTGTACTGGGTCAAGCATTGATATCCTGGGTCCCTTCTTAATAATGGTTTATGGACCTTTCCTCCAGGAACTTGTCCAAACCTTTTTTAAACCCAGCTACACTAACAGCCTTTACTGCATACTCCGGTAACAAATTCCAGAGTTTGATTACACATTGAGTGAAAAAATATTATATAATCATATATAGTATTTGGCTTATTTGTTGTTGACCTTGCATTAATTAGTATGCAATTAATAGGTGAATTAAGAATTGGATTAGTTGTGGCACGCTTAGCTATGGGGGAAATAATTTTGGTTGAGTGTTTGTTTTTATAGGTGTGAATCTTATTTTTATTAAATTTAATATTGCCTGTGTGGATATGTCTAAGTGGGTTTAAAATTAAATTATTAGGTATAGCTTGTTGAGTAAGGAAAACCATATTAAAGAATGAACTGATACATTGTATGCATGATTGCAGATACTAAATAACTGTAGTAAATTGAAATAAAAGATCGAGACAGGTAGTTTTCCTGTTCCTACTGACTGATGGTGATTTTTAAACACTTTGGTGGGCAGAATTTGCTATTTTAAGACTCTTACTATTAGATCATTTGGTGTGAAGGAAGTGAGAGCTATTTGAATCGTAAAAAAGGCGAAGATGTCATCCTAAGGTGATACGCTGATATCTTACCCTGCTGTTTTTGTAGTTTGCATGTTGAAATAGCCGTATGATTTCTCCCCCTAAAGTGTCCCGCGCCTAAGGACCACACCAAAGGGCCCTCTGGCGAGGTCCTCAGGTGCGGGTGCGCCTGATGGCGGCAGCTGATGAACGGTAGGAAGTCTCCTCCCGTAGCCCTGATTGGAGCAGGCAAGCCAGATAATGCCCGCTCACGATCGATGTGATCAGAGTCAGCTTGATGTGATCAGAGTCAGCTGTTTCTGTTTAAAGCAGGCAGTCAGATCTTAATATACTATTAATTACATGTTTCGAGAAGCATCGTTTCCAGCAGTTTATATTTTAATGACTAGAAAAACTCAAAAGATGTATACATCCATGCTGGAAGAATTTCTGCAGCAGAAGGAAGAGGAATTTAATTAAATCCAAATTTTGTTACTGGACTTTAAATTAACATGCATCAATGCACTTCAGCTGAAATTTCCCGAATCCAGAGTATCTGGCTGTCTTTCACTTAGGTCAGAGTTTCTACTGAAATATTCAGAAAAACGGTTTAGTGGATGCTTTCAAAACTAAAGAGAATGTCTCCTTAAACTTGAGGAAGCTTTCTGCACTTGCATTTTTACCTCCAGAAGAAAGTCAAGATACCTTCACTACTCTCTCAAACAATGCTCCAAACGAGATTAAACCAGTGTATAATTATTTTGGAGAAACTTACTTATTAGGAAAGGCAATTACAAGACGTGTAAGAGGAAGGCCACTGTGAAATCAACGACATCACCCACCAATATTTCCACTAACTCGAGTATTCATCTTCAGGTTCACAATCTTTTAAGAACAAACATAGAAGCCTGGCACTGGCACTTCAAAACATTAGTTGAACATTACCACATGGGAGTATATTCAATCATAAGAGTTCACAAAAGACTACCACTGCACAGATGAGGAAGTAGAACAACTAATGTTCCTTTGCGTCCCTCTAGTCCAATCCCGGAACCATAGAGTTGTGAACCTCCACCAGCAGCTTTGGAGATTGAAAGATGTCATCGCTTTGATGTCACTGGTATATCTAGGCAAACACCGCCCCTTTCCACAAGTACTTTCAGTCTCCAAGCAGCTTGGAGGTTCTGAGCCCAGGGCTGGGCTCAGTGAGAACAAATAAGCAGAGCTTGGGTTTTTGAAATTTACTCCTTTTGGTTTATTTTCCCTGTTTGATTTGGTTACTTCGTTTTCTTTTATGTCAGATCTGCTGCTGCTGTAAGGGTTCCTGTGTCTGTGGACCTTTATTTTTTGTTTCTAAAGGATCAGGGAGTTCTTCCCCCTCCCTCTCTGCATTGCCCCAGCGTCTAAACGAGCACAGGGGAGACAGTGCTGATCCGTGGCCTCCCTGCTCCCGAACCCGCGTTGAAAGGGTGAGGAGCAGGTGGAAGGCAGGCAGTTGCAGCAGCAGCGATGCAGGGGCTGAGAAGCCTGTGAAGGTTGTGCCCAGATCAATCAGAGCAGAGAGCCGCCGGAGCTGAAGCCGTTAAAAAGGCTGTGCTCCGTGTCCTGTTGGCTCCTTTCCCTCACTCCCCTCCTCCTCCCCCTCCCCTTCCCCCCCCCCGGGATCGGCGGCGGTGGTAAGTACCCACGCAGATCTGCTTTGGGGAGCTGGTTTAAACTGGGAGGGGAGGCTTCGCGGCGGCTCCCGGAATTGCAGGGTGCTCGGGGCCTTGCCGCGGGGGGGGGGGGGGTGAGAGGTGAGAGAGTGTGCTTTTTTGAGCGGGAATGCTGGCAGCGGCCATTTTGAGGGCTGCGTTTTCAACGGCAGGATTTATTTGGTTTGGTAGACAGCCTTGCTCCTGGGCTCACTTGGGGGGAGCAGATAAGGAGCATTTAGTGTGCAAATTCTAGTCTGATTTTGATTTTTGCCTTTAATTTACTTTAACTTTATTTTTGATTCAGTTGCCTTTGATTAATTGGCAACCGGGGATTAGTTCCTTTTACTTAGGAGCAAATATCATTATTTACAATGATTTTAAATTTGAGCCGGCCTCTTTAAGTTTGTACATGGGAACATGGGATGTGCCATGCTGGGTCAGACCAAGGTCCATCAAGCCCAGTATTCTGGGCTTGATGGACCTTGTATGGCGGCTCTCTCCTTCCCTCCTCAATTATTTTTGCTTGCTGCAGGCATTTGCCGGTGCGGATCTCTCTCCCTTGACTACGGGAGAGAGCTCCGGGACCCGTACATCCGCACTGCAGCTGTGTGAGACGGAGTCTCTCCGTTGCTGCGGGATTTAATTTTACACTGTGGAACCGGCTGAGCGGTCCTCGCCGCAGCTGCCAGGCGCATCAGCGCGGTTTGAGGATCGGAGCACTTCAAAGAGGTAGGAGCAGGCAGTGTGGCTTTCTGCTCTGCAGGTAAGGCCTTCGGGCTCTGTCGGTCTGCTGAGGCCTCCTTTTTTGGGGCCATTTTCTCTCTGGGTGTTTGGACCGCATGGCGAAAGTTGCAGTGAGATGCCTGTGTGAGGAAGTCAACAGGCAGAATAGCTAGTTTTTTGGGCCTAGTGTTTCTTTCTTTTGTTGGTAGGTTTTTGAGGCTTGTGGGGATTCCTCAGCTTTCAGGGGACTGTTGTCAGACCTCTTTATTTTTGAGTTTGTTCTTAGTTTATAGGACAGCAGTTGTGGCATTGATTCCACATGTTCTTTCCCTTCTAACCATGTCTCTGAGGAGCATCTGTTAAGTCCCAGGATGTTAGGCAAATTGCCAGTTTTAGGTTCCAGAGCAGGTTTTTGTAAGGCGGGACAGGCTGGAAGTGGGCCTTTGTGTATTCTATACTGACAGTTGCCCAAAGGCCTGTGTTTCACAGGGACAGGTTTAGGAATCCTTAGGATATAAAGAAGTATATAGCAGTTACCTGTCAATCAAGGAGTGCCTGGGCTAAGGTCTCTGGCCACCAGAGGGCAGCAGATGCACTCAATGGGGCCTTTCTCTGACTGTGTGTATGCAGCAGTTTCAGATTGCTTATTCTCTGTAATGCTGCAACTCCTGTTTATATAACCAAGATTGCAGCTCTTACATTCTGTATCGTTTGTTGGTCTCTGTTGCCCTAACAGCCACAGCTGCTCATGATTCACATATAGTATTCAGGGCCCCCATCCCTGGGTGGGGGGGGTGTGTGATAAAATACGAAATTGTGTTACTCCTTAAATTCACACAGGCAGCAACCTCTAAGACCTCCATTTGCAAGGTGCCTGGGTGTTTCCTAGCTTAAGGGGGGATCACTTATCGTGCCCTTCCCCGGAAGTTCTCATCTATTTCTAGAGCTGGATTTCAAAAGGACAAAGAAACTCTCTAGTGAGAGAGAGCCTTGTTCATTTTGAGCAAACACGGTTGATTTATTCGGGGGCTTTTGGTGCCCTGAACCCCACGAGCTGGACGCTGTTTGTTTACTTCCAGGAGTTCTGCTCTCTATTTCGCTCTTCAGCTCCCTGGCAGACGTAGCAGGCTGGCAGGGGGGGAGCAACGCCTCCTGCAACGGTGAATCCCTCAGGATAAGGGGGGAAGGAAAGCGGGGTGCAGCGGGGCCTGGTAGCTTTTGCAAAGCTATAACAGCAGTTCGGGTAATTTTAGCTGATCTGCTTTGATTTCATTGGAGGTGGCCGAAGTTTGATTTTTGGAGTCCTATACATCCTTTCCCGGCCGTGCCCAAAACTCTCGGGATCCCAACTTCTGACTACATATTCCTATCGAATGGTAGTAAGTGAACATAGCAGATGGAAAATCACTATTAGAACAGAGTGCATAGGATGGGTGCAATTTCCTGAAATGTGCAAAAAAAAAAAAAAAAAAAGGGGGCCTAGCTATGTTTTACAAGAATTTCCTTCCGCTATCCATAGCAGGTCCTATAAGGCGTTAGTCGGTTGATATGGCAGGGTAATATTTGGGCTTAGCTGCTGTGATATAGCGCTATGATCCGCTGTACACATATTCAAGTCAAAAGGAATTATGGTGGTAGCTCTCTTGGACAGTTCTAAAAGGTGCTTGGATGAGCGCCTTGGCCAGGCCCCAGGTGTGGAATGCTCTGCCATACGCATTATGTTATGAGAGGGGTTTTATAATTCTGTGGTTTCTTGAGGGACAATATTCCCGTTTAATTTGGCTTTGTCTGATTTATAAGGTTTGGTGGTAGATTTGTAATGTCTTCATTTTGGCTATATGTGGTTTCTTTTCCTTCTGTAAAAGGCGGCTCAGCGGAGAGAGGTCGCTGAATAGGACTCTGGCCTTTGAGGCTATTTTGGCTCCCATTCCATTTATCAGAGGTTCTCCAGTATGGAAAGTATCTGCTAGTGTTCAGCATCTGTCTTAATGGGGGCCAGAAGCGCGCAGCCAGGCTAGTTCTCTCGCAGCACTAGCAGCAGCTCAGATTCTGGAAGGCATACATCATATGCTGTGTTTGCGGGATGGCTTGCACGCTGCTTGGCATCAGCCTTGGAGCTCCATCGGCCCGTATTAGATTCCTTTGTCCAGTTCTGCAGAGCTCCGCAAGAGTTTCAGGCGGTCGCAGGAACGCTCCAGCAGCTGCTTCAACTTAAAGCGGTGGTGCCGGTGCCGGCAGCCCAATACGGTTGATACTCCCTCTACTTTGTGGTTCCAAAGAAGGAAGGCTTGTTTCGCCCAATTCTGAATTTTAAAAGGGTGAATCGGTGTCTGCCCAAAGAATTCTCCCGGAGCATTCCTTAAATCCCGAAAGAAACCGTACCGACATACATGATAAGTTCGATCAGCTACTGGCAGGACACAATGCACTCTTGCATGCTTTTTTGCTTCATTGGTCTAGAAGTGTAGTCTTTACCAGGTGGTATAATGGGAACTTCGCTGAAGGTTCTCGGCTTCTTCTTTGCTGACTCAATTGCCACTGCGGAATGGGAAAGCTGTATTTTCTAACACCAGGGGCTAGTTGACCTTAAAAAAAAAAAAAAAAAGGAATGTCCAGCTTGGTGCAGGCAGACGGAATGGGGCGTTCCTCTAGCAGGAAGGCTGTGGATTTCTATGCCTGTCATAGGGAGTTCTTTCTGCTGCATTGTGTTGGCGCAGAAGTAGCTTCTCAACATCGGCTGAAGGAATTTTTGGTTAAGAGATGTCTGTTAAAAAAAAAACCAAAAAACACAAACGTATTCAGCTGTCCTGAATTGGCCTGTTCTTGATTGACATTTTGAGACTAGGCAGGCGCAGGCCTCTGTACTACGTGGGTGAGTGCACACCTTGCACTTCCAGGAGGTGTGGACTCACTGTCTGGAAGAGAGCCCTAGCGATCTTCTTTAGCGCGTGATAGGAGAGTAGGTGGTTCACTGAATCGATCGTTGGGGGCACTGCTTTGTCCTTACAGGCTCCCATTAGGGGAGTCTGGGGGGACGAGAGCATGCTTCCGGTGGTCGCAGTATTTACGGCAGTCTACTCGCCTGGAACGGGAAAGGATCAGGGAGTTGAAGTGACTAGAGTCTGATTTGCTTTATGTGGCAAATGTGCATTATGGTGTGATTCGAGTGCTGGCGAATATAATTGGCTTCTTTGGGGTTCTCCCGGAGGTCTCTCTGGTGGGGGAATGGGGCGGCTGATGGTTCGTCCAAGTCAAGGCTCAGTAAGCTCCCAGTTAGTAGTCTTTGTCTTGTCCTTTCCCCCACTGGTAGCCTTTTGCTCCGTTTGGAGGAGTTCAGGGTTGCAGGCGCTGTCTGGTAAGGAGCCGTATTTGTCCTTTTTCAGTCGCAAGGTAGTGTTGCGCACGCTCCCAGCTTTTTGGGCAAAGGTGGTTTTGTTTTTTTTCACGTCTCCAGATGGTCTCTTCCGGGGTTTTCGGTTACATCTTTTGGATGTTCGACGGGTGCTTAAGAAGTATCTCTGTAGAACGGCGTCTTTCAGGAAGTCCGACAGGTTGTTTGTCGCCTTTGGAGGCCCGCGGAAGGGAGAGGCGGCGACGAAGCCCTCTTTTTCACGGTGGCTAAAGGAGTCTATTGCATCGGCCTACTGGTAGAAGGGTAAGGTGGTTCCGTGTCTTGGGCGGAGTTCCGTTTAGTGCCGGTCGAAAAGACTACCACTGCACAGATGAGGAAGTAGAACAACTAATGTTAAGTGCCGTTGAGTCGGTATCAACTCCTGGAGACCCTCTGGATAGTTGACCTAAACTTTGTCCAATCTTCAACTGAGTGGCTGTTGATAGAGTGGTACCCATAGCTGCTGCTGTTGTATTGATCCATCTCATTGCCGGCCTTCCTATTTTATGGTGACCACCTACCTTGCCAAGAATTTTGTCTTTCTCTAATGATCTCTCTCTTTGCATGATATGTCCAAAGTATGAAAGTCGAAGTCTTGTCATCTGAGCTTCTAAGGAAAGCTTAGGTTTGATCTCCTCTAGTACTGACTAGTTTGTTCTTTGGGCAGTCCATGATATACACAGTATTCGTTGCCAGCACCATAATTCAAAGGCATCAATTTTCTTCCTGTCTGTCTTTTTCACTGTCCAACTTTTGCATCCATATGCAGTTATTGAAAATACAGTAGCCTGGACAAGTTGAATCTTTGTATGGAGAGAAATATCTCTGCTTTTGAGAATCTTGTCTGGGTCCTTCATCGCCATTCTACCAAGAGCAATACGTTGTCTGATTTCTCGACTGCTAGTCCTTTCTTTGATTGTTGATCCACGTAAGTCAAAGCTGTCAAATGTTTCAATTTCTTATCCATCATTGATGAACTTATTGATTTTGCCAGTTGTCAGGATCTTTGCCGCCTTAATGTTAAGGTGCAGACCCATTTTAAAACTGTTCCTTGATCGTGAAAAGCAAATGTTTCAAATCATCTTCACTTTCAGCCAGTAATGTGGTAGTATCAGCATAGCGAAGGTGGTTGATGAGTCTTCCACCAATCTTCATACCTTGGTTGTCTTCATATAGTCCTGCTTCTCTGATGATTTGTTCTGCATATAAATTAAAGAGGTAGGGAGAAGGTATGCAGCCTTGTCGTACGCCTTTACTCATTTTAAGCCATTCTGTTTCTCCTAGTTCCATTCGAACTGTTGCTTCTTGATCAATGTAAAAGTTGTGCAAGAGAACGATCAGGTGTTCTGGTATACCCATGCTGCTTAATGTGGCCCAGAGTTTGTCATGGTTTACACATTTGAAAGCCTTGCTGTAGTCAATAAAACACACATGGATATACTTTTGGTATTCTTTTTTGTCTTTTTAAGGATCCATCTCACATCTGTGATGTCTCGTTCCTCGCCTTTCCTTAACCCTGCTTGCATTTCAGGCAGTTTTTGTTCCAGGTATAGTTGTAGTCTCTGCTGTATGATTTTGAGTAGAATCTTGCTGGCATGTGGGATCGGAGTGATTGTGTGATAATTTTCACAGTCATTCGGGTCACCTTTCTTCAGTATTGGTATAAACAGATCTTTTCCAGTCAGTTGGCCATGAATCTGTTTTCCAAATTTCCTGGCAGAGCCTTGTAAATATGACAACAGTTTCATCCAATTGCTGTAATACTTCAGTGGGAATGCCATCAATGTCCGATGCTTTGTTCTTTGATAAGGCTTTCAATGCTGCTTAGACTTTCATCCTCAATTGTTCCTGTTCATAAGGTACAGGTTTGAAACGGCTGTTGGTCCACTTGATCTTTCAGGTATAATGACTGTATATTCTTAACACCTTTTCTTGATCATCTCAGCATCATTCAACATAGATCCTTGAGCATCTTGTAGCATTCCAATTCAAGGCTGGCATTTTTTCTTTAACTCTCGTAGCTTTAGAAAAGCCGATCTTGTTCTTCCTCTAATAACTTGTTTCTGATTCTGTTTCCTTGCACGTGTCATTGTAGTGCTTCTTTGTCTTGTCTTGCTGCACGTTGGAAATCTGCGATTGCCTCTCTTTCTCATCTGACTTTAACTTATCTGCGTTTCTGGACAATTTTCAGAGTTCCTTCAGTCATCCATTTTGCCAAAAAAGAACTACTAATTCAAAGAAAAGAGTGATTAACAGCTGTTTTCAAAAGATATGGTGAAGGTGAATATCTGCGTGGGACTGCACACAATTTGCATTATGGAACAAGCAGTGAAAGCAACTGCGAGTTAACAAATGAATTCAATAACTGAAAAAAAAAGGTTGTTTAAAAATGTATTAAGTGCAAAGATGAATAACAGCTGTTTGCAGAATAAAAAAGTACTGTTAACTGTCAAAGAAAAAGATTAACACATTTGTAAAAAAAATAAATAAGTTTAATTATTTTGTATTCACTTTAACTGAAAAATATTACCAATAACTGATGATGACTTTTAATGGTTGTAAAATTTAATGCCAATTAATTGATTTGGAATAAACTATAATTCAGAATACCGTTAAGTGAAATTCTACTGTTTAACTCATTAGCAATGACTTTTAACTGTTATGACATTTATATATTTTTTTAAAAAAGCTTTCATTTCATTAGAAATAACTTTTAAAGGTTATGAAATACAACAGCTTACAAAAAAAATATTTAGCAAGGTTTGTATACCGCCTTTCTCCATGGTCAAGGTGGTTTACATAGAACAAAGGTAAAGATTTTACATTGAACAATTGAACTTATGTACAGATAACTTTTAACTACATACAGTAAGGTAGATGATATAAGACCTCTAACATTTTTTCTGATCGACCTCAGAAAATGTTATGAAAAAAATAGGACTCCATTATCATTGTCAGTACTTATTCCATTTGCCACTTCATTATAATGTTTGTCAACTGATTTTAGTTTAAATTGTAATCGCTTAAAAATATTATTCATCTCAAATATATCACTTGTCACTACTTCATTATTATCTCCAATTTGTCATGCCATTGTAATCTGTCAGCCAATTTGTTGCTCTTTTGTGCTGTCACTCCTTTATGTGAATACACGGTCAAATATAAACGAGTGGTCAACCCAGCAAAATGTCACCCCTTTTTTGCTGTCACCCCTTCTCTATGTGAATGCTTCTTGCTGTCACTCCTTCGATACGTGAACGCATGTGCACAGTCACTCCTTTGTTGTCAGTCCATTATGAGAATGCTGATACTGAATTATGTAAATGCTTTGTGCGTTATTGTCACTCCGTTATATGAATACGTGCATTCGCAGTCTTTAGTTATGTCACTCCTTCATGATAGGAGTTCATTATGTAAGTGCTTCGTGTGGTGGTGTCACTCTTTCATTATGTGAATGCAGCCTAGACTTGGTTAGGTCACTCCTTTGTTATGTCACTCCTTTGTTATGTCACTCCTTTGTAGAGAACCAATTCATCTGGCAGTCTGTGCTGGGAAAATACTGTTAAGATAATCAACTTAAAGATAAGAGGCCAGCAAAGCACACCACATTTAACCAGATGCTGTCAAAAGCAATTGGAACATGTTCCAAGTGTTTACACACAACAGCAAAGTATGATGATATTTTTTAATGGACTTTGTTAGTGCTTACATGTCAAACTGACAGCATCCACTTCTACCATGGAGTATAGACAGCATCTCCAGGAACAAGCAGGAATTTAGTCTTCACATATGGGTATCGTCGGTACCGACAGAGCCTGCGCGGGAATGCTCCCCAGCGTCCAATTAGAAAGCTTTTGGGAGCATCCCACAGCGCCTGCATGCTGCCTTCCCGCCTTTCCCAACTGCCTCTCTCCAGTTCTTCGTTTTCCGCGGAGCCAGCAGGTCGTTTTTCCTGTCACTGCAGAAATTATCCCATCTTGTTCATTCTTTTTTGTGGTAGCGTCTGCCTTCCTCGACGCTATACTGGTACCGCCGGTTCTTTCTTTCTTAAAAAAAAAAAAAAAAATTGTAATTTTTTTTTCTGGGCTTTCCAGTCTTTTTTCTGTCAGGTGCCATGCACCATTTTGGGCACTAGGCCCAACTTTTCCTTCAGAATGGAAAAACCCGCCTCGAGTTTTAAAAAGTGTTCCAAGTTTGGCGGTACCATCTCTGTCACCGACACTCACGAGTGGTGCCTCAAATGTTTAGGTCCTGACCACTCCATTTCGGAGTGTGTTGCCTGTGGGATGATGTCGAAGAGGGGCCGGCAAAACCGAGCTGCTAAGCATAGCACCCTTTTTCCCTCCAATGCAGCATCCGTGGCATCAACATCTTTCAGGGCTTCGTCTTCCTCCCATGGATCTCAGGTAACCAAACACAAATCTGGCCGGTCCTCAAAGGGTAGATCTCCTTCCAAGCATCGAGATGCCTCTGGAGTTGCCCTTGAGGGACTTGTACCAGCAAAATTGCCCCGGCGGGAGGCTTCGGCTTCAAAAGCACTATTGAGGCTCCAGGAAGTTCTCGAGGCCTCAACCTCGGCAGAACTACTGGTGCCATGCTCTGGGGTACCGGCTGCTTCATCCGGTACCAATACCCAGGCATTGGCAGCGTCAATAGACCAGAGGTTCTTGGCTATTGAGTGCTGTCTGGCGGCTCTCCTTGCGGCTTTGGTGCCTTCGGGACTGCTTCAGACACTTTCAACCGGTATCGACACCGGTTCCGGCACGGATATCGGTACCGGTACCGACAGCATCTACATCGGCGACTGTGTTACCGACACGCGTCATGCTGTTCCCTCCGGTATCGACAGGCCGGTACCGGACCCTTCTGGTACCGACTTCGATCGGTACCGGTATCGTGCTTTGCAAGAGCACCCGGACAGGAGATACTTTGAATCCTCTGAGGAGTCTGAGGATTCTGACAGCTCTGTCGGTACTGGAGTACTTCTCTCTGAGGAGCCTTCCTCTTCCAAACGTAGGATGTCTCCTCCAGAGGATATATCCTTTCAGGATTTCATTCGGGAGGTGGCTAGAGGTCTTTCCATCACAGTGGCTCCTGAAACAGAGCCCAGAGCAAGGGAATTGGAGATTCTACAATATCCTAAAGCTCCCAAGGAGCGGCTACTTTGCCTATTCATGAGATCTTGCATGATCTCATGCTAAGAATGTGGGAAACGCCTCTTACCACATCATTCTCGTAGGCTTGATACTATGTATTGAGTACCTCCTTGTCCTGGATTTCAAAAAACCCAGTTACCACACCACTCCATGGTAGTGGAATCAGCTATGAGAAGGATCAAGAGTGCTAAAAGACATGCATCTAATCCGCCAGGACATGAATGTAGGACTCTTGATGCCTTTGGGCGTCGAACCTTCCAGGCCTCTATGCTTTCTGCCAGGATTAGTTCCTACATTTTATATATGGGAATGTTCCTTAAGGAGGTTACAGGAGATCTAGAGCTTATGAGCCCTCTCCTTCCTGATAAGAGGCAAGATTATCTTACACTTGTCAAACATGCCCAAGATGTTTCCAAGTTTGTTAATCGTGCAGCTTTTGACTGCTTTGAGTGCATAAGCAGAACCTCTGCCATTGCCATAGGTGCTCGTAGGATTGCCTGGCTCCAGGCATCTGACTTAGAACTCTGGGTACAGGACAAACTGGGGAATATCCCTTGCACAGGCGAAAATCTCTTTGGCAAAAATTGGCAAGAGAAAGCTAATGAGCTGGATGCTGATAACACCACTTTGGATCCAAAGCTACAGCTGATCCTGCAAGGAGAAAATCCTACAAGAAACCATTCTTCTCTAAAAAGAAGAGGTTTTATCCCTCCTATACCCAGCAGGGGCATTCTGCAGGTCAGTCTGCCCAAAAGGGACAGCAGCCACCAAAACAACGAAAAACAAAGTCTGCTAAGCCTCAACCGGCCCAACAGACTCAGCCTCCACAGGGGCTTTAACTCCCATCTAGAGAACTTGGCCTTCCTGGCCCTCAACGGACCAGAGCCCTCCACCATTCTAGGAAGGTTGTGTCATTTTGCCCCCAGATGGGAGCAGATAACAGCAGAGGAATGGACTTTCACCATTGTAAGGGAGGGGTACAAGCTTCATTTCCTCAACATGCCCCTTCCTACAGTTGTAAGACAGTTCAATTCTCAGACTTCACTCGAAAATCAGTTAGGTCAAGAGGTCAATTTAATTCTTGCCCATGGGGCAATAGAAGACATACCCATTTCCGAACAGGGTACAGCGTTATCTCCAGGAACAAGCAGGAATGAGTCCTCACATATGGGTACGTCGGAACCGACGGAGCCTGCGCGGGAAAGCTCCCCAGTTTCCCAGAAAGGAAACTTTTGGGGCCTCCCACAGTGCATGCGCGCTGCCTTCCCGCCTTCCTGACCAACTCTCCTCAGTTCTTCTTTTTCCGCGGAGCCAGCAGGTCGTGTTCCTGTCACCGCTGAAAAAATTGTTATTTTAATTTATTTCTTTGACCGCGTGTCTGCCTTCCCCGATTCCGGACCGGTACCGCCGGTCTTTTTTCGTTTATTTCTTTAAAAAAAAAAAAAAATTACTTTTTCCTCACTTGGTGTATTTTTTCTGTGAGGCCTCTAGGCCTTCTCAGGTTCTCCCTCATTGAAAAACCAGCTTCTGGTTTTAAAAAATGCACCAAGTGTACCAGTACTATTTCAGTCACAGATACCCATGAGTGGTGTCTTAAATGTTTGGGGCCTGACCATTCCGTTCCGGATTGTCCATCCTGCTCTCTGATGTCCAAACGGGGCTTACAGAACAGAGCAGCTAAGTTTCATATGCTGTTTTCTACCGATACTCCAGCATCAATATCCTCCAGGTCTTCTTCTCCTGATGGATCTCAGGTAACCAAACATTCTTCAGGCAGGTCCTCAAAAGGCAAATCTCCCTCTAAGCAGCGAGAGGCCCTTGCATTTGACCCTGAGGACCCTGCCCCAGCCAAACAACCCCGGCGGGAAGCTCCGGCTTCCAAAGCTCCTCCTATGGGGTTACAGGTAGACATCGATGGCACGGCCTCGACCGATCTCCTGTTAGACTGCTCTGGGGTACCGGCTAACACCGGTACCGACATCCAGGCAGTTGGGGCGACTATGGGTACTGCGGTACAATCCATGCAGCAGGCCTTATTGGCTTTCATTAATGCTGCAACGCCATCGGTACCGCGACAATCGGTTCCGACTCCGATTCCGGTACCGCAACCGATACCGATACCCAGAGCATCTACTTCCAGTAGCATGCCGGTTCCGGTCTCCGGTTCCGGAGATTTCCTCGATACCGCTCCGATTCCCGGTACGCCCGATGTCGATACCGGTCGGTACGCGTATCGATCTCTGGAAGCAAATAGGCGATACTTTGAATCCTCTGAAGATTCTGATACATCAGATGATTCTGCTGATGCCTCTTTTACTCTTCCTGAGGAGCCCTCTTCTCCAAAAAGGAGAATGTCTCCTCCAGAGGATTTGTCCTTTCAAGACTTCATTATTGAAGTAGCTAAAGGACTCTCCATATCTGTAAAATCTGAAAAGGAACCTAGAGCAAAAAAATTGGATATTTTAGGATACTCTAAGGTTCCCAAAGAGGCAGCCACCTTAACCATACATGAAATTCTTCAAGAACACATGATGGACTTGTGGGAGGCTCCTCTCACCCTATCTCCACATTCTCGACGTTTGGACACCATGTATCGGGTTCCTCCTTCTCCTGGTTTTCAAAAAACTCAGCTTCATCATCACTCTATTGTGGTGAAGTCTGCTATGAAAAAGATAAGAGTACCAAAAGGCACTCTTCTACCCCTCCAGGAAGAGAATGTAGGACTCTGGATGCTTTTGGGAGAAAGATCTTCCAAGCTAGCATGCTTATTGCCAGAATCAATTCATACAGCCTCTATATGGGCATGTTTTTGAAAGAGATTGCATTAAAAATACGTCAGTTTCTCCCCTTTATCCCAGAGGATAAACAGGAGGAGTTCCTTCTTTTGCTAAAGCAAACTCAAGATGTTTTCAAAGTTCTCCAACAGAGCAGCCTTTGACTCTTTTGAGGGGGCAAGCAGAGCCTCTGGCATTGCCATAGCTGCTCGCAGACTGGCTTGGCTCCAGGCCTCTGATTTGGAACCCTGGGTACAAGAAGGCTTGGGCAATCTGCCCTGTACAGGTGAAAATCTGTTTGGCAAGGAGTGGCAAATCAAAGCCACTCAAATGGATGCAGAGAATGCTGCTTTAGATAGACTTTCTAAGTCTACCTCTACCCCTGCCAAGAAAAAAACCTTTTAAGAAATCTTTCTATAAAAAGACCAGATTTTCCACAAATACTGGCCAGCAATCTTCCCAAGTTCGCTTTGCTCCTAAGCGTCAGCAAACTAAACAGGCCAGAACGAAGTCTACAGGGGCTGCTACAATCCAGCAGTCCCATCCCCTCAGGGTTTTTGACTTGATTCTAGAGAACTTAACCTTTCTGGCTCTGCAACAACCAGAACCCCTCACCATTCCAGGAAGGTTAACTCGTTTTGCTCCCAGATGGGAACAAATCACATCAGAACCGTGGACCCCTCTCTATTATCAAAGAGGGCTACAAACTACATTTCTCCAGCCTTCCTCCCCATTCCATGGTGAGACAATTCAATTCTCCCCCTTCTCTCCTGTACCTGTTGGGCCAGGAGGTGACCACTCTTTTCGCCCAAAAGGCAATAGAAGAGGTTCCTCTTCCTCAACAACGGTCAGGTTTTTACTCCCCTTATTTTCTCATTCCCAAGAAAACGGGGGTAGAGACCCATTCTGGATCTCAGAGAATTGAACAAATTCCTACAAGGAGAAATTCAAGATGCTTTCTCTAGGCACTCTCCTTCCATACCTACAGAGTCAGGACTGGCTTTGTTCTCTAGATCTCAAGGATGCGTACACACATATACTCATCCATCCATCCCACAGAAAATTCCTACGGTTTCTGTTCCAGGGAAAACATTTCCAATACAGAGTACTTCCCTTCGGTCTAGCCTCTGCTCCAAGGGTATTTACCAAATGCATGGCAATAGTAGCTGCATTTCTACGCACTCTGGGAATCTGTCTTCCCATACCTGGACGACTGGTTCATCCGAGCTCCATCTCAGTCCGAGGCTCAGACTTCCCTGGACCACACCAGACGCATACTGCAGTATCTGGGACTTGTCATCAATCTGCCAAAGTCTCAACTCACCCCTACTCAGTCCCTCGAATTCATAGGGGCCTGGCTAGATACCACCACTGCAAGGGCCTATCTTCCTCAGGCCCGTTGCCACCATCTAGTGCACTTGGCCTCTCAAATTCAGTCCAGAAGCCACTTGACTGCCAGAGAGATGCTACAACTGCTAGGCCACATGGCATCCACAGTTCATGTGGTGCCTTATGCACGCCTACATATGACAGCAGCTCAATGGACTTTGTCCACCCAGTGGACCCAAGCATCAGGAGCTCTCTCAGACCAAATAGCAACCTCAAAACGTCTTTTTTGGTCTCTCCAATGGTGGATATCCACTCAAAATCTGTTGTTGGGGGCCCCCTTCCAACCTTTGTTACCCCAAGCAACTCTCACTACAGATGCCTCCCAAGCAGGTTGGGGAGCTCATCTCCAGGACCTCTCCACTCAGGGCACTTGGTCTCCACAGGAGACCACCTTTCATATCAACCTTTTGGAGCTGCGAGCAATATTCCTTGCTCTCAAGGTCTTTCATACCCTCCTCATCAACATGACAGTGCTTGTTCATACCGACAATCAAGTAGCCATGTTCTACATAAACAAACAAGGAGGGACTGGCTCTCTGTCGCTTTGCAACGAAGCTCTAAAATTGTGGGCCTTTGCCAGAGAGCATCAGATCCATCTCCTGGCAGTGTACCTCCCAGGAATCCAAAACTCTTGGGCAGACAGACTCAGTCGAGTTCTGCTTCCACACGAATGGTCCCTGCACATGGATCAGGTACTCAGAATCTTTCAGAAATGGGGAACCCCGGACATAGACCTCTTTGCAAGTCCGTGCAATGCCAAACTTTCCCGGTTCTGTTCCAGTATTCCGTGTCAGGGAGCTCAGGCCAAGGATGCCTTCCTCCTTCATTGGGGTCAGGCCTTCCTGTATGCCTTTCCACCCATTCCTTTGATTCCCAAGACTCTATTCAAACTTCAGAGGGATCAAGGGTCTATGATCCTCATAGCTCCACGCTGGCCACGCCAAGTGTGGTACCCTCTACTTCTGCATCTCTCCCAGGCACCCTCCCTGGATCTAGGAGCTGCTCCAGACCTTCTGTCTCAAGAGCAGGGGACTTTGTGGCACCCAAACCCCAAGTCCCTTCACCTCAGAGCTTGGTTACTGAAGGCTTAGACCTTCAAGACTTGAATCCTTCTCAACAGGTGAAGGATGTCCTCCATGCATCTAGGAAACCTTCCACCAGGCGTTCTTATGCTTTTAAATGGAAAAGATTTTCAATTTGGTGTGCTGACAAAGGTCTTAACCCTCTAGCACTACCTTTGAATTCTTTACTCGAATATCTCCTGCATCTTTCCAATGCAGGACTTAAAACCAATTCTGTAAGGGTCCATTTGAGTGCTATTGCAGCATCTCTTCAGCCTATCAATGGACAACCTGTTTCCTCTCATCCTCTTATTGCGAGATTCATGAGAGGCCTAACCTTAACTAAACCTCCCATTCGACCTCCTCCGGTGGCATGGGACTTAAATGTGGTTCTTGGTCAGCTTATGAAGCCACCCTTTGAACCCTTAGCCACTACCTCCTTGAAATTTCTTTCCTGGAAAGTCATTTTCCTTATTGTAATCACTTCTCGCCGCATCAGTGAACTGCAGGCTTTAGTAGCTAATCCACCTTATACAAGGTTCCATCATGATAAGGTAGTCCTTAGGACAAATCCCCGCTTTATGCCTAAAGTGGTCTCGCCTTTTCATTTTAATCAAGAGGTATATCTACCTGTCTTTTTTCCAGGTCCTCATGCATCAAGTGCAGAGAGGAATCTTCATACCCTGGATTGTAAGAGAGCTCTTGCCTTTTACTTACAAAGGACACAGCAACATAGAAAGTCTTCTCAACTTTTTGTTGCTTTTGATCCTTCTCATTTAGGACTTCCAGTCTCAAAAAGAACACTGTCCAATTGGATTGCTCAGTGTATTTCTTTTGCTTACCAGAGTAAGAACCTTTCTCTGGAAGGCCATGTCACAGCTCACAATGTGAGAGCCATGGCCACTTCTATGGCTCATCTTCATTCTGTATCCATCGATCAGATCTGTCGAGCAGCCACTTGGGCCTCGGTTCATACCTTCACAGCCCATTACTGCTTGGACAAGGACTCCCGCCGGGATGCCTTATTTGGTCAGGCTGTCCTCAGACACCTGTTCCATTCTTAAACAACTTCTGCCCACCTTCGCTCAATGGATGCCTGAGATACATAGGGACATGAGGAATTCTTGCAGGGGGATCTCCCCGGCATCTTAGCTAGGGAGTCCCCATATGTGAGGACTCATTCCTGCTTGTTCCTGGAGATAGCACAGTTACTTACCTGTAACAGGTGATCTCTGGAACAGCAGGAATTAGTCCTCACAACCCACCCACCTCCCCTAGGAGTTATATCTCTCACTCTCTCTCTTTCCTTTCCTCTCTCTATTGTCTCAGCTTTAAACTCGAACTGAGGAGAGTTGGTCAGGAAGGCGGGAAGGCAGCGCGCATGCGCTGTGGGAGGCCCCAAAAGCTTCCTTTCTGGGAAGCTGGGGAGCTTTCCCGCGCAGGCTCAGTCGGTTCCGACGTACCCATATGTGAGGACTAATTCCTGCTGTTCCCAGAGATCACCTGTTACAGGTAAGTAACTGTGCTATACTCCCCTTATTTCCTTATTCCAAAGAAAACAGGAGGACACAGACCCATTTTAGACCTCAGAGAATTGAACAAATTCCTGTTCAAGGAGAAGTTCAAAATAATTTCTCTGGGAACTCTTCTGCCATACCTTCAGAGTCAGGATTGACTTTGTTCTCTAGATCTCAAGGATGCGTACACCCATGTTCTCATCCATCCAACTCACCGGAGATTCCTTCGGTTTCTATTTCAGGGGAAGCACTACCAGTACAGGGTTCTTCCTTTTGGCCTGGCCTCAGCACCAAGGGTCTTTTCGAAATGCATGGCTGTAGTGGCAGCATTTCTTCGCACTCTAGGAATATTTGTCTTCCCCTACTTAGACGACTGGCTCATTCGAGCCCCTTCAGAATCAGAGGCCAGAATTTCCCTATCTTGCACAATGCGTATACTTCAGTATTTGGGCCTGGTCATAAACATCCCAAAATCCAACCTAACTCCTACTCAGTCTCTAGAGTTTATAGGAGCTATGCCAGATACCAGGAAAGCAAGGGGCCTATCTTCCACAGCCGCGCTGCCTTCGCATTGTGCAGTTAGCTTCCCAAGCAGTGTTAAAGATTCATCTCACTGCTCGGGAAATGTTAAAATTGCTAGGCCACATGGCATCTACTGTGCATGTGGTTCCCTGTGCTCGCCTCCATATGAGAGCAGCCCAATGGACTCTATCCACTCAGTGGACTCAAGCATCAGGCTGCCTATCAGACAAAATAGCAAACTCAAGTTGCCTTATTTTGTCCCTACAATGGTGGCAATTAACCCAAAACCTGTTGGTGGGATCCCCTTTCCAACAGCCCCCACCCCAGGTTACCCTAACAGATGCCTCACAGGTGGGCTGGGGAGCTCACCTGCAAGATCTCTCTACCCAAGGCACCTGGACTCCACAGGAGACCCATCTACACATCAATCTCTTGGAACTCGGAGCAATCTTCCTTGCTCTTCGAGTGTTCCACACCCAGCTGAGCTACAAGACAGTCCTAATTCAGACGGACAATCAAGTAGCTATGTTCTGTCTGAACAAGCAGGGAGGAACAAGCTCTCTGTCGCTGTGTAGCAAAGCTTTGCGACTATGGGCCCTCGCCAGAGAGCATCAGATTCATCTCCTTGCGATGTATCTGCCAGGCATTCAAAACTCCTGGGCAGACAGACTCAGTCAAGTTCTGCTTCCACATGAGTGATCTCTTTGTGCAGACCAGGTAGCAAAAACTCCGGACATAAACCTCTTTGCAAGTCCGTTGAATGCCAAACCTCCCCGATTCTGTTCCAGAATTCTGGCTCAAGGTTCTTAGGCCAGGGATGCTTTCCTCCTACATTGGGGTCAGGACTTCCTATGTGCCTTTCCACCCATTCCCCTAATTCCCAAAACCCTATTCCAGCTTCAGAGAGACAGAGGTCATATGATTCTCATAGCTCCACATTGGCCACGGCAGGTGTGGTACCCTCTGCTCCTACATCTCTCTCAAGCTCCATCTCTGGAGTTAGGATCTGCTCCAGATCTCCTGTCTCAGGAGGACGGGATGTTGTGGCATTCCGATCCCCACTCTCTGCATCTCAGGGCCTGGTTGCTGAGGGCCTAGACCTTCATGGTCTTAACCTGTCTCAACAAGTAAAGGATATCCTTTATGCAGAACTAGAAAGCCTTTCACAAGACGCTCTTATGCTTTCAAGTGGAAATGTTTTTCCCTATCGTGTTCGCAGAAGGGTCTTGACTCCCTGGCGATACCTCTGGAATCATTATTGGAGTATCTCCTTCATTTATCTAATGCAGGGCTTTAGACTAACTCAGTACAAGTCCATTTAAGTGCTATTTCAGCTTCTTTCAAGCCTTTAAATGGACAACCTATTTCCTCTCATCCTCTCATAGCGAGATTTATGAGAGGCCTCCTTCTAACTAAGCCTCCCATTAGGCCACCACCAGTAGCATGGGACCTAAATCTGGTTCTTGGACAGCTCATGAAGCCGCCTTTTGAACCTCTAGCTACTACCTCCTTGAAATTCCTTTCCTGGAAGGTTGTCTTTCTCATTGCAATCACATCAGCACGCCGCATTAGTGAGTTGCAAGCATTAGTGGCTGATCCTCCTTATACGAGGTTCCGTCATGATAAGGTAGTCCTTAGGACTCATTCTCACCTTATGCCAAAGGTGGTCTCACCTTTTCATTTAAACCAAGCAGTTTACCTGCCTGTATTTTTTCCAAGGCCTCATGTTTCAAATGCAGAAAGGAGTTTCATACTTTGGACTGTAAAAGAGCACTTGCTTTTTACTTACAAAGGACACAGCAACATAGAAAGTCCTCTCAACTCTTTGTTGCTTTTTATCTTTCTCATTTGGGACTTCCAGTCTCCAAAATAACATTGTCCAATTGGATTGCTCAGTGTATTTCTTTTACCTATCAGAGTAAAAACCTTTCTCTGGAAGGCTATGTCACAGCTCACAATGTGAGAGCCATGGCAGCCTCAGTGGCTCATCTACACTCTGTGTCTATTGACGACATCTGTCAAGCGGCTACTTGGGCCTCGGTTCATACCTTCACAGCTCATTACTGCTTGGACAAGGACTCCCGCCGGGATGCCTTGTTTGGTCAGGCTGTTCTACGACACCTGTTCCATACTTAATCAACTCCTACACACCATTCCCGGTAGGATGTCAGAGATCCATGGGGGGAAGTGGAGCCCTTTCACAGGGGCACACAACTTCTGGGGTCTCTCCCTGACATCTGTAGCTAGGGATTCCCCCATATCTGAAGACTACATTCCTGCTTGTTCCTGTAACAGGTGATCTCCGGGAACAGCAGAAATTTAGTCTTCACAACCCACCCACCTCCCCTAGGAGATGTATCTCTCTCTCTCTTTCTCTTTCCCTCTCTCTCTCTCAGCTTTAAAACTCAACTGGAGAGAGGCAGTTGGGAAAGGTGGGAAGGCAGCACGCAGGTGCTGTGGTATGCTCCCAAAAGCTTTCTAATTGGACGCTGCGGAGCGTTCCCGCACAGGGTAGCACAAGGTAGGCTTTAGCTTATAAACCTTTTATTTTTCACTCAATTAAGACTGCGTGCCAACGACCCAACACAGGCCGTGTTTCGTCACTCCATCAGGGGTATTGGCATACTATAATTATAAAACAAACCTAATTTAATCACATATAAATAACCATCTAAAAAATTGTGTTAAAAATCATAATTGATAAAAGAACCAATGGAAATGTAAATGTGAAACTATAAAAAGTGGAACAATAAAGTCATATAAATGAAACGTAGATACACATGTAAATTGCACTATAATAAATTAAATATGTACATTCATAGCCCATCAATAAATACGTTAAAAACATATATGACTGTGACAGCATCTTAAATCATTAAAATGATACAAATACCTCTCTTAGCAGTATGTTCAATATTTGTAATTATCATTTAGGTAATTTGCCGCTTATGCACACTTGTTATGTGCTAGAAAATATAATTAAAATAAAAATTTATTATCCATACATAGAAGATTAAAAACAGAAAACAAAAACAAAGACAAAAAGGTAAAAAAAAATGGGCTAAAAAACGAAGCAGGAGTGAACTAACCTAAAACCCCCCGGAGAACACCAAACTAAATATTATATTATGAATCCTAATATAAAAGAGTGATACATTAAATTGATACATAATAAATAATTAAAATTGAATATAACATATACATTGTTAAGCTAGCTGTGTTTTAAAAAACTTGATTTGTAAAATATATCTCATTAGACATGTGGTATGCATGAGAATGAAAAATGACTTATTCCTACTCTAAATTGGCATGTTTTGCGAGTGTTAACTGTGAAGATTGAATAAAAAGAAGAACCCACAGAGAACCTGCCTTATAACTGCACTGTAATCTGATCTTTCCATTTTTATCTTCTTTGTGATGATATAAATCAGTGTTACTAAACATCCAAGCTAGCCACCAAATTTAAAAAGGTTTTTCATACACTGTAAAAAAAACCAAAAAACCAAAAAACAGAACCCCCCCAAACCTATTTCATGTGTAGCTAAAAACAGAGAATTTAATATACCGATATTAACTTCGTTTTAAGCTAATCTCTCTGTTCTTATCAGCCCTGTGATGTTACACCTTAGTATAACTATACACCTTTGCTGGGCAAAAAATTGAAATTAATGATCATATGTTTTTTAAAAAAAAATCAATTTTTTTTTTTAAAATCAATTATATCATACACTCTTAGAAGACTTGCCAACCGCGGGAAAGTTGATGTCATAAGCATCCTGAAAACCTAGTAGCTTTTCTTTTAATGCCGGCTCATGCACTCTTAGAAGACTTGCGCACACAAAAAATCAAATGTCACATTTTGTGTGATTTCAAGTACATACGTATTTTGTGAGCTTGCATCATCCTCATAGTGCTTGACTACAGAACACTGGGAACTAATATAAATTACGATAAATGCATACCCGAGCCTGAGCATTGTACAGTTTTTTTAGATGGTTATTTATATGTGATTAAATTATGTTTGTTTTATATAGTATGCCAATACCTCTGATGAAGGAGTGACGAAACACAGCCTGTGTCGGGTCGTTGGCACGCAGTCTTAATTGAGTGAAAAATAATACGTTTTTAAGCTAAAGCCTTCCTTGTGCTATGTTTTGGACTTGGTCTTCTGTTTTTTCGTGGCACAGTGCTTTTTTTGTTGAGTAAGTCTCAGCATGTTCTCTCCTTGGAAGGATATTTTAAGCTTTGGATATGATGCTCTTGATAATTAATTACTCATGAATCCCTCATGGACCAAGATGAAGATGGCAAAGACAATGTGATTTCACAATGGGAAGAAGTGGTCCGGTTAACAGAGAAGGTGGTTAAAGAGGAAATCCATGCAGCATATCTCCTGAAGTGTTGTAGATCAAAGATTATACCAATAGGATTGCGAATGAATAAAGCTCCTAGTCTATACGCAAATGAGGATGGTTTTGTTAAGTGTTGGAACACCATTCTGAACAAGTGTTCACTTGATTTTATGATATTACATATTACAACATCAAATAAAAAGTCGGAAATTCTGAAGAATGAATTGGATGACAAACTCAATACGTTAAAAGGATGTGACAACAATTTCGAAAAAATACATATTTTTTATGAGAAAAATATAAGAGTTTAAAAAAGAAGTTAAAAACAAAAAGGTAGACAAGTTTAAAAGGGATGAGGAAGATTATAGGAGTGGATATGTATATTATTGGTGGAAAAAGGTGGAAAATGATAGATTGTGGACCAAGAAGAGATCCACAATGTTTGATCGTAAAAAAAGTATTATAGGAAGACCAAGATAAAGAAAATCCCCTTGAACATAAAAAGAAATGGAGCAGGAATGAATCAGTAGAGGCAGTTGATGCCTCAGCATCTCTATTTTCTACACAAACTTCTTGAAATATGAATGAAGTTTCAATCACAAGCTCTCACTTCTACTGAAAATCGCATCTTCTATTAGACGCCGGCTCATGCGCTCTTCAAAGGGCTGCCAACCGCGGGAAAAATGACGTCATAAACATCCTGAAAATCTAATTGGTTTTCTTTTAACGCCGGCTCATACGCTCTTAGACTTGCACACACGAAAAATCAAATGTCAAATTTTGTGTGATTTCAAGTACATACATATTTTGTGAGCTTGCATCATCCTCATAGTGCTTGACTACAGAACGCTGGGAACTAATATAAATTAGTCCAAGAGTCCCTGTTCTGGTGGCAACACCCTAGTTACCTTCTTGCGGAGCTTCCCTTCCATGCCCTGCCGCATCAGCAAATCCTAATGACTGATGCCTCTAAACTCTGCTGGGGGGCACATCTGAATGGCCTGCCCACACAGGGCCTCTCGACTGCGGTGGAAAGCCACTATCAGATCAACTTCCTGGAGCTTCAGGCCATTGCCAATGCCCTCCGAGTGTTTCAGCAACAGCTCTCCAACCAGGTTGTCCTCATACAGACGGACAACCAGGTGGCCATATTCTACCACAACAAGCAGGGCAGCACAGGTTCATAGCACCTCTGTTGGGTGGAAGTCCGCCTCGAAGTTTGAAGTCTTGCACAGTATGCTTCTTCGAGTGGTATACTTGCCAGAGGAGCTCAGTGTCCTGATGGATCACCTCAGCAGGGTTCTTCAGCCACATGAGTGGACTTTGAACAGGCAGGTTGCCAACCCTATCTTCCAGATGTGGGGCATGCTGTTCATAGACCTCTCTGCCATTCCCCACAACACCCAGCTCCTGCTCTTTTGCTCCATAATGCCATGCAAGAATCGCTTGGCTCCTGATACTTTTCTCCTGGACTGAAGCGAGGGTCTTCTCTATGCCTGCCCACAGACTCTTCTGATGGCCAAGACCCTTTTCAGTTTGCAGGTGGGCGGCGCTACCATGTTCCTTATTGTGCTGCACTGGCCCAGGCAGGCCTGGTTTCCACTCCTGCTTAGATTGTCACAACGGCAACCGCTCAGACTGGGCTGTGTCCTGGACCTGATCTCACAGGAGGATAGGACTCTGCTTCATCCCAACCTGTTGTCCCTAGCCCAACAGCTTGGATGCTGAGTGGGTAGTACTCACAGAGCTCTGCTTACCGCAGGATATGAAGAACATCCTCCTCGCCTCGCGTAAGGACTAGAGATGTGCTTATGCCTTCAAATGGCACATATTCTCCGTATGGTGTGAGAACAAGTCTCTGGACCCCTTCTCTTGCTGTGTGGAGTCAGCTTTGTCTTATCTTCCTCACCTGTCAAAGACTAAAGTCCAACTCTGTCAGAGTGCCCCTCAGTGCTTTAGTTGCTTATCTGCCCATAGCTGATCAACCCATTTCTGCTCATCCCTGAGTGGGGCGCTTTATGCGGGTCCGCCTATCATCTCACCCCCCCTTTAAACCACCCCTGGTGGCGTGGGACCTTAAAGTGGTGCTTGGACAGCTCCTCACACCCACTTTGAGCCACTTAGCTCCTGCCCACTCATATTCCTTATCTGGAAGGTAATTTTTCTGGTGCTGCTTATTTCTGTACTCAGAGTTGGTGAATTGCAAGTGCACCCGCCGTATTCCAGGTTTCATAAGAACAGGGAACTACCTAAGGTAGTTTGTTTTTCATCTCAATCAATCGATAGTGTTACCCACCTTCCTCTCAAGACCTCATTCCAACAGAGCTGAGGCCTTGTTGCACACCTTGGACTGTAAGAGAGCACTAGCTTTCTACCTGGAGAGGACGAAAGCCCATTGACACTCCTTCCAGGTCTTTGTCTCCTTTAACCCCCAATAAGCTGGGAGTGGTGGTGTCAAAATGCACCCTGTCCATTTATGTGGTGGACTGCATCTCCTTCGCTTACGTTCAGTCTAGGTTGACATTGGAACTCCATGTTATGGCTCATGGTGTCTGAGCTATGGCTGCTTTGGTGGCAAACTTGCACACTGTCTCCACAGTGGAGATCTGTAGGGCTGCTACATTGGTTTCAGTCAACACCTTCACAGCCCATTACTGTCTGGATGGAGAGTCCCAGCACAATAGAAACTTCAACCAAGCTATACTTTGGCATCTCTTTGGGAATTGAAGCAACTCCTTCCCACCGGCCCTTCTGTGTCCGTCCAAGCTACCGTAGAGTTGATCTAATGTTAATGTCCCTGCTGGATGCTGACTCTGAACCTCTCAGCAATTCATGCTGGCTGTTCTCTGTTTTTTTTGTTTTCCCCGTTGGGCCTTTTACAGGTTTTTTTCCGTAGCCTGTAGCTAGGGAATCCCATATGTGAGGACTGACTTCCTGCTTGGTCCCAGAGAAAGCGTAGTTACTCACCTGTAGCAGATGTTCTCTGGGACCAGCAGGAACGAGTCCTCACTACCCTCCCTCCCCGTGGATTTGTTTTCTTTTTTGGCTTAATCAAGCTATGTCTTCATTACTGAGGTAAAGGTGGCTTCTTCAGGCAGGAAGACCGGCCTGCATGTGTGGAGCACCTTCCAAGAGCTTCCTGTGGAAGCTGGAAAGTGTTCCCGTGTGGACTCTGTTGGTGACGTCACCCGTATGTGAGGACTGGTTCCTGCTGATCCCGTCAAACACCTGCAGCGGGTGAGTAACTAATGGTTTATGGATTTTTCCTCTAGGAATTTGTCCAAACCACTTTTAAACCCAGCTATACTACTGCTTTTAACACATCACTTGGCAGTGAGTTCCAAACCTTAATTGTGCATTAAGAGAATACAGATATTTTCTCTTATTTGTTTTAAATATCCTACATTGTAGCTTCATAGTGTGCTCCCTAGTCCTTGTACATTTTTGAAAAAGTAAACAATTGATTTGAGTTTGCCTGTTTCACTTCACCCTGGATCTTATAGACTTCTATCATATCTCCCATAAGCCATCTCTTCTTCAAGCTGAAGAGCCGTAATCTCTTAAGTCTTTCCTCATAGTTGTTTGTCCCCTCTATTGTTTTGGTTGCCCCTTTCTGTACCTTTTCAAATGCTGCTATATATTTTGAGAGATTGAGACCAGAATTGCACGCAACACTTAAGGTGCGGTTGCACCATGGAGCAATATAATAAATTTTCTTAAGTGCTAAAATCCAAAATTATATAAAAAATCCAAAATTATATAAAAAATCCAAAATTTAACCTAAAAATCGTAAAACCTTATTTCTAAAGAAATAGCAGTTAGTCATATTTCAGTTCTTTAATGTTAAGTTATGGCAAAAAAAAGTTGATGCAGCTTAATTGTCTTGAAATACCCTACCTTGGACACATATGTAAGCAGCTTGGTTTGGGGGGGGGGAGGAATTTATACATTTCCCCCCCTCCACACAGCGGAGTGAACCATTCTGCAAGTGTAACTGAAAGAGCACAGTTGAAAAGGTTTGCAGCAATGGTCGCCATACTTTCATGTAAGCTCATACCTTGAGGGGTAGGCTTGATATTAACCATTAGTGTCTTAAGGGCAATAAACACAAATAGTGGCGTAAACAGCACAGTGGCTTTAAAAAGGCATTTGAGACATTAGTATAGAAATAAATTATCCCTTACATTGATTCACTGTGTTCCTTCAAGGTCTCTGCAAGTAATGCCTGTCTTGTATACTTTTTCACAGGATCCAGTTACAGATTATTTTGACTTATTTTCTCCTTCACGGTTTTGCAGCTTTAGGTTGCAAGCTCTAATGCTGAGAATAAAGTTAACTATAGTTGGAAATGAAAGCTTGGCTCTGAGGGTTAATAATTCTTGTGGCATTCTTTTTATGCAGGGTCTGGATTAAGAGAGAGCCCACTGATTGAAGTTATTGATTTCTTTTTCAGAATTTTCCCTAAACACTGTCAGCTTCCGTGAAAGCAAACAGTGACTTTTGGAAGCAACTATCTGTTTTTGGTCAAGACTGTAGCTCAAACTGCTGTCTGTGTAGCAAATTCCCAAAGTATATAGCTTAATACTGGCATACCAGAGGCTTCAATTTAATGAGTGCTGAGTTTTAATGTGTAGAGTTCTGGCAAGAATGCTAGCTTTGCCAATGAAAGTTTTCTATTTCCTGTAGTAATTTTGTCAGTCGCTGCAAGTACAAAAAGGCCGAGAGCAGTTGCATGTGTTTCATATGGGAAAAAACATGTTACATTGCAAATGCCTTTGTTATGCCTTTTTTTTTAAATCATGGTACATCCTTAGTGGAAGAATTTCAACTGGTCATGTGTCACTTTGAGGTACTTAATTATCTCCAGGAACAAGCAGGAATGAGTCTTCACATATGGGTACGTCGGTACCGACGGAGCCCGCACGGGAATGCTGCCCAGCTTTCAATCAGAAAGCTTTTGGCAGCATCCCTCGCGCCTGCGCAGTGACTTCCCGCCTTCTCCACAGCCTCTCTTCAGTTGAGTTTCAGAGCTGAGACAAAGGCGAGGAGAGAAAAGGAAAGAAATTAAGAAGATGCAACTCCTAGGGGAGGTGGGAGGGTTGTGAAGACTAATTCCTGCTGTTCCCAGAGATCACCTGTTACAGGTAAGTAACTGTGCTTTACAGCAGTGCAAAGCCGTGTATTCGTTTTCCTAACAACTTTTCTTTTCCATTCAGCCCTTTTCAAAAGACAGCTTCTGTATTTGAGGAAGTTTGTATTTGTAAACCACCTTGCTGGCAAAGCTAAAAGTAAGTGTAAGAGTTATTTGTTGATATGGGACATTAGAATTTAATCAGATCCTTATTTTCTTTTTATTTTACAGAAAAGATGAGCACACCAAATCAACCCTCCCACAGAGATGGTAGCAAAACCACAGAAAGTGTGGAAGATCATAGCTACAAACAGGAGAAGAAGATCCGAGCCACTCTGAGGACAACAGAACGGGATCTTAAAAAAAACGTGCAGTGTTCGTTCATGCTAGACTCAGTTAGTGGGTCCTTGCCAAAAAAATCAATTCCAGATGTCGATCTTAATAAGCCTTACCTCAGCCTTGGCTGTAGCAATGCTAAGCTTCCGGTATCTGTACCCATGCCTATAGCCAGAACTGCACGACAGACATCTCGAACTGATTGTCCAGCAGACCGCTTGAAGTTCTTTGAAACTCTGCGGCTGTTGCTAAAGCTTACCTCAATCTCAAAAAAGAAAGAAAGGGAGCAGAGGGGACAGGAAAATACCTCTATGTGGTTGAACCGATCCAATGAACTGATTTGGCTTGAACTGCAGGCCTGGCATGCGGGCCGAAGCATTAATGACCAAGACTTGTATCTCTATACAGCCCGTCAAGCCATCCCTGACATTATCAATGAAATCCTCACATTTAAGGTGAACTTTGACAACCTCTCCTGTGTTAAGAATGGAGCTGACATCAGTAGTACATCAGTTGAAGGGCAATGTAAAGCCACCCATAGCATTAATACTGCAGGTCACTCAAGCTATCATGACCACCTCCAACGCCAGCGGGTCTCATTTGAGCAGGTTAAGCGGATAATGGAGCTGTTGGAGTATGTAGAAGCACTTTACCCATCTCTTCAAGCTCTTCAAAAGGACTATGAAAAGTATGCTGCAAAGGATTTCCAGGACAGAGTGCAGGCACTTTGTCTGTGGCTGAACATAACAAAAGACTTGAACCATAAACTAAGAATTATGGGAACTGTGTTGGGCATAAAGAATCTATCAGACATTGGCTGGCCAGTGTTTGAAATCCCTTCTCCTCGGCCATCCAAGGATAGTGATCTTGAGGTTGAGGAAGATGAAATGGAGGGGGAGGAGGAGGGGGTAAAGGAGTCTTCAGGAACTTGTACAGAAGAGAGTGAAGGTGAAGAACTGATCTCTGATAGTAGTCTGGCAGAAATCAGACAAGCCATTAAAAACAATTTTGGCAGTAAGTCAAATGTTCCCTTTCAACAGCGGGACAATTTCCCAAGAAGACTTGATCGGTTTGCATCTGAAGATGACTCTTTCTGCTTGGGAGTACCGGAATGCAGTCCAGAGACTGGCTGCAGTAGATACTGTTTGACCTCCATTTACAGACCATTTGTAGATAAAGCATTGAAGCAAATGGGGTTAAGGAAGCTAATTTTAAGACTTCATAAGTTAATGCATGGCTCCCTGCAAAGAGCACGCATCGCTTTAACAAAAAATGATCACCCAGTTGAGGTAGGTTTCTTCCTTGCTGGCATAACTAGCAGAGCATTATTATTTTACATTTCTTGTGTTAGTTTAATCACAGTTGTACTACTAGTTTTGATCATCTCCACATCCCCTCTGCTGGTTTTTTTTTTTTGGGAGGGGGAGGTTCGATGTAAGCTTTGGGAATGTTTTTTAAGTTGTTAGGGTCATCGTTTTTTATTTTATTTTAATTTTTTTTTAATTGAATAGACATTGGGATTTGCAAAAACACTTCAAGTTTTACTATTGTTAGGTGCGCTTTGCTTAAGCGATAGTGCCAGTGATCAAGTTTCTGATCTGCCTTTGTGGTTTTCTGTCCATACATATCTGTTTGTGCATGCACAGGCATATGCATAAGGCTTCATACCAGCTTCTGAAGAGGCAGTGGATTTAAAGTGCCGAGAGGTACAGTGACTTTGAAGAGCCAGTGGGCGTCCTGAAGTTTGGCTGGCATGGAAGAGAGGAGCAGCAGCATCAAAGGGCTAGTGCAAGCTCCTAGATTCCTCTGGCATGGAAGAACGGAGAAGCACAGGAAAGGAGGGACAGGGTTAGAGGGAAAAAAAGAGATGAATCATAAGGGAAGTGGTGGGAGTTCGGAGGAGGAGAGAATGGAAAGGGCAGGTTTAGAGGAGACAAGGGGTGGAGTATAAGGGAAGGGGCAGGTTTATAGAGGAGGAACTGAAAAGAGGGTAAGTGCAAGAAGGGAGAAGGGAAATGAAGAGAGCAAGCGGAGTGAAAGGCCAATCTTAAGGAATGAAGAGAGTGCAAAGTTGGATAGCAGGAAAAGAGAAGCATACATACATGGGTGGGTAGAAGGGAAAAAGACTTCAAGGATGTGGGAGGAACAAGAGAGTTTGCACAGGACAACATGGGAAAGTCTCTAAGGGGAAGAGAAGCATAGATGCCACAGCTGCACAAGCACACACACTCACTGCCACAGACATGCATGCATACGTATGTGCACAGATAAACAGCTAAACTCTTCCTGTGGTAATAGATATTCTGATCATATTGTGGATTAACAGATACATATGCACCTTACATATTTACACAATTGGTCACTATGGACATCTTTCCAGACGCCCACTTACACATCTCTAACTACCCTGTTGAGAGAGACACTTCAACTTGTTTTCTACTTATTTTGTAATACTCTAGCTGTAACTTTTTTTTCAACAAAATTTTGGAGTGGTCTAGCTTGCCCTTACCTCTGATACCAAGTTGTAACTTGCCACTCTTATACAATGCCTGGTGCTAGTTTCCTGTTATAGTCCTCAACCAGCACAGGAGAGGTTTCTGTCCACTGAAATAAACTCGATATTTATGATGGAAAAAAAATCTATTAGCTCTGATTTTTCTCCCTTTTTGTTAGTGGTTGTAATGAACACTGATACTTTTTATGGAAAAATATAAATTGAAAATGAAGAGCATTGTGTGTCATGCCAGCAACCCTTTTGCTTGTTTTAGCAGCGAATATTAGAAGAGGATCTTTTATTTCCAGTTGCATTTTGCTTTTTTAACCCTTTTTTGCATATAGAAGAATGCACTCTTGTTACATACAGTAACGTAAGAATTGGTTTAATTGACATTCAGATTTCATTAAAATTAAGGATAGATGTACAGAATTTTGAACGAGCTGAGCCTGTCTACAGGATGCAAAGTTTTATCTCTGATAACTGCATGGCAGTACGAGATTTTGATCTCTCACAAGTGCAAGGAAGAAATGCATTGCTGCTGTTCAATGCAAAAGGTATACATTTCAGGCAACTGCACTGTTAAATTAGAAGTGTATCATAGATACTCATGTTGGTGAAAATGAACAGATGAATGACATTCTTATCTCTTTCTAAGCAACAAAAACAGACAAGTTCAGCTTTGCTTTGCTAACTTAAACATTGTTAAGCCTAAGCCCTCATTAGGTACCATTTCAACAGCTAGAAAGTAGAGATTATCTAGATAGGAAACTATTCACTGAAGAGTTTAGACTTTTGTGGAAAATTATTTTTATGTTCTTGGTGGTCTTTAAATTTCCTAGAAAATTGCATGCAACTATTTTAACAACTTAGGAATTGTAAGTACAAACTTTGAAAGGAAACTGTGAAAGACCAACTGCATAACAATGAGTAAAGTCCATTGCATTTTGCTGACCATTTTGACCACTGCCAGTCCATCCATTAGGCTGGCTAGATGGCCTTCTAGGAAGGTAGACCAATGTGGGCGGCATGGCACAGCGCCCATGGCAGGCCATGTGCTTCGGCACACATGGTCGGCCGCTTCTGATCCTCCCCACTGACCAGAAGTGGCCATGTGTGCTGAAGCACATGGCCCGACACTGCTGTGTCAAGCTGAGCCTTCCCCTCTCCACCGACCCTGCCAATGGGGGGGGGGGAGGGAGCGGGCACAGCCATGGCTTCTGCCTGGGGTGGCCCTGATCTTAACACACAATGAAGCATGAAAATGGGTGTAGTTTTCCCTGCTTATTTTCGAAGAGGGTGATGTAAAAAGCATAAGGAAATTATAGTTGTAATGGCCGGTAGGGGGACCAATTTAGCATTAGCATCCGCATTATTTGGGGAAGGTGGTGATGACTGTAATACAAACCCTCCCCCCCCCCCCGATATGCCTTTACATGAAAATAGAAAGTGGAATGTCACCACTCACTCCCATACAATCCTGGAAGCCCTTAAGAATCTGGCTGGTCAATGCTTCATGGAATCTGTATAATAACTAGTTAAATTCAGTGTGATGAAGCGGGCATTCTCTGGGAACAAGTAGGAAGTCAGCCTTCAAATATGGATGACATCAGTGCCGACGGAGCCCTCACAGAGCATCTACCCAGCTTTCAAAGAAAGCCTTTGGGAGATGCACCACGCATGTGTGGTGCCCTTCCCACCCAAGGGTGCCATCTTGCTCAGTCTTCTTTTTTCCCTGGAGCCCTTCATACGTCTGTCTGTTTTCCCCCAGAAAAAGTTGAATGTCTTGTACCTGAGTTTCATACTCTCCGGTTGTGCACCGGTACTCTTCCCGGCACTCGAGCCTGCTGCCCCGGCATCGAGTCTCTGGTCCATATACTTTTTTTTTCTCCTTGGTGCCTTTGTGCCTTTTTTCCAACTGTCAGCACCACAGGTCTTTGAGCTTGCTGGGGTCCTTTTTTCCCCCCGTGACTACCAGAGGCTTTAAGAAGTGTGATCGATGTACAAAAATCATGTCCCTCACCAACACACACTACTGCTGCCTACGCTGTCTAGGGCTGGACCACAACCCCACAGCCTGTGGTATCTGTAAAAAGATGCCTTCCAAGGCCCTTAAGAGCTGCCAGCAGCAGCATGACAAATTTTTCCTGGAGTCTCCGGTGTCTCCGAAGGCCAAGATCCTGTCTGAAGTCTGACTCTCACAGCAGACCCCAGTCGATGATGTGGGCCTTCAGAGAGGGGGATCTCCCTTGAGGGAACACAAAAAGAAGAAGAAACCCTCGAAGGTGGCATCCCTGGATGGTTTCTGCAGATCGGATAAGCCCGAGCCAGGTCCCCCAGTCCACAACGCTCGGAGGGCTCGGAGCAGGAGTGGCCCACCAAGGTCGCCCAGAAGGAATCATACGAAGATCGGCTTTGGGTGCCCAAACCCATCCTCGTTGAGGACTTCCCCTCGGGGGAACCAGTGCCGGGCCCAAGTTCTTTGGGACCTGTGCCGACAACTGTTGAGCCTTCTGGACTGGAAACCAGAATGGCAGCCCTGGAGCGCAGTCTGTCTGCCTTCATGGACCAGCAATGGGCGTTGCTGTCTGGTACAATCAGTTCCTCTGCCCATACCACCGGGCCCTTCCCGGAGGCCGAGCTGATCCTCGAGACCATACAGCTTTGAGTCGATCTTCAGCCGAGGTCTAGATCAGAGTCCCGTTCCACAGGACAGAGGTTATCTCCAGGAACAAGCAGGAATGAGTCTTCACATATGGGTACGTCGGTACCAACGGAGCCTGCACGGGAATGCTCCCCAGCATCCAATCAGAAAGCTTTTGGGAGCATCCCTCGCGCCTGCGCACTGCCTTCCCGCCTTTCCCACTGCCTCTCCTCAGGTTTCGTTTTTCCGCGGAGCCGGCAGGACGTCCTCCTGTCACCGCAGAAACTTTTTTCTTCAAATTCTTTATTTCTTGTTTTCTTGTGGTCGCGGCTGTTTTTCCCGCTGCCACCGGTACCGCCGGTGGGTTTTTCTTTTCCTTTTCTTAAACTCAGGGAGTTTTTTTCCCTCAGTTTCTGTCTTAACATTTTTGGGCCTACAAGGCCTCTCCATCATGGAGCCGCCTTCTCCTAAGAAGTGCCTTCACTGTGGAAACACAGTTTTCTTTTTAGACTCCAATGCCTGGTGTCTAACCTGTTTGGGTCCTGACCTTTTTTCCCCTGAGCAATCAGGCTACAAAACTGTGAGAGGAACTTCCCTCTTTCGAGTGTCCCTCGATACCGTTTTCCCTCCCGGAGTGAGGGCACCGGTTTTTTCTTCTCTACAGGATCAGGTAACCCACAAACAGTCTGTTAAGACTAGCCAATCCTTGAGTGGTAGGTCTCATGCCAAGCATGATGATGGCTCCGGCCTTGCCCTCAAGACACCATTGGCATTAAAACCCCGGTGGGAGTCTCCGGGCTCCAAAGCATTTCAGGGGTTTCAGGTTGTTCCTGGGGCTCACCCTCACAGAACATACCTGAGCCATGTTTGGTGGTGGCATCCGCTTCGAGCGGTACTGATACCCAGGCATTGGCACCGGTGTTGAGTGGTCCACTCTTCACCAGGGATCGTCATCGGGCGTTCTCGGTACCTTCGGGACCGATCGATACGACCCGAACCGACTTTCCTGTATCGACAACATCGCCGATACCACCACCGACGTCGGTACCCTCTAGACATGCATCGATGGACTCGCTCCCTTCGATGCCGAGTCTGGAATCGATATCTAGTCTAGATGACTGGGTACCGACGCGTCTCGGAACCGACCCTTATCGTTTCCGGATACGCAGTACCGAGGATATTCACCAAAAGTTTCGGGTTGCCTCGGTACCGTTTGAGCAGCCTCCGATGACTGCTTCGAGGGCGTTACCGTCTCCGATTCCGACTCAGCTACCGATACCGGTATCGATGTCGGTTCCTGCAGTTACATCGGCACCATCGATCCTCTCTATGCCTAGTTTGGAATCGATACCTGGCATGGACAATGCAGTACTGACTGCCTCAAATCGTGACTACCAGTACCACTATCCATCTAGTGGGGTTCTTTTTCTGCACCAGACCAATACATCCTCTGGTGCTCAGGCTGCTCCTTCAACCTTAGCCTGCCCAGAGATAGTTCCCCTTGGAGATCCCTCTTTTCAGAAATTTCTCCTCGACATGGCAATATTTCTTGCTATTCCTATCCCTGGCTGTGATCCTACTCGAGGTTCTCCTGCAGAAAAGGAAAATATAATGCTTCCTTTACATCATTCTTTGCAGGATCTTCTTCTGAGAATATGGGAATCACCTTTAAGGGTTCCCTCACCTTCTACAGCAACTAATGTTCTGTATCAGGTGCCCCCCTCTCCAGGGTTTCAAAAGACTCAACTTCCCCATCATTCCATTGTAGTGGAATCAGCAATGAGGAAGGTAAAAAGCAAGAAGAAGCATTCTTCTTATCCAGCAGGTCGGGCATCTAGAGCACTTGATGCCTTTGGACGTCAAACCTTCCAAACATCTATGCTGGCATCAAGAATTATCTCTTATATTTTTTATATGAGTCTATCTCTCCAGGAGGTCACAAAGAAATTATCTCTTTTGACTCCTTTTCTATCAGAGCCTAAGGTTGCAGACTATTCCTTACTTCTTAGTCATAGCCAGAATCTTTCTTGGTTTCTTTCTCGTGCTTCTCTAGACTCTTTTGAGTCTGTTAGCAGATCCTCTGCTATTGCCATAGGAGCACGTCGTAAAGCCTGGCTCCAAGCTTCAGACTTGAGCAGATGGGCACAACACACACTGGGTAATTCTCCTTGTACTGGAGACAATCTCTTCAATAAGGAGGCTTTACGTCAGGTTGCTCTCTGCTCCACTGACTTCCCTGGTTCTGGAAACCATCCTAAGCCGCCGCCTTCCCCAAGAGGTAGGAAATGTCCTACCAAACCTTCTTTCCCTAAGAAAAGAAGGTTTCACTCTTCTCCTGCCCATCATCCAGATGTACCCAAGCAGGGGACACCTCGTCCTAGTCTGAAGAATCCAAACTCTAGCCAGTCTGAGCATACCCAGCAACCATAGGTTCCTGAAGGTTGCAACCTACAGTTAACCTCTTCTTAGCAGAAGTTTGTTCACTGTTTTTTTTTCTTTAAAGCTCTACACATGGCTTCCTTTCTTCAGGATGTACTGAACTGTCAGGATATTTTTGTCTATGGGTTACAGATTTCTCCTCTTCTTCCTACCAAGAAGAGAAGTTAACTACTATCCCATGATAGTTTCTGTCCCAACATGAACATTTTTTTCTTCAGCTGTCTCACCATATGGTAAGTCACCCTTCAGTTCCTGTTTTTCTACCCTCTCATCCAGGTTTTCTCCTGATTGAGTGGTACCATACTGTACACCTTTCATTCCAGTGTAGAGTTTTTTCTTTGAATAAATTCTCTGGACAGCTTATCAGACAGGGACAGGACTACTCCTCTCCCTTTGTCTTTTCTCTCTGTGTTTTTCACAGGAAGATTCCCTCTGCTGTCTCTTTCAGTTGCTGTTCATGCAGGAGTCCCAGTGATTGATCTACTGGTACTTTTCCACAAGTTCCAGTCTGTCTAGCCTTAGTAGTGATTCCAAGATAGTCCTTATCTATCTTGGATAATCCTACTCACTTCAGGCTTCTTACATTATCTTCTTTTTGGCCATCTCCTTTTCCTTGGATTTGGCAACACAGCTGACCTACAGTCAGTTTTATCTCCTAATTCTCCTGCATAATGCTCTCTGCAATCTTCAGAGAAGCTTTCTACTATGGGCCCTTGCTAGAGAGCATTGAACTTTGTCTCTGATGGCTATTCCATTTAGTAAAAAAGGCTTATCAGTCATTTTACATGACTGTGAGGGTTCTCCACACCCTCTTGTCTCCTGTTATAATACAGGATATAAGCTTTTTCTGCGTGAATGTCCAAGGAATTTCCCAATCCTGTAGGAATATGCTCTTTTTTCCTTACAGCTTGGCTTTATGCTATCCTACTCCTCATGGACAGCACATATTCTACTAGTAACGCATGATACCCCTGTGTCCCTCCAGTGGGTCATCCTGGTATCTCCCTCTATGCGTTTTCTGTCCATTTACCATGTCAGAGTTCTACAGAACTCACGACTTGCTCTCTACAGACTGATATTATCCTCAGTTTTTTTCAGCAACCATCCTGGTTATTTAACTGGATAGCATTCCTGCACCCTCTTAGCCCAGGAGGAATAGATTCTCTTTGTATCTTTTCAAGTAGGTTCCACCTTCTTGTTAGATGAATCTTTCTCCTTCACATCTCTCATGTGAATGTTCTTATGGGGCTTAGTTGCAAATATGTATTTCAAACTTACATATTCATGTATGTATATATCTCTATCTATTTCTATACATACATATGTCTGTAAGCTGTGTGTGCATGGGTTATGCCCCTATATATAATATATATATATATATATATTATATCCCTCTATCTATATATCTGTCAAGATGATTTTTATAGGTAGATATGTCTTACATACTATCTCCCTAACTGTCTCTGCTATAAAGGTTTTTACCTTCATAGAGGTTCCAGACAGTGGGTTTGCATATCTTCGTACTGTCCCTCGCTATGTAGGGGCTGTTATGCACAAAACCACTACTGTGGTACTAGCAGCTTCCATTTTACTCTAGGTCTCGCTATCCCTGGAGCATCATGCTTCAATATCTTTCCTATCTTTCACCAGCTAGGAAAGACAGTGTAGATCTGTAGTAGTGCTGAGGTTCAGCCCTTCACACATCTGTCCTCCCTGGGAATACGGGCTTTTTTCCATACCCCTTCTTCCCTCCAGGACTTGGCTACTTGTCCAAATCGGTCAGTCTTCCTCTTTTACTCCTCAATGTCAATGACTCTGTAGCTAAAAGAGTTTTCAGCTTTTTTCCATAAAGCTTTCCACTGAAGACCTGCCGTTCTTATACTACCCCAGTTGACACCTGGGTCACCTGCCAATTCCAGATTTGGACCTTCACCCTCACTGCGTGAGGTCACCTTGAGGATCCTCTACTGAATCTCCAGTAGACTCCATCACGCTCTCTACTTCCTACAATCCAGTAGGTAAGATCCATTTTGTGATTGTTCATTAAATAATTTTAATGGTACTTATCATACATACCAAGGACTCCTCTCCTGTAGTCCTTAGCTTTGCTGTTTCCTTACAGCTCCTCTCCTTTCAACTCCTTCCCACCATCCCTCATGGGATGCCGGAGATCCATGTGTGGTATCTGCAGTCCTGATCCAGGGACACACATTTTATGGGATCTCCCCCTGGCATCTCCAGCTAGGGAGTCCCCCATATGTGAAGACTCATTCCTGCTTGTTCCTGGAGATAGCACAGTTACTTACCTGTAACAGGTGATCTCTGGGAACAGCAGGAATAAGTCTTCACAACCCACCCACCTCCCCTAGGAGTTGTATCTATCTATCTTCCTTTCCTCTTTCTCTCCTTTTGTCTCAGCTATGAAACTCAACTGAGGAGAGGCAGTGGGAAAGGCGGGAAGGCAGTGCGCAGGCGCGAGGGATGCTCCCAAAAGCTTTCTGATTGGATGCTGGGGAGCATTCCCGTGCAGGCTCCGTCGGTACCGACGTACCCATATGTGAAGACTTATTCCTGCTGTTCCCAGAGATCACCTGTTACAGGTAAGTAACTGTGCTTTCCCCGCTAGCGCACGTGGCACCAGCTGCAGAACCTCTGAGGGACGCAGGCAGGATTCAGGCCCAGAGCCCATGAGCTGCCCTTCCCTTGCATCTTTGATCGACTACTCAGAATGGGAGACAGAGGACGAGGAGTCCCCAGACACCAATTGCTACCGCGACGTCCCCTTGGTATCACCAACATCCGAGCCCCAGCGTCTGTCTTTGCCCGAGGACATGGCGTTCCTCGACTTCATACAGGACTTGTCAAAGGCTCTAGCATTCCCAAAAGAATTGGAGGAGGACCCTCGGATGAAGGAACTAGAAATCCTCCAATGCGAGGCCTCACTACACCGGCAACTGCCTATCTTGAGCAAGCAGTTAGACTCGATGTATCAGGCCTGTCCAAGCCCTGACTTCTAGAAGGCAGAGCTGCTGCATAACTCCATAGTGGTGGAGTTGGCCATGCGTCGGCTGAAGAGCCAGAAGACGCAATTTTTGGTGCCCCCGGGTAGGGAGGCCTGCACCTTGAATGTTCTCAGCAGAGAGTGCTACCAGGGCTCGATGCTTCTCTTCTGGATCCAGGCCTACCAGCTGTACATGGACATATACTGGAGCTCACTGGGTTCTCGGCTGGTCTCTCCGAGGAACACCTGCAGCGGTTCAAGAACCTGGCCAAAGCTGTCTGAGAGTGCTTCAAATTCATGACTCGAGCAGCCTATGATTGCTTCGAGTCAGCGACTAGAGTAGCTGCGGCAAGCATCAGTGCCCGACACCAGACTTGGCTACAGTCTTCTGACCTTGAGCAATGGGTTCAGGACAAACTGTTCGATGTCCCATGCCAAGAGGAGAACCTCTTTGGCAAACCCAAGATGGAAAAGGCTGCTGAGTTGGAGTCCAAGTTTGTGACAAGAACCAGGCTCTCTAAAAAGATCTCTGGCCCTCCCTGATGGAAAGGCTCGGGCAAAAAGTCCTTTTACCTGAGGAAATGGGGCTGCTTACAAAAACTACCCACAATTTCAGGCCTCCCCAGCAGGTTCAGGAGGCCAAGGGACATGGGCAAGTCCCTTGTAAGCAGAAGGCTCCCAAGCCCCAGGTGTTGGCTCTGGCCCAGCCTGGGGGGAGTTTTTTGACTCCTTGGTCATAGCCTCTCTATCCCAAGGAGGAAAGCAGGCCCACAGGAGGACGTCTAATCCACTATGCCCATAGGTGGCCAACCATCACAACTGATATCTGGGCACTTCAGGTGGTCAAGGAGGGCTACCCCCTCCACCTGGTACAGACAACTTCCCCTTTATTTCCAGGAGAGCCCCCAAGGTCTCCCCTTCACTGGGACCTCCTACTGCAGGAACTTGCAAGTCTTCTCAAGGTAGAAACAGTACCTCAACATCTCATGGTCAAGGGCTTCTACTCCAGGTATTTTCTCGTGACAAAAAGAACAGCAGGCCTACGGCCCATCCTTGACCTATGCAGCCTGAAGCATGTTCCTGGTGAGGGAGAAGTTCAAGAAGCTCTCCCTTGAAACATTGCTGCCTTATCTCTAGCAGGGAGACTGGCTTATGCGCCTTGGATATGAAGGATGCTTATACCCACATACTCATTCACCCCAACCACAGTCAGTATCTTTGCTTTATGGTGGAGGGAGGCCACTACCAGTACACTGTACTATCCTTCGGCCTGGTATCCGCCCTCAGAGTCTTCACCAAATGCTTGGCAATAGTGGCCGCCTACCTCAGTCTCCAAGGGGTATTTATCTTCCCCTATCTGGACGAGTGGCTTATAAAAGGAGCCACGGCTGCTGAAGTGCAGCAAGCTACAGCGTGCACCATCCATGTCCTGCAACATCTGGGGTTTGTGATAAACTACCCCAAATCTCACCTCGTCCTGATACAATATCTGGAGTTCATAGGGGCAGAGCTGGACACCGTTCAGGCAAGGGCATTTCTCCCTCTGGATCGGGCCGACTGTCTCAGGGAATTGGCCACAGACATGTAACACCGTCACTCTGTGTTGGCTCGGCTTCTGTTGTGCCTACTCAGCCACATGGCCTCCACGGTCCATGTCATCCCAGATGTTCGTCTGCACATGAGGGTTGCCCAGTGGTGCCAAGCCACCGGCTTCCTCCAGGACAGAGTCTGTGACCCACCAGTTGGTGGAATCTTTGACTTGGTGGCAAAACCTGCAACACTTTCAAGCAGGGATGACCTTTCATACTTGAAGTCCCCAAAGGGTCCTCACAAAAGGTGCCTCCCTGCTGGGATGGGGAGCCCGCTGCGAGGAACTTTGCACCCAGGGCAGCTGTTCACAAACAGAGGGCAACCAGCAAATCAACCTTTTGGAGCTTCGGGCAATATATCTAGCCCTCTGAGCATTTTGGCACCGCTTGAGGCACCAGTCTGTGCTGATCCAAACAGACAGACAAGTGGCAATGTTCTATGTGAACAAGCAGGGGGGCACGGGGTCTCGCACCCTCTGCCGCGAAGCAATAATACTCTGCTCCTACGCAGTTCATCAGGGAATACTCCAACCAGGCCAGGACAACACCCTAGCAGACACACTGAGCAGGGTCCTCCAACGGCATGAGTGGCAGTTGGACCCTAAATTAGCTGCCTGGCTCTTCTGCCTCTGGGGGGGCTCCACTGGTGGACCATTTCACCAGCCTGGACAACTACCAGTTGCTTCACCTCTGCTCCCATCAGCCCCATCCGTATTGGGTAGCAGCAGATGCGTTCCTCATTCCATGGTTGGAAGGCCTCGTGTGTGCCTTCCCACCCACACTGTTGATTGCCAAGACCCTTTTCAAGGCTCTTTGTGACAGTGTTGCTGATCCTGGTGGCTCCACCGTGACCCAGGAAGCCATGATTCCCGCAGCTCCTCCGATTGTCAGTGGAGGCTCCAGTTTCCCTGGGGAGTTCTCAGGAGGAGGGCTCTCCTGCACCCCAACCTGAGATCCCTATCACTGACAGCGTGACCAATGAAAAGGGTAACCGTAGCCCCTTTTAATCTCTTGGGAAAAGTGGAAGCGATCCTGCTGGCCTCCTGTAAGCCCTCCATCATGAGAGCTTTATGCCTTCAAATAGTGCAAATTCTCAGTGTGGTGTGTGGAGCAGCAGCTAAACCCGTTCTGCCTGATGCAGATGGTGCTGCAGTACCTTCTGCATCTCTTACAATCCAGGCTCAAGTCGAACTCAGTCAGGGTACACCTCAGTGCCCTAGCAGCTCACTCGCCTGCCTTTTGAGCCCCTGGCTACCTGCCACCTGAGGTACCTCTCGTGGAAGGTTGTGTTCCTGGTGGCTTTCTCCTCTTCTCTCAAGGTCAGCGAGCTCCAAGCCCTAGTGGCAGAGGTGCCGTATAACAGATTCTACAAGATCAGGGTCATGCTATGCACGCACCCTAAATTTCTTCCAAAGGTGTTATCTTCCTTTCACTTTGACCAGGAGGTAGTGCTACCCACCTTTTTCCCAAGGCCTCGCTCCAGCAGGGCGGAGATAGTCCTTCATATCTTGGACTGTAAGAGGGCCCTGTCCTTCTACATTCAATGTATTGAGGGCCACCGCACAGCCTCTCAGCTTTTTGTTTCCTACCTCCCCAGTTGTCTGGGGAAGCAGTGACCAAGCGAACACTGTCCACCTGGGTGGTGGACTGCATCGCCATCGCCTATGAACGGGCTGAGCTCAGGCTGGATGGCTGTGTCATGGCACAGTGTCAGGGCCATGGCGGCCTCTGTGGCAAACCTGCGCTCCGTCCTGATGCTGGACATTGCTGGGCCGCCACCTTGTCTTCAGTCCATACCTTCATAGCTCATTACTGCCTGGAGAGGAAGTCCCAACGGGACAGCGCCTTCGGCCAGGCCATGCTCTGTAATTTTTTCTGGGTCTAGGCAACTCCTACCCTTCGACCCCTCTGTGTTCAGGCTACCGGAGCATTGGTTTCCATCGAACACAGGGTCCTAATGTAGTCTTTATCTGCGGGCTCAATTGCTGCTACTCATGGTTCTCCTTGAGGGCGACCATGTTTTTCCCTACGGGCTTGCGGTAGCCTGTAGCTAGGGAGTCCCGTAGGGGATGACTGACTTCCTGCTTGTTCCCGGAGAAAGCGTAGTTACTCACCTGCAACAGGTGTTCTCCGGGGACAGCAGGAATCAGTCCTCGCAACCCTATCTCCTCCCCTTGGAGTTGCTTCTTTACCATCTTTTATTTTTGCCGTCTTTTAGCTATGTCATCTAACTGAGCAAGATGGCATCCTTGGGCAGGAAGGGCATCACGCATGCGTGGTGGTATCTCCCAAATGCTTTCTTTGAAAGCTGGGGGGATGCTTCTGTGAGGGCTCTGTCAGTGCCAATGTCACCCATATGTGAGGACTGATTCCTGCTGTCCCGGAGAACACCTGTTAGCTATATAATACTCGCTTTAGGAAAGACCCATTTGCCTGTAACTTGTTAAAATCACCTTGTTCTGCCCCCTCCCCTTTCCTAATATCACATTCACATACATACCCTTAACAGGTATTTTACTATTTTACAAAACTTCTTTTAAGGATAAGGAAGTTGAACTACCTTATTTTCATTCTTTTGGATGTAATTACGTTTATTTACATTTCTTCTGCTCAGCCTGTTTGCTGCCTTCGTATGTGTGCCAGAACTGTCTCTGCAACATATTTACAACAGTTATTGCTCTTGCATGGTGAACAGGTAGGCAGAAAAAGGCCAGGGTGCTTTGTTAAACAGATGTGAAATTAAGAACTGGCTGAATTGCAGAAAAACGTTTCTTTTAATTTTGTGCTACCATCTCCATGCCTTAACATTGCTGGAGGAAGCAAATCACATTAGAAAATAATCTTTATCTTTCTTTGTCATTTGATATACTGCCCTATGCAGCAAGACCCCAGAGCGGTTTACAAAGAACTAAATTAAAAATAAGAAAAAGGAAAAGAACGCCAATCATATATAGGACAGGACAGAAAAGAGAGAATGGAGAAGAGAGCAATGGGCGGACGGGGAGGAGAGAAGGAGAACTTAGACTAAGAAGGAAGTGAGCTAAGTGGGAGGCTGCTCAGGGGAAGAGGAGGGAAGGTCATAAACCAACTGAAACAGGTGTGTTTTGAGCTGAGATTTGAACCGGAGAAAAGAGGTCTCTGCACCTAATGAGGCAGGTAGGGAATTCCATAGGGCAGGAGCAAGAAAAAGAAAGTGGATTGACATGTTTGCCCCAAATGCGCTCGGAAAACTGAGGGGAGGGCCAGGCGGTGAGTGTGGAGGGATCTGAGGAGACGGTGTGGGGAGTGAAAATGAAGTAGGTCATCCAAATATTGTGGTATGCCTGTGTGGATTGCCTGGTGAGCAGATATGAGAATTTTGTAATCTGTGTGAAATTTTATGGGAAGCCAGTGAAGTCTGATCAGGATGGGAATGATTTGCTCACAGTGCGAGGCGTAAGTGATAATCCGGGCTGCTGTATTTTGGAGATGTTGCAATTGACTAAGTTGGTAGTTTGGAAGACCGGCAAGGACACTGTTGCAATAATCTGTTCTAGAAATTAATAGTGATAGGAGGATAGAAAGGGAGTGCAGTTGAGAGAAGAATGAAGAGCATGGATCCGGCGGAGGAAGAAGAAAGACCATTGGACAAGGGAGGAAATGTGGCTGTGAAATGACAGAGGAATCTAGAATGACCCCAAGAGAGCGGAGGGAGTGAACAAGGGGGGGAATGAGGAGTAGGACAGAAAGGGGCTATTGTGGGTCGAGGGATGTTAAAGGTGAGCCATATTGCGGAACATTTGGAGGGATTGAGAGCTGGGGACAATGGCGGCAACCCTGGAGGTAGTACCATGGGCCAGGGCGCACATGCGTCTGCTGCAGAGGTTGCTGCTCCGACATTGGTCTCATCAGAACGATTCTTTGAACAAGCATCTGTCCTTTCCGTTGCGGGTCAGACAGTCTCTTCAGTGGTGGTTTCGCCCAGGCAGTCTGGCGGTGGGCATGCCACTGGAGCAGCTGCAGTGGGTTCCAGTGTTGACGGATGCGAGTCTCGCAGGTTGGGGAGCACATTGCGGTCGATCAACCGTCTGGAGCTGCGTGCGGTGTTCCTGGCTCTCCAAGCGTTCGAGGTCACATTGAAAGGGAGAGCGGTGCGAGTCCTGTCAGACAACTCCGCGACGGTGGCTTACCTCAATCGGCAGGGTGGAACAGGAAGCACGGCCATGGAGGAGGAAGCAGGAGCTCTGTTCGCCTGGGTGAAGCCTCGTCTGCAAGCACTCTCGGCGGCACACGTTGCAGGAACGGACAATGTGACGGCAGATTTTCTCAGCAAAGTCCGGGTGGACCCCAGAGAGTGGGAGCTTCATCCAGAGATCATTGCGCAGATAGTCCGCAGATGGGGTCCTCCAATAATGGATCTCATGGCAACCTTTTAGTTGGCCAAGGTAAATCGGTTTTACAGTCGAAGGCAAGAAAGGATGTCAGAGGGCATAGATGCCCTGATGCAGCGTTGGCCTTCACCAGGCTTGCTCTGTCTTCCCTCCGTGGGCGCTGATAGAGGGCGAGTAGCACCGGATTGGCCGAGGTGGCCGTGGTACGCCGACATGATCTGGCTTCTCAACGGGGAGCCCTGGCGACTGCCAACAACCACGAGTCTCCTAATACAGGGTCCGTTGCGAATGCCTCAGGTGGATCTGTTCTCGCTTACAGCTTGGCCATTGAAAGGGCAAGGTTGAGAAGCAAAGGTTATTCTGGGGGCGGTAGTTGGTACATTGCTTTGAGCTAGAAAGAGGTCTACTTCCTTGGCATATGTGCGGGTATGGCGTGTTTTTGAGGATTGATACTCGCAGCGACAAGTTCAGGCATCCAAGGTGTCCGTGCCTATGGTGTTAAATTTCTTGCAAGACGGTTTTGAGAGGTTTTAGCGGCCAGCTCTCTAAAGGTCCAGCTCACAGTGCTGTCTTGCTATAGAGGTAAAGTCCAGGGAGTGGCCCTGGGCTCTCACCTGGATGTGGTGCGTTTCCTAAAGGTGGTTTCCAAGCTACGGTCTCCTCGCAGAATGACGGTTCCTCCTTGGTACCTCAATTTGGTTTTAGGGGTGTTATCTAGGGAGCCTTTTGAGCCCTTGCATCAGGCCTCTCTCAAGGATTTAACTTTGAAGACAGTGTTTTTGGTAGCCATCTGTTCGGCACGACGATTTTCGGAGCTGCAGGCATTGTCTTTTCGAGAGCCATTTTTGTCCTTTTCTAGGGAAAAGGTGGTTTTGAGACCGGTTCCGTCATTTTTGCCTAAGGTGGTTTCTCCTTTTCACTTGAATCAAGCAATTTTGTTACCAGTGTTAGGGGCGTCAGAGGAGTCTCCCTCGGACCATAGCCTTCGGCGATTGGACTTAGAGGGTTCTGCGTCAATGTTTAAAGGTTTCGGGCACATTTCGCAAGTCTGACCGCTTGTTCGTTCTGTTTGGGGGTCCCCGTAAAGGGGAAGCGGCTGCTAAAGCTTTGATTGCTAGGTGGATTCGAGAAGCTATAAATTCAGCTTACATCTTGCAAGGGCGTCAGGTGCCAGTGGGATTAAGGGCTCATTCTACTAGAGCGCAAGCGACGTCTTGGGCGGAGCACAGTTTGGTTCCACCAGTGGAGATATGTCGAGCGGCTACTTGGTCGTCTCTTCATACATTCAGTAAGCACTATTGCTTGGACGTGCAGGCAGCAAGCGATGCCTGTTTCGGGTCGGCGGTGTTACAATCCGGCTGGAAAGGTCCCTCCCAATGATAACTGTTCTGTTACATCCCAGTGGTGGAGGACTGAACTGGAGGACCGATAAGGAAAGAGAAATTAGACTTACCTGCTAATTGTAGTTCCTTGAGGGACTCCAGTTCAGTCTTCATCCCGCCCAGGGATGGCCTATTCAGAGATTGGTTTCAGTTTGGGGGGAATGTTGGTCACTAGTGGTAGGAAGACCTGTTTAATTTCAAGAGTGTGGTGTTCCTTTGCTTTGTCTTCTCTCTTTTTTTCTTCCTGAGTTGGCTAAAGGGACGGAGGGAGAGGGCATGAACTGGTCTTCTCCTTAAGGGGGAAGAGTTTAAGTTGATAGTTAAGGTTGAGTTTAAGGTTGGAATTAATAATATAGCTACTTATTTTGTTGCTCCTTTGAGTCTGCTTTGTCAATAGTTCACTGGGGCTGATGGGAGAGACCAGCAGGCTACATCCAGTGATGTCACGATTCTGACATGTCCAGTCTCCATGCTGCAGGAGGAGGTGCACTACCCAGTGGTGGAGGACTGAACTGGAGTCCCTCAAGGAACTACAATTAGCAAGTAAGTCTAATTTCTCTATTTTGTAAATCATTTAAATATTTGTTCACTTGCATTTCTATCTTTAGCATGACATGTTTCTCATAAAAACAAAATAAAATGGGGGAAAAAGTAGAGAACTGCTTTACTCCCTTAGCATGTGCAAAGGGAGTGTGGTGTTCAGTGCCCAGGCCTTTATTCTGAATGTCAGCAATGTGACTCCCCTCTTCAGTCCTTCCTGCGCATGTTACCCCTACCTTCCTGTCCTCTTGCTATGAGAGGCACATTCTGATCTCATGTGGACTAAATTGGTCTTGATATAGGATCCAGTTTTATGTCAGGCTGCAGAAGCATGTCTCCATAGTTGTATATTGGTGGGCACTGCAGCTGCACTGCCTTAAGCCACAGTGCCAGCCCTTACAGGTGCTCTGCTGGGATGACTTATCTTCTCAAGCATTGGCTATATTATCTTTTGGGTTGTTGCTCAATCTGTGGCACCACTGTTTTAGCTCTCTCACCATAGCATCGCTCTGCAGCTGCTCTCCTGGGCCTCTTATCCTAGTCTGCTTCAGTGTAGCTCCAGGGCTGCATTTGTCTTCTGGTTCCTTCCCACCACGGTGCTCCCATGATGCATAGTAAGCACTGCATTAAAAAGAGTCACAGATGGACAAACAAAAACCTGGACATGGGCTTCTGTTTTTTCACGAAAAATGAGACCTTGAGATTTTTACAAGAACATTATTATAAATGTTATTTTTATAGGAGCTAGCTAGTTTTTCCATTGACAAGCAGGATTTAGCTAGACACACAAGCGTGTGATGTTATCTGATAACTCAGAATCTAATGTGACATTCTGAGCATGCACGGCCCTTCTTGTATATAGTGGTCTCGGCTCCTCAGTTTTGTGTTTTCCACTAACGTGTGAAACAAGGTTCTCCCATCAAGGTTTTCAAAATTGCTATAAAAGCAGTATTTTTCAATGTTGTCTATCGGTTAATTTGCTTTATTGTTTTATTTAAAAAAAAAAAGTAACCAAATTTGAGATTTTGACCTTGCCCAATGTGCAACAGAAAAATCCAGAAATCTGACGCTCATTCTAAGGGACCTGTTTACTAAAGGTTTTTTCTCATTTCGTGTCTGTGGGGGAAATGGTTAGTAAACAGGGTCCTAAGTATCTTCTACGTATGGATCCTGACTACAATCAGAAGGACTGAACAGAATACTGACCCGAGGGTGGGGGTTGGGGTTGGAGCAAGATAGCAACCCATTAGCATTGCTTTGAGGTCAACTGTTGGTCTTTGTTTTTTTTTTCCCCCTCTGTTCAATGTTACTTTCCTTATCGTCACTCCAGTCCAGTCCCTTCACTTCTGGGTTGCGCAACCCTTCCAGCAGCTTGGAGGCTGAGCCCACCTTTTTGGGGGATGGAGCGGTATAAATACCACTGGGACCACCCACCCACCCCAGTATTCTCAGCCTCCAAGCAGCTGGAGGGTTCCGTAAGCCTGGGGCTTATTGGAGTCCTACTTTAATTTGCTTAGTTTCCTTAATTTTTAGCTTAATTTTAGCTTAATTTGTGTTTAATTTTTACTTTCAGTAATTTAATTTCCTTTTTTCTCTTGCGATTTTAGGGGCTCTGCTCCTTTAAGAATTGTTTCTCCCTCCCCCCCCCCTCCGGCGCCCGACGCGGCTCGCAGAGCAAAGACCTGGGTTGTAGCAGCGAGGAGGTGCTCTGCTCTACCCGGCTTCCTACACTTCGGGCTCTTACGTTGAGGGGAGAAACAGCCTCGCGCCGAAGCCCTGAAGGTGGCTGAGCGCTAGAGGCTGCAACGGCAACCGGGGGGAAGCCTTCCATTCCGGCCTGGCCAGGCTGACCGCGGAGAGGATCCACGCGGTACCCCGGTCTTCTCACGGTGCGATCAGACGGCGATCGCACTCGTGATTCGGCAAGGGCTCAGCATCGGGCTCAGCGGGGGAGTGTTGGCAGACGCCGAGTCTCATTTTTCCCCGAGCAGGCTCCACGTGGTGAGGCCTACCACATGTAGAGCCCTCGGGTGGGATTCGCAGCATCGGGCCCAGGATCGGCAATCTGCAAACTGCAAGTACCTCCCTTAGGGGACAAAGTAGTGCTAGCCACTAATTTCATTTAATTTCGAGTTAATTTTGGGAATTAGTTTATTAATTTCGTTTGTTTCAGGCTCGATTTCTGTTCTATTTTTATTTAGCATTTATTTTAATTGCATTTATCTTTTTGGCAGCCCAATTGGTCTTTGTTTAAGGGATCCCCCCTTTAGCTCTCCTAGGGGTATTGTTAGGAATTGTGTCCTAAGGGAAATTGGGCTTTGGGGGACAAGGGCCTACAAAGTTAAGCCCCAACCTTTCACCATGGCTTCCAAGCCACGCTGTCCTTCATGTGGGACACGCAGGGGCACCTCCGCAGAGACAGGAATCTGCAGGAGCTGCACCGCAGTGGCTACATCAGTGGAACAGGAGATATTGCAGCCTTCCGAGGGATCATCTGACCCTCTAGTAGGGGAAGGGGGGTCCCAGGGTTCGGTCTCTACCCCCTCGGAGCTTCCCACACCTCCTCTGCTTCCTCCACCCCCTCCCTCGAGTGCAGGAGGGGACGGAGAATTCTTCTCCCCTGACTTCATCCTTTTACTCTATAAGGCCTACTGCCTGCGCAAGCAGGGCCTGGGGGCAGATGGGGTTACCACACCAGGGGAGGAGAGTTCATCCAGACGCCTAGGGGCGATCAATCCTGAATCCAGCATCCCTTCTAAGCGTCAGCGGCTGGACGGGGAGGATCTCCTACCGTCCTTTTCCCAGGGGACTCCGGAGGAGGAGGGTTCGGCGATGGATTTGGACGAGGAGGAGGAGGAGCTGGAAGAAGGAGAGATCCCGGAAGAAGATCAATCTCGGATAGTTAGGGTCTTTAGGAGAGAGGAGCTCCCGGCGCTAATTAATGAATCCTTAAAAGTACTCAATGTGGCCTCAGATGTACCATCGCAGGAGGAGGCATTGGAGGACCCCTTAATACAGGCCATTACGAAATCCCAGAAGGTTTTTCCGGTCCACAGAGTAGTACGCCAGATGATCCAGGAAGAATGGGACCAACCGGAATCCAGCCTAAGAGGGGTCCGAACCATGTCTCGCCTATACCCTCTCCCAGAGTCAGATAAGGAACTACTAAAATCGCCCAGGGTGGATGCAGCGGTATCTGCAGTCACTAAGAAGACGACTATCCCAGTTGAGGGCAGTTCGGCCTTAAAGGACGCACAGGACAGGAAGCTGGATACTCTCCTGAAACAAGCCTTTGATGTAAGCGCCCTGGCATTATAGGCCTCCGTGTCAGGAGCCTGGGTAGCTCGAGCCTGACTAAGATGGGCTCAGCAGCTTCAGTCAGAAGACTCTTCGGCCGAGATCCAGGCAAACTCAGCCAAAGTGGAATCCGGCGCAGCCTACTTGGCGGATAGTCAGTATGACCTCATCAGAAGCCTAGCCAAAAACATGGCCTCGGTGGTGGCGGCCAGGCGTTATCTGTGGCTACGTAATTGGGCAGCTGATGCCTCCTCGAAGGCTCGACTAAGTCGGCTCCCTTTTAAAGGGAAACTCTTATTTGGGGAGGATCTGGAGAAGCTGGTCAAGGATCTGGGCGAGTCCAAGGGAGGTAGGCTCCCGGAAGATAGACCGAGGCTAGGCCGCTCCCAAGCCCCTGTGCGCTCTCAGCCTAGGGAGACGCGGAGATTTCGTTCAGCCAGATCAAACCCCTTCTCCAGGGGCCGGTTTCCCTCTAAGGGTCAAGGTTTCAGAGGTTTTCGAGGGGCAGGTAGGGGATTTGGAGCTTCCTCCTCCTCCTCTTCCTCCTCCTTCTCGGGCCCTAGGAAACAACAATGAGGTGTCGGGGGTCCAGGGGGAAGAACGCCCGGTAGGCGGCCGCCTGAGGCTGTTTCTCCCCACCTGGACCCGGGTCACGTCCGATCAATGGGTTCTAGAGGTGATCAGAGAAGGTTACGCGCTAGAATTCGCAAAGCAAATCCCACCAGCCTTCGTTCAGTCGCCCTGTGGAGCTCCAGCAAAAAGGGCAGCGGTCGAGTCTACCCTCGCCCGTCTAATAGCATTAGGGGCGGTAATTCCAGTTCCCCCAGACCAATGCGGATTCGGTCGATACTCGATTTACTTTGTGGTCCCGAAAAGGGAGGATTTCTTTCGGCCAATCCTAGATCTAAAACAAGTCAACCGCTGCCTCAGGGTTCCTCACTTTCGGATGGAGACCCTACGTTCAGTCATAGCGGCCGTGAGAGGAGGCGAATTCCTCACTTCCCTCGACTTGACGGAAGCCTACTTGCACATCCCGGTCAGGAAGTCCCATCAACAATTCCTGAGATTCGCGGTACCAAGAGGCCACTTTCAGTTCCAGGCCCTACCCTTTGGCCTAGCCACGGCCCCCAGGACGTTCACCAAGGTAATGGTCGTAGTGGCGGCTTTCCTAAGAAAGGAGGGCATCTTAGTACACCCCTACTTGGACGACTGGCTAATACGTGCAAAGTCGGCTCCGGAAAGCCACGCGGCAACGGCCAGAGTGATTCAGGTCCTAGAGGAGTTGGGGTGGGTCATCAACCGGACAAAGAGCAGGTTGACTCCCTCTCAGGATCTCGAGTACCTCGGAGCAAGATTCGACACCCTCAGGGGCAGGGTGTTCCTGTCACGGTCAAGATCAAGGGATCTAAGAGTTCTAATCACTCAGTTTCTGGCCAGACGAAGTCCCTCAGCCTGGCATTATCTCCAAGTTCTGGGAACTATGGCGGCATCAATAGAGGTGGTGCCATGGGCCAGGGCCCACATGCGACCGTTGCAGAGGGCGCTATTGCGTCGTTGGTCTCCCCAACATCAGCCCCCCTCGATGCAATTACCTTGCGCTCCTCGGACCAAACAGTCCCTCCAATGGTGGAGGTGCCCGAAGAACCTGGACCGCGGAATGCCCCTCGATCCCCATCAGTGGGTGTTGTTGACGACGGATGCCAGTCTGACAGGCTGGGGAGCACACTGCGAGGACCAGTTCGTCCAGGGTCTCTGGTCACAGTTGGAATCGCAGTGGCCCATCAACAGACTGGAATTGCGGGCTGTCACTCTGGCTCTCAAGGCATTCAGGATATTAGTGCAAGGAAAGGCTATCCGAGTTCTCTCCGACAATGTCACCGCGGTGGCCTACATCAATCACCAGGGAGGCACCAGCAGTCGCGCCTTAGAGAAGGAGGCGGACTCTCTTTTCCAGTGGGCGGAGTCCCGCCTACTAGCTCTGTCAGCGCAGCACGTGGCGGGAGAGGACAACGTCACGGCCGACTTCCTCAGCAGGTGCAAGATAGACCACGGGGAATGGGAGCTAGAACAGGAGACCTTCAACCAGATAGTAGCCCTTTGGGGCTGCCCAGTCATGGACCTCATGGCACGGTTCTCTACAGCCAAGGTGGACAGATTCTTCAGCCGAAGGAAGGAAAGGATGTCCGAAGGGTTAGATGCCCTGTCTCAAAAGTGGCCTTCGGAGGGTCTTCTCTATGTATTCCTTCCTTGGGCTATGATCGGGAAAGTTCTCCAACGGGTAGAGACTCACCAGGGCTTGGTAATTCTCATAGCCCCGGATTGGCCTCATCGCCCATGGTATGCCGATCTGGTCAGACTGCTCGCCGACCGTCCTTGGCGGCTCCCTCTCAAAAGGGACCTGCTGAGGCAGGGTCCGGTCAGGATGCCTCAGGTGGATCGGTTCTCGCTTACGGCCTGGCTATTGAGAGGGCGCGGCTGCTAAAACGAGGCTACTCAGGAGCGGTAATCTCGACTCTTCTGAAGGCCAAAAAGCGCTCGACCTGCCTTTCTTATGTAAGAGTTTGGCGCATCTTCGAAGCTTGGTGCGCGGAGCATCGTCGGAAACCACTTTCGGCCTCGGTTCCGGAGATTCTGGACTTCTTGCAAGCAGGTTTCGAAAAGGGTCTGGCGCATAGCTCCTTGCGGGTTCAGTTGGCAGCTATCTCTTGCTATAGAGGAAAGGTCCGGGGCAGGCCCTTAGGGGCGCACCCCGACGTGGCCAGGTTCCTACGAGCGGTTAGTCGGCTACGTCCGCAACGGAGGTCGGTTATCCCCCCTTGGGATCTCAACTTAGTGCTAAGTGCCTTGGCCGGGGAACCCTTCGAGCCAGTGAAGAGAGCCTCCTTGAAGGATTTAACTCTAAAGACAGTCTTCCTGGTCGCCATTTGCTCGGCCAGAAGGGTCTCAGAATTGCAGGCGCTCTCGTCCCAGCCCCCCTTCCTGGCCTTTCTCAAGGACAAGGTGGTTCTGCGTACAGTACCGTCCTTTTTACCCAAGGTTATCTCTCCTTTTCATGTAAACCAGACAGTTACCCTACCAGTCTTAGCGTCTAAGGGGCAGGTAGGTACAGACGACAGGCTGCGTCTACTAGACGTCCAGAGAATCTTGAAACGTTACCTCTCTCGTACAGCGCCATTCCGAAAGTCCGACCGACTATTCATCCAGTTTGGAGGGCCGCACAAGGGGGAGGCGGCGGCCAAGGCCTCCATCTCCAGGTGGATCAGAGAGGCGATTGCCTCCGCTTACATCCTGAAGGGGAAGCAGGTTCCGGTGGGACTGCGGGCCCACTCCACTAGGGCTCAGGCGGCCTCTTGGGCGGAGTTTTCCCTGGTGCCTCCGCTGGACATCTGTAGGGCAGCGACTTGGTCATCGCTGCATACCTTCTCCAAGCACTATAGGTTGGACGTGCAGAGTGCAGCGGACGCCCGGTTCGGGCTAGCGGTTCTTCAGTCCGGTATGCCGGAACCCTCCCAGGGGTGAACTGCTCTGGTACTTCCCAGAAGTGAAGGGACTGGACTGGAGTGACGATAAGGAAATAGTAATTAGATCTTACCTGCTAATTGCTGTTCCTGAAGGAACGACAGTCCAGTCCCTGATCCCACCCGTTCCGGCAACCGTTTCAGACATCGGGTTCAGGGCCAGGCATTGTTGGGGCCGTAGCTCAGTACGGCAGGAAGAAGTCCGGGAGGAAGCCGACTCGGTTAGAAGCAGACATCTCCTCAGGCTTCCCAGGCCCCCTCTCCTTGGTTTTCCTTTGTTTTCCTTTAAAAAAAAAAAAAAAAAAAAAAAGACATAATAATTTCAATATATATACCTGTTACATAGGTTTGAGTGTTTTAGGGATAGGTTTCCAGTAGAAGTTGGTTAGATCTGCTTTTTCAATCGAATACTGGAGTGGGTGGGTGGTCCCAGTGGTATTTATACCGCTCCATCCCCCAAAAAGGTGGGCTCAGCCTCCAAGCTGCTGGAAGGGTTGCGCAACCCAGAAGTGAAGGGACTGGACTGTCGTTCCTTCAGGAACAGCAATTAGCAGGTAAGATCTAATTACTATTTTTCCCTTATGAGCAAGCTGACCACTTGGTACAACAGGCAGAAGTAAGAACATGACTCCTATGGAGACACATCTTGTCAAGGACCTCAAACGTCAAGGGACTGTGACAGCATCTTGCTGGAGAAGGTGTCAGTAGAAGGTGTGCTGACCCCTCCTGAGATGAAGTCTCTCTGAACCCTGCCCAGCAGATAACTTCCCCATGTCAGAGAGGTCAAGATGGTAGATGGGTTTAGGATCCCTATGGATGGACAGAGAAGGAAGAATTGTGCTTGTCCTGGGAAGTATGGCGGAGACAGAGGGATATCTGCTTGGAGATTATCACCTTTCCATGGCGAAGACAGAGTTAATGGAAGATCAGCCACAAGATGACAGCCCGAGGAATGGGTTGAAGAGATGGCATTTGCAAGAGCAGTCCAGAACATTACCAAAGCTGAAACAGGTTTTGGAGCCATCTAGAAGGCAAGCCTGGAACTCTTATTGCATAAGCCTAAAGTAATTAGATTGGGTATTATTTGGGAAACACTTGACACAATCTCTGCTCAGATTGTGCATGCTACTAAAATGCTTTCCTCTCAATCGGAGGCTTTAAAGAAGCAGCAAGAGGAAATTAAAAAAATATCTGAAAAATTAGTGATCTTTTGATTCCTCATCAAAGCAATGTAGTTAAATAAAAAGAGAAGCAAGAAAAGAAAGGAAAATAAGGTGATACCTTAAATTAGTCCAATAAAAAGGTATCACCTTATTTTCCTTTCTTGTTTCTCTCTTTATTTAACTATCCAACAAAGCAAGATCATGAAATAGTTTTATCAATGGTTTAAATGAAATTTGGTATGCCAGAATAAAATTGAGGCTTTGGCAAATGTTGTTCGTCGATGGAATGGATGGAACTTCAGGGTAGTGCACCTCTTCCAGCAGCTTGGAGACTGAATATGTCATGATTTGATGACACCGGTGTACTTATACTGCTGGCATCTCCCACCAGCTTCAGTAAGCTCAGTCTCCAAGCAGCTGGAGGAGGTGGTGAGCCAGGGTGCTGACTCACTGAAGGAACAACTAAGAGTAAGTTAGGGTTTTTGTCTTAAATTCATTTACTTTCCGTTACTTGGCTTATTATTTTTCTTTCTTAACTTAGCCTGGTGCCTCAAAAAACCGAAAACCCCCCAAACAAACCCCAGGAGGGCACTAGGCTAAGTTAAGAAAGAGATATTTGGGTCTCCACCCTGCCTCAAAGCTTCAATGCTACCTTTTTACAATCTTTGAATTCAGGATCCTCCGGTATTCCTCTTATTCTTAGACTGTGCCGCTGGGACCTGTTTTCCAGATCCTCTGTCTTACTATACACAAGTTCTTTCCACATGTCCATCTTTTTTATTTGGCCCTCTAATGCCTGTTTTTCCTGCAACTGCACTATTGCTTGCTCTTGTTCTTCCACGTGCTGTGCTAATTCACCCATCTCCTCTTTGAGTTCTCCAGGAATACTTTCCACTTCTATGTTAACTGCCAGTATTTCTGTCTTTAACTCTGCAAACCACTCTTTCAGCTCACTCTGCGTTATTTGTTGGGTTGTAATATCGCCTGCTTCTTCCCCGCAGCTTTCTTGCCTTTCTTGTCTCTGGATGTTCTCTGTCCTCTGATCCTGCCGCTGCCATTGTTTTCTTCCTGTCCTCTACCACTGCCTCTCCCGCATAAGCGAACTCCCTCAGATCCGCCACTTTCTGCCCCCCTGTTGCCTTATCTGTTGTGCTTTGCCTTCACTCCCATTTGTCAATACTCTGCTGTCTCCGGGAGATATTTGCTGATTTTTATCATTGGAACCCTCGAGTTAGGCAGCCATCAAGGAAGATGACATCACTTCCTCCATTTAGTTGATTTTCTAGACTGACTGCTGTGATATCTGTCCAGTGTATTTCCCATCTCCATATGCTTCTGCAGAATGCACGAAAGCCCTTACAACTTAATCCAGTTTATTGTACATTTTGACCCCTACATACAAGGATAAAATACACTATTCCCAACTGAGCAGGAGACTGCATGTCCTATGGTCATACCTGGGCAGGCATCACCTTAGAAGTGCATGTCCAAGTCCATCATGTCAGGATATCACAATATCAATAACCAATCTGAAGCATGCATTCCTGGAGAAGATCTGGAAGGCTGCAGTGCGGAATTCACAGCCTCCCATTGGCAAGCCAGGTTTCCTCCAATTGCCTTGTCAAGGGACAGAGCCCAACTATCTCCCCTCAAGTTCCACATCTAATATAGGAATTGTCTTTGCTGTTGACTAAAAGTTTAAAAAAATACATATCTTATTGTCTGAGGTACACAAAAAAATAGAAATGTATGTAAGAGTTAAACAAATTTCAGTTGCCAAAGTTTAGGTTGCAGGATAATCTGGCATTTTTTAGGCATACAGTAATTTAAGAAAAGTAATTGGAACTTTCCAAGTAAAACCATCTGTAACTGAGAGCAAAAACTACAGCTGCTTAGATTCAATCTTAATTAGTCACCTAAGGAGACATCAGGTAGAGAAAAACTGTTATGTGCCTGTGTGTTCTGAAAAGCATGCACAAGCTGAGAAATTCTGTCTGTTACTAGATAATAGGGGAAAGCCGACAGTCGCTCAAGAGCACATGGTTCGGAACGACGTATCCTTGAAGGATACTAGCAAAAGACTGAAGTTAGGGCATATCGAGAGAGGTTCCAATAAAAACAAAAGTAACCCAAATGCCCTTAAGTACAGAGTAGAAAGAGCTTTAAGATTCCAAATTACGCCTGCTTACTGATAACCAGATTAATATGAATAAAATACAACCTCTAAAATGCTTGAATGTAATTGCTAGAAATCTAAAAAATAAGATGGGAGAGTTTGAATATATAGGCACTAAATGAAAGATTAGATATGATTGGTATCTCAGAGACATGGTGGAAGGAGGACAACCAGTGGGACACTGTGATACCAGGGTACAGATTATATCGCAGTGATAGAGTAGATTAAATTGGTGGAGGGGTTGCGCTCTGTTAGAGAGGGCATTGAGTCACACAGGATTAAAGTGTTGCAGGAAACAAAATATGAGGTAGAATCTCTATGGATTGAAATTCCATATAAAAGGGGAAGGTGATGGCAGTAGGGGTGTACTACCGACCGCCTAGCCAGAATGAATTAAATGGATGATGAAATGTTCAAAGAAATCAGAGAAGCTAACAAAAGTTACAGTACAGTAATGATGAGTGATTTCATTTACCCCGGTATCAACTTGGTTAGTGTCATGGCAAGACATGCTAGGGAGATAAAGTTTCTAGATGAAATAAATGACTGCTTCTTGGAGCAGCTGGTTTATGAACTGACCAGAGGGAAAGCCGTTTTGGACCTAGTCCTTAGTGGAACACCAGATCTGGTGCAAGAGATAAGGGTGTTGGAGCCACTTGGTAATAGTGATCATAGCATGATCGCATTTGATTTAATTAATGGAGGAGGGATGGTAAGGAAATCCACAGTACTAACCTTTAACTCTCGAAAGGGAGACTATGATAAAATGAGGAAAATAGTTAAGAAAAAGCTAAAAGGAGCAGTTGCAAAGGTTAAAGACTTACAACAAGCTTGGATGGTGTTTAAAAATACTATCTTGGAAGCCTAGACCAGCTGTATGCCACGCTTTAAGAAAAGTGGAAGGAAGTCCAAAAAGCTGCCAGCATAGTTTAAAGGTGAGGTCAGAGAGGCTGTTGCCAAAAAAGCATCTTTCAGGAAATGTAAAAAAAAGCCAAATGATGAAAACTGGAAACAGCACAAGCACTGGCAAGTTAGATGCAAGACATTGATAAGGCAGGCAAAGAGAGAATTTGAGAAGAAGCTTGCTATGGAAGCAAAAATGTATAATAAAGACTTTTTCAAGTACATTCATAGCAAAAAACCTGTGAGAGAGTCAGTCAGACCATTAGATGATAGAGGGGTAAAAGGGGCACTGAGAGGGGACAAGGCCATAGCGGAGAGACTAAATGAATTTATTGCTTTGGTCTTTACTGAGGAAGATGTAGGGATGTTCCCATGACTGAAGTGGTATTTAAAGGTGATACTGCGGAAGAATTGAAAGAAATATCGATACACCGGGAAGATGTATAACTGATAAACTGAAGAGTAGCAAATCACCTGGACCGGAAGGTATACATCCAAGGGTGTTGAAAGAACTGAAATATGAGATTGCAGACTTATTAGTAATCTGTGAAGTATCCATTCATTCATTGAGTGTTATATACCACCTTTCAATCAAAGTGGTTACAAAAAAGGGTGGGTAGAGGGGACATTGGGGGGAGGGGAAAACAATGCAGAACAATAAATAATGCTGTAAGGTACTAGAGTGTGGGGATTATTGGTTGATGGAGCCATAGTGTTCAGCAACGAGTAGTGTTTTGAGCATCTTCCTGAAATCCTTAAGGTCCTTTGTTGAGCGCATTGGTTCAGGGAGGGCATTCCAAAGTGTAGGTGATGCGAGAGAAGGGGCTCTTTTGGTGGTGGATTGGCTGGCACGTTGCAAGCCGGGTGGGGTGATGATTTTGTCATGTTGCTTCGTCTGGGTCTCGAGCTGGAGTCCTTGGTTATAATGTGCTGTGGTGCAGAGGCTGAGAGATTATGAAAGATTTTAAAGATGTTTAAGGGTGCTTTATATCTTATCCGTGAATGGATAGGTAGCCAGTGCAGCTGCTGAAGTGATGTGCTTGCTTCTTGCAGTGTTTGTAATGATCCAGGCTGCTGTTTCATCTTTAATACCTGAAGATTGGAGGATGGCCAATGCAACTTGTCAGACGGGTGCCTGGGTGAGAATGTTCACAGTCTTGGCAAAGGCATATATCAATATGATTTGCAAGGGATTGTGGGAAATGCAGTCCATTCACACCAGACACAGCCGCTCACAATAATTAGTTGTGCTTGAGTGTAAAGCCAATAAGATATTTATTTATGGGGTTATTTCTCCCAACACAGATATGCTTGGTAGCACATAAAACAGGATACTTGCTTTCAGTGTTAAACTTAGAAAAACAAAATCAGGAAAACAGTTGAACTTGTCAGGCAATCAAATCAAAAGAATAAAGACCTGGTTGGTAACAAACTGGTCTTTTCTGTAGGCTCTAGCTAATATTTTCTTAGCAGTGCATCAAACAACAAGCAAAACCCACAAAGAAGGGAAGGAAAAACTGTTCTTTTCAGGTTAACTTCTTATATCTTCACACATAGACTCAGAAGTGATTTCCTCAGAGCTCACAAGCAATTAGGTAAGGCTCAATTGCTAGCAGTTACCCAGCTGAAACCCCTTAGCTGGCTTGCTTTCTACTGCGTGGCTCCAATCCTACTCAGGAGCTTTTCTGAGTAGATTAAAGAACAAGTTTGTATTTCTTTGTGATGGTTGTTGTACTTTGTAACAGTAAATTACCAAAGGAGTTTAGACAGAGAGCAATCCATGTATTCACAGCCTGTATCTATAACGTCTCCCCCTTCTTCAACAATCATGGGTTCAATATCATGGATTGGCACAGAGGAATTTCTCAATGGAGCACTCTCAGGAGAATACTTGTTTCCCTGCTGTCTTTCAAGGGTATAGCTAGGGCATAGATCAGTGTTCATACCTGAGCTTCCATTGCTGTTAGAGTTCCTCTCTAAATAGCCTGGCCAGTATGTAGTCCAGTTCTTATGTCCAGCCTTCCAATCCAGATCCCTGGACACTGGATCTCTCTTTACATACCTTCTGGCACGGGTCCTAGGGTCCCTTCCAAGTGCAGCCGTCTCCCTCACAGGTACCGTCTGGAGATTCCTAGCTCTGCAGCACCACTCCTCTGGTTTTCCCCAGTCCAATGGTGTATGCTGGCCTTTTGAATGTCTCCCAGTATACGTACTGCTCTGGACTCCTTTAGACCTCCCAAATGCTTTTCTCTTCTTTCTTCCAAAGGGTTTCTTGCCCTCTCTGTCCGTCCGCTCTGGCTTCTGCTTCTGATGATCCTCCAGATGATGAAGCTGTCCAAGATCATGAAGATGACTCTCTGTAGAATAAACTCTACCTTTATTCTGCTTAGATGAGTGCTCCACCCTAGCACAGCGCAGCTGTGCTGAATCAGGCCCTGCCCTTTGAGATGAGTGCTTGGGGATTACCTCATAGCCCTCCTGATTGAACACACGTTTCCCCACTTCAGCTCCTCTAATGGCTGTTGGAAACCTGGTGCATTCTGGGACTGGTAGTCTTTTATGGAAAAATTCTGTTTTCTTATTTCTACCAGAACTGACAGGTTACTTGTTCAGAGTCACTTCACCTTTACTATAGCTCCTTCCTGAGCTATGATAAGCTTCCTTATCACAAACTCCAATAGGGATCTTTGCTGGGTCCGCTGCTTTTTAACATATTCATAAATGACCTGGAAATGGGAATAATGAGTAAGTTTATCAAATTTGCAAAAGACACAAAACTATTCAAAGTTGTTAAAACCCATGAGGATTGTGGAAAATTGCAAGAGGATCTTGATAAATTGGAAGACTGGGTATCCAAATGGCATATGAAATTTAATGTGGACAAGTGCAAAGTTATGCATCTAGGAAAGAACAACCCAAACTATGGTTAAATGATGCAAAGTTCCACATTAGGAATCACTACCCAGGAAAAAGATTTAGGCGTCATCATGGATAACATGTTAAAACCCTTTGCCCAGTGTGCAGCAGCGGCCAAGAGAGCAAATAGAATGCTAGGTATCATAAGAAAAGAAATGGGAAAATAAAACAAAGGATATTATAATGCCTCTGTATCGTTCCATGGTGCGACCGCACCTTGAATATTGTGTGCAGTTTTGGTCGCCGTATCTTAAAAAGGATATAGCATTATTAGAAAAGGTACAGGGAAGAGCCACCAAAATGGTAAAGGGGATGGAAGTATACCTCTATGAAGAGAGGCTAAAAAGGTTAGGGCTCTTCAACTTTGAAAAGAGACGCTGAGAGGAGATATGATAGAGGTTGTGATAAGGAAGCTTATCATAGCTCAGGAAGGAGCTATAGAAAAGGTGAAGTGACTCTGAACAAGCAACCTGTCAGTTCTGGTAGAAATAAGAAAACAGAATTTTCCCATAAAAGACTACCAGTCCCAGAATGCACCAGGTTTCCAACAGCCATTAGAGGAGCTGAAGTGGGGGAAACGTGTATTCAATCAGGAGGGCTATGAGGTAATCCCTAAGCACTCATCTCAAAGGGCAGGGCCTGATTCAGCACAGCTGCGCTGTATTAGGGGGGAGCACTCATCTAGGCAGAATAAAGGTAGAGTTTATTCTACAGAGAATTATCCTCATTATCTTGAGAATCAGCTTGAGCTTGATCATCAGTTTCATCTGAAGGATCATCAGAAGCAGAAGCCAAACCGGACAGACAGGGAAGGAAAGAAACCCTTTGGAAGAAGGAAGAGAAAAGCCTTTGAGAGGTCTAGAAGAGTCCAGAGCAGTACGTATACTGGGAGGCATTTCAAGGGCCAGCATACACCATTGGACTGGGGAAAGCCAGAGGAATGGTGCTGCAGAGCTAGGAATCTCCAGACGGTACCTGTGAGAGAGACGGCTGAACGTGGAAGGGACCCTAAGACCCGTGCCAGAAGGTATGTGAAGAGAGATCCAGTGTCCAGGGATCTGGATTGGAAGGCTGGACATAAGAACTGGACTACATACTGGCCAGGCTATATAGAGAGGAACTCTAACAGCAATGGAAGCTCAGGTATGAACACTGATCTATGCCCTAGCTATAACCTTGAAAGACAGCAGGGAAACAAGTATTCTCCTGAAAGTGCTCCATTGAGAGATTCATCTGTGCCAATCCATGATATTGAACCCATGCTTGTTGAAGAAGGGGGAATGATTGCAGATGAAGAATGTGTTTATATGGACTGCTCTCTGTCCAAACTCCTTTGGTGATTTTCTGATATAAAGTACAGCAACCATCACAAAGAAATACAAACTTGTTCTTTAATCTACTCAGGAAAGCTCCTGAAGCAGGATTTGACCCACACAGTAGAAAGCAAGCCAGCTAAGGGGTTTCAGTTGGATAACTGCTAGCAATTGAGCCGTACCTAATTGCTTGTGAGCTAGGAGAGAATCACTTCTGAATCTATTTGGGAAGTTATCAGAAGTTAACCTGAAAAGAACAGTTTTTTCTTTCTTTGTGGCTTTTCGTTTGTTGTTTGATATATCCTAAGAAAACATTAGCTAATGCCTGACAAGTTTGAATGTTGTTTTCCTGATTTTGATTTTGTTTTTTCAAGTTAAACACTGGAAGCAAGTAACCTGATTTATGTGCTACCAAGCATATCTGTGTTGGGAGAAATAACCCCATAAATAAATATCTTATTGGCTTTAACACTTGAGCACAACTAAATTATTGTTAGCAGCTGTGTCTGTTGTGAATGAACTACATTGCCCACAATCCCTTGCAAATCATATAGATATATGCACTTGCCAAGACTGTGAAGATTCTCACCCAGGCAGCCGTCTGACAAGGTCTATAAATTAATGAATTGAGTGGAACGGGAAACAGCACAAGCACTGGCAAGTTAGATGCAAGGCATTGATAAGGGAGGCAAAGAGAGAATTTGAGAAGACGTTTGCTGTGGAAGCAAAAACACAATTAAGATGTTCAAGTACATTTGTAGTAAAAAAAAAAAAAAAAAAAAAAAAAAGAATCAGTGAGTCAGTTGGACTATTAGATGATAGAGGGGTAAAAGAGGCATTAAGTGGGGACAAGGCCATAGTGGAGAGACTGAATGAATTCTTTGCTTCGGTCTTTACTGAAGCTGATGTTGGGAAGTTACCCATGACTGAAATGGTATTTAAAGGTAATGCATCGGAAGAATTGAAAGAAATATCGATAAACCTGGAAGATATATTACAACTATTTGATAAACTAAACAGTGGTAAATCACCTGGACTGGATGGTATACATCTGAGGTGTTGAAAGAACTGAATATGAGATTGCAGACCACCTATTACTAATTTGTGAACTATCATTAAAATCATCTCTAGTACTTGAAGATTGGTGAATGGCCAGTGTAAGGCCAATTTTTAAAAAAGGGTGTATCTCCCAGGCGAACTCAATATTCTTGTGGTCAGACTTAGCCAGATCCTACGTCCACATGAGTGAATGCTGCATCAGGACACAGCATCTTGGATCTTCAATATCTGGGGGACCCCCAGAATAGATGTTTGCCTCCCCAGAGAATTGTGTCTTCTGCTTTTTTGCTCAAGGATTCCCTCCAGACACACTCTGGCAGCGATGCCTTTCTCCTACATTGAGGCACGTGCCTGCTTTACACATTCCGCCCACCCCTACTGATACCCAAAATTCTATTCAAACTGCAGGCCGACAAGGGCTCCATGATTCTAATAGCTCCTTATTGGCTCCATCAGCCGTCGTTTCCTCTGCTGCTATGTCTAGCACAGACTCCACTCCTCAGTTTGGATCATGCACCCGACCTCCTCCTCTCAGTAACATGGCATATCCTCCTTCCCAATCCACAAGCCCTCTGTCTCGTGGTGTGGCTGCTGAAGGTATGATCTTTCATGACCTCAACCTCCCTCTACCTGTCAGGGACATCTTGCTTGCTTCCCGCAAGCAGTCTACCAGACATTCTTATGCTTTCAAATGGCGACGGTTCACCTTCTGGTGCACCCCACAGCAAATTAGCCCTTCTAATTGCCCAGTAGAGCATCTTCTACAATATTTTCTCCACTTGTCTTCCATAGTACTTAAGACTAACTCTGTTAGAGTTCATCTTGGTGCCATCGCTGCCTATCACAACCCACTGGATAGATATCCTATTTCCTCACACCCCTTGGCGCAGCGATTCATGCAGGGCCTTTTGCTTTCCAAGCCACCAATCAAATCACTGTTGGTGGCTTGGGACCTCAATGTGGTCCTATCACAGCTTCTAAAAGCCCCGTTTGAGCCTCTGGCTACCATTTCTCGTACACTCTTATCTTGGAAGTTCATATTCCTCATTGCCCCCTACACTCGATTCCACCATAAGGTGGTTCTCTGTACTCATTCGCACTTCCAAAAGTGGTCTCAACTTTTCATCTCAAGCAATCTATCATGCTGCTTGTCTTCTTTCCCCGGCTGCATGCCTCGAGAGCTGAGGCAGCATTGCATACCTTGGATTGCAAGTGCGCTCTTACTTACTACTTGGACATGACCAAGGATTTTAGGAAATCTTCTCATTTTCTGCAACCCAAGCCATTTTGATCTTCCTGTATCGCACCCTATATACAATTGGATTGCTGACTGCATTTCCTTTTGCCTTTGCTCAAGCAGGACCCTCTCTCAAGGGTCACATTACCACTCACATTATGAGGGCTATGGCAACCTCGGTTGCCAACCTTGGTTCTGTCTTCATAGAGGAGATCTGCCAGGCAGCTAGCTGATCCTCTATTCACACCTTCGCTGCTCACTACTGCTTTGACAGTACGCTGTCTTTGGCCAGGCTGTTCTTCAACATTTCTTTGGGATTTAATCACAACTCCTACCATTACACTTCTTTGGCATCTGTCTCCTTGCTCCATGCTCCTGCTTGCTGCACTCGAGTCTGTTGTAGCAACTTTGTGTCTATACGTTCTTCTATCCATTTCTTAGCCTCAAATATGTCTCTTCAGTCTGGTACCTGGTAGCTAGTGAGTCCCATTTGTGAAGACTGCATTCCTGCTTGTTCTTGGAGATGGTGTAGTTACTCATCTGTAACAGGTGATCTCCAGGAACAACAGGAATCAGTCTTCACAACCCACCCTCCTCCCTAGGAGGAGTTGGGTATTCTTTTTCTCTTTTCTTAGCTACAAACTAAACTGAGAGGAGGAGTTGGGAAGGCAGATGCACAGACGCAGTGGAGTGCTCCCAAAGGCTTTCCTGTTGGATGCTGGGGAGCATTCCCATGCGGGCTCTTGTCAGTACCGATGATACCCATATGTGGACTGATTTCTGCTGTTCCTGGTGAATAACTATGCTATATAGTGGGAGATCATCTCACATCCAGTGATCACCAGATGCAGTGGTTCAGTATTAGGACTAAGGCTGATAAAATCAATTCAGAAGTGAGGGTTTTAGACTTTAGGAAAACTAACTGCGCCAAGATGGGCCAATACCTCAAGGAGTTGTCAGCAGGATGAGAACAGCTGGAGGATGTTGAAAAACAGTTGGCAAAACTGAAGGGATATTTTAAGGACAACCAATCTTTTTGTTAGAATGGTAAATAAAGGTAAAAGGAAAAGGAGGCTGCTATAGTTCTCCAAAGAAGTAGTTGAAAAGGTAAAGAAAAAGAGGGAGGCCTTCATGAAGTACAAGAGATCACAGAGAGGAAGACAGGCATCTATATTTGGAAAACCTTAGAGAGGCTGGCAAAGTAGTCAGGAAAGCAAAGATACAAAAAGAAGAAGAAATAGCCAAAGCAATAAAATGGGGGGGGGGGGGGGGTGGGGGGGATAAAATAAAAATAAAAAGGGAGGAGTAGCCTAGTGGTTGGGGCAAGGTACTTCAGGCCAGAAGGTCGGGGGTTCAAATCCCACTAGAGGACAGCAACCTTGGGCCGGAAGGACTGGGGTTTCTAGTCCCACAGATGCTCCTTGTGGTCTTGGGCAAGCCACTTAACCCTCCATTGCCCATGTTCCCTGTAAGTATTAGTGTATGCGTCTCATATCCCCGCGTGTTAAATGTATCCCCCAATTGTGTTGTGACCACTTTGATTGAAGGATAAGGTGGTATACAAAACTGTCTAAATAAATAAATAAAATCTTTTTCAGTGAGAGGAGGAAGGGCAAAAGTGGTACTGTCAGACTTGAGGGTTAAATGGAGGAATATGTAGAAGCTGATGAGGATAAAGCAAAAATGTTCAACAAATATTTCTGTTCTGTGTACCCCTTTGAGACATGGCAGCATCATCTAGTCCTGACTACGGTTGCCTTGAACCTGTGGTAGTGGGCGCATCTTGACAGTCATTTGTGTAAGATGATGTCAAAATTTGAGACATAAGAACTGCCATACTGGGTTAGACCAAAGGTCCAATAAGCCCAGTATCTTGTTGCTAACTGTGGCCAAGCCAGATCACAAGTACCCAACTCCCAAAAGTAGTCAGTAACATGCTACTTATCTCCAGGGATAAGCAGTGGTTTTCTTAATAACCTTTTTATGGACGTTTCCTTCAGAAATTTGTCCATATCTTTTCTAAACCTAGCTACACTATCTGCTTTTATCACATCTGCTGGTAATGAGTTCCAAAGGCTCATTATACACTGAGAGAAAAAATATTTTGATATATTGGTTTTAAATATAGGAGGCTTTCCTAATCAGGGCTCCACAGATCAACAAATAGGGAACTTTCCTTGAACACAGTAGGTTGTTGAACTCCAGTAACCTCTTCAGGTTTAGAAACTGCTAACACCTAATCAGGTGTGTGTTCCCTCCCTACCCATCCCGACTCCCACCCACCCCTAGTGAGCAGTCTTGCTTTATAGGGCACCTCCCCCTTTAGCAAATCACAGAGAATTGGACCAGCACATTTTGAATATAATTAAAGAGATTTAACTGCTTTTTCTCTGAAAGGACAGCTGCGAAACCTGCTGGTACTTGGTAGATCTCAATCTTTTGCTTTAACAGATACCTAAGCTCCACAAACAGAACAATGGCTGGGAAAAATCGTATTTCTAAAGCTGTTGCCCCCGTTACAGCTTCTGCCTCGGTCCAGACAGAGGTCCTAATGCCATTTGAAGGACCGTTTCCATGTGCAGGGTGCCTGCATGCGGAAGCTCTGAGGAAACAAGTGGAGGAACTCAGAGAGGAGGTGGCGAGGCTGAGGAGCATTCAAGACAGTGAGAAGTACATTGATGAGATGCTTCTTGCAGCAACCAAGCTCTCCAGCAGAGGAGAAGATGGGTGCCAACAGAATGTCGATGGTTGGACACAAGTCACCAGGGCCTGCAAAATCACCAATCCAACTTCTCCAGCCCTTGAATTGAAGAACCATTATGCAGCCCTGGAAGTGGAGGAGGTGAAAGCATCCCTGGAAAGGGAAGAACCAGACTTCAAGTACCCCAAAGTTGCAGAATCAGTGACCAGAAGGAAACGAAGGGTAGTGGTGGTTGGAGACTCTCTTCTGAGGGGTACTGAGGCGTCCCATCTGCCGACCAGACTTGATGTCCAGAGAGGTATGCTGTCTGCCTGGTGCCAAAATCCAAGATGTTACAGAGAGTTTGCCGAGACTCATCAAGCCCACTGACTATTACCCAATGTTGCTAATCCATGTTGGAACAAATGATACTGCCAGGTATACCTCGGAACGTATCAAAACTGACTTCATGGCTCTGGGACAGAGGGTGAAGCAGTTAGGTGCACAGGTGGTGTTCTCTTCAATCCTCCCTGTTGAGGGTAAAGGCCAAGGCAGAGAGGCTCGCATCCTGGAGATGAATGCATGGCTGCGTGTATGGTGTCATCGAGAGCGTTTTGGTTTCCTAGACCATGGGATGCTCTTCCAAGGGTTGCAGAGCAGAGATGGCATCCATCTGTCCAAGAAAGGTCGACGCATCTTCGTTAGTAGACTGGCTAATCTACTGAAGAGGGCTTTAAACTAGATTCGTTGGGGATGGGTGAAGAAAGCCCCCAGGTAAGTGAAAGCCCCCAGGTAGGTGATACATTAAATAACTTTATGGAAATGGGTAACAGGGGTAACATATGGAAAGCAGTGTGTATTAATGCCCGTAGCATGGGAAATAAGATCTCTGAAGTTGAAGCTTTGGTGGGAGTGGCTGACTTGGATTTAGTGGCAGTTACAGAAACATGGTTCACAGAAAACCATGACTGGGATGTAACTATACCTGGCTATACTTTATTCAGAAAGGACAGGTAGGAAGAAGGGGAGGAGGAGTGGCACTATATGTAAAAACTACTATTAAAGCTTTGGAATTACAGAGCTTAAAAGGGAGAGAGGAGGCATTGTGGGTTAAACCAGAAAGAGGGAAAGAGAAATCTATTTGCATTGCTGTGATATACAGACCTCCCTCACAAGAGGAAGAGGTGGACAGAGAGTTAATTGAAGACATACACAGCATTGCTAGGAAAGGGGAAGTGCTACTGATAGGAGATTTCAATATGCCAGATGTTGATTGGCACATTCCTGCTGCAGTATCATCTAGAAGTAAGGAGATCCTGGATTCTCTACAGGGAGAACTATTCAGGCAATTGGTAACAGACCCCACATGTGAAGGGGCCATACTGGACTTGGTGCTTACCAATGGTGAAAGTGTTTCTGATGTTGTAGTGGGAGATCATTTTGCATCCAGTGATCACCAGATGGTGTGGTTCAGTATTAGGACTAGGGCTGTTAGAATCCATTCCAAGGTGAGGATCTTAGACTTTAGGAAGACTAACTTTGCAAAGATGGGCCAATACCTCAGGGAGTCGTTAGTGGGATGGGAACAGCTGGGGGATGTAGAAAAACAGTGAGCAAAACTGAAAGGGGGTATTTTAAGGGCAACCAACCTTTTTGTTAAAATGGTAAATAAAGGCAAAAGGAAAAGGAGACCGCTATGGTTTTCGAAGGAAGTAGCTGAAAAAGTGAAGAAAAAGAGGGAGGCCTTCATGAAATACAAGAGATCGCAGAGAGAGGAAGACAGGCATCTGTATTTGGAAAAACTTAGAGAAGCTAGCAAAGTAGCCAAGTAGTCAAGAAGGCAAAGATTCAAAAGGAGGAGGAAATAGCCAATGCAATAAAATGGGGGGATAAGACATTTTTCAGATATATTAGTGAGAAGAGGAAGGGCAAAAGTGGTATTGTCAGACTCAAGGGTGCAGGGGGGGATATTTATTTATTTATTTACATTCTCTTATATACCGCGCTATTCTGCATCAGTGCGGTTTACATTGAACAAACTGAAATTACATTGAACAGGGCATTATAACTTGGATATAACTATTTTACAGGGAACATGGGCTATGGAGGGTTAAGTGGCTTGCCCAAGACCACAAGGAGCACCTGTGGGACTAGAAACCCATGTAGAAGCTGATAAGGATAAAGTGGAATTGCTTAACAAATATTTTTGTTCTGTGTTCACAGATGAAGAACCAGGAGCAGGACCTCAGAAAACACCCACAAATAAGAACAGAAGCGAGGGACATCTTGAACAATTTTCAGAAGACTGTGTTCGTGAGAAACTAGCTCAACTTAAAGTAGACAAAGCGATGGGACCGGATGGGCTACACCCTAGAATACTGAGGGAACTTGGGGACGTTCTAGCAACTCCACTGAGTGACGTTTTCAATGCCTCGTTGGAGTCAGGAGTGGTGCCAAAGGACTGAAAAGAGGCTCATGTGTTGCCTTTACACAAAAGCGGAAGTAAGGATGTGGTTGAAAAATACAGGCCGGTTAGTTTAACTTCGGTGGTGAGTAAATTATTGGAAACGCTGCTGAAAGAGAAAATAGTGAGGTTTCTGGAGTCCAGCGGATTACAGGATCCGAGGCAGCATGGATTCACCAGAGGCAGGTCTTGTCAGACAAATCTGATTGATTTCTTTGACTGGGTGACCAGGGAGTTGGACCGAGGGAGAGCTCTAGATGTGGTGTATTTAGATTTCAGTAAAGCCTTTGACACTGTTCCTCACAGGCGACTTATAAACAAACTGAGCACCCTAGGGATGAACCCTAAAGTTTCTGCTTGGTTTAGAAATTGGTTGGGTGGGAGGCGACAAAGAGTACAAGTAAATGGAACTCACTCTGAGGAGAAGGATGTTACCAGTGGTGTGCCCCAAGGATCTGTCCTTGGTCCGATTCTTTTTAACTTCTTTGTTAGTGATATAGCGGAAGGGCTGTCGGGTAAGGTTTGCCTCTTTGCAGATGATACCAAAATCTGCAATAGAGTAGACACCCAGGACGGTATAGATAACATGAGGAGGGATCTAGCTAAGCTTGAAGAATGGTCTAGAATTTGGCAGCTGGGATTTAATGTTAAAAAATGTAAGGTCATGCATTTGGGCTGCAGCAATCCAAGGGAGCAATACAGTATAGGAGGTGAAGTACTTTTGCCCACTAAAGAAGAGCGGGACCTAGGCGTGGTTGTGTCTGATGATCTTAAAGTAGCTAAACAGGTAGAAAAGGCGACGACAAAAGCTAGAAGGATGCTTGGGTGCATACAGAGAGATATGGCTAGCAGAAAAAAGGAGGTGATAATGCCTCTGTATAAGTCTTTGGTGCGACCTCATTTGGAGTATGGTGTGCAATTCTGGAGACCGTACCTTCAAAAGGATGTGAACAGGATGGAGTCGGTGCAGAGGGTGGCTACTAAAATGATTAGTGGGCTTCATTATAAAGCACATGAGGACAGACTTAAGGATCTTAATATGTACACCTTAGAGGAAAGGCGGGATAGAGGTGATATGATTGAGATGTTTAAATACCTCCGTGGCATAAATGTTCAGGGAGAGAGCCTCTTTCAATTGAAAGCAAGTTCTGCTACGAGGGGACATGGGATGAGGGTGAAGGGAGATAGATTCAGGAGTGATATGCGGAAATATTTCTTTACAGAAAGAGTAGTGGATCCATGGAATAGTCTCCCAGTGGAGGTGGTAGAGATGAGGACAGTAACTGAATTCAAAAAAGCATGGGACCAACACAGAGGATCTCTAAAGGTAAAAAGTGGACTGTTGTAGTTGTTGTTATGGAAGGACAGACTAGATAGGCCATGTGGTCTTTTTCTGTCTTCATTTTTCTATGTTTCCATGACTTTGTACCATTGATGCTTGTCTCCTAGACCTTGTATTTATTTTTTTGAAGAGTAAACGATCAGTTTGTGTCAACCCAATCCACCCCATTTAGGATTTTATAGACTCTTATATCTCCACTTAAATGTTTCTTCAGCAGGCTCTTTAGCATTACCTCAAGCTAGTGTCGCTGCATCCCTTTTATCATTTTGGTTGCCCTTCTCTGTGCCTTTTCTAATGCAGCTATATTTTTTTTTGAGATGCAGAAACCAGAATTGTATACATTACTCAAGATGGGATCAAACCATGGTGATACAGGCATTATGATATCCTTTGTTTTATTTTTTATTTCTTTGCTGATGATTCCTAAAGTTTATTTTTTCTGGCAGTTACTACACACTGAAGAGAAGATCTCAATGTATTGTCTATGATCACACCTAGATCATTTTCTTGGATGGCGACTCCTAACATGGAATAAGCATTTTGTATCTGTAGTTTGGGTTATTGTTTCCTACATGCATCACTTTCTACTTGTCCACATTAAATTTCATTTGTCATTTGGATGCACGGTCTCACAAGGTACTCCTGCAATTTCTCACAATGCTCATGCAATTTAACAACCCCAAATAATTTGTCATCTGCAAATATAATTACTTTGTTTGTTCTCAATTACAGATCATTTATAAATGTTAAAAAGCCCCAGTACCTGGAGTGCTCCACTATTCACATTCCTCCATTGAGAAAACTGACCATTTTTCCCTACTCTGTTTTCTATCTCAAGTTTTCAGTCCTCAGTAGGACATTGCCTCCTATACCATGACTTTTTTTTTTTTTTAAACTTCCTCAGGAGTCTCTGATGTGGGACTTTGTCATACAGTTTCCGAAAGACTAAATACACTGCAACTGACACTTATCCACATTTATTCACTCTTTCAAAGAAATGGAGCATGTCTGTGTCCAGTAATTTTGTTCTTAATGACTTCCACCATTTTACCTGGCACAGACATTAGATACACCAGTCTGTAGTTTCCCAGATCACAGAGAAGCCCTTTTTAAAAATTGGACGGTGGCCAATGTAATACCTATCATCTCATCCCATAAGACAATTCAAACAACAATAAGCAAGAGCGACAAAAGTTTATCCTAAACACACCACCTCTGTGGGACATGCAGGAATGAAGTCCTCACGTATGGATGACTGAGCCCCATGTGGGAATGCTCCCCAGCTTCTTTTTGAAGCTTTAGGGCGGCGCAAGCGTGCCTGTCTTCCTACCTGTCGTGGCACCATCTTCCCCAGTCTTTTTTCTGCAGACTCCCTAGGACGTGTTTGCGGTATCCACTGGTAAACGTGTGTGTTTCCCTCGAGGGGTGTTTTTTGCTTGTTTTCCTTCCTTGCTGTCAGCATTGATTTCACTCCGTTTCAGATGCTTCCTTTCTTTTTAGGTTATTTTATGTTCCATTTGTTTCCCGCAGCTGGCACCATCGAGCTGTTTTTCCGGACATGTTCCAAAAGCCAGCCAGTAATTTCAAGAATTGCACCAAATGTGGCCAGGACCATTTTGGTTACTGACAAACACAATTGATGCCTTAAGTACTTGGGCCTTGATCACCAGCCCCCACCGCCTTGTAATCTGTGTCTACAGATGAAAAGGAGGGCCTAAAGGGTTAGGAAAAGCAGCAAGAGTCTATCTTCAGTCAGTGCTCTGATTCAACATCTTTGGCTACGGCATCGGTCCCGAGGGCCCTGCTAGGAACCCACTAAGGTGTTGATATCGATGAGTGCTAAAGCTCACTCAGAACTGAGGGCCTGGAGCAGCAGCTTTCGATTGACCTTTGTATGGAATTGAGGAAGCAATCTGCATCAACAGTCAGTGTCAAAGGGGGACCTGTCCAAGCATCGGGCTAAGCCCTATTTACATAGTCATTGGAACCCTTCCCAACGTGACGTCAAGAGCGATGGCTGGGAATGGCCCGCCAAGGTGCCCCAGTGGGATCAATCAACTCCCAGAGTGCTGGAGCAGTGTCATTCATCCCCTGATGTCTGTGGCCTCACTGATGCCCCTGAGGTGATGTTGGGGAGGGATGCCTCCAGGTTCTTGCGACTCACGTGACAGTGGTGCTGGCGAAGCAGCAGGCTCACCCATCAGTGCCCATGGCTTTGTCGCTGCACATCGTGCAGCCAATACTGGACACCCATGCATCGCCTAAAAATGCAGCGACATCGGTCGGAGTTGATGCTAGTCCTCATGGCTATTTCCCTCTTAAGTGCGGATTCTGATGTTCCAGTGAAGTCTAGGAAGCACTCAATGCCTCATTGATCCCGTTGATGGTCTCCCTCTCCATGCAGTCAGAAGGAGCACCAGGAGTCGTCCCAATGATACTTCGACTTTCTCTCGGTCAGACTCGGACAGCTCGGTGACCGATGTGGAATCGGAGGTCCTGTTAGACAGCAGATCTCCTGAACTTCTGTCAGACTCCTCTCACATGAATGCCAGAAGTTTCCTAAGGACATGACCTTTCAGGACTTTGCCAAGGTCATCCCATTTTCCATGGAGGCAGAGAATGAGCCCAGGATGAAGGAGCTGGAGATCCTTCAGTACCCTTCAGGCCCCCAAGGAGACCGTGTTGGTGCCAGTGCACGCATCTTGCAGAGGCTACACATGAGGATTTGGGAAAATCCTCTCGCGAAACCTGCTGTCAGCAGGAGGCTGAACTTGATGTATCAGGGCCAGAAGGCCCCCAGGGTTTGAGAAGCCTCAACTTACACACCATTTTCTGGTGGGGGAGTATGCTCTGAAGAGAATTTTTGACGCCTCCGGATAGGGAGGCGTGGACTTTGGATTCCTTTAACAGGCGATGCTTCCAGAGCTTCATGCTGGCAGCTGGAGTCCTATCGTACCAGCTGTACATGAGCTTGTTCTTGAAGGACATCATGCTAAATCTTGCCGAGCTGGACTTGCTCATTCTCCCAGAGCAGCTGGACTTCTATCGTGTCCTGGTGAGCCATGGCAAAGACTGTTCAAACTATATGGTCTAGTTGACTTATGACGCCTTTGTCGGTCTGCAGGAGTGTAGCCAATCCACCAGTCACTGCAGAGGAAACGCTCCGGTGGGGGAATGGCTCATCCTTTTTGCCCACATATGACCACTTATCACCTCAAACTTGTGGGTTTTGCAGATAGTCTAGAGTGGCTACTGTATGTGCCACACCTTGCCAACCCACCTCCCTCCCCCCCCCCCCAAGGAATATCCCCTTGACCCTCTGCACCTCAACCTGATTGCAAGAGAAATCTCCACCCTTTTGGCCAATCTCACCATAGAACCTGTGCCTCCAGCTCAGGTCAGGCGGGGGTTCTACGCCTCCATTGCTTCAGAAAAATCCAAGTTATCAATGTCCCTGTTTAATGTACATTACCAAGTTTAAGTTTCAATGTAAACAGCTTTGATTGAAATGATAAAGCGGTATATAAAACCTGCTAAATAAATACTCCAGGTATTTCCTGGTCCTCAAGAAAACGGTGGGGGGGGGGGGGGAGAGGTTTGGTCTATTTTGGACCTCTGAAACTCAACACCTTTCTGGTGCAAGAAAAATTCAAGATGGTCTCGCTGTGGACTCTGCTCCCTTACTGTCAAAGAAATGATTGGCTATGCACCCTGGATCTCAAGGGTGCGTACACGCACATAACGATCCATCCCGCCCACAGGAAATATCTCTGATTCATCCTGGGGGACCAACACTTCTAGTACCGTGTGCTTCCCTTTGTTCTGGCTTTGGTACCCTGTGTCTTCACGAAGTGCCTTGCAGTAGTGGCTGCTTTCCTCCAGACCCTTGGGGTGTTCGTCTACCCTTACTTGGACAACTGGCTCAGAAACAGCTCCACTCTGGATGGAGTCAGGCAGTCAACTCAGCTGATCATCCAGGTGTTTGGTGTTTGTGATTAGCTACCTCAAGTCCCACCTCCAGCCCTTCCAACAGTTGGAGTTCATCGGGGTCCTTCTCAACACTGCTCAAGCTCAGGCCTTTCTTCCACTGGACCGTCTGCAGAGGCTGATGACCTTGGTCCACGATACCCAGTTGAGGCATTACGGCTCGTGGGATGTTGAGGGTGCTTGGTCATATGACATTGCACATCACTTCCCTGGCTTGTCTATCAATGAGACAAACTCAATGGATTCTCAGCGGAAGCAAGCCACTGGCTGTCTCCGGGACCAGGTGACGGTCACCACTCCTCTGGTCCAGTCCCTGCACTGGTAGCTGGGTTCTCAAAACTTGGGCATATCCCTTTTCAGGTGTCTCCTCCCTAGAGGATGCTGACGATGGACGCATCCAAGCTGGGTTGGGGGGGTGTATCTGGATGTGTGGTCTGTGCAGGAGAACCTCCACCAAAAATGCTCTTGGCATTCCAGAATCACTTAGTCAAACAGATTCAGACTGACAATCAGGTGGCCATGTACGATATCAGCAAGAGAGGGGGGGAACAGGGTCTCATCTCTTGTGTTGGGAGGCTGTCCACTTGTGGAAGTTTGCCATTGCTCATGGTATGAAGCTGAGAGCCATCTATCTGCCCAGGGAACTCAACTCCCTGGCAGACCAGCTGAACATGTCCTCCAGCTGCACAAATGGACTCTGAACAAGGAGGTCGTGGCCTGGATCTTTCAGGTGTGATGTACCTCTTTGGTAGATCTATTTGCCATGCCGCACAACGCCCAAGTGGATCACTTCTGTTCTAGGGTCGCTTTGAGGGACAGGCTGGTGCCGAATGCTTTCCTCCTGCACTAGGGAGTATGCGTATCCCCCCCATTCTTCTCATAGCGAAGACCCTGTTGAAACTCCAGACCAACAAGAGCTCGATGATTCTCATTGCGCTATAGTATCCCAGACGGCCATGGTTTCCTCTGCTGCTTCAGCTCTCTTGTCGGGAGCTTGCTCCACCCCAGTGTCTGGGCCTTGGCCTTCACAGCGTGGATGTTGAGCAGATAGTCCTGTTAGAGCTTAACCTGCCCGAGGGTGTCAGGGAGGTACTTTTGCCTTCCAGAAGAGCTTCGACGAGGAGGTCTTATGCTTTAAAGTGGAAGAGGTTTGTCTCCTGGTGCGCTGAACCGGGCCCTGGATCCCTTCTCTTGCTCTGTCAACAGGTTGTTTGCATACCTTCTGCACCTCTGAGTCGGGTCTCAAGTCCAATTCTGTCTGGGTCCACCTGAGCATGATCGAGGCCTACTATTGCAGCTGAGAGGGGAAGTTCATCTCATCTCAATGGGGCCTGCTCCTCCCTAAGCCTCATTTTCAGGTCGCTGGCGGTGACTTGGGACCTCAGTGTGGTTTTGGTTTGCTCATGTTGGCGCCTTCTGAGATGCTTGCTTTCTGTCCTCTGAATTTCCTGACCTGGAAGGTCTTGTTTCTGGTGGTGGTCACGTCAGCGAGCTCCAGACCCTGGTGGCTCATCCACCATATACCAGGATCCATCATAATCAAGTGGTCTTACGCACTCATCCGTGTTTCCCCTGAAGTTTGTTTGTACTCCCCACCACCTTTCCCAGGCCTCATGCCCACAGGGGTAAGGCAACGCTGCACATGCTGAATTGCAAGCGAGCCTTGGCCTTCTGCATTGAGTGGATGAAGGCCCACTGACGATCCACCTAGCTGTTTGTCTTTTTTGTTCCCAGCAAGCTCTGGGCTGCCATTTCTAAATATACCTTATCAATTTGGCTGGCAGACTGCATCTCTTTCTCTTACGCCCAGGCTGGACTGAGCCTTGATGGTCATTACTACTACTACTACTACTAAACATTTGTATAACGCTACAAGACATACACAGTGCTGTACAGAAGCATGCAAAAGATGGCCCGTTCCCACCAGAGCTTACAATCTAGTCAAGACAGACAACACAGTAGATGTAGACATGGGATACATCTAGGGGGAAATGGTAAGGAAACAAGAGGGAGATCAGGTGAGTCAAGATCCAAAGCAGCAGCGACACACTTTTAACAGTACTCCTCGATACCCTTATAAGGGGCATTGACAATCCGAAACAAGCATTCATCCTACTCTTTCTGGATATCTCTGCGGCGTTCGATAGTGTACACCATGCTGTACTGCTTAACAGATTAAAACAAATAGGAATATAATCAACGGTACATAATTGGTTCACATCATATCTAACTGACAGAACTCAAACAGTCAGAATTTGCACTCAAACTTCTAAAACCTACAAACAAGTAATCGGTTTCCCCCAAGGTTCTGCTCTATCCGCCCTCCTATTTAATATTTATATTCAACCAGTCTGCAACATCTTCAAAAAATTTAAAGTCCACTATCACATATACGCAGACGATATGATGATGTACATCCCATTTACAATCCCAACACTTCCACTGCAACTTTTAACAGAATGCTTCGACGAATTAACAAAATGGCTAGCAGATCACAATCTCCACATCAATCATGCTAAAACTGATAGTAACAAAACATCAATCATACATCCCACCAACACACATCACACTCCAAAATCACAACATTAATATAAAAAATGAAGTAAAATACCTAGGTGTGACCCTTGACACACACCTTAGTATGAACACCCATATCAGAAACATAACCAAAAAAACTACTTTAAACTCAAAATATTAAAACAATTACGTCCTCTTTTACACCTACACGATTTTTTGAGCATTATCCAGGCTGTCATCACACCACACTTTGATTTCGCCAATCTCATCCTACTAGGTACAACAAAGCAAAACATTAAGAGACTCCAACTTACCCAGAATGCAGCAGCTAGAACTACATTGAAGCTGCCCCCTTTTGAACACATAACACCTATACTTGCCAACTTACATTGGCTCCCAATACAATCCAGAATAAATTACAAATTGATAATTACCACATTCAAGGCGTTAAACAATATCGCCCCAGCCTCTTTAACTGAACTTATCTCCAGAGACACGTCCCAATCTTCACTACGGAGTGGCCACATGAATAAACCAAAGATTCCAAAAGAATTCACAAATGCTAAAAAAAATAACCAATAAAAAAGCATTTTCACATGCTGCCCCTATTCTATGGAACTCCCTCCCTGATGAAATAAGAGCATTAAATGAAATTAAGGAACTCCGCAAGGAATTGAAAACATTCCTCTTCACCTCCCACTTTGGTACACTAGTAAATCCATTACCCCTAACAGGAAATGGATAATGGCAAAATTGGTTCAGGCAATCTAATCACAGTTGAAGGATTAACCATAAACTTTTAGTAAATCGGTAAACAGAGTTATGTAAAGAGTTGTAAAAATTATATGACAAATTTTTTCTGTATATAGTAAAAATTATATAACAAATTCTTCTGTATATAGTCCAATCATGTTTAAAGCATTAACAAAATTGTACATAGTTTCTAATGTTCCATGTAATAGCAAATTTGTATATAGTTGCTAATGTTCCATGTAAAACAGATATGTTACTCTGTCATTTCGTTCATTGTAAGCCGCACCTGATCTGTGGAAGGTAGCGGTATATAAGCGACTGTTAAATAAATAAATAAATAAATAAAGAGGTGAGTTTTCAGCCTGGATTTGAAAAGGGTCAGAGAAGGTGCCTGGCGTACACACTTAGGTAGTTTGTTCCAGGCATAAGGAGCAGCAAGGTGAAAGGAGCGAAGTCTGGAGTTAGTCCTTGGACCGGAAGGACTGGGGTTTCTAGTCCCACAGGTGCTCCTTGTAGTCTTGGGCAAGCCACTTAACCCTCCATTGCCCATGTTCCCTGTAAATAGTTATCTCCAAGTTATAATGCCCTGTTCAATGTAACTTTCAGTTTGTTCAATGTAAACCACCTCGATATCATGAAAGGCAGTATATAAGAAATGGTAAATAAATAAATAAATAGAAGAGAGGCACAGATAAAAGCGATTTGCCAGAAGAGCAGAGTTCCCGAGGAGGGGTGTAGGGAGAGATAAGAGAGGAAAGGTAGTGAGGAGCTGCAGAATGAAAGCACTTATAAGTCAGCAGGAGAAGTTTGAACTAGATGCAGAAATGGATTGGTCATGTCACAGTTCACAACGTTGGAGCCATGGCTGTGTCAGTGGCCAACTATGCTTGGTGTCATTGGAGGAGATTTGCAGGGCTGCAATGTGGTCTTTGATCCACACATTCACATCGCTTTGGATGGGGATTACTGATGTGACAGCAACTTTGGCCAGTCTGCACGCCATTTCTTTGGGGATTAGATTCCACCTCCTTCCCACCAAGGCTCTTCTGTCCGTTCAGGCTACCAAAGAGAATTTTCATAGAGCATGAGTGCTGATGTGGGGAGCTGTGGGGACTACTTATGCTACTCCTTGTTGATTCATCAATTCTCTTATTGCCCTTGTTGGGTTTTTTTTGGCCTGTTGGGTTTTTGATAGCCCGTATCTTTGGGAGCCCCACACGGGAGAACTTCATTCCTGCTTGTCCTTGGAGAAAGTGTAGTTACTCACCTGCAGCAGATGTTTTTCATGGGCAGCAGGAATAAGTCTTCACAACCCTCCCACCTCCTCAGAGTTGTTTTCTGCTACAGCTTTATCATACTGGGGAAGATGACTCCGCGGCAGATGGGAAGACAGGTGTGCAGATGTGGTGGAGACTCCCAAAAGCTTCTAATAGAAGCTGGGGAGCATTCCTGTGTGGGGCTCAGTCAGTGATGTCACCCATGTATGATGACTTATTCCTGCTGTCCACAGAGAACACCTGCTACAGGTGAGTAACTCTGCTATATGAAGATTTTAAGACAAAAGCAAGGAGCTCAAAACATGGGCATTTTGTCCTGCTACATTCTCCATTGTTTGGGTGCTGGCATTTTGAGCTAATCTAATTACCCTAAAGAAGCCCCTGGTGGAATGAAACCTATCGGCCATGTCTGGGTCATTTTCATTTTGGAAGCATTTTGGCACAGCTTATCTTCACAATCCTGAAGCAATTACAATCATAGAGAATTTATGATACGTTTTAGGGACCTTTTACTTAATCTTCATATTGATATTTTGATACTTTTAAAAGTAACAAAAAAGAGCATTTTTTTGAGCAGTGATGAATAAGTCGTGGTATCTTAGTACACTCCATGAAGAATTTTGAGCCTCCTTGCTTTTTTCTTAAAAGTAATGGAGGAGGCGCTCCTGAAAGAGCGAATTGTGGACTTTCTCATAACCAACAGGTCGCATGATCGAGGCAACATGGTTTTACCAAAGGACGATCTTGCCAAACCAATCTGAGTTCTTTGACTGGGTGACCAGAGAAATAGATCAAGGGCATGCAATGGATGTGATCTACCTAGATTTCAGCAAAGCCTTTGAATACTGTTCCTCATAGGAGGCTTATCAATAAACTTAACAGCTTGGAGATGGATGAACTGAATCAGAAATTGGTTGGCTGACAGACGACAGAAGATGATGGTAAAAGGAACTCACTCGGATGAAAGGAAGGTGATTAGCGTTGTGCCCCAAAGTTCGGTCCTGGGACCGGTACTGTTCAATGTATTTGCTGAAGGACTGAATGGAAAAGTTTGTCTTTTTGCAGATGACACGAAAATTTGCAACAGAGTGGATTCTCCTGAGGGAGTAGATAACATGAAGAAAGATCTACAAAAGCTGGAAGCATGGCATTATGCTTGGCAGTTAAGATTTAATGTGAAGAAGTGCAGTGTCATGCACGTGGGAAGCAGAAACCCAAGGGAATTGTATGCGATAGGGGGCAAGAGGTTGGTGTTCACGGACCAGGAGAAGGACCTAGGAGTGATCGTTTCAGAGGATCTCAAGGTGGTGAAACAGTGTGACAAGGTGGTAGCAAAAGCCAGAAGGATGCTGGGTTGCATACAGAGAAGAATTACCAGCAGAAAGGAAGAGGTACCAATGCCACTGTACAAGTCGCTGGTGAGGTCTCACTTGGAATATTGTGTTCAGTTTTGGAGACCATATCTCGCAAAGGATATAAAAAGACTGGAAACGGTTCAGAGGAAGGCGACCAAAATGATTTGGAGCCTGCGTCAGAAGACATATGAGAAGAGACTTGAAGACCTAAATATGTACACTCTGGAGAGGAGGGACAGGGGAGATATGATTCAGACCTTTAAATACTTAAAAAGTATTAATGAACAAACAAACCTCTTCCAAAGACAGGGAAACTGTAAAACTATAGGGCATAACATGAAGCTGCAAGGCGGGGATAAACTGAAAGGCAACGTCAGGAAATACTTTTTTACTGAAAGTGGATGCTTGAAATGTTCTCCCGATGGAAATGGTGGGGCAAATACAATGACAGAATTCAAAGTGGCTTGGGACAGACACAGTGGATCCCTGCATAGCAACAGGATAAAATCAAAATAATCATAACTCTTATATCTCAGTACTGACGTCAGGCCTACCAGTCTGTAGTTTCCCGGATCACCCCTGGAACCCTTTTTAAAAAATTGGTGTTACGTTGGCTGTTCTCCAATCTTCAGGATGGAGAATACTGATGATTTTAATGATAGTTCACAGATTAGTAATAGTAGGTCTGCAATCTCATATTTCAGTTTTCAACACCCTTGGATGTATACCATCCAGTCCAGGTGATTTGCTATTCTTCAGTTTATTAAATAGTTGTAATGCATCTTCCTGGTGAGAGTGTGTTGGAGGTGCAGGGAACCTGTGTGTGTGCCCCGAATCTGCCGTCGGGAGGAGCCTTTCTTCTGGGACGCTTTGCTTTCCCCTACCTGTGGGCAGGCATCGCGGGGACATCTGCAGCTAGTGAGGACCCAGGCTGTATAAGAACTGCCTTACCATTTCTCTCCTCGGACCTGGTGAGAGTGTGTTGGAGGTGCAGGGAGCCTGTGTGTGTGCCCCGAATCTGCCGTCGGGAGGAGCCTTTCTTCTGGGACGCTTTGCTTTCCCCTACCTGTGGGCAGGCATCGCGGGGACATCTATACCCAATGAGGACCTTCCCCCTTTGCTATTTAGTGCTTGTGTAATTGGACCGCGGAGCGTGTCCCGAAGGGGCGTGGTCAAAGGGGCGCGACACACCCCTTTGGTGCCCCTTCGGCGCCACTGCGGTGGTGTAAGGTATTTGCTGTTATTTCTTTTAAGAATTGTTTTGCTTAGTTCCTTTACTTAAGCACTTTGGCAGATGGGGAAACGGAAGGATAAGTCTGGGCAGGGCAGTGCTGGACCGGCAAGCAGTACTCCTGTGGTCGGTCCTCTTGATAAACATCTTCTAACACGCCCGGTAGCCCAGTCTTCCCCGGAGGGTGTCTCACTTAGTCCTGGAGGGCGGACCCCTCCACCCTGCCCTTCCGGTTCAGCTACTCCTTTAGCGATTATTTCTGATTCAATTAAGCCCGATACTGATATGGTGGTTAATTTACCTAAACCTGTTCAGTTGGTCGCGGCGGGTGCTTCAGCTGTGCTCCCCCCGCCCCCTGCTGACAGGGAGATTACTTTAAAGGATCTTTGGGCTGGTTTAAAGGTTATTGATGACAAGTTGTCTTTTACTTTGAGCTCTTTATGTGAATTTTCCTCTGAAACTGTATCCCCTTTACAACAGTTGGATAAAAAGATTTCTTCTGTTGATGCTGATTGTAAACGGTTAGAATCTTTTGTTCTTCCGTTACACTCAGCTAATGTGGTAGGGATCAAGGACTCTTTAGTGTTACACACAAAGGTGGAAGCACTTGAAAATGCTTCTCGTTCTAGTAACCTTCGTTTGTTGAATTTTCCAGTTACTTCTCTCTTAGCGCCCAAAATTCTTCTGGACAAGTATTTGAAAGAAGTGTTGCTTTTGAAAGATCCTATTGAGGTGTCTAATTTATATTATATTTCTCGTAGCACTAAGTGTATTGATCCCGTGGAAGGAGGTCTTGATATTATTGAGCCCACTATTTCTAATCTTACAGCATTTTTGGAGGACTCTTTGGAGGTGATAAATTCACGTTCCACTTTAGTGGTCACTTTGAAGTCCTTGGATAGTAAATTTCTTATTTTGAAAACCTTTTTTAAATTCAAGATGGCTACTTTCTGTGGACATAGAATTAATATTTTTCCTGACGTGTCTCGTAGCACCCAGCTCAGGTGCAGGCTTTTCTTAGCGTTGAAGCCTCGTGTCCTGCAGTTGGGTGCTACTTTTTTCCTCCGATACCCCTGTAAATATGTGTTAACTTTTGAAGGCTCTACTTATATTTTTACGGATGTTACTCATTTGGAGAAGTTTGTTCTGGATAGGCAGGGTACAGTAGTGGAGTGTGTGGCAGAGTAGTTATGTTTTGCCTCCTAGTCTGAGGGCTGTTTAGCTTTGTTTTCCTTTGTTTTTTGTTTTTCCTCTTTTTCTTTTTTCTCTTGTTTTCAGGTTCCATGATGTGGACTTTATCAATGCTATTTCCTTTTTTTTTTTATTGCTATATTACAATATTGTATTCCTATGATTGGTTGTCTTGTATTTAATGGGTTGGTTGTTATACTGATTGAAAATCCAATAAAAAAAAATTGGTGTTACGTTGGCTGTTCTCCAATCTTCAGGATGGAGAATACTGATGATTTTAATGATAGTTCACAGATTAGTAATAGTAGGTCTGCAATCTCATATTTCAGTTTTCAACACCCTTGGATGTATACCATCCAGTCTAGGTGATTTGCTATTCTTCAGTTTATTAAATAGTTGTAATGCATCTTCCTGGTTTATCAATAATTTTTTTCAATTCTTCTGCTGTATTTGCTTTAAATACCATTTCAGTCATCTTCATCTGCATCTTCTTTGGTAAAGACCAAAACAAAGAATTCATTTAGTCTCTCCGCTATGGCCTTGTCCCCTTTTAGTGCCCCTTTCACCCCTCTATCATCCAACTGACTCTCACATTTTTTTTTTGCTACAAATGTACTTGAAGATGTTTTTATTATGTTTTTACTTCCACAGCAAGCCTTTTTTCAAATTTTGCCTGCCTTTTCAATGCCTTGCATCTAACTTGCCAGTGCTTATGTTTCCAGTTTTCGTCATCTGGCTCCTTTTTCCATTCCCTGAAAGATGCTTTTTTGGCTACAACAGCCTCTCTGACCTCATCTTTATCCATGCTGGCAGTTTTTTGGACGATGTCTACTTTTCTTAAAGCGTGGAATACAGCTGGTCTGGGCTGTTTTTTCTAACAGTTTTCCTCATTTTATCGGTCTCACTTTTGAAAATTAAACATTGGCACAGTAGATTTATTTTGCATATTCGCTCTAGTTATTAAATCAGATATGATTATATTACAATCACTACCGCTGAGTAGTCCGAACACAGCACCTTTACGGAATTCTGTGTTCCACAAAGGACTGTCTAAAATAGCTGCTCCTCTTGTCTGTCCCTGAACTTGCTGCTCCATGAAGCAGTCATTTATTTCCTCTAGGAATTTTATATCTAATCAATGTTGGGGTAATTGAAATACCCTTATTGTGGTGCCAATTTTGTCAGCCTCTCTAATTTCTGATCTCATGTAATCATCTGTCTGCACATTATGTCGAGGCAGACTGTAGTAAACCCCTTACCACTAGTTTCTTCCTCTTCACATATGGAATTCCTATCCATAAGGATTAAATGACACGTTTTATTTCCTTCAGAACTTTTATTCTATTTGACTGAGTGCTCCCCCCCCATTTGCATACAATGGAGGCAGAACATGCAAATCTTTCTCATGCATATTCATTCTGGGAATCCTGAAAACCTGACTGGCCTAGGGTTCCCCGAGGACTGGGTTGAAAACCCCTGGATTGGGACAAGTAACCTCAAGCTGGAGGGACTGGGGTCTCTAGTCCCATAGCCACTCCTTGTGGCCTTGGGCAAGCCGCTTAACCCTCCATTGCCTCAGATACACATAGATTGTGAGCCCTTAGGAGACAAGGGAATAAAAAAAAAAGGTGCCTGTTAGCATATATTTGTAAGCCACTTTGACCCGGTGAAAAGCGGTATATAAGGATGGATAGATAGATAGATAAGTAATAATTAAAAAAAGAAGCCCTTCAGGCAAAAGGGGATGAATGTCTACCTAGAAAAGCATACCCAGAATCTGAGGCCTACAGAAACCTGACCGCATTTAAATGTAACATCAAACAAAATTCTTCCTAATGCAGTTTCTGCAAAAATAATGTATTCCATGTAATACCACAGCCAAGTATTGTACAAAGATTTTCTTCAATCCTATTAAACTATCTACTAGAGCTGGTCCATGTAATGGCACTTATAGCAAAGAGACACTAAGGCAGGGGTACTCAAATCCAGTCCTGGAGGGCCATGAACCAGTCAGGTTTTTGGGATATCCCTAATGAATATGCATGAGATAGAGTCAAATACAATGGAGGCAGTGCATGCAAATATATCACATGCATATTCGTTAGAGATATCCCGAATACCTGACTGGTTCATGGCTCTCCAGGACTGGATTTGAGTACCCCTGCACTAAGGGGCATGTTGACTAAAGGTGAATGAAATTAACGTGTGTTAAATGCCTACAGTCCTTTCATTTCTGTGGATGCAGTGGCACTTAAAACATATTAACTTTTAGTAAACATTCCCCTAAGTGGCACTGACAAACGCACAAAGCAAGAGGTTTAGTGGTCACTGTGCTTTATTATTAGAAAACGCCCCAACGCGTTTCGGCAACGCCTTCCTCAGGGGGCTGAGAACTGCAAACAAACATATTAAAATGAATAACCGTAAACAAATTAAAAGCATAAATAAACATCAAATACATATAAAATATTATGAACAACAATAAGAAATTAAAAATTAATAATTAAAAAACCATATATATAATAAGTATAAGATTATAAATATAAACTCAAATCACCATGTCACAATAAATAAATAAAACAAATACAACAGATAAAAGAAGGGATGACATGTACACACTAACATCATTAAGGACAGGAAATATAACATGAAAAAATACTCACTGTTCAATGTGTCTTACATCAGCTGAAGCGCACAGGGATAATGTATAACACAGGATCAACTATGTATCAGCTAAAAAATATATATATATACACACACATATGAGTAAATAAATATATCATCCTATAGTGTACATAAAGGATAAAAAACCAAAAATAATGGGAAACCCAAACCCATCGTAGAGAGCAAAGAGGAACTAAGCAAATCTGCTAACCTAATATTAAAATATGGAACCTCATAAGGAATATATTACATATCAATAAAATCCCTTAAAAACATATATAAAACCTTTGTAACTAAAAATGAAACAGAACATGGGAAACTATGACATCTGTTGACCCCCACACTGGATATCTATGTTTCTTGTAAACCGTGCTGATGTTAAACAGTGCGGTATATAAACAATGTTAAATAAATAAATCTGTTGAACATGATACAGGGTAAAACAATGTAACAGTCACAAAAAACATAACTTCTTAAAAAACTGAAACACCCAATGGTTAGGCTTGAATAAAAAACATAAAAATGAAAATAAAAAATGCCAGGAGACATCCCCAGCAAAACAGGAGCACACGATAAAGAATAAATCAAATATGTACTAATAGAGCCAAAATAGGAATGATGTGTTTCCTAAACGGACCTAACTAAAATATTGATCCCACCAAAGATAAACGAATGACTACTCTGTGTAAAACAGCATAAAAATATATATGTAACAAAGATTAAAATACGTTTAAAAATGAGAATGCCGTATGTGGCGCTAATGTATTGAAACAACCCAGAGGATATCATATAACTTAGAGATAACAATTGTACCACCCATAAATAAAACAATGTGGCGTAGATTACAGACCCGAGAATGTACAAGCTCCTTACATAAAGACGTAAACCTTTCGAGGAATATGTATTATAAATAAACCGAACCTAATGCAACAGTCTGCCATGAAATAGGAAGGCATCAAAAAGAGAAAACCCCATAAGAATGACTTACAATAGCATATGAAAAACAAAATAAAGTCATTACCATATGAACCATGAGCTCTAATTCACCATTTCAAAATGATATGAAATATATTTTATTGTCGGGAATTACCGGCATGAGAGAGGGAGAGGAAAAAGCTCCCCCCTCCGTGCCGGTCAAACCCTTTTATTGAAGTGATCAAGATTATTAAAACTTCAAGTGAATCAAGTGAGTGTGAACACACTTATCTGTAAACAGGCGATGTCCCATATGAAATAGGAAGGAGCATACCATAAACCTCCATCCTGCCATAAGGTAGAAAAAGGACCCAATCGGGACTCTGAAGAACCTCATGTTTATAATACTCCGTTATGTATATATACTAAATAATTCAAAAGTTTAAAAAGAAATTTAAAAAGGACCATTGCCTGACTGATCCTTGGCTGGCCAGTCCCGCCCCCTTGACTTGACATCAGAGGGGGCAGGACTGGCTGGGCTGTGCACAGGAGTGGAATAAAACACCAACTTGTGTTTTTTTTTTTTTTTTTTTTTTTTTTTAAGTCTTAACTTTGGGGACCTGCTGCTGTCTGCTGCCGCTGAACAAGGAAAAAAAAAGCAGCGGCTTAAGCAACAGCATAAAGAATATACTGTGCAGTTGGTGATCATCTGGATTTTTTTTTAGGCAGTGAGAGGTGGCTGCCAGTGGCTTGATTTGGGGGCATTTATTGCTTCTTCAAAAAATCTGCCGCTTGAGGTGTCCGCCTCACCCTGCCTAATGATAGAACCACCTCTGGGTAGTAGCAACAAGCAGCTACATGGGAGGTGGCGGGGTGTCCAGATAATTACACACCTGGGATGTACCCGAGCTGAACCTAAGACTTAAAGGGGGGGGGGGATTTGCTGAGATGTGTATTTTTGTCTAAACTGAAGGATGTTGGGAAGATGTCATTTGCATTTCCTACTTAATTTGCATATCATTCACATTTTGTGTTGCTACAAAGAACCCTGATGAGGGCTACTTTGAACCCAGGGAGGGGACATTTGTCCTGGGGGGGGGGGGACAGCGGACTCCAGTGTGGGAACGGATGACCAAACATGGACTTTGGGACTATTGGACCACTCATTCTAACATGTAGGGGAACCCCAGAGATAGACCACCTTCCTAGGGGAGGCAATAAAAGGTGGCTTCTGGACTCTTCTTTGGGGATGGCCTAAGCCAGGAGGACCACAGGCGGGACCTGAAAGGACTACCTGACGCCTGCCTGCTGGACCTAGAGACGGACAATACCAGATCAGACCCAAGACAGAGCAACAGTTACATAAAAATATAGAATGGTATTTTTAGTGTCAGTCTGTCTTTCACTTATGCAGTTCTGGCATAGGGAATTTGAGATGAATGTGATTTTACTGTTGAATAGTGAGCAGTAGTTTCCCTTGCTTTTATACCATGTTTTCCCTTGCTTTTATACCATGAAAACCCTGCATGATTCATCACACTGATTGTTTATTTAGAGTATTAATATGCCATCTCTTAGTAAAATCAAAATGGCTCACATGGTTATGCAGTAACTATAATTACAATGACAACACAGTAAACGCTTTGACAAGCAATAGTCATAGTAAAAATATTATGTTTAGTTCATAAGAAGTAACTCGTTCTCTGCTTGTAAAGCAACAACATCTCAACATCCACTGTGCATTTCCTCTTTGAAGTCCCACAGGAAGATGCATCAATGATTTTAAGTCACTTTGATCTTATTAATGTTTTGATGAGGAGACAATATTAAATAAATGGAGGATTATGTGTGTCGTCAGATTTTATAGACTGGAAATTCAGCAAGTGAGGGATGGAGAGTTACCAGCCTGTCAAGAGGGAGAGGGTGGACAATATTGTTCTAATCATCCAGCTCATTTGGTTACACAAAATAATTAAAAAAAAAAAAAAAAAAAAAAAAAAAAAAAAGCTTTTCTCACAAGAGGCTTTTCCATTGGGAGGGGGGAGGACAGAATTACTCTTGGGCCTTCTGTTGAAGATCAGATTCTCCATGCATCTATTCTGCTTGATGTATAGATAACAAAAATGAATACTTCTCAACTTTTACACTTCCAATAAAAAAAATAAATCAAACCACACAAAATTGCAAGGATAAAATTAAATAGAAATCGTAATGGCCATTTGTTGACTAAATTTCATAAGAACATTAATTTTATCAAAGGACTCTATTAAAAAAAACTTCCTAATTCACCATCTGAGCTCAGATATCTCCATGACATGATGTCCTTTTGGTTTATACTTTGATCATGGATACTTTTTTTTTTCTTTTTTAAACTAGTCATCAAACAAATTGTTTACATTTTTTTATTTTGCTGTACTTATCTTATTGGAGTATTCAATTGCTGTTCCTAAATTCATAAGAAGATTAACATCAGCTGATAGGCAAATAACCTGGTTGGTAGGTTTTACCTTATTATGTCCAATTCTTAATCAGGAATTGTCATACCTAAGCAAGGAAAATTTGTGCTGTCTTCAGAGGCAGACTCATTCATTCAGGTATAGTTATCTTATGAATAGTAAAGTTCCAGCAGACACTAGTAACTTTTATTTACCTTTTCCATATTTCTAGAACACTGGTTTGGTAACCAAGCAACCAGGGTTCGATTCCCACTAGCACTCCTTGTGGCCTTGGGTAAGTCACTTAACCCTCCATTGCCTCGGAAGAAAGGCCTGGCAATCTACTTCCAGTCACACTGCCAAGAAAACCCAGGAGCTTCTGGGTCACCAGGAGTCAGCATTGACTCAAAGACACACATTGCATTGCATTTTGCCATAGCTAAAAATTCAGAGCGGATTACAAATGTACAGAGAACACAAATATATGATCATACCAGATGAGACTAGAGAAAAAAATACATTACTACTACTACTGATCATTTATATAGCCAATAAATTAAAAAATGAACTACTGAGAGCATTTAAAGCCAGGAAATCATTCCTTACAAATGTACCAAAGAATGGTAAACCATAAAAATTAAAAATGTTAAATGAAAAATATAATACAATTTGGAAATTTATGATATACAAGCTATAAGAGAAGCAATAATGTAGATTCCATAAACTTTCAAAACTTAAGTGTGTATGAAATAAGAACACTTCTACTTTCACAAAATTCAGAGACAGGTGTTGCTGTAACAAAGCGTCTGAGCTTTGGGAAATAAAAATATTTTGGTCAGAACAAATATATCCCATAAAAGAACTTGTCCCAACCCAGAAAGTTTCAGATGGGTATTGACATCTGAAAATGTTCTAATTCTCTGGAGCTATGAGTATGTCTTCTGCCCTGGAACACTTGGTGCTTTGACTTGAGGAAGCTATCAACAAACAGTTTTTCTACTACGTTCTTTGCCAAACTCATGTCCTGAGAAGTTCTCACTAGAGAGTCCAGCTTCTGCAGCAGGAGGGGGAGAAGCTTTATGGCTTTACAGATTAACCTTCCTCCAATTCTCTCAGCAACTCATCACAACCTCACCTCACTACTGGGAGAATTGGACCATGTTATCTCCAGGAACAAGCAGGAATGTAGTCTTCACATATGGGTATCGTCGGTACCGACGGAACCTGTGCGGGAACGCTCCCCAGCATCCAATTAGAAAGCTTTTGGGAGCATCCCACAGCGCCTGCTGCTGCCTTCCCACCTTTCCCAACTGCCTCTCTCCAATTCTTCATTTTCCGCGGAGCCAGCAGGTCGTCGTTCCTGTCGCCGCAGAAAATTTTTCCTTATTCCCTTCTTTTTTGTGGTCGCGTCTGCCTTCCTCGACGCTTTACCGGTGCCGCCGGTGGTTCATTCATTTTTTTTCTTTTCTTTTCTTTAAAAAAAAAAAAATATATATATATACTTCTTTTTTCCACGTGCATGCGCCATTTTGGGCCCTAGGCCCAAAATTCCTCCACAATGGAAAAACCCGCTTCGGGTTTCAAAAAGTGCACCAAATGTGGCGGTACCATCTCTGTCACCGACACCCATGAGTGGTGTCTTAAATGTTTAGGTCCTGACCACTCCATTATGGAATGTATGGCCTCTGTGCCATGATGTCCAAAAGAGGTTGGCAGAACCGAGCTGCTAAGCTCAGTACCCTATTTCCCTCCGATGCAGCCTCGGTGACATCGACGTCTTCCAGGGCTTCCTCTTCCTCCCGTGGATCTCAGGTAACTAAACACAAGTCTAGCCGGTCCTCAAGGGGTAGATCTCCTTCTAAGCACCGAGATGCTTATGGTGTTGCCCTTGAGGATTCTGCACAGGCAAAATTGCCTCGGCAAGAGGCTTCGGCTTCCAAAGCATTATCGGGGCTCCAGAACGTTCTCGAGGCCTCAACCTCGGCAGAACTACTGGTGCCATGCTCTGGGGTACCGGCTGTTTTCTCCGTTACAGACATCCAGGCATCGGCAGCGTCGATATACCAGAGGTTTCTGGCTATTGAACGCAGTCTGGCGGCTCTCCTTGCGGCATCGACACCCTCGGAACTGCATCAGACACTTCAACCAGTACCGGCCCCGACTCGGGCACTGGTATTGGTACCGACAGCATTGGCATCGACATCGGTGTCGGCATTGCCGGCACCCAGTCATGCGATGCCTTCCGGTACCGATACACCGGTACCGATTTACCCCGGTACCGACTTCGGACGGTACTGGTATCGGGCTCTTCAAGAGCATCTGGACAGAAGGTACTTAGAGTCCTCAGAGGAATCTGAGGATTCTGACAGTTCTGTCAGTACGGGAATACTTCTCCCAGAGGAGCCTTCCTCCCATAAACGCAGGATGTCTCCTCCAGAGGATATTTCATTTCAGGATTTCATCAGGGAGGTGGCTCGAGGTCTGTCCATTACTGTGGCTCCTGAAACAGAGCCCCAGAGCAAAGGAGCTGGAAATTTTACAATATCCCAAAGCTCCTAAGGAGGCAGCTACTCTATCCATCCATGAGATCTTGCATGATCTCATGTTAAGAATGTGGGAGACACCTCTTACCACCTCTCCTCACTCTCATAGACTGGATACTATGTATCAAGTCCCTCCTTGTCCTGGTTTCCAGAAGACTCAGCTTCCTTACCACTCTATTGTAGTGGAATCAGCTATGAGAAGGATCAGGAGTGCAAAGAGGCATGCCTCTAATCCTCCAGGACGTGAGTGCAGAACTTTGGATGCTTTTGGACGCCGTACTTTCCAAGCTTCCATGCTTTCTGCCAGGATCAGTTCCTATATTTTATATATGGGAATGTTCCTGAAGGAAATCACAGGAGATTTAGAGATTTTGAGCCCTCTTCTTCCTGAGGATAGAAGGCAGGATTTTCTCACATTGGTCAAACATGCCCAGGATGGTTTCTAAATTTGTCAACCGTGCAGCTTTTGACTGTTTTGAGTGCATAAGCAGAACCTCTGCCATTGCCATAGGTGCACATAGAATTGCCTGGCTCCAGGCATCTGATTTGGAGCTCTGGGTACAAGACAAACTGGGCAATATTCCTTGTACTGGTGAGAACCTGTTTGGCAAAGATTGGCAAGAAAAAGCCAATGAGTTGGATGCTGACAACTCCACCTTGGATAGATTATCCAAGATGACAGCTGATCCTGCAAGAAAGAAATCTTTGAAAAATACATTCTTTTCCAAAAAGAAGAGATTTTATCCTGCTTATTTTCAGCAGGGACGCTTTGCAGGTCAATCTGTCCGGGAAAGTCGGCAACCTCCCAAACAAAGGAAAGCAAAGACTGCTAAGCCTCAACCGTCTCAGCAGTCTTTGACTTTCATCTAGAGAACTTAGCCTTCCTGGCTCTCAATGGACCAGAGCCTTCCACCATTCCAGGAAGGTTGTGTCACTTTGCCCCCAAATGGGGGCAGATAACAGCAGAGCATTGGACACTCTCCATCATAAAAGAGGGGTACAAGCTCCATTTTTTGAGCTTGCCCCCTCCCACAATGGTAAGACAGTTCAATTCTCAGACCTCTCTTATCAACCTATTAGATCTAGAGGTCACTATACTTCTTGCCCAAGGGGCAATAGAAGAAGTACCCATTCCTCAACAGGGTACAGGGTTTTACTCCCCCTATTTCCTTATCCCAAAGAAAACAGGAGGACACAGACCTATTTTAGACCTCAGAGAATTGAACAAATTCCTGTTCAAGGAGAAATTCAAAATGGTTTCTCTAGGAACTCTACTGCCATACCTTCAGAGTCAGGATTGGCTATGTTCTCTAGATCTCAAGGATGCGTACTCATGTTCTCATCCATCCAACTCACAAAGTTCCTTCGGTTCCTTTTTCAAGGAAAGCACTACCAATACAGGGTGCTTCCTTTTGGCCTGGCCTCAGCACCAAGAGTGTTCACGAAATGCATGGCTGTGGTAGCAGCATTTCTCCACACTCTAGGGATATTCGTCTTCCCCTACTTAGACTGGCTCATTCGAGCCCCGTCACAATCAGAGGCCAGGACCTACCTATCTTGCACAATGCGTATCCTTCAGTATTTGGGTCTTGTCATAAACGTCCCAAAATCCAGTCTAACTCCCACTCAGTCTCTAGAATTCATAGGAGCTTGGCTGGATACCAAAAAGGCAAGGGCCTATCTTCCCCAGGCCCCGTTGCCTTCGCATAGTGCAGTTAGTTCTCAAGCAGTGCTAAAGCCTCATCTCACTGCCTGAGAAATGCTACAACTACTAGGCCACATGGCATCTACCGTGCATGTCGTTCCTTATGCTCGCCTCCATATGAGAGCAGCCCAGAGGACTTTATCCACTCAGTGGACCCAGGCCTCAGGGTGCCTGTCAGACAAAATAGCAAATACAAATCGCCTCATTTTGTACCTCCAATGGTGGCAGTCCACTCACAACCTGTTGCTAGGGTCCCCATTCCAACAACCCTTAGCCCAGGCAACTCTCACAACAGATGCTTCACCAATGGGTTGGGGATCTCATCTGCAAGACCTCTCCACCCAAGGCACTTGGACTCCACAGGAGACTCATCTACATATCAATCTCTTGGAGCAATCTTCCTTGCTCTTCGAGTGTTCCACACTCTGCTCAGCTGCAAGACAGTCCTTCTTCACACGGACAACCAAGTAGCCATGTTCTACGTGAACAAGCAGGGAGGAACAGGCTCTCTGTCGGTTTGCAACGAAGCTTTGCGACTGTGGGCCCTCGCCAGAGAGCATCAGATTCATCTCCTGGCAGTGTATCTTCCAGGCATACAAAACTCTTGGGCAGACAAACTCAGTCGAGTTCTGCTTCCACACTAATGGTCTCTACATGTAGACCAGGTGACCAAGATTTTTCAAATTTGGGGAACCCCGGACATAGACCTCTTTGCAAGTCCGTTGAATGCCAAACTTCCCCGGTTCTGTTCCAGAATTCCGGCTCAGGACTCTCAGGCCAAGGATGCTTTCCTCCTTCACTGGGGCCAAGACTTCCTTTATGCCTTTCCACCCATTCCCCTAATTCCCAAGAACCTATTCAAGCTTCAGAGAGACAGAGGCCGTATGATTCTCATAGCTCCACATTGGCTTCGGCAAGTGTGGTACCCTCTGCTTCTACATCTCTCTCAAGCTCCCTCCCTGGAGTTAGGTTCTGCTCCAGATCTCCTGTCTCAGGAGAACGGAATGTTATGGCATCCCAGTCCCCAGTCTCTGCATCTCAGGGCTTGGTTGCTGAAGGCCTAGATCTCCATGATCTTAACCTCCCTCAGCAAGTAAAGGATATCCTTTATGCTTCCAGGAAGCCTTCCACAAGACTCTCTTATGCTTTCAAGTGGAAAAGGTTTAACATATGGTGTTCGCAGAAGGGTCTTAACCCCCTTGCGATACCTCTGGAATCATTACTGGAGTATCTCCTTCATTTATCCAATGCAGGACTTAAGACTAACTCAGTGAGAGTCCATTTGAGTGCTATTGCAGCTTCTTTCAAGTCTCTAAATGGACAACCTATTTCCTCCCATCCTCTTATAGCAAGATTTATGAGAGGCCTTCTGCTAACTAAGCCTCCCATTAGGCCACCACCTGTGGCATGGGACTTAAACTTGATTCTTGGTCAGCTCATGAAGCCACCTTTTGAACCCTTAGCTACTACCTCTTTGAAATTCCTTTCTTGGAAGGTTATCTTTCTCATTGCAATCACATCAGCACGTTGCATCAGTGAATTGCAAGCACTCGTGGCCACTGTTCTCTCTAAGCTGTGCGCGTGTGCGCGCGCACACACCTCGCCGAGTGAGCGCACATACTTTACAACAGAGCGCACAAAAATTACAGTTCTGATTCTGATAGAAAACAACACAGACGTTCTTAAAATTGAAAAGTTGTGTATTTATGGTTTTCACAAGTCCTACAATATTTTCTAGTGCAATCAATGTGGTGTACATACTGTATTCTGACGTGTAGTCAAATTTTAAAGTATATAACTCCAAGTGTCGTTATGTGGTGCTCAAAAATGTAACCTTCCTTCAGAAGCAGCACAGCTGATATTTTATGCGCACACAGCCTACAGAAAATTAGAGGGAACATTGCTAGTGGCTGATCCACCTTATACAAGGTTCCATCATGACAAGGTAGTACTTAGGACTTATCCACACTTTATGCCAAAGGTGGTCTCGCCTTTTCATCTAAACCAAGTGGTCTACCTACCTGTGTTCTTTCCAAGACCTCATGCATCAAATGCAGAAAGGAATCTTCATACTTTGGACTGTAAAAGAGCTCTAGCCTTTTACTTACAAAGAACACAGCAACCTAGAAAGTCCTCTCAACTCTTTGTTGCTTTTGATCCTTCTCATTTGGGACTTCCAGTCTCCAAGAGAACACTGTCAAACTGGATTGCTCAGTGTATTTCCTTTGCCTTTCAGAGTAAGAATCTTCCTTTGGAGGGCCATGTCACAGCTATGTGAGAGCCATGGCAACTTCAATGGCTCATCTACACTCTGTGTCTATCGATGACATCTGTCGAGCAGCCACCTTGGCCTCCGTTCATACCTTCACAGCCCATTATTGCTTGGACAAGGACTCCCGCCTGGATGCCTTGTTTGCTCAGGCTGTTCTCCAACACCTGTTCCATACCTAATGAACTCCTACCCACCATCCCTGGTTTAATGCCAGAGATCCATGGGGGGGAAGTGGAGCCCTTTCTCAGGGACACTCATCTTCTGGGGTTTCTCCCTAGCATCTAAAGCTAGGGAGTCCCCATTTGTAAAGACTACATTCCTGCTTGTTCCTGGAGATAGCATAGTTACTCACCTGTAACAGGGGATCTCCGGGAACAGCAGGAATTTAGTCTTCACAACCCACCCAGCTCCCCTAGGAGTTGTATCTCTCTATCTTTTTCTTTCCCTCTCTCTCTCTCTTTGTCTCAGCTTTAAAACTTAACTGGAGAGAGGCAGTTGGGAAAGGCGGGAAGGCAGCACGCAGGCGCTGTGGGATGCTCCCATAAGCTTTCTAATTGGACGCTGGGGAGTGTTCCCGCGCAGGCTCCGTCGGTACCGACGATACCCATATGTGAAGACTAAATTCCTGCTGTTCCCGGAGATCACCTGTTACAGATGAGTAACTATGCTTTCTCCAGGACCAAGCAGGAAGTCAGTCCTCACTTATGGGTGACGTCGGCGCCGACGGAGCCCTCGCGGAGCAATTTTCCCCAGCTTTCAAAGAAAGCCTTTGGGAATTGCAGCGCGCATGCGCGGTCGTCTTCCCGCCCGAGGGTGCCATCTTAGCCAGTCTTCTTTTTTCCGCGGAGCCCTACAGACGTCCCCGTCTTGTCCCCGCGAAAAAGTCGATTTTCTTCATTATTTTATTCTTTTTCCTTTCGGTTCGACGCCGATCGCTTTCCCGCCCGGACTCGCGACGCCGGTCTCGAGTCCGCTTACTTTTTTCGGTTTTTCTGACTTAGTCAGCTTTCGTTTTCGGTTTCCCTGGCAGACCGGTCCTTTGACCTCGCAGGGGCCCTTTTTCCCCCGATGGCTGCCAGTGGGTTTAAGCGGTGTGGTCGGTGTGACCGAAATATGTCACTAACCGACACACACGACTTTTGCCTCCGCTGCCTGGGCCCGGATCATGAGGAACTGATCTGTGGGCCCTGCAGCAAACTGTCCTCAAAGGCGTTGAGGAGTCGGCGGCATCAGCGTGAGAGAATCTTCGCTGACCCCAGCCGTACCCGGACCTCGTCGGAGGCCTCCGCGTCGAAAGGCTCCAGCTCGGACCGTCGCCGGAGCTCCTCCGACCGGGGTTCTCCCTCCGGGGACCATCGTCGGAAGGAAAAACCCGCGAGGGCGGCGTCGGTGGACGCTCCTGGTTCCGCGAGGGCCAGGTCGCATAGCCCCGACAGCCGCCCCGGGTCCTTGGAGAAGGAACACATCCCGAAGCGACCTCGCCTGGAGTCGGAGATGCCTGCCCGGGTAAGTCCTGTGGTCCTTCTGGACTCGCCTCCGCGACAGCCGACGTCAGGCCCGACGCCGTCGGGGCCCGAGTCGGGGGCTGCTGGGTCACCTGAGCTCGGACTCAGGTTGACGGCCTTGGAGAGCAGACTGTCTGCCTTCATGGACCAGCAGCGGGCACTGCTCGCTGGCCTCGCTGGCGCCGCTGCCCCGACCGCCGGGACGTCGACGTCCAAGTCGACCCCGGAGACCGAGCCGATCCTCGAGTCAATGAGAACTCGAGTCGATCCTCGGTCGAGGTCACCCTCGGCCTCCCGTTCGGGACCGAGGTCGCCGACGCCGACTCCCTCGACGTCGGGACGGCTGGCGCCGCACCCTGCCCGGGCCGACCCCACCGAGTCCTCGTCGGAGTCGGTCTGGGAGTCTGAGGAGGAAGAGTCACCTGATTCTTTCCGGACTCGGTGTGTCCCATCGGACTCACCGGGGTCCGAGCCTCGGAAGCAGTCCCCCCCGGAGGATGCCCGGTTCTCGGACTTCGTTAGGGATATGGCCAAGGCTTTGGCCTTCCCTGCGGATCCCGAGGAGGAGCCTCGAGCCGAAGAGCTCGACGCCCTCCAGTATGACTCTCCCGCGAGGGAGCACTTTACTGTGCCGGTTCCTCCTATGCTGGAACGACTACTCTTCCGCATGTGGGAGAGTCCGGCCTCCTCGCCGGTCCTGAGCAAGCGGGTCGATTCTATCTATCGGGTCCGCAAGAGCCCTGGCTTTCAGAAGGCACAGCTGCCACACCATTCCATGGTAGTGGAATCGGCCATGCATCGTCTTAAGAGCCAGAAGATGCACTCCTCGGTGCCTCCTGGAAGGGAGGCCCGTAACCTGGATGGCCTTGGCAAGAAGTGCTTCCAGGGCTCTATGCTCGCATGTCGTGTCCAGACTTACCAGCTCTACATGGGCATGTATCTCCGGGATCTGGCTAAAGAGCTAGCCGGATTCTCCGCTGGTCTCTCCGAGGAGCCCTTGCGGAGGTTCCTAGCCTTGTCCACGGGCATTCGGGAATGCTCAAAGTTCATGTCCCGAGCATCCTATGATGGCTTTGAGGCCTCGGCTAGAGTGGCCGCAGCCGGCATCGGTGCCCGCCGACAGGCTTGGCTTCAGTCGTCGGACCTTGAGCCCTGGGTACAGGACAAGTTGGTCGATGTCCCCTGCCGAGGCGAAAACCTCTTTGGCAAGCCCATGGCGGAAAAGGCTGCACAAATTGAGACTGAGACTCTCACCAGGACCAGGCTTTCTAGGAAGACCTCCGCCCCTTCCCAGAAAAAGAAGGGCTCGGGGAAAAAGTCCTTTTACCCGAGGAAGGCGGCTGCCTACAAACAGTACCCCCATTATCAGGCCCCTGCAGCTCCCCAACAGGGCCAGCAGGCCAAGGGACGGGGTAACGGGTCCCGTAGGCAGCAAGCCCCCAAGCCTGCACCACCAGCCCCTGCTCAGCAGGGTGGGGGTTTTTGACTCGCTCAGCATAGCCTCTCCCCCCCGCTGGTTCCTCCCAGCACCGGAGGCCGGCTGGTTCACTTCGCCCACAGGTGGTCCAGCATCACCGCAGATGCCTGGGTACTTCAGGTCGTGCGAGAAGGCTACCTTCTCCACTTCCATCAGGTCCCTCCCTCCTATTTTCCGGGAGAACCTTCGCGCCCCCCTCTGCACAGGGAGTTGCTCCTTCAGGAGTTAGCAGGTCTTCTGCAGGAACAGGCGGTGGAACCGGTGCCCCACCACCTGAGAGGTCAAGGCTTTTATTCAAGGTATTTTCTGATACCAAAGAGAACAGGGGGCCTCAGACCCATCCTGGACTTGCGCAACCTCAACAAGTTCCTTGTGCGGGAGAAGTTCAAAATGCTTACCCTTGGAATCCTTCTGCCCTACCTCCAGCAGGGAGATTGGCTATGCTCCTTGGATCTAAAGGATGCCTACACGCACATCCTCATCCACCCAAGCCACCGCCAATACCTAAGGTTTGTGGTGGCAGGAAATCATTACCAGTACAGAGTACTGCCCTTTGGCCTATCCTCCGCACCGCGAGTCTTCACAAAATGTCTCGCGGTCGTGGCGGCCCGTCTCCGGCTTCACGGCCTCTATGTCTTTCCGTACCTCGACGACTGGCTCATCAGAGCAGCGTCCGCTCAAGAGGTCACCAACGCCACGTGCCGCACGGTGACTCTGCTGCAGCACTTGGGCTTTGTCATAAACTTCGCAAAGTCCACTTTGCTCCCCTCACAGGATCTCGAGTTCATCGGCGCAAGGCTGCACACTCCTCGGGCACGAGCGTACCTACCGCTCGACAGGGCTCAACGGCTCATGGACCTAGCCGACCGCTTTCGCAGCCAGCCCCTGGTCTCCGCCAGGCGCTTCCTGAGACTGCTCGGCCATATGGCTTCCACCGTCCATGTGACCCCCAATGCCCGCCTGAACATGCGGTCTGCTCAATGGTGTCTCCGCCGGCAGTGGCGACAAGCCACAGGCGGCCTGGCAGACCTAGTGCGCGTCTCCGAGCCGCTGCTCTCGTCTCTCCGGTGGTGGCTCCGGCAGCCGAACCTGATATTCGGAATGCCTTTCCAGTCACCTCAGCCGACCCGGGTGCTGACCACCGATGCATCCCTCCTGGGCTGGGGAGCACATTGCCAAGAGGCACGTACTCAGGGCCTCTGGACCACGTGGGAGTCTGCTCAGCAGATCAACTTCCTGGAGCTCAGGGCGATCCGCCTAGCTCTCAAGGCCTTCTCCCACCTGACTTCCCAACAGTCCGTCCTTGTCCAGACGGACAATCAAGTTGCCATGTTCTACGTGAACAAGCAGGGGGGCACGGGCTCCTTCCTCCTCTGCCGGGAGGCACAGAAGCTCTGCTCTTGGGCCGTCAGTCACGGCATTCTCCTCAAGGCAGTTTATCTCCCGGGCCAAGAAAATTGCCTTGCAGACAAACTCAGCAGGGTCCTCCAGCCGCACGAGTGGCGTCTGGATCCCTTGGTAGTTCAGAAGCTCTTCCTCAAGTGGGGTCTCCCCACGGTGGATCTCTTTGCCAGTCCTCACAACCGGCAGCTTCCTCGCTTCTGCTCTCGTCAGCCACACCCCCTTCGGGTTGCGGCGGACGCCTTTCTGATCTCGTGGTCGGGGAGCCTTCTGTACGCTTTCCCTCCCATCCCGCTAGTCTCTCGGACTCTTTCCAAGGTTCTCCGAGACAAAGCCTTCATGATCCTGGTGGCCCCTCGCTGGCCCAGGCAGCCGTGGTTTCCGCTCCTGCTGCAACTGGCGGTGGAGGATCCAATCCCTCTGGGGGTACAACCGGATCTCCTCACTCAGGATCAGGGGTCCCTTCTGCACCCCAACCTCAGGTCTCTCAACCTCATGGCCTGGCTGCTGAGAGGGTAGTCCTTGCTCCCCTTCTCCTGCCGGCGGAGGTGGAGGAGGTCGTCTTAGCTTCGCGACGGCCTTCTACCCGCAAATGCTACGCCCTTAAATGGCGTCGCTTTGCAGTCTGGTGTACCCAACAGTCTCAGGATCCCTTCTCCTGCCCGGTGTCGGTGATCTTGCAGTACTTGCTGCACCTCTCTAATCTGGGACTTAAGTCCAACTCCGTCAAAGTTCACCTCAGTGCTCTTTCAGCACATCATGTGCCAGTGGACGGCAGACCTCTCTCCAATGACCCTCTCGTAGCGAGGTTTCTCCGAGGTCTCCTTCTACTTAAACCACCTCTGCGCCCGCCAGCGCCTGACTGGGACCTGAATGTGGTTTTGCAGCGGATCACCTGTCCGCCTTTTGAACCTATGGCTACCTGTTCTCTCCGTTTTCTGTCTTGGAAAACACTGTTCTTGATAGCCCTCACTTCCGCTAGGCGCGTAAGTGAATTGCAGGCCCTCGTGTCTGATCCCCCTTACACTAGGTTCTACAAGAATAGGGTAGTCCTCCGGACTCACCCAAAATTTCTGCCTAAAGTGGTCTCCCCTTTTCACATCAATCAGGAGGTGGTACTTCCAACCTTCTTTCCCAGACCACACTCCAGCCGAGCTGAAACGGTCCTCCATACCCTGGACTGTAGAAGGGCATTGAACTTCTACCTTGACCGTACGCGGGAGCACCGTAAAGCTGCTCAGCTTTTTGTGTCTTTTGACCCCAATAAATTGGGGCTCCCGGTCTCCAAGCGTACTCTGTCCATCTGGGTTGCGGACTGTATCTCTTGGGCTTATGGGGCAGCCGGACTCTCCTTAGAAAGTCGAGTCACGGCTCATTGCGTTCGGGCAAAGGCCACGTCAGTGGCTTACCTCCGCTCTGTTCCGCTGGCAGACATCTGCCGGGCCGCTACTTGGTCTTCAAGCCAGACTTTTGCGGTCCATTACTGTCTCGAGAGGGAGTCCCGTAGGGACAGTGCTTTCGGACAGGCAGTCCTCCGTAATCTCTTTGAGGTCTGAGCAACTCCTACCCTCCATCCCGGATGTGGGCTACCGGTGGGTGATAATTCAGCGAAGATTCTATCCTTCTGTGCTGCTGAGCTAGAGGGAGCTCATTTTTGTGCTTAGGGTCTCCGGTAGCCTTGAGCTTGGGAGTCCCATAAGTGAGGACTGACTTCCTGCTTGGTCCTGGAGAAAGCGTAGTTACTCACCTGTAACAGGTGTTCTCCAGGAGCAGCAGGAATCAGTCCTCACTACCCTCCCTCCTCCCCTTGGAGTTGCAATCGTCTGCTTATGTTCTTTTTTGCAAATTTTTATGCTGTCTTTTTTAGCTATGTCATCTGACTGGCTAAGATGGCACCCTCGGGCGGGAAGACGACCGCGCATGCGCGCTGCAATTCCCAAAGGCTTTCTTTGAAAGCTGGGGAAAATTGCTCCGCGAGGGCTCCGTCGGCGCCGACGTCACCCATAAGTGAGGACTGATTCCTGCTGCTCCTGGAGAACACCTGTTACAGGTGAGTAACTACGCTTTATCTGTTTCACAAAAAAAGCTCTGATCTAAAATGTTTATCACAAGGGCTCTGCATTACCACCTCCTAGTAGAACCTAGGCACTGCATGTCCAAAATTAGAAATGATAGCAATGAGAATATTCTCTCTTTTTTTTGGAATAGTTTCACCTTATACTGTACCAATACAAGTGTCCTCTGTAGTAGAAGCAGGAGGTTGTTTTTTTTTTTCAGGGGGTGAGGAAAAATTTTAATTATACTGATGCTAAACTAGTAGCAGTGCAATAAGTGTTATATTAACATTAGTGAGACAGTGACTTAAATGTTGTATCAGCTTTGTAGTTGTTGCATTGTGTTAAAGGGCTAACTTAACATAGAAACATAGAAACATGACGACAGAAAAAGACCACAAGGCCCATCTAGTCTGTCCTTCCATAACAACAACTACAACAGTCCACTTTTTACCTTTAGAGATCCTCTGTGTTGGTCCCATGCTTTTTTGAATTCAGTTACTGTCCTTATCTCCACCACCTCCACTGGGAGACTATTCCACGGATCCACTACTCTTTCCGTAAAGAAATATTTCCGCATATCACTCCTGAATCTATCCCCCATCAACCTCATCCCATGTCCCCTCGTAGCAGAACTTGCTTTCAATTGAAAGAGGCTCTCTCCCTGAACATTTATGCCACGGAGGTATTTAAACATCTCAATCATATCACCTCTATCCCGCCTTTCCTCTAAGGTGTACATATTAGGATCCTTAAGTCTGTCCTCATATGCTTTATAATGAAGCCCATTAATCATTTTAGTAGCAACCCTCTGCACCGACTCCATCCTGTTCACATCCTTTTGAAGGTGCGGTCTCCAGAATTGCACACCATACTCCAAATGAGGTCGCACCAAAGACTTATACAGAGGCATTATCACCTCCTTTTGTCTGCTAGCCATTCCTCTCCGTATGCACCCAAGCATCCTTCTAGCTTTTGCCGTCGCCTTTTCTACCTGTTTAGCTACTTTAAGATCATCAGACACAACCACGCCTAGGTCCCGCTCTTCTTTAGTGGACAAAAGTACTTCACCTCCTATACTGTATTGCTCCCTTGGATTGCTGCAGCCCAAATGCATGACCTTACATTTTTTAACATTAAATCCCAGCTGCCAAATTCTAGACCATTCTTCAAGCTTAGCTAGATCTCTCCTCATGTTATCTACCCCTTCCTGGGTGTCTACTCTATTGCAGATTTTGGTATCATCCGCAAAGAGGCAAACCTTACCCGACAGCCCTTCCGCTATATCACTAACAAAGATGTTAAAAAGAATCGGACCAAGGACAGATCCCTGGGGCACACCACTGGTAACATCCTTCTCCTCAGAGTGAGCTCCATTTACTTGTACTCTTTGTCGCCTCCCACCCAACCAATTTCTAACCCAAGCAGTAACTTTAGGGTCCATCCCTAGAGTGCTCAGTTTGTTTATAGGTCGCCTGTGAGGAACAGTGTCAAAGGCTTTACTGAAATCTAAATACACCACATCTAGAGCTCTCCCGCTGTCCAACTCCCTGGTCACCCAGTCAAAGAAATCAATCAGATTTGTCTGACAAGACCTGCCTCTGGTGAATCCATGCTGCCTTGGATCCTGTAATCCGCCGGACTCCAGACACCTCACTATTTTCTCTTTCAGCAGCGTTTCCAATAATTTACTCACCACCGAAATTAAACTAACCGGCCTGTAGTTTTCAACCACATCCTTACTTCCGCTTTTGTGTAAAGGCACCACATGAGCCTCTCTCCAGTCCTTTGGCACCACTCCCGACTCCAACGAGGCATTGAAAAGGTCAGTCAGTGGAGTTGCTAGAACGTCCCCAAGTTCCCTCAGTATTCTAGGGTGTATCCCATCCGGTCCCATCGCTTTGTCTACTTTAAGTTGAGCTAGTTTCTCACGAACAGTCTTTTGAAAATTGTTCAAGATGTCCCTCGCTTCTGTTCCTATTTGTGGGTGTTTTCTGATGTCCTGCTCCTGGTTCTTCATCTGTGAACACAGAACAAAAATATTTGTTAAGCAATTCCGCTTTATCCTTATCAGCTTCTACATATTCCCCCCCTGCACCCTTGAGTCTGACAATACCACTTTTGCCCTTCCTCTTCTCACTAATATATCTGAAAAATGTCTTATCCCCCCATTTTATTGCATTGGCTATTTCCTCCTCCTTTTAAATCTTTGCCTTCTTGACTACTTTGCTAGCTTCTCTAAGTTTTTCCAAATACAGATGCCTGTCTTCCTCTCTCTGTGATCTCTTGTATTTCATGAAGGCCTCCCTCTTTTTCTTCACTTTTTCAGCTACTTCCTTCGAAAAACATAGCGGTCTCCTGTTCCTTTTGCCTTTATTTACCATTTTAACAAAAAGGTTGGTTGCCTTTAAAATACCCCCTTTCAGTTTTGCCCACTGTTTTTCTACATCCCCCAGCTGTTCCCATCCCACTAATGACTCCCTGAGGTATTGGCCCATCTTCGCAAAGTTAGTCTTCCTAAAGTCTAAGACCGTCTAACTTATTGTGTACTACCCTAAATATTAGACTAGCATTTTGAATAATCCGTCAAGAGTTATACAAATATTTTCACTCTTCTTGTGAAGGCTCTATCCATATTTCTTTTTCCTGAATGTTTTTATTTTGTCATGTGATTGTATCCCACATATATTCTGCAATACTCTATCTTCAGGAACAAGCAGGAATGTAGTCTTCACATATGGGTTTCGTCGGTACTGATGAAGCCTGTGCGGGAACGCTCCCCAGCATCCAATTAGAAAGCTTTTGGGAGCATCCCACAGCGCCTGTGTGCTGCCTTCCCGCCTTTCCCAACTGCCTCTCTCCAGTTCTTCGTTTTCTGCGGAGCCAGCAGGTTGTTGTTCCTGTCACTGCAGAAATTTTTTCCTTATTCCCTTCTTTTTTGTGGTCGCGTCTGCCTTCCTCGACGCTATACCTTTACCGCTGGTGGTTCGTTCTTTCTTTTAAAAAAAAAATTAAAAAATAGTATTTTTTCCCCAAACTTTTCTTTTCCAGCTGCACACGCCATTTTGGCACCTTAGGCCCAAAATTTCCTCCACTATGGAAGAACCCTCTTCGGGTTTAAAAAAAGTGCACCAAGTGTGGCGGTACCATCACCGACACCCATGAGTGGTGTCTCAAATGTTTAGGTCCTGACCACTCCATTTCCGACTGTATGGCTTGTGCCATGATGTCCAAGAGGGGTCGACAAATCAGTACCCTTTTTCCCTCCGATGCAGCTTCTGTGGCATCAACGTCTTCCAGGGCTTTGTCTTTCTCCCATGGATCTCAGGTAACTAAACATAAATCTAGCCGGTCCTCAAAGGGTAGATCTCCTTCTAAGCATCGAAATACCTCTGGCATTGCCCTTGAGGGTTCTGTACCGGCAAAATTGCCCCGGCGGGAGGCTTCGGCTTCCAAAGCATTATCGGGGCTCCAGGATGTTCTCGAGGCCTCGACCTCGGCAGAACTACTGGTGCCATGCTCTGGGGTACTGGCTGTTTTCTCCGGTACCGACACGCAGGCATCGGCAGTGTCAATATGCCAGAGGTTCCTGACTATTGAACGCAGTCTGGTGGCTCTCCTTGTGGCATCGACGCCCTTGGAACCGCGTCAGACAGTTCAACTGGCACCGACTCCGGCACCGGTATCAGTACCGGCACCAACAGCATCGACATCGGTGTCTATTTGCCGGCACCCACTCATGCGATGCCTTCCGGTACCGATACACCGGTACCGATTCCCCTCGGTACCGACTTCCTTCGGTACGGTTATCGGGCTCTTCAAGAGCATCCAGACAGAAGGTACTTCGAATCCTCGTCGGAGTCTGAGGATTCTGATAATTCTTTCGGTACCGGAATACATCTCCCGGAGGAGCCTTCCTCTCCTAAACGTAGGATGTCTCCTCCAGAAGATATCTCCTTTCAGGATTTTATCAGGGAGGTGGCTTGATGTCTTTCCATTACTGTGTCTCCTGAAACAGAGCCCAGGGCAAAGGAGTTGGAGATTCTACAGTATGCCACGGCTCCTAAAGAGGCAGCTACCTTGCTTATCCATGAGATTTTACATGATCTCATGTTAAGAATGTGGGAAACACCTCTTACCACCTCTCCTCACTCTCGTAGACTGGATACCATGTATCGAGTCCCTCCTTGTCCTGGTTTCCAGAAGATTCAGCTTCCTCACCATTCTATTGTAGTGGAATCAACTATGAGAAGGATCAGGAGTGCAAAGAGGCATGCCTCTAATCCTCCAGGACGTGAGTGTAGAACTTTGGATGCCTTTGGACGTCGTACTTTCCAGGCTTCCATGCTTTCTGCCAGGATCAGTTCCTATATCTTATATATGGGAATGTTTCTTAAGGAAGTCACAGGAGATTTAGAGATTTTGAGCCCTCTTCTTCCTGAGGATAGAAGGCAGGATTTTCTCACACTGGTTAAACATGCCCAAGATGTTTCTAAGTTTGTCAACCGTGCAGCTTTTGACTGTTTTGAGTGCATAACAGAACCTCTGCCATTGCCATAGGTGCACATAGAATTGCCTGGCTCCAGGCATCGGATTTGGAGCTCTGGGTGCAGGACAAACTGGGCAATATATACCGTGCTTTTCTGCATCAGTGCGGTTTACATTGAACAAACTGAAATTACATTCGACAGGGTGTTATAACTTGGAGATAACTATTTTACAGGGAACATGGGTATGGAGGGTTAAGTGGCTTGCCCAAGACCACAAGGAGCACCTTTGGGACTAGACTTGTACAGGTGAGAATCTATTTGGCTAAGATTGGCAAGAAAAAGCCAATGAGTTGGATGCTGACAACTCCACTTTGGATAGGTTATCCAAAGCCACAGCTGATCCTGCAAGGAAGAAATCTTTCAAGAAACCATTCTTCTCAAAAAAGAAGAGGATTTATCCCTCTTATTCCCAGCAGGGACGTTCTGCAGGTCAGCCTGTACGAAAGAGTCAGCAACCACCTAAACAAAGGAAAGCAAAGACTGCTAAGCCTCAACCGTCTCAGTAGTCTCAGCCTTCACAAGGCCTTTGAATTCCATCTAGAGAACATAGCCTTCCTGGCTATGGCTCAATGGTCCAGAGCCTTCCACCATTCCAGGAAGGTTGTGTCACTTTGCCCCCAGATGGGGGCAGATAAGAGTAGAACATTGAACTCTATCCATTATAAAAGAGGGGTACAAGCTTCACTTCCTTTGCATGCCCCCTCCCACAGTGGTAAAACAGTTCAATTCTCAGACCTCTCTCATCAACCTGTTAGGTCAAGAGGTTGCTATGCTTCTTGCCCAAGGGGCAATAGAAGAGGTACCCATTCCTCAACAGGGTACAGGGTTTTACTCCCCCTATTTCCTTATCCCAAAGAAAACAGGGGGACACAGACCTATTTTAGACCTCAGAGAATTGAACAAATTCCTGTTCAAAGAGAAATTCAAGATGATTTCTCTGGGAACTCTGCTGCCATACCTTCAGAGTCAGGATTGGCTTTGTTCTCTAGATCTCAAGGATGCGTACACTCATGTTCTCATCCATCCAACTCACAAAAGGTTCCTTCGGTTCCTTTTTCAAGAAAAGCACTACCAATACAGGGTGCTTCCTTTTGGCCTGGCCTCAGCACTGAGGGTGTTTACGAAATGCATGTCTGTGATAGCAGCATTTCTCCGCCCTCTAGGAATATTCGTCTTCCCCTACTTAGACGACTGGCTCATTTGAGCCCCATCAGAGTCAGAGGCCAGGATTTCTCTAGCTTGCACAATGCGTATCCTTCAGTATTTGGGTCTGGTCATAAACATCCCAAAAATCCAGTCTAGCTCCCACTCAGTCTCTAGAGTTCATAGGAGCTTTGTTGGATACCAGAAAAGCAAGGGCCTATCTTCCCCAAACCCGTTGCTCGCATTGTGCAGTTAGCTTCTCAGGCAGTGTCAATGCCTCATCTCACTGCTCGAGATATGTTACAACTGCTAGGCCACTTGGCATCTACTGTGCATGTGGTTGCTTATGCTCGCCTCCATATGAGAGCAGCCCAGTGGACTTTATCCACTCAATGGACCCAGGCATCAGGGTGCCTGTCAGACAAAATAGCAAACAAAAATCGCCTTATTTTGTCCCTCCAATGGTGGCAGTCCACTCAAAACCTGTTGGTGGGGTCCCCATTTCAACAGCCTTTACCCCAAGCAACTCTCACAACAGATGCTTCACCAATGGGTTGGGGAGCTCATCTACAAGACCTCTCCACCCAAGGCACATGGACTCCACAGGAGACTCATCTACATATCAATCTTTTAGAGCTCAGAGCAATCTTCCTTGCTCTTCGAGTGTTCCACACCCTGCTCAGCTACAAGACAGTCCTGATTCATACGGACAATCAAGTAGCCATGTTCTACGTGAACAAGCAGGGGGAACAGGCTCTCTGTCGCTTTGCAGCGAAGCTTTGCAACTATGGGCCCTCGCCAGAGAGCATCAGATTCATCTCCTGGCAGTGTATCTTCCAGGCATACAAAACTCTTGGGCAGACAGACTCGGTCGAGTTCTGCTTCCACACGAATGGTCTCTGCATGCAGACCAGATGGCCAAGATTTTTCAAATTTGGGGAACCCCGGACATAGACCTCTTTGCAAGTCCGTTAAATGCCAAACTTCCCCGGTTTTGTTCCAGAATTCCGGCCCAGGGCTCTCAGGCCAGGGATGCTTTCCTCCTTCGCTGGTGTCAAGACTTTCTTTATGCCTTTCCACCCATTCCCTTAATTCCCAAAACCCTGTTCAAGCTTCAGAGAGACAGAGGCCGTATGATTCTCATAGCTCCACATTGGCTTCGGCAAGTGTGGTACCCTCTCCTTCTACATCTCTCTCAAGCTCCCTCCCTGGAGTTAGGTTCTGCTCCAGATCTCCTATCTCAGGAGGACGGAATGTTATGGCATCCCAATCCCCAGTCTCTGCATCTGAGGTCTTGGCTGCTGAAGACCTAGATCTCCATGATCTTAACCTCCCTCAGCAAGTGAAGGATATCCTTTATGCTTCCAGGAAGCCTTCCCCAAGACGCTCTTATGCTTTCAAGTGGAAAAGATTTACCAGATGGTGTTTGCAGAAGGGTCTTAAACCCCCTTATGATACCTCTGGAATCATTACTGGAGTATCTCCTTCATTTATTCAATGCAGGACTTAAAACTAACTCAGTAAGAGTACATTTGAGTGCTATTGCAGCTTCTTTCAAGCCTCTAAATGGACAACCTATTTTCTCCCATCCTCTTATAGCAAGATTTATGAGAGGCCTTCTTCTAACTTAATCTCCCATTAGGCCACCACCGGTGGCATGGGACTTAAACCTAGTTCTTGGTCAGCTCATGAAGCCACCTTTCAAACCCTTAACTACTACCTCATTGAAATTCCTTTCTTGGAAGGTTATCTTTCTTGTTGCAATCACATCAGCATGCTGCATCAGTGAGTTGCAGGCATTAGTAACTTATCCACCTTATACAAGGTTCCATCATGACAAGGTAGTCCTTAGGACTCATCCACACTTCATGCCAAAGGTGGTCTCGCCTTTTCATCTAACCAAACGGTCTACCTGCCTGTGTTTTTTCCAAGGCCTCATGCATCAAATGCAGAAAGGAATCTTCATACTTTGGACTGTAAAAGAGCTTTAGCCTTTTCCTTGCAGAGAACACAGCAATATAGAAAGTGCTCTCAGCTCTTTGTTGCTATTGATCGTTCTCATTTGGGACTTCCAGTCTCCAAGAGAACACTATCCAGCTGGATTGCTCAGTGTATTTCCTTTGCCTATCAGAGTAAGAACCTTCCTCTGGAAAGTCATGTCACAGCTCACAATGTGAGAGCCATGGCAGCTTCAATGGCTCACCTGCACTCTGTGTCTATCGACGACATCTGTCGAGGAGCCACTTGGGCCTCGGTTCATACCTTCAGAGCCCATTACTGCTTGGACAAGGACTCCCGCCGGGACGCCTTGTTTGGTCAGGCTGTTCTTCAACACCTATTCCATACCTAATCAACTCCTACCCACCATCCCTGGTCGGATGCCAGAGATCCATGGGGGGAAGTGGAGCCCTTTCACAGGGACATACAACTTCTGGGGTCTCTCCCTGGCTTCTAAAGCTAGGGAGTTCCCATATGTGAAGACTACATTCCTGCTTGTTCCTGGAGATAAAACAGGTGATCTCCAGGAACAGGAGGAATTTAGTCTTCACAACCCACCCACCTCCCCTAGGAGTTGTATCTCTCTACCTCTTTCTATTTCCCTCTCTCTCTCTTTGTCTCAGCCTTAAACGCAACTGGTGAGAGGCACGGAAAGGCGGGAAGGCAGCACGCAGGCGCTGTGGGATGCTCCCAAAAGCTTTCTAATTGGACGCTGGGGAGTGTTCCTGCGCAGGCTTCATCGGTACCGACGATAGCCATTTGTGAAGACTAAAATCTCCAGGAACAAGCAGGAATGAGTCTTCACATATGGGTACGTCGGTACTGACGGAGCCTGCGCGGGAACGCTCCCCAGCTTCCCAAAAAGGAAAGCTTTTGGGAGCATCCCACAGCGCCTGCGCGCTGCCTTCCCGCCTTTCCTAACCAGCTCTCCTCAGTTCTTCTTTGCCGCGGAGCCAGCAGGTCGAGCCCTGTCACCGCTGAAGAAGTTCTTTATTTTATTTTATTTCTTTGGTCGCGTGTCTGCCTTCCCCGACTCCGGACCGGTACCGCCGGTCATTTTCTCTTCTTTCTTCAAAAAAAAAAAAAAAAATATATATATTTTTCTTCACTTAGTGTATTTTTCCTCTTGGGCCTCAGGGCCTACAAGAAAATTTCCCTCATGGAAAAACCAGCCTCCGGGTTCAAAAAATGCACTAAGTGTAGCGGTACTATTTCTGTTACAGATACCCATGAATGGTGTCTTAAATGTTTGGGTCCTGAACACTCCATTCCGGATTGTCCGTCCTGCTCTCTAATGTCTAAACGGGGTTTACAGAACCGAGCAGCTAAGCTCCATGTGCTGTTTCCCGCTGATGCAGCGTCGGTAGCATCGACATCTTCCCAGGTCTTCTTCTCCTGATGGATCTCAGGTAACCAAACATGTACCTAGCAGGTCCTCGAAGGGTAAATCTCCCTCTAAGCATCGAGATGCCTCCGGGCTTGCCCTTGAGGATCCTGCACCAGCAAAACAACCCCGGCGGGATGCTCCGGCTTCCAAAGCTCCTCCTATGGGGTTACATGTTGATATCGATGGCACGGCCTCGACCGATCACCTGTTAGAATGCTCTGGGATACGGGCACAATCTCCTGGTACCGACTTCCAGGCATTCATGGCGTCGATGGATCCCAATGTTCTGTCCATGCTGCAGGCTATTACGGCCTTCATTCAAGCTGCGACGCCGCTGGTACCGAAACAAACTCTGTTGTCGGTATCGGCTCCGGTACCGGCACCGACTGCATCGACATCGACCAGGATACCGGCTCCAGCGGTTCCTTGTCCAGGGCTGCTTACCGGTACCGATCCGGTACCGGGGACGCCCAATGTCGATACTGCTCGATACAGGCGATACTTCGATTCCTCTGATTCTGATACATCAGACGAGTCTCCTGAAGTATCCATAGCCCTTCCTGAAGAGCCTTCTTCTCCAAAAAGAAGAATGTCTCCTCCAGAGGACTTGTCCTTTCAAGACTTCATAAGAGAAGTAGCTAAAGGACTTTCTATTTCAGTAACTTCTGAATCAGAGCCTAGAGCTAAAAAATTGGATATTCTAGGCTATTCTAGAGCTCCTAAAGAGGCAGTCACCTTACCAATTCATGAGATTCTTTATGAACACATGATTGATCTATGGGAGACTCCTCTCACTCTCTCTCCTCATTCTCGTAGATTGGACACTATGTATCGTGTCCCTCCTTGTCCTGGATTTCAAAAAACTCAGCTTCCTCACCATTCCATTGTGGTGCAGTTAGCTATGAAAAGGATAAAGAGTACAAAGAGACACTCTTCTGCTCCTCCAGGAAGAGAATGCAGGACCTTGGATGCTTTTGGTAGGAAAATCTTCCAGGCCAGTATGCTTATTGCCAGAATCAACTCATATAGCCTTTACATGGGTATGTTTCTAAAAGAAGTTGCACAAAAACTGCACACTTTCCTCCCTTTTCTTCCAGAGGATAAAAGGGAGGAATTCCTCATTTGGCTTAAGCATACTCAAGACATTTCAAAGTTTTCCAACAGGGCAGCTTTTGACTCCTTTGAAGGTGCCAGCAGAGCCTCAGGCATTGCCATAGCTGCTCGCAGAATTGCTTGGCTCCAGGCTTCTGATTTAGAACCCTGGGTTCAAGATGGCTTAGGAAATCTTCCCTGTACAGGTGAAAACCTATTTGGCAAAGAGTGGCAAATAAAAGCCACTCAAATGGATGCAGAAAACTCTGCTCTGGATAGACTTTCAAAGTCAACCTCCATTCCTGCCAAGAAAAAGCCTTTTAAAAAGTCTTTCTTTAAAAAGGGAAGATTTCCTTCTACTTCTGGCCAACAATCTTCTACAGGTCGCTTTTCCACTAAGCGTCAGCAACCTAAACAGGCCAGACCTAAGCCTACAGGGGCTGCTGCAACTCAGCAAGCCCAACCTCCTCAGGGTTTTTGACTTGATGCTAGAGAACTTAGCCTTTCTGGCTCTAAAGCAGCCAGAGCCTCTCGCCATTCCAGGAAGGTTGGCTCATTTTGCTCCCAGATGGGAGCAGATAACATCAGAGCAGTGGACCCTCTCCATCATAAGAGAGGGCTACAAGCTTCATTTCTCAGACCTTCCTCCCCACACTATGGTGAGACACTTCAATTCTCCCACATCTCTTCTCAACCTTCTAGGTCAAGAGGTAGCTACCCTTCTTGCCCAAGGGGCAATAGAAGAAGTTCCTCTTCTTCATCAAGGGAGGAGTGGTCTAGTGGTTAGGACAAGGTACTTCAGGCCGGAGGGCTGGGGGTTCAAGTCCCACCTGGGGACAGTAATCTCAGGCCGGAGGGACTGGGATTTCTAGTCCTATAGGCACTCCTTGTGGTCTTGGGCAAGCCACTTAACCCTCCATTGCCCATGTTCCCTGTAAGTATTAACGTATGTGTGTCATATCCCCTTGTGTTAAATGTATACCCCAATTGATCGCTTTGACCCGGTGAAAAGCGGAATATAAATACAGCTAAATAAATAAATAAGGGTCAGGGTTCTACTCCCCCTATTTTCTCATCCCAAAGAAGACAGGGGGTACAGGCCCATCTTAGATCTCAGAGAATTGAACAAATTTCTATGGAAGGAGAAGTTCAAGATGCTTTCTCTGGGCACTCTCCTTCCATACCTTCAAAGTCAGGATTGGCTTTGTTCTCTAGATCTCAAGGATGCGTACACACATGTCCTCATCCATCCCTCTCACAGAAGATTCCTACGATTTCTTTTCAAAGGAAAACATTACCAATACAGAGTCCTTCCTTTTGGTCTGGCCTCTGCTCCAAGAGTGTTCACCAAATGCATGGCAATAGTTGCTGCATTTCTACGCACTCTGGGAATATTTGTCTTCCCATACCTGGACGACTGGCTCATCCGAGCTCCATCTCAGTTAGAGGCCCAGATTTCCCTGGACCGCACAAGGCGCATTCTGCAGTATCTGGGACTTGTGGTAAACCTCCCAAAGTCTCAGCTCACCCCTACTCAGTCCGTAGAATTCATAGGGGCCTGGTTGGATACCACTACTGCAAGGGCCTACCTTCCCCAGGCCCGTTGCCAATGTCTAGTGCAGTTAGCCTCCCAGATTCAGTCAAAGAGCCACTTAACTGCCAGGGAGATGCTACAACTGCTAGGCCACATGGCTTCCACAGTGCATGTGGTACCCTATGCTCGCCTACACATGAGAGCAGCTCAATGGACTTTGTCCACCCAGTGGACTCAAGCTTCAGGAACTCTCTCAGACCAAATAGCAACCGCCAAACGTCTCTTTTGGTCTCTCCAATGGTGGATGTCCACTCAAAATTTGTTGCTGGGGTCCCCCTTCCAACAGTTGTTGCCCCAAGCAACCCTCACAACAGATGCCTCCCAAACAGCTTGGGGAGCCCATCTACAGGGCCTCTCCACTCAAGGCACTTGGTCCCCACAGGAGACCTCTCTTCATATCAACCACTTGGAGCTTCGAGCAGTTTTTCTAGCTCTCAAGGTCTTTCATACCCTCCTCAGCTACAAGAAAGTCCTCATTCATACGGACAATCAAGTAGCCATGTTTTACATAAACAAGCAAGGAGGAACTGGCTCTGTCGCTTTGCAACGAAGCTTTAAGATTGTGGGCCTTCGCCAGAGAGCATCAAATCCATCTCCTGGCAGTATACCTCCCAGGAGTCCAAAACTCTTGGGCAGACGGACTCAGTCGAGTTCTGCTTCCACACGAATTGTCCCTGCACATGGATCAGGTACTCAGAATCTTCCAAGAATGGGGAACCCCGGACATAGACCTCTTTGCAAGTCGGTGGAATGTCAAACTTCCCCGGTTCTGTTCCAGAATTCCGTGTCAGGGAGTTCAGGCCAAGGATGCCTTCCTCCTTCATTGGGGTCAGGGCTTCCTGTATGCATTTCCACCCATTCCCTTGATTCCCAAGACTCTATTCAAACTCCAGAGGAATCAAGGATCTATGATCCTCATAGCTCCACGCTGGCCACGCCAAGTGTGGTACTCTCTACTTATACATCTCTCCCAAGCCCCCTCCCTGGACTTGGGAGCTGCTCCAGACCTTCTGTCCCAGGAGGAAGGGACTTTGTGGCACCCAAACCCCAAGTCCCTACACCTCAGAGCTTGGTTACTGAAGGCCTAGACCTTCAAGACTGGAATCTTTCTCAACAAGTGAAGGATATCCTCCATGCTTCCAGAAAACCTTCCACCAGGCGTTCTTATGCTTTTAAATGGAAGAGGTTTTCCACTTGGTGTGCTGAAAAGGGTCTTGACCCTCTAGCACTACCTTTGAATTCTCTGTTAGACTATCTCCTGCATCTTTCCAATGCAGGCCTTAAAACGAATTCAGTAAGAGTCCATTTGAGTGCTATTGCAGCATCCCTTAAGCCCATCAATGGACAATCTATTTCCTCTCATCCTCTCATTGCAAGATTCATGAGAGGCCTAACTTTAACTAAACCTCCCATTAGGCCTCCTCCGGTGGCATGGGACTTAAATTTGGTTCTTGGTCAGCTTATGAAGCCACCTTTTGAACCCTTAGCCACTACCTCCTTGAAGTTTCTTTCCTGGAAGGTTATTTTCCTCATTGCAGTCACTTCAGCTCGCCGCATCAGTGAACTGCAGGCATTGGTGGCTAATCCACCTTATACAAGGTTCCATCATGATAAGGTAGTCCTTGGGACAAATCCACACTTTATGCCTAAAGTGGTCTCACCTTTTCATCTTAATCAAGAGGTATATTTACCTGTCTTTTTTCCAGCTCCTCATGCATTCAATGCAGAGAGGAATCTTCATACTCTGGATTGTAAAAGAGCTCTTGCTTTTTACTTACACAGGACAAAGCAACATAGAAAGTCTTCCCAGCTTTTTGTTGCTTTTGATCCTTCTCATTTGGGACTTCCAGTCTCCAAGAGAACACTGTCTAATTGGATTGCTCAGTGTATTTCTTTCGCCTACCAGAGTAAGAACCTTTCTCTGGAGGGCCATGTCACAGCCCATAATGTGAGGGCCATGGCCACCTCTATGGCTCATCTAAATTCTGTGTCCATCGACCAGATCTGTCGAGCAGCCACCTGGGCCTCGGTTCATACCCTCACAGCCCATTACTGCTTGGACAAGGACTCCCGCCGGGATGCCTTGTTTGGTCAGGCTGTCCTCAAACACCTGTTCCATTCTTAAACAACTCCTACCCTCCTTCCCTGGATGGATGCCTGAGATCCATAGGAGGAAGTAGACCCCTTCCCAGGGTCTCATATCCTTGGGGATCTCCCAGGCATCTTAGCTAGGGAGTCCCCATATGTAAAGACTCATTCCTGCTTGTTCCTGGAGATAGCACAGTTACTTACCTGTAACAGGTGATCTCTGGGAACAGCAGGAATAAGTCTTCACAACCCACCCACCTCCCCTAGGAGTTGTATCTCTTTTTCTATCTTTCCTTTCCTCTCTCTCTCTATTGTTTCAGCTTTAAACTCGAACTGAGGAGAGCTGGTGAGGAAAGGTGGGAAGGCAGCGCGCAGGCGCTGTGGGATGCTCCCAAAAGCTTTCCTTTTTGGGAAGGTGGGGAGCGTTCCTGCGCAGGCTCGGTCGGTACCGACGTACCCATATGTGAAGACTTATTCCTGCTGTTCCCAGAGATCACCTGTTACAGGTGAGTAACTATGCTTTCTGTTATTACTTCATCTTCAGTAGTTTAATTTTCCCCTCCTATGCGTTTAGCCAATGGGAACTTATTTTCTTTTTGGAAAGCGTAGAGGCAGCTACCAATCTGAGGAAAAAATTGGGAGTTTACCACAGCCTTAATAAAGTAGATCAATAAACTCTTTTTGGTCAATGTGGAAAGCAATGGATTGTTTAGTGAAAGCAACTGATCAAAATAACAGCAAACAATGTGGCAATGCAATTTTTGTAGCATGTTCAGTGTCATTAAAACACATGATTTTTGTCCATCTGTAATATTGATTTGTCAGGTGGGATGAAAATGCAGACAAAACCTGTCACTGGTGGCTGGAGTGGGTGAAGGTCTGGGGCCTTGCCAGCTGAAGAAGAGGTGCAGCTGTTGATAGAGGAAGCCGTGGGTTTGTGGGGCATGGGGTCCTCCTCAGCTGAAGAGGAAGAGAAGCCATTTGTTTATCGTTTATCATAGGGATCTTGGTATACTGTATTTTAGGCTATCACAGTGGTTTATAAATAGAAATAGAGAGAATACCAAACTGTGTAAAGGAAATGAAGAAAAAAGAATTAAAATAGGACAGAAAAAGGGAGGTAAGTCGGAGATTCTTAAGGCTGAGAGGCTAGAACGCGCTGTCAAATGCTAGGGAGAATGGGTGAGTTTTCAGGCCAATATGGAATTTCTTGTAGGAAGACATAAGGGATGGAGTAGTGTGCTCCTGAGGCCAGGAGCCATGTAGAAAGACCGAATTCCTGATGGCCTAAATTTGGAGCTGTTGAAGGGTTCACCAGATGGTTTTCATACATACAGGAGAGTGAACATATTGAAGTGTGAGATCACAAGGGAAGGCAAGGTATGAGGAATTCTAACATAGACATCCTTGTGTATGAGGCAGAGAATCTTGTGCTGAATATGGAATTTGACCGCTTTCGGATCTTGACTCCCTGATCTCCTTGTGTTTTCCTTGTATTGTCTGTCTTGACTAAATTGCAAGCTCTGATGAGCAGAGACTGAACATAAGCTGTGCCATACTGGGGGCAGACCAAGGTCCATCAAGCCCAGTATCCTGTTTCCAGCAGTGGCCAATCTAAGTCACAAGTACCTAGCAGTTTCCCTAAAAGACGTAAATTTCACAATGCTTGTATTTGGGCATGCAGTGGATATCCTAAATCTCTTTTTAATAATAGTTTATGGACCTTTCCTCCAGGAACTTGTCCAACCTTTTTTAAACCCGGCTACACTAACACCTTTTACTACATCCTCCGGTAACAAATTCCAGAGTTTGATTACATGTTGAGTGAAAAAAATGTTTTCTTATTAATCTTAAATAGGTTATCCTGTAGCTTCATTGAATGTCCCCTAGTCTTTCTATATTTTGATGGCATAAACTATCGATCTACGTTTACCTGTTCCACTTCATTAATTTATAGACCTCTATCATATCTCCCCTCAGCCTTCTCTTTTCCAGGTTGAAGAGCTTAACCTTTTTAGCCTCTCTTCATAGAAGTATCCTTCCATCCCTTTTACCATTTTGGTGGCTCTTCTCTGTAACTTTTCTAATAACACTATATGCTTTTTAAGATACGGCGGGCAGAACTGTATACAATATCAAAGGTGCGGTCACACCATGGAACGTTATGGAGGCATTATAATATCCTTTATTTTATTCTCCATTCCTTTCCTTATGATACCTAGCATTCTATTTGCTCTCTTGGCCGTAGCTGCACACTGAGCACAGGGTTTCAACATGTTATCCACTATGACGCCTAAGTCTTTTTCCTGGATGTTGGTTCCTAATGTGGAACCTTGCATCGTGTAAGCATAGTTTAGGTTGTTCTTTCCTAGGTGCATAACTTTGCACTTGTCCACATTAAATTTCATCTGCCATTTGGATGCCCAGTCTTCCTGTTTAACAAGGTCCTCTTTTTCATAATCCTCATGAGTTTTAACAATTTTGAATAATTTTGAAGTGATGTTAGCATTCCTGCCTGCCACTGACTTATCCGCTCAAGCATTCATAATGTGTGCTGATTGTGCAGGCACTCTTATTGCACTCTGTAATGAACACGTTGTTAATGCTTGCTCGGTATGCTGGTGCTATCAGTCTGCAACACCATTCAGGTTTGGGTAGTATAGGCTGTCTGTGCAGCTGATGAGGCTGTGGTCCTTAGCTGCATGGGTTATTATGGGTTGTACAAGCTGGTGGTGTATCTGCAATGTGAGATGGAGTTTAACCACAGGGACATGACATGCATGATTCACAACCAGGCTTTGACCCTGCAACCCTGATCTATGATACATACTGCCCTTTTGTGCTGAGCCACAGACATGTAAGAGACTGTCAGCGCTGCATACGTCTTGTAGTGCTATACAAATGCTCAGTAGTAGTATTATAAGAAACCAATGATGTTCAAGGAACAGAAGTGTTACGTGATCAAACTTGCGTGCATTTGAAAGAACATGAAGGGATGTGTTCTGGGTTGTCTGCATCCACATATGTTCAGTAGAGCCAAGACCTGCATACACACCATTGCAGTAATTGAACTGAGGTATTATCAGAGTCTTTATAACAATATGTGGTGCACAAGGGTCAAGAAAAAAAGAAATGCCTCAAAAATGTCATGATACGAACATAGATTTGCTAACAGCTGAAATCTGTTCTCTGAATATTAGTTCGTAATCAAAGATGATGCCCAAGTATTTGAAACTCTGTGAGAGCAATAAGAGTGCCAGAGAGCAATGGGGCAACAAAGGGTTGCATGGAAAGGCCAGTAATCCATGCAGCAATGGATTAGGTTTAAGATGATTAGATTAAAGCCATAGAGATTTTATTAAGGCAGTGATTCAGACCATTTAAATTGGGGGTAAGAAGATCAATGTATGCAACTATTAAGATACCGTTTGCATAGAAACATAGAAATATGGTGACAGAAAAAGACCACATGGCCTATCTAGTCTGTCCTTCCATATCATCAACTACAACAGTCCCCTTTTTTCCTTTAGAGATCCTCTGTGTTTGTCCCATGCTTTTTTGAATTCAGTTACTGTCCTCATCTCTACCACCTCCACTGGGTGACTATTCCACGGATCCACCACTCTTTCCGTAAAGACATATTTCCGCATATCACTCCTGAATCTATCCCCCATCAACCTCATCCCATGTCCCCTCGTAGCAGAACTTGCTTTCAATTGAAAGAGGCTCTCCCCCTGAACATTTATGCCATGGAGGTATTTAAACATCTCAGTCATATCACCTCTATCCCACCTTTCCTCTAAGGTGTACATATTAAGATCCTTAAGTCTGTCCACATATGCTTTATAATGAAGACCACTAACCATTTTAGTAGCCACCCTCTGCACCGACTCCATTCTGTTCACATCCTTTTGAAGGTGCGGTCTCCAGAATTGCACACTATACTCCAATGAGGTCGCACCAAAGACTTATACATAGGCACTACCACCTCCTTTTTTCTGCCAGCTATTCCTCTCTGTATGAACCCAAGCATCCTTCTAGCTTTTGCCATCACCTTTTCTACCTGTTTAGCTACTTTAAGATCATCAGACACAACCACGCCTAGGTCCCGCTCTTCTTTAGTGGACAAAAGTACTTCACCCCCTATACTATATTGCTCCCTTGGATTGCTGCAGCCCAAATGCATGACCTTACATTTTTTAACATTAAATCCCAGCTGCCAGATTCTAGACTATTCTTCAAGCTTAGCTAGATCCATCCTCATGTTATCTACACCTTCCTGGGTGTCTACTCTATTGCAGATTTTGGTATCATCCGCAAAGAGGCAAACCTTACCCGACAGCCCTTCCGCTATATCACTAACAAAGATGTTAAAAAGAATCGGACCAAGGACAGATCCCTGGGGCACACCACTGGTAACATCCTTCTCCTCAGAATGAGCTCCATTTACTTGTACTCTTTGTTGCCTCCCACCCAACTAGGCATTGGGACACGATGCCAAGAATGGCTGCAGTCATCCAACCTGGAGCATTGGATGCAGAACAAACTGATTGAAGTCACCCGCATAGGCGAGAACCTATTCAGGAAGTCCATGGCGGATAGGGCAGCAGAGATATAGACCATGTTCATGACGAGAACAAGGCTCTCAAAGAAGACCTCAGAAGAAAGCCCCAGTGAAAAAGCCTCCCTTCCCTAGGAAGAAAGGGGGCTTTAGTGGTATACTGCACTTCCAGGCCTTCCCGACCTTCAACAGAGCCAGCAAAAAAAAGGCCAGGAACATGGTCCCAGAAAACAAAAGGCCCTGAAGTCCCAGGCGCTGGCTTTGGCCCAGCTGGGGGGAGCTTTTGACTGTCTTGGCGTGACCACCCCGCCAACAGGGGGACGCCTAGCCCTGTTTGCCCAGAAGTGGACAGCCATCACCACCAGTACATGGGTGCTAGAAGTGGTGAAGGAGGGCTACCTCCTCCACCTACAGTGGGCCCCAGCCTCGTACTTCCAGGAGAGCCCACCAGACCTCTTCTTCACCAGACCACCCTGCTCCACACCGAGCTAGCAGGCCTAATCAACGACAAAGCAGTGAAGCCAGTGCTAAAACATCTCTGGAGCGCACAGGCTTCCACTCCAGGTATTTCCTCATCCCCAAGAGGACAGGGGGGCTCAACAGAACAAGTTTCTGATAGGGAGAAGTTCAAGATGCTCCCCCTTGGGACACTACTGCCATTCCTTCAGCAGGGAGATTGGCTATGCACCTTAAACATAAAGTATGCATACACTCACATTATAATTCATACCACCACAGAAAATACCTCTGGTTCGTGGTGGGGGAACAGGGTGCTGACCTTCGGTCTGGCCTCGTCACCAAAGCTCTTCACAAAGTGCGATGGTCACAGCCTACCTCTGGCTCCAAGGAGCCTTCATCTTCCCTTGTCTCGATGACTGGCTCATTAAGGGGGACATGGCTGCAGAGGCACAATGCGCCACTGGGCGCACCATCAATACCCTGCAGCACCTGGGGTTCGTCATAAACTACCCCAAGTCCCACCTCACTCTGCCTCGGCACCTAGAGTTCATAGGGGCACAACTAGGTATCCTCCAGGCAAAAGCCTTTCTCCCTCAGGAGAGGTCAGAATGCCTCAGGGGCTTAGCTGCAGAGGTACACCAATGCTGGATGCTACCTGCCTGGCTCCTACTCCCCTTGTTGGGACACATGACCTCCACGGTCCACATGACCTCTCATGCCCGCCTGAACATGAGATGCGACACTACAAAAGCAAGTACCACACAAGATACAACAACCAGTCCAAAGGCGTGGTAGGAGTGGAAAGACAGAGTCTTTATTAAACCATTGACAACCCGACACAGGCTGTGTTTCGTTACCCTTCGTCAGGGGTTTGTCAGGCACAAACTAGCTATCTAGCTTTATAAACTGTAAATAGTTCTACAACCACTGTTGTTGATTTGTATATAGTTGCCCTCGTTATAGCCCAAGTTACTATTCCTGTTACAATGTAAGCAAAAGACTGTTTGTTCTGATGCAGAATTATGTTATATGTAAACCGCGCTGATTCTAAAAAGCGCGGTATATAAGAACTGTAAATAAATAAAAAAAATAAACAAACTAAAAATACAAATACAGAAATATTTAAAATCATAAAAGAACAGATTACTGATAGCAGAATCTGTAAATAGGTAAAAAAAACAAATCGAAGAACAATCAATAGCAAACAAACAGCTCATTAAAACTAAACTAAAATATATCATGTACAAGTAAAGCAAGCAAACAGAACAAATGTGCATCGACATCTTCAAGGGCCGCCTCTTCCTCCCATGTATCTCACGTAACTAAACATAAAAGCCGGTCCTCAAAGGGTAGCTCTCCTGCTAAGCATCGAGAGGCCGTTGGCATTGCCCTTGAGGGAACCACACAGGCAAAGCAGCCCCAGCAAGAGGCTTCGGCTTCCAAAGTATCGATGGGGCTCCAGGATGTTCTTGAGGCCTCGACCTCGCAAGAACTACCTGTGCCATGCTCAGGGGTCCAGGCTGTTTTCACTGGTACTGAAACCCAGGCATCAGCAGCGTCGATAGACCAGAGGTTCCTAGCTATCGAACGCAACATTGCAGCTCTTCTCTCAGCTGCGGTACCATTGACACCTATGGTTCAACGGGCACCGGTACCGCCATTGATACCGGTGCCGGTACCTACACCGGTACTGACGGTACTGGCCCCCGTGGGAGTTTTTCCCAGACCATCTTTGGCTGGAATCGACAGGTCGGTACCGGATCAACTCGGTACCGACTTCAATCGATACTGGGACCGGGCTTTGCATGAGCATCGTGGTCAGGAATACTTCGAATCCTCCGATTCCGAAGACTCTGCCAATTCTCCTGGTACTAGAGGGTTTCTCCTAGAAGATCCCTCTTCTCCCCAACGCAGAATGTTACCTCCAGAGGACATGTCTTTTCAGGATTTTATTCGTGACATGGCCAAAGGTCTTTCAATCACGGCGGCCCCTGAAGAAGAGCCCAGAGCAAAGGAATTGGAAATTCTCCAATATCCTAAAGCTCCAAAGGAGGCAGCCACTCTGCCCATCCATGAAATTCTGCACAACTTGATGCTCAGAATGTGGGAGACACCTCAAACTACATCTCCTCATTCTAGGAGACTTGATACTATGTATCGGGTTCCGCCATATCCTGGATTTCAAAAGACTCAGCTGCCACGCCATTCAATGGTGGTGGAGTCAGCCATGCGTAGGATGAAAAGTACAAAGAGGCATGCATCCAATCCCCCAGGTCATGAATGCATGACTCTGGACGCTTTTGGGTGCCGAACTTTTCAGGCTTCCATGCTTTCAGCTAGAGGATCAGTTCATATATACTATATATGGGAATGTTCCTCAAGGAAGTTACAGGAGACTTGGAACTTATGAGCCCATTTCTCCCAGATGACAAGACAAAAGACTTTCTTGCTCTAGTTAAGCATGCTCAAGATGTTTCCAAGTTTGTCAATCGTGCAGCCTTTTACTGCTTTGAATGCATCAGCAGAACCTCTGCTATTGCTATTGGTGCATGACGGATTGCCTGGCTTCAGGCATCAGACTTGGAGACTTGGGTACAGGACAAGTTAGGCAACATTCCTTGCATGGGAGAGAATCTCTTTGGCAAGAACTGGCAGGAAAAGGCTAACGAGTTGGATGCTAGATAGATTGTCAATCTACAGCCACTCCAGCCAAAAAGAAGCCTTATAAAAAACCCTCTTTCAGCAAAAAGAGGAAATTTTATCCTTCCTATACCCAGTCAGACTCAGGGTCAGGTTGCCCAAAAGGGACAAAACAGATAGCAAAGGAAGCCAAAAGGTCCGCGAGTCCAACCAGCTCTGCAGGTTCAGCCCCCTCAAGGGCTTTGACTCCTTTCTAGAGAGCTTAACCTTCCTGCCTCTGAGGGGTCCCCAACCCCCCAATATCCCAGGCAGGTTATGCCACTTTGCCAACAGATGGCATCAGATAACAGCAGAAGATTAGACTTTGTCCATTGTAGGAGAGGGGTACAAGCTTCATTTTCACAGCATGCCCCTCCTACAATTCTAAAGCAATTCAATTCTCAAACCTCTGCAGACAATCTGCTAGATCACGAGGTCTCAACACTTCTTGCCCAAGGGGCAATAGAGGAGGTACCCATTCTTCAACGGGGTGCAGGGTTCAACTCCCCCTATTTTCTTATTCCAAAGAAAACAGGAGGACACAGACCCATTTTAGACCTCAGAGAATTGAACAAATACGTGTTTCGAGAGAAGTTCAAAATGATTTCTCTAGGAACTCTTCTGCCATACCTTCAAAGCCAGGATTGGCTTTGCTCTCTAGACTTAAAGGATGCATACACTCATATCCTGAAAATCTGACGGTGGGGTCTCATCATCAACCCTTCTTTCAGGCCACCCTAACACAGGTGGGTTGGGGAGCACACCTGAATCATCTCTCTACCCAGGGCACCTGGACTCCACAGGAGTCTTGTCTATAGCTCTTCGAGTATTCCACGCCCAGCTCAGCTACTAGACAGGCCTAGTCGAGATGGACAGTCAAGTAGCCATGTTCAATGTGAACAAGCAGGGCAGGACAGGCTCTCTGTCGTTATGCAGCAAAGCTTTACGACTGTGGGCCCTCGCCAGAGAGTATCAGATTCACCTTCTAGTGGTATATCTTCCAGGCATTCAAAACCTTTGGGCAGACAAACTCAGTTGAGTACTGCTGCTTCACGAGTAGTCCCTCCACCTAGACCAGGGGGCAAAGATATTTCATCTCTGGTGCACTCCAGACGTAGACCTCTTTGCAAGTCCACTGAATGCCAAACTTCCCTGGTTCTGTTCCAGGATTCCGGCTCACAATTGTCAGGCAAGGGATGCCTTCCTCCTTCACTGGGGTCAGGACTTCCTTTGTCTTCCCACCCATTCCCCTCATCCGCAAAACACTCTTCTAACTTCAGAGAGACAGGGGTCGCATGATTCTCATAGCGCCACGATGGCCACGCCAAGCGTGATATCCCCTGCTTCTACATCTCTCTCAAGTGGCACCTCTGGAGTTAGGGAATGATCCAGAACGGGACACTATGGCACCCGAATCCCCAGTCCCTGCATCTCACGGCCTGGTTGCTGAAGGCTTAGACCTTCAGGATTTTAACCTGTCCCAACAGGTAAAGGATATCCTTCAGGCTTCTAGGAAACTTTCCACAAGAAGATCTTATGCCTTCAAGTGGAAACGTTTTACTACATGGTGCTCCACGAAGGGATTAAACCCCCTTGTCATACCTTTAGAATCGATACTAGAGTATCTCCTTCACTTATCGAATTCTGGTCTAAAGACCAATTCGGTAAGTGTACATCTTAGTGCAATTGCAGCCTCTTATAAGCCTCTGAATGGACAACCAATTTCCTCTCATCCTCTCATATCCAGATTTATGAGAGGTCTTCTATTAACCAAACCTCCCATTAAGCCACCACCGGTGGCATGAGATCTAAATCTAGTTCTCGGGCAGCTCATGAAGCTGCTTTTTGAGCCTTTAGCCACTACAACCCTTAAGGTTTTGACCTGGAAGGTCATCTTCCTAATTGCAATCACCTCTGCACGTCGCATTAGTGAACTGCAAGCTTTAGTGGCTGATCTTCCTTATACTAGATTTCATCATGATAAGGTTGTTCTTAGAACTCATCCACACTTTATGCCAAAGGTGGTTTCGCCTTTTCATTTAAATCAATCAATTTATCTTCTTGTATTTTTTCCGAGGCCTCACGCCTCTAATGCAGAAAGAAACCTTCATATTTTGGATTGTAAAAGAGCCTTAGCCTTTTACCTACAGAGAACACAACAACATAGAAAGTCCTCCCAACTTTTTATAGCTTTTGACCCTAGTAATTTGGACTTCCAGTCTCCAAAAGAACTTTAAATGGATTGCCCAATGCATATCCTTTGCTTATGAGAGTAAGGGTCTTCCTCTTCACGGCCATGTCACAGCTCATAAAGTGAGAGCCATGGCAACTTCCATGGATAATCTCCACTCTGTGTCTATTGATGACTTTTGTCGAGCAGCCACCTGGGCTTCGGTACACACCTTTACAGCCCACTACTGCCTGGATAAAACTTTCCGTCGGGATGCCCTCCTTGGCCAAGCTGTTCTTCAAAATCTCTTTCAGACCTAATTCAACTCCTACCCACCAACCCTGGTGGAATGCCAGAGATCCATGGGAGGAAGGATTCCCACCTTTCTAGGGTGGCACCTTCCTGGGGCTATCTCCCTGGCATCTTCAGCTAGGGAGTCCCCATATGTGAAGACTACATTCCTGCTTGTTCCTGGAGATAGCATAGTTACTCACCTAGAAGTCAATAAAATAATGGAGTGGAACAGGTAAATTGTAGTTACTCACCTGTAACAGGTGATCTCTGGGAACAGCAGGAATTTAGTCTTCATAACCCACCCACCTCCCCCTAGGAGTTCTCTCTATCTCTTTGTCTCTTTCCTCTGTCCCTCTATCCTTTCACTCAGCTACAAACTTAACTGAAGAGGGACAGTTGGAAAAGCGGGAAGGCAGCACGCATGTGCTGAGGGATGCTCCCAAAAGTGTTCCTTTTGGAAGCTGGGGAGCGTTGCCGCGCAGGCTCAGTCGGTACTGGCGATACCCATATGTGAATACTAAATTCCTGCTGTTCCTGGAGATCACCTGTTACAGGTGAGTAACTACGCTTTACCTGTTCCACTCCATTATTTTATTGACTTCTCTCATATCTTACCTCAGCCATCTCTTTGCCAAGTTGAAGAGCCCTAACCTTTTGAGCCTTTCCTCATAGGGATATCCTTCCATCCCCTTTATCATTTTGGTTGCTCTTCTCTATATCTTTTCCAGTTCTGTTATATCCTTTTTAAGATATGTTGACCAGGATTGCACACAATATTCAAGGTGTACTTGCACCATGGAGCGACATAGAGGCATTATAATATCTTAGCTTTTATTCTGCATTCTTTTCCTTATGATTCCTAGCATTCTATTTGCTTTCTCTTCAGTGGCTGAACACTGGGAAGAGGATTTCAACATATCTACGATAATGTTTAGATTCTTTTCCTGTGTGGTGGTTTCTAATGTAGAACCTTGCATTGTGGAACCATTGGGTGGTTCTTGTCCACATTAAATTTCACCTGGCATTTGGATGCCCAGTCTCCCAATTTATCAAAGTCCTCTTGTAATTTTTCACAATTCTTTTGTGTTTTAAACACTTTGAATAATTTTGAGTCTTCTGCAGATTTGATCACCTCATTCATTATTCCCATTTCTGAACTATTTATAAATATGTTAAAGCAGTGAGCCCAGCACAGATCCCTGGGGTACTACTCCATTCACCTTTCTGCATTGAAAAAAATTAGCCTTTTAGCCATACTCTTTTTCTATCTTAACCAGTTCCTAATCCACAATAGTACACTGCCTCCTATCCCATGTCTTTTTAATTTGGCCAAGAGCCTCTCATGAGGGACCTTGTCAAAGGCTTTCTGAAAATTCAGATACACAATATCAACTGGCTCACATTTATCTACCTGTCTATTCACACCTTCAAAAAATATAACAGATTAGTAAATCCAGGCTTTCCTTGGCTAAATCCATGTTTGCCTTCTCACACTAAACTATGACTATCTACATGCTCAGTAATTTTTTGTCTTTATAATGGTTTCTACCATTTTTCCTGGTACTGATGTCGGGCTCACCAGTCTGTAATTTTACAGATCACCCCTGGAACCCTTTTTGATAATTTGTGTTACATTGGCTATTCTCCAATCTTGAGGTACTACAGATGATTTTAATGATAGTTCACAGATTACTGTCTGCAATCTCATATTTCAGTTCTTCAGCATTCTGGGACATATGCCATCTGGTCCTGGTGATTTGCTACTCTTTAGTATCTCCAGGAACAAGCAGGAATAAGTCCTCACATATGGGTACGTCGGTACCGACGGAGCCTGCGCGGGAAAGCTCCCCAGCTTCCTAGAATGGAAGCTTTTGGGACCTCCCACTGCACATGCGCACTGCCTTCCGCCTTCCTGAACAGCTCTCCTCAGTTTCTCTTTTTCCGCGGAGCCAGCAGGTCGTGTATCCTGTCACCGCTGAAGAAATTGTAGTTTTTTGTTTTGTTTCTTTAGACCGCGTACCTGCCTTCCCATACCGATACCGGTATCGCCGGTCTTCCTTTTTCTTTCTTGAAAAATTATTTTCTTTTCTTTTATTATTTTTCAGCACTTGGTCACTTCAGTTAGGCCTTCAGGCCTACTTGAATTCTCCACATGGAGAAGCCAGCCCCTGGATTTAAGAAGTGTACCAAGTGTACTGCTGTAATATCAGTCACAGACACCCATGAATGGTGTCTTAAATGTTTGGGGCCTGACCACTCCATTCCGGACTGCCCTTCCTGCTCCCAAATGTCTAAGCGTGGGCTGCAGAACCGGGCCAACAAATTCCATGTGCTGTTTGCTTCAGAGAATCCAACATCACAGTCATCCAGGTCATCATCTCCGGATGGATCTCAGGTAACCAAACCTTCTGTGGGCAAGTCCTCAAAGGGCAAATCTCCTTCAAAGCATCGAGAGGCTCTTAGTTTTGAGGTCCCTGCCCCAGCCAAACAGCCCCGGCGGGAAGCTCTGCCTTCCAAAACGCCAATTCAGGGGCTACAGGTTGACATCGATGGCACGGCCTCGACAGATCACCTGTTGGACTGCTCTGGGGTACCGGCCCATACCGGTACCGACATCCAGGCAGCCGTGGCGTCTATGGGCAATACTGTCCAATCCATGCAGCAGGCCGTCATGGCTTTCATTAAAGCTGCAACGCCATCGGTACCGCTTCCAGCGGTTCCGGGCCCGGTTCCGGTATCGTCCGCCATGCCGGAACCCAGGCCTTCCTCTTCTAAACGCAAATCGGTACCGTATGGGCTTTCGCTCCATACCGCTTCCATACCCGGTACGCCCGATGTCGATACCGATCGGTATGCGTATCGTGCGTTGGAGGAAACTAGAGAATACACCGATTCCTCTGAGGATTTTGGCTCCTCTGATGAGTCTGCAGAGCTCTCCCTTGACCTTCCTGAGGAACCTTCTTCTCCAAAAAGGAGAATGTCTCCTCCAGAGGATTTGTCCTTTCAGGACTTTATTTTAGAAATGGCTAAAGGCCTTTCTATCACTACCTCCTCTGAAAGGGAACCAAGGTCAAAAAGATTGGATATTTTAGGATACTCTAAGTCTCCTAAAGAAGCAGTTACCCTGCCTATCCATGAAATCCTTCAGGAACAATTGATGGATTTCTGGGAGAACCCTTTAACTCTGTCTCCTTATTCCCGTAGGTTGGACACCATGTATCGGGTCCCTCCTTCTCCTGGTTTTCAGAAAACTCAATTGCCTCACCACTCCATTGTGGTAAAGTCTGCAATGAAAAAGATCAAGAGTACTAAAAGGCACTCTTCTACACCTCCAGGAAGGGAATGTAAGACACTGGACTCTTTTGGTAGGAAAATCTTCCAGGCTAGTATGCTTATAGCCAGGATTAATTCCTACAGCCTCTATATGGGCATGTTCCTAGGGGAACTTGCCAAGAAAGTGCGGCATTTTGCCCCCTTTATCCCTGAGGATAAACAGGAGGACTTCCTTTCTGTTGTGAAACAACTTTCAGATGTTTCTAAGTTCTCCAACAGAGCTGCCTTTGATTCCTTCGAGGGAGCCAGCAGAGCTTCTGGCATTGCTATTGCAGCCAGACGTCTGGCTTGGCTCCAGGCTTCTGATCTGGAACCCTGGGTTCTAGATGGCTTACGGAATCTGCCCTGTACAGGTGAGAACTTATTCGGTGCAGAGTGGCAAGTTAAAGCCACTCAAATGGACGCTGAAAATGCCACCTTAGAGAGACTTTCTAAGTCCACTTCTACTCCCACTAAGAAGAAGTCTTTCAAGAGGCCTTATTATAAGAAGGCCAGATATGCTTCCAATACTGGCCAGCAATCTTCTCAACCTCGTTTTGCGGCTAAACGTCAGCAAACGAAACAAGCAAGAGCAAAGCCTGCAGCAGCTACTACAGCTCAACAGGCTCCACCCCCTCAGGGGTTTTGACTTGCCCCTAGAGAACTTGCCATTCCTGGTTCTGGACCAACCAGAACCTCTCACCATACCTGGAAGGTTAGCTCACTTTGCTCCCAGATGGGAACAAATCACAACAGAGCAATGGACCCTCTCTATCATCCGAGAGGGTTACAAACTTCATTTCTCCAACCTTCCTCCTCATCACATGGTGAGACCCTTCAATTCTCCATCTCCTCTCCTAGCCCTGTTGGGTCGGGAGATCTCTTCTCTGCTTGCCCAAGGGGCCATAGAAGAGGTTCCTCTTCATCAACAAGGGTCAGGTTTCTACTCCCCCTATTTTCTCATTCCAAAGAAGACAGGGGGATTCAGACCAATCCTAGATCTGAGAGAATTGAACAAATTTCTGTACAAGGAGAAATTCAAAATGCTCTCTTTGGGCATTCTCCTTCCATACCTTCAGAGTCAGGACTGGCTTTGTTCTCTAGACCTGCAGGATGCGTATACACATCTACTCATCCATCCATCCCACAGAAAATATCTTCGCTTTCTGTTCAGGGGAAGTCATTACCAATACAGAGTACTTCCCTTCGGTCTCGCCTCTGCCCCAAGAGTCTTTACCAAATGCATGGCAGTCGTAGCCGCATTTCTCAGAAGCATGGGGATTTTCGTATTCCCATATCTGGACGACTGGCTCATTCGAGCTCCAACTCAGTCGCAGGCCCAGATTTCCCTAGACCGCACAAGGAGCCTTCTGCAGTATCTGGGACTGGTGGTAAACCTTCCCAAGTCTCAACTCAGCCCTACTCAGTCTCTAGAATTCATAGGGGCCCAGTTGGACACCACCACTGCAAGAGCCTACCTTCCACTGGTTCGGGGTCAGCGTCTGCTGAGCTTGGCCTCCCAAGCCCAGTCCAGTACTCACTTGACAGCCAGGGAAATGCTACGCCTCCTGGGCCATATGGCCTCCACAGTACAAGTGGTGCCCTATGCTCGTCTTCATATGAGAGCAGCTCAATGGACCCTGGCCACCCAGTGGACTCAGGCGTCGGGAGCACTCTCAGACCAAATACAAACCTCAAACCGTCTGTCTTGGTCCCTCCATTGGTGGATATCCACCAGGAATCTGTTGTTGGGGGCTCCCTTTCAGCCCTTGCTACCCCAAGCAACCCTCACGACAGATGCCTCCCAATTGGGGTGGGGAGCCCATCTGCTAACTCTCTCCACTCAGGGCACTTGGTCTCCACAGGAGGCCACCCTTCATATCAACCTCCTGGAACTGCGAGCAATTTACCTTGCCCTCAAGGTCTTCTATACCCTCCTTGCCAACCTGACTGTCCTGGTTCAGACAGACAATCAGGTGGCCATGTTTTACATAAACAAACAAGGAGGGACGGGCTCTCTGTCGCTTTGCAACGAAGCTCTCAGATTATGGGCCTTCGCCAGAGAGCACCAAATTCATCTGCTAGCAGTGTATCTTCCAGGAGTTCAAAACTCTCGAGCAGACAGGCTCAGTCGAGTTCTGCTGCCACACGAGTGGTCCCTACACGTGGACCAGATAAGCAGAATCTTTCAGGAATGGGGGACCCCGGACATAGACCTCTTTGCAAGTCCGTGGAATGCCAAACTTCCCCGGTTCTGTTCCAGGACTCCGTGTCAGGAAGCTCAGGCCACGGACGCCTTTCTCCTCCATTGGGGTCAGGCGTTCCTATATGCCTTTCCACCCATTCTGCTGATTCCCAAGACTCTGTTCAAACTCCAGAGAGATCACGGCTCTATGATCCTCATAGCTCCACGCTGGCCACGCCAAGTGTGGTTCCCTCTGCTTCTACAGCTCTCCCAGGGATCCTCCCTGGACTTAGGAGCTGCACCAGACCTTCTGTCTCAGGAGGAGGGGACTTTGTGGCACCCAAACCCCAAATCCCTACATCTCCGAGCTTGGTTACTGAAGGCTTAAGTCTTCAAGACTTTAATCTTTCTCAACCTGTGAAAGATATCCTTCATGCCTCTAGGAAACCTTCCACGAGGCGGTCTTATGCTTTCAAATGGAAACGTTTTTCCATTTGGTGTGCTCAGCAGGGCCTTGACCCTCTGGCACTTCCTTTGAATTCCCTCTTAGACTATCTCCTGCATCTTTCCAATGCAGGCCTTAAGACGAATTCTGTAAGAGTCCATTTAAGTGCTATTTCAGCATCCCTGAAACCTATAAATGGACAACCTATCTCCTCTCATCCTCTTGTTGCAAGATTCATGAGAGGCCTGACTCTCACTAAACCTCCCATCAGACCCCCCCCGGTCGCATGGGATTTGAATCTAGTGCTTGGTCAGCTTCTGAAGCCACCTTTTGAGCCGTTATTTTCTACCTCCTTGAAATTTCTTTCCTGGAAGGTACTATTCCTAATTGCAGTCACTTCCGCTCGCCGCATCAGCGAACTGCAGGCTCTAGTGGCTAATCCACCTTATACAAGATTTCATCATGACAAGGTGGTCCTTAGGACGAATCCCCACTTTATGCCTAAAGTGGTCTCGCCTTTTCATCTTAATCAAGAGGTATATCTACCTGTCTTTTTTCCGGCTCCTCATGCCTCCAGTGCAGAGAGGAACCTTCATACTCTGGATTGTAAAAGAGCTCTAGCCTTTTACCTTAATAGGACTCAGCCACATCGAAAGTCTTCTCAACTTTTCGTGGCTTTTGATCCTTCACATTTGGGACTTCCAGTCTCCAAGCGTACACTTTCCAATTGGATTGCTCAGTGTATTTCCTTTGCTTACCAGAGTAAAAACATTTCTCTGGAAGGCCATGTCACAGCTCACAATGTGAGAGCCATGGCAACTTCTATGGCTCATCTGCACTCTGTTTCCATTGATCAGATCTGTCGAGCCGCTACCTGGGCCTCGGTTCATACCTTCACAGCCCATTACTGTTTGGACAAGGACTCCCGCCGGGATGCCTTGTTTGGCCAGGCTGTCCTCAAACACCTGTTCCATTCTTAGACAACTCCTGCCCACCTTCCCAGGATGGATGCCTGAGATCCATACGAAGATGGCGAACCTTGACAGGGGATCCCACGCATCTAAGCTAGGGAGTCCCCATATGTGAGGACTTATTCCTGCTTGTTCCTGGAGATAGCACAGTTACTTACCTGTAACAGGTGATCTCTGGGAACAGCAGGAATTAGTCCTCACAACCCACCCACCTCCCCTAGGAGTTGTATCTTTTATCTATCTATCTTCCTGTCCTCTCTCTATTGACTCAGCTATAAACTCGAAACTGAGGAGAGCTGTTCAGGAAGGCGGGAAGGCAGTGCGCATGTGCAGTGGGAGGTCCCAAAAGCTTCCATTCTAGGAAGCTGGGGAGCTTTCCCGCGCAGGCTCCGTCGGTACCGACGTACCCATATGTGAGGACTAATTCCTGCTGTTCCCAGAGATCACCTGTTACAGGTAAGTAACTGTGCTTTATCAAATAGCTGTATCCTATATCCCCAATATCCTCAATAGCTGTATCCTATATCCCCAATTTGTTTAAATTCCTCCAATACATCATCTTTAAATATCATTTTTGGGTAAGTTTCCTACATTGTCTTCATTAAGGACTGATGCAGAGAATTCATTCAGTCTCTCCGCTATGCATTGTCCTCTTAGTTCCCCTTTTACCCCTCTATCATCTAATGGTCCAACTGACTCTTTCACTGGTGTTTTGCTATGAATGTACTTTAAAATGTTTTTATTATGCATTTTTGTTTCCACGGCAAGCTTCTTTTCAAATTCTATCTTTGCCGGCCCTATTAATGCTTTGCATTTAACTTGCCAGTACTTATATTTCCTGCTTTTGTCATTTGACACCTCCCCTCCCCATTATTTGAAAGATTCTCTCAAAGCTACGTTATAATAGCCTCTCTGACCTCAACCTTTAAGAAATGCTGGTTGTCGATTTGCCTTACTTTCATAAAGCGTGCAATAAACGCTCTGGGCTTCCAAAATAGTATTTTTAATAATACTCACACCTGATGTAAACTCTTAGCCTTTGCAGTTGCTCCTTTTAGTTTCTTCTTAACCGTTTTCTTCATTTTTAAAGTTAAAGCACTGTGAATTTCTTTGTTTATCCTCTGTCTCTCTCTTCCACATAACACGTATTGGGTGTAAAAGCACTTATTCCTTCCAGCACTACAGGAATACATTGGATTGTCCTATACTCAGCCTTACTTTTATTTTTGTTTTGTTTTAAAATTATTTTTAATAATTTAGTCCCAGATTTATATTTATATTTTTTGTTTTTATGTAATTTGTTTTATTCTGAAGTTTTACCCCCTGAAGAAGGCAATCTGCTGAAAAGCGTAAAGGTTTTTCAGTAAAGCATCTGTAACCATTCCACACATCTTGCTGTCTTGTGTGTGTTCCTTCTTCTTGTGAGTGTGATTGCTCTGCTTGTGACTCTTTTTATCCTTTCTCCATTTATTAAATGGAATGTGATCATGTTATTATTGCTTTTGCCAAATGGCCCCAACGCCATTACCTCTTGCACTAACTAGATCCTGCATTCCACTAAGGCTAGAATGAACACGTATGACCTCACACTAAATCTACAACACACTAAAGGAATCTATAACATGGATCTGTAACAGGTGATCTCCGGGACCAGCAGGAATTTAGTCTTCACAACCCGCCCACCTCCCCTAGGAGTTGTGTATCTCTCTCTCTCTCTTTCTTTCTCTTTTTGGTCTCAGCTATAAACTCAACTGGAGAGGGACAGTTGGAAAGGCGGGAAGGCAGCACGCAGGCACTGTGGGATGCTCCCAAAAGCTTTCCTATTGGATGCTGGGGAGCGTTCCCGCGCAGGCTCCGTTGGTACCGATGATACCCATATGTGAAGACTAAATTCCTGCTGTTCCCGGAGATCATCTCTTACAGGTGAGTAACTACGTTTTCCCTGATGTTGCCTTTCAGTTTATCCCCTTGCAGCTTAATGTTATGCCCTCTGGTATTACAGCTTCCCTGTCTTTGAAAAAGGTTTGTTTGTTCATTAATACTCCTTAGCTATTTAAAAGTCTGTATCATATCTCCCCTGTCCCTCCTCTCCTCTAGAGGATGCATATTTAGGTCTTGGAGTCTCTTTTGATATGTCTTTTTGGCGCAAGCTCCAAATCATTTTGGTTGCCTTCCTCTGAACTATTTCTTTTTATATCCTTTTTGAGATATAGGGGCTTGTTTACAATGGGGCCGCGGCTCCGATTACGATCGCAAACCGCTACCGCGGCTTTGTAAACAAGCCCCATAGTCTCCAAAACTGATCACAGTATTCCAACTGAGGCTTCACCAGCGACATGTACAGGGGCATTAGTACCTCCTCCTTTTTTTGCTGCTAATTCATCTCTGTATGCAACCTAGCATCCATCTGGCTTTTGCCACCGCCTTGTCACACTGTTTTGCCACCTTAAGATCCTCAAACATTCACACCAAGATCATCATCCTGGTCCGTGTACACCAACCTCTTGCCCCCTATCTCATACAGTTCCCTTGGATTTCTGCATCCCGGGTGCATGATGCTGCACTTCTTCACATTAAAGCTTAATTGCCAAGCATTATGCCATTCTTCCAGCTTTTGCTGATCTTTCCTTATGTAGTCCACAGTTGCAAATTTTCATGTGATCTGCAAAAAGACAGACTTTTCCATTCAGTCCTTCAGCAGTATCACTCACAAATACACTGAACAGTACCGGCCCCAGGACCGATCTCTGGGGCATGCCACTGTTCACCTTCCTTTCATACGAGTGACTTCCGTTTACCATCACCTTCTGTTGTCTGCCAGCCAACCAATTTGTTATCCAGTTCACCACCTTGGGACCCATCTCCAGGCTGGTCAATTTATTGATAAATCTCCTATGAGGAACATTATCAAAGGCTTTGCTGAAATCTAAGTACATCACATCTATCGCATGCCCTTGATCTAGTTGTCTGGTCACCCAGTCAAAGAACTCGATTGATGTGTTCAGCATGATTGTCTTTTGGTCAAACCATGTTGCCTTGTATCATGCAACCTATTGGTTTCGAGAAGGTCCACTATTCTCTCTTTCAGTGTGGCTTCCATTATTTTTACTGCCACCAAGGTAAGGCTTACTGGTCTGTAGTTTGCTATTTCTTCCCTTTTACCGCTTTTGTGAAGCGGTACCACATTGGCCCTTTTCCAGTCTTGTGGAACTTCTGTCTCCATGGATCTATTAAAAGCATTCTTTAAAGGCCCTGCAAGAACCCCTCTGAGCACTTTCAGTATCCGGTCCCGTGACTTTGTCCACTTTCAGTTTTGCAAGCTGTTCAAAGACTCGAGCTTCTGTGAATGGTGTAGTATCTACTCCATTTCCACTTGTATATTTGCCAGTCACAGGTGGTTCTCCTCCAGGATTTTCTTTAGTAAAAACAGAACAGAAGTGTTTAGCATTTTTGCTTTTTCAATGTCACTTTCCACGAATCTGTTCTCAGCACTTTTGAGCCTTGTAATTTCACCTCTGATCTTCCTCTTCTCTTGAATTGAATATACCTGAAAAGAGTTTTATCACCACGCTTTAGATCTTTAGCCATCATTTCTTTTGCCTTTGATTTGCCTTATTTCTCTTTTTGTCTCTTTTAGCTTTATGCTATATTCTTTTCGGTGTTCCTCTGTTTGCAAACTTCTGAATTTTGTAAAAGCCGTGTTTTTTGCCTTTATTTGTGCAACCACTCCTTTAGAAAACCAAATAGGTTTCCTTTTCCTCTTTTTTTTAATTTTTTTTTAAACTTACTTTTCTTACATATGTATCTGTTGCCCCTTTTACTGCCTCCTTTAGTTTAGTCCACTGCAATTCCACTTCCCTTACCTCCCACCACCCTGCCAACTCCTCCTTCAGGCACTTGGCCATCTTCCTGAAGTCAGCGTTTTTGAAGTCTAGGACTTTGAGCTTGCTGTGAGGAGACTCTGCCTTGGCCTTTATCTCAAACCACACCATATGATGATTGCTGCTGCTCACATGGGCACCCACCCGGACGTTCGATACACTTTCTCCGTTGGTGAGTACTAAATCCAGCATCAAACTTTCCCTGGTCGGTTCCATCACCATTTGTCTAAGCAAGCATCTTGGAAGGTATCAACAATTTTTTTTTACTTCTTCCCAGATTAACAGAAGGAATACTCCAGTCCATATCGGGTAGATTAATCACCAAATATGATCACTTCCCCCTTCATGGCTACCTTTGCAATATCAATAATCAAATCTCTATCCATTTCTTTGGTTTTAGTTGGAGGCCTGTAGACTATACCAGCATGGATGATAGTATCATCTCCTCTTTCTGACACAATCCATAGCACTTCTTCTTTTCCTCATATCCCCTGCATTTCAGCAGCTTTAATATTGCTTTTGACATATAGGGCTGCTCCTCTTTTTTTTTTTCTGCCTTCTCTGTCTCTCCTAAATAAATTATAGCCAGCCATGGCTTTATCACATTCATGTGACACGTTAAATCATGTTTCTGTAATGGCCACAATGTCCAAGTCCATTTCCACCATTAGGGCTTCCAGGTCAGGAACTTTGTTGGGTAGGCTTCGAGCATTTGTTGACTGACTTGCCTGTATTTTGCATATTTTTTTGTTCTATACACCTCTTCCTGCTTGCCATTGATGTGTGGTTTAAAAGTGTGTCTGTTTCCAATCTTATGCTTTTATTGGGAGTGATGTCGTGAACTTGTCCTCCTCCATCTGTCACCCCCTTTCCCTAGTTTAAATGCCTGGCTGCTTACTGCCTGAATTTTTCACTTAGGATCCTTTTCCCTGCGACAGAGAGATGTAGTCCATCAGCACAGTATTATATAGTCTCTTTTTGATCCGTTTCTCTAGTCGCCTATATATCTGAATCCTTGTTTGCACCAGGTATGGAGCCATGTATTACAGTAGTTTATGTGATGACTGTCCCCTTACCAAGAACAGGTAGAACTTTTGAGAATGCTACAGTGTTAACAATGGGCTTGAGTTTCTGCAGAGGCACAGTTTCTAGGCAGGTTATTTGTACTCAAGTGGACGACAGCATCAGTTTTGGAGTGCTCACTTTCTGCACAAACTGTACCAACAATTTGGTTTGTATTCCTGCTGGCTAAGAGCCTGGGAGGCATTTGACCATCTTCTCTCCTTTAAACTATGATCTTCAGGAACAAGCAGGAATGAGTCTTCACATATGGGTACGTCGGTACCGACGGAGCCTGCGCGGGAATGCTCCCCAGCGTCCCAAAAAAGGAAAGCTTTTGGGAGCATCCCACAGCGCCTGCGCGCTGCCTTCCTGCCTTTCCTAACCGCCTCTCTCCAGTTCTTCTTTTCCGCAGAGCCAGCAGGTCGTGTTCCTGTCACCGCTGAAGAAGTTCTTTATTTTATTTTATTTCTTTAGTCGCGCGTCTGCCGCCTTCGACGTCGGACCGGTACCGCCGGTCTTTTCTTTAAAAAAAAAAAAAAAAAAAAAACTCCGTTCCACTTCAGTGTATTTTTTCTTCTTTGGGCCTTGGGCCTAACAGAAAAATTCCTCATGGAAAAGCCCGCCACCGGGTTTAAAAAATGCACCAAGTGCAGCGGTACCATCTCTGTTACCGACATCCATGAATGGTGTCTTAAATGTTTGGGTCCTGACCATTCCATCACGGATTGTGCGTCCTGCACCATGATGTCTAAAAGAGGTTTACAGAACCGAGCAGTCAAGCTCAGTACACTGTTTCCCTCTGATGCAGCTTCGGTGGCATCAACGTCGTCCAGGGCTGCTTCTTCCTCCTATGGATCTCAGGTAACCAAACATAAGTCCAGCCAGTCCTCGAAGGGTAGATCTCCCTCTAAGCATTGAGATGCCTCCGGGCTTGCCCTCGAGGATCCTGCACCGGCAAAAGTACCCCGGCGGGAAGCTCCGGCTTCCAAAGCTCCTCCTATGGGGTCACAGGTTGACATCGATGGCACGGCCTCGACCGATCACCTGTTGCAATGTTCTGGGGTACCGGTGGAATCCGCCGGTACCGACTTCCAGACATTCATGGCGTCGATGGATCAGAATGTTCTGACCATGCAGCGTGCCATTACGGCATTCATACAAGCTGCGACGCCGCTGGTACCGCAACAAGCTTTGTTGTCGGTACCAGCTCCGACACCGGCTCCGGTGCCGGTACCGGTTGCATCGACATCGACATCGGCTTCGGTGTCGACTGCAGCGGTACCCTGTCCGATGATGCCTTTCGGTACCGATGACTCTCGATGTCGATACCACAAGGTATGCGTATCGGGCTTTACAGGAGCATCCAGACAGGTGATACTTCGATTCCTCCGAAGACTCTGATGCATCGGAGGCCTCTGTCGAAGCATCGGTACTCCTTCCTCAGGAGCCTTCTCCAAAAAGAAGAATGTCCCCTCCAGAAGACTTGTCTTTTCAAGACTTCATAAGGGAAGTGGACAAGGGGCTTTCTATCTCAGTAGCCCCTGAGACACCTAGAGCCAAAAAATTGGATATTTTGCAATATCCCAAGGCTCCTAAAGAAGCAGCCACTTTGCCAATTCATGAGATCCTCTATGACCACATGATAGGCATATGGGAGACTCCTCTCACCATCTCTTCTCTTTCTCGTAGGTTGGACACCATGTATCGTGTCCCTCCTTGTCCTGGATTTCATAAAACTCAGCTTCCTCACCATTCTATTGTGGTGGAGTCTGCTATGAAAAAGTTAGAGTGCAAAGAGGCACTCATCTGCTCCTCCAGGAAGAGAATGTAGAACCTTAGATGCTTTTGGCAGGAAAATCTTCCAGGCCAGTATGCTTGTTGCCAGAATCAACTCCTATAGTCTCTATATGGGGATGTTTCTGAAGGAAGTTACAGATCATCTGCAAACTTTCCTCCCTTTTCTTCCAGAAGATAAAAAGGGGGGACTTTCTTACCTGGCTTAAGCATGCCCAGGATGTTTCCAAATTCTCTAACCGTGCAGCCTTTGACTCTTTTGAGGGGGCCAGCAGAGCCTCGGCCATTGCCATAGGTGCACGCAGAATTGCTTGGTTACAAGCTTCTGATTTGGAACCCTGGGTCCAAGATGGATTAGGAAATCTTCCTTGTACAGGTGAAAACCTGTTTGGCAAAGATTGGCAAGCAAAGGCCACCCAGATGGATGCAGAAAACTCTGCTTTGGATAGGCTTTCAAAATCTACCTCTAATCCTGTCCAGAAGAGGTTGTTCAAAAAGACATATTTTCCCAAGAAGGGAAGATATTATCCTGTTTATGGTCAGCAGACATCTTCTGCAGGTCGTTTTGCTGCAAAGCGTCAACAACCTAAACAGGCCAAGTCTAAGGCTGCAAGGCCTACTGTAGCCCAACAGCCTCAGCCTCCTCAGGGCCTTTGACTTGCAGCTATAGCCTTTCTGGCTCTAAAAGAACCAGAGTCTCTCACCATTCCAGGAAGGTTAGCTCATTTTGCTCCCAGATGGGAGCAAATTACAGCAGAGCAGTGGACCCTTTCCATCATAAGGGAAGGGTACAAACTTCATTTTTTAAACCTTCCTCCTCACACCATGGTGAGACAGTTCAATTCTCCAACATCTCTCCTCGACCTTCTGGGTCAAGAGATTTCTACCCTTCTTGCCCAAGGGGCAATAGAAGAAGTGCCTCTTCTTCAACAGGGCTCAGGGTTCTACTCCCCCTACTTTCTGATTCCAAAGAAAACGGGGTTACAGACCCATATTAGATCTCAGAGAATTGAACAAATTCCTATGCAAGGAGAAATTCAAGATTTCTCTAGGTACTGTGATGCAGCGGACCCTCTGGCAGAAAGAAAAAAAGTTTTAAATTTAGAAAAAAACAAGTTTCAGTTGCAATATCCTGAAGGCCCACATAGAGGGAGCAGGAGAGCCAGCTTGGATGCAGAGGAACCACGCCTCTATGGGCAGGACTTAGAATCAGTCAGTCCCGATTTAAGCAGGGACAGAGCAGTTCAAAGGGGAGATCAAAGAGCAGGCCGAAGAGCAGGCCAAGGAGAAGGCCAAGAAGCAACTTGGAGAGCAGACCAAGTAGTAGGCCGAGGAGTAGGCCGGAGAGCAGGCCAGAGACAACTCCAAGGAGCAGCACTGCAGAGAGCAGTCAAGGAAGAAGGTGCTCTCCCATCCAGCTGGAGAGAAAGCCCTATCCAGGGAGAGGGGCTAAGCCACGATCTGAGAGAAAGATATCCAGCTGAAAAGGATACTCAAGAAGAGAAAGGTACTCTTAAAGATTTCTATAAAAGTAACCAGAGAGAAGGGTGGAAAACTCAGAGGCCTGGTGAACAGGGAAAAGCTGAGAGGGCGCGGCCACTAGCTAACTGCCACGGGAGTGGAAGCAAGGGCCGAGGGCATCAGCTGCAGCCCTGCCCCAAAGAAGTTTATCCACACTCTAGAGAAAGAGAGACCTGGGGGGATTACCTGAGCCAGCAAGAATTAGAAGATAATCAGGCTAGGCCTCAAGCCTGTCCTGGAAGAGACTACAGAAAGCTCAAAGGTAAAACAGTTATTGCCTGTGATTGTGTGCCTAAAACCAGCATAGGAGAAAAGCAGAAGAGAGGATTTTATCAGTATAATAATGACACTTTTAAGCAGAAAATAACAGATGATTTCCCCAGGAAGAAAACTGTTAATGCTAAAGGTTGGGACAAGAGAGCTTTTAAAACCATAGCAGATGAACAGCCAGGGTTCTATCCTATAGCCAAGAACCGACGCCCCAAGCTGACAAACAAGCATTGGAACACGGTTTGGCACGCTTTCAAAAAGCCAGAACTCAGCCCCATTGAAGCTTCCGATTCAGAGCTCTCGGACATGGAATGGCTGCCAGTGGAATCTGGGGGTGAGGTGGCAGAAGAACCCATGGAATGCGTTTATTGTACAGTAGGAAAACTATAATCTGTTTGGAGTTAAAGAATGTATGAAGTGAATACAGGATACCTTATGTTTTGAGTTACTGTGGAGATTAACAGTTGTTACTTTGACCGTTTTATACATGTGGAACCTGATGTAAGGATTGTTACAGCCCTGTTACTTTCTGAACCGTATATTTTGAACCATATTGCGCAAAGGAGAAATAAAAGCCTTTTTCCTTTTTCCCTACACTTGGCTGTGAAGTCACTTTATTGGGAAGTTGGCAACGAGGTTGGCACAAAGGACCGCTACCTTATGACCCTCGCAACTGGCCAACCCTGATACCCCAAATCTTATGCGCTCCCCAGCCTCCGGTGGAAACACTACGCCGCCACCAGAGGGGGCTGCGGGGGACAGTACTCTCCTTCCATTCCTTCAGAGTCAGGATTTATTTATTTTATTTATTTAGTATACATTTGTATACCGCTACTTCCTACGATCAGCAGCGGTTTACTTCACCGATCAGAATGAACTGTACAGTACAGTAATTTGCATGATATACATTATGATTGATTAAAGATTCGTACACAACACAGCAAGCGGGTCACCGTAATTTACACTTGATTGAGTGGGTGCGGGTGTGCTTACATATATACATATACATTTGATTGTGTGCGTGAGAGTGTGCTTACATATATACAATATAACAGATCAATTGAAGTTGCCCTTGTCATAATGTTAGAACCATTTTGGAGCAGAGAGAGGAGAGCAGAGCGAGGTTACTGTTAAGGTCAAATTATAATGCGACTGAAAGAGGTATGTTTTGAGGTTTTTTCTAAAGTCTTTCAAGTCACTTATTAATCGTAGCTCGTGAGGCAGCTGGTTCCAGAGCAGTGGTGCTGCGTATGAGAATGCTCTGCGGCTTGTTTCTGCTTTGACAGTTCTTATGCTGTTTGGTACGCAGAGTGAGTTTCGAGTTATGGTTCTTCTGCATCTATTGGGTGGCTGGATGGTGATTAGATGGGTGAGGTATGATGGTGCTATGTTGTGAATGAGCTTGAAAGTGGTCACTAGAATTTTGTATATGATGCAGGCAGTAATGGGGAGCCAATGCAGCTCAATTCGTACAGGGGTGATATGTTCAGTGACGCCTTTTTTCATAATGATTCTGGCAGCAACGTTTTGGGCCATTTGCAAGATATTTAGGGTGCTTTTTGGAAGGCCTTGTAGAATGGCGTTGCAGTAGTCCAAGTGGGGAATGATGAGAGCTTGTGCCACCGTTCTGAATACGGATTGATCAGTGATATTACGGAATGGTTGAAGAACTTTTAATTTATGGAATATGGCACGGTTTGTTGTCCGGAGGTGTTTTTCCATCCTCAGGTTGCTGTCGAGCAGTACCCCTAGATATTTTATTTCGGGCTTGGTGTGGTAGACGTTGTTGTTGAGGGTGACAGTGGTGGGCGGGATGAAATCTTTTTTCTTGGAGATGAACATCACCTCTGTTTTTTTGTGGTTTATTGACATGTTATTTTGTTGCAACCAGGTCTGGAGCATGTTGAGGCATTCTTCCAGTTGGGTGTAGCTCAGTTGGCTTATGTCAAGTTGAGTATACAGCATTAGATCGTCTGCATAAATGTGATAACTGATCTTGTGCTTCTGAATGATTTCGCAAACCGGTTTCATGTATAAATTGAATAGGAGGGAGGATAGTGCTGATCCTTGAGGAATGCCTTGGGTTTGGGTTTGGGATTGGCTTTGTTCTCTAGATCTCAAGGATGCGTATACCCATATACTCCAGCACACAGAAGGTTTCTTCGGTTCCTTTATCAGGGAAAGCACTATCAATACAGGGTGCTTCCCTTTGTTCTGGCCTCTGCTCCAAGAGTGTTCTCAAAATGCATGGCAGTAATAGCTGCATTTCTACGCACTCTAGGAATATTCGTATTCCCATATTTGGACGACTGGCTCATCCGAGCTCCATCCCAGTCAGAGGCCCAGACTTCCCTAGCCTGCACAATGCGTGTCCTGCAGTATCTGGGACTGGTTATAAACATTCCAAAGTCCCAACTCATCCCTACTCAGTCTCTAGAGTTCATAGGGGCCCTGCTGGATACCACAACTGCAAGGGCCTATCTTCCCCAGGCCCGTTGCCTACGCTTAGTGCAGTTAGCCTCTCAGATTCAGTTAAAAACCCACCTAACTGCTCGAGAGATGTTACTACTGCTAGGCCACATGGCATCCACTGTGCATGTGGTCCCTTATGCTTGCCTTCACATGAGGGCAGCTCAATGGACTTTGTCCACCCAGTGGACCCAGGCATCTGGAAGTCTGTCAGACAAAATAGCAACCTCCAGGCGCCTCTTTTGGTCTCTCCAGTGGTGGAAGTCCACTCAAAATCTGTTGCTGGGGTCCCCCTTCCAACAGTTGTTACCCCAAGCAATCCTTACAACAGATGCCTCTCCAAAGGGTTGGGGAGCTCATCTTCAAGACCTCTCCACCCAGGGCATTTGGTCCCCACAGGAGACCTCCCTACATATCAACTTCTTAGAGCTCAGAGCAATCTTCTTAGCTCTCAGAGTCTTCCATACCCTGCTCAGCTACAAAACAGTCCTCATTCACCTGGACAACCAAGTAGCCATGTTCTATGTGAACAAGCAGGGAGGAACTGGCTTTCTGTCGCTTTGCAACGACGCTCTGAGATTGTGGGCCTTCGCCAGAGAGCATCAAATTCATCTTCTGGCAGTATACCTTCCAGGAGTTCAAAACTCTTGGGCAGACAGACTCAGTCGAGTTCTGCTTCCACACGAATGGTCCCTTCATATGGACCAGATAGTCAGAATCTTTTGAATCTGTGGAACCCCGGACATAGACCTCTTCGCAAGTCCGTGGAATGCCAAACTTCCCCGATTCTGTTCCAGAATTCCGTGTCAGGGAGTTCAGGCCAAGGATGCCTTCCTCCTTCATTGGGGTCAAGACTTCCTGTATGCCTTTCCACCCATTCCCCTAATTCCCAAGACCCTGTTCAAGCTTCAGAGAGATCGAGGGACTATGATCCTCATAGCTCCACGTTGGCCACGCCAAGTGTGGTACCCTCTACTTCTCCATCTTTCCCAAGCTCCCTCCCTGGACTTAGGGTCTGCTCCAGATCTCCTGTCTCAGGAGGGGGGGAACGTTGTGGCACCCAAACCCCCAATCTCTCCATCTCAGGGCTTGGTTGCTGAAGGCTTAGACCTTCAAGATTGGCATCTTTCTCAGCAAGTAAGGGATATCCTTCATGCTTCCAGAAAGCCTTCTACCAGACGTTCCTATGCTTTTAAATGGAAAAGGTTTACCATTTGGTGTGCTGAGAAGGGTATTAACCCTCTAGCAATACCTCTGAATTCCTTACTAGAGTATCTCCTGCATCTTTCCCATGCAGGCCTCAAGACAAATTCAGTAAGGGTCCATTTGAGTGCTATTGCAGCATCTCTCAAGCCTCTCAATGGACAACCTGTTTCCTCTCATCCTTTTATTGCAAGATTCATGAGAGGCCTTCTTTTAACTAAACCTCCCATTAGACCACCTCCAGTGGCATGGGACATGAATCTGGTTCTTGGTCAGCTCATGAAGCCACCCTTTGAACCCTTAGCCACTACCTCCTTGAAATTTCTTTCCTGGAAGGTTATCTTTCTTATTGCAGTCACCTCAGCTCGCCGCATCAGTGAACTGCAAGCCTTAGTGGCTAATCCACCTTATACAAGGTTCCATCATGATAAGGTAGTCCTTAGGACCAATCCACACTTTATGCCTAAAGTGGTCTCGCCCTTTCATCTTAACCAAGAGGTATATTTACCTGTCTTTTTTCCAGGTCCTCATGCATCAAGTGCAGAGAGGAATCTTCATACCCTGGATTGTAAGAGGGCTCTTGCCTTTTACTTGCAAAGGACACAGCAACATAGAAAGTCTTCTCAACTCTTTGTTGCCTTTGATCCCTCTCATTTGGGACTTCCAGTCTCTAAGAGGACACTGTCAAATTGGATTGCTCAGTGTATTTCTTTCGCCTACCAGAGTAAGAACCTTTCTCTGGAGGGCCATGTCACAGCTCACAATGTGAGGGCCATGGCAACCTCTATGGCTCATCTAAATTCTGTGTCCATCGACCAGATCTGTCGAGCGGCCACCTGGGCCTCGGTTCATACCTTCACAGCCCATTACTGTTTGGACAAGGACTCCTGCCGGGATGCCTTGTTTGGTCAGGCTGTTCTCAAACACCTGTTCCATGCTTAATCAACTCCTACCCTCCATCCCTGGTTGGATGCCTGAGATCCATGGGAGGAGGTAGAGCCCTTTTCAGGGTCTCACAGCCTTGGGGATCTCCCGGACATCTCTAGCTGGGGAGTCCCCATATGTGAAGACTCATTCCTGCTTGTTCCTGGAGATAGCACAGTTACTTACCTGTAACAGGTGATCTCTGGGAACAGCAGGAATAAGTCTTCACAACCCACCCACCTCCCCTAGGAGTTTATCTCTCTATTTATCTTTCCTTTCCCCTCTCTCTCTTTGTCTCAGCTTTAAAACTCGAACTGGAGAGAGGTGGTTAGGAAAGGCGGAAAGGCAGCGCGCAGGCGCTGTGGGTTGCTCCCAAAAGCTTTCCTTTTTTGGGACGCTGGGGAGCGTTCTCGCGCAGGCTCCGTCGGTACCGACGTACCCATATGTGAAGACTTATTCCTGCTGTTCCCAGAGATCACCTGTTACAGGTAAGTAACTGTGCTTTCCCAAGTTGGTGCCTCTGATGATGGAATCTCCAAGTAGTAGTAGTTTTCTGTTTTGTGATTTTTTTTTCTTCATATTTGGTGCATTATCAGTAGATAAGACATTGACTCTCTCATTTAAGGGCACCTCAGTTTCCACGGATTATCCAAGACAGAGAAGGCATTATGCAGGGATATCTCTTGATATATAGGGTGTCTCTGTGTTACAGGTTGCAACCTACCAGAGCCCACTCTGATCCATTTGTTCCTGGGCTGTTTGATTCTTTGTGGTAGAGGTGGTGAATTTTGTTCAGTTTGTACCCTAGAAGAGGTGTGTTTAATTGCAGCTAATTCTTCTCTTAGTAGAGCTGCATAGCTGCTAACTTCAAGCATATAGGGCAAAGCTCTTAGGCTCCAAAACATAGGATTAGTTCTGTTTGTCAGTGATTTTATTGCATTTGATCAATTTATTTGTTTAACTGTTTTTTATACTGCTTTATCATTTTTCAAAGCGGATTACATTGTATTTTAAAGTTGGTAAGGACATTGCCTCAGAAAAATCCAAGTTATCAATGGAGGGTTAAGTGACTTGCCCAAGGCATCAAGGAGTGCTAGTGGGAATTGGACCCAGGTCTCTGGGTTCCCAAGCCAGTGCTCTAACCATTAGGCGGCTACTCCATAATTAACTGATTTTACAAATACAATGAACTTTGTTTTATACGAAGCTGTATCATAGACTTCAGACATAATTATGTACTATCTTGCTTCCTATGTTAATATTTAGTTAGAAATGGTACACTTGAATCTTTATGAAGGCACTCTTTCTAGTTAGAGACTTGGGATTTTTTTTGGCAATTTCTTGCTCTTCTGGGCTGGAACAAAGGATAGCAATTGAGCAGACAGAAAGCACGAGGCGTTTAACCAAGGAGTAATGGGAGCATGTGGTCTTTTTGTTTGAGGAAGCCTGGTGGGAATTGTTTCTCACAAGACAAAAGGACTGCCACAGGCAGGGCAGCTACAGCAGGAATTTCCTTTGAGCAAGGACTTTATGGAAGTGGCAAAATATTTTGGAGTTGGAATAAATCTTTTTTCCTGTGTCTTTTTAAAAACACATGTAGGCGTCTACATTCAGTAGAACCAATCTGCTTGATTGACTTTCTGGTCACTGTTTTTGGTTCCAGGAGGGCTATCATAAAGTCGGTGATGATTTACGTTTTGGAATTCACAAAGGCAAGACTCCGGCCATTCACCAGTTAGTTTCAGAACTGCCCTTTGTTTAGAAGTCTCTGGATACAGTCTGTGTAGATGATGGTTTATTTGTAGTGTAAGCTGTTCTTAAAGCGTATAACAAGGGTCTCAGAAGCCTTCACTTCATCTTGTATAGTTTAGCATGGTTCATTATAATGTAGGTTCTTCATTTTGGTCTGAGACTATTATAACTATAGTTTTAAGGGTGAAATCACTTTACCCTGCTCCTTTTTTTGGAGGGGGAGGGAAGGGCCTTAGTTTCTCCAACTGTATCTATCCAGCTTTAAGGAGACAAGATGGTCTGAGCCCAGTTATACATGATCTGTGAATCAATGGGCAGTTTGGTAATAGTGGTATTCGGTACAGAGAATTTCAGTAGTGATAAAATGACATGTGGCTGACATTTTTTCTTTGCAAATTGCGTGATTACAGTGAATCATTCAGTGTGAGAAGGCGTGGGCAATTATGTTCTGGTCACTTGTCTGACAAACGAGCAGACTTGGATTTTTCACACTGTTTTGCACCGTTTGGCTGCCCTAGGTTTATATTTCCAGTGAGATATTAATTAGGTACTCTTATTATATGTGGTAATTATGTGTTCTACCTAGCCACCCCTCTCACTCAACACCTGCAAAACAAAAAACATCAAAGTCTGCTGTGTCACACCTCTCAACAGCAATAGGGAGGAGTTCTTTTCTGGTGCCAAAGATTGCAATAAAATTTCAAAACTTAATTATATATGTCTGCTGTAGAACACTTTTTAAAAAAGCTGTTTAACTTGGCAATACATGATTATGGCTGAACAGAACAATGCATATTATAGAACAGTTACTAAGGTCACCGATGCATTCCTTTGGTAATTGACCTAGCATCAAAATACATAAATTAGTGTTCACATTTCTCCTATGCCAATATTTATGCCATATCTCTTCATTTTATTTTATTTAAACATTTTGCTATATCCGCTTTGTCCTTCACTCAGAGCGGTTTACATTACAACTTAAACATTATACTGTACATAGAAGAATTGAACAGTAATCAACATTATCCAACATTATACAAGGAACAATTGAACATTAAGTAGGGGGAAATGGTAGTGTGAGAAACTATGTACATGGTCATGAGAGTATGACAAAACTATATACAATTTTTGCATCATATTTAGTGTTTACTAGTCCATTGCTATGGGTCAACAATCAGTGACTTGGATCTTGTTGTTAGGGTGGTTAGGTTATATGTCCAAAGTGAATTGTGTAGAGATCAGTTTTTAGCTTTTTTCTAAAGTCCTTGATGTCTGAAGTTGGGGGAGAGTTCCAAAGTGATGGAGCATAGAGTGATAGTGCTCTTCCAGATGTGGTTTGTATGGTCTTTTGGTATCCAAGGGGTGTGATGATCATATTCTTTTTGTTATTTCTTTTGGGCTGGGTACTTGTGTGTCTTGTTATAGTGTCTTGTAAGATGTATACCAATAGTTGATGAATGATCTTGAATATGATTAATGTTGATTTGTATCTGATACGGGAATGGATTGGGAGCCAGTGTAAGTTACTGTTCCCTCTAAGCTGTGCGCGTGTGCGCGCGCACACCTCGCCGAGTGAGCGCACATACTTTACAACAGAGCGCACAAAAATTACGGTTCTGATTCTGATAGAAAACAACACAGACGTCTTAAAATTTAAAAGTTGTGATTAATTACTAGAAATTTTCTGCTTCATTTAGTAATCGTCTATTTTCATTTAATTTGATTAAAATCAGTGTGGTGTACATACTGTATTCTGAGGTGTAGTCAAATTTTAAAGTATATAACTCCGAGTGTCGTTATGTGGTGCACAAAAATTTAACCTTCCTTCAAAAGCTGCACAGCTGATATTTTATGCGCACACAGCTTACAGAAAATTAGACGGAAAATTGAGTCTAACTGATTAAGTGTTGGTGTGATGTGGCCATATCTGTCCCTGTGATTAGGCGAGCTGCAGTGTTCTGCATTAGTTGGAGTGGTGAGATGGTTTGCTTTGGAAGTCCCTGGTATAGTGAATTGCAGTAGTCGAGCTTTGGGGGGGTGATTGCTTGGCAGATGGTTCGGAAGTGATTATGGTCTAGAATTGGTTTTAGTCGTCTTATTGTCTTCATCTTATAGTAGGCATTTGCGGTTGTTTTTGCTATGTGTGGTTGCATAGTCAGGTTTTGGTCTATAATGACGCCCAAGTATTTTAACTTCTTTGTTGACTACTATATGGTTGTGTTTTGTTTTTTTTTTGTGTTTTTTTATATATAAGATTTCAAAAAAAAAAAAAAAAAAATTACAAGCAATCATACTTGATGTAGAAAAAAGACATGAGTAAATAATAACAAACCAAGTAATATACATGCATAAACTTATTTTAAACCCAGTCTTACTAGTCCTCACACTGAAGAGACCCAAAATGAATAAGGAAAATACAATCAATAAACTCATAGGAATTGCAGAACCCACAAGATCCAGTATACATATATCCTACAAATAAACCCGCTCACCTAAGGACCAGCAGATAAATGAGCACTAATAAAGGAGACTAACTTAGTAGGTTCATAAAAAATATAAGATACAGATTGCAGTTCAACCAAACATTTACAGGGAAACTTAAGAAAAAATAAACCACCCATCTGAATCACCCCAGATTTAAGCAACAAAACCTCTTCTCCTTTTTTGCGTATCCCGAGACAAATCAGGAAACATTCGGATAGTCAACCCTTTGAACAGGACAGTACGTTTCTTGAAATACATTATTAATAACCACTCACGGTCGGACACTAGAGCCAATGAAATCAACAAATTCGCAGGGACCACACTATCAGATATAGAGGTATTTAAGATCTCTGAAATATTTACAACATCTAATACTTCTTCTTCAACCGGAGAAACCCCAGTTGGTCCTATCATTTTTTTCCCAGTAGGAAGATAATAAATTTTTGAGATCGGAGGATGTGATTCCTCAGGAACATTCAAAACCTCTATCAAATATGCCTTAAACATATCATGAGGCGTAACCATTGAAGATCGAGGAAAATTCAGTAGCCTAATATTGATTGCCCTATTCTGGTTTTCCAACATTTCCATTTTAAATTTAACTCCAAGCATATCCTTACATACATCATTAATCTTATCCTCCAAATGTGTAACTTTATTGTCCATCAGCGAAGCTTGGGATTGTAAGAGAGTCACAGAGTCCTGGCAATTCTGCACTTTCACTGCATTTTCCTGGATCAACTTCAAGGTAGCATTAGTTTGGGATACTAAACACTCACCAAACTTTGTCAATGCCATCCAAATAGAGTCTAAGGTAATACGTTCAGGGCGCTCCAAGAAGGGCACCAAAAAGGGTAATTCAGACAAGGCCTCAGAAAACACTGCCGAACCTCTCCTCTCCCCTGATGAAGATTTGAAATCCCGGGGGGGGGGGGGGGGGTTGTTGCTCAACTGTCGCGTCCTTTCCAACTTCCTCAGACGATGACTCCGGAACCACCGAATCTGGAACCAAAGCCTTCCCTCCCACTTGAAGGATCAGCGCTGACCTCTTCGGATTGCACCACTTCAGAAGCGCTGAAGCTCAGGAAGTCTGCAGGGGAGTGCAGGTGGTTTTTGCAGGTCCGGAGTAAGATCACACCCAGAGGAAGACGCCGAACTCTCCGGTCTCGGTGTCGACACAAGCGGGGTTACTCCGGAAACAGACCGGATCTCACCGTGCTGCTGCACAAAAGTATCCATTAGTCCAACCTTAGAAACAGTCGCAGAGGAGGGCTGCTTAGGCTGGGGAGGGTCCCCCTGTAGCTTCCCCTTTCGCTTCGGCATAGGAAAGCAGCTCACAGCCGTGCGAGTCCAGCAGCCATCTTGGATCTCCATCCCCGCTATATGCTTTTGCAGTATTTTGGTTGACTGTATGGGGGTAAATGGTGTGTCCCTGGTGATAAAGAGTGCCTCTGTCTTTTTGTAATTTATTGCTAGGTGGTGGTTAAGCCAGTTGATCATGTCTTCTGCGCATGCCGTTATGTTCAAGAGGTCTGGATTGTTTATTTCTATAGGAGCGTATACCATGATGTCATCATCATATAGTTTATGTAGTATTTTGTGTTTTTTTGATAACTTCACATATTGGTTTTATGTAGATGTTAAACAAAATTGCAGGTTTATGGGGAAGGACTTTGATCTGACTGTACCACATTTCACTTGTTGTCTATTGGAGAGAGATGATTTGAACCATGTTAGTGTGTTATGTAGGCCAATTTCTTGTAGGCATTGAAGTAGGATGCTGTGGGAGACTGTATCAAATGCCGAGGCTATGTCCATAAAGATGAGGATAAATCCTCTTCTCGTGTTGTCTGTCCCTCTTATGATGCTGTCAAGCAATGATAATAGAAGTGTTTCTGTGCCATGGTTGGGTCTGAGTCCATGTTGATGTTGGTCTAATGGAGCATGTTGGTCTAGGTCAGGGGTCGGCAACCCGCGGCTCCGGAGCCGCATGCGGCTCTTTCTCACCTTTGCCGCGGCTCCGGAGCACACTGCCCGCCCGGTATTTATGGCGTTATGGGCTCCCTCCCTTCTTCTGCAGCCGCGGTTCCCTGCCTCTTAGGGAACCGCGGCTGTGCTTTTAAAATCATCTCGGAGCCCTTCCTGTCTTGACGGGCTCCGTGCAGCATTGTCCCGCCTCTAAAGGAAGTTGTTTACCACTTCCTTTGGAGGCGGGACAATGCTGCACGGAGCCCGTCAAGACAGGAAGGGCTCCGAGATGATTTTAAAAGCCCAGCCGCGGTTCCCTAAGAGGCAGAGAGCCGCGGCTGCAGAAGACGGGAGGGAGCTGACAGGGAGGGAGCAGATATGGATGGATGGAGGGGGCTGACATGGAGGGAGGGAGCTGATATGGATGGATGGAGGGAGGGAGGGGGGCTGACATGGAGGGAGGGAGCTGATATGGATGGAGGGAGGGGGGCTGACATGGAGGGAGGGAGCAGATATGGATGGATGGAGGGAGGGGGGCTGACATGGAGGGAGGGAGCAGATATGGATGGATGGAGGGAGGGGGGCTGACATGGAGGGAGGGAGCAGATATGGATGGATGGAGGGAGGGGGGCTGACATGGAGGGAGGGAGCAGATATGGATGGATGGAGGGAGGGGGGCTGACATGGAGGGAGGGGGGCTGACATGAAGGAAGGAGGGCTGACATGGAGGGATGGAGGGGGCTGACATGGAGGGAGGGAGCTGATATGGATGGATGGAGGGAGGGGGGCTGACATGGAGGGAGGGAGCTGATATGGATGGAGGGAGGGGGGCTGACATGGAGGGAGGGAGCAGATATGGATGGATGGAGGGAGGGGGGCTGACATGGAGGGATGGAGGGGGCTGACATGGAGGGAGGGAGCAGATATGGATGGATGGAGGGAGGGGGGCTGACATGGAGGGAGGGGGGCTGACATGGAGGGAGGGGGGCTGACCTGGATCGCTGGTGGGAGGGGGCCTGACATGGAGGGAGGGGCTGACATGGAGGGAGGGAGCAGATATGGATGGAGGGAGGGAGGGGGGCTGACATGGAGGGAGGGAGCAGATATGTAGGGAGGGAGCTGCTATGGATGGATGGAGGGAGGGGGGCTGACATGGAGGGATGGAGGGGGCTGACATGGAGGGAGGGGGCTGACATGGAGGGAGGGAGCTGATATGGATGGATGGAGGGAGCTGATATGGATGGATGGAGGGAGGGGGGCTGACATGGAGGGATGGAGGGGGCTGACATGGAGGGAGGGAGCTGATATGGATGGAGGGAGGGGGGCTGACATGGAGGGATGGAGGGGGCTGACATGGAGGGAGGGAGCTGATATGGATGGAGGGAGGGAGGGGGCTGACATGGAGGGATGGAGCACTGGTAATGGGGTTGAGGGGACGAGCACTGGAAATGAGCTGATGAGGGGAGGCTAAGACTGGTAATGAGCTGATGGGGGGTAGGACTGGTATTGGGCTGATTAGGGGAGGCTAGCACTGGTAATGGGGTTGAGGGGGGATTAGCACTGGAAGGTACTGGGAGTGAGGACTGGAAAGGGGCTGATATTGGGGAGGGTTACTGGGACTGGAAATAGGCTGATGGAAAGAAGTGAAGAAAACGAAAGAAGAGATAAGAAATGGCAGATGGACCATAGACCACAGAAAGAGAGCTAAGAGAAGACAGGAAAGCAGAAGCCTCAGATCGGGACCAGCATGATCAAAGAATAAATTGGTCAGACAACAAAGGTAGAAAAAATAATTTTATTTCATATTAGTGATTTGACTACAAAATCATCATAATTTTGAAATCAAATATTGTTACTTGTTGTTGTGATATTTTCTGGCGTTTTTTTTTTTGGTGTGTGAAGGAAGAGGGGTAGTCTTATACGGCGAGTATAGGCCAAACACCTATATTTTAACAGGAAAAGTAGGGGGTCGTATATAGCATTAAGGTAAGAAACAATATATGCAGTGTTAGATTTGTTTTAAATGTCGCAATGGTTTTGCGGCTTCCAGTTTTTTTTTTCCCTTCGGAAACGGGTCCAAGTGGCTCTTTACGTCTTAAAGGTTGCAGACCCCTGGTCTAGGTGGTCCTGAAGTTGTCTTTGAACTGCTTTTTCTATTATTTTAGCGATGAAGGGTAACTTTAGGAAGACTAACTTTGCGAAGATGGGCCAATACCTCAGGGAGTCTTTAGTGGGATGGGAACAGCTGGGGGATGTAGAAAAACAGTGGGCAAAACTGAAAGGGGGTATTTTAAAGGCAACCAACTTTTTTGTTAAAATGGTAAATAAAGGCAAAAGGAACAGGAGACCGCTATGGTTTTCGAAGGAAGTAGCTGAAAAAGTGAAGAAAAAGAGGGAGGCCTTCATGAAATACAAGAGATCACAGAGAGAGGAAGACAGGCATCTGTATTTGGAAAAACTTAGAGAAGCTAGCAAAGTAGTCAAGAAGGCAAAGATTCAAAAGGAGGAGGAAATAGCCAATGCAATAAAATGGGGGGATAAGACATTTTTCAGATATATTAGTGAGAAGAGGAAGGGCAAAAGTGGTATTGTCAGACTCAAGGTTACAGGGGGGGAATATGTAGAAGCTGATAAGGATAAAGCGGAATTGCTTAACAAATATTTTTGTTCTGTGTTCACAGATGAAGAACCAGGAGCAGGACCTCAGAAAACACCCACAAATAAGAACAGAAGTGAGGGACATCTTGAACAATTTTTAGAAGACTGTGTTCGTGAGAAACTATCTCAACTTAAAGTAGACAAAGCGATGGGACCGGATGGGCTACACCCTAGAATATTGAGGGAACTTGGGGACGTTCTAGCAACTCCACTGACTGACCTTTTCAATGCCTCGTTGGAGTCGGGAGTGGTGCCAAAGGACTGGAGAGAGGCTCATGTGGTGCCTTTACACAAAAGCAGAAGTAAGGATGTGGTTGAAAACTACAGGCCGGTTAGTTTAACTTCAGTGGTGAGTAAATTATTGGAAACGCTGCTGAAAGAGAAAATAGTGAGGTTTCTGGAGTGCAGCGGATTACAGGATCCGAGGCAGCATGGATTCACCAGAGGCAGGTCTTGTCAGACAAATCTGATTGATTTCTTTGACTGGGTGACCAGGGAGTTGGACCGAGGGAGAGCTCTAGATGTGTATTTAGATTTCTGTAAAGCCTTTGACACTGTTCCTCACAGGCGACTTATAAACAAACTGAGCACCCTAGGGATGGACCCTAAAGTTACTGCTTGGGTTAGAAATTGGTTGGGTGGGAGGCGACAAAGAGTACAAGTAAATGGAGCTCGCTCTGAGGAGAAGGATGTTACCAGTGGTGTGCCCCAGGGATCTGTCCTTGGTCCGATTCTTTTTAACATCTTTGTTAGTGATATAGCGGAAGGGCTGTCGGGTAAGGTTTGCCTCTTTGCAGATGATACCAAAATCTGCAATAGAGTAGACACCTAGGAAGGTGTAGATAACATGAGGAGGGATCTAGCTAAGCTTGAAGAATGGTCTAGAATTTGGCAGCTGGGATTTAATGTTAAAAAATGTAAGGTCATGCATTTGGGCTGCAGCAATCCAAGGGAGCAATACAGTATAGGAGGTGAAGTACTTTTGTCCACTAAAGAAGAGCGGGACCTAGGCGTGGTTGTGTCTGATGATCTTAAAGTAGCTAAACAGAAAAGGCGACGGCAAAAGCTAGAAGGATGCTTGGGTGCATACAGAGAGGAATGGCTAGCAGAAAAAAGGAGGTGATAATGCCTCTGTATAAGTCTTTGGTGCGACCTCATTTGGAGTATGGTGTGCAATTCTGTTGACCGCACCTTCAAAAGGATGTGAACAGGATGGAGTCGGTGCAGAGGGTGGCTACTAAAATGATTAGTGGGCTTCATTATAAAGCACATGAGGACAGACTTAAGGATCTTAATATGTACACCTTAGAGGAAAGGCGGGATAGCTCCCTCCCTAGACCTGGGGTCTACTCCAGATCTCCTCTCCCAGGAGGAGGGAACCTTGTGGCACCCAAATCCTCAGTCTCTTCATCTCAGGGCCTGGTTGCTGAAGGCCTAGACCTTCAGGATTTACAACTTTCTCAGCAAGTGAAGGATATCCTTCATGCTTCCAGAAAGCCTTCCACCAGACGTTCATATGCTTTTAAATGGAAAAAGTTTTCCATTTGGTGTGCAGAGAAGGGTCTCAACCCTCTTGCAATACCTTTGCATTCTTTACTAGACTATTTGCTGCATTTATCCCATGCAGGCCTTAAAACAAATTCAATCAGAGTCCATTTGAGTGCTATTGCAGCATCCCTTAAGCCTCTCAATGGACAACCTATTTCCTCTCATCCTCTTATAGCAAGATTCATGAGAGGCCTTCTTTTGACTAAACCTCCCATTAGACCACCTCCATTGGCCTGGGACTTGAATCTGGTTCTTGGCCAGCTTATGAAGCCACCCTTTGAACCCTTAGCCACTACCTCCTTAAAATTCCTTTCTTGGAAGGTAATTTTTCTCATTGCAGTCACCTCAGCTCGCCGTATCAGTGAGTTGCAAGCTTTAGTGGCTAATCCTCCTTATACAAGGTTCCATCCTGACAAGGTAGTCCTCAGAACTAATCCACACTTTACGCCTAAAGTGGTCTCACCTTTTCATCTGAACCAGGAGGTCTTTTTACCTGTCTTTTTTCCAGGACCTCATGCATCAAGTGCAGAGAGGAATCTTCATACTCTGGATTGTAAAAGAGCACTTGCTTTCTACTTACACAGGACACACCAACATAGAAAGTCCTCAACTTTTTGTTGCTTTTGATCCTTCTCATTTAGGACTTCCAGTCTCTAAGAGAACTCTGTCTAATTGGATTGCTCAGTGTATTTCTTTCGCCTACCAGAGCAAGAATCTTTCTCTGGAGGGCCATGTCCCAGCTCACAAGGTGAGGGCCATGGCAGCCTCTATGGCTCATCTTAACTCTGTGTCCATCGACCAAATCTGTCGAGCAGCCACCTGGGCATCGGTTCATACCTTCACAGCCCATTACTGCTTGGACAAGGACTCCCGCCGGGATGCCTTGTTTGGTCAGGCTGTTCTTAAACACCTGTTCCATACTTAATCAACTCCTACCCTCCATCCCTGACTGGATGCCTGAGATTCATGAGTGCAGGTGGAGCCCTTCCCAGGGACTCACAATCTGGGTGATCTCCCAGGCATCTCTAGCTGGGGAGTCCCCATATGTGAAGACTCATTCCTGCTTGTTCCTGGAGATAGCACAGTTACTTACCTGTAACAGGTGATCTCTGGGAACAGCAGGAATAAGTCTTCACAACCCACCCACCTCCCCTAGGAGTTGTATCTCTCTATCTTTCCTTTCCTCTCTCTCTCTCTGTCTCAGCTTTAAAACTCGAACTGGAGAGAGGCAGTTAGGAAAGGCGGGAAGGCAGCGCGCAGGTGCTGTGGGATGCTCCCAAAAGCTTTCTTTAAGGACGCTGGGGAGCGTTCCCGCGCAGGCTCCGTCAGTACCAACGATACCCATATGTGAAGACTTATTCCTGCTGTTCCCAGAGATCACCTGTTACAGGTAAGTAACTGTGCTTTATGGAAGGACAGACTAGATAGGCCATGTGGTCTTTTTCTGTCATCATGTTTCTATGTTTCTAAGCTGGAGATTGGTCTATATGCAGCTGGGTCGTTCATGTTGAGTGATGCATCTTTGAGTAATGGTCGTATAATGGCTTGTTTGAGAGTTGTTGGCATGTAGCCTTGGGTGAGCGACATGGAGGTTATGTTGTAAATGAAGAATTTGATTTGTTTGTTGCTTTTAGCCAAGCAATGGGGCATGGATCCGCAGGTGAAGTTGTAGTGTTAAGTGACGAAATGATATCTTCAATTTGCTGGGTGGATGGGATATTGAACGTTCCCCATAGTTCTCTGAGGACAATGTTGTAGGGTTGGTTAATTGTCATCAAGATTGTATAAATATGATTGTTGTGTTTGTTTAGGTAATCAGCCATTATTAGAGGATGTATTTCCGGGATGTTGTTTTTATGTGGGTCTTTAGTGAGAGTTCTCATGACGTTGAATAGTTCCTTAGGTTTATTAATTGAGCTCATAATGAGGTTTGTGTGATATTCTTGTCTGGCTCGATTGTTTGTAGTATTGTATTGGTTTTGATGTGCTCTGTATTGGTGTAGGAGCTCTGGGTCTTTTGTTTGTCTCCATTTTCTTTCAAGTCGTCTTCTGAAATTAATTAAGCTTCAGGTGAACAAGGTATATTAAATGTATTAGGTACACTTTTATTAGTATAAGTATCCACAGCAACCCTTAGTAAGTAAAGAACTTAAAGATCTAAACACAAGCTTAAAACTAAGATGCAGACAGCAGTCCAGCGGCGAGATGGGGGCTTTCCAGTCTTTTGCATTAAGTGTCACATGTATGATTTTCTCCCAGTTGGTGAGAGGTCTTACGTGTGCACTAGGTGCAAGGAGCTCTTTGCTCTCAAGGAACGAGTCCGTTCTCTAGAGGCTAGAGTAGCAGACTTGGAAGACATAAGAAAGACAGAGAGGTACATAGACAAGACCTACAGGGATATAGTCCTGAAGTCCCACCTCCAGTCTGGCAGCATCCCTGTTGCCATGGAGGAGAGAGGTCACGTGACAGGAGAGCATCACCCTGGTGTGGCAGGAAGTGATCCTGTAACTAGGACTTGTCCTCCAGGTGATGTAAAACCCTCTCGCACCGAGGAAATTTCTCCAGGGCCATATGCCCATGAGGGAATGGTTAGGACAGCCTTTATATTGGTGATTTGATCATTAGGCATGTAGATAGCTGGGTGGCTGGTGGACGTGAGGCTCGCCTGGTAACATGCCTGCCTGGTGCGAAGGTAGCGGAACTCACGCGCCACCTAGATAAGGTCTTAGATAGTGATGGGGAGGAGTGTGCTGTCTTGGTACATGTCTGTATCAATGACATAGAAAAATGTGGTAGGGAGGTTCTGGAGACTAAATTTAGGCTTTTAGGTAGGAAGTTGAAATCCAGAACTTCCAGGGTAGCATTCTCCGAAATGCTTTCCATTCCACGCGCAGGACCTAAAAGGCAGGCAGAGCTTCGGAGTCTCAATGCGTGGATGAGACAGTGCAAAGATGAGGGTTTTGGATTTGTTAGGAACTGGGTAACATTCTGGGCAAAGGAGAGGCTCTTCCGAAGGGATGAGTTTCACTTTAACCGGGATGGAACCAGGCTGCTGGCATTAACCTTTAAAAAAGGAGATAGAGCAGCTTTTAAACTAGATAATAGTGGAAAGCCGACAGTCGCCCAAGAGCGCATGGTTCGAAACAGTGTATCCTTGAAGGATACTACCAAAAGCAGAGAGGTTCCAAAAAAGAGTAAAGTAGCCGAAATGCCCTTGAATATGGAACAGACAGAGCTTAAAGATTCCAAATTACCCATGCCTACCAATAGCCAGATTAATATGAATGAAATACAATCTCTAAAATGCTTGTATGCAAATGCTAGAAGTCTAAAAAATAAGATGGGAGAGTTAGAATATATAGCACTAAATGAGAGGTTAGATATGATTGGAATCTCAGAGACATGGTGGAAGGAGGACAACCAGTGGGACACTGTGATACCTGGGTACAAACTTTATCGTAATGATAGAACTGATCAAATTGGTGGAGGGGTTGCACTTTGTTAGAGAGGGCATAGAGTCAGAAAGGATTAAAGTTTTGCAGGAAACACATTTTTCTGTAGAATCTCTATGGATTGAACGTCCATGTAAAAAGGGGAAGGCGATGGCAGTGGGGGTGTACTATCAACAACCTGGCCAGAATAAACAAATGGATGATGAAATGCTCAAAGAAATCAAGGAAGCTAACAAAAGTTACAGCACAGTAATAATAATGGGTGATTTCAATTACCCCGGTATCGACTGGGTCAGTGTCACAGCAGGACATGCTAGGGAGATAAAGTTCCTAGATGAAATAAATGACTGCTTCTTCGAGCAGCTGGTTCATGATCCAACCAGAGGGGAAGGCATATTGGACCTAGTCCTTAGTGGAACACCAGATCTGGTGCAAGAGATAAGGATGTTTGGGGCCACTTGGCAATAGTGATCACAGCATGATCGCGTTTGATTTAATTAGTGAAGGAGGGATGGTAAGGAAATCCACAGTACTACCTTTTAACTTTTGAAAGGGAGACTATGATAAAATGAGGAAAATAGTTAAGAAAAAACTAAAAGGAGCAGTTGCAAAGGTTAAAGACTTACATCAAGCTTGTGTGTTGTTGAAAAATGCTATCTTGGAAGCCCAGACCAGCTGTAGTCCATGCTTTAAGACAAGTGGAAGGAAGTCCAAAAAACTGCCAGCATGGTTTAAAGGTGAGGTCAGAGAGGCTATTGCCAAAAAAGCATCTTTCAGGAAATGGAAAAAAGAGCCAAATGACGAAAACTGGAAACAGCACAAGCATTGGCAAGTTAAATGCAAGGCATTGATAAAGCAGGCAAAGGGAGAATTTGAGAAGCTTGCTGCGGAAGCAAAAACGCGTAATAAAGACTTTTTGAAGTTCATTCATAGTAAAAAACCTGTGAGAGTCAGTTGGTCCATTAGATGATAGAGGGGTTAAAGGGGCATTAAGAGGCGACAAGGTGATAGCGGAGAGACTGGATGAATTCTTTGCTTCGGTCTTTACTGAGGAAGATATAGGGATGTTCCCATGACTGAAGTGGTATTTAAAGGTGCGGAAGAATTGAAGGAAATATCGATACATCGGGAAGATGTATTACATCTATTTGATAAACTGAAGAGTAGCAAATCACTTGGACCGATGATATACATCCAAGGGTGTTGAAAGAACTGAAATATGAGATTGCAGACCTGCTATTAGTAATCTGTGAACTATCATTAAAATCATCTGTAATACCTGAAGATTGGAGGATGGCCAACGGAACGCCAATTTTTAAAAAGAGTTCCAGGGGTGATCCATGAAACTATAGACCGGTGAGCCTGACGTCAGTACCGGGAAAAATGGTAGAAACCATCATAAAGAACAAATTTGCTGAACATGTAGATAGTCATGACTTAATGGGAGACAGCCAACATGGCTTTAGACAAGGAAGATCTTGTCTTACTAATCTATTAGGATTTTTTGAAGGTGTGAATAAACAGGTAGACAAAAGCGAGTCAGTTGATATAGTGTATCTGGAGTTTCAGAAAGCCTTTGAAAAGGTCCCTCATCAGAGACTTTTGGCAAAACTAAAGAGTCATGGGATAGGAGGCAGTGTACTATTTTGGATCAAGAACTGGTTAAAAGATAGAAAGCAGAGGGTTGGGCTAAATGGCCAATTTTCCCAATGGAGAAAGGTGAATAGTGGTGTACCCCAGGGATCTGTGCTGGGTCCGCTGTTTTTTGACATATTTATAAATGACCTGGAAAAGGGAATAACGAGTGAGATTATCAAATTTGCAGATGACACAAAACTATTTAAAGTTGTTAAAACCCAATGTGAAAATTGCAAGAGGATCTTGATAAATTGGAAGACTGGGCATCAAAATGGCAGATGAAATTTAATGTGGACAAGTGCAAAGTTATGCACCTAGGGAAGAACACCCAAACTATGGTTACACAATGCAAGGTTCTACATTAGGAGCCACCACCCAGGAAAAAGATTTAGGCGTCCTTGTGGACAACATGTTAAAACCCTCAGCCCAGTGTGCAGCGGCAACCAAGAGAGCAAATAGAATGCTAGGTATCATAAGGAAAGGAATGGAAAATAAAACAAAGGATATTATAATGCCTCTTTATTGTTCCATGGTGTGACCGCACCTTGAATATTGTGTGCATTTCTGGTTGCCTTATCTTAAAAAGGATATAGCGTTATTAGAAAAGGTACAGAGAAGAGCCACCAAAATGGTAAAGGGGATGGAAGGATATCCCTATGAAGAAAGGCTAAAAAGGTTAGGGCTCTTTAACCTGGAAAAGAGACAGCTGAGGGGAGATATGATAGAAGTCTATAAATTAATGAACGGAGTGGAACGGGTAAACCTAGATCGATTGTTTACGTTATCAGATTTTTGAAAGACTAGGGGACATGCAATGAAGCTACAGGGTCAACTATTTAAGACAAATAAAAAAAATATTTTTTCACTCAATGTGTAATCAAACTCTGGAATTTGTTACCGGAGGATATAGTAAAGGCTGTTAGTCTAGCTGGGTTTAAAAAAGGTTTGGACAAGTTCCTGGAGGAAAGGTCCATAAACCATTATTAAAAAGGGACCCAGGATATCAATGCTTGGCCCAATATAAGCATTGTGGAACCTGTGTCTTTTGGGGAAACTGCTAGGAATGCATGACCTAGATTGGCCACTGTTGGAAACAGGATACTGGGCTTGATGTACCTTGGTCTGATCCAGTATGGCATATCTTATGTTCTTATGTTTTTATGTTCTTCGGGTTTGTTTGGCAGTTCTGATTTCGTCAGAATACCAGGGAGCAGTCTTTGGTCTATGCGAGGAAGTTGAGTTTTATTTAGGCGCAGTTGCTGCACTGGATATCGAGCTATTCTAGTAGTTTATTGCATCATCGAGGTTGTCTGTGTCTTGTGGTAACTCGGGGATGACTTCTTTTTAGTATTCTTCTTTGTTAAATCTTTCGAATTTTCTGTGGGAATGTTGCATATGTACTGGTGGACGTGTGATGCTTAGGGTGAAATTTATTAGATGGTGATCCGACCATGGTATAAGGGTAATTGTGGGGTAAGTAAGGTTGTTTTGGTCTGCCATTGTTTGTGGGATGAATAAAAGGTCTGGGTTTGTTCCAGATTGGTGTGTGGGAGTTTTTATTTGTTGGTAGAGGAGGGCTTCCATGGCATTGATAAAGGATTTGGCTTCCTTATTATGGGAAGATCCAAGGTTGAAGTCTCCCAGGGCTATAAGGGCTTTTTGTGTAGAGTTGTAGGCACATACTGTCTCAAGCGCTTTGGATAGTTTATTGTTCTTAGCAGAGGGTGCTCTGTAAGTGAGGCCGAGGGTTAAGTAGTTGACAATAGTGACTGAATTTGAGTCATCTGAGCTGATAGATATAAGCGTTTTAAATTTGAATTGAGATTTTGCTAGGCTAAGATTTCCACCACCTCTTTTTTGGTTTCTGGTTCAGTTGAATGAGGAGTATGTTTCTGGAGTGATTTGATCAGTGTCTGATAACCAGGATTCAGTGATAAATAGGATATCTGATTTGTTTGAGTCTAGGTAGTCCTTAATAGTTTAAGTCTTGTTTGTTATAGATCTTGCATTGACAAGGGTGCATGTGATAGGAGCATCAAGAATGGGGTTGGGTGGGACGATTTTTTTTTTCAGGTGTAAGTTTTATGTTTATGAGGTGATTAATTTTCTTGTTGGATTTGACACCAGAGGGTTGCCATAGGGGGATGTACCATATTTGGGTAGGTTGTAGAGAGATTAAGGATTTTGCAAAACTTTGGCAGGTATAGGTATGCCATTGTAGTGGTATCATTATCAACACAGCATAAGTAAGGTATTTATTATTAGCCATATTTGTTGCGTGGAGATTAAGTTAGTTATTGATAGAGGAGGGTGGGGTACCAGGGGAACTCCCTTATGCTTCATGTAGCTGTATATGGAATCTACATTAATTTGATATTCCTTATCGGTCCTACAGTTCAGTCCTCCACCACTGGGTAGTGCACCTCCTCCTGCAGCATGGAGACTGGACAAGTCAAACTTGTGACATCACCGGGTATATCTTACTGGTCTTCTCCCATCATTCCCCAGTGTGTCCAGTCTCCATGCATCAGGAGGATGTATTGAGCCTAGGTGCTGGGCTCACTAAAAGGGAAGATAAGGAGCAGTTAGGGTAGTTTCTTTAGGGTTTTAAATTTGCTTTCATCTCTCTGATTTATTTTCCTTTAATCTATTTTAGGTCATCTCTCTAGTGCCGATGTTTAAAAAAAATAAAATAAAAGAGGACACCGGTAGCGGCGTTTGCTTCGACTGCGGTCTGGCTGCTCTTTCTCTCTTTAGTTATTTGAGCGGTGGTCCAGTTTCCCCCGGCAGTTCTCCCCTCCTTGACTGTACGGAGAGGAGCCCTGCAACACACGCACAACGTGCCTCTCTGCCGGTCCCGCGCTGCTGTGCTGCGCCGGGACGAGGGGCAGGAGAAAGGTGAGATCGCTCTGCGGCTGGCAACTTACTCCTGTGTGGAGCAGTGCTGCGTGAGCTGGAGAGGTGCGAGGCACGGTAAGAAATCCTTTTGGGTTCATTGTGTGGGGATTTAATGCAAGGGGTCCGCGCTGTCAGCAGACAGTGAGCTGGATAACCGTTCCTTTTGTGGTAAGGGAACGGTATTTGGCGCCAGTTCAGGACTGCTAACAGCGGCAGCCATTTTGTACCCACAGGCTTTGCCGCGTGGCGGCCCGCTGCGGCTCAGCTCACATCGGGGGTTGCTGTAGCGCAGTTCTCGTCGGCAGGAACAGTTAAGGCGGAGGTTATTTGTTCTTTTAATGCTTATTAATTAGTCCAACCTTGTTATTGTAGGTCGGGGAGCCATGGGCTCTGGTTAAAAAAACAAACAAACAAAAAAAAAACAACAATAGAGGGTACAGATATCCAATTGCATAGGTATGGCCTAAGATACGGTTGGTTCAGCCAAGCGCGAGTGCACCCGTTGGTGTTGGCCACCCTGAAGGTGGAGAGCCGGTACAGCTGAGTTTTCTGCAGGGGTTTGATTGGGCTTCATGCTCTCAGGTTAATGCAATTTGCAATCAAGGGATAATTTTGGATCTTGATATAAGGGAGAAACAAGCATATAGACAGTAGTGGTGATACAATGCATGCGGGTGTTTTTCGGGCCGCCCATCCCTGAAGGCGTGGAGCCGGGCCATTCATCGGGTTGCGGACCATGCCGGACCTGAACTGGTGCATGGGCTTGCTTTCTCATTTGGTTGGCTGTATCTTCTGCCACTTGACCTTCATTATCAATCTGCAGGCAACACTTGGTTGAATTCGGTTTTCCACCCACTCCACCTTCAGCTACTTTATTCATTTATTTTGTGCTGTTACTTTAAAAAAAAACAAAAAAAAAAAACAACCTGGCGAGGCTTGATCCTGCTTGAGTTGATGCCCTTCACCTCCCAAGTTCTCTGTTTTTGGTGAGCTGCTCTCCCCTCCTAGATTGAACGGAGGGGAGTTGTGCAGCAAGGCAGCAGGTTCTAATGTCAGCTTCGGTGCTCGCAACATGCTATTTTCGGCGTTGGCTGAGCAGTCAGGGTATGAGAGCTCTCTCCGCGATCGCTGCTTACAATACTGTGTGAGCAGTGTCATGGATAGCAGGGCTGCCGATCGCATCGGCGAGGTCAAAATTGATGTCTTGTGGTTCCCGATAGGCAGGTAAGGGCCTCGGGAGCTGCAGCTCGGCTGGAAGAGTTTTACTGCTGCATCGGGGATCGCGGTGGCCATCAGGCCCATCGTGTTTTGGCGGGCTTTTCTTCCCGCACTTTTTTCTGGCCGCGGGTCAGATGAAGGTCATTGCCAGGAGCTTAAATTCCATGTGAATTCGGCTTATTTAACTTAATTTACAGTAGGTTAGACTAGATTAAGTTATTTTACTTTAATTTTTGTTTCATTTTCATTTCTGTTAAATTCAGGTTAGATTGACGGAAGACTAAAGAACTTTCGGATTTGTGATATGTAGATGGTTCTTGGTGGTTTTCCACGCCTTTTACTCGCGTGGCAGGGACAGCACGGCTCGGCGAGTCAGCGAGTGCAGCAATTTCTACAGTCAACTGGGCTCTCGTGGAGCCTCTCTTTCCTGGGGGGGGCAGTTGTTTAAGGAAGCCGGTGGGCTTAGTGTCTTTTGGTTTGGGTTTTCTTTTTCCACTTATCTGTTTGAAAAAACAAAACAAAACAAAACACGAGAGCAGCGATGGGGCCTTAGCTTCGGGTGCGCTGACAGGCCCTGCGTGTAGAAGACATTAGTTAAGTGATATTCATTTCATTTATTTTGATGATTTTCTTTTATTAATATATATTATATATTGTAGTATAGGCCTGTTATTTCTTTATCAGTTCCATGGGCTGTATGTTCGGTACGCTAAGGCAAAGCACTGTTGCTGTTCCGTTGTCCCGTCCTTACTAAGGTGGGATTCTCTGGAGGTGGCCTTCAGAACAAGAGCCGGGGCAGTCTCTTTACCTGGGTTTAGTCTGGCCTCAGCTAGGAGTATGTGCAGACACCTAAGTTTCAGTATCCAGTAAGCAATTGTTGCAGCGAAGTGCACACAATGAATTATCCCAGGAGTCGGTTGCAGGTTCCCAGCCAATTTATGGTGTACAAGGCTCAGACAAAGTACCTTTCCAAAAGGACTGAGCAGTGGAGTCCAGGAAGTAATTCCTTATATACCACCTTCTTCCGTTGGATACAGGCAAACTTTCTATTGCTCCCAATGCCTCTTGCACCTGTCCAATCAGGGACCATTTCTGGGCCTAGCACCCTGTTCCCCCTTCACGGGTCAGTTTAACAATGGCCTGGTCTCAAACATAGATACTTCTCTGCTGCAAGGTCGTTTCTAGCTCTCGGAATGCAAGTATTGAAACATTTCTATCCTCAGAACACAGGAGAATGACAGATTTATGAATTCATAAAAAATTATTGTTGAGCAGTTTTTAAAGCAATTTTCTCAGACTTTGCAGATTCTTGGTTCTTTCTCTGCACTACTAGTCTCAGGCGTGGAGAAGGTATCTTAGTTTCCTTGCCTCCGCGAGGGGTGTTCGACCTAAGTCCAGAGCTGAAGGGGTACGAATTACGCCCAGAAAGGTAACGTTTCTTCAGACGCACTGGCTTGCTCAAGGCGGTCAAAAGTACCTTGGTGTGTCTCAAGATCTGGATAGGACACAGACAGGGTTTATTAGTGCGTTGTGATGTTCCAGGGGGAACGGGGTTTCTGCTAGGGTGGCTCCGTGAGCCGGAGCGTCCGGGCATCCCTTACAAAAGGTACTTTGTAGTGAGGGTCGGGCCGGAATGGTCCTCTAAGCAAACGGTTTCCATATCTCGCACAGGTCAGGGAGTCCCTTGATGGTGGGACTGTCTCGAAGAGATCGGGCGGGCAGGCAGGCACGCCACTGGGTCTGGCGCAGTGGGTTCCGCTGTTGATGGAGATGATACTCGCAGGCTTGTGTGTTCATTACAGGGTTCCGTTCCCACAGGAAGCTGGAAAGAGCAAGGAGGCCTTGGGTCAAGCAGGCGTTGGCAGCTGAGTGAGCTCGCTCTGGCGTTTCAAACGTTTGAAATCGGAGTGAAGGATGCAACAGGATCAGGACTGTCCAGCAGATACATCACAGTGGTTTTTATATATTGGCGTGAGGATACAAGCAGGGCGATTATGATAGAGGAGTCTAGGGCTCCATTCGCGTAGAGGGAGTCTCGTCTTCGGGGTTTGTGTGGTCATACAAGGTGTACATCAAGTGTGAGGCAGGAACTTTTCTCAGGTGGAGTCCAGAGAATTGCCGTTAAATGGCAGCTTCGTCAAGGAAGTTTTCGTATGAACAGGTGTTGGAGAGGCCCTCCGATCCTGGCCGCCATGGTGCTCTTTCTTTGGCTGAAGCGCATATTTTGGTGGCAGTAGTAGGCGAAGGGGGATATCGGAGACATCGTTGCTCCTATACAATTTTGTTCAGCAACCGCCTTCGCAATGTTCTTACCCTGACGTGGTGCTCATGGGGCACGTGAAGCACCGCGTTCAGCCGTGTCCAGAGAGAGTGCTGTGGATGCGTTGATTGGCCTAGGTGCCTGTGGGGAGCCGACCTGGCCCGGCAGGTACACGGGACTCCTCGGCGGCGACTCGGTTGACCGAGGTTTCTATTGTTGTATCGCAGGCGATTGGTTCTTCTCTTATGACCTAGCATTCAAAAAGGGCTAGGTTAAGGAGATAAGCCTATTATGGATCTCGGGTGACAAACCTATGTCAAGGCAGGTGGCCGTACCATTCCCTGTTACAGGAGCGGGTATGGCGTGTCGTCCAGGTTTGCTCTGTTTGGCGGCCGATCCCGTCTTAAGCGGTTTCAAGTTCTATGGGTCTCGGGGTTGCCGGTCGTGACCCGTCCGCAGGATGGTAGCTTCTTCGTGGGGCCTCAGTTGCATCCTGGGGGGGGGGGGGGGGGGGGGGGGGCGTCGTCGTCGTCGTCGTCGTCGTCGTCGCTGGTGAATCTTCGAGCCCTGGTGTAAAGTTGCAGGCTAGGTTTTGAGAGACAGTGGTCTAGTGGCTAGCTGCTTGGCTTGCTGAGCTTGGTTGGCAAGACTGGTATTGGTTAGAACCGTTCTTGTTCTTTGGGGACAGTTGGTTCTATGGAAAGTGGTCTCCTCTTAACCCTGGCAGTTCTGCCTTCTCTTGAAGCTGTTGGTTTTGTTTCCTTTTTTTGGGGGTTCTTGGAAGAGAAGGTTTTCGTTACCAGTCTGCGTCTCTTGGCCGTAAACAGAGTTCCGCAGTCACACGGTTAAGTACTGGGGATTCTTTAACTACAAAAACAACAATAAAAAAAAAAAGGGTTTGGTACTTGGTCTTTTCAGGGTCTGCCAAATTCCTCCTGGCAGTCTAATGTCAATGTTCAGTGGTACCAGGAAGGCATTAGTTGAGGCTAGGTTCTTGCCTGGGAGTCAGGAATTTCTGGGATTGCGATTTCCTTTGTCTGGAGGGCAGACAACTTCCTGAACAGAACGGTGGGTGGTTCTGGCTGCGCAGAAGTTACAGAATGGTGGCATGTTAGTCTTGCCATACTTTCAGTTGGCACCATTGGCAGTTAAGGTGCCGAGCGTTGCCTGTTTCGGGTCGGCGGTGCGGCGCTATGTCTGTAAGGGTCCCTCCCAAGGATTACTGCTCTATTACATCCCAGTGGTGGAGGACTGAACTGTAGGACCGATAAGGAAATGGAAATTACACTTACCTGGTAATTGTTCCTTGAGGGAGTACATTTCAGTCCTCATTCCCGCCCAGGGATGAATGTCTCAGATGCGAGGCGTCGGTTTGGGGGGGCGGTTTGCCGGCCCATAAGTAGGCAGCGTGTTAAGTTATGCCAATGATCACGAGAGCAGCTTCTTTCTGTGATCTTTTAGTCCTCCTTCCTTCCCTCTGTCGGTCTTGCTATGGTCTGCGGGCAAGAGAATGGGGTGGAGGAGGAGGGTGTTCTTTGCCTTTTATTTCAGGGCACTGCAGTTTAAAGGTTGGGGCTTAAGCATAGTTTTGTATTTAATTCCTTAACTGCTCATTTGTTGTTCCTTTGAGTCTGCTTTGTCAGTAGGTCACTGGGGAATAATGGGAGAAGACCAGCAAAATATACCCGGTGATTTCACAAGTTTGACTTGTCCAGTCTCCATGCTGCAGGAGGAGGTGCACTACCCAGTGGTGGAGGACTGAACTGTACTCCCTCAAGGAACAACAATTACCAGGTAAGTGTAATTTCCATTTTTAATTAATTTATTTATTTATCAGTTTTCTATACCGCCTTTTCATTCAATCAAGGTGGTTTACAATAAACTTCAACTTGTACAAAGAACTTGTAAAATGTAAACTTATAAAAGAACTTCGTAAATATAAACAGTAACATTATAACTTCAAAAAATCCTTAAAAGTCTCTTGTAACATTGTCTAAACTATATACATCTTAATGAGAGTAATGGAGTGTTTGTATGGTGTGTGTGTCGTGTCATGGTTTAAATCTGGTTGTGCAGTATTTAGGGTGATTGGTGGTCTTCATTGAGTTGTTCAATGAATAGGGTGGTTTTGAGCAGCTTCCGGAATTCTTTTATATCTGTTGTTGATTTTAGTTTATCTGGGAGGGCATTCCAAATAAGCAGGGGCAGCAAGAGAGAAGGCTCGCATGGATGTGGATTTGTTGGTTCTTGTGAATAGACTAGGTGTTGGTATATTGTTTTTGGTGCTGTTTCTGTCTGGTCTTTTGCTTGTAGGGGTAGCTTTCTGGAGCTGTAGAAAAAGCTATAAATCGGTACCTTAGCGTGCACTGCCGTTGCATTTGGAGTTCGATTCAGGGTATGTCAGTTTGCGATCTTCATTTCTTCATGTGGAAATGGTGTTCTGTTGCCTGTTTCTTCTATTTGGAGCAGTTGATCTTGGTATTTCAGGTCCTTGTCTAAGGACCACGCCAAAGGGCCCTCTAGCGAGGCCCTCAGGCGTGGGCCTGCCTGCTGCGGCTTTAAATTAAAGGTTCTTGCAGTCTCTTGATTGGCCTTGGGTGTGCTATTCAGGGAAGAGCTTGGCTTCCCGCTCTGTCACCCGATGCCAATCAGAGGACTGTGGAAGGGGTCAACGGCGCTGGTCAGCTTTGCTCAGCTTTCTCTTTAAAGGGTATATGTTAACTTACCAATAACAGTGGATATGAATGGTTCATCCAGCAGGCAAACTACAGTGATTCCTTTCACATCTTAGCAGTGGTATACCTTGCATATGAACATATTGATTTAGCAGAGATTAATCTGTAACCAAGATATCTTGCCCCTGTAAATAGCCCAATAAGCAGGTAACTGGATTCAGTGCCACCCTTTTGGAAGGAACAGCATTGAACTCATCTCAACTGCTTCCCTAAAACTCCAGCACAGTTGGGCAATTTTGCTACATATGCAAGTGTTCCACTAGAAAACCCCAACACCATCAGTACTGGGATGATAATTACATAGAGAACTGGGCATAATATTGGGAATACTGGTTGGCACAGTGAAATAAATGAATCAGAAGTTCTTCCTTTGACAGCACAAGATATTGAGTGAGCCAAGTGCCAGACCACATCACAGTCCAATTCCTTCCAAAGAAGTACTGAGCTAAGAATTCCATTAGCCTACTAATTTCTGCGTATTTTGACTGAGATCATTATTGGTAGCAAATCTATAAATCATTGTTATGGCTTTACTTTACTCCATGGGACCACTTACATTTTTTGAGAGGTGTTGCGGATCTAGATGTTCACCCCTGCTGTTCGTTTGCCAAAGTCTCCCTGCTAACAAGTATAAGTGATAGGACTTTTGCAGAATCTGAAAATCCTCTTAAAGTTGTGAGAAGGCAACAATAGACATTTCTGAGCATATCCTCCATATATCTGAATTCATTACCCCATTTCCAGAATAAAAGGTACAGTATAAAATCCTCTGCACCCTGCTATACTTACATAGTGATCTCTGCACAGTGTGAGCCAGAATTGGGCTCTTCCACAAATTCTACAATCCCCAGGTGAATTGCTTGGCATTGTAAGCAGCAGTGAAAGTGCAAAGCCCTCTGTGCTCTCTGCAGTTAAACTTGTGCTTCTCTCAAAACCATTCTTTTATACCCACTAATCTAGTCATACAATAATAGCAATCCCATGCTCCCTTCAGATTTAGGCCTACAAAGTTTCTAACTAATGTGAGGCACTCTATTTTGTCAAATGAAGCTCAGCATAATACAGTGACAGAATTCAAAATGGCATGGGACAGACACAGTGGATCCCTTTATAGCAACAGGATAAAATCAAAATAAACATAACTATCTCTTGCATTTCAACAAATAGCGATGACCTACATGGAGCGGTGGATACACACCTAAACAAAGGCATGGGAAGGGGTGACCTGCACAGAGCAGCAGGTGCACTTGCTGCCTTTCTGGGCAGACTAGATGGACCATACTGGTCTTTATCTGCCGTCATATACTATGTTACTCATAAGTGTTGTGAATGTAGAATTAAGTACCCTACCTGCTGAATGTTAAAAACAGTTACAAAAGCTATGGCATCACATCTGACAACAAGATTAATATAATTAAAATACATCTTCTAAAATGTCTGTATACAAATGCTAGAAGTCTAAAAAAATAAAATGGGAGAGTTAGAATATATAGCTCTAAATGAGAGGTCTGCTATGACTGATATCTGAGACCTGGTGGAAGGAGGATAACCAATGGGAAACTGTGATACCTGGGTACAAACTGTATCGCAATGATAGAGTAGATCAAATTGGTGGAGGGGTTGTGCTCTGTTAGAGAGGGCATTGAGTCACATAGGATTAAAGTTTTGCAGGAAACAAAATATGCTGTAGAATCTCTATAGATAGTAATTCCATGTAAAAAGGAGAAGGCAATGGCAGGGGGGGTGGGGGTGTACTACCAACCGCCTGACCAAAATGAACATGAAATGAAAGAAATCAGGGAAGCTAACAAAAGCTACAACACAGTAATAATGGGTTATTTTAATTACCTGGGTATCGACTGGGTCAGTGTCACAGCACTGCTAGGAAGATAAAGTTTCTAGATGAAATAAATGATTGCTTCATGAAGCAGCTGGTTCATGAACAGACAAAAAGGGAAGCTATTTTGGACCTAGTTCTTAGTGGCATGCAGGATCTGGTGCAAGAGATAAGGGTGTTGGGGCCACTTGGCAATAGTGATCATAGCATGATCACATTTGATTTAATAAATGAAAGAAGGGCGTCAAGGAAATCCACAGTACTCCCATTTAACTTTCAAAAGGGAGACTATGCTAAAATGACGAAAATTAGTTAACAAAAGACTAAAAGGAGCAGCTGCAAAGGCTAAAGATTTGCATAAAGCATGGGCATTGTTTAAAAGTACTATCTTGGAAGCCCAGAACAGATGTATTCCACGCTTTAAGAAAAGTTGAAGGAAGGCCAAAAAACTGCCAGCATGGTTTAAGGCGAGGACAGAGAGGCTGTTGCGGCCAAAAAAACATCTTTTAGGAAATGGAAAAAGGAGCCAAATGACGACAAAAATGGAAAACATAAGCATTGCCAAGTTAGATGCAAGGCATTGCTAAGGAGGCAAAGATAGGATTTTAAAAAAAGCTTGCCATGGAAGTAAAAATGCATAATAAAAACTTTTTCAAGTGCATTTGTAGCAAAAAAACCTGTGAGATAGTCAGTTGGACCATTGGATGATAGAGGAGTAAAAGGGGCACTAAGGGAAGACAAGGCCTTAGCAGAGAGACTGAATGGATTCTTTGCTTCGGTCTTTACTGAAGAAGATGTAGGGAATTTACCCGTGCCTAAAATGGTATATAAAGGTGATATATCTGAAGAATTGAAAGAAATATTGATAAACCGGGAAAATGTATTACACCTGGACTGGATGGTATACATCCAAGAGTATTGAAAGAACTGAAATATGAGATTGCAGACTACTAATAGTAATCTGTGAACTATCATTAAAATCGATTAGAGTACCTGAAGAGTGGAGAATGGCCAGTGTAATGCCAATATTTAAAAGGGTTCCAGGGGTGATCCGTGAAACTACAGACCTGTGAGTCTGATATTAGTACCGGGCAAAATGGTTGAAACCATTATAAAGAATAAAATTACTGATCATGTATATAGCTATGGTTTAATGGGAGAAAGCCAACATGGATTTAGCCAGGGAAAGTCTTGTCTTAAGGCGGTGGTAAAAGCCAGAATGATGCTGGGTTGCATACAGAGAGGAATTACCAGTGTGGTAGGCCGGATATGCAGTGGTGACCCTTGATCTGGTAGTTGAGTCCTCAGCCCTGGCCCCAGGAACTTCAGCACAGAAAGCTGAACTGATAGCTCTTACTAGAGCACTGACAATAGGAAAAGGTCTCTGTCTAAATGTGTACCCAGATTCCAAGTATGCCCTTACAACCTTGCATGCACATGGGGCCCTGTACAAAGAATGAGGGTTGATAGTCCATTAAGAATGACCCCGAGATATTTACATTTTCAGATGCATACTGCCTACAGACCTCAGAATTTTAGGAAGAGTAGACCGTATGAATAGAACCCTGGAATCTCAGTTATCTAATCTTTGTCAAGAGGTTCACCTGAAGTGGCCCCAATTCTGAGTTCTTTCTATAGCCTTTCTTAGGATATGCTTAGCCCCTACTAAGTCTTTAGGAGTTTCCCTTTTTGAGATTCTGTATGGGTGACCCCCGCCTATTGTATAGGAAATAAAGGGAGATATGGAACAGATTAGATCTGAAATTACTAGACAAGAACTATTGGTTTTAAGTTCTGTTTTGCAGAGTCTTCATACGTGGGTATAAGATCAGCTGCCCATTGTGACATAGTGGGTCCTTCTAGCCTGTTTAATGAAGCTAAAAAGCCAGGAACAAAAGTAGAGCTGAGCTGTAAACAGAAGCACATGGCTCCTGGTTACCGTGGGAACCAGGCACAGAGGCAAGAGAAACGCCGGTGCTATCATTCAAGGGGTGAATCACAAGGTAATGCAGGACACCTGCTAGGGGGTGGAGTTGAGCACGGCCCCAGAATTCACCCTATTAAAGAAGGTTCAGGTGCGTTAAGTAAGTGGAGTAGGTGGAGTAAGGCAGGCAGAGAAGGAGGTAATGAAGAGCTGGCTGAAGAAGCAGGAAGTGAGGCATATGAGCTGGAGAGAGAAGCTATTGCGAGCTACACTGAGGACAGCTATGCCCAGAGTAAGCCTGAGTCTCTATGGAAAGGAGAGACAGATTCCTTCTTGAGGAGAAAGAAAGAAACCCCGAGGACAGGATATAACAAGGGCAAAGGAGATTGTCTGCAATATCCTGGGGAGCATGGGAGAGACAGAAAGCCTAGGAGGCAAGTGAAATGCTATGAGCAGGGCTTAGGTTGGGAACCTACAGCTGTTCAAAAGCACCAGAGAAAACCTCCACCAGTAAGGCTGAAAGGTAAGCCAAGAGGCTTGAATATACTTAATTACAGTGACTGTTTGTACCCAGAAGGGTGGTGCTGGGAAAAGAATACGGAGCCTGATAGTCTGTATGAAAGCCAGTATTTGACCCAAGCATATCGTGTAAAGCCTGGAGCAGTAAGAAAGGGCGTGGCACCAGCAGTGCCGGTTCAAACATTTCCTTATGAGCAGGAGGAATTGATGGACTTGTGAACCAGAGTGTATTGATACTGGAGAAGATATAGATATAATGGACTGTACATCATCTCTGGCCAATGGAATAGTTTCATTACGGTGAAAGCCTGCTTGAAAAGAAAGTACAGCACAGATAGCACGTGGAAACAGAGAGCTGTTAGGAAACAGCGTGGCTTTGTTTGAATGTTTCTTTTCACCTTGGTTAATGCTGAAGAAAGCCTTTTTCTGTTAAGGAACTTTTGTTTGTCCAAATACCAGTAAATACCTGGATTGTGTCTTCTGTTCATGGTAAAATCCACCCCGGGAGGGGAAATAAAATCCTTTGGTGGCTTAACCACTTTTTCCACAACTGCTCCTTATTGATTGGGTGAAAAGACTACATTTCCCAAGGGGCATTGCTCCAGGATCTGTAAAACAGCTATTTCAATAGGGAAAAACCCACTCCCTTAACCTCTACTCGGGGGTTTAAGGAGAGCTGGTGACACCATCCATCTAACAGAACCCCTGCATCCTCTCAAGCCTGGAGTCTCGGTGTGGATCAAAGAGTGGAGAAAGACACCGTTGGCACCGCATTGGAAGGGACCTTATGTTGTCATCTTATTAACCCCAACAGCAGTTAGAGTTGCAGAACTCGAACCCTGGATTCATCACAGTCGAGTAAAGTCAGCAGCCATTGATAGCACCATAGAACGGAAGGCAGCTACAAACGTTTTAGCTATGTGGCAATATTACCCTATATCTCAAAATGATGCTTTTACGCAAGTATAATATGTGATTTAATTCTCACCCTTTCTCGCTAGCAGGTGAGAATAATCAAAGGGGGGGAATGTGGTAGGCCATGGCCTATATAATAGCCTGTACATGTATGAGAGGCCTGCAAGCTAGGTCTGAGTCCCCACCCCCACTTAGAAATAGTAGTGCTGAGAAAGATCAGAGTCAGTGAAGGTCTGAGGATCTGCCTTAAACCGCTCTAAACTGCTTTTGATAAGTTTGTGTTAATCCTTATTCAATTCTTTTATGCTGATGATAGATATGTTCCAGTGTTTTGCATTCTCACATTCTCTGAGCCTAGAAATGACCTTGTAGTAGGGATGTGTTTATGTCTAGAAACTGAGCCTTTGTTAGAATAGCCTGAGAAGGGGGAACAGGGTGTTAGGCCCAGAGAGGGTCCCCGATTGGATAGATGCAGGGGGCGTTGGGACCAATAGAAAGTTTGCCTGTATCAAACTGTGAAACTTGTATATAAGGAAGCTGTTCCTGTTCTCCATTGCTCAGTCCTTTTTGAAGCTTGTCTCTCTGAGCCTGTGCACAATAAATTGACTTGGATCTTTGAACTGACTCCTGGTATTATTTATTGCATGCTTATCAGCTGCTACACCAGCAAGAAAGGAAGAGGTACTAATGCCACTGTACAAGTTGCTGGTGATGCCTCACTTGGGATATTGTGTTCAGTTTTGGAGACCATATCTCGCAAGGGATTCAAAGAGACTGGAAGCGGTTTAGAGGAAGGCGACCAAAATGATTTGGAGCCTGCGTCAGACGTACGAGAAGAGACTTTTGAAGACATAAATATGTACGCTCTGGAGGAGAGGAGGGACAGGGGAGATATCATTCAGACCTTTAAGTACTTAGAGTATTAATGAACAAACGAACCTCTTCCAAAGATGGGGAAGCAGTAAAACTAGAGGGCATAACATTAAGCTGCAGTGGGGTAAACTGAAAGGCAATGTCAGGAAATACTTTTTCACTGAAATGGTGGTGGCTGTTTAGAATGCCCTCCTGATGGATGTGGTGGGGCAAATACAGTGACAGAATTCAAAATGGTATAGGGCAGACACAGTGGATCCCTTTATAGCAACAGGATAAAATCAAAATAAACATAACTCTCTTATTTCTCAACAAATACGGGTGACTTACACAGAGCGGTGGGTACACCCCTAAACAAAGACACGGGAAAGGGTGACCTGCATGGAGTGGCAGGTGCATTTACTCTTACTGCCTTGCTGGACAGATTAGATGGACCATACTGGTCTTTATCTGCCGTCATTTACTATTTTACTAATAGTAAATGCCATCTATCATCCCTAACCTGGGTTAAAAGCCACATCGTCTTCATCTTTTCTTCTTCTTCCTCTTCTGGGACTTCATAAACAACATGTCGTGTATTCAGTGCAATAACTGTGGTACTTTCATTCCAAGACGAATCATTTGGAGCCTAAGAGCTTGTCCTATATGCCTAAAGTCAGCCGCCATGCATGAAGAACTGACTCTACTAAGGAAAGACGTAGCTGCCATGCATAAAGAAGTGTCTCTACTGAGGGAGGAACTGGCTGCAATGAAGCGCACCTCTTCTAGGATACAAACTGAACAAAGTCCACCACCGCTCCCACAAAGAATCAAACGCCCCAGGAACAAATGGATCACAGTGGGTTCTGGTAGATTGCGACCAGTAACACAGAGACATCCTGTACATCAAGAGATATCCCTGCACAATGCCTTCTCTGCCTTGGCTAATGAGGATGCCCAATCCAAAGAAACTGAAGGGCCCTTAGAGTCAGACAATGCCCAATCCCCTGCTAAAGCACCAAATATGAAGAAAACCTCATCAAACAGAAAACTACTACTACTTGGAGATTCCATCATCAGAAGCACCAACCTGGGAACACAGCTCATAGGAGAGAAGATAGCCATGTGCCTACCAGGCTCTTCAGCCAGCAGGAATACAAACCAAGTTGTTGAATTACTTAGCGCAAAAAGTGAACACTCCAAACTTGATGTTATTATCCACTTAGGCACAAATGACCTGGCTAGGAACAGTGCCTCCACATTCCAAAAGGATTTCCAATCTCTGGGAGAGAAACTCAAAGCGCGTTGTTAACATTGTCGCATTCTCAGAAGTTCTACCTGTTCTTGGTAAGGGGACAAAAAGGCTGCATTGCATTAACAGCTTTAATACATGGCTCCAGACCTGGTGCAAACAAGAAGGATTCAGATTTATTGGTGACTGGGACAACAGATGGTTCAACAAGAGACTATACTGTGCTGATGGACTACATCTCTCTGTTGCAGGGAAAAGAATCCTAAGTGAAAAATTCAGGCAGTATGTGGATATGCATTTAAACTAGGAAGAGGTGGTGACGGATGTGGAAGGTCATCATCTGCATGCCACCCCCAGCAAAAGCAGAACACCATCAGAAACAGCCACACTTTTAAACCACACATCAAAAACATGTGGGAAGAAGTAGGCAGAACAAAATCAATGCAAAATACACACAAGCCAGGAAAATGCTGGAAAGCAATGAGCGCAAATGCTCAAAGCTTAGCCAACAAAATTCCAGACCTGGAAGCCCTAATGGTGGAAACGAATTTGGACATTGTGGCCATTACAGAAACATGGTTTAATGAATCGCACGATTGGGATATAGCCATAGCTGGCTATAATCTCATCAGAAGAGACAGAGAAAATGGAAAAGGAGGAGTAGCCTTGTATGTCAAAAGCAATATTAAAGCTACTGAAATGCAGGGGACATGGGGAAAAGAAGAAGCACTCTGGATTGCGTTGGAAAGAGGAGATGGCACTGTCATGCATATTGCTGTAGTCTACAGACCTCCGACTCAAATTGAAGAGAGAGATAACGAATTGATTAAAGATATTGCCAAGATAGCAACAAAGGGGGAAGTGATCATATTGGGTGACTTTAATCTACCTGATGTGGATTGGATTACTCCTGCACATCTGGAAAGAAGCAAAAAATTGTGGATGCTCTCCAAGATGCATTATTTAGACAAATGGTGATGGAACCAACCAGGGAAAGCTCAACGCTGGATGTAGTGCTCACCAACGGTGATAGTGTGTCAAATGTCTGCATGAGTGCCCCTGTGAGCAACAGCGACCATCACACGGTGTGGTTTCAGATAAAAGCCATGGTACAGGCCAATCATAGCAAGCTCAAAGTCCTAAACTTCAAATACACTGACTTCAATAAAATGGCAGAGTACTTAAAGGAGAAGATGACGGGGTGGAAGGAGATAAAGGAAGTGGAATTGCAATTGGCTGAACTAAAGAAGGCAATAAAAGGGGCAACAGATAAATATATAAGAAAAGTAAATAAAAACAAGAGGAGAAGGAAACCTATTTGGTTTACCAAAGAGGTGGCTGCTCAAATAAAGGCAAAAAAACACAACTTTCGCAAAATTGAAAAGCTTGCAAACAGAAGAACACAGACATGAATACAGGATCCAACTCAAAGAGTCTAAAAGAGTAATAAGGATAGCAAAATCAAAGGCAGAGGAAAGGATGGCTAAAGTTGTTAAGGGTAGCAACAAAACTTTCTTCAGGTATATTCGGAAAGGAAGAAGATCAGAGTTGGAATTGCAGGACTCAAAAGTGCTGGGAAAGGACTCATGGAAAGTGACACTGAAAAAGCAAAATTGCTAAACAAATACTTCTGCTCTGTTTTTACTAAAGAAGATCCTGGAGATGGACCAGCTGTGACTCCCAAATATAAAAATGGGAATGAAGTAGATACCACACCATTCACAGAAGACAAGGTGTTAGAACAACTTGCTAAACTGAAAGTGGACAAAGCCATGGGACCGGATGGGATACATCCCAGGATACTGAAAGAGCTCAGAGAGGTTCTTGCAGGACCGTTAAAGGATGTCTTCAACAGATCCTTGGAAACAGGAGAGGTTCCTCAGGACTGGAGAATGGCTGATGTCGTACCTCTACACAAAAGTGGTGACAGGGAAGAAGTGTCAAACTACAGGCCCGTGAGCCTTACCTCGGTGGCGGGACAAGTAATGGAGGCGCTCCTGAAAGAGCGAATAGTGAACTTTCTCAAAACCAACAGGATGCAAGATCCGAGGCAACATGGTTTTACCGAAGGACGGTCTTGCCAAACAAATCTGATTGAGTTCTTTGACTGGGTGACGAAGGAACTAGATCCAGGGGCATGCGATGGATGTCATCTACCTGGATTTCAGCAAAGCCTTTGATACTGTTCCTCATAGGAGGCTTGTCAACAAACTCAGTAGCTTGGGGATGGGTCCCAAGATGGTAAACTGGATTAGAAATTGGTTGACTGACAGACGACAGAAGGTGATTGTACATGGAGCTCACTCGGATGAGAGGAAGGTGATTAGCGGGGTGCCCCAGGGTTCGGTCCTGGGCCCAGCACTGTTCAATGTATTTGTGAATGATATTGCTGAAGGACTGAATGGAAAAGTCTGTCTTTTTGCAGACACAAAAATTTGCAAAAGAGTGGACTCCCCCGAGGGAGTGGTTAACATGAGGACAGATCTACAAAAGCTGGAAGACTGGTTTAATGCTTGGCAACTATGATTTAATGTGAAAAAGTGCAGTGTCATGCACTTGGGTAGCAGAAATCCAAGGGAAATGTACGCGATAGGGGGCGAGAGGTTGGTATGCACGGTTCAGGAGAAAGATCTTGGTGTGATTATCTCTGAAAATCTCAAGGTGGCAAAACAGTGCGACAAGGCGGTGGCAAAAGCCAGGAGGATGTTGGGCTGCATACAAAGAGGGATTACCAGCAGAAAGGAAGAGGTACTTATGCCACTGTATAAGTCACTGGTGAGGCCTCACTTGGAATACTCTGTTCAGTTTTGGAGACCGTATCTTGCAAAAGATGTAAAAAGACTGGAAACTGTTCAGAGGAAAGCGACCAAAATGATTTGGAGCCTGCGTCAGAAGCCTTATGAGAAGAGACTTGAAGACCTAAATATGTACACTTTGGAGGAGAGGAGGGACGGGAGATATGATTCAGACCTTTAAATACTTAGAGAAATGATGAACAAACAAACCTCTTCCAAAGACGGGAAAGCTGTAAAACTAGAGGGCATAACATGAAGCTGCAAGGTGGTAAATTGAAAGGCAATGTCAGGAAATATTTTTTCACTGAAAGGGTGATGGATGCTTGGAATGCCCTCCTGATGGAAGTGGTGGGGGCAAACACGGTGACGGAATTCAAAAAGGCATGGGACAAACACAGTGGATCCCTTTACAGCAATAGGATAAAAACAAGATAAACGGTACCATCTAACTTCTGAACCATATAACGTCTCAACAAATAGGGGTGTCCTACATGGAGTGGTGGGTTTACCCATAAACAAAGACATGGGGAGGGGTGGCCTGCACAGAGCGACAGGTGCACCTACTCTTGCCATCTTGCTGGGCAGACTAGATGGACCATGCTGGTCTTTATCTGCCGTCACTTACTATGTTACTATGTGTTATCTTTTTTGAAGATGTGAATAAACAGACAAGGTGAGCCGGTTGATATAGTGTGTCTGGATTTTCAGAAAGCCTTTGACAAAGCCCCTCATTTGAGACTCTTGGCAAAATTAAAAAGTCATGGGATTGAAGGCAGTGTGTAGTACTGTGGATCAGAAACTGGTTAAAAGATAGAAGGCAGAGAGTATTTATTTTATTTATTTAAGCTTTTCTTATATACTGCCTTTTCCAGAGATCAAAGGCGGTTTACAGAGTAGGGCTAAATGGCCAATTTTCTGAATGGAGAAAAGTTAATAGTGGATCTGTGCTGGGCCTGCTGCTTTTTAACGTATTCCTAAATGACCCGGAAATGGGAATAACGAGCGAGGTGATCAGATTTGTAGATGACACAAATTTATTTAAAGTTGTTAAAACCCAAGAGGATTGTGAAAAATTGCAAGAGGGCCTTGAAAAATTGGAAGACTGGGAGTCCAAATGGCAGATGAAATTTAATGTGGACAAGTGCATAGTTATGCCCCTAGGAAAGAACAACTGAAACTTTGGTTACACGATGCAAGGTACCACCTTAGAAACCACCCCTCAGGAAAAAGATTTAGACGTCATTATGGATAGTACGTTGAAACCCTCTGCCCAGTGTGCAGCGGTGGCCAAGAAATCTAATAGAATACTAGGAATCATAAGAAAAGGCATGGAGAATAAAACAAAGGATATTATAATGCCTCTGTATTGTTCCATGGTTCCACCACACCTTGAATATTGTGTGCAGTTCTGGTCGCCGTATCTTTATAAAGGATATAGTGGAGTTACAAAAGTACAGAGAAGAGCTACCGAAATGGTAAAGGGGATGAAAGGATACCCCTATGAGGAAGGTTTAAAAGATTAGGGCTGTTCAAAAGAGAAGGTTGAGTGGAGATATGATAGAGGTCTATAAATTAATGAATGGGGGTGGAACAGGTAAATGTAGATTGATTGTTTACGCCATCAAAAAGTAAAGACACTAGGGGATATGCAATGAAGCTACAGTGTAACCCATTTAAGACCAATAAGAGAAAATATTTTGTTCACTCAATGTGTAATCAAACCCTGGAATTCATTACCAGAGGATGTAATAAAATCTGTCAGTGTAACTGTATTTAAAAAAGGTTTGTACAAGTTCCTGGAGGAAAGGTCCATAAAACATTATTAAAGAGGACCTTGGAAATTGCTGCTTGCCCCAGAACAAGCATTGTGGAACCTGTGTGCCTTTTTTGGGAACCTGCCAGATACTTGTGACCTGGATTGGCCACTGTTGGAAACACGATACTGGACTTGATGGACCTTGGTCTGACCCAGTATGCCATTTCTTATGTTCTTATATAATGTGCCATCCCCATATATTCTAAAATTAATTTTAATTTTCAGCCTGTGAAATTTCTTGTACAAGGGTACCTTATAGAAATAAACAGTGCAGCTGAAATAGAAGATTCTTGTTGCCCAGTTTCTCTTGAAAACCAGTCTGCTAGATCATTATCAACTCGTACCCATTGTCTGCCTGGTAAATAAGATGCATTGCATTTTATAATTCTTCATTGTTTTCTCCAGTCCACTTATAACTGTGTCAAGAAGTGTTAAAGGAAGTTTCTCAGGTCTGTGAGATTTACAAAATCCATGTTAATGTTCAGTTGCAGTGTTACTGTCCAAAAAAATCACCTGAATTTTTCTTAAACCACATATTTAATCAATTTGCTTAAAAATGGCAAATTTGATATGGAGCAATGATTCTCACAGATCTAGAAGAAGCTAGTTTCTTAATTATTGGCTACAGAAGAGAGCGAGTGATTTCAACCAAAAACCTTTTATTGAAGACACAACATAGGTCAGAGAACTGCAGGAATACGAAAACACTTAACACGACATGGCCGTTTTTTGGCAGGGCCTTCCTCAGGGGTTAAGACTAAGATCAAGCAAACACACAAAAAACATAAGAATATATATAATACATGCATAAAAATATATAAACCGTAATTATAAGGGAAGACATAAAAGGACAATACAATAAACATATAATATAAAATGTGTAAAAATATATAAATGATAAAAATTAAAAATGTGCCATAAAGCATAAAATGTTGTGCAATGAGTAATGACTATAAAATATTAGCAATACCTTTTAGAAAAACTGTGTTTTTGTGAAAACATGAATCATGTAATGTAAAAGTTCAAAAGTACCTTCAATTAATTGCAGTCTATGTGCTCAGCAATTGAATCGGAGAACTGTAATTCACCCATGGAGTGAAACAGAGAAAACCTGGGAGAAGAGCGAGCATTGCTTTAGACAAAGAATAAAAATGGTAATAATAAATACAATAATCATGCCTATGGGGAAAGGTAAGAAAGAAAAGACCATATAAACATGTAATGATATTGTGGAACTCAGCAGTATTAAACCGTATGTTAATTGATATTGTACCATGAATTCATAAATGACACAGCTCTACATCTACAATTAAAAGCAAGATTAAGGGGTATGTTTACGAATCAGTGGTAGCGGCTTCCGTGAGATATCGGTGCCGCAGCCCCTTTGAAGTCAATAGGGTCGCGACACTAATATCTCATGGAAGCCTCTACTGCCAATTAGTAAACATACCCCTACATGAATCTCAGAGTATGATAGACAATGGGGCACATTGGCCAAAATATATGTATACATACTCATGTAACTTGACTACTCTTGCCTACATGTCCCAAAGGGATTGATATGGTACACCCCCGGACCTTATCACTAGGAGGACTTTAGCTGGAGTATTTTAGTGGGATAGACCGACTAATCTTGTAACTATCCAAAAATATAACAATGGTTGATGGACCCTGTATGTGCTAACTACTGCCCCTAAGTAAAATGTTTAAAGTCCTTTAAATAACCATTAAAATATATTACCTTTAAAAGATATCCATGGCACATCCTTGTCTGTACTTGCGTTAGCAGCAAAAACCAGTCGAGCCCAGAAAGCGAAAGACGCTGAACTGGCATTTTTAAAACCACTTTGGCGCCAATATGGGTCACTATGTATACCAAGACGTTTTCAGCACTGTCAACCAGGCCCCACTAGTAATGCGGAGATGACACCGATCTAAACACACTTGCATACCAATGTCTCACTACCTCAGAATTGCATCAAAAAATGATCAGAATGATAAAGTATAGTTTTACCAAGGCAGCATTACAAACAAGAAAGATTCATGTCACAATTTAACAAAAGAAGCATGTAGACTGGCTGATAAGCAATGCTTTGTGATTCAGAATTAAAGCTCATCAACACCAAATACATTATCTGGCTTGGGGAGTTATTCTATTTTGAAAAGGTATTGTGAAATATAAAAGTTATATGCCTGATAATCCAGTCCTGAGAATGGCACCTTTTAAACATAGATCTTGTCAGGAGATGATCGGAACATGAATTTGTATAAACATGAATCGTTGTGGATGGTACAGGCCAGAAGCAAAATAAATATTATTACATATTACATATTGCATATTTGGTAGGGCAGATACTGGTGTTATTTCACATAAAGAATTCCCATTTAATAGTCATATAAAAACTGGTTAGCGAAGTAAAAATGAAGATGAAAAATAGCAACTGCAGAATTAGGAGACTGGGCACAAGGGGCAAGAAAAAGATAACTTAAGGAGCCAAAATGAAAATGCCCGAAAAAATAAAGTAAAAAATGGGAAGTAAAAACGTAAAAGGAGATCAGGATTTTAAAAACATATATATATAGTTAATCAAAGTAGTGATTTTTAAGTTTGTAAAAGGGGAAAAATCAATATCCAAGGTGAGATGAAAAAATTGATTACTAGATAAATAATAATAAATGACCGTGATAGTATTGTGATGAATACATATGATAAATGCAACAAATATAATAAAAATATAATAAGATGTAATAAGAATGGAGGGAAGAAGGGGGAAGGGGGGGAAAGAGAACGAGAAGGAAGTGGAGGAAGGAAGGGGGAAGGAGAAGAAGAGAGGGGAGGAAGGGAGAGGGGGAAAAAGGTAGAAGGAAGGAAAAGGGGAGGGGGTTATTTAAAGGACTTTTTACATTTCACTTAGGTGCAATGTTTAGCACATACAGGGTCCATCAACCATTAGTTTTTACGTAGTTACAAGATTAGTCGGTTCATCCCACTAAAATACACCCGCTAGTCCTCCTAGTGATAAGGTCTGGGGTTGTACCTTATCAGTCCCTTTGGGACATGTAGGCAAGAATAGTCATGAACATGAGTATGTGTACATATATTTTGGCTAATGTGTCCCATATTGTCTGTCATACTCTGAGATTCATTTAATCTTGCTTTTACTTGTAGCCTAGAGCTATGCCATGTATGAATTCATGGTACCATATCAATTAACATATGGTTTAATACGGCTAGTGAGTTCCATAATATCATTAGATGTGCATATGGCCTTATCTCCAGGAACAAGCAGGATTGTAGTCCTCACATATGGATATCGTTGGTACCGGCGGAGCCTGCGCGGAAACGCTCCCCAGCGTCCAGTAGGAACGCTTTTGGGAGCATCCCTCAGCACATGCGCGCTGCCTTCCCGCCTTTCCAACTGTCCCTCTTCAGTTCTTCGATTTCTGCGGAGCCGACAGGAACTATTCCCTGTCACCGCAGAAAATTCCATCTTTAAATTTATTTTCTAGTGGTTGCGTTTGCCTACCACACGACGCCTACCGGTACTGCTGGTTCTTTTCTTTAAACCCCCCCCCCCCCCAAAAAAAAACCTTAGGCTTTAGACTGTTTCTTATCAGAAACTTTTCTCTTTGGTGCTAGGCGCCATTTTGGGCACTAGGCCCCATATTCCTAAAACATGGAAAAGCCAACTAATGGTTTTAAAAAATGTACTAAGTGTGGCGGTACCATTTCCGTCACTGACACCCATGATTGGTGTCTGAAATGTTTAGGACCTGAACATTCTCCAACTGAATGTCTCTCCTGTATGGGAATGACTAAAAGAGGAAGACAGAACCGGGCTGCAAAGCTCGGTACCCTCTTTTCTTCAGATGCCAGATCCATTGCATTGACATCGTCAAGGGCCTCTTCTTCCTCCCATGGATCTCAGGTAACTAAACATAAAAGCCTGTCCTCAAAGGGTAGCTCTCCTGCTAAGCATCGAGAGGCCATTGGCATTGCCCTTGAGGGAGCATACTGGCAAAACAGCCGCGGTGGGAGGCTTCAGCTTCCAAAGCATCGATGGGGCTTCAGGATGTTCTCGAGGCCTCAACATCACAAGAACTACCTGTGCCATGCTCAGGGGTTCCGGCCGTTCTTACTGGTACCGACACCCAGGCATCGGCAGCGTCGATAGACGAGAGGTTCCTCGCTATCGAGCGCAGCATCGCAGCTCTTCTTTCAGCTGCGGTACCGGTGGTCCCATGGACACCGACATCGACACCGATGCCGGTACCGATACCGACGGTACCGGCCCCGGGGGGAACTCTTCCCATGCCATCTCTGGCTGGAATTGTCAAAGCGGTACCGGGTCAACTCGGTACCGACTTCAATCGGTACCGGGATAGTGCTTTTCAGGAGCATCGGGGTCAGGAGTACTTCGATTCCTCAGATTCTGAAGATTCTGACAATTCTGCTGGCACTAGAGGGTTTCTCCTAGGAGATCCCTCTTCTCCCCAACGCAGAATGTCACCTCCAGAGGACATGTCATTTCAGGATTTCATCCGTGATATGGCCAAAGGTCTTTCAATCACAGTAGCTCCTGAGGAGGAACCCAGAGCAAAGGAATTGGAAATTCTCCAATATCCTAAAGCTCCTAAGGAGGCAGCCACTCTGCCTATCCATGAAATTCTGCATAGTTTGATGCTCAGAATGTGGGAGACACCTCTGACTACTACTCACTCTAGGAGACTTGATACTATGTATCAAGTTCCGCCATGTCCTGGATTTCAGAAAACTCAGCTGCCACACCATTCAATGGTAGTGGAATCAGCCATGCGTAGGATAAAAAGTGCAAAGAGGCATGCATCCAATCCTCCAGGTCGTGAATGCAGGACTCTGGATGCTTTTGAGCGCAGAACTTTACAAGCTTTCATGCTTTCAGTTGGGATCAGTTCATATATCTTATATATGGGAATTTCCTCAAGGAAGTCACAGAAGACTTGGAACTTATGAGCCCATTTCTTCCAGTTGACAAGAGACAAGATTTTCTTGCTCTAGTTAAGCATGTTCAAGATGTCTCCAAGTTTGTTAATCGTGCAGCCTTTGACTGCTTCGAATGCAGCAGCAGAACCTCTGCTATTGCCATTGGCGCACGACGGATTGCCTGGCATCAGACTTGGGTACAGGACAAGTTAGGCAACATTCCTTGCACGGGGGAGAATCTCTTCGGCAAGAACTGGCAGGAAAAGGCTAACGAGTTAGATGCTGACAATTCTACCTTAGATAGATTGTCAAAGTCTACAGCCACTCCAGCCAAAAGGAAGCCTTATAAAAAACCCTCTATTTGGATCTATCAGAAGTTTTATCCTTCCTATACCCAGCAGAGTCAAACTCAAGGTCAGGTTGCCCAAAAGAAGCCAAAAGGCCTGAGAGCCCAGCCAGCACTCCAGGTTCAGCCCCCCTCAAGGGCTTTGTCTCTTCCTAGAGAGCTTTGCCTCCCTGCCTCTGAGGGGTCCCAAAACCCCCAATATTCCGGGCAGGTTATGCCACTTTGTCAACAGACGGCATCAGATAACAGTAGAAGATTGGACTTTGTCCATTGTAGGAGAGGGGGGTACAAGCTTCATTATCACAGCATGCCCCCTCCTACAGTTCTAAAGCAATTCAATTCACAAACCTCTGCAGACAATCTGCTAGATCACGAGGTCTCCACACTTCTTGCCCAAGGGGCAATAGAAGAAGTACCCATTCTTCAACGAGGTGCAGGGTTCTACTCCCCCTATTTTCTTATTCCAAAGAAAACAGGAGGACACAGACCCATTCTAGACATCAGAGAATTGAACAAATATCTGTTTCGAGAGAAATTCAAAATTATTTCTCTAGGAACTCTTCTGCCATACCTTCAAAGCCAGGATTGGCTTTGCTCTCTAGACTTAAAGGATGCATACACTCACATTCTCATCCATCCAGATCGCAGGAAATTTTTATGTTTCCTTTTCAGGGGAAAACATTTCTAGTACAGGGTTCTTCCCTTCTGGCTTCAGCACCAAGTAGCTGCATTTCTATGAACGCTGGGGATTTACGTCTTCCCTTACTTAAATGACTGGCTCATTTGAGCCCCTACAGTTGCAGAAGCCAGCACTGCACTGTCCCGTAGAATGCGAATCCTCCAATACTTGGGATTGGTAATAAACTTCCAAAAATCTCAACTAGTTCCTTCCCAATGCCTAGAATTCATAGGAGCCTGTCTAGATACCAGACAGGCAAGGGCTTTCCTTCCAGAAGCCCAGTGTCTTCGCATAATGCAACTAGCTTCTCAAGCAGCAGGCAAATCCTCCCTCACTGCTCGAGAGCTACTGCAGTTACTGGGACATATGGCATCCACATTTCATGTAGTCCCATGTGCTCGCCTCCACATGCGAGCAGCTCAGTGGACCCTCTCCACACAGTGGACACAGGCCACGGGTCATTTGAAGGAACTCAAAACATACCTATTCTCCGAACATTTCCAAATCCCCTACCCCTCAAGCCCTGTCCCACAACATCCACAGACACACCAACTCAGAACCCCCAAAACCACAATTAGGTAACCCCACACAGTCCCCTCACACACACACAAAATTCTTGATAAAAATGGAAATAAATTCCACCACCTACACATGATTCACGATTATTCTGTAAACCATTATATAGAACCACTTGTAAATAACTTATGTAAATAGTTTGGACAATTTTTTTACATCTGTCATTATTTGTAAAAAGTTAGAAAGTTACTCTGTTTCAATGTATTGTATACAGAAGTACACATAATTTGTTAATCTATTCCATGTAAAAAGTTAGAAAGTTTTCTGTTCAATGTAATGTATACAGAAGTATACATAATGTGTTAATTTGTTCCATGTAAACCGCCCTTGATCACTGGAAGGGGTGATATAGAAGAAATAAATAAAATAAATAAATAAATTTGTCGGACAAAATAATAATCTCTCAGAGACTAATTTTGTCCCTCCAATGGTGGCAGTCCCTAGAAAATCTGACAGTGGGGTCTCCTTTCCATCAACTCCTCTTTCAGGCCATTCTAATAACAGATGCATCACAGGTGGGTTGGGGAGCACACCTGAATCATCTCTCTATTCAGGGCACCTGGACTCCACAAGAGGTTGGTTTACACATAAATCTCCTGGAATTAAGAGCAATCTTTTTAGCTCTTCGAGTATTCCACGCCCAGCTCAGCTACAAGACAGTCCTAGTCCAGACGGACAATCAAGTAGCCATGTTCTGTGTGAACAAGCAGGGCAGAACAGGCTCTCTGTCGTTATGCAACGAAGCTTGATGACTGTGGGCCCTTGCCAGAGAGCGTCAAATTCACCACCCAGTGGTATATCTTCCAGGCATTCAAAACCTTTGGGCCGACAAACTCAGTCGAGTGCTGCTGCCTCACGAGTGGTCCCTCCACCTAGACCAGGTGGCAAAGATATTTCATCTCTGGGGTACTCCAGACATAGACCTCTTTGCAAGTCCACTGAATGCCAAACTTCCCCGGTTCTGTTCCAGGATTCCGGCTCACAGCTGTCAGGCAAGGGATGCCTTCCTCCTTCACTGGGGTCAGGACTTCCTTTATGCCTTCCCACCCATTCCCCTCATCCCCAAAACACTCTTCAAGGTTCAGAGAGACAGGGGTCACATGATTCTCATAGCACCACGATGGCCACGCCAAACGTGGTATTTCCTGCTTCTACATCTCTCTCAAGCGACACCTCTGGAGTTGGGCATACTCCAGATCTCCTTTCCCAGGAGAACGGGACGCTATGGCACCCGAATCCCCAGTCCCTGCACCTCATAGCCTGGTTGCTGAAGGCTTAGACCTCCAAGATTTCAACCTGTCCCAACAGGTAAAAGATATCCTTCAGGCTTTTAGGAAACTTTCCACAAGAAGGTCTTATGCCTTCAAGTGGAAACGTTTTACTATATGGTGCTCCAAGAGGGGATTAAACCCCCTGGTCATACCCTTTGAATCGATACTAGAGTATCTCCTTCACTTATCGAATTCTGGTCTAAAGACCAATTCGGTAAGAGTCCATCTTAGTGCAATTGCAGCTTCTTATAATCCTCTGAATGGACCACCAATTTCCTCTCATCCACTCCTATCAAGATTCATGAGAGGCCTTTTATTAACTAAACCTCCCATCAAGCCACCACCGGAGTTCTCGGGCAGCTCATGAAGCCGCCTTTTGAACCTTTGACCACTACAACCCTTACATTTTTGACCTGGAAGGTCATCTTCCTAATTGCAATCACCTCTGCTGTCGCATTAGTGAATTGCAAGCTTTAGTGGCTGATCCTCCTTATACTAGGTTTCATCATGATAAGGTTGTTCTTTGAACTCATCCACATTTTATGCCAAAGGTGGTTTCGCCTTTTCATTTAAATCAATCAATTTATCTTCCTGTATTTTTTCTGAGGCTTCACGCCTCAAATGCAGAAAGAAACCTTCATACTTTGGATTGTAAAAGGGCCTTAGCCTTTTACATACAAAGAACACAGCAACATAGAAAGTCCTTGCAACTTTTTATAGCTTTTGACCCTAGTCATTTGGGACTTCCAGTCTCCAAAAGAACTTTATCTAAATGGATTGCCCAACGCATATCCTTTGCTTATGAGAGTAAGGGTCTTCCTCTTCAGGGCCATGTCACAGCTTATAATTTGAGAGCCATGGCAGCTTCTATGGCTAGTCTCCACTCTGTGTCTATCAATGACATTTGTCAAGCAGCCACCTGGGCTTCGGTGCACACCTTCACAGCCCACTAATGCCTGGATGCCTGTCGGGATGCCGCCTTTGGCCAAGCTGTTTTTCAAAATCTCTTTCAAACCTAAACCAACTCCTACCCACCAACCCTGGTGGGATGCCAGAGATCCATGGGAGGAAGGATTCCCACCTTCTAGGGTGGCACCTTCCTGGGACTATCTCCCTGGCATCTTCAGCTATGGAGTCCCCATATGTGAAGACTACATTCCTGCTTGTTCCTGGAGATAGTGTAGTTACTCACCTGTAACAGCTGATCTCCGGGAACAGCAGGAATTTAGTCCTCACAACCCACCCACATCCCCTAGGAGTTGTCTCTCTATCTCTTTGTCTCTTTCCTCTCTCCCTCTATCCTTTCACTCAGCTACAAACTTAACTGAAGAGGGACAGTTGGAAAGGCGGGAAGGCAGCGTGCATGTGCTGAGGGATGCTCCCAAAAGTGTTCCTATTGGACGCTAGGGAGCGTTCCTGCGCAGGCTCCGTCTGTATCGACGATACCCATATGTGAGGACTAAATTCCTGCTGTTCCCGGAGATCACCTGTTACAGGTGAGTAACTACGCTTTCTTCCCCATTTTCAATAGGCATGATTATTGTATTTATTATCATTACCATTTTTTTTTTGTCCTAAACAATGTTTGCTTTTGGGGTTTTCTCTGTTTCACTCCATGGTTGACCTACAGTTCTTTGATTCATCTGATGAGCTCATAGATTGCAAATAATTGAAGGTACCTGTGAACATTTTACAGTCCATGATTTTGTTTTCACAAAAAAATTTTTTTTCTAAAGGGTATTGCTGATATTTTATAGCCATTCCTTATCGCACAACTTTTTATGCTTTATGGCATTTTTTTTTCATTTTTACCATTTTATATATTTTTATATACATTTTATATTTATATGTTTATTATATTGTCCTTTTATGCCTTCTCTTATTAATTATGGTTTATATATTTTTAATATTTTTATGCGTTTATTATATTTATTCTAATGTCTGTGTTTGCTAGTTCTTAGTCTTAACCTCCTGAGGAAGACCATGACGAAACACGGCCGTGTCGGATTAAGTGTTTTGGTATTCCTGCAGTTCTCTGACCTTCAATAATAGCTTTTTGGTTGAGATCACTTGCTGTCTTCTGTAGTTCTTAGACTTTGCGAGGTCTCCTGTGCTTTTTTTGGACTTAATTATTGGCCATACTGAAGCTTTTGTCAATCTTCTAAGCACATAGCCACCTTTTGTAAAGATGAACAAATTAAAGCAGTTGAAAACTCACCTAAAGGTTTCCTAAGTAACTTTATCGTGGGGACAGACACCATCTCGTAAGGACTGGAACAACTATTAATAGTTTATCTAACTTCTGATGTACCAGGCAAACAAAATTGTTCCATCTTCAAGAGACTATTGTAACAACTATTTTTTGTGAATCCTGATAAATCATTATTGAGTTAACCCTGCTCCTAGAATAGGAAGCCATTCCTTCATCAGAAGATTTTGATTCCTTTCAGGGAGTTTTTCCAAATGAGTTAGTTTTGAGCATAATATGACAGTCTTGAATTTTACTCCTAAACCCCATGGTATTTGGAGTACAATCTTAGTCTCTGAAATTGACTGGTAATGCTTGCCTTTCCTCTGAGGAGCCTCTGGTATCTTGTTTGTAGGATCTTAAATAATTCTGCTGGCCTTGATGAAGCTTTTTGAATCTTTAGAGAAAATTTATTTTATTTTATCTTTACTTTTAAAACAGATTTGTAGCGGGTTTGATTTTGCTAAATTATTCTTCCTGTTAATCTGTTTTCTTTTCTCCATCTTCTCTCTAATTTTCATAATTTGTTCTCAGTCGTTTGAAATCATTTGTACACCAAGAAACTAAGAGATGGTTGTTGTAAACTTGCGCTAGAGCCCACGCTAAAACTCTAATGCAGGGTTTCCAAATGGAGGTTTAATGTAGACGTTTTGCACAGCCTTGCTGTAAGCAAATAGAATGCAAATGAGCTGTGTGCAAAAAGTCTGCCTTATAGTTTGAAAGCAAGCCGGGCCCATGTGCATAGGTGTTTGCATTAGCACTATCTATAATCTCCAGGAACAAGCAGGAATGAGTCTTCACATATGGGTACGTCGGTACCGACGGAGTCTGCGTGGGAACGCTTCCCAGCGTCCAATCACGAGCTTTTGGAAGCATCGCAGCACACCTGCGTGCTGCCTTCCCGCCTATCCCAACTGCCTCTCCTCAGTTTTCGTTTTTCCGCGGAGCCGGCAGGACGTCCTCCTGTCACCGCAGAAAATTCTTATTTTTATTTTTTTGGTTTTCTTGTGGTTGCAGCTGTCTTCCCGACGCCACAGGTACCGCCGGTGTTTTTCTTTTCTTTTCTTGAAAAATTTTCCTTTTCCACGGGATATTTTATCCTTCATAGTGTCCCATGGTCCCTTAGGCCTTTTAGGCCTCTTCTTTTTCCTTCATGGAACCACCAGGCACTTTCTCCAAGAAATGTTCACACTGTGGCGGTACAACTTTATTTTTAGACCCTACATAAGAACATAAGATATGCCATACTGGGTCAGACCAAGGTCCATCAAGCCCAGTATTCTGTTTCCAACAGTGGCCAATCTAGGTCATATGTACCTAGCAGTTTCCCCAAGAGACACAAGTTCCACAATGCTTGTACTGGGTCAAGCATTGATATCTTCGGTCACTTCTTAATAATGGTTTATGGACCTTTCCTCCAGGAACTTGTCCAAACCTTTTTTAAACCCAGCTACACTAACAGCCTTTACTACATCCTCCGTAACAAATTCCAGAGTTTGATTACACGTTGAGTGAAAAAATATTTTCTTTTATTAGTCTTAAATAGTTTACCCTGTAGCTTCATTGCATGTCCCCTAGTCTTTCTATATTCTGATAAGGTGAACAATCGATCTACGTTTACCCGTTCCACTCCGTTCATTAATTTATAGACTTCTATCATATCTCCCCTCAGCCGTCTCTTTTCCAGGTTAAAGAGCCCTAACCTTTTTAGCCTTTCTTCATAGGAGTATCCTTCCATCCCCTTTACCATTTTGGTGGCTCTTCTCTGTACCTTTTCTAAAATCGCTATATCCTTTTTAAGATACGGCGACCAGAATTGCACACAATATTCAAGGTGCGGTCTCACCATGGAACGATATAGAGGCATTATAATCTCTTTTGTTTTATTTTCCATTCCTTTCCTTATCATACCTAGCATTCTATTTGCTCTCTTGGCCGCCGCTGCACACTGGGCCGAGGGTTTTAACATGGTATCCACAATGACGCCTAAATCTTTTTCCTGGGTGGTGGTTCCTAATGTGGAACCTTGCATCGTGTAACCATAGTTTGGGTTGTTCTTCCCTAGGTGCATAACCTTGCACTTGTCCACATTAAATTTCATCTGCCATTTTGATGCCCAGTCTTCCAATTTATCAAGATCCTCTTGCAATTTTTCACAATCCTCTTGGGTTTTAACAACTTTAAATAGTTTTGTGTCATCTGCAAATTTGATAACCTCACTCGTTATTCCACTTTCCAGGTCATTTATTTTATTTATTTATTTTTTTTTTTTTTCAAGTTTAAAAGTTATTTATTTGGAAAATTTCAGGTAATACAAGGAAATGCACAAAACACATCAAATACAAATACAAATATGTATCATCCCCCAAAAAACTAGCCCACAAAATGAAGCGTGATCAATTGCGAAACAACAAATAGGAAATCCTGAACGAGAGTGGAAAATTTATATGACCCCTTATTACTTAGCGAGAACCACAATTAATAAAAAGAAGAATTAACGCCATCATCCTGACTTTTGCAAAAAGGTCTCTAACTGTGAGGATTCAAAAAAACCATACGAATTATTTTGATGAGAGACAAGACATGTCTTGTCTCTCATCAAAATAATTCCAGGTCATTTATGAATATGTCAAAAAGCAGTGGACCCAGCACAGATCCCTGGGGTACACCACTATTCACCTTTCTCCATTGGGAAAATTGGCCATTTAGCCCTACCCTCTGCTTTCTATCTTTTGACCAGTTCCTGATCCACAATAGTACACTGCCTCCTATCCCATGACTCTTTAGGTTTGCCAAAAGTCTCTCATGAGGGACCTTGTCAAAGGCTTTCTGAAAGTCCAGATACACAATATCAACCGACTCACCTTTGTCCACCTGTTTATTCACTCCTTCAAAAAAACATAACAGATTAGTAAGACAACATCTTCCTTGTCTAAAGCCATGTTGGCTGTCTTCCATTAGGTTGTGACTATCTACATGCTGAGTAATTTTATTCTTTATGATGGTTTCTACCATTTTTCCCGGTATTGACGTCAGGCTCTCCGGTCTGTAGTTTCCCGGATCACCCCTGGAACCTTTTTTAAAAATTGGGGTTACATTGGCGATCCTCCAATCTTCAGGTATTAGAGATGATTTTAATGATAGTTCACAGATTACTGATAGCAGTTCTGCAATCTCATATTTCAGTTCTTTCAACACCCTTGGATGTATACCATCCGGCCCAGGTGATTTGCTACTCTTCAGTTTATCTAATAGTTGTAAGACATCTTCCCGATGTATCGATATTTCCTTCAATTCTTCCGCACCTTTAAATACCACTTCAGTCAGGTGTCTAACCTGCTTGGGTCCTGACAACAGTTTGGTGAGAAGAGGTCTTCAACATCGAGGTTCCCTCGATACACGGTTGCCCTTCAACTTCGGGGCACCGTCCCCTTCTTCTTCCACACAGGATCAGGTACCCCACAAACAGTCTGTTAAGACTAGCCAATCCTCGAGTGGTAGGTCTCCTGCACAGCATGAAGACGGCTCTGGCCTTGCCCTCGAGGGCCCACTGGCTTCAAAAGCCCGGTGGGAGTCTTCGGTCTCCAAAGCAGATAAGGGGTTTCAGGTTGTTCCTGAGGTTCACCCCTCACAGAACATACCTCAGCCGTGTCCGGTGGTGGCATCCACTTCGAGCGGTACCAGTACCTCGGCATCGGCACTGGTGTTGGTTGAAACACTCCTCACCAGGAATCGTCATCTGGCATCCTCGGTGCCTTCGGGACCGGTGGATACACTCCAGACTGACTTTCCATTATCGGTACCAGCACCGATACTACCACCGCCGTCGGTACCCTCCAGACGTGCATCGATAGACTCGCTTCCTTCGATGCCGAGTCTGGAATCGATCTCCAGTCTGGAGGACTGGGTACCGACTCGCCTTGGTACCGGCTCTTGGCGGTACCGAAGGCTCGGTTCAGATGATTCGGATCCACAACTCTCGGTTCCTTCGAGGCCGATTGAGTTGCTACTGGTTGACCCTCCTTCACCGGTGTCAGACACGGTACCGAAATCGGTCGGTGCCTTCCATGCTTCGCTTATCAGGCTCTCTGCCCTCGATGCCGAGTTTGGAATCGATCTCTAGTCTAGAAGACTCGGTACCAATAGGTTTTGGTGCCGACATTAATCGATACCGGTGCTTCGGAACCGAGGATAGTGGCCGGAGGGTTTCGGTCACCTCGGTACCGATTGAACTGTCACCGATGACTACTCCCATGTCTTTGTCGAGCTCGACTCCGACATCGGTACCAGTTTTGACATCGGTACCGGTATCCACAGTAGCATCGTTGCCAACTCCTGCCATGCTTTTTTCAACAGGATCGCTACATTCTATACCAAGCTTGGAGTCGATACCTGGCATGGACAATGTGGTAAGGACGGTTGCTGCTCCTGATACCCAGTATCAGCAACCATCCCTTAAGCATTCCACACTGCACTGTGCAGGATCTTTTATTCCTATATATTTGGATACCTCTGTGGGTGCTCAGGCTAGTTCTTTAAATCTAACCTGTCCAAGAGACATTCCTGTTGCGGATCCCTATTTTCAGAGTTTCCTCCGGGATATAGCAAGATCCCTTGCCATTCCTATCCCAGGACATGATCCTGCACAAGGCTCTCTTTCTACCAAAGCAAAGGGGAACATAATGCTTCCTTTGCATCATTCCTTGCAGGATCTCCTTCTAGGAATGTGGGAAACACCTTTCAGGGTACCCCCACCTCCCAGGGCAACTGATCTGTTATATCAGGTGCCCCCCTCTCCAGGGTTTCAAAAGGCTCAACTTCCTCATCATTCCATAGTAGTGGAATCAGCAATGAGGCGGGTAAAGAGTAAGAAAAAGCACTCTTCCTATCCGCCAGGTCGTGAGTCTAAAACACTAGATGACTTTGGACGTCAAACCTTCCAGACATCTATGCTTTCTGCAAGAATTCTCTCATATATTTTTTATATGAGTCTTTCTCTTGAGGAGGTCACACAGCAATTGCATCTTTTGTCTCCTTTCCTTTCAGATTCCAGGAGTACAGACTATTCCTCACTGCTTAAGCATATCCAGAATATCTCTTGGTTTCTTTCTCGTGCTTCCATAGACTTTTTGAGTCTGTTAGCAGGACTTCTGCTATAGCTATAGGGCACGACGTAGAGCCTGGCTCCAAGCTTCAGACTTGGACAAATGGGCACAACAAAGGCTGGGACATACTCCTTGCACTGGAGAAAATCTTTTCAACAAGGAGTCTTTACGTCAGGTTACTCAGTTGTCCACTGATTTACCTGTTCCCAAGGGTTGTTTTACCCCTTCCTCTGTCCCAATAGTTAGGAAATGTCCTACCAAACTTTCTTCCCACAGGAGAAGAAGGTTTTATTCATCATTTGCCCATCATACAGATGTTCCCCAACAGGGGAAGCATCGTCCTGGTCTGAAGAATCCAACCTCTCACCAGGCTCAGCAAACCCAGCACCTGCAGGGTTTCTGATCATTCATCATCAGATGCTTGTGACTCTTGGGGTTAGAATCTACAGTTGCTTCTTCTCAATAGAGGCAATTCACCGCTTTATTCTAACCCCTACACATGGATCTTTTTCCAAAAGATATCCATTTTTTCTATATTTCTTTGAGCTGTCAGGATGTTCATGCCTATAAGTCACAGGTTTCTCCTCTTTTTCCTGCTAAGGAAAGAGGTCTAACCACTATCAGATGATAGTTCCTGTGCCAGCATGTATTTTTTCCTTTCTATAGACTTACTACTTCGTAAGTCTTCTTCAGCTCCATTCTCTTCACCCTCTTACCAAGTTTTTCCTCTGTAAGAGCGGAATTACTTACTGGGAGGCTTTCTCTTCAGCCTCTCTACTTTTCTCATTTTCCAGTGCGGAGTTTACCTCCTCTGCTCAATCTTGCTTTGGGGCAGCTTATCAGACATGTCCAGAGTTTCCTACTCCTGTCTGTTCTTTCTGTTTTTGAACAGTAAGATTCTTTCTGCTGTCTTGCTAACAGCTGCCTATGCAGGAGCTTTAATGTTTGGACCACTGAGTCTTATCCACAAACAACCAGATTGTTCTCCACTAACATTCTGTCTAGTCTTAGTAGTGGCTCCAAGTCAGTGCTTTATCTCTCTTGGAGATCATCTCACTACAAGCTATAGATTGTCTTCTATTCTGCCATCTTCATTTCCTGAGTTTGGCAGCATAGTTGGCAGAGATACTGGCTCTCACAGCCAGTTCTATCTCCTCATTCTCCTGCATCATGCTCTCTGCAATCTACAGAGAAGCTTTCCACTATGGGCCCTTGCTAGAGAGCATGGGGGATTTATTCTCCAACAGCTATCCTAGCTGGTTAGAAAAGGTTTTTTAGTCATGTCTCCCATGACTAGAAGGTTCCCCCTTCTTTTACTATATCCTTTTTTGATATAAAGGACATAAGCCTTCTCTTACGTGAAAGCTCAAAGAGTTGCCAGTTCCCTGCTTTGGTCCATAGTATTCCCAATCGGGGATATGCTCGTCCTCATGGTAAGAACGCATGATACCTTTGCCCTTAAGCAGGTCAACATGATATCTCATCTCTAGGCGTCTTCTGTCTACTTACCATGCTAGAGTCCTGGAAGACTCGGGACTTGCTGGCTGCACATTGACATTGTCCTTTGTTTTTCACGTAACAGTCCTGGTTATTTTGCACTAACTAGCATTCTTGCAGATCATGACCAGGAGGAATAGATTCTCTATATGTCTTCTCAAGTAGGTTCCACCTCCTTGTTATTAGATGAATCTTTCCTTTCCACATATCCTATGTGATCACTGTGCTGTAGGCATATCTCTGTCTGTTTAATTGCAGACACCCATATGTAGGCCTACATATCCATATTTATTTTTTGTGTGTATTTTATGCCCTGCCATATCTCACTATAGATATATTCTTATATGTCTGTCTATCTATATATATATATATATATGTATCTGTTGAGATATTTTATTATAGATAGATATGTATCCACATACTTATCTATCTCACTGTCTATTCTCATATAGCTATATGATTCTGACAGAGGGACTTTACCTATACCTATGCTATCTAGCAGGATTGGGGTTCTACACATACACCCACTCCTGTGGTAATCAACAATTTTTATACCATAACCTAACAGTTTAGGTACCTCTGCAGCTCTCCGTGCTCCATATCTCTCCTAGCTTACCCCAGTTAGGAGAGACATTGTGGATCTTCAGTTAATCACAGGCTTTAACCATCTGGGCAGCAGCAGAATGGGATAGTGTTGACGGCGGAGGATCACATTTCTGTGACAACGGCAACAACACCAAACTTAAACTGCGCGGAAGGAAGGCCCGGCAATCTACTTCTGTATCTTGCCATGAAAACCCAATGGATAGTTACAACAAAACAAATTGTGCTATGGTGCTGGAAGATGAGACTCCCAGGTCGGAAGGCACTCAACTAGCTACTGGGGAAGAGCTGAAGACTTTTCAGAGTAAAGCCAGCATTTATGATGTGGTTGGATCAAAGCCCTCGGGAAGTCTGACTGCTGATGTAGCTGCGCATGAAATGAGAGTCAGAAGCTGTAAAGATGTCTTACACATTGGAACATGGAACGTACGAAGCATGAACCAAGGGAAGTTGGAGGTGGTCAAGAATGAAATGGAACGTGTACAACTTGATCTGTTGGGTGTCAGCGAACTGAAATGGACTGGCATCGGGCACTTTGCATCAGATGATCACATGGTCTACTATGCTGGAAATGAAAGACAAAGAAGAAATGGTGTTGCATTTATAATAAAGAAGAAATTTGCAAGAACTGTAATGAAATACAATGCAGTCAGCGAACGCTTAATCTCTATTCGTCTACGAGGATTGCCTATCAACACAACTATAATTCAAGTATATGCCCCAACAACAGCTGCAGAAGAGAATGAAATTGAAGAGTTCTATGAACAAGTACAAGCTGAAATTGACAGAACATGCAAACAGGATATCCTGATAGTCATGGGTGACTGGAACGCAAAAGTTGGCAACAAAGAAGAAGGCAAAGTAGTTGGAAAATATGGACTTGGCAACAGAAATGAAGCTGGAGAAAGATTGATAGAATTCTGCAAGACCAATGATCTATTCATCTCAAACACCTTCTTCCAGCAACACAAGCGACGACTGTACACATGGACTTCACCCAATGGATTGTATAAAAATCAAATTGACTACATCTGTGGAAGTCAACGATGGAAAAGCTCTGTAACATCAACAAAGACAAAACCTGGAGCTGACTGTGGTACAGATCATCAACTACTAGTATGCAAACTCAAGCTAAAGTTGAAAAAGAGCAAACCACTCATGAATGCACCAAAATATGACCTTGAGAATATACCACTGGAATTTAAAGACTGCCTGCAAAATCGATTTGCTGCTTTAGATACAAATGACAGAGCTCCAGAAGAGTTATGGAATGACATCAAGAAGGTTGTGCTGGAAGAAAGCGAGAAGTCTCTACAAAAGGTGAAAAAGCAAAAACGGCCAAAATGGATGACGGAAGAAACTCTGAAAATTGCCCAGAAACGCAGAGAAGCTAAAGCCAAAGGAGAAAGAAAGACAATCGCAGAACTCAACAGAGATTTCCAACGTGCAGCAAGACAGGACAAGGAAAAGTACTACAATGACACTTGCAAGGAAATAGAAGCAGAAACTATTAGAGGAAGAACAAGATCGGCTTTCCTAAAGCTGCGAGAGTTAAAGAAAAAGTTCCAGCCCCGAATTGGAATGTTACAAGATGCTCAAGGTTCTATGTTGAATGATGCTGAGAAGATCAAGAAAAGGTGGAAGGAATATACAGAGTTTTTATATGATAAAGATCAAGTGGACCAACAGCCGTTTCAACCTATACCTTATGATCAGGAACCATTGGTGATGAAAGAAGAAGTTGAAGCAGCATTGAAAGCCTTATCAAAGAACAAAGCACCAGGCATTGATAGCATTCCCATAGAAGTATTGCAGCAATCTGATGCAGCTGTTACCGTACTTACAAGGCTCTGCCAAGAAATATGGAAGACAACATCATGGCCAACTGACTGGAAAAGATCTGTTTATACCAATACTAAAGAAAGGTGATCCAACTGACTGTGGAAATTATCACACAATCGCTCTGATACCACATGCCAGCAAGATTCTACTGAAGATTATTCAAAAGAGACTACAGCCATACCTAGAACAAGAACTACCTGAAGTGCAAGCAGGGTTCAGGAAAGGGCGAGGAACGAGAGACATCATTGCGGATGTGAGATGGATCCTTGAAAAGACTAAAGAATACCAAAAGGATATCTATTTGTGCTTTATCGACTATAGCAAGGCTTTTGACTGTGTAAACCATGAGAAACTCTGGGCCACATTAAGAAGCATGGGTATACCAGAACACCTGATCGTTCTCTTGCGTAATCTGTACATTGATCAAGAAGCAACAGTTCGAACGGAACAAGGAGAAACAGAATGGTTTAAAATAAGCAAAGGTGTAAGACAAGGCTGCATACTTTCCCCCTACCTGTTTAATTTATATGCAGAACAAATCATCAGAGAAGCAGGACTGTATGAAGACAACAGAGGTGTGAAGATTGGTGGAAGACTCATCAACAACCTTCGCTATGCTGATGATACCACATTACTGGCTGAAAGCGAAGATGATCTGAAACATTTGCTTCTCACAATCAAAGAACATAGTCTCAAAATGGGCCTGCACCTTAATGTAAAGAAGACAAAGATCATGACAACTGGCATAATCAACAGGTTCATCGTTGAAGGAGAAGAAATTGAAATTGTGAACAACTTTAACCTACTTGGATCAACTATCAATAAAGAAGCAACAAGCAGTCAAGAAATCAGACGACGCATTGCTCTTGGCAGAATGGCTATGAAAGACCTAGATAAGATTCTCAAGAGCAGAGATGTGTCTCTCCATACAAAGATTCGACTTGTTCAAGCCATGGTATTTTCAATAACATCATATGGATGTGAAAGCTGGACAGTGAAAAAGACAGACAGGAAGAAAATTGATGCCTTTGAATTATGGTGCTGGCGGCGAATACTGTGTATACCATGGACTGCCCGAAGAACAAACCAGTCGGTACTAGAGGAGATCAAACCTAAGCTTTCTTTAGAAGCTCAGATGACAAGACTTCGGCTTTCATACTTCGGACACATCATGCGAAGAGAGAGATCATTAGAGAAAGACATCATGCTTGGCAAGATAGAAGGTCAACGCAAAAGAGGAAGGCCAGCAATGAGATGGATCGCTACAATAACAGCAGCTACGGGTACCAGTCTGTCGTCAATGAGCCGCCTGACTGAAGACCGAACACAATTTAGGATAGCTATCCAGAGGGTCGCCATGAGTCGACTCCGACTCGACGGCACTTAACAACAACAACGCCTCAGTCATTTGTCCTCTCTTTTTGGGATATAAGGAGTTCCCACACCCTTTCTCCCCACAAGGACTATGCCTGTTTGTCCAAATCGGTTAACTTTCTCTTTTTGCTCCTAAGAGTGACTCACTCTGCCTCCAAAAGAGCTAGGGTTTTTCTCATAAAGCCTTCCGCTGAAGGCCCACCGTTTTTGGACTACCCCAGTTCCCCTGCTGGGGTTACCTGTTACTTTTCAAGATTCTGACCTCCACTAGTTTTCCTACAGGATTATTACTTCCATTTACAGTGAGGTCCTCTTCAAGGTTCCTCTACTAGTTTTCCCAGTAGATCCATGTACCTCCATACCTCTGTGAAATCCTGTCAGGGGAGGTCCATATTGCAATATCCTTTACAATATTATTGATGACCATCATCATCCACACATGGACTCCATCTCTGCCGTCCTATGCTAGGTTAGCTGTTCCACAGCATCCTTCTTTCTTCAACTCCTACCCTCCATCCTCAGGATGCCTGGTGTTCTGGGAGATAGCATGTTCCAGCCTATGACATGCTGGGACTCCAGGCATCTCAGGTTGGAAGTCCCCATATGTGAAGACTCATTCCTGCTTGTTCCTGGAGATAGCACAGTTACTTACCTGCAACAGGTGATCTCTGGGAACAGCAGGAATAAGTCTTCACAACCCTCCCACCTCCCCAGGAGTTGTATCTCTATCTGTCTTTCCTTTCCTCTCTCTCTCTTTGTCTCAGCTTTAAAACTTAACTGAGGAGAGGCAGTTGGGAAAGGCGGGAAGGCAGCACGCTGGCGTGCTGGGATGCTTCCAAAAGCTCTTGATTGGACGCTGGGAAGCGTTCCCGCGCAGACTCCGTCGGTGTCCCATATGTGAAGACTTATTCCTGCTGTTCCCAGAGATCACCTTTTATTGGTAAGTAACTGTGCTTTCTGTGCATAAAAGACACTTGTGTGCATGTGCTGGAATGCTATGTAGGATCATGAAAGGAAGATCTGTGGTTCCTGGGAGTGAGTTTGTGCTGCGGCCGGCTTCCCCTCAGCCATGGCAAACACAGGTTTTTGCATGAAGCATCGCCATGTTGACAGAGACTACATCGGGGAAGCTATCTGGGGACCTGATTCCACCCCTGGAGAGCCGAGTGCCTCCGCAGTCAAAATCTGTTACTTCTGGAAGGTTTACTGGAAATCAAGGGTGCCATTTCCCTCAAAATTTGTCCTATTGCACCAGGACTTCTGTATGAAGCAGGGCCTAGTGCAAGGAGTGAGAGTGGAGAAGCTGTGGTCAGTGGCTGGAGGGCCAGCCGAGCTTGTCTCCGAACATCAGTACTTAGAGTGGGACAAGGATTAGGAGGAGCGCTGTTCAATTCTTTTGAAAAGAACTGAAGATCCTCTGAAGGGACCATTTAATCGGTGATTACCCCCTTGCAGGATGAGCTGAAGGAGGACAAAATCCTGCTGGGGGAGGATCCCACAATTATCGAAGTCTTCTGCCGAGGGGAATTGGCGGTGTTCTTCTCGGACGTTGGTGGCCCTTAATATCACCAAGGTTTCCTCTGAAGGGGTATCTGAAAACCTCCTAAATGCTTCCTGCTGCATAGGGTCATAAAAGATATGATTTTGGCTGAGTGGGAATCACCAGAGGCTGGCCTGCGGGTCAGTCTGTCCGTGGTACATTTGTACCCCATTCCTCTGGAGAAGGAACTTTTGTGGCTTCCAAAAGTGGATGTGCTGGTCTACTCAGTTATGAAGAAGACAATTCTGGTGGAAGGCAGAGCAGTGCTGAAGAACGCCAGGACCACAAATTGGAGGCTGTGTTGAAACAGCCTGTCAAAGGTTTTGCTTTAATTTTACAGGCATTGCTTTGTGGGGCCTATGTAGCTAAGGCATGTCTGAGGTGGGCTGGTAGCAAGGCTGGAGTCTGGTTTGGACTTTCTGGAAGATGCCCTATACAATTTGGTCAGAGCTTCGTCCAAGGATATGGCTTTGGACATGATGGCGCAGCTCTTACTGTGGTTGTGTAATTGGTCAGTAGATGTGACATCCAAAACTGTCCTGGTAAGCTTCTGTTTGGGGGTGCATTGGAAAAGTTAGTTAAGGATCTGGGAGATTTTAAGGTCCTAAGGCTTCCAGAAGACCATCTTTTTGGGGCCAAGGCTGTATCATCTTCACAAAGTGCTTCAGAGAGACTAGAAGGCTTTATCCTGCATGCTTTGGATCATTCCAGCATTCGCGGTATCTTCCCAAAGGCTATTCCTTTCAGGGAAGTCATGGAAACGGTAGAGAGAGATCCTTTGAAGCTGTGGGGATGCTCTAAGAAATCCCATGAAGGTTTTCAGGCCTAGGCGGAGCTGGTTCCTTTGGAGGGGGATGGTTGCCTTCAAGCCTTTTATTCTGGGCAAGATAACATCTGATCAATGGGTACTGGAGGTCATTCGGGAGGGCTGTGTCCTTGAGCAGTTCTAACCTCTCTGATGCCTTTATGATGTCGCACTGCAAGGCAAGAGCAGTGTCGGAGATTCTTTAGAGGCTGCTTCAGCTCAGTGCCGTGGATGAAGTTCCCTGGAAGAGAGCTGACGAGGACAGTACTCTGTTTATTTTGTGGTTCCCAAGAAAGAAGGCACATTTTGACCCATTCTGGATCTGAAGCATGTGGATTAAGCCTTGCAGGTTCTGTACTAACACATGGAGACCTTGTGGTCAGTTATTGTGTTGGTTCAGCAAGATGAATTCTTGACGTCCTTGGATATTTCTGATACTTTATTTACATATTCTGATTCAGCCAAAACACCAACGCGGTCTTTGCTTTGCTGTTCCTATGGGCCATTTTTAGTTGTGGATCTTTCCATTTCGCCTCACCACAGCTCTGCGGACTTTCACCAAAATCTGTTCATCTTTATATGGACAGTTGGCTGATCAGAGTGAAGTCTGCCCAGGAGAGCCAGGTAAGAATGATGTGCATGATGTCATTCCTCCAGGGGTTGGGTTGGGTTGGGTCATCAACTTTGCCAGGAGCCAGTTGGAGCCAACCCAGTCACTGGATTACATGGGGGCTCATTTCAACATCAAGAAAGGTCTGGTATCTCTACCACAGGACCGCATTTGGCAGGTGCAAGGTCAGGTTCAGGAATTCCTGGTGAGGCAATTTCCTCGTTCTTGGGATTATCTACAACTTCTGGGATTCATGGCATCTGCATTGAAAAGAGCCATTAGCCAGAGAGCACATCAGGCCACTTCAGAGGGCCTTGTTGGCTAGATGGTCTCCTCAGAGACATTCATTGTGGAGGAGATTACCATTGTGAACGGAGACCAGGTTGAGTCTGCGGTGGTGACCAGATTTCACCATGTTGTTGGCAGGGATGCCTTTGGAACTACTCTTCTGGGTGATGGTAACCACGGATGCCAGCCTGATGGGCTGGGGAGCATAGTGCCAGTCTCAGCTGGCGCAGGATCAGTGGTCTCCCAAGGAGAGAACTTGGTCCATCAATCGGTTGGAGTTGCGGTTGGTCTTTCTTGCTCTACAGGCCTTTTGTCCTCTGGTTCGACAGATGTTAGTCTTCTGTGACAATGCGATCATGGTAGCCTACGTCAGTCATCAAGGGGGCACTGGAAGTGTAGTGTTGGCAGTGGAGGTGGCCTCTTGGCTTCTCTAGGCAGAGCCCTATCTTTTGACTCTGTCAGCAGCTCACGTGGCTGGAAAAGAAAATGTCAGAATCTGTTGGATCCAGGGGAGTAGTCTCCATTGGGGGGTTGCCGATCATGGATCTCATGGTTTCTGCAGGCAGGAGAGGATGTCAAAAGGCCTAGATGCTCTAGCTCAAAAGTGGCTGAAAATCTGTGTCCTGCATGTGTTTTCCCCCAATGATAATAGACCGGGTTGCTTCAAAGGAGAGAAGCCTATTAGGGGCTGGTGATCTCAGTGGCACCAGATTTGGCCTTAGAGACTGTGGTACATGGATCTGGTGTGACTGGCAGTGGAAGATCCGTGGAGGCTTCAGGTTAAAGACTATCTCCTATCTCAGAGGCTGATTCTCATGCCGGTCATAGGTCGATTCTCACTTATCGCTTGGCTCTTGAGAGAGCTAGGTTGAGAAAGAAAGGATACTCTTCTCAGGTGATAGTGACCTTCCTTCGGGCAAGGAAGTGTTCAATCTTTTTGGTTTGTGTCAGAATTTGGCGTGGGTTTGAGAGTTGGTGCAATGAAAAGGGGCTTTGTTCTCTTGCTTTGTCCCTGCCTGATGTGTTGGCTTTTTAACAAGCAAGGACTGGACAAAGGGCTTGCTTTGAATTCCTTGCAAGTTCAATTGAGGCCTGTTTTTGAGGAAAACGTTAGGGGGTGTCCTTAGCTTCTCACCCAGACATGCATTTCTTAAGGAGAGTCAGGCAGGTCTGCTCTCTGATTTGGGAGCAAATTCCACCATAGGACCTGAATTTGGTCTTGTTTGTTCTTAGAGGCTCTATTTGGATCTATCAGAAGGAACTCACACCAAAGGTTGTCTCCCTGGTGGCTATTTGCTTGGCACATAGGATTTCGGAGTTCCAGGCTTTGTCATGCAGGAAGACCATTCTTTTTTGATATACAGGGAAAAGGTGATGCTTCATCTTATGCTATTGTTTCTGCTTAAGGTGGTGTCGGTGTTAATCAAGTGGTGACCCTTCTGGTGTGTTTGGATGTGGGTAGTGAATGAGTCCTGGGCGTTGCGCTCATTGGACATCCTCTGAGTGCTTCGTCAATACTAGAAGAGAATGATTTCTGATGACTGGATCATCTTTTAATCTTTTTTGGAGGGCTGTGTAAAGGGGACGTGGCTTCTAAGGCATTGATTGCTCCTCCTCTGAAGGAAACTATTGCTTCTACTTATTTACTCAAGAGTCAACCTGTTCGGGCAGGGCTTATGGGGCCACTCGGCTATGATTCAAGTGACTTCGGAGGAACTAAATCGTACTCGGCCCAAGATCGACATTTTGTAAGGCAGTGATATGGTTTTCTTTCCACTTTCTAGTGCATCACTATCATCTCGATGTTCTGGCATCGAATGATGTGCATTTTGGCACACGAGTTTTTCAGACTGGGCTTGCTCCCTCCCTCAGTACTGCTCTGATGCATCCCACGTGTCTGGACTGTACAGGAGGGACGACGAGGAAGGGGGAAATTAGACCATACCTGCTAATTTTCTTTCCTTGAGTTTTTCCAGTCCAGTCCAAGATCTGCCCTGTCTGTATTTTTTTTCTTTGAGCCCAGATGTGGTAAAGACTTTATTGACTATTTTGTTAGCGTACGTATCAGTTATGTAATCGTTTGAGGAGGACTGACCTAGCTGAAGCTGTGTCCGCTTCTGCGGCCACTCTTTGGAGCAGGAGCCATCAGTTCCTTCTATTCTTTTCTGAATATAGTTCATTAGTGTTAATTGACCTACTTTCATTATAGAAATACGGGTATGAGTTGCACAGGTCCCTTAAAGGGTGATGACATAAAACCAGAGGTTCTCAGTCTCCATCTGCTGGTGGTATAGCATAACCCACGTGTCTCGTACAGCATAACCCATGTCTCTCGACTGGAGGGACTCAAGGAAAGGAAATTAGCAGGTAAGAGCTTTTTTATTTATTTATTTTATTTAAAAGGATTTATATAGGAGTGGAGGAGTGGCCTAGTGGTTGGGGCAAGGTACTTCAGGCCGGAAGGTCGGGGGTTCAAATCCCACTAGAGGACAGCAACCTTGGGCTGGAAGGACTGGGGTTTCTAGTCCCACAGGTGCTCCTTGTGGTCTTGGGCAAGCCACTTAACCCTCCATAGCCCATGTTCCCTGTAAAATAGTTATCTCCAAGTTATAATGCCCTGTTCAATGTAATTTCAGTTTGTTCAATGTAAACCGCACTGATGCAGAATAGCGCGGTATATAAGAGAATGTAAATAAATAAATAAATAAAATATACCGCTTTATCCTGAAATCAGAGCGGTTTACACATCAATCAAATCATGTGGCAAGGTGAGTGGGAGTGGGCATGCAGTGATTATATCGCAAGAGAATATGTATGTATGTGATGCATAAATGATTTCATGGTGAGCTAGTTACACCTTGTTTACACATATGCAAACACAGCCATATTTAAGGAGGTTCATTCTGTCCTATCCATCAGCAATATGGTCTATTATAAAATTCCTAAAAATTGATCTGTATTCTTCATGATAGTGGCTTATATTGTATAAAACTCTGTTAGGAATTGCTATAAAATTGTGTGTGTTGTTGGGGGGGGGGGGGGGGGAGTAACAAATTCATTCTTGATTCCAAAGAAAGCAGGAATATTACTTGAAGCCTAAGTTACTAAGGTTTTTCTCCTTAGTCATCAAGCTATAGTCAAAAATATTTTTGTTCCTGTTCCTTCCTCTGCATTTAGTGCTGGATGTGTTTTCTGCTAGTCTAGCATATTCCTCTGTTTTCTCATGAAAAAAAAGCACCTCTGACTGTGGCTAGTATCTGAGGATGGTGAGAAAAAGGGTTAAACATCCATATACCCCTGAAGTCATTCTTGAAAAATATTTACACTTTGTTTTTGTGCCATACTGACACTTCCAGCTCTGGGGCAGATGTAATAAGTTGTGTGTTAGAGCAGTGTATTGTTTCCCAGTGCAGTAAGCTAATGGCATAAAAATTATAGCAGCATTTAAAAAAAAAAAAAAAGTCACACTCAGAAAAAATAGTTCACACCACCATAGTAATCTGCCGTGGTTTGTTGCATCAGGTGTTTGTCTCCCTTCTTGTCAATATATGAGCAAGGATTGGCTCACGTGCTGATGGGAAGGTAGACAGACAAAAACAAACCCTGGTGGACCTGTAGGCCTTTGGACTCCCTGCTTTCTGCTCCTGACCTCTACTCCACAAATGTTCCCTGGTGACCCACTGGGGCCTCAGGCCTCCAAAGCTATCCGGTCTATGGTACCCCTGGCCTGGGCACCCAGCATAGGAAGGCCTTTGATTAGAAAGTCACTGATGCTGTGGCACCCTGTCTCCCCCCCACCCCTCTGCCCACCATAGGCCAGTAATAGTTACCTGGTTTGGGGAGGTATGCATAGACCCATAATAGTTTCCTAGTCTGGGGGAAGCATGCAGTGGCATCCTATTACTTCCACAGCCTTGTCTGAACACCGCTAGAGGTCAGTCTGCCAAATAAAGGACTGCTTTTTGATGTACTGACCCCCTAGTGGTGTATCCTGATGCAGCACACATGTGCAGGCATTGCCATTTACCAAAGTGATGGCAGGAGGAACAGGACACTCCTGGAAGCCTCCCCCAGCCAAGTATCAGTCCATGGGGATGGCACAGCATAGAGGTTCTATGGTTCAGGACCTCCCTCTGCTCAATCCTGGGGTGCCCTGACCCAGATATCCTCATGGGTGGGGTGGCTACTGGGCCTACTTGGGCTATATATTCTCTGAGGTGAAGTGCTGCACTTCAATTCAGATGACACTGCTGCTCCCATGTAGATTCTTTTTCAGCTCTGAGCTGAAGATGTAAAAAAAAAAAAAAAATAGTGTCAATATTTAGTGTTACTTTCCTTTGGGAAGAATTCCTCACTTGGCAGGGTTGCATGTGATATGCATGCTGGCTGCAGTACTCTTTGCTGCGATGGATTTATTGCAAATTTTTCCATGCTAAAACACTTACTGAATCAGGAGTAAGGGTAGGGTTGGAAGATTGAAATAAACTGCTATGCTAAAGGATAGTGCAGCTCACTACATCGACCCCTCTGAAAGTAATCAGTATGACATCACCTAGGTTTACTACTAGGAATGGTAAAGTAGGAAAAATGCTCAAGCACAAAACACATTTCACGTATAAGAAGGTAAATCTTAGTGAGACTGATGTGATTCTCCTCTGGTGATTGCATTGTTTACAGATGCTATTTGTTGCTTTTTGCAGGATTTTGTAGTTTCACAGCCATCATAACTTGGGCACTGTAAGGCCCTCTCTTGCTGTTGTACTGCATGCAGTTGACTTTTCTTCCACTGCCAATTCCATAGAAACATAGAAATATGATGACAGAAAAAGACCACATGGCCTATCTAATCTGTCCTTCCATATCAACAACTACAACAGTCTCCTTTTTACCTTTAGAGATCCTCTGTGTTTGTCCCATGCTTTTTTGAATTCAGTTACTGTCCTCATCTCTACTACCTCCACTGGGAGACTATTCCATGGATCCACTACTCTTTCCGTAAAGAAATATTTCCGCATATCACTCCTGAATCTATCCCCCATCAACCTCATCCCATGTCCCCTCGTAGCAGAACTTGCTTTCAATTGAAAGAGGCTCTCTCCCTGAACATTTATGCCACGGAGGTATTTAAACATCTCAATCATATCACCTCTATCCCGCCTTTCCTCTAAGGTGTACATATTAAGGTCCTTAAGTCTGTCCTCATATGCTTTATAATGAAGACCACTAATCATTTTAGTAGCCACCTTCTGCACCGACTCCATCCTGTTCACATCCTTTTGAAGGTGCGGTCTCCAGAATTGCACACTATACTCCAAATGAGGTCGCACCAAAGATTTATAGAGAGGCATTATCACCTCCTTTTTTCTGCTAGCCATTCATCTCCATATGCACCCAAGCATCCTTCTAGCTTTTGCTGTCGCCTTTTCTACCTGTTTAGCTACTTTAAGATCATCAGATACAACCACGCCTAGGTCCCGCTCTTCTTTAGTGGACAAAAGTACTTCACCCCCTATACTATATTGCTTCCTTGGATTGCTGCAGCCCAAATGCATGACCTTACATTTTTTAACATTAAATCCCAGCTGCCAAATTCTAGACCATTCTTCAAGCTTAGCTAGATCCATCCTCATGTTATCTACACCTTCCTGGGTGTCTACTCTATTGCAGATTTTGGTATCGTTTGCAAAGAGGCACACCTTACCTGACAGCCCTTCCGCTATATCACTAGCAAAGATGTTAAAAAGAATCGGACCAAGGACAGATCCCTGGGGCACCCCACTGGTAACATCCTTCTCCTCAGAGTGAGCTCCATTTACCTGTACCCTTTGTCGCCTCCCACCCAACCAATTTCTAACCCAAGCAGTAACTTTAGGGTCCATCCCTAGGGTGCTCAGTTTATCAGTCGCCTGTGAGGAACAGTGTCAAAGGCTTTACTGAAATTTAAATACACCACATCTAGAGCTCTCCCTCGGTCCAACTCCCTGGTCACCCAGTCAAAGAAATCAATCAGATTTGTCTGACAAGACCTGCCTCTGGTGAATCCATGCTGCCTCGGATCCTGTAATCTGCTGGACTCCAGGAACCTCACTATTTTCTCTTTCAGCAGCGTTTCCAATAATTTACTCACCACCGAAATTAAACTAACCGGCCTGTAGTTTTCAACCACATCCTTACTTCCGCTTTTGTGTAAAGGCACCACATGAGCTTCTCTCCAGTCCTTTGGCACCACTCCCGACTCCAACGAGGCATTGAAAAGGTCAGTCAGTGGAGTTGCTAGAACGTCCCCAAGTTCCCTCAGTATTCTAGGGTGTATCCCATCTGGTCCCATCGCTTTGTCTACTTTAAGTTGAGCTAGTTTCTCACGAACACAGTCTTTTGAAAATTGTTCAAGATGTCCCTCACTTCTGTTCCTATTTGTGGGTGTTTTCTGAGGTCCTGCTCCTGGTTCTTCATCTGTGAACACAGAAAAAAAATATTTGTTAAGCAATTCCGCTTTATCCTTATCAGCTTCTACATATTCCTCCCCTGCACCCTTGAGTCTGACAATACCACTTGACGAAAACCCCGTGATCTGGCCACAAAACCACGGCTCTTTCGGTCTCTGGTCCCTCAAGCAGTGAGAAACAGGTAGAGAGTAACACAGAATACAATCACACACAGAGTGCTACTTTCTTTGAGCTCAGAAAACGACAGACAGTCTGTGGACACTGCACAGTTCCATGTCTGCCGGATTCAAATTCTTCCTCCTGGAAAGCTCTTTTTATTAAAGAAAAAGGGGAAGTAACAGTCATTTATTATAAACGTGAAATAACACAAGGTGTCGCCAAAGTTTTTTACAGAGTAAGAGTTGATTACAGTTTATTAGATGAAATTTACTTGATTATGACAAAATTATTTATAATTACAAAGTTGCAAAAATTATGTTGTGTCAGCATTGACTGTACAATGAGCTATGGTTGCGCAGTTTATAGCCTGTGTTTACTCTTTATGCTTGCGTTAACAATGTTCCAAACTATTTTAAAAACAGTTACACAGAACTCATGATCAAGACATCCTATTCTATTTAAGAGGAAGCAGTTGAAAAGCCAAACTTCTAAACACATTCTGTATCAAGAAATTCATCCATCTTAAATTACATATTGGGGATTCTGGTATCCCTTTACCTGTCCATTTCTACACCACTTTTGCCCTTCCTCTTCTCACTAATATATCTGAAAAATGTCTTATCCCCCCCATTTTATTGCATTGGCTATTTCCTCCTCCTTTTGAATCTTTGCCTTCTTGACTACTTTGCTAGCTTCTCTAAGTTTTTCCAGATACAGATGCCTGTCTTCCTGTCTCTGTGATCTCTTGTATTTCATGAAGGCCTCTCTCTTTTTCTTCACTTTTTCAGCTACTTCTTTCGAAAACCATAGCAGTGTCCTTTTACCTTTTACCTTTATTTACCATTTTAACAAAAAGGTTGGTTGCCCTTAAAATATTCCCTTTCAGTTTTGCCCACTGTTTTTCTACATCCCCCAGCTGTTCACATCCCACTAACGACTCCCTGAGGTATTGGCCCATCTTTGCAAAGTTAGTCTTCCTAAAGTCTAAGATCCTCACCTTTGAATGGATTCTAACAGCCCTAGTCCTAATACTGAACCACACCATCTGGTGATCACTGGATGCAAAATGATCTCCCGCTACAACATCAGAAACACTTTCACCATTGGTAAGCACCAAGTCCAGTATGGCCCCTTCACGTGTGGGGTCTGTTACCAATTGCCTGAATAGTTCTCCCTGTAGAGAATCCAGGATCTCCATACTTCTAGATGATACTGCAGCAGGAATGTGCCAATCAACATCTGGCATATTGAAATCTCCTATCAGTAGCACTTCCCCTTTCATAGCAATGCTGCGTATGTCTTCAATTAACTCTGTCCACCTCTTCTTCTTGTGAGGGAGGTCTGTATATCACACCAATGCAAATAGATTTCTCTTTCCCTCTTACTAGTTTAACCCACAATGCCTCCTCTCTCCCTTTTAAGCTCTGTAATTCCAAAGCTTTAATATTATTTTTTACATATAGTGCCAGGCTCCAATCTTACTACCTTGCTGCTCATTATGCCTTGAACAAACTACCTGAGTCAGTACATTAAACTCCATCTCTGGCCCTTTTCAAATACAGGATAAAAGCTATGTGGATCAGGATCCAAAAGCAGTCTCGAACTGTGTTTCCCTACGATTCCCCTAGACATAGCCTAATCTGCAGCTGTTGTATTGTCTGTCTTGACTAGATTGTAAACTCTGATGAGCAGGGCCATCTCCTACATGTCTCTCTACAGTTCTGTGTGTGCCTTGGTTTTTTAGTGCAATCAAGTCAATGCTGACTCCTGACGACCCAGCTGCCTCTGAGTTTTCTCGGCAATGTATCACCGGAAGTAGATTGCCAGGCCTCCTCTTCCGAAGCAGTGGAGAGTAAAGTGACTTGCCCAAAGTCACAAGGCGTGTCAGTGGGAATCAAACCCTTGATCTTCTGGGTACTAGGCTGTTGCTCTAACCACTAGGCTGCTACTCCACTCCATGCCTAGTCTTTCAACGCTATATAAATGATTATTTAGTAGTAGCAGTAGTAGTTGCCTGCACATTGTGGTAGTGTATGTGATATAATAGAAAGTGCAGTAGCCATGCTAAAAGGCTAAGAACACTTTGCATCTTTTGCTCATTTTGACAGCCTCTAATTTGTATTTGTTGGAAAAAATATTAGCCCAATTGTATTAAGCTCTCATGGCCAGGGAGACCTGATGAGGGAGGATACTTTAGATGCTTAAAGGAAGCAAACTATTTTCTTGAGACTAGTTTCTTTCTTTTGTTAAAAGGTTCTTTGAAGAACTGAGCCTAAAGGTTGAAAATTTGAACTGACTCTTCAATTTTTGTCACTATATTTTTTTTCTAGTTTTCAGAATTTCCTGATCCCATGTTGTGTTCAGATTACTTGCCTGACCTGTTGAAGCAGTTATCAAATTCCCTGCCATGCTCGGAGCAAAAATGCAGTACTGTGTCATGGGAAGAGCTGAAAGCCATGGATTTGCCTTCGTTTGAGCCTGCATTCTTGGTTCTCTGCAGGGTCCTCCTCAATGTTATCCATGAATGTCTTAAATTAAGATTGGAGCAGAGACCAGCCGGCGAACCCTCTCTCTTGAGTATTAAACAGGTATGCACATTTTTGTTTGTCCTGTTTAGCCTTTCTCTTTCACAACCTCTCCCATATTAACCTTTGTGTTGTGGTTTATTTTAGCACTATCTAGGTTTTTCTTTTATACTGGTCCCTGAAATCTTTTAGCTAATTTAACCAAATGATTGGCACGGTATGGTCTAGTTGAATCTGTCTCCCCTTGTCCCCCTCCTGCCGTCCAATAAAAAAATTAACTGCAGATTAATATTAGTACTACTTAGTGATAATGAGGCATTAATCTTGTTCTAGTAAAATACTTCTGGTAACATAGTAACATAGTAAATGACGGCAGATAAAGACCTGTATGGTCCATCTAGTCTGCCCAGTAAGATGGCAAGAGTAGGTGCACCTGCCGCTCCGTGCAGGCCACCCCTCCCCATGTCTTTGTTTTAGGGGTGAACCCACCGCTCCGTGTAGGACACCCCTGTATGTTGAGAAATTAGTTAAGTTTATTTTGATTTTATTCTGTTGCTGCAAAGGGATCCACTGTGTCTGTCCTATGCCATTTTGAATTCTGTCACTGTATTTGCCCCCACCACTTCCATCGGGAGGGCTTTCTAAGCATCCACCACCCTTTCATTGAAAAAGTATTTCCTGACATTGCCTTTTAATTTACTCCCTTGCAGCTTCATGTTATGCCCTCTAGTTTTACAGCTGCCCCGTCTTTGGAAGAGGTTTGTTTGTTCATTATTTCTCTTTAAGTATTTAAAGGTCTGAATCATATTTACCCTGTCCCTCCTCTCCTCCAGAGTGTACATATTTAGGTCTTCTCATAAGGCTTCTGACGCAGGCTCCAAATCATTTTGGTCGCCTTCCTCTGAACAGTTTCCAGTCTTTTTACATCCTTTGCAAGATATGGTCTCCAAAACTGAACACAGTATTCCAAGTGAGACCTCACCAGTGACTTATACAGTGGCATTAATTCTGCTGGTGACGCGGCTGCTCGTGTCCTGAATTAGCCACTATCAGAGAGGATGCTGGACTCAATGAACCTTTTGGTCCAACCTAGCAGGGCACATCTTATGTTAAGTAATTTCAGAAGCCTCTGTGAATTCAGAAACTGTGCTTTTGTGCTTGGCTGCTATAATTGACATCATTCATCCTCAGAGCAGTTTAAGGAAAGCAGTTTAACTTATGGGCAGTAAAAGTATACTTCAGTCTCGGTTAAATTTGGCTAGTGGCACTGCTTTGAAGTGCCATTAGTGCTGTTGCTTCTGAGGGAAGCCATATTTAGCAGTGTTTTTGTTGATTACCTAAGCTCAGCCTTGAACTCTATGAAGTGTGTTTTTTCTCTCTTAGAATTCTTCACTCTTTTGGAAGCATTTTTCTCTTTTGTAAAGTTAGAAATAAAATTTTGGAGGCAGTACTGCTGTTGGCTAAGGAAGTTATTTTATAAAAGCAAATGTCCAACGATAAGATTCTTCAGCTCTCCAGCAGTCAAAACCCGTAGTTTACTATTTCTCAGAAAGCCCGATAAGTCAGAAGCCCTCCCAGAAGTCGCATCATATGATTTTTAGGACCTGTGCACTTTTACTTTTGTAGTTCTTCCTGCCAGTCTTAGACTAAGTAGGACCACAACAGTAGCTTCTGTGCAGCAATTTGAATAGCTGTTTAAATCAAAACAAAAGCTTCCAAATCATGATGCTTCCATTAAATAACACATTAAGTCACTGGCTCAGGGGTTGGGTTACCTATATTTTCTGAGTGGCTATAAAATTACTTCAGCTATAGCAATTGTCATGCTAAATTTGTCCAAACCACTAAACCAGGGGTGTCAAACTCATTTTAATGTCTGGTCACGGTGACGACAAATGCTGTTGTAAATGAGCATAAGGTTAGTATGAGGGTTGGGGGGCCTTGACAGTCATGGATGATTGGGGCGGGGGGTTGTTTCTGTGATTCTTGGACTAATGGAGTCTGAAGAGAATTAAAAAAAATAAAATACTGAGGGCCCCAGTGCACCTCCCTTATGCACATATCACAGCAGCTCAGCAGCCCCAATATAACTCACACATACATACCTTTGCACTCCTAGCATACCTACTTATATAAAAGGCCCAGTGGCCCCCAAACCTCCACCCCCTTCCTGGTACCTTTAATCTGGAGTGAGCGAGTTGCCCATATGCTCTCGCCCCTGTGCTGTCATCTTGAAAAATGGCGGCACCTAGCCCCATGCGGTGCATCCTGGGATGCACCAGGCAAGGTCAAACTGCCATATAAGGCATTTTTTGAACATGAACATGTGGACATTGTGTTACTGTGATTCAGTATGAGTCTTGAAGAAGCTGATGGGGAAAATGTTTGTGTGGTCTTGAGAGAGTTTGGGGTGCTTGGTGGGAGAAGATGTTGGGTTATGTGAGCTTGGGGGGTTGTGTTTGGTTTGTCAAAGAATTTGTGTAGAGAGGGGGGAGGGAGGACTTGGCCGGGGGGTGATAGGGTGTCAGGAGTATGAGCTAGGAGTGTGAGGTGGTGGTTGGGGCATGAGTGATGAGTGGGTGTGCTGCTTGGGGGGGGGACAGGTGGGTGGTTGAGAAGAGTGAGTGGGTTAATTGAAGGCTCGTGTCGATTGGTGCAAGGAAATGTTGAAAAAATATGTTCAAGGTGCATCAAAGACTGTGTATAACATCTACACAGGTGACAAATCATGGATCTATGCATATGAGCCCGAAACAAAACAGCAATCGACTGTATTGGTCTTCCAAGACGAGCCAAATCCAACAAAAGTTGTTCGCGGAAGAAGCACATTGAAGCAAATGGTTGCCTGTTTCTTTGGCATTACCGGTCACGTGGCAACAGTGCCGTTAGAGCAACGTAGGACGGTCAATTCTGAATGGTACACGACCATTTGTTTACCAGAAGTCTTCGGAGAAATTCTGAAAAAGTCGAAGAAGAGGCAAATAATTCTTCATCATGACAATGCGAGCTCTCACACATCGGCTCAAACAAAGGAATTTTTGACCGGCCAAAACATTGAATTGATGGGTCATCCACCGTACAGCCCTGATTTGGCACCCAATGACTTCTTTTTATTCCCGCACATCAAAAACAAATTACGTGGTCAACGATTTTCAACACCCGAAGATGCGGTTGATGCATTCAAAACGCATGTTTTGGAGTTACCTCAATCGGAGTGGAAAAAGTGCTTCGAAAATTGGTTCAAATGCATGCAAAAGTGTATTGATCTTCATGGAGAATATTTTGAAAAACAATAAAACCAGTTTCGATCATAAATATTTGTTTTTTCATTATTAGGCCAAAAATATAAATAGCAACCCTCGTAGCATGTGGAAAAATGATGGTGTTGCCACGTTTCCTTTATTTATGCCAGACATTACCCTTAGAGATTCCCTAGGCTGACTTGTGGAAGTTTACTAGGAGAGTATGGAAATTTCTGTGGAAGGCGAAAGCACCATGGATAGGATTAAAATTTTAATTCGTGAACGAAGGAGGAGGTGGCTGGGTGTGTTTGACATTGAAAGATATTACAGGGCAGCACACATTTCCAAACCCTGAGTTAGAATTGAGCAGGCTTTGGTGGGTCAGACCCCATTGGAGGAGTTGGTTTAGAGGAGATATAGAATGGGGGGCCATCCATCACCTTGTGTAGGGTTGACCCTAAAAATTTGGCGGGGATTTAAGGAAGCTCCTCTAGGGGTAGAAGGATTAGTTCTAGAGATGCCATTTATGGCCTTACCGGGTCTTCGGAATATGGGGGGATGGACAAGAGTAAAAGCATGGACATAAAAAGGGCTATTTGAAGTGGGCTATCTTTATGAAGGAGGTAACTTTACTTCATTTCAAAGTTTGCAAGAAAAATTTGGGTTAGACAAAGCTAATTTTCTGTGTGTCTGCAGATCAGGCACTTGGTTTCTCAATGTAAGGTACTAAGAGGTGAGGGAACAGGCATGGCAATGTTCCAGAACCTTTTAAAAGTTGTGACAGGGTTTAAAAGTTGTAAGGGTTTATTATCTAACTATATATTTGTTTAGGACCTGCATCGATGGATAAGATCCGGCACGTAGGGGTGTGGGAAGCAGACTTGGGGCAGGTGTGGGGGATTAAAGAGTAGGAAAAGGTCTATCAGAGCATAGCAACAATGTCCCTATCTACAAACTTTGTAGAGAATGGGCATAAATTTCTTTACTGAGCAAAGGTATAAAACTGGGAATAGTGGGTGTTGGAGAGAGTGTGGCCAGGAGGGGATGTTTCTGCACATATGGTGGGCATGTCCAGTTATACATGGTCTATGGGAATGGGTAGTTAAATGATTGATTGAGATTACAGGCTTAGTTCTTTCATTGAAACCACAGATGTTTCTGCTCCAAATGCTCCCCGAGTGGATGGATACAGAAATGTGCAAGTTTACATATGTATGTATAGGTGTTCTCCAGGAACAAGCAGGAAGTCAGCCCTCACATATGGGTGACGTCAGTGCCGACCAGCTTTCGAAGAAAGCTTTTGGGACTGCATCACGCATGCGCGGTCCCCTTCCCGCCCAAGGGTGCCATCTTGATCAGTCTCCTTTTTTCCACGGAGCCCAGCGGACGTCGTCCTAGTTTTCCCCGTGGAAAAAGTAGTAAAAGTTGGAAAAATTGTTTTCTGCTTAACCGGTTTGACGCCGGTTCCCTTTCCCGCCTCGGCTCGGTATACCGGTATCGAGTCTGGTCAATTTTTCGTTTTTGTCCTTAGAGACTAGCGTTCGCGCTCTTTTTTTATTTTAGCTGGCAGTCCGGTCTTTTGACCTCCAAGGGGCCATTTTTCCCCCGATGGCTGCCATCAGATTTTAAAAAATTGTGATCGATGCACGAAACTGATTTCTCTCACCAACACACACGACTGCTGCCTCGGGCCCAACCACGACCCCAAGGTCTGTGGCCTGTGTAAGAAGATGTCTTCCAAGGCCTTGAGGAGCAGGCAGCAGCAACATGATAGGATTTTTCCCGAGTCCGCACCCGCACCCGCCCAGGCCTGGACCTTGTCAGAGGCCTTGACCTCTCGGGAGCTGTCTGATCCCGAGCAACGTCGGGTGTCCTCTGAAAGGGGGGTCTCCCTCGCGGGAACACCGGAGGAAGAAAAAATCCATGCGGGCGTTGTCATTTGACAGCTCCGAGCAGCCTGGTCCCTCGTTGGCTCAGTTGCGGAGCCCAGCTCACCGCACCGGATCCTTGGAGTCGGAGAGGCCTGCCAAACTCCCTCGAAAGGAACCGGAGATGCCAAGGAAGGTAAGCCCTGTCCTCGTTGTTGACTCTCCTCCAGGAGAGCTGGCACCTGGGGGCTGCGGATACTCCTGAGCTCGGTCTCAGGTTGGCGGCCTTGGAGCGCAGCGTGTCTGCCTTCATGGACCAGCAGCGGGCGCTGATGGCTGGTCTCACAGGTCCATCCGCCCCTTCCACCAGGACTTCGACGTCCACATTGACCCCGGAGGCTGAGCTGATCCTCGAGACAATAAGAACTCGAGTCGATCCTCAGCTGAGGTCCCCCTCGACCTCCCGTTTGGGACCGAGGTCTTCGACGTCAATTCCCTCGGCATCGGGGCGGTCAAGACCGAAGCCCTCGAGGCCGGAGCTGCTCGTTTCCTCTTCAGAGGGGTCCGGCTGGGAGATGGAGGAAGAGGAGTCTCCGGACACCCATCATACCAAGTGCGTCCCATCAGACTCCCCGGGATCTGAACCTCGGAGAAGGTCACCCCCGGAAGACACCTGGTTCTTGGACTTCATCCGGGACATGGCAAAGGCTTTGTCTTTCCTGGCGGAGACCGAGGAGGAGCCTTGAGCTGAGGAACTTGAGATCCTCCAGTATGACTTTCCTCCTAAGGAAGCCCTTACTGTACCTGTGCCCCCCATTCTGGAATGGCTGATGCTCTGCATGTGAGAGACACCGGCCTCGATGCCGGTCCACAGCAGGTGAATCTAGTCCATCTATCGAGTTCACAAGAGCCCTGGGTTCCAAAAAAGCACAGCTGCCACACAACTCCATGTTTGTGGAATCGGCCATGCGCCGACTCATGAGCCAGAAGACGCACTCCTTGGTGCCTCCTGGCCGGGAGGCCCGCAACATGGACGCCCTCAGTAAAAAGTGCTACCAGGGTTCAATGCTGGCATTCCGAATCCAGACGTACCAGCTGGACATGGGTATATACCTGCAAGACCTGGCAAAGGAGATTGCCGGGTTCTCAGCTGGTCTCTCTGAGGGACCTTTGCAGCGCTTCCAAGTTTTGTCCACTGGGATCCGAGAGTGCTCGAAGTTTGACTCAAGCAGCCTATGACGGCTTCGAGGCTTCGGCCCGGGTAGCTGGGGCCGGCATCGGTGCACGCCGCCAGGCATGGCTACAGTTGTCAGACTTAGAGCCATGGGTTCAGGACAAGTTGGTCAATGTCCCTTGCCAGGTTGAAAACCTCTTTGGCAAGACCATGATGGAGAAGGCTGCCGAGATCGAGTCCGATACCTGACCTGGACAAGACTCGAGAAGAAGACATCTGCCCCTTCTAAGAAGGAGGGCTCGGGTAAGAAGCCCTTTTTCCTGAGAAAAGGTACGGCTTACCGAAACTACCCCATGTGTCAGGCCTCCCCAGCAGGGGCAGCAGGCCAAGGGACGGGGGCAGGGCCCGCGTAAGCAAAAGACCCCCAAGCCCCAGGCACTGGCTTCTGCCCAGCCTGGAGGGGGTTTTTGACTCCCAGAGCATAGTCCCTCTCTCAAAGGAAGCAAGGCCATGCACAGGAGGAAGGCTGACCCTGTATGCCCACAGGTGGCCAGCCATTACAACAGACACCTGGGTTCTCCAGATAGTCCAAATGGGCTATCGGTTACATGTCACCCAGGTGCCTCCCTCTTACTTTCCAGGGGAGCCTCTCAGACCCCCTCTTCACAGGGACCTCTTCTTGAAGGAGTTAGCAGGTCTTCTCGAGGATCAGGCGGTAGAACTGGTGCCACACCACCTGCAGGGCACAGGCTTCTACTCCAGGTATTCTCTGATACCAAAGAGAACTGGAGGCCTAAGACCCATCCTCGACCTGCGAAACTTAAACAAGTTCCTGGTGAGGAAAAAGTTCAAGATGCTTTCCCTTCGAATATTGCTGCCTTACCTCCACCAGGGAGACTAGCTATGCTCCTTAGATCTCAAAGATGCGTATACGCACATCTTGATTCACCCAGACCACCGACAATATCTAAGATTTGTAGTGGGAGGAGACCATTTTCAGTACAAAGTACTTGCATTTGGCCTAGCCTCGGCACCCAGGGTGTTCACAAAGTGCCTTGCGGTGGTGGCGGCCTTCCTAAGAACTCAGGGGGTATTTGTCTTCCCCCTACTTAGACGACTGGCTCATCAGAGCCCAGTCAGCTCTAGAAGTCCAACAGGCCACGTCCCGCACTATCCAGTTGCTCTAGCACCCGGGCTTTGTGATCAACTACACAAAGTCCATTCTGGTTCCCACTCAAGGAATGGAGTTCATAGGGGCAAGGTTAGACACTCTTCAGGCAAGGGCTTATCTACCAGAGAACAGGGCACAAAGACTTGTGGCCTTAGTACAGCAAGTGAGTCACAGATCTCGAATCTCAGCAAGATACTTTCTGCATCTCCTTGGTCACATGGCCTCCACAGTGCATGTGACACCCAATGCGCGACTACACATTAGAATAGCTCAGTAGTGTCTCAGGGACCAGTGGACACAAGCCACAGGCAGGCTCAGAGACACTGTCGGGGTGTCCCAACGCCTGGTACGGTCATTGAAATGGTGGCTTCAGCCTCACATCCTTCTGGAGGGAGTGCCTTTCAGCCTTCCACGCATTCGAGGGTGCTGACTATGGATGCATCCCTGCTGGGATGGGGCACTCATTGCCAGCAGGTCTTCACTCGGGGGGTGTGGTCTCCATGGGAGAGCACACAACAAATCAATCTCCTAGAGCTTTGAGCGATCCCCCTTGCTTTCCGGACCTTCTGCCGATCTCTGGCTCATCAAACTGTCTTGATTCAGACAACCAAGTAGCAATGTTCTGTGTGAACAAGCAAAGGGGCACGGGGTCTCGCATCCTATTTATTTTATTTATTTATTTAGACAGATTTGTATACCACCTTATCCTACAATCAAAGTCCTATGTCAGGAAACCTTGGACCTATGCTCCTTTGCAGTCAGCCAGGGTATGTACCTCAAAGCGGTTTACTTGCCAAGTCAGGAGAACTTCTTAGCCGACAAGCTAAGCAGAATTCTCCAGCCGCACGAGTGGCAACTGAATCCCAACATAGCCCAGTGCTGGGGGGTGACCATCCATGGATTTGTTTGCGAGTCCGCAAAATTACCAGTTGCCCCGTTTCTGTTCCAGACAGCCGCACCCACACAGGGTGGCTGCAGATGCTTTTCTAATATCATAGTATGTGGGCCTTCTATATGCGTTTCCTCACGCCCCTGGTAGCTCGGACCTTATTCAAGATCCTTCAAGACAAAGCCTCGGTCATTCTGGTGGCGCCCAGGTGGCCGAAGCAGCCATGGTTTCCGCTGCTCCTGCAGCTAGCGGAGGAGGCTCCAATTCCTCTGGGATTACAACCCAACCTCCTGTTGCAGGAGAGAGGCTCTCTTCTGCATCCCAACCTCAGGTCCCTCAACCTGATGGCATGGCTGCTGAAAGGGTAGTCCTCATACCACTTCTCCTCCCTAAAAATATAGAGGATGTGTTGCTAGCCTCTAGGAGGTAATCGACTAGGAAAACCTACGCATTTAAGTGGCATAGATTTGAGGTGTGGTGTGCTCAGCAAAGTGAGAACCCATTCTCCTGCCAGGTGGCAGTGGTGTTGCAGTACCTGCTTCACCTTTCAGATTTAGGCCTTAAGTCAAACTTCGTCCGAGTTCACCTTAGTGCTTTATCGGCACACCACACTCCAGTGGAAGGACAACCTCTCTCTGTACACCCCTTGGTGCCCAGGTTCCTGAGAGGTCTACTTCTGCTGAAGCCCCCGGCGACTGAGTGGGATTTGAATGTGGTCTTAGAGCAGCTTACTCGCCCACCTTTTGAGCCGATGGCTACCTGCCATCTCCGCTTCCTGTCTTGGAAGGCGCTTTTCTTGGTGGCACTCATATCGGCTAGACGAGTGAGTGAGCTGCAGGCTCTAGTGTCCGATCGACCGTACACGCGGTTCTATAGGAACAAGGTGGTGCTTCGCACGCACCCCAAGTTCCTTCCGAAAGGGGTCTCCTCATTCCACCTCAACCAGGAGGTGGTACTTCCAACATTCTTTCCCAGGCCCCATGCCAGCTGGGCAGAAGCAGTTCTCCATACCCTGGACTGTAAGAGGCCTTTGGTCTTCTACATGGAGCATCAAAGGGCTCCTCAGCTCTTCATCACTTATGACTCCAGTAAGCTGGGGATGCTGATCTCCAAGCGTACGTTGTCCACTTGGGTGGCAAATTGCATCGCCTGAGCATACAGGGCAGCCGATCTCACATTGCAGGGTCGAGTTATGGCCCACCGGGTCAGGGCTAAGGCTGCATCAGTGGCTCACTTCCGCTCTGTTCCGCTGGCAGATATCTGCTGGGCCGCAACCTGGTCTTCAAGCCAGACTTTTCTAATATCATAGTATGTGGGCCTTCTATATGCGTTTCCTCTCACGCCCCTGGTAGCTCGGACCTTATTCAAGATCCTTCAAGACAAAGCCTCGGTCATTCTGGTGGCGCCCAGGTGGCCAACGGGACAGTGCTTTCGGCCAGTACTCCATAATCTGTTCAAGGTTTAGGCAACTCCTACCCTCCAACCCTTTGGTGTCAGGCTACCGGAGTGTTGCATTCTCGTTTGAACTCCTATCATGGCTGCTGTGGCTCTTCTAGAGGGAGCCTATTTTTCAGTTATGGGTTCTCAGTAGCCTATAGCTAGGGAGTCCCATATGTGAGGACTGACTTCCTGCTTGTTCCTGGAGAAAGCGTAGTTACTCATCTGTAACAGGTGTTCTCCAGGGACAGCAGGAATCAGTCCTCACAACCCTCCCTCCTCCCCTGGAGTTGCAGTCCTATCATTAAATTTTCTTCATTTTGCCATCTTTTTAGCTATGTCATTTGACTGAACAAGATGGCACCCTTGGGTGGGAAGGGGACCACACATGCATGATGCAGTCCCAAAGGTTTTCTTCGAAAGTTGGAGATTTACTCCGCATGAGGGCTCCGGCGCCGATGTCACCCATATGTGAAGACTGAGCCTGACGTCAGTACCGGGAAAAATAGTAGAAACCATCATAAAGAATAAAATTACTCGGCATGTAGATAGTCATGGCCTAATGGGAGACAGCCAACATGGCTTTAGACAAGGAAGATCTTGTCTTACTAATCTGTTATGTTTTTTTGAAGGTGTTAATAAACGGGTGGACAAAGGTGAGTCGGTTGATATAGTGTATTTGGACTTTCAGAAAGCCTTTGACAAGGTCCCTCATCAGAGACTTTTGGCAAAACTAAAGAGTCATGGGATAGGAGGCAGTGTACTATTGTGGATCAGGAACTGATTAAAAGATCGAAAGCAGAGGGTTGGGCTAAATGGCCAATTTTCCCAATGGAGAAAGGTGAATAGTGGTGTACCCCAGGGATCTGTGCTTGGTCCGCTGCTTTTTGACATATTCATAAATGACCTGGAAAGTGGAATAACGAGTGAGGTTATCAAATTTGCAGATGAGACAAAACTATTTAAAGTTGTTAAAACCCAAGAGGATTGTGGAAAATTGCAAGAGGATCTTGATAAATTGGAAGACTGGGTATCAAAATGGCAGATGAAATTTAATGTGGACAAGTACAAAGTTATGCACCTAGGGAAGAACAACCCAAACTATGGTTACACGATGCAAGTTTCTGCTTTAGGAACCACCACCCAGGAAAAGGATTTAGGCGTCATTGTGGATAACCTGTTAAAACCCTCGGCCCAATGTGCAGCGGCAGCCAAGAGAGCAAATAGAATGCTAGGTATCATAAGGAAAGGAATGGCAAATAAAACAAAAGATATTACAATGCCTCTGTATCGTTCCATGGTGAGACCGCACCTTGAATATTGTGTGCAATTCTGGTCGCCGTATCTTAAAAAGGATATAGCGTTATTAGAAAAGGTTCAGAGAAGAGCCACCAAAATGGTAAAGGGGATGGAAGGATACTCCTATGAAGAAAGGCTAAAAAGGTTAGGGCTCTTTAACCTGGAAAAGAGACGGCTGAGGAGAGATATAATCGAAGTCTATAAATTAATGAACGGAGTGGAACGGGTAAATGTAGATCGATTGTTTACGTTATCAGAATATAGAAAGACTAGGGGACATGCAATGAAGCTACAGGGTAAACTATTTAAGACTAATAAAAGAAAATATTTTTTTCACTCAATGTGTAATCAAACTCTGGAATTCGTTACTGGAGGCTGTTAGTGTAGCTGGGTTTAAACAAGGTTTGGACATGTTCCTGGAGGAAAGGTCCATAAACCATTATTAAGAAGGGACCCAGGATATCAATGCTTGAACCAGAACAAGCATTGTGGAACCTGTGTCTTTTGGGGAAACTGCTAGGTATGTATGACCTAGATTGGCCACTGTTGGAAGCAGGATACTGGGCTTGGTGGACCTTGGTCTGACGTAGTATGGCATATCTTATGTTCTTATGATTCCTGCTGTCCTTGGAGAACACCTGTTACAGGTGAGTAACTACGCTTTATATGCTGCGAGAGAAAAATGCTGACACACTGCAGCCATTCCAGATTTATTTATTTATTTATTTAAGAGGTTTTATATGCCGCCACCTCCTGTAATCAAAGTGGTTTACACAGCAAACAATCATTTTGGGGTGTTATATTGTGGGCATGCAGTGGCATCAAAGAGCATGTTTGTGCGTATGTGGTGATGATTAGTGGTGAACTATTTACAGGGTGAGCTAATTACATGGAAATATGTACATGGGGAAGGGTGAGGGAATTTTGACTGTCATGAGCAGAAGGGGCACTATGCCACGTCGCTGTAGTGCTCAAGATGGACAGTTGATTCAGATTTTGGACTGTTTGTTATATGTGTAATTTGACCGCTTCCAAATATGAGCGGGTAGAAACATTTTGAGAAAGCATGGTCGCCTTTTGCAACTTGGGTTCAAGTTAAATTTTGAAGATGATTAGGGGCAGGGAATCATAATAATTATATTCAATGTACTTCATATGTTCAATTATAGTCATTTGAATGGTTATTGGTCCTCCATATGGTGGTTAATGATTGTGAATTGTTATGGGGGCGATGTTTGGGAGAGTTTTTAGGATAATAGCGGTGGGGAGGGGTAGTTTTCTCTTCTCAAATGCTTTTTGGAATGGGTTCTTTACATGGTTTTGTAAATTTGTTTGGAAACGAAAAGTTGATAAAAAAAAAACAAAGTTAAAAAAATATATATATATTTATATATATATTTTCTACAAGAGGATGCAGGGCAGAAATGAAGCAATAGAACATTTTGTGACAGACCTGAACTGTTAGCTAGAGAGACTACATTTGCTGAGACTGAGGACATAATCTGTGGCAGAATTACATTTGGCACAAGCTTTCCTAAGGCGCAAGAGAAACTGATACAGTGGGGTGCTGATATCAGTCTGTATAAAGTATTTGACATTTTAAGAACTCATGAAGTGGCACAGGCCCAGTCAGGGTAATGACTGACACAGATAATGTGCAGAGAACAGATAAAGCACACATGTCCTTAAAACAGTTCCAGCATCACAAAGAGACAGACAAAACAGCTCACAAAAGCCATGCAGTCGATGTGGGAGCAAACGTGTCTTGTCAGAAGTGCCCTGAAAATGGTCAGATATATTACAAATATAAAAAGGAGCAATTGGTTTGCTGAGATGTGCAGGACATCGATATGGATTCAGAAGATCTATCCGTAGAAATGTTACTGTTACCAACATTACTAACAGACGCACCCAACTTTACAAGTGCTGTTGAGAAGGAGCAACCTGACCAAGTATTCACTTAAAAAGCAGTGGGAAAGAACCCAATGCAAACAAAGTTTAAACTGGATATTAGGGTGCTGGTAGGTCACTTAACCCTTCGTTACCTCACATGCAAGCTTAGATTATAAGCCCTCTGGGGACAGGGAAATACTGCTGTTTTTGAATGTAACTTGCCCTGAACTACCACTGGAAAGTATGAGCTAAATGATAAAATGAATGAATGAATACGATATCCTTAAATATATTTCTGTAGAAAAGGTTTTCAGTGAGTGTCACCAACCACAAGCTTTATGAATATGGAGGTGAACAATTGGGTGTGAAAGGTATGTGAACTCTGAACTGTAAATAAAAATACAACAAAATCTGGACTTCTATCTTGTAAAGATTGTGGCCAACCCAGTGTTGGGGTTCAGAGCTTGCCTGGATTTGAAACTAATACAGCCAGTCTTGTCTGTGGAAAATGCTCAGAGCACAATTTCAACTGAAAGTGACCAATCTGATTGCATAGTAACAGAACGTAAAGCTATTTTTCAGGGTTTAGGAGAATTTCCAGGAGATTTTAGACTTGAGGTAGATGAACCTCCCACTGTACATGTCCCATGTAACATTCTAGTGGCACAGGGAGATACTTGCTAAGGAAATTAGGAGAATGAAAAAACTTGGTGTAATTGGCAAAGTTTATGAACCCACAGAAAGGGTAAATTCTATGGTAATGGTAGAAAAGTCATACAGGGGAGCTAAGAATTTGTCTGGACTTCCATGACTTAAAGCAATACAGTGGGAACATCATCAAGTGCCAACAGTGGAGGACATCACCAGCAAGATTTCGGAAGCAAAATGTTTGTCCTCTCAATGCTAAGTCAAGATACTGGCAAATAAAACTAGACCAGGAAAGTTCCATTCTCACAATCATTTAACACTCACAAGGAAGATACAATTTTGCTCATCTACCATTTACCATTTATTCAGTCCAGGAAATTGTTCAGAAAAAGTGGATATCCTGACATAAGACGCAAGCATGGAGGAGCCATGATATCAACTTAAAAGCCATGCTTCAGTGTTCCAGAGAAAAGGATGTCAACTAAATTTAGAGAACTGGACTTTAAAGACTAGTGAAGTAAACTTTCAGTTGCATGCTGTCAGCATAAGGTCTTAGGCTAGACCCAGAAAAAGTTGCAGCAATTTTAATGTGAGACCACCAAAAACTAGATCAGAACTGGAAATAATTTTGGATATTGCAAATTATCTATGAAGTTTAGTTTTAAATTTTTGCTAGGCCCTCCCTTTGAGGAGCACCACAGCAAGGTGGTTTACAACAGTTGAGAAGCTCAGACAACATCTTGCCATCATCCTCGAGAGCTCTTTTAAAGAAAAACTCAGATTTTTAATGGTAAGCACAGCAAGGTGATGAAAAAATTAATTTCAAATGTTGAAATGTTAACATAACATTGTTCTCTGTAAACCGTCTTGAATTGTAGAAAGACAGTAAATTAAAACTGTTAAATAAATAAATATGATATAAGAAAAATGACTTTTCAGGTTGATGCGCATAAACACGGACTTGGCAGTATTACTGCATGAAGGGAAGCCATATATTTATGCATATAAGGAGCAGACACCGACGTCGACGGTACCCAAATTAAAAAAGAAATGTATGCTGTTGTCTTAGTCTGTGAATGTTTCATCAATGTATTCATAGACTAGTAGTTCTCAACTGTTTTTTCCCATTGATGGACATATGATAGATGATCTCCAGGAACAAGCAGGAATGAGTCTTCACATATAGGTACATCAGTACCGACGGAACCTGCGCGGGAATGCTCCCCAGCGTCCAGAAAGAAAGCTTTTGGGAGCATCCCACACGCATGCGCGCTGCCTTTCCGCCCATTCACTTCCCTCTCATCAGTTCTCCGTTTTCCGCGGAGCCGACAGGACGTATTCCTGTCGCCGCAGAAAATTCTTCTTTATATTCTTACTTTCTTGTGGTCGCGTCTGCCTTTTCTCGACGCCACCGGTACCGCCGGTGCTTTTCTTTCTTTTTACTAAAAAATGTCGTCTTTTCTCTACGAAATTTTTTCCTGTTTAGTGCCTGACGCTTTCTAGGCCATTATGGAAAAGCCAGCCACTATCCTTAAGAAATGCCCAAAGTGTGGCAGTACAGATATATTTTTAGACACTCATTCTTGGTGTCTAAAATGTTTAGGTCCTGACCATTGCCCATTGGAGTGTCTCTCCTGCTGGAGCTTTAACAGAAGAAGTCTTCAGGATCGAGCACAACTCGATACCCGGTTCACATCGGACTCGATGTCACCAGCCAGAATATCTTCTTTTTCACAGGATCAGGTAACCAAACAAAAGTCTGTAAAGACTAGCCAGTGGTAGATCTCCTTCTAAGCATCGAGATGCCTCTGGCGTTGCCCTCGAGGACATTTTGGCAATAAAGCCCTGGCGGGAGTCTTCGGGCTCCAAAGCATTAATGGGGCTTCAGGTTGTTCCCGGGGTTCTTACCTCGATGAACATACCTGGGCCATGCTTGGTGGTTGTGGCCGCTTCGAGCGGTACCGATACCCCGGCATCGGCTATGGTGATGGATGAAACTCTCCTCACCGATGAACGTAGTCTAGCTCTCTCAGCTACTTCGGTACCGCTAGAGTTGCTGCAAACCGTTCCTCGAGTATCGGTATCTGCTTCGGTACCGGTACCGGTATTGACATCGGCATCGGTGTCGGTACTGTCCATGCTTGCTTCGACAGACTAGCTTCCTTCGATGCCGAGCCTGGAATCGCTCTCTAGCATGGAGGATTCGGTACTGACTCGTCTCGGTACCGACCTCGGCCGGTACCGAAGACATCGCTTTAAAGAAAATCCGATGCTTCATCCTTTCAAGTCTTCTGATCTCGATGACTGGGATGAATCTATCGGTACCAAGGCTGAATTCTCAACAATTCTAGCCTTTGCCCCTCATTTTAGGGGGTCCTCCTCAGGGGAGATTTCTTTTCAAGCTTTTCTGCTTGATATGGCAAAGTTACTTGCCATTTCTATAACTGGTGAAGAATCCATACCAGGAGATTCAGAGACTGCAATCCCCGTGGATTCCAAAGGAGGCAATCATGCTTCCTTTGTATCAGATCTTACAGGATCTACTATTAAGAATGTGGGAAACTCCTTTAGCGGTATCCCCACGTTCTAAGACACTTGACACTATGTACAAGGTGCCACCTTCTCCAGGTTTTCAAAAGACTCAACTTCCTCATCATTCTATTGTTGTAGAATAAGCAATGAGGCGTATTAAGAGTGCAAAGAAGCACTCCTCTTATCCACCAGGTCATGAGTCTAGGACTTTAGATGTCTTTGGACGTCGATGCTTCCAGGCATCCATGCTTTCAGCAAGAATTAGCTCATATATTTTCTATATGGGATTATCTCTTGAAGAGGTCACAAAGAACTTAAAGCTTTTGAACCCTTTTCTTCAAGAACATAAAAGAGCAGATTATTTCTTATTCGTCAGTCATGCTCAAAATGTCGCTAAGTTTCTTAATCGTGCTTCCCTGGACTGTTTTGAGTCTATTAGCAGAACTTCTGCTATAGCCATAGGGGCACGACGCATGGCCTGGCTCCAAGCTTCAGATTTGGACAAATGGGTACAAGAAAGGCTGGCAAATACTCCTTGTACTGGTGAAAATCTCTTTAACAAGGATGCTTTATTCCAAGCTAATCAGTTAAACACTGATATTGTTGCTTTCAGAGGATTGTCATAACTTTCCTCTATCCCAGCTACTAAAAAAATCTCCTAACAAACTTTATCCCCCTAAGGGGAAAAAGTTTTATCCATCTTCTACCCATCATGCAGATGTTTCCAAAGAAGGGCAACATCAAACTAGGCTAAGAAAATCAAAACCTCAACAGGCTCAGCAAACCCAGCAGTCGCAGGGTTTCTGATATTTTATTCATTAAATCTCTTTTTCCTGTTTGAGGTTTAGAACCAATAACCTACTTCTTATCAAAGGAAGCATCTACAGTTCATGTCATCCTTACTGAGATATCAGTGATACACTGACTCAATCTTCGACTCTAGGCATGAATCTCTTGCCACAAGAGAAATCCATTCTTTTAGCTCCAAGAGCTATTGAGGACAATCATGCCCTACAGGTAACAGGGATCTCCTCTCCTTTTTGAAGGAAAAAGAGGAGTAACAACTAACAACAAGGTAGGTTGTCCTTCACCTTGACAGTTTTCCTGTCCGAGGATATCTCTTAGTTTTTGACTGCAAGGGGGCTTCACCTTTTCAGAGACTTACCAAATTGTAAGTCTTCTCAACTCTGTATTACTTCTATCCCTCTTAGTCGGGACATTTAGTCTCTAAGAGTGATACTATTCAACTGGAGGGCTTACTTTTTGAGCCCATAGGTTTTCTTCATTACCTACTCCAGTAACTGGTTTCCATACAGAGTTTTCTTCCCCTTTACAATCTTCTCAAATATTTCTTTTAAGACAGCTTATCAGACGGTAATTGAGTTTTACCACTCCTAATTATGTCTGTTGGTCCTTTTCCAATCTATAGGACCTAACTTTTTCTGCTGCCTTAATAACTGATAATTCCAAGAGAGGTTCCACAACCCACTTGGACAATTTATCATTGCAGGCAACCGGCCTGTCTACTATTCTTAGCCATCTTCAATTCTTTTTGGCTCCAACAGAATAGATTAGTTGCACACTGGCAATTAAACAGCCAGATCTCACCTAAGCAACCTACAACATGCTCTCTGCAATTATACAAAAAAGCTCTGCAACTATGGGCCTTTGCCAGAGAGCGTCAGAGCCATTCCTAGTAGGTAGCTTCTAGATGGTTAAAAAGGCTTTGCCCAGTCATGCTCCTACATGACTGTTTTATTCCTACTCTTACCATCTTCCTTAAAATTTCCTTATAAGGAAAAGGAACCAAGGCTTAGACCACATGAAAACAAAGAATTGCTCAATTCCCTGGGTTGTTCCACAACTCCAGTGGAACTTGTGATAAGGAAGCTTATCATAGCTCAGGAAGGAGCTATAGAAAAGGTGAAGTGACTCTGAACAAGCAACCTGTCAGTTCTGGTAGAAATAAGAAAACAGAATTTTTCTATAAAAGACTACCAGTCCCAGAATGCACCAGGTTTCCAACAGCCATTAGAGGAGCTGAAGTGGGGAAACGTGTGTTCAATCAGGAGGGCTATGAGGTAATCCCTAAGCACTCATCTCAAAGGGCAGGGCCTGATTCAGCACAGCTGCGCTGTGCTAAGGTGGAGCACTCATCAAAGCAGAATAAAGGTAGAGTTTATTCTACAGAGAATTATCCTCATCTGGGAGATGCTCAGAATTATCCTCAGTTTCATCTGGGATATCCTCAGCTTGGAGGTCTTCATCATCTGGAGGATCATCAGAAGCAGAAGCCAGACTGGACGGACAGAGAGGGCAAGAAACCCTTTGGAAGAAAGAAGAGAAAAGCATTTGGGAGGTCTAAAGGAGTCCAGAGCAGTACGTATACTGGGAGACATTCAAAAGGCCAGCATACACCATTGGACTGGGGAAAGCCAGAGGAATGGTGCTGCAGAGCTAGGAATCTCCAGACGGTACCTGTGAGGGAGACGGCTGCACGTGGAAGGGACCCTAAGACCTGTGGCAGAAGGTATGTGAAGAGAGATCCAGTGTCCAGGGATCTGGATTGGAAGGCTGGACATAAGAACTGGACTATATACTGGCCAGGCTATTTAGAGAGGAACTTTAACAGCAATGGAAGCTCAGGTATGAACACTGATCTATGCCCTAGCTATAACCTTGAAAGACAGCAGGGAAACAAGTATTCTCCTGAGAGTGCTACATTGAGAAATTCCTCTGTGCCAATCCATGATATTGAACCCATGATTGTTGAAGAAGGGGGAAGCGGTCTTAGATACAGGCTGTGAATATATGGATTGCTCTCTGTCTAAACTCCTTTGGTAATTTTCTGTTACAAAGTACAACAACCATCACAGAGAAATACAAACTTGTTCTTTAATCTACTCAGAAAAGCTCCTGCGTAGGATTTTGAGCCAAGCAGTAGAAAGTAAGCCAGCTAAGGGGTTTCAGCTGGGTAACTGCTAGCAATTGAGCCTTACCTAATTGCTTGTGAGCTCTGAGGGAATCACTTCTGAGTCTATGTGTGAAGATATAAGAAGTTAACCTGAAAAGAACAGTTTTTCCCTTCTTTGTGGGTTTTGCTTGTTTGAAACACTGCTAAGAAAATATTAGATAAAGCCTACAGAAAAGACCAGTTTGTTACCAGCCAGGTCTTTATTCTTTTCATTTGATTGCCTGACAAGTTCATCTGTTGTTTTCCTGATTTTGTTTTTCTAAGTTTAACACTGAAAGCAAGTATCCTGTTTTATGTGCTACCAAGCATATCTGTGTTGGGAGAAATAACCCCATAAATAAATATCTTATTGGCTTTACACTCAAGCACAACTAATTATTGTGAGCAGCTGTGTCTGGTGTGAATGGACTGCATTTCCCACAATCCCTTGCAAATCATATTGATATATGCACTTGCCAAGACTGTGAACATTCTCACCCAGGCAGCCGTCTGACAAACTCTAACAACAAGGATACATTCTTTTTCACTGCAGTTGGTCCTTGTCTACTGCTTTCCTTCTGATTCCCAAAACTTCATTGAAGCTTATGCTGAACAAAGAACGCATGATACTCATATTGCCCTCATAGAGGGGCAAACATGGCGTATCCCCTTATATTGCGTCTTCTTCTCCAGCTACTACACTGAAGTTATAGAAGGATCCAGACTTGCTGTCTTAAGACTAAGGATCTCCTCTGCACCCCTTCACATAGGTCTCTATTCCTGGTTATTCAAAGGCTAGAATTTAAAAAAAGAAAAATCTAGACCTCTCCTGATAAGGAAGAGCATTCCACTGGTTTCCATGAAACTTTCTCCATGGCTCTTCCACTTATAACCAGAAAGGGATTCTCTATCCATATTCTCAAGCAGGTCTTACCCCTTCTTGTTATTAAGTGAATCTATCTATCTATCTCTGACTCTGAAAGATTTGTGACTGTCCATATTGATGCTGTTCCAGCATACCATACGAGTTTAAATGGACAACCAATTTCTATGGTAATTAGAAAATACCTTCTTTTACCGTAACCTTTCTGGTTACGTTACATCTGAAGCTCTCCATGTGAAGTCATTATCCTAAGTGACATCACTTAGGGAAGACATTACTGATCTTCAAGAAATTGGAGGCTACACCGCCTACTACAAATGTTTTTTTTCTTTCGTTTGGATAAAGGGGTCTTAAAGACCCATCCTTTTTCTGCAAGGTGTATTTCTACCTTTTCGTCCAAACCAGTCAGATTTATCTCCTCTTTCCTAGAGCCTTATTCTGCTCCAAGGACAAAGAGCTTTAAACTTTGGCCTACAGAAGCTTCAGCTTTCCTCCAAAGTCCAACCTCATTAAACTCCCCCCGTTTTTTCTTCTGGGATTAGTTCCAGCCATTAAGGCTTCTGACCTCTGCCTGTATTGCAAAATTTATTTTCCTCTACTTCACAGTGAGGTAATTTCTTTGAGGATAATCTACTGGCTCTTAGCAGCAGACCATATTAGCCTCAATAAACACTTTTGCAATACTTTTGAATAAGGTCCACATTAGAAAATTGGAATTCAATATTTCCTTACAATTATGATCTACACAAGGACTCCCCTCTAGACACCTTGTTTAGTCAAGCTGTTCCACAGCACACCCTTTTTAATTCAACTCCTACCCTCCATCCCTTGGATGCCTGAGGTTCTGGGAAATAGCATGGCCCATCCATTAGATTTGCAACATGCTGGGACCTCCTCTGGGCATCTCTAGCTTGGGAGTCCCCATATGTGAAGACTCATTCCTGCTTGTTCCTGTAGATAGCACAGTTACTTACCTGTAACAGGTGATCTCTGGGAACAGCAGGAATAAGTCTTCACAACCCACCCACCTCCCCTAGGAGTTGTTTTCTCTCTCTCTCTCTCTAATTTGTCTACTTCCCTCCTTTGGTCTCAGCTACAAACCCAACTGATGAGAGGGAAGTGAATGGGCGGGAAGGCAGCGCGCATGCGTGTGGGATGCTCCCAAAAGATTTCTTTCTGGACGCTGGGGAGCGTTCCCGCGCAGGCTCCGTCGGTACCGATGTACCCATATGTGAAGTATTTCCTGCTGTTCCCAGAGATCACCTGTTACAGGTAAGTAACTGTGCTTTACTCACATGTGTGTCACTTGATCTTCATGGACGTTTGGTTCAACACAGGGTATAGCAGGTCTTATGAGTTAAATGTAAACATGTTCTGCATCCACAAAAGCCCTACCTCCCCCCCCTCCCCCCCAACAACAGGCGCAAATCAGCACTAGGCACATGGACATTTCTCCATGGAAATCACCATACAAGAAATACTCTGATTCTCACATCTGAGTAACAGCAACATAAATCTCTCTAGGCACATTATGAAATGACACACAGACTAAAAAAAAAAATTCCTACTGACACATGTAGCAAACCTGCCATACCTCAGCAGCACTAGTTCCTGTGATTCAAACAGCAAAATCCCTAAGTATGGAGAGGCAGTGCTACATATATTTTATTGGGCCTTAGAACACCAATACATCTATTACTGGTAAAACAGGACAAGATGGACTACTACAGATCTCTACACAGAAACTACAGTACATGATAATACTGCATCTTGGTCATATGCAAAACAGACAGACCTTCGCCAATTAGAGAACAAGGAACCACAAATTAGAAATAGAAATATGAAAACAAAAAGAACTGGGAACCTCAAGAAGTCAAATTCAGTGGGTACTGCAACACTGAAAAAATAAAAAAAAGGAATGCATTTCCTCTTGTACTGAACACAATATAAAGACATCCACAATGCACATTTTCCAAAGCTAATGTTTCCAGTTAATACATTAAAAATAAAATACTTTTTTTCTACCTTTGTTTAAGCATTTTACTTTTACAGTCAAGTTAGTCACAGTTTCTCTCTTCTGCTTTCTCTCTCTCTTTTCAATGTCTGTCATTCATTTGTTCTTTTTCCTTTCTCCTCCTGTTTTCCTCTGTTCCCTCCCTTCATCTGTCTCTGACATATCAATTATTCCCTTTTATTTCTGTCCTCCATTTCTTTCTTTTTCTACATCTGTCCACTCAAATTTCACCTCATCCTCCAGTTCTCAATCTCCTTTTTAATTTTCCCATCCCTATTAACTTTCCATCCCCTTCTCTCATCTTCTGCCCGTCCCATGTCTCCTAGCTCTCTTCCTGTCTCACTCCTTCACGAGCATCTTATTCTCTTCTATCTTTCACCCATTCCCCATTACTACTCTATCCGCCATTCTCCTCTCACTGATTTCTTTGACCAACCCCCCTGGCCTCCCCCCCCCATGTATCCTGTGTGGCCTTCTGCACCACCCTAGGCAGTTGCCTAAGGCAGGGTGAGCGCTCTTTTTGTAGTTGTGGGTTTTCAAATAAATTGAGGTCCGAGAGGCATAAGGCAAGCACAGGAAAATTTATTGATTTTTACTACTACTCCATACAGAGCTTTTAGAAAGCTCAGCGCAAGGGCAAGAAGAAAGAAAAAAGATAGGATTTCTTCTCCTAACACAAATAGCTTCTACCACTTCCAGAATTAACAAATCAGGCTTTCATTACTTCTTCCAGCCTTTAAACATAAATGCCAGTTTACCCTTCTTGAAACTTTCCAACATTCAGAATAAACTTTCTGGCTTCATTCAAGGAAAAACATTTCTAAAAGCAAACAAGGCTTTAAAACACTGTCCAGCCCGTTTCTTTTTCTTTACTGGCTAATGCAGTTCTTTGAGCTTCACACTCTATAATGCTCAAACATTTAACTTGTCTTGTGACACAAAGAACATTCCATTGCAGAGGATTCTGAATCAATGTCCGAAGCATAGCTTTCTGTCTGCATTTCTTCTACAGCTGACTCTTCAGTATCGTGGTTTAAACTTCTCCGTGTAAACCCCGGCTCCGCCCTTTCTAACAGCTCAAGAATTTTCTTCCAGCAAGACTTCTCCTTTCCTATAGAATTCTCAGCCTACATGGGCAATTCTCTCTCTCTCATTAACTGGCTTATTGTCTGTAGCTGGCTTAACTTGCTGTTGGACACAGGGTTACTCACGGTTCTGCTTGTAACAGGTAAGCTTCCAACAAGCCTTTGGCTTGCAGTAAAAGTGTCCTCATTTAGGGCTCTTTCAGTTGGGAATCTCCTGCCTCCAGGCTCCAAAGCAACTCCTCTGCACTCTTGGTTCTTCCTGGCTTATGTTTTTTTCCCCTGAGGGCTCCAGCAGATCCCACAGTGTCCTCTGAGGCTGGGCTTCTCTTAGAAGTCTGTCTCAGCAGTTCCTTCTCCTCCCCTGGGCTGTCCTGGGAAATCTTTCTCTCCAGCTGCCCTGAAGCTTCCTCCTCCTTCCAGCACGTTTGGACTTCTGCTGTGTTCTGCCCCTCTGGTAGCTCCTCCCCTGGGAACTCCTTCTCTCCTCCTGTCTCCGCGACTCCTGTTGCTGCCTCCTCCTTTTCTAATCCCCTAGG